>OX276423.1:10000000-11484166 GCA_946251915.1 Abrostola triplasia
TGGATTACGAATGTTTTATAGCCTATATATAGCGTTCCTCGATAAATGGACTATCCAACACAAGATAAATTAACTACGGCGCATCCTATTCCCCTTGCAATCAATCTCCTGACAGCCTAATGTTTTTTGTTTGTAGTTAGGTATAGATCAATATTTCAACACGATAGCAGCCGCAGAACTACTTCAAAGTACAGTGTTTGTATCGATCAAACATCCAATCAAACTGAGAACAACAACGAAGTTTAGTCAATATAGGTATTAACTAGCTGCGCCCCGCGGTGTTAACCGCTACATTTTTCGGGATAAAAAGTAGCCTATGTGTCAATCCAGGGTGTCAGCTACCTCCATATAAAATTAGGTACATCAAAATCGGTCTAGCCTTTTGAGCGTGAAGAAGTAACAAACACTCACAAACTTTCGCCTTTATAATATTAGTATGATTTATTTTATACCGCTCATTTCAGCCAAATAAATGTTGATGCGTGAACACACACCTAATACTAACTAAAGCAAAAATACAGTGTTGACTAGTGTTCTACCACTGTACGTGCATGAAAACTGTTATGTAGCCGACAACGAGACAGACCAGGTAAGGAGGAGCCAGCACCGAAGGGGCGACGCGCGCGGCGGCGGCGGCGGCGGCGGCGGGGGCTCTGCGTGCCGTTACGTGGTGCGCGCGCGACGGCAGTGGTGCCACGACGCGGACGTGCTTCACTCAGTTCGTGCGCGAAAGTCGTTACCTGCGTCACACGAGAACACTTCTCCACACGCGAACATTACTTCTGCAACAAGCATAACAAATAAATTCATTTTTTAAGGGTCTCATTGTTTAACATTTAGTGGACTTGGGCACAGAGTTGCAGGCCTAATGCTTCACAACCTTGTGAAGTTGTGAGAAAGCGCGTGACGTCAGAGAGACCGGCCACCGCGATCATATGTTGGACGCGGATGCAGTGATGGAATGTGGCGTGTTGTTATGGTGACGTGCAATGGTGCAGTGTCTTGGATTACCTAGTTTCTAGCTGCTACGCCGCCAGAGCGCGGTTCCTCTACGGGAACCATGCGTAGAAAACGATGAGCCAGGATGCTGAGAGCTTGGTAATATCATTTTCGTAGTATTACTTATTGCTATATCTTTTGATTTGGGTACAAATACGTGATGAGCTGTGTACCGACTTTAACAACAATCCTATTACGAGATCACTTGAGATTATTGGAAAGGTGATTTCGGCCTGGCTAATTATAACGTTGATATTATTATATGCTCTTTACTTACCAACATATTTTTGACCAGGTGTATGTGAATAGTCTAGTCACTAGTCGCTTCATAGATTGCATTTGAAATAACATTTTTACAAATGTAATTGTAGACAATAATGAGCGTTTGTTATTTTTCCTGTTACGACATTTTCGTTAGTTTAAATGGTTCACCTACAGGAAAATTGACAGGTAGGTACGTTGCTATCTATTTTAAATAGTTAAGCTGCTTGATTGTACTTACTGGTAAAACAATACTATGTAACTGCTATATTAGGCTCTATCGAGTTCCTAGGTCATATTGTGAAAACAAAACTTACGAAAGTAATAAAGCATTAGGTACTCGGAAATGTAAGCAAGCATTAGGTACTTCGCAATCAAGACATCAAGAATCGGTTGATGCGTTACCTGAAAACCAAAGTGGCAGTCTCGGTAAACTTTTTAATATATTTTCCTATTTGGATATGTTATTCGGTGGACGATGAATCAGTGCGTGGGAGCAATATTCTCGCCCACAGAAGTTATGAGTATTCGTCAACCTTTAACGCGAGCAGAATTTTTGAGATTTTCAACACGTTTTTTATTTATTATAGCTGTTATAAGGTAAAATGTTATAATTTAAAATTCTAGACTAAAATGAGAGGCTCGCTGGCAAATCTTAATAACATTAATATAAATCTTTGTCGTGCAAATTTTTTAGTGTACCCGTAGTGGGCAGGCACTGCTGAAGCTGCTACTGGCTTTGATAGGCATTTACAATTGAATTACCTACAAAACTGAGATTCTTACACACAATTTAAAAGTATGGCACAGGCGGCGATTGCGAAATTTGTTTTGTTATTCTAGCAATAACGCAGAATGTTGAAAGTGTTCGTGGGACCAGTGGTTTGCCACACGCGCGCGTGCTCCAGTTTCTGAACCATTGTTAACTTTCAGATTTCCTTCTGTTCTATGATAAACTTACAACACTTACTTTATAAGGTGGAACGATAATTTATAAGCGGCTGAACCAAGGGGGTGTGTAAAAATACAGTCCTTGCTTTAGTGCAAAACCTTGGTAGCTTGTTAGAATTCTGGTCAACATTTAGACAAAAACTGCTGCATAATTAACAACTGTGTTACTTGTTAATTACACAGCAGAGTATGCATTAAACTATAAATGCTCTAGTCATAGTCATAGGCGACAAAAGAGCACTTACAAAACGACAAATTTAGTCTAGATCGTTTCAATGAAGAAGAACCGGGAAGAAACTCCATAGTTATTCCTTTAAACTTTTAACAATAATTTAAAGTGTGAAAGAATAATGAGGCACACAAAACTAAAATAAAAAATCGATTAGCATCTAAATCAAATAATAAACAATACATATTAATATAACGGACGTGTGTGACACAGGAAAATAGTGCCGGCATGATGCGTCCGACGTAGTAGTTAATAATAGATGCACAATTCTTCTCCCTGTTTATGATATAGGTAATACCATCCAGAATGTTGGTTCGTAATAATTATGTCTGGTGGAGTAGAGCTTTCTTAAAAATATTTTAAGGACATTTTTATTTCTTTTATTTATAGTTTAATTATTTTGAAAGACAAGTCGAAAATAAATTACATAGTTACAAATAAGATGTTAAGTTGATGTTGATTAACAACATCGTTCCATTGATTAACAGGTGTGCAAACATTTCGACAATCGCATTTTTCTGTAGAAAGTGAAACGGGCGGGCCGGACCTTCGGCTAGCACTTTCACGTTACGTTTTGTTTTTATAGAACTTTAAGTAACATCTCGCATGTATGGTTGAACGCATTGATGTTAAAATAAAAACATAATTATTCACTATGCGATAAAAATAATAGCAGTTTTAATCAGCTCACCTAGTTCTTCGACCTTATGTGTTTTTGATTCAGGCCAGATAATTATTATCTAAACTGATATATATAAAAGTGTTGTTTTGTTAATTACTATACTCATACAAATTTAAACACAATAAAAACGTGGAAAATGTTTAAAATTACATTACAGCCTATTTTTATTAATTAATTTATAATTATTTCTTCAAGTCTCACGCGTTGAAATCTTTTACATGAAGATTAAACTAAACTTCACATAATATTAACTATGCATGTGATGTTTCATCTTCTTATCTTAACCCAACTAATTGCAATATCTTACGTTATTATGTATGATGATCATATTTTATTTTTAATAATTTACTGATCTGGAAAGAAGACTATAGGTAGGTAACTATTTCATACTTGAAAAATCTGTAAACCTAACTACATATATTTTATAATTGACAAACGTCTAGAAATCCACTGTCTTTCTGTTTGCCTGAAGAGATAACAATGGCCAACATAAAACGTTGTTTGATTGATTGTTTGAGCTGTAGGCAGTCGCATAAACATCGTGCGAGTTATTCAAACAGTAGGCACGCCACGAATTAGAATGTCATAATATGATATTAACCTACAATTCCATTTAGTTATTCTGCTCAGTTTTAATTTACTTCATAATAACTTTGTAGAATAAATAACTTTCCTTTCGTTTCTATTTCTGCCGCATGCATTTGTTGGCTACATTACCTACGTATTTTAATTTTCGCGTAGCGGTGGCGCGCCACGCAGCGATGAGCGTGTTTAACTTGATGACATGTCTCGTTATGTGACGTGCATGGATGATGATACATCTATCCATGATTTTAATCCCTACTTACTACGTATTTTTATTGTTTGTTATTTATCGTAACGTTCAAATATCAGGTTCTTCCACGGTAATGCAACTGTCAAACTGTAGGCTAATGGCCTTCCCTTTTCACGTTTACAAAAGGAAACGAAGTATCCACATTGCTTATTTACTACGTGTTTGGCAATATCAGACCATTGGGGATGACGACGAGTAGGTATATAAAAAAGTATTATATCGTCCGCAGTGGTCAGTCATTGGTGCTTAGATGAACAGACACTTTAAGCCAGCAGTCCCGGGCCTGATCTCTTTCCGATCGAATCGGTTTGTTGTAACATCAGGCTGGGTGTCAGGCTTGTAGTCTCATCGCACATAAAGTGATGGACAACAATAAAAAAAACAACAATAACAAAGAATGCACCTATGTCTGTGCTATAAAAATATACATTTTCAATACTTATAAGTAAGATTTACACATTATTATTATTTTCTTATAAGTTATAAAAATTGCTTTTTAACATGTTAGATATTACGGCACTAAACTATTCAGTGGTCATCTACGAATCCTTATTGATTCGACATTTATCTCTATTCTCAATTTTTTCTCAATCTCTCAAGATTTTCAAGTTTTTAAAAAACGTTGCACTAGGCAATGAATTTCTCTTATGTCATAGGTGCGTTTGAAAAACATGTATTAACACATATACACAAACACCCAATGATCCAACCTCGAAACAAACACCGCTTACATCACACTAATAAATATAATTGTTTCTTTTGGAAAACGAACTCGTAACCCTTAGCGCAGCAGTTTAATAGTTTAATCTTTAATTTGCTTGTCTGAATATACATGTTATAATATCATAAGTTGGCGGTTATTAGGTAAAGTAGATTTTTGTCACCGCGCCCTATCTTGGATGTTGATCCGATTGATCCTACATCTCCTCTTCCTGAGCTATATATTACTCCTATAAGGTTTATTCAACTAAAAACTGTATATTTACGCTTTGTTACGTAGACCGGTGTGAAATAGAGTCGAATGCTTTAAAGAAGTCTATAATGGCGATGTAAACAGTGGTTTGTTGTTAAACATTTGCTTAAAGGTCCCCTGGAGCATTCGTCTGTAATGTAACATTACAGAGTCGAGCATTACAGTGCACCCTGTAATGTTACAAATTGCAGTATTACATTGTTAATAGAAGAGAACCGAGCATTACTACAGAGCACAACTAGGTAGACGTTACAATGTGTAAAATTTGGAAACATCAATGCGCTCCATCTATTATTAATCGTGCGTATCGCTCAGCTGCATTTGCTGTCTCTGATTCCAATTCTAACTAAACATTAAAACTACCCTAACCTCACATTTAGGTTTCTTTCGGGGCAAAGAATGGCAGTATTTTTACTTTCTTTACCAAATTCACTTGGTTTTAGTCCGGAAGTTTCTCAAATAAATAATCCTTTATTAATATCCAAGTTGTCATTCATCGCGGCGTTTTAACCGGGAGGCCTTTGTTCAACAGTAGACGTCTTCCGGCTAATGACGATGAATATCCTTTTACATTTTTTTTTATTTTGTTATGTAAACTGATGATGATATAAACTTATATTGTTCATAACTTGTAAACATGTTTGCATTAGTTTGCACAGAAAAGAACTGATGATCTACGAATCCTTCGTTTCGTCGCGTCGTGAATCGAAAAAGTACTGTTTCGGCGGGAAATATCCACAATATCATTCGACGGATACAATTGCTCTCGGCCACTAGATGGTGCTACGAGTCTTGCGAATGATGATTCAATACAAGTACAAATTTAACACAGGTGATACCGCGTGGCACGTCTAATATAAAAATATGTAATGTTTATTCTTCTTCGAGGTCTCGATGTCAAAACGTTATAACTTATATAGACAAGGTTATAAGCTTTATCGATAGTAGCAAATCCGCTGTCTGAATAGGCCAAGCTATTAAACAAGATTGTGGAAATTGGAATGAGTCGACGTAAACAGTGAAAATTGTAACTGTATTATGTTGTTAATGAAGGTCTAATGGAGTGACACAATCAAAACTGACCAAGCTCCATAAATAAAGATTAAAAAAATAGCTAAGGATTTTGAAATAATTTTCTTTTTGTAGAACTGTGTGGTCGGGTATAACATGCTGCTGAGTTTTTCCTGTTTTCTTCTAACATTCTAAGTATTTATTTGCTGCCAGTTCTGATGGCTTAAGAACAGATAACAGATACTTATATCTCAGATCCTATATATGCATAAAAGTAGATGTAGTGCAATGCAATACACAAAATCTACGTAGAGTCGGTGAAGTTTCCAGAAAAATATCATTTTTTCTAATATAATAAAATACCTGAAAATTTTATCATTTTAAGGACAGCATTAATAGAAAAACCTTATTTACAATGAATACTAACTTACTGTTTACTGTATCTGTCATGCGATAGTTTAAAATCAAAATTATTACTAATTAATTTGAATAGGTTTACAATAGTATACATAGATTAGGGTCCAGCGTGGAGTGGTCTTTTAGCTGTTTAATTAAAAATAATTCAAACAATATTTAACCCATTTTACCATTAAAGCTACTAACATGAATTATAATTAACGTGTCGCCTTCGTCTTACTCGAAGATACGGTGGCTCCTCAATAAACATTGAGTGTTAAACTCTAAACCGTATTTTAAAGGTTGTGGAATAGAACTAACATAGGTGTCAAACATTACTTGATTTCCTAAACATAATGTAACCATAGTCATAATTTTAACTTTATATTAGTAAATTACTACAGGCATAAGTGTTTTTAAAGTGTGCTAAAATTCATGCTATTAAGAAAATGCGTTATACCCAATTTTGTGGCTATCCTGGTAAAGATATAACCTATTTGATGACGTAGATGCGACGCGACGTCATCACTGTATCGTGTCGGAAAAACCGAGAGAATCCTGCACATGCGTGGTTTCCTTGTCGCGTCAGTCCTCGGTCCGATAGAACTCGTCGCGAGCTCAGACGACGCGCGCCGGGCGTCGAGTGCGGAAGGCCATTACTTGTCAACGTTGTTGCCTTTAGTTCACATATAGTAATATCTCGATTTAATGCTAAGTGAAGTGTTCTATTAGTAAACATATTAAGTTGTCAGTAAATAATATTATTTACCTTTTGTGTTAATTTTCTGTGATTGCGGACAGTGATATAACATTTTTATCAATTTGGATGACTGTGTTTTAAGTTCAAGTGTAATTTGCATGGTAATTAGTTGTAATACTACCAATTAGTTATCGTGGAATGTGTTAATGCCAAGAATTAGATGGAGCTGCTTTTGAATAGGTATCTTACATTAAAGTAATGTCAAACAAAAACAATTTAACGTAGTACCTAGGTACCTACCTAATTCTAGATATATTTTTCGAGTAAAATAAAACTTTGTGATACTAACTAAATGTTGTTTTTGAAGAGACACTCATAAAACACTGAATAATGCTTATTTACTTGGTGCTTACTAAATTTTACATATTATTATCTAATAACATTATTATCTAGAAATATTTAAGACACTAGTCTTACTCTTGTGAATTTGAGAAAAATGATAATGCTGATGAGACTTGCTTTAGTACTTGTAATTGAGTATTTTTTCAATTTTTATTTCTCCTTCAATTTTGTCGACCTGAAAGAGCCCATCTTAATATGCCTCATAATATACAGTTACTATGCTTATGTACTTATAACATATTTTCAGACTGTTCAGTCTAAAGCTTACGATATTATTCCACTGCACATCAGCTGGACCTTATAAATTAACTAAAAACTGCATAAAAGAACATTTGAACCCTCTACGATACCTGACTGTCGAAGTTTAGCATTACTTATTTTATGAGCCTTATTTTTTAAACGATGAATTAGGAAGATATCATCACAATCATTTATTTCTTAATGTTGCTCCAAGTTTAAACTTACTAACCGTCACTGACAACTATTAAGGAAAAATCCACATTCTGATACCATTTATGATGACATGGTGTCGGATAAGAATACAAGTTATTATGAAATAGTCTTGTCAAAGATTATATGCATCAGGTATAGGCTAAACAATCAGTATTCACTAGATTTGTGCTAATAGACACTGTAACATAATTCTCTCATTCACCCATAGTATGTTGCCAAAGGACTAGACAATGTCAAGGAACACAAAGCTGAATACATAATGTGCACACGGGCAGGCTTGCTTTATACGGTAAATAAATGAAATAAGAGTGTTGTATGGAGGCCAGGTAGGATTTAAAAAACCTTTTGGTCCTTTGTACGGCGCGCACCTGACGACCGGTGTTCGGCACCTGTCGATTTCATTCAGATTGGGTAGGTACTACTGCCGTGTTCACTTTAAATTTCGTGACTTTTACAAGCACCTGGCGTTGGCCTGCTCAGTTATTGCATTATTTAAAAAATAATGTAGAATTATGTATGTACCAAGAGCGTCGCTACTTTGTTTAGTTTTACCTATTTGTTACAAAATTCATGTTAATCCTACATCGGCTTTAATATCTATAATTAGAAACCGTAATTCACAAGCTTAACAGCGATTAAATGCTAATTTACGAGCGAGATATTTTAAAATACGCTGACCCAGTAAGGAGTCCTCTCGAATTCCTAAGAAAACATTTACCACGAACTGCTATTAGTGTTGCAATTTAATGCATTTAGTATTTTTAACATGCTGCATGCAGCAATAACTTGTGCTGGTTTGAGGTTAGGTTTGTAGTTAATGTTTAATCATAGTCTGTACTTTTCATAAGATTAATTTTTATTAGGAAAAACCCATAACAGTAGAAAAATACCAAGACACAGTTGAGAATAAGCTCAACATGTTTTTATGTAAACGACTTACCTCAGCTCACTAGAGGAAGTGGCACTTAATTGAGACGAGTTTGTTTCAAGTCCATACTTTATTACCTAACTGATTTGCAATCACTATTTTATATAACATCTATTCATAGTGAAATCAACAGTGAAAATACATTTATATAAAATGGTGGTACCTAGATCTCGTCGACGGCCGCTCCCTTCCTCAATTATCCAATTTCCTCGCCAGATATCGACCTACTCTACATACATATTGCGAGTACATTCTATCGCTGAGTAGTTTCTGTAATTTTATAAGACTGAAAAAGTCGCATTGTAAAATTCTACCTACATAAAATAAGAAAGTTATCATTTCTTTTATAGTTGAAATAGCCTTTAGAAACAATTGATAACAGATATTCTGGGAAAATACCGGTTATGGGGTTACGCCGGCATCTAAAGCTGCATATCTAAAACCATTAAAATTGGCAAGAATTTTTGAATATTAGGGTAAACAATTATTTGATTGTATTAACGTAATATCTGCATTTTACTTAGTAACTTATAACGTCAAAAAATCGTTTTAATTTAACATTTATATTGAAACTCGTGAGTGATAAGGACGTAGATATTTTCATAGAATGTACAAACGCATAAACACTGAAGTATTTGCTTTTATCAGAGCGTTTATCTGATTCTTGCCTATTATTCAATGTTGACATTGTTTTCCGTACCTACAAACACTGTGATGCAGCTAAGATCTAGATAATTTGATTTATGCATAAACAACGCACTTATATCTTACACACTACACTTCTTGGATTCTTACATATTTCTTCGTTATGGTTTAACTTGTGATAAATATATCAATTATAATATCAAATGTAGAACAAAGTTAATAGGTTTTAAAGAGGGACAAAGCTAGTTTTCTACTATACTACAAATAACGCAATCAGGTGTAGACTGTAAGTGTTCATACTCCTGTACCTCTCCATTATACGTTATACAGAGAATATTATTATATTATGAACTCTTGAATTCATAGAATTAATGACGAATAAGTAAACAAACTTGCACTACGTAACAGCAAACACGAATGTCGCTCACAACATGTCACTGCGGTTACAATGAGGATGTCCTATATCTGTCTCGAAGAGAAGTTGCTCCTTTACTACAATAAGAGTCAGTTTCAATTGTTTAATCAGTTGTAGTTCAGTTTGCTGTGAGAGCACCAAGATGAATCATTACTTACGAACAACGTAATTATAGGACCTAAGTAGTTTTTTCTTTGTGTGATTGTCAGCTCTGCTTGGTGACTGTTTTATAAAAACACTCAAAAGATGAGATTATTTAGTTAAGCGTTCAATATAAATAAACATGACACATATACAGAAGGATAAAAGTCGTCGCCCGTCAAAATGAGTTCAGTTTACTCATCCGAGTATCGAATGATAAATTGCTTGTTGCTCGCACGACCTTATCTTCCGACCTAGACCTTGAGGCCTCGTCTCGTTCATCTAATCTAAAATGGTTTTAACCTGTTTATTTTTAGATCAACAATCTAATATTGTATGACATTATTAGTTAACCTAACGTAGTCGTCACTATAGTTCACTAAGCTTAAACATCTTGGCATTAATTACATACACGATTAGTTTAATCAGAATAAATCTGAACTCGTTTTTAATACAAATATTCCCTATTAGGCATTAAACACGGTGTACGCTGCCAGCAACGTAACGTGAAGGAGTCGCGATGAGTGTTATTGTAGAGGAGGATAGTGTTTCGGTGGAGCACACGGAGGTCGGTTGAGATGTTAGTGCGGGGGTGTGTGGGGGGTGAACTACGACACTCGCTGGCGGAGCGCACTAAGGCGCTGGCGGCGCATTGTCATGCGCTGCGGTCTCCGGCCCGCACCGAGCGCAGTTGTGAACGCCGCCGGACTAGACACCGAAAATCACAAACGCGGTGGTATGTAAAAGTAAGTTCACTTCCACAGATAATGAGACTGCAGTCCTGTTAAGCTTGCAGGCAAAACTATTACTCTACCCAATAAGTACACGATACAATAAGGTACATAGATAAGGCCACTATACGAAACCCAAGTGCATTAATAAAGCAATGCTTTTTATGAGAAGAATGTAATTTTAAAACTTAACCCACAAGTATACATACCTACCTGCGTTTGATCGAAAAAAATAAAACAAGTGCTCTTTAAACTAACTTAAACCAAGACGATACGAGGCCCATCGCATCGCCGCAAGTCTATCGAGCTTCATATCCACGCTATTCTCCATAATATACCTAGTACCGTATCCTCCAAAAAATGACCTAATTGCAAATCGCTAAAATATTTTCCTTCTTTCCCTTTATGTAGAAAAGGACACAAACATTTTAGGTAAAGCGTTGAGGTAAATGCAAATTCAGTGAATTTTTTCCTGAACTTGTCTTTTTATTGGATTTCCTATGAAATTATTGTTATGTATAAAAATTTGTACTCGGTAGTATTTATGAGATCAGATATAAATACGGTATGACACACCGGATATTAGTATTTGTTACAAATCTTCTCAGTGAATGAATCAATGGGTTCTATGATATTTACATGACAAAATGATGCTCTCTGGCCGTCCGTTGACTCATTCATATATTGTCACTTCATAAATATGCAAATGTGATACATATACACCGTAGTAATGGAATATGTGATGGACTTAAAGCATTCGTGACAGTACTAAAAATTCTTAGATGTAAGCACAAAATATAGCAGGTACCTAATGGCTACAAACACATTTGGACGATAAAAAGTGTTGCTCGTGGTAGGTTAGGATTAGGGCAGTGAATTAAAAGAAAATTCTTGTCTAAGAATCTCAAATAATCGTCAATAAGTAAATAGGTAAAGCACCTGTTTGGGTGCAGATGAATGATGAGCTAAACATGTAGTGAATGTGCGTAACTCTGGTTCTGGCGTCATTGGTATTTAAATTCTTGATTCATTTGCTATTACGAATCAATACTTTGAACGCTTTTTCAGTAAACAGTACAATCGGAATTGGATCCGAACCTGTTGTGTGTGGATAATTTCTGTGAGCATTGTATTTGTGTATTAAAATAAAGTGCCGTTATAATAAGTCAAGTGTTACAACTTAAATTACTATTTCAAAAGAGTATATATATTCTAGTGATGATAAAAATATAGTTATTTTTGCAACAGTGTCTTATCGGGTGCGTCTGCAGGCTTCGTTAGCAATGCAGGTCAAGGCTTGAGTTATGTGAGCGTCGGTGACGGCGCACGCGCATAGGCATGCACGCGGGTTGTGCTCAAGAATGCGGCAGACTGGTTCACGGCACCTGGATACATAACCCACGTTATTTGGTGAATATTCAACATCGACCTGTAAATATATGTACTCGATTTTACTTATGTGATATAAGTAGGTACTTGCCTATACTTGGCGTCTGCCTGCCTATCCTGGTATCTACTAGTAAACTTTCTCTATATGTATAAATGCGAAATAAAAAAAAAATTAGAAACTTAAAATACATGACTACTATGTCAAAATTCGATCTAAAAAGTAAAAACACGTTTTATCGCAGTTAGTTCATGTTTCATGGACGAACAATATCCTATATAGATTGGTATGTGATTCAAGTAAGTACTTTGTTCAGATCTGTGTGTCATACCTCATAAGGACTAACTGTTTAGTGTTAAAACTGGTGTTACACCACAAGTGGGTTTCTTTGTTTAGTCCGTGATTCCCGTAAAATGTTTACACGTTGTGGTCTCAACTAAACAATATTTTTAAGTTTTTACCTTATTTTTATATGTATTAAAACATAAACACGTGTGTTATGTCACGTATATGTTAGCTATGTGCAATTGTGCATGTACACAGACTCTTGAAAATCTTCTTAAATGTATTAAAGATGATATAAAAATCAAATCAAAGATGAATTCTTTAAAATCTTATAACGCCTGCGCACTCGTAGGGAGGCTATTTCCAGAAATGTAATGAATATCAAGATTTTGGGAGATATAGGTCAAAGGGTGGGTTTCGGGTCGGCAATTTCAATCACTCAAAGGACGGTCTTGAGATAAAAGCGTATTTATACCACGTGCCCTTTAACGTTTGGACAATGTTATTAGATGATCAGATTATTCCAATGGGATTTAGTTTTAACACACTGAACATTTTCAATTTATTATTGAATAAATATTGTCGAACTATAGGCGGGAAGGGCAAATGCGCAAATCTTACAAGAAAGTCAATTTTATATGTAGTTGCCCAGTTATATGTAGTTAGCATTTATTGTTTAGTAAGGCGATAACTGGCACACAAACTAAAATGAAAAACAAAGTTGTGTGTAGCTAAGTCACCGGTTAAAGTAGTGAGGACCTTAATTTGTATGAATCATAACATAAGTGACGAATCATGAGTAGGTAAACCACGCAAGTACGCATACACCGCTAATTATATTAGGAAGGTACAAACACTGTGATTTATTAAATTAAGCCATCATTTACACATTATATAATATACATATGACACGGTAATGTTTGGTAATATAATTTCAATTTAGTTAATATCATATCACCGTTTCTAAATATAGCTATATGTATAAAGTAGGTACGCTAGCGTCGAAGACTAATCCACACAGATTTGTTTAATTTGCCTGGAAGGATAAAACTGTGTTATTTACCTGGAATACAAATTTAATTTTAATGTATAACAATGCAACGTTTGAATCTCCATGCGGTCGCTGTGGGTAGTGACACTTGACTTAAACAGGTCACCATTCAGCCCCCTTACCATGAACTCTTAAAGCAGCACAGTTTACGTTGTAGAAGCGAGACGCAGCTACCTGCAGGGTAATGCGGCGAGTAAGAGGGCTGGTCATAGGTATACCTTGGAGAGTGGATAAGAGTAACACAGAAAATACTGCATAGGTGCATACATTAATAATCAACTCGTAACATTTCCAACCCGCGCACCGGGTTAATAATTTCTATAGTCACGTGCCCATACTACTTGTAACTACCGACTAGTGACCAATTATAATTTTAGGACTTTACGTCCATAAGATAAGTATTGATGTATATGTTGTATGGAACTATAACATTATACCTACTAACTAAGTTACGACAAACAGGGTAACAGGAAAATTTTCACATGCGTATAATTAATTATCTTCTCCTCGGCCTCGCTTCTTCTCTGCCAATTCTCTCTAGAGAGAGTTGTTTATAGCAAATTTATTTGCGTCGTCAACCCAAAGTTCTTTTGGCCGTCCTTGGTTTATTTGACCCAACCTTGGCACCCATTCAGTCAAAGCCTTAGTCCATCGGCCATTTTCCCGTCGAGCCAGGTGTCCTGCCCAACTCTACTTGAGGCGTGCTGCCCTGTCACCTACACCACAGACTTTCGTCCGACGACGTACCAGAAGTTACAGAAGGTATACTTATATACATTTCAGAAATCTAGATTATATTGTTGTTTTTGTAGATTATGGTTACTTAAATACGGTATAAAGATTCTAAATGAAGATGAATGAGATCCGTGAAGTACAGCAAGTTGTGAAGTTAATTAGTAGCATGTTAATCACGGCGCATCGCATGGTTAAATAGGTAGTAGGTCATCAAGCCTGAGGTCGTTGTCGCCGTGACTTCGGTCCGATGGTCGATACGTATCGATTGCAGAGGTGCCGACGAACTCTCCTATACTTATGTACTTTTAGAACAACTTCAAAATTAATTATTCTATCTTAGTTCAGAAAGTCACTTACCAAATTGAGCAAAGGTTACAAAGAAAATGTGACTACAAAGTACAAGCAAACTATGGATTTTAATTACTATTAGGTACCTACCTATAAACGGCAATAACAATTGAACACTCATATATTTCTCCCGTTTTAAGAATAAACCTCTGATAAACGTAACTACGTAGAGAGAGTTCGTAACTACTTAGTACGTGTTTAAAATGTTTCCAGTCAGATTTCACCATAAAAGTGTTCCTTCTTACTGTTTAGTATGTAAACTGTGGTGTTTACGTCGAGGCGGGCGCGGAAAGTAAGAAAATGTGTGTCGTGTTGTTTTTCGCATAAGGAATGGAAGCAAGTACGCTCCACTAAGAGCTGCTTCTCTTTTGAGCCTTGGTGCACGTTGCAAAAGGAATGACCGACATTTTTAGCATTCGTGGTAGCTTTTGTACGGAAAATGTAAGGGATGTTCTTTGCCTGATTTGAACTCCTAAAGACATAGTCATGTAACTTATGCTACTCCAAACGAAGAGCGAAAAAATGTTTGTCGTACGTTTGAGTGTACTCGAGTGGCTTTAGTTAGCATAAGGTTGCCAACGTCGGTCGTCTTGGCCAACAGCTAGTGTTTGTTCCGGGTATCGTCAGTAGTGGCGAGGGCGCGCCGCCGCCGGCCAAGCGCGTCCGTCACGCCTGCCGCCTGCCCTGCGGCGAACAATGCCCTCCGACTTCACTGCTGTCCTTTGTTTAACAACAGTTTTCTAATGATCATCAACGGTTTTTGTCAGTTCTATATTGAACTAAAGTGTACCATTCGTACCGAATCTGATCGTTTAATCTCAGTTTATCTGTTAACATAATACCAAAAAAATACCCGACTAATAATAAAACAGCCAATATAAGTAATGCAGTACCGGAGTGTGTTATTCCAGTTGAAATTGTTAACATTTTGTTACAAATCAACGTGTCCAAGACGTTGATTTGTATCCAAACTATACGTGCGTTCATATTGAGCATGATATATAGATATTATAAATGCAGATAACTGTTATACAGGCGTAAAATGTCTGTACCTGCACTGCAATTTTTATAAAAAAGAAAAATATCTGTTGATCACATTTTACTATCAAATATATCAGTCTTATGTTTATAGCAATAACGACGTCTCTGCAAGAAAAGAGTGTGCGATTTAAATCTGAGTCGAGGTTACCTTGACGAGTTACGTATTGGCAGATAAGAATGCTGACGTCGCTTTATATAAAATATGCGATGGGAATGCGCCTTGTGGGAGAGTCCCTAGCTCGTCTCTCGTCACCCGTTTTGTTTCTATTTCAAGTACCTAATAAAAGCAACCATATTACCGGCCCTGCCATTCAAAGCCTTTTTAGATTATATTGAGCGTACATAACAAGTTGTGAAGGATGAGGAGTATCTGCTCCAACGATGTGCTCATTAAATTATTGTGTCACAAATATTATGTTATAAAAGAGACATACATACGTTAGCTTTAGAAATGATCTATGAATATCGTTATTTTGTTTGCAGATTGATATTACATTGCAATTTGGACATTAGATTATCTTTATACTATAAGACTTGCTGATTAGTGATTATATTTGATACAATAAGTTTTGTGAACCAATATAAATAGGTATTAATAAAAGCTATTTTATGACTTTCTAAGTAGGTAAAGGTTTCTGCTTCATCAACTTGTAACGTGATTCATAATTCATTAAACTTTTTACTGTTGTATCTAGTTATTATAACAATGACATTAAGATTTTTGTAAAGTGGGGAAAAGTATTTCGTATTTTATTTCCCGTCTTACAAATAACTCCTCGATTTTATTCATAAACAATTATTTTATATGGTTTAGTTCGTGCCTCATTTGTACAATGTTAGTAACCGGTAATTGGGCCAGCATGGTGCCAGGTGGAGGTGCTCGGGGTGGGGGCCAAGTCACCCGTCTTGTGTCATCTGCTATATTTAGCCTACGAGTTGCTGTTGCATGGCCGATCGATATCAGTACTTACTGGTAACTTTCTAGCAACCTCAGTAATTTAGCATCAGATTGGTGTGGGCACCGCGACCTATGTTTCAAAATGCCTCAACGCGTAGACCGACGTATATCATTATTTCGTCATGATGACTTTGCACAAATAAAATACATTAAACTCTTTGCGTTAGTTCTTGACTATACTTTACCTACATAATTTTTACCTTGAATACATTTTCGACTGACTCTGTGTCACTTAATATTCCCTACATTTCTAAGCTTAGTAACAAGGCAATAGACACTGATTTCGTTTATTTTTGAGGCTTCCCTCGTATATACGAGGTATAGATATGTATAATGTAATACAAGGAGAAAAACAATTGGATTGAAAGACTTTAAACAGCTTGTCTTTGAGTTAAACATCTTAACCTTAAAACGTTTCCGTCTAAGGATCCAAAGATTAGGCATGAGCAGTTTTTCAATCGATTGAGCTTATGTGAAGGGCTCAGGGCTCCCGATCGATTAATGCGTGGGATGAGTACCTACCTATAGTATCTATTATAATTATTGAGCCACGTTGTTTGGTCAACAACTGAAGGGACTTGTATCTTGAAGATAAATTTTATTACCTGATATGTGTTCTATAGGAGTTCTGTTTTAGTTAGCTAATATTTTAAAGAAAGACAATATTCGCTCTACAGTAGGGACTATTATTGAAATAATCATTTATTTCTACCAAAGAAGTAAAGTAGGTAAAGTAACAGCATATAAGAACATCAAAAGAGATTTCTAAATCTATGGTATTTGGAGAAAGTTGTTTATTCAGGAGATAACCATCATAATTTTAGTACTCAGTCTGATATTATATTAGTAAAGAAAGGTCATGCGGGGTCAGCCGGCGCCGCCCCGGCTCCTGGCGCGTTGACAACGCTCGTAAAACCACACATTTTGAACATCTCATATATTGCCGGCCGTGTAATGTGTAATGTTTTGCAGTCGTAATATAATTACCAGCTAATTAAACCACCTGTTGCGTTTATAAGTACTCAATCGTTGAAATTAATTGTTATTCTCATTGAATTCAGTCGTAATGCTCAAGCTAGCGGTGGCTTATTACTAAAATAATATTTAAAAGACTAGATGGAATATGTGTTTGAGAGAATAGTTATTAACTTTTTTAACTTATTGAGGTGTAAGACGTGTTATAATAATAGGCACTTGTCGACTTCACATATCAAGTTCTATATTTTGAAACATACACAGGTACACGAATAGAGAAAATATTTGCTATATTTGTTACCAAGTCTATGTGATGTACACTCGTACTACATAATAGGTAGTTAGGTATTCATTTCAATTTTCAATTGATCGCCACAACTTCGTAGTTGAGCGGGCAAGTTATTAATCACTTCATTGGGTGCGCGCGAGCATATCGTTTTACACTGACCAATCCTTGTGATAATATTTACTTATAGCAAACAACTTAAAATATTATAGACATTGTGTTATAAATAACGGCTTTATCACAAACCAAACGTTAAAAATGTTTATCAAAATTTAATTATTGGTTTATGATGGAATATCCAACGTTAGTCAGGTTATATGATCTATGTAGTTAACAATCTGAATGTAGTAAATATATTTATTTATTTCACATCATGGAACGGCATCAGTTATTTTTATGTTTTTTTAGGTAATTAGTTGAAAATCGAATGATAAGTTGATTACTACCTAGTTATTTATAAGGTGCAGCGGTGTGTACGTAACTAGAATGTTTCAAGATTTATAGGTAAACCTATTTGAAGTGCGTGTATTTGTTCGCGCAAATAGGATTTATAACAGGTGGTTGGTCGGTTGGTTGGTAAGTTGCGTATATTTAAGCTTGTTTAATAGGACACACACATATGTAGAGGCACGTGCTGTCGTGTTATGAAGTTAGCACCTGGGTAGAGCACAGCGGCGCAGCGGCGCGTCATTGACGTGCTCTATCGGAGTTTTTCACGCGATCTCTCTACGAAGAGAGCAGTCGCCGTGCGCCCGCGCTGAAGCACCAGCGCTTCTATATTTCCCACATATTTTATTATACACTTAACATTATTTCTAAAATGATTGTGTTTCTAACGAGAATCGTACAGTTTATGCAATTTATTTTTTAAATCAATGCCTGTGTATGCAGTGGGTAACATTCTCTGTATAGGAGTGTGAAAGTTTTTGACAGATTGTGTATAATACGTCTAAGTAATATGCAAATTTACGATTTCATAATATCTATCAGCGTAGTAGTGACAATGTATACGGAGTGAAATGGACTGTAACGCAGTAATTGTAGAAAACTGGTTATTATGGAGGGAGAGTTCGTTTTGGACCATTAAACGAGTGCCAGTGATTAGGAGGTGACGGTAGAGCTTAATTCCACGAATTGATAAAAAGTTGCGTAGTGTTGGTGGAGCCGGATCCACTGTAGACAAGTGTGCCGTTGTCCGCGGCCACACCGATTTCACCCGCGTCACGCACGTCCGCGCTGCTCGCATACTCGCTCGCCTCTCGCCGCTGATTGATCCAATTACAAAATTACTAGATTTGCATGTGGATGTAATGTGCGCTGCGGTGCACTAGCTAGTGAAAGTGTGCGTGATGCGGGCGGCGCTCAGCTGAGCTGGTGACGTCGCGCGTGACGTCGCGGACATGGGCCATGTGGAGGATCTGCGGCGTCAGTAAGGCCGAGCCCGTGCTGTTCGCTCGTTACCTAGACGATGATTATGTAAGCACTCGACTGTTGCAAACATAAATAACAATAACACGTATAATAAAACAATCTCACCAATTATGACAAGTTCTATATCTTAATAGCTGAACATGATAAGCTGTAAGCGTGTACAAGTGTGTGCATGCTACATTAATAAAAACTTCTTATTTATATAACAATAATCTTGTTACATTATATTATTCCTGATATATGTAATGAATAAAATCTTACTGTTCTAAATGTAATCTTTAACCACTTCAATTAATAATTTCTAAGGCGCTGGTTATTGAAATAAACTATTTTAGGTATGTCTAGTATAGTTGATGAAGGAGATTAAGGTGTTATTGAACTATTATGTTGACCTATGGGTGGTGTGTTCCAGCAGCCGACATGGCGGTTGTGGGGCGAGGAGCGCGTCGACGGCGCCATCTACACCGTCTACCTCAAGAAAGTTCGCTACCACCGACCTACGCGGAGTGCTTCTAGCGTAAGTACTATAATAAGTTTTCTAATTATTCGCAGTATCACTCATTATCCTTGTAGGCACAAACGTTGTTTAGAATAAACCATAGAAAAATTATAATATTACGTGTCCGATGCTTAAATAAGCAGGTACAGGTATAAGTTCTGACTTACATCCGCAGTTGGTTAATTATCCATTTAATTATGTATTATATCAATTCCGTTTGCATGTTAGATGTGATTACACAATCTACATAATCAAGATGCCTATGCTAAATAGCGTGACGTCGACCCTCGTTCGTAGACGTTATAACCAGAGAGCGAGAGTTTTATACTAATAGATTACTTTTCCCATAGACCATACTTACTAAACTTATTTTATACATTGTGAAAATGTAATACTTACATAGAATTTTATAGTAAATACCTATTTAATAGTAATCTATATATCCATCTATGTTTTTACATACCTATATTTTGGTGAAATATTTTGTATATTATCAGTTTAAAATATTCTTCACTAGCTGCGCCCCGCAGTGTTACCCACTATTTTTTCGGAGTAAAAAGTCTATGTGTTAATCCAGAGTGTCAGCTACCTCCATATGAAATTTCATCAAAATCGATCTAGCCGTTTGAGCGTGAAGAGGTAACAAACACACTCAGAAACTTTCACCTTTATAATATTAGTGTGATTACTTTTTGTTAAAGATTTATTACGGTATGAAACAAACTTATAATGTTATACTTATGTATGAGCGATTAATCCATCATTATCTGCTTATAAAATATCTACATTTACAGTCATAATGCTCAATAAATGCTTACTTACTTAGTTTGGTTGTTGTAACTGAAGTGTATTACTTTATTTTCTGGCAGAGTTGCATAATACATACTTGCTTATTACAATACAATAAAGTAATGTTAACACAACAGTTGGCTGATAACACAACAGTGTCATATGTCATGTCATATTACCTACTGGCCTTTTATATTAGTGTGATCGTATTTCGGCCTAAACGAATGTATTAATTAATCAAGAACTATTGTCAGGGTATTCTCAACTGTTGACATACGACGTGATATAATAATGTAGCTGGCACGCGAACTCAGACTCCATAGCTCGAGTGTTTCTAGATTGTAATTGATTTATTTTACGACGTCAAAGTTTCGCCAGTCACCGACAACAAGCGGCTTCTTTTAAGCCTGGTATTTCTTATTCAATAACAAAATCATCGTTTCGGTATTGTGATTATTATAAATAAGTGCTGTTTTTATTCATCTATATAGTTAAATTAGCTGTGCCCCGCGGTGTTACCCGTTTTCGGGATAAAAAGTAGCCTATGTGTTAATCCAGGGCTAGCTCCATATAAAATTTAAAATATTAGTAGGGGTATGAAGTATGATAATGATAATTTATAGGCAATATTTCTAGATATTAATACAAAATTTAAACTGTGAAACAAGACGTCGTACTATTTTCGCCATTATTACATGACAGCCCACAAAAAGTAGTGGAATGTTTTCATTATAAAGGTACTGGCAAGATTCTTTACATTCGTGCCCAATGTTATCGTTTCGATTTTCAATCAGTAATGCCATTTAATTCACTGCAAATTGACTTTAGAACCTTACAGAACGGTCACTGCAGTGTACTTATGTAATGTTTATATTTATAGTACCATTAACATCCCGGATGGCTGACAATAATGTACAAGGTTGTTTGTGACAATTACAGAACGTAATTTTGGCGTGTTCCATGCAATTGTAGATCTCGATTAGTGTGTACTTACCTTTTAATTATTACGCCGCATTGTAATTTAATGTTATAATAGACAGTTATGTACCTAGAGTTATATAGATCGATGTCACAGACTTACTCAATTGGCGATGTAATGACTATTAAACGCGTACCTATTCAAAAAACAAAGCGTTTACTGTAAAACTACTTATGTGTAGAGTACCTACTTAACTAACTTATCTTGTATAATGTATCGCATAACTTATATCTAACTTGGTATTCTGTTAATTTATGGTTAGACTTGTTTGCATAGGAGAAACAACATGACTTTAGGATCACATCGAACTAAAATAATGTAGAATAACGTAATAACGTATATTTTTAATTATTATTATGTACTTTTACAATAATACTTATTGTAAAACGATGCAACTCAAAACAGGTCTAGACTAATAAGTACCACGCAAAATTGCAGGAATGAAGATAAATTCTACTTTTTACAGTGGGTCAAGTTATGAATGCCGATTAAAATGACTATGCAAGATAACAATATTACGATCTTACGTGATTCATATCAAAGTTTTGTTACTTGTTTAGAGGTGGGGTATGTTATTAAGAAATACCTAAAACAAAGATTATAACTGCAGTGTGAATCACCGTACTGCGGTCATTAGTATGTAGGTATAATTTATTTTAATAATATTAACTTTACTATAATATACTCCAGTTAGTTTTGAGTAGTCTTGCTGTGATATTTGTTCGATATTTCACTTTACAATAGTATTGATTTTTAGCACTACGAGGCCACAATCCACGTTATACCGATGCCGCTAAGATAGCATTCACAACAGTAAACACAGCTGATGACAAAGACAGTGACATGTTCAGTGTAAATAACATGATTCATTCAGTACATAACATTGTGTTGCTATTCGTTATTAATCCTTCTGCTAACATTCCCAAGAGGTCGTTGAATGTTTGGGAATTATTACGAAATGATAATAATTTCTAAAGATAAAAATTAATTGCATTTTTTACGTTAAAGACGAAGTTAACAATGGTTGAATGAATGGACTACAAACCGTTTTCCTTTCATTAAAATTATAATTCACTCTTCACTTACGTAAAGACTTGGTGAGAATATGATGTCCATACTGCATTATTAAGACGAGAAGTAAAAGTATTTTATATGTATTACTCGTGTATTATAAGGTTTTAATTTTTGTAGCATGCTTTTACACTATGATTTCTCGACTAAGTTGAGTTGAGGCAGAGTAGTGCGATGTAAATGAATAGCGATTATTCACTATAGGTACTATATTAGCTGTTGTACAAAACCAGATAATAGACAATATACATTAGTCGGCACAATGAGCGAAACACAAGAATATAATAGTGAGTGCGTGTGGGAACTTTAGTGTACGGCTGTAATTAAGTTTTGTTCGCTGATCTCACAGTAGGTTAAAGACTAAATTGCATAAAATTACACGGGTGGGTACAAATAACTTTAAAACGGTATATTATTATGTCCTAAGCTTGCTTATTCTCATCTGTAGGTATTCTCTAGTGACCTTGTCGATTTACATGCTCTCCTAACTCTTAGTTTGTTATAATGTTTTTATTGTTAACAGAATATGTACTAAACACGTTTGATAGATAAGATGAATAAAAGACAACCCCATACGCTTCGGCGTCAGCAGATTAACACTAAGTTACACTAAGGAGATAGTGTAACTGCTTCTGGCTAGTAAAATTTAGAGGGTCATCCCATATATTTACGCTAAAGTTAGAAATACCCGTTGGTACCGAAATTTGAAATGCTCCGTTTCACTAGGGACCTTATCATTAAGAGACTCCATGGGATTCCCCCGCGGGGATTATAACATTACTACAGTAACATCCTTACTGATTATTAACCGACTTGTTGAATGTTACCAGTTTAATAGACGACCTGATTGGCGCAGTGGCTAAGCTATTGGACTGCTGCGCTAAGGGTTGCGAGTTCGATTCCCGCACGGGGCAAAACTTTGTGCGAACCATAGATGTTTGTCCCGAGTCTGGGTGTTTGTGTATGTGATATTTCATGTTTGTAAAACGCACCCACGACACAGGAGAAATTCCTAGTGTGGGGCAACGTTTTAATAATAAAAAAAAAAAAAAAAAAAAAATATAAAGTAGTTTATTGTTTCTTTAGTTATTCACTAGGTATTCATTATGTATGTTCCTTATTTTAAAGCGTAACCCTTTTGACAATATACATATAATTTAAATACTACCTATAATAATAATAATCTTTTTTTCTGTTTGTTAAACTATGTATCTACTTAAAACTATATGTATATCTTCTTTATCTAAAATGCATTTCACACTATTTAAAAATAAAATGGAATTAAAAAGCATCAAAGTATTTGTTCATATAATATTTATTTTACTTTACGTGGGGCGACGTTTTTATAAAAGAGAAAAAGAAAAGATAAGCCTTTTATGGTTACAAGTATGCAGGTAATTAATATTCGATTATTTATTTGTTTTAGGTTTGGGAACCTATTTTCATTTTTTATTTATTTATTTAACCAACTTACACTAACACAATTGTAAACATATAAGCGGACGCAGAAAACCTCGTTCGTTAGCAACGTAACGTTTTCAATTATATGTCATTAGCAGAAAGTTCTATGAATTAGGTAGTAATTACTAAGATTGTATTTCTAAATAATGCCCCGCAATATCCATGTACAAAACCACCTAGTTTCAGGGAAAACATTTACGGATCATGATAATATCTCAAGGTCTGGGTAAAATAACAATTACCTACAATTAGTTACATACTTTAATTTAAATAAATTAATAATTTAAATTATTATTATAAATATGTAATGGTAAAATATATAATAATGGCGGTCTTCATGATATATTGTTAAAAGGACTGTAGTATTTTTTCCTTATTTTTCTAGTAAAACCGCAACAATGAGTCATTTCAACGATCTAGTCTTCGTCAATGTCGTACGTAATAATTAAATGTATAGGTATTTGAACTAAATCTCCTTACTCATGGGGACATTATTGTGACGTCATATGCCTTATCCCTGTGTACAAAATATTTTTATATACTCGTAGTTCGATGTCCAACCTTATTAGTCATGCGTATACAGTTTAAATTTATTTTTTGTCAAAACCTGACATCTAATTACATAAAATAATACTTCAATACGAAATGCTTGTATTTATTATTGGGATGTTATTTCCAGGAGTCGGACGATGAGATCTCCCATCTGGAGTGGGAGACAGTGCGCGTGCGCTTTGTGAAAGCAGGCACCGTAGAGCGGCTGGTCGAGGCCCTCGCCACAGACGATGGCGAGCTCGAGTCGACATACGTTAACGTATTTCTAGCAACGTATCGGTAAGTACCATAAACCATACTGTTGTGTATCTATTTATATTATTAATTCCCGACGCAAAAACGAAGTATTATAAGTTTGACGTGTCTGTCTGTACTCTGTGACATCGTAGCTCCTAAACGAATGGACCGATTTTTAGCTATAAAATAGTTTGTGTCGGGGTTACTTATATTTTTAATTTTTTTACCGCACTTACCTACATTTTGTAGGTAAGTAGTATTAGTTACTATTAGCCCTTCTGTAAAGACAAAGGCGGTGTTGGAGTCTAGAACAAATAGTCGGTTTATTTTTTATAGTAGCCTATAAGATAAAAACACGTGCTATGTCGCCGATACTAATAAATTTTAGTAATAAATACTTATTATCGTTTCCAGTTCATTCGCGGAGTGCAGCAGGGTGCTGGACCTCCTCCTGCGACGATATGAAGCGTTGGCTGCCGAGGAGGTGCATCCGACAGCAGTGGACACCTCACAGCAACACCGAAAGTAAATATTTGTTATCTTTTGTCAGCTTGTAGCAACTTCATCATATATTATGATGTATGTGTTTGTTGAAAAAATAAAATAAGTGCCTCACGTTCCGGGTTCTAATCTCGAGCCAGACAAAGTGTTACAGGGAATTTTCATTTGGTAATTCTCAGTAGCAGCTCGGAGTTAGGTTTTCTGCCCGGTTTATATTGGTTCGCTCTCTATACATTGGGACCTTTAACTAGCGAATTGTGTTTAGTGCAGGTACTACACACTTTTGCGGTTCTTCTACCCTTCTGGGAATACAGCCGTGATGCTATGGTATAAAATATGCCATCGTATTTTTTGGAAGTACCTACATATTTTGTCACGAGTTCAGCCATAACCGTTTCTTAACAGTCTTATGAAATCTTGTAATGTTAATGGCTTATCAACTCGGTTTCAGTTCTTTATGTATTCTAGAGTACAGTAGGTGGTGCACTAGTTGGCATTATATGCCTACGGCGTTTTGTATATGTATGTATTTAAAGATGTGATGTGTGAATGTTTCAGGACTCTGGTAGCATGTCTTCACGTGTGGCTGGACACATACCCGGAGGACTTTCGCCAACCTCCGCACCATCCCGCACTGCAACAGCTACTCGCCTTCACTCAGGTTCATTTGCCTGGCACAGAACTGCACACGAAGGTATTACATACTTTTTAACTAAGTATATTTTTTAATATTCATGCATAACATTATATCTTAAAGCAATTCCTCTTTTTTGGCGTATCGGGACGTAGGCACGGCACATATTTGTGCACATTTGTCTTCACGATTATAATGTTTGAGCCATATTATATGTCAAGGAAACGTTTATTCCAACTTTAAAGGTATTTTTGTTTATTATTAATGAGGTAAATTTTGCTCGCAGGTATTACAGAAGCTAGCTGTATTTAGTGCGGAGCGCAATGGCGTGTCGGGTGGCGGCGGCGGCGGGCTGTGCCTGGCGGCCGGCATGCGCCTGCCCGCGCACCACACGTGCGCCTACCGCCTGCCGCACGTGCCGCACCGACACTTCGCCGAGCAGCTCACCCGCATGGACATGGAGCTGTTCAAGAAGCTCGTCCCGCACCAGTGCCTCGGTGCCGTCTGGTCGAGACGAGACAAGGATCGCTCCCACGACGCGGCCACCGTTCTAGGCACGGTCAACCAGTTTAATGCTGTTTCGTTTCGAGTTATTTCGACGGTTCTAGTTGAACCAAACCTAAGGCCGCTCGAGCGCGCTGACATCCTCGCCGCATGGCTTGATATAGCACGAGAGCTGAGGGTACTCAAAAACTTTTCATCGTTAAAAGCAATCATCTCCGGGCTACAGAGTAATCCTGTTTATAGACTGAGAAAGACGTGGGCGTTACTAGCTAAAGAGAAGTCAGAATTATTTGATGAGCTCGCTCGTATTTTTAGTGAGGACAATAATCGTTGGGCTCAGAGAGAATTATTAATGCGAGAGGGTACTGCGAAGTTCGCAGACACAGTCGGTGAAAACGATCGTCAGCTTCAAAAATTGTTACATGAACGAGGTTCGCCAGGCGTTAGTCACGGGACTATCCCTTACCTAGGAACCTTTTTAACAGATCTAACTATGATCGATACCGCTATTCCAGACACGGTAGCTGACGGCCTGATAAATTTTGATAAACGGCGGAAAGAGTTTGAAGTACTGGCCCAGATTAAATTGCTGCAAGGTGCTGCTAATGCTTATCATTTACCTTCGGACTCAATGTTCGATAGGTGGTTTGACTCGGTTATAGTACTCGATGACCGTGAGGCGTTTCAACTTTCATGTCAGATCGAACCGCCCACAAACCCTCCTAAGGAGAGAAGACCGAAGAAAATAGACACGAATAGCCAGGGTCACAGGAAGAACGACTCGATAGCTAGCACCAGCTCCAGTAACAGCTCACAGTTTTATTGCGAAACGGACGGCACCGGCACCGCGTGGAAGAGGGACAGTCTGGAGAGACGGACGTCGCCCACACGACTATCTCACGGGTCATCATCTTCGTCCTTGCCTTCGTTGGACGTGTCCCTATCCAGCGCCAACAGCGGTCAGAAGCCGGCCAACGGCAAGGCGGGCGGGGCGAGCCCGGCAACGCCGGGTTTGCGCTCGGGTCCCGATTTCTACATCATCCGCGTGACGTACGAGTCCGACTGCGCAGAGACGGAGGGTGTGGTGCTGTACAAGTCGATCATGTTGTGTAATAATGAGCGCACGCCGCAAGTTATTCGCAACGCCATGCTGAAGCTTAATCTCGATGGTGATCCTGACGGATACACCCTGGCGCAAGTTTTACCTGAGAAAGGTATTATTTCCTTCAATATACTATTATTAAGCTCTATTAAATTATATGTTTATTCTTCTTTTTTTGGTAGCAATTACTTTTAATATGGCGTTCAATAGCTACATATTGACCTCTTGACATGTAACCTTTTCACCTATTAATTGCTGACTTTTATTATATTTACAGAAATGGTGCTACCTGCTAACGCCAACGTGTATTATGCGGTGAACACAGCTTACAACCTGAACTTTATATTACGCCCGCGCAAGACGCAGCAACTCGAGCCAGTGGTGAATGGGAAGTCGCGCGGAAAGCGCCCTTAGCATTGCAATCGGTGAGAGATCTATAAATTAATGGATCGATCGTGTTTCAACGTATTAGGAATTTGTTCTGAAATCGCTACTATAACACCGATTCAATGCATAGGTGAACTTTAAAAGCGTGCAGTTTAATTACTTCTTGAATTTAGCATTTACTGTTGATAATATGAAATGTTATCCTTTTTATCGTATCTAAAGTCAGTTTCATTTAAGAGAAAAATGCTACCTACCTAATATAATTTTGATGTAAAATAACTTATTATTTCTGACTACAATTTGTGTAAAGCACAGCTACGCCTAGCCGTGTAAACTTGAAGTTCCTTTGGTTGTTCATTATGCATTATTTTATAGGATCTATTGCATAATTGCGGACTTAGGCGTTCCTTCCATTTGTGTTTCCATCTATTCCTAACGTGCATTTCACGGTGTCTTAGATGTACCTATCATTTGTATTGTACTCATGTAAATAACTTAATGTAATGCCACCTTTAGTATAGTATTGTGAAATAAACGTTTAATGTATATGTGAATTGTTATTTGTATATAAAGATTTGTAAATAAGAATCTCACGAGATAATATTGTAGTAAAATACTGAGCCAAAGGCAATATACGTCTAATAGCAAGGTGCTGTACCACTTTTGTATAATGTTTTAGAAGCTTTAATATGAACATGTTTTGATAAATTAAAATTCATATTGTATTTCGTATAGAGTTTATGTGTTTAAATATAAAGAAGGGTAAATATCGGGAACAAAGAGATTGAAAAGTTGTTCACTAAGCAAGTCTTAAGTAATGTTTTTGATAAATATACATTTAATTATGTCATGGGATAAAGACAGGTTGAAGTTATAAAAAGATCGTTCGAAGCATGATCAATTCTGAACACAATATCAATGATTATATTAGTCTCATAACGAATATAGTAGAGTGCTATGTATCGATGTAGGGGTATGTATCTCGTGTTTGACCATTGAATTCTTGGTATAAATAGTCCAAAGACGATGCTGTTTGTAACTTCTGTGTATGTCGTAGATGTACCTTGTAAGTGTGTGTTCACTGTTGCGGTTCGCAAAAAAAACTGAAGCCATTTAATATACCTTCAATAAACTTATTAAACACAAGTAAGTTAATGAGTAGCTAATAAGGTCTGCGTACTTAAAGCCATACATCAATTGTACCGATATTCAAAAGTATAATAAATACAATATCTATTTAGTTGTCGCCGTGTTATTCAATAATTCTTTCACGTGACCATACACATTCAATATAAATAAGATTCACGGTGTGCCTAATATAAATTATTGTTTTAATAAAATGGACTTATTATTCCATATTTAACTCATATACTTACTACTGCATATATCGTAATCGTATGTGTTACCTACCCTATGTATTAATGCTCAGTATGACATTCTTAATTATTTTTTTTGTAAATATCTGTATCTAATTAAAGTGTAATTTTGTAGTTTTCCACCAGTGTCGCTGTAACATGTTTATATTCGTATAATAAAAGTTAACGAAATCTTTATTGTATCGTTTTAATCAAATTCGTATAAAACTCCCATATACCCATACACATGTTAAATTAGCATTCAGAATTGAATGATATATGTATGTATAACCAATAGCATTATTATTATTATATTAAGCTTAAATCTTCAGAAAAATTGTGCTTTAGGATTTATACTTTTGTACTTTTGTTGAACTTTTGTGTGTTCATATCGATGATCTCAAGAGAAATGATTGTTATAGCAAATATAAGAGCACAATATAGTGATTCTTTATAATTATCCAGTAGCTACTAGTTCTATGATAGATGCAGTGGTGCCATCTGGCAGTCATTCCTTAGAACTTGTTTGAATATAGCTTTAGGTAGCGGTACACTTGTAAGTAACATTATAATTTGTAGTATTTTCGTATTTTCTGTTCAGAAGTAGTATTTTTTTATTTTAAAAAATCACGAGACAGCAACATGTTTCAACAACAGATAAAAGATCTTTGTTTACACATTTTCTTACAACTACCTGCACCTGCAACTTTAACCACTTGGTACATTTTACCGCGTCTTTTGATATTATAAGTAAACTATGTTTTACCCTATTATTTAAGCTAACTCCATAGCAAATTTGATTACGACCCGCTTGATAATTTAATCTGGACAAGGATGTGACTATCAGACAAAGCGATTTAGTTAGAAATAATATGTTTTTATGACAGAACGATGGAGTCCATTCATGTTTACACTTAAATTGACGCTTCTGGGTACACATGTTTAAAACATATTTTAATTGAAAGGAGGGAATGTTTACATCAGAAGCGTCATAATGTTAAGGTTTGAGATTATGTGGTGGCAAGTAGAGTGGTAAAGGGGGTATTTAAAAAGCCCCCAGGGCCTTTGGCAGTACTTCTATGGTTGGCGGGCAGGCAGCTCCGCATCTCTCGTGAATCTGAGCGTTGCGTGGTGGTGGTGGCGCAGGTGCGTGCCGCCACCGGTTGACAGTGGCTCGGCTGAAAATTTCATGGCCAGCGTATCGAGCGGGGGTCGCGCGCTCGGGCCGCGCAGTCGCGCCGCGCCGCCCGCCCGAGCGCCTCGCACGCCTGCTCGCTCGCCACATCCACGCCGACACACTCGCTCTGTGACAACCTTGCCGTGCCGACCCCGTCTCACAACAATAACACGCGCGACCTCCACACTACCGTCTTTTACGGAGCGTCGATACCTTCAGTGCCCGGTGCGAGTGCAGTGGTCGTGCCACGTGTCAGGTCCTGGACCGACATGTGAAAAACAAAGCCTTTGTGACAGCGCCGGCGAGCGGCATGTGGTGTACTAATAGAGATACGCGCAAAATGAAATAATAAGGTAAGTTTAAACATTCAGACTCTACAATACAACCTATGCATCCCCATTATTTACATCGTAGAGAACTTAGTTACGAGAGTCTAAAAATACATTTATGTTTATATTATTATAGTGCGTGTCTTTTAGGTCAAAGGTAAATTGTAATTTACGTAAGCGGACATAGTTTGCACTATCAAGGTCATAGTTATTTATGTCAAATATATAGATGCCATAAGATACCTGAAAGTTGATATATCGAGCTAGTTCGTGTGGTGGGAGCGGCCGAAGTCCGTCCGTAGAGCGAAGCTCTACGACTGCCGCAATCTGATTATGGCACACCCACTAAGCTGTAAGATATTTATACAACGATACTTATTACTACAACCTAGATGTTATAGACACACGCACAGTAAGAACAATCATGACTCACTTTTGTCATTAACTTTAATATACACAACTCTCGTAGCATTTCCGTAGCTGATCGTAGCCGTGTTTATTGAGAATGTAAGTAATATAATAAAAATAGATTAAACGGTACTTGGTTAATAATTATAGTTTTATTAACGCAGTATTAAATAAATTGTATGCAATGACGATTTAAAATGACCTCAAATCACGTTGTTCTGTGGTTAGAAACTAAAATCAGTAATAATGCTGTTCAAAACTGTGAATATCAATTCTATTTGGGGTGCAATTACTAAACAGACATAATGGTTAGATTAATGTTAAAAGTTAGGGCTCGAATCAAGTATATATGTTTTTAACAAGCTTATTATTTTATCAGTAGTAGATATCGTTTGTCGTGTCGCAGCCTCGCGTGACGGGGGCGCGGCGTGCACGCAACTCGCACAAAACGATGCAATAATTCAATCCCCCGCCTTTTGTTGCCATCGATCCTAGCAAACATACAATGAATACAGTTAAAATGCCTAATTAGTAGTAGGTACCTTGTCCGAAATATATTATAAATATGTAATAATTTTGAATACTTTATTTAAAGTAAGATACATGGATTCTCCTCTAAATCTAACCAATTTATTAGTATTTATCAGTAAACAGCTGCTAATTAACTAATTGCTTATACAAGTATTAACTTTAAATAGAGGTAATGAAGCTATTTTAAACCGCAAGATTTTCTTACGATGTTCTATTTACTCAAGGATCCAAGTTTCAGTAAGTAGATTAACAAAATCTTTGAAAGTTGTGTAATTTAGTTGTAAGTTCATGTTCTCTGAATTATGAAATATTATTTGAGGTGGGCGTACCTATTACCTGGAGGGTAGGTCAGGTTACGTCGAGTTCATATTGAAAACTTTGTTAAGTCTACTCGTAAATGTGGTTCTCCTAATAGTTTTAAGAAAAGCTTTTCTAGGTACCTACCCAACTACCCATAAATAACGTCGAAAAGAATATACTAAAGAAACCTGTTTAATAGGTGGACATTAACAGGTTTCATTATCAATACCCGTAAGTAAAAATTGGAGTGTCTATTGGTAACAGCTTGTTTGTTCTGCTTCCCTGAAAGGTTGGACTAATATTGACAAAACTTTCACTGACTGATAGCGGAGGGTACAATGTCAAATATAGGCTTCTTTGAATGTTGACAATATTCCGCCGGAAAATAAGAAAAACGCGGGAAATTAGCGGGTTATAGCTTCTCCGCGACAGCTGGACTGTTGTTGTAGGGACTTTCACTGGCAGGTAGCTTATGTTATAAGGTCTATGTAGAAATTATTACGTTCTACGGTATACATTAAAAACTATAAAATTTCCTGCTGAGAGGTTTTTCATCAAAATCCATGGGGACGAAGTCGCGAGCATAAGCTAGTTAGTATCAAAATTTAACAGATTTATCTTACGTTTGCAAACTTGAACCTCAGATCGCGTAGAGCCAGAATCTATGGACCAACCAAACATTTGTGCTCCGGAAACGAAGTTCGACTTTTCAACGGTGAAATCTAAATACGTAGCCACTAATCAATAGAACATTGTCGTTTTGTTTATTCAGGGTGACCTAAATTACGAATCATCATTATTATCATCAGCCAGTGATAGAGGTCCACTGTTAAACAAACGCCTATCCCTTAGAACGCCCCAATGAACGACAACTTGTCAATTGCAACCACCGGTTTCAGCTTTACGGATAATATAATATAATTAATCCACTAATAATGAGGATTCAAGGAGGTTGTTTTACTAGTATAATACTTAGCGTACAAACATTACACCTTTAAAACATAAATATAGTCAGAAGGCAAACTCCATTTCGAATTTGATGATCGGATCATATATTTTTTATTATGGCAGGAGTTAGAGCTACAATACATGTAATCTTAAATTAGGTCATAGAATTAGAAGCATCGAGAATTCGATACTCCTGTTGTTTCTCTTTCTAATTAAACCATTAGTATGCGTCGCAACACAAGGGACGTGATTAGTTTGCTTGTTCAGGAGAGACCGCGTTTTATCGAGTATTACGTATTACAGAGAATACTAGTGCCGGAAACCCACATGACTGTATAAGGTGACAGGGTCACACCTTATATTGGAAAAGAAAAGACCGGGGAAATGAGATTGCTAGAGCGAGAATTTTGCAATTGTACCCACGATAATAACGGACGGAATGTTCATCGCTTACGACCGTGCATACATACAAAATGCATTTTCTCTGAGACGATTCTACCTAGTTTCACAGGAAGGAGGGCTATATTACACTATAATTTTCTTACGTTGTTAGAATACCGTGAAACTTTCTAAAGAAGCTTTCAGTAGGGAAGCTCATATATTATACAAATAGGTAGTAATTGCTGGGCCACTACTTTATTCATTTCGTTTAATGGGCGGAATGTATTGTGATTTTCTAATTACCGTAGTAGGTAATGCTTTTGGCCATTCGGGACAATCAGTTTAATGACGTCGGTGGCGGTCGACTGCTTGGAGCACTCAGACTGGAATGTTGCATCAACGTTCCACAAATACCTATTTTGTTGTATTTGAATTTCGATACTGATCCGTGAATACGAATAACTCGGATATTTTTTAAACTCTAAATTATAAGACTTCATATGAACGTCGAAATATATTATAAATATTCTTCCTAATTACCTACAATTGTAATTGCCCGTCTACAGTCTACTACTCAAAATTATTTGTTACGAGTGATTGTTTACGCTTACTCATATAGACAATAGACATCTGTTTGTGATGTTTTAACAAACACCCAAACGTAAAATCCTATTAATTTTGACTTAAATTACCAACTTATGTACCATGTTGTTCAGTATTTTACTAAATACAAACTGTTTTTTTACAATGTATAAAGATTATAATGCGTAAATAACACTACTGGGCTCTACGAAGTGTTTTATTATGTATGCAGGTTGCGTATGATTTATGATCTAAGGTAAGGTACTGAATGTATAATACCACAACAAAAGTAGGCTTCATTAATAACTAGCTGTGCCCCGCGGTGTTACCCGCTGCATTTTCCGGAATAGAAAGTAAAATAAAAACATAGGCACATATGTGTTAATCCAGTGTATAAGCTACCTCCATGTGAAATTTCATTAAAATCCGGTGTAGCCGCGTAAAGAGGTAACAAACATACAAATACACTCACAAACTATCGCCTTTATAATATTATTAATAATATAATATAGTGTGATATGGGTAACTAGTTACATATAACGAAAACTTACGCATGACTGGGCATGATGAGATGCGATTTCTGGACATATTTTAATCGAATCCTGAAAGAACGTTTGACTAGTTATTAAATAAAACGTGTTAGAATATTTCAAGTTACTTTTACAATAATTATACCGACATTAACGTTAATAAATTTAATAAAAATGTATCGGAGCGGAGCTACAAGATAACTTGTCGCCTTACCGTCAATTCAATTGTTAGTCGGCATTAGGTCGGCTCAAGTGATTGAATTTTTCTCTAAGAATATTTTTAAGTTGTCGGAGTGTTAAAACGTGTTCGATAAACAGAAATTTGCTCGCTTTCCGAGATGGTAGGTACTTACGTATTCTTTCTGCCGAGATATGTGTAGGCAGCTTACCTCTGCCCTGCTCGTTACTGTATTCGGGAGAGGATATTTACTAATATAATTTAAATATACAATTTTCGTTTAAAATATCTGTAAGAAACAGTGAAACGATGAGTATGTTTTACAATACAATAGAACGCACAGATCCGAGTCATGCATAAAATGCTGGCTCATAATCATATCATGGCGCTCTCGGTGTACATTTTAAAAATATATAATTTTATTTCTCGGTTGATGCACACAGAGATTTCTAAATAAGGTTAATATTAAGAGATGTCTGAACGCAAGCATGAATTTTCTATGATCACACAGACTGGAGTTGACGTAACGTAATATTTGTGTACGGCACATTGCGATGTTACGTGCTCTTTCTGTAACGGGTCTGGAACTAGCTTTTATAGTCACAAGTTTTACGACATTTTGCATACAAGTTTAGGTACCTACGTCTTATTCTTTTTCGTATCGGCATGAGCTAAGCGAAACGTAGAAACAGGTCATGCCGTGGCGTATATTGACTCTTCTATATGGAAGGTAGAGATGTTGACCACTCAGTGTGTGCCGAACGTATCTTCTTTTTATTACTTCAATTCCTTTATTATGTGCCATAAACTTTATTTTTTCAATATAAAATAGTCAAGATTTCAAAGCTCATATCCATTATTTATGACAAAGGTGCCGTTATGGATTTACGAAAATAGCCTGTATAAAAGTCATTTCAAATGTTATGTAGCACCTTTATTATAGATACACTTATTTATATTAAACAAAATTAGGTTTCTAGTGTAATTCCTGAAGCCATAAACTATAGAATAGAATAGAATAGAATATAATTTATTTATCAAAAAAATATAGTACAGTATACCAATTTTTAACAACAGGGCAAGCTTTCAATTAACATTACAAAACAAGGTATTTAGAATAATGACAACATAGCAAGTATCGTGCTAGTTTTGTATAAGAAACATAATTATGTATGTAAAACTTTTATCCATTTTATAACAACAATAGAGTTATAACAGAATACACATAACAACAAAACTAGACTCCCTTCATGACACATTTTTATACTTTTGGTTTTATATTTGGCGGTATACAAAGAAAAAGTTCTTTACCTCCCGTGCTAGTCGCAACTGTGTTACGGCAAGGTAAGATTCTCGCTCCGAGTAAATACCAACCTTAGTTAGTTTAACGCAAAGACACTTTTTGCAGTAATTAGTAATTCTATAACTAATTGAACAATGGACATGCGAGTTGACCGGTTTTGAGTAAACATGTAGTATACGCAAGGCATTCAGATCCTCATCCTGATTATAATAAAGTTGTGGTAATTAATGTAAGTACTATTTCTGTTTACTACTATTTTTATTATTTTTTTCACCTTAATATCTAATATAACGTATCTTAGTATCTATCTACATGCAACTTTTTTTTTTTTTTTTTTTCTTTTTGTTTTTTTAATATTATTCTTTTCTTTTTACTTGTGTTTTCAAAAAAAAAAAAAAAAAATGTATTTAGAAAAAGTAAATGTGCATTATATTTATAGTCATATATAAACGTATAATATTATATTATTTATTCGTATATGCATGTATACTTAGATATATACATTATTCTATAAAAATAATAATTATATTATAAGTTTTATAGTATAATCCTTTCGTATTTATGTTTTTTTTTTTTTTTTTTTTTTTTTTTTTATGTACCTATAATATAAATATGTATATTAATATGTATGTGTTTATTTAAATTTAATTAAATAGTAGGTATTTAAATAGTAATACATTTAATGATATATATGGAATAATTTTTCAGTTCGCTCATAACCCAAACCACATAAAAACCTATCCAATGCCCTACCGCAAGTAACCACACTATCCACCACTATCCAGAGGCTTATTTGACTTTTTATGGGATTTGTGTTCGAGTAGTAAAAATTTACTGGCCATTACTCTCAGGCTCCTTTACGACGCCTGGGGAATGTGCACCCGATGTAAACCGAGACACATTTGCCTGCGGGGCGAGCCAAAGAGGATTTTCGTGTTTACTAAAGGGCTCTTCGCATATCACTAGATATTGCACATTATCAAATATAGGTATACCAGTTCGACGAGACAAACACAGAAATATATAACGCAGCAAATGATGATGAAAGCTTTACATACAATTATTTGTTTTACATGTGTGGTACACATTCAGTAGTTCATTCATAGTTTATTTCGCCTTACACAAAGTAATGGAATTCATGTAAAAGAAAGAAAATGGGAAATTTTTAGTAGTGGTAAGACTTGTGATCATAATAAAATAGCGATCGACATTAATACATCCGAAGTTAGCGTATATATCAGTCCAAGTCATTGCGACTTGAAAACGATTTCGCATTTACTTAATATTAAGTATACACCAAAGCCATAAAAACATAACTTTAAACGGAAATATTTAAAGGGGTTGTGACACGCGAGCTCGTTCATATTCAGGTTTCCGCCGTTCCTAAATGAAATGCACAAGTAAAGGTAACCTTTGAGCTTTGGGTTAAAATAACCTGAAGTTCAGGAAAATAATGGCGAATTACACCTATATATTTCATTCTAAATCATGAGTACTAATATTTATGATTTCCGATATGAAAATTTATTTTAAATAATATCTGGATATTCAATACGTAGTTAGTTAATATAATTAGTTATATTTCCAGAAATAACATCAGTAAGATATCAATAAGATAGTAATTGTGTAATTAAGTACATAGATGTTCCTTCAGTGGATGTTCATGAGAAAAACGGTAAAACGAGGCGTTACAATGCAGTTAAATACAAAAGGTATTGGCATTCCCTTGTGTTCCAGTGAGCCTGTAAGTGAATTTATCGCGAAGACGGAATATTTGATCGTGAAAAGAATACCAATGAGTTTCCTCGATAAAGATAATGCAGCTTCAAAATTGGAGATTTCTAATTCCGATTTTTTACTTGAAATTGACCGTAGTAAAACGTACCGTTATATATATTGCAGCTTCATCTGATAATGTTATTTATGCATGCTGGCTTTTTAGTCGACAGAAGAACTGTGACTTTGGGGCGTGTGTCGTGGCAACGGTCTTGAACTTTATGCAGGGTACCTACCGTATTTAAATAAATTGAGGTTTCCGTAATTTTAATAAATTTGCGTTTTTCTTTTTTTCAAAGCCATACTTGAATATTATATCAGATTAGAGCCTGTTTAACATTATGTACCTACCTTTACCTACCACACATAACTAAGAATGAAGTAATCACAGAATTTATACGGTGTAGAAAGACAGAAATGATAAAGGGTCTGAATAATTCAGTAAATTTATGAAGCACGTTCTCCACCGTCGCGTCATACGTCTGTATAAATAGGAATTCATTTTAATGCTAGTTTAAAAAAAAACTATAATCCTTAAATTAACAATTGACATACTCCTTATAATATTGTATACCTTAATAAAACTATGAGCCGAAAGGGATATTGTCAGGGTCGTCGTCTTATACACTTAGCATCTATGGCAATAGTCCATATTCTTAGCTTACCTCTCTGTCTTCTGGTAAACAAACATGACTGTATAAATATGTACTTATCAATGTATAATTGTATATATAGGCAGAACTAGTTAGATTGCAGCTTCTTAAAATGTACCAACGTAGGACCGTTTTCATTAAATCAAAAATGCAATGCTAGCGAAGCCGCTAGCAACAGATGTAAATTATAAATAAGTTACATGTTAGCCAAGCTATTTGGATCTACAGTCATGTAAAATGTATATAGCTTAACAGAGCAGAAACACCGCTGAACTTAGCAAGCTCGAGTATATTTTAAGGCGAAATAGAACTCGGATAATGTAGTCACGTCTAGTCCAACAATGAGAGTTGTTAAAGCTTTAACGCGCATCTAATTGAATAAACAATAGCGTTTCAGTGAAGGGTTCGGGCTCGTAAATCACTGGAAACACGCTTATTTGAAGTAAGCCTTTGTGCCTCCCATAAACTAACAATAACCTACATTCAGTTTGCATTCAAAACATGGGCAGGCCTTTGACTTTTGTTGTATGCGGATTTGTGTAGAAAAGTATATTAATAGACGGTAATAATCTTGTTAAAACTGTTCCTGTATTAACACGCATAATATTCTACAAACTTGTATTAAATACATAGATACCTAAATATTAAATAGGTCATACAAATATTGGTTCGTTAAGCTTTGACACACACAGCTGTTTAACCATTTTTTTAAAGTGAAGATATGGATCTAGAAGAAATTAATAAATCAATTTATTTGAGTATCACCTTTATTTGACATCACCAAACAACAATTAGGTAGGCTCTATAGTTCAATTACAAAAGTTATTTATTCTCACAAAACTCATGAGATCTCTAAGGAATCGAGGGCGTTCGTACTTCGTTCATATAAAACTTTGTCACGAACTAGAAACGGACTGTAAGTAGACAGTTTTTCTTCTATTTTAATCGATCTGTAGGGCAACCACCTAGAGACGGGACCATTGAACATGTGTTCATAATAGGTACGATGTCAATAAAAGACATGGACGTACCTATTCGTTATTTAAAAGCACAGGAAATTAGGGGCTGAGCGAATTGTGGCGAGAATGTGTCTGCAGTAAAATAGATTGATAATTGTGTAAGTATTGAACGCTCTCTTGACAAATGTGTTCGATGACAGAGAGTATTGAACACGTCCACTAACAATGCTCTCAGCACGCTTAAGGAAATTCTTTTCTCAACTGCATACGTTTGCTGTCAGTTTCCGCCCACTCCCGTTCCACTTTCCATTGAGGGGTTGTTTTTTACTCTTTGACTATAAACTAAATTGAAGGACTTGGTTGTCGAGCTCTACAGCTATGAAGCTGTGGGAACATGGTACAAACGATGCTGTATAACGTTTTATCTCAACTATTATCTTATAGGCGATATAAAATATGCAATTCACGTGTTTACTTATTGTTGTTGATAACACTAAATAGATGTTGTGTTGTGATAAGAAATGATCTTGCAGCGATGATGTCGTTGAAATAATAATTTTATATCTTACATTTTTATAGTAGTACCTATCTTCATCTACGCAGCAGAACCAGTAAACCTTTTAAATTCGAGAACTATAAAAGCGTATCGAGTGTGATAAAAACAATTTTCGTGTTTAAATGTTGCAGGCCCGCCGCGCAGTTACTACTGTGCCAGTGTCCTTCCCCTGTCAAACCAAATTGTTCGATTATATTCGAACAATTTCGTTTCATCGACTGAAAACAAATTAGTCCATTTGTATGCTAACGGACTTTCCGATTCGGATGTGAATATGGGTAAAAGCTATTTATAGCTCCACCGGCTTTTTGTTTTTTGGACAAAACTGTGTGACAGTTTTATACAGTATTTACCGTCGTATTATGTAATTTCTTCCTGCGTATGGCACAAAGGATACAGGCAATAAATTGATCGGTGTTTGCGGGGCTGATATTATAAGTGCCGGGTGTTTTGTTACAAAATAAAATTCCAAAATTACTTAGGTTCAATATTCAAAAGTTGATGGAATGAATTTATAGTTTTACGAAGTCCTACAGTCCTAGGGAGGCTGTTAGTTATATTTTACAAGTATTCGTCGTTAATTCCACAAAGGTTTTAAGGATTCATTATGACATCTACTGTCATTAAGCAGTATCCAATTTATCAAGTAACATCCGTTGAAATATTTATTTTCGTTATATTCATTTCTTGTGAATGCTTAGTGATTTAATAGCACGCAATAACTCACGTGGATTTATGAGCATTATTTTTTTTATTTGCTACCGGTTTCATTTATACTAGCAGTCTAGCTCTGAACATTTTACTCTATTATTACTTCATCTTAAATGTAGATGAAAGTAGCTGGAATGTAGTAAGAAAATATTTATAATACCTTGAAACTATAAATAATAAAACTGTTTTGTATAAAAGGCTTCTCATCCGATCGCAAGGTTGCAAGACTTACACTGCTACTCCTTGAGTTGATAAATACGCTTTTTTATATAAAAGGTCTTGAATATAACTTTATTGTAACAAGTAAAGGTTAGCCCTACCTTTTAGGCACAGGTTTACAATGTTATAATTGTAATGTTAAGATCACCGCTCTAGGATACCCTGTGATTTGAAGATCAATTTCTTTCGTCCTATCATTAAAGTACCATTATATGTGCAGGTAATAATTATCAGCTATAACTCAATATTATCAAACATAAATTACGATGAGAATAGATAACAGTTTTGAAAAAGGAAACACTAAACCTATTATTGAACACACTGAGTAAAAGGCCTTTAAAGCCAATCTTAATACATTTCCATCCTCCAAGTACTATAACAACTTACAGCTAAAGTATAAGTACGTAATAAGTAGATAGCTTTTCATTCTCTTCTCGTCTGGTATATAATTTGACATCGCTGTATAATATTGTTGGAGTATTACGTAGCCAATAATGATGTGGAATGCTGTTTAACGTCGTCGGCTCATTGAATACTAAACTGTTGATTTGAATATTTTTCGGGTTCATAGTCCTCTACGAAGTTTCGTGTTTCATCAGCTTTATTATGACCAGTGAAATAAATTGCATGAAAAGGGTGGGTCGCCTGGTTTCCTCTAATAATAACATGTTTTGTGAAAATAATCAGACACGCTAGCGCAAGATCACGCGTCGATTAGAGCTTAACAAAAGCTCTTTGTTAAGTTAACCTGCTTTAAATGAAATAAACAATTTGACTAGTTTTACCTGCCTTAATTCCAACTCTTAATTCAGTTACGAAATAAGTGTTTTTATCGGACATTACTCGTATTTTTATAAGTACTCCAAGTAGGCTCATTATATTTTAGAGCATTCAAGACCACCACCAATACTATCATACCTACCAACAATTATTAGAGAAATCTTTTACAAGCATTCTTGATAAAATTGAATGATTCTTTTGATGTGTTGGGTTTCAGCCAGCCGTCAACCAGGTGGAAAATATTTACAAATTGTTCGGTGAACTGGATAACTTCTATAGACACAGCTGGGTCCTACATTACATGTTCCTTTGTAATTTAATGAACCCTGATTACGTAGAATTAGGACTATGATCAAATAAGCTTAAAATAACCCAATTGAAAATGAGTGGTTTTCTGTAACATTATTTTTAGTTAAAACAAAAGCCAGGGTTGCTCTACAACCCCGAATTAAAATATTTTTCTATGTTGGTTTGGTACCTTTTTTCCGTTTATTTACTAGTACTAGATACTATGCAGTTTGATGGCTGGATAGGAATATACGCTTCTTCTGCGCACAACATAAAGGTTTAAGTAAGCAAGTATAGAATACTTTCGAGCAGAAATAGTAACTAGGTTGGCTTTTATTAAGTTGCTTTCAGACTCCATAAATGAAATATGGTAACTAAAACATGTAAATGTTAATGTTATTTCTGAAAGGGTAACATAATAAACCACAATTATATCCACCCAAGCCGCTAGTTCTAGCACGACGATTGCGCATTGGTAGCTTACTGTCTCCGCTACAGGGTAATAAACTTAGGGACAGTCATAATTAAATGCCAAGTGCGCGCGTCTGTTGTTTCATGTATGCTTTGTGCGAATCATTTCTAACGTAGTAACACGTAATCAGTGTTTGACAGAGTAGGCCACAAATGTCGGGTCCAGTGGGGTCATATTATTCCAAACACTGATGTGGTTTTAATTATGTTGCATATGTATTATTACCTGTGTTTGTATAGTTTAACTTGTAGCGTGAAGCGTTATTAGCGGAGCAAAACAAGGCGGTATTGGGAAACATGTTGGATCGTTCAGTTTCATACCTTTTCAACATTTACAAATATAGGTAGCAACACACGTATCTATGATTTGAAAAACAGTCAGTCTGTAATATCTGCTGAATTATCAAGTGCTCGCAGTTGAGTGTCGAGTTTCATCCCACGCGCTCTGGGCGATCAATCTCTCTACTGTCGACTGGCAAATGTCTACACCAAGGTTTAAAAATGTTCCCATGTGACAATTAGCTCATGCAAATACGAAGGAAATGAGTAAAACGTGCCTTGAGACGTTACACAGATACTTAAGGTATTATTCTCATTATGGACTTGCGCTATCTCATCCCCTCTATTGCCAACCCAGTTTGTGTTACACGTTCTGTATTCAGGCGAATTAATTTGCAAACACGTTTATTACGATAATTTGACCCTCTGTCTCTAACGAACGGAATGCAGAACCAATATTAGGTCACTATACAATAGTATATCTGTATGACAGAACCAATCAGGAAGTAAGTCGTCCGTGAGCCAGTGTACGTAGTAAATCCGGTAGCCCAACTTCGTCCGTGTCCCATTGACCTACATTCTCGCCCTTGAACCCCGACCCCCCGCGCCCGATACCACCGCGCTCCCGTGACGTCACAAATGCCCTCCGCAAGCTTTGTGTTTTAAGTATATTGTTTTGCTCTAAGAATAAACCACCGCAGCTGTATGTCAGCAAACCGATTAGATCCATGAATTGAACGTAGCGTGCATGTCATTTGAGGAAGCAATGAAGCTTTTACGGTATTCAAACATATTATGATATCTCCTTCATGACATGGCATTTATCAAGGGGAAATCATTTGTCAGTGTAGTCTTTCAGTTGGTCTTTGTCAGATTAAAATTATAAGTAGTAAGTACCTTTTACAATCAGATACCGACCACGAATTACGAGTCATCGTCGAACACGAGCCTATTACATTAAATTCTCTATAAACTGTGAATACCATAGTTTTGTAAGGATAGTAGCTAGCCTAACCGTACCAAAGATGTAGCTTAATATTTCGTAAAAAGTACAATAGGAAAATGAACTAATTTAACAAACAACAAATACAGTGTTTTTCATTATTGCAGCATATGTTTTTGCGGCATTCAGAAATGAAGTAGTAGTTTAAATCCTATTTGAACTAACGTCGGGCTTACGAAAAGCTTTCCACTGAAATATATATAAGTAATGATGATGTAAATATATGTACATAATTATACAGGGTGTCCAGTAAATAGCACGACATACTGCAGGAGGTGATAGCTATGGTCCCTACCTATCAATACAACACAATATATGTTCAGCAAAATCTTACGGATTTACAGTTTTACAAAATTTTCCGAAATACCGAAAAATCTCTACCTTGAAACAGATTTTGAAGCATCTCGTAATGAAAAAATCCTTTTCTAGTACTTTTTTTTACATCAAACTATTCGTGAATAGTTACTTTGCTCATTGATAAGTCTTTTTTCTATCAAAGACAAGAATGTTTTCAAGAAATACTATTTTTTGTTTAAATTTGCACAGAACTATTTTCTCATCACTTAAGTTTAATCTACAGTGGTGAAAAAAAAATGTATGTGGCAGTTTTGTACAACAAACTTAAAAAAAAGCTTGTTTAATGGTGATTTAGGAAAGATACAATACTAGTACATTTTCAATAAAAAAATACAAAAAAATGCTATTTTACTTCCAGAGAAGTTGATTTTGTTGAAAATGTAATTAACGTAATTTTGACAAAAACCACTATGAGAATAAGTAATAGCTGCTCACTTACGCGAATTATTATAAAACTAGTTGTGACACGTAAAATGTTCCGAGTGAGCTAAGAGAGGTGATGTGGCTTCAAAATGATGGGTGCTCATTATGGCCGGGAAGTAAGAGCCTACTTAGATGAAGCTTATCCAGGCAGGTGGATTGGGCGACTGGGACCGATATTATGGCCACCTAGGTCTCCGGACCTAAACCACCTGGATTTTTTTTGTTGGGGTGCCATGAAGGACAAAGTCTATGAAAAACCGATCCAAAATGACAATGAATTGAGAGCAAGGGTTAACATTGCAGAAAGAAAAATATCGGAATAAGCCAGAGAAGACTCAAAAGCTCATTTTTAAGACAATGCCAAGCGTGTATTAGGGCACAAGGGAAGCAATTTGAGCATTTATTGTAATTTATTTAAATGAATGTTTATTAAAGTTAACTCCTCTGTTTTTTTTACTATCACCTTATCCTTCAAGATGTCATTTACAGACCGGCCGGCCAGCTGTATATTAATTATTATGTAATTCGAACCGTAGTACGACCTTACAACGATTCGAATTCAAAGTCACATTACTTGCATTTAAAATAAAATGCTCTTATTAACTAACATAGCTTATTTTTTTGTATTTTTTAAAATGAAAATGTACTAGTATTGTATCTTTTCAAAATCACCATTAAACAAGCTATTTTTTAAGTTTGTTGTACAAAACTGCCACATACATTTTTTTTTCACCACTGTAGGTTAAACTTAAGTGACGAGAAAATAGTTCTGTGCAAATTTAAACAAAAAATAGTATTTCTTGAAAACATTATTGTCTTTGATAATAAAAAGACTTATCAATGTGTAAAGTAACTATTCACGAATAATTTGATGTAAAAAAAAGTACTAGAAAAGGATTTTTTCATTACGAGATGCTTCAAAATCTGTTTCAAGGTAGAGATTTTTCGGTATTTCGGAAAATTTTGTAAAACTGTAAATCCGTAAGATTTTGCTGAACATATATTGTGTTGTATTGATAGGTAGGGACCATAGCTATCACCTCCTGCAGTATGTCGTGCTATTTACTGGACACCCTGTATATGAATAAATTTAAACCGCTGAATTGCATGTTTGTTCTGAAAGCAATTACTTCAATTTACTGAATGCAGGTAAACATAATTTTAAACATGAGTTGTATGATGTGTTCGTGGTGGCATTTTGTGGTATAATAGGGTAGAGCGGGGCTTGTTGAGCATAGGGGCAAGTTGGGCAATCGAAATATCTCGAAAACTATTCACCGTACGTATAGGCATCGTATGGCGGAAAGAGGGAGGCGCGGGAGGGGTAAACATCACGCGATCGCTAGTGGCCGCTGGGTAAGCGAGTGAGGCGCACGGGCGTTTTGTTTATTTTAAAACCAAAAAGTAAAAACGTCATTTATCGCAAGTTTTCGTCTGTATTAGTCAAATGTTATTTGTTTTTAATCAGGTAAGTGTTAATCTTCCATATAATTATTGTACTTTTGATATGCAGAGAGGTTCTGGGTATAATTCTCACGGTTTTTTTATAACCTCACTTTTATTTTGAAATTCTGGGTTGGGGCTAGTTGAGCAACTATGCTCAACTAACCCCAACTCAGAATTTGATTCAAACAACTAAACTAATGAATGTTTAATTTTTTGTTAGGATGCGGACAATGGTGATTACTCTTGTCTGATTTGTTGTGAAGACTATGCTGAAAGTATACCAGGAGAAACTTGGACCCAGTGTCAAACTGGGCTCATAGAAAATGTGCTCCAGGTGCTGGTCTTACTTTCGTTTGTGTCAATTGCAATAGTGACAACGACGATTATTTCTTTCTTATTATATATATATATATATTTTTAAATATTTAAGTCTAATTTTAAAAAGAAAGACTAAATTTAATCCTAAAGTCTGTCTTAAGATTCGTTGATGTTTTGTTTATTTTATTTTCAGTTAATTACGTAAAGAAAATTACTTTAAGTTTTGTTGTTCTGTCACTAAGACAATTACCATTAAGTTCCATAGATTATTTATTATTTTTAAGATATAAGCTAAGTATATGAGTAATAATATAAAAAAATAAGTCTGATTTTACACAGAAAGACTGAATCTAATGGTGAAGTTATTCATAAGATACGTTATTGTTTTGTTGATTCTACTTTTGGTTAATTATTCAAAGAAAATTACTATAAGTTTTGTTTTCACTGTCACTAAAAGACTATAAATAAAGAACTGATTGTTAAACACTTATTTTATTTCATCACTACTCAACATTGAACCTATGGTTTCATTATACTTTCTTAGTGCTCAACTTGCCCCACACCTTTGCTCAACTTACCCCACCTATGGGGTACATTGAGCATACTTGACTTTCTGCATTAAAACAGCTGTGGCTCTTAAATTTTACTTATTACAAAAAAATACTATTGACACTTTTGTTAAGCGATAAACAACAAATCCATCAAGCCGCATAACAATTTAATGAGACTTATCATTAAGGAGCTACATCCGTTCAAGTAAAAATTTGCTCAACTAGCCCCGCCCTACCCTAATATAAATTATAATCGACTCGGTTAAGTTTAAATGTGCCTAATTTTAATAAATCATTTAAAAACGGTACGTTTAGTAAATATGTGCACGCTTAATACCTATATTGCATTATCTTATGCGGCAAAATTATGATAATGCAGATATAATTTATCATACCAATCCTTATTCATAGCTTTTCCACCTTCGCATACATCTAAAGCATTTTATTGGCAGTAAACGATCCATTAGGAAATTGTATTTTTCTAACGTTGCCAGGAAACCGCATAACATTTTATTAATCTAGACATAGAGATACATTAGCTAACACATAAACTTATTCAAATTATACATACGATACAACAATAATGTACCTAATAATAATGCTAACAAAGCACCGAAAATTATGAACTACTTGTTTTTGTAAAGAATGTAATTGATTATAAAATATTTTTTCATGAATGTTTTGTGTTTTATACGATAGTCTGAAAACAACAGATTAATTAGCAGTGAATACTAGTCAGTAGCTCGGTTCAGTTCACTGGCGCCTCGAGGCGCTTGTAGGCAAATTTTCCATCTGGCTGTCCGTGGCACGCTTGTTTTCCAAGCCAACGGCTCGTTTAAATTTATTGCTGTGAAGACATCTCATACAAAAGGTCGCTGTGCAGGTAATATGGAAGACTATTACGTAAAAAGTACTTGTGGTTAATTTTTATGGGTAAACAAATGTTTAATCTTTAATTTCCCTATTATTACACAAATATACCTATAGCATTAAACTCCAATGACCTTTTTAGGTACCTAATAACGTAAATTCACTGTAAGTTTATAGATTGTTATTATTAAAACTTGTCTCCAACAAATCAAGCTTTGCATTTCCTCCGTATTCACTTTCTCATTTAATTGTAAAATAATTAGGTTGAAGTTTATATAAACCGATGTTTCCATACATTTGCTGTTAATGTTTCCAGAACAGCGTTTTCCCGTTTAGCGGTTATTAGGGTACTCTCAATAGTACCATTTTGAGAATTATTTCGGGCCATTAGGTGCTCATTTCAACGTTCTGCACTGAGTTGAATTTTTTCTTTTTTATTTCACATGTTTACTTTAGAGACACCTAGTATCCTATATTTACCGGATTTACTTAAGTTGTTTTAGAAGAATTATATTACATATCTACATAAGTTGGCAACATAAAGACAAATTGTTGCCTATTATTCTATTTTTTTATTAATAAAATTGAACATTCTGTTAGGTTTAGTAACTACTGCCAAAGAACTAAAGCTAATTATGTCATGGGATATTACACTAGAAGCCTTCATATATAAATATTAGCTCCGGAAATTCCATGTTTCTGCAAGAATTATTTCTCCAAGAAAGATATTGTTCTAATCAGCAGGCTTTGCAAACGGGGTCAGGCTCGTTCATTGCAGCTAGATGTTATTAGTGTACAGGTGGATGCCGCACTTCATCCCCGAGGCATAATACTTTAGTCATCTCTTACGGCTCTCGTGGGAATGGTGGGGTGGTAACTAGAGGTAACACAGAGTAATTTATCCACGCTTAGCAGTTAATAAGAGTACTGTGAAAAAAAATCTAATGTTGTTTAATACACAATATAACTAATTAATGTAAATAAGTCGAACCCCGCTAACGAGTTTGTTTTAAAAGGGTTTAATCGATGAAGAAGAACATATTTGGAACCATTGCGTTTTATTAATAAGAGATAATTTATTCGAAATATCTGCTAACATTAATCCGCTTCTTATGCAGTTTTTGTTAAAAATATTCATTTCTTGTCATCAAATCATGTTTTTCGAATAAACATTACTTGAAGGATCCAATAAATAGGTAGGACGGATCCTATAGACGGATGGCTAAACTTTAAACAAAAAATGTTGATAGTTTACTTACCGAAACTAAATTGGCGTACAAATAAAAATGAATGTTCTAACATATCATAAAGCTTATTTGCATCGAAATCTGGTAAATCTACCTTAATGTACATGTGCGTATAGAGAGAGTATTCATGTTTACGTTACAATGTTCCAGATATTTCTATTCAACATACACATAAAGGAAAACAATGTTTTAAAATACGATTAAGCGCATTTATTTGTTTTCCCAGTAGCAAAATAAGAATAAATACAACTCTGTTTCCCAACGACTGTGAAATTAAATTTACAATGTAAGAGCAGGCAGTAACTCCCAAAGGAGCCAAGCCAGTGAACTTTGTTCTTAAAAACTAGATTTTACGGTAGTCGGAACGTACTTCGACAGGTCAAATGGATTTTTATTTAGTTACGGCGCATAGACACGATTACGGTGGGTGATTCAGGAGATATAATATTAGGTACCAATGTGAGCGTTTAACGGGTGCTACGATGACGGTAGTAGTGCAGTTCCGTTCTATTGTATAATATAACCAATGAATTATTATGAGTTTTGATTTATGATATAACAAACAGAAAAAAGAGTAAAAGCTTCTAAAAAAATCTGAATTATTGGTGTTTTGTATAAGTGCAGGTACTATTCATACAGTTACGATAATCCATTCAGCTGTTTAAAGATACGAGATAACAAAGGAATTCAAAAACATAAAAAGTTACTCGCGAGGAGTCGCGAAAACATAACCCTTCCTTGGCAGTCGGGTAAAAACAACAAACAAACAAAATTATTTTCTCATTCCATCTATTGGCATTGTAAATTCTATCCCATTGGGGTATTAAAACATTCCACCAGTAGTAAAAATGTATAAGACATGAAGTGGGACAACGTAAAAGTGATATAAACTTGTAGGATGCGAGTCAGTTGGCTGTCGCGGCAGGGCGCGGGTTGGCGCCCAGCCAGGGGCTCATCCGTCCATTTCTGAAACTTGTCGAGATAAATTATCACTACCAAATTGGATCCGTTTGGCAAATTTCTTTTAATAATATTTAAGACTAGTTTTAATGTTGTCAACTGTTGCCGGGATTTATGTTTTTATCTTAGTTTGGGGAATATCATTTAGTAATGTTCTGTTTGCTCTCCATTTTAACAGCTGGGGATTTTCAATGTTTCGTTTATTTGCATTATCAATATAAGTCTAAAAGTTAGTTGGATACTAGTAAATAAACAATTACACATAGCATCTCTTTTCTCTCGTTAAGAATTAGGTAAATATCACGATTTTGCCCTTATCATAGTAGGTAATAGCTGCTCCTAATAAGACGAACCTACTTTGTTAAAGAAAATTTACTTGATACCAGGACCCTAATAATTAATGCCTTACTCACCTTAATAAACGGCAATGCTGCGGTCAAAGCTACCTACATAAATCAGTGCCTTAGGGTCACGTAAATCAGGGTTATATCGCTCACCAAGTATTTCACTAAAAAGAAATTAGAATTTTACCTAATTAAGGGCTGCAAAGATAAAAGTAAAGTGATTTCTCGAGTTGTAATAATTTAGAGAGCATGTTGATGTTGTAGCGGAGTTAGCGTCGGTGTTGTGCAATATTTAACATCATGTAAACAAGCGGTTATACGAAGGGGCCAAGGTGACCGGAAGTCGTCCTGCGCTCCACCGGACGTCGCACCCAATGGTCGGAAGCTTGTTTTGTACTTAAGCCCTCATTACGTACTTTATGACAGCTTTTAACAAAGATGTTCTGGTCTATATAAGGAATGCTAAAGCATATTCAACTTTACGGCACAGTGGTATACGGCTGCCTTCTAAATAGTATTCTTCATCATGAATGGAATTCGCGACGAATACAGTAAATGGCCCACCCTGTATTCTGCAGGAGGACACGAAAGCGGCCCGGCCGCTCTTGTTGCTCATGAAACGGGAAGTTCGTCGGAAAGCCTTTGTCAAATAAGTGTGTTTATTATGGGTATCTTAATAATAACATGAGTATGTATAATAAAAAGGTCGGGGCACAGATTGATTGGTTTTGAAGAAGCTGTAACTTTACGGTTAATTCGGTTACTTGTAAATCCTTTATCAGTTATATCGTAATTTTATAACTCAAAGTTTAATTTTCCATTTCCGTAATACCTCCAATTAGATAGTCCAACACAAACCCTTCGTTATCAAAATAAATAGAAGTAAAGACCTTAAATCTCCAGTGTTAATTGATTATTATTATTATAATTGATTATATGCCCCATCATAAAGCCCATCCACAACGATTTTTTTTACGTTTTATATTCCGAAAGCCATGTCTTAAAACATCTCTAAGCCATTTTTTGAAACCGCACAGTGAAAGTTAACATAATATTGGTATGTTGATGTTTAAAATGTCTATCTGTAACATGCAACGACTCTTGGCAGCGGGTACAAATAATTGAAAACAATGAATGAACAAAGTCCATGAAGAATGTGTGTCGCGGTTCACGATCGAACCCAAGTCAACGTTCCCATAAATCGGACCGCGCCCAGGTGTTACGCTTACGACTTCCTCCGCTAAATGACCTAGTATAGTATAGTAGATACAGAGAGCTAGTTCCGCTTAAATAACTAATTCTGTTACCAACTTTAATAATTAATAGGCAGTGCACCTGTGTTTGCGCGCTGTGCACTATAATATCTCCTGCGTTGGTTAGTCTCAGCTAAGATGGGCCGGCTTAACCGATAATCAGTCAGGAGAAAATTAATATGGCGTTCAAAAAGAATATCTTAACTATGTAATTTTACGTTGATATTGTGTTCGAGGATGCTGATATATAAACAGCTACTAACTCCACGGTTTCAATTACCGAGATCGGTGTTTAACCTCTCAATATCATTTAATTAGGTATAAATAATAAAAAAAAATAGATTTTATGTGATTTAATTAAATCATTGCCAGGAAAAGAGCATTTAGCAAAGTTTTAAGTAAACAACAAAACTAATAATTAATACTGTTTGTGACAGAGTGCATCGTGACCCCCGGCATGAGGTCGGGGGAGGCGGGCGAGGGCTCGGAGCTGGCCGAGTTCGGCGCTCGCTGGCCGCCGCCCTACAACCAGGGCTACGGCTGGACGCGCTCCGCCACGCCGCAGCACCCGCCCGCGCACCACCTCGCCAGGCACTCGAGGAGTCATCAGGTATCGAAGCCCTTACCAGACATTACTATATACGGCCTTTTCTTCTTTAATGTAAGATTCTGTGTCAAGAGACGAGTACTTTCTAGACTTTTAAATCTCTAACAGACGATTTTTACATTGCCATATTATGTTAAGCACTTTAGGAGTGCGACTATCTACAATATTGCATTCCTTACAGTAGTTTTATGATTTGCTAGATTTCACTAATTTCTCGTTTATGTAAAGGCAATATGCGCAGTAGTTAAGTGAAAATATATATTAAAATAAATATTGTCTATACTCATAAACATGAGTGCCAAATAGTCATTCATTTTATCTTTCCTTAGAATCTATATTGCTAGATATCTGTCACCTGTCGACTATTTTACTTGGTGCGCTGTTCAAAACAAATTGACCAGAAATAAGTAGCTACTACTAACGAAACGTTACAGTACTTTTCTGTTAATTGAAGTAGGTACTCCAAATTTATTTTAGACCTAAAGCTATCCAACAATTAAAATGGTAGAGGTTGTTCATTTTGTCTATGACTCCAACTGAAAGCGGTATGATTGGATTTACTACAGCGGTGGATGGTTTCTGATTATTTGGCTAATTATTACTTTCATGGAAACCTCTTAGCTTCATTCCATAATTTTTATCCCTCTACCTGTACTCTAGTAGCGTCCAATACAGCTATAAAATTACAGTCTAAACATGAAATTTGTATCTGTAAATACGTAGGTAAGTTCTTCTTCTATGCTGTTGTTAATGTAGCATTCATTCCTTTCTCCATTCTGAAGGCTCTGATATTTTATTTTTGAGAAGCAAGAATATATGTAGTAACACAGTTATAAGTTGATTAATTTGTGTAACTTTTGAAAGAAAGAAACATTTATGTGTATTAATAATTATTTAGCCAAACTAAAATATTGATCTCGATGTAAGAACAAGGCTCTTCTTATAGTATGGCGATATAATATAAATGCTAATCCTAATAAGTGCACTGTGGAATCTATGTCTAATGCAACCAGTGGTTGCAGGACAACCGGCACACTAGTTACGAGGCGGAGGACGCGCGAGGCCGGGCGCGCGGCGGCGTTTACTACTCGCCGCCGGGCACCTCGTACACCATCGTGGAGCGGCCGGCCTCCTCGCACGGCCATCACACTTCATACTCCCACCACTACGCCGGGAAGCTCTCTCGAGCACCTTATCTCGGCTCTACTACTATTGCGAATAGTGCAGGTGAATATTCTAAGTATAAAACTGAGGCTTATTTAAGACTTTACACTCTAGACTCAGTCAAGACTAGCAGTAAGAAGAAACTACCAGCATCTTTACGGTGACGTGTTTACTTTTGAGTATTATAGATGCCAATAGCTATAGCCTTGTTAATGGAGCTCGTGGCCCAACATATTCGTAGGAAATTTATAAATTACCCGTCAGTGAGTTTTCAAATTTGACTTTTATAAATATAAAACGTACATACTAGACACAAAAAGATACCGGCAACATACATTATAATCATATAATTTTGTTAAATTTTCCTATTATTCAAATAACTTTACTAATAATACATGTTGTGCGTAGCCGGTGCTACGAGCCTACGAAACAGCACGAACCACTTGAGCACAGCCAACGGAAAGAAGCGGCCGATTTCGCCGGAGCAGGTGCTGCGGCTGTTCGGGCAGGGCGGTGCCGCGGCGCTGGGCAAAGCGCTGCCGCCATCGCACCCCCCCGCGCCGCTGCCCGCGCCCCTCCCCACCCGCAGGCACTCGCCCGCCAGCAGCCCCAGTAGCACTACGCATCATGTAAGTGTTTTCTTAATGCAACAGTAAATTCATTATTTAGATGCTGCCGTCGTCTAACCGGAGAGCGCTACTGAAGTAGAATTTAACAATTACCAACTACATAAATTAAGGTTAATTAAAAAAAATGCTTCAATTAATTTATTTTCTGTTCTAATCAAATCCATTTTTTGTTAGCTTAATATAATAATTAATATAACATATAGGGTCTTGAATATAGTGTAGTACGCTATGTTTTATCATAATTACATACAAATATACACAAAGGAACTAAACTCAGTCTCTGAACTGCACACTTGCACAAGTCATGTTCACCAGGTAATGAGGTATACACGGACATATATAAACGTTCATATATAAACGAGGTATAAGGCGAAGGTAGTAATTACATCATGATACCAAAAAGTTCATCCATAATTGATATTCTTGGTAACGAAACCTTGAATTTCTACAGCTGTTGAAATTGCGGTGCAGCAATTATTGAATCAATACTAGTATCGTCAAGGATGTCAGTAGGTGAATAGATGTTCCAAAAATAGCTGAATATGAAGCGAACGCGGAGGGACGGGGGTGTCATGTGTGTAAATTATTCTAGGGTGAGGCCGCACTCGCCAGTCGATACCACTACTTTATTCATGACCACAGCGGCGACCGTTTAGGTGCTCACAATATGGACATGACTACACAGAAATGAATGGGTTTTGCTTTATCCGCATGTGTACATAGGACGGTAACCTAGTGAATTATCGGGTTTCTGTTTCATATTTGGCATTGACTAAGGCTTGACGTCAACTACTGCCCAGATTGTCTGAAAATACCATCTATGTTTACGTGTACATTAAATTTTATTTTTATTGGTCAGGGTAGGCGTGTCCATACAAAACGTATGGTGTCATGGTCAACGTTGGCCGCGGCTGTCTTCGTCACATTCAGTTGACGTTAGGAGCCAGTTCAGCTTACAGTGTACTTTACTGTTATTTACGCTGCAAGTTTTCAACTAGAAAATCTAATTTTATAAAAAGATTTTGTAACTTATCGTAGAACCGTTTGGGCGGTGTCGTGTCGTTTGACCCAATTACAGTTACTTTTTCAGCTGAGGCACGATAAATATTTCAATTTGTGAACCGCGACACGACCGACGACGACGGTGTAATTTCTTCGTGGCCCAAGTGGTTAGTCGAGAGATCGAATTTAGTGACAGTATTTATTCAAAATATTATTTCTTAGTTGAGATATAAAATAATAATTTTTCCTTAGTTAAAAAACTGTTTTTATCACGAGTATAATGAGTGTTTGAACAGTATTTAAATAGTGCGTAATGTTCTTCAGTGCTAAGTGGCTTAGTGGCAACGCATATCTAAAAGAAGTACCAAATTGGATTCCGCTGAGAATGATAAGGTAATTATTAGGACATTCCTTAACGAGAGGTGTTATCTTTTGGAATTGTTTAAGTATCTGCGTAACTTTTAAGGCCCGGGATTTAGTAACATATTTTCTTCAAATTAATTCTGCTGTTTTATTATGTTCTCGAGAATATATTTAACAAAGGCTGTTATGCGATGGCTTCTCATTTATTTACTAATAAAGTAATGTCCTCCCTGTCTCTCTCTCAGCCTATTGCGGTCCACTGCTGGACTGAGTGGGCATAGGCCTCCCCAAGTTCCCAAATAATGTCCTGACATTTCTAAATTGTAATTTATTTGCGAGTTATCAAGTCTGGATTTAAACAATTAACGATAATTAAATTGACTAACAGTCTCGATGTTCTAGTGGTTGTTTAGAGCGACTGTTGAGTATGCATGAGGTCCTGGGACACAACATAACTGGCGTAATGTGGGTGTACTGGACAGTCACCTCTGTCTACTCTTTTCGGGAATTCAAGCGTGTTGTTAGTTATGTTAAGTGTCGATTTAATATCTTCTGACATATAATCTCTTTTTAAAACACAATTATAACGCAATATTATTTCTATAAATAAATTAAGCTTTACCAAGTAGAAGGGTAAACCAAACGAATAGATTTTTTAAATCGTTTGTTCGTGCTTTGGAGTCCGAGTAAGAAAGTTGGAGCAATAATAGCTGTTAGCGAACTCTTTGTACAAATCAATTAAGGTAACTTAGACGCTATTCACATCGCTAACTGAAACCGAGTAGTTAATCACTGTTGGAAAGTGTAAGGTATTTTGCAGTAAAGTTGGATGAGCTAAATGATCCCCAGTAGGATAGGCAGCTGTGGCTGGCTGGGTAGCACTTGTTGGTGCTAGTGTGAGCACGGTAATAGCATATTATAATCTGACAGAAATTCGATGTCAGGTATAATATTACAACTTAATACCTTTGATAAACTACATACTTACCTTGTATAACTACATCGGGATAAATTATAAAACCGTAATATTTAGTGTGATAATATTCTAAGTATGTACTGTCGGTCAAAATAACTAACAAATACTACACGTTTTATTATTTCCATGAAATTAACAAATTTCAATGTGAAATATCAAATGCAGAAACTTGCAAGTTAAAGCATAGTCCCCAACAATTTTGAAGTAATTCTCCGGCTAGATCCGATGAAAATATTCGTTGGTCGGATATTTGCAGCGCCCCGGAGGAGGGAGAAGTGAGGCGTGGGGCGGGCGGCGCCGGGCGCGCTACGCCGAGGGCGGCCGGCTTCTACAACTTCTTTGAGATGTTAAACGTTCGCCTCGAGAAACATTGTTTACGTAAAAGAGGGGCTCGCGTTTTATTGCTTATGAACGCTGCGTTGAGAACAATATTGAGGAAAACAATTCTTTGCGAAGTCACTGGCGTCTGGCATTTCTAAAAAGTCATCTTCATGTATTCGGATCAAATATAATATATTTTTGTTTTGCCGCTCATATCAGTATTTCGGTTGTATTGCTATCAAGCACGCAGGCAGTAGGTATGTGTTTGTATATTATTCTGGAAAACACGACAAACATGCTAGGTCACGTTGTAATGTAAAAGAAACACGTCACCAACTGAAAAATTAATAAATACGGAAAGCGACTTTAGCCCAATAAAGTTACCTACATGTACTTCTAACTTGCCCTCACTCGTAGTATAAGTTTATGCCTCGTAAAACATATTTATAAATAAGTTTTTTGGTTTTCACGCAGTGGTTGGTGCCGTTTAATATGTTTTCAGTTTCTGAACTCATTTTATTGTAAGTCACGCGAAGCAATTTATCAACGAATACTGTTGTTCATTATTTCTCTGAATGTGGCACAAGATTTGGAGGCAATAATTCAACGATCGAGTAATGAACCAACACGTAAATAACAAATAGGCCCTCATTAATTTTATAAAGCAATTTCGCTTCAGGCGCAGACTCATCATTTACATTTTTAATAATTTCAAAATAACAAACAGAAGTTTTAATGAAATCTAATGAGGAAGCATAAGTACAGATGCTCTGTTTCTTCTTAAAATCATCAAGAGAGGGAAGGAGTGAAATTAATGAGGTTCCTTTACAATTTTTTGCAGACTATCCTTACGTATTGTTCAACACGTTATATCAGTTTTTGTTCCTTGTTGCTTTTTCTGCATTTTTCATAGGAAAGCGGATTATCTGAGCTGACGAGCCTTAATTACATTTTTATTAAAAGTTCTGCACTGCTTTTTTATGTACCTATATGGTGACAATGGAAAACTGGCTGACTTAATAGACCGCTGCATAGTATAAACATGATAAATGATGTGGTGGTTAATGGTATTTATGGTTATTAATTATTATCAGGCGATATACCGTGGGGGCGAGCGCGAACGTCCGTACTCGTCGGGCGGGGCGCCGCCGCCGCCGGCGGAGCCCGCCACGCGCACCGTCACCATGAGCCGGGACCCCGCCGACTCACATGGCTTTGGCATCTGTGTCAAAGGAGGGAAGGAGGCAGGTGGGTGACCTTCCCATAATATGTAGTAGGACTTCTTACTAATTAATAACAGCTGTCGGGCTTGAGTTGGCGAGAACTTGTTAAACTTTTAAAGGGGTTTTTCCAGAAAACGTAACGATTTTTAAATTTTAAAGTGATTTGCGGTTCACCTACCTGATATAATAAATATTCCAGTAATAAAGAAATAGAGAGAGCATACTATATGAACTTTATAATAAATAGGGCTTTACTTTTTTGACTAGAATTGTTGACAAAACTTGTATGATTTTTTTCATGAGCTGAAATAGCAAGCCCACAATGAGCTAGTGTGGTGTTTCTTCGTTATTTATGAGAAAAAGCCTTTTCTTTGCATGTCTCTAGTTGTAGGCTGCTATTGCTAAATCTCGACTCTCGCTTACTCAAGTCCGGCATTACGTTTGTGGAAATCTACCAACTTATTAGGATGGTAGTATAACTTTAAAACAGTTAATTGACTAAATGGATTGACTAACAAAGTAGTGCTTTTTTTTCTAATAATTTTATGTATTATTTTTTCATCTTCGTATCGGCATGATCTATGTCTAAGAAAACAGGTCATATTGATGCCGTAGTGTAGAGATTGGCCAGTCAACAAAGGTGGTAGCGAGGTTGACCGCCCAGGGTGCGCCAGACGTACTTGGGTACTATAACACGTGATGGTCCTATACTTGTTCTATGAGATCGTGATAAACATGGTAACTAGGTTTTTAGCAAACTTGTGACATTGTTATTTGTGCTCTATTCGTGTGGTTTTATACTTAAACAACCTATTTCCGAACTGATATTTTCACTTTCCTACTGCGGAACATTATTAGTATTACAGAGTACACTTTTAAATTGTCTACTCACTAGACAAAGATATATACTTATTCATTGCTTTAAATACTTTTTTCTTGGCTGTGGAATATCTTTAATGGAAACTTACTGTCGTATGGTAATGTAGACCCCGTGTGATAATGGTGCGCTGCCAACAAACACGTATATAAACTTGAACTTGTGCAACGTGATAACACGTAAGTCCATTATAATCTCGCAGTTATAAGAACAGGGAATGTATAGATCCATTATGATTTCCCAGTAAGTAAGGACATTACAGAGCTATGGACTAACTAACCTATAGGTAGTCGATAGCCGTATACACAAGGGATAGGCTGTCTTATCGATTACGAGCTTATGTGAGGGGCATGTAAATAGCATCGAGAGCGCAATAAGAGGGATAAGAACAATCTTCCTTATTGACAGTCCATTGTGTAAGTACGATACATGTGTTACTAACGTGGTTGGTTGATGCTAGTGTTTTGTTATATTTCGCAAAAGGGAACTGATTGACTGAGAATTCTAGATGTTGACTTAAGAATAAATTTAATTATTTTATTTTACAGTTGTTCCTCTTTATTTTACGAACTGTGTACAATACATATACATACAGCTTTTGAAGTTAAAAGTAATAAGAAAGTGTCTTCTGCTATCAGATACGCGGGCACTTGTGACAACTTGAAATGGTATTCCAGATCGACTGGGGTGGCAGACGCCGTACATTTAAATTGCATAAAATCCTTAAGCGAACGTGCGCATTATCTACGAGTCGCAATGGAATACACTTTTGTAATACGCAAAGTTATACTCATAACGGAATGACTTTATTTTTATTAGTAAAACAGACTTTTGAGTACCTTCTTACATAAATAAAAAGATTTTCTCATTTGTCCTTGTCGGTTTGAACTTTGTAGTGTTCTCGAGGCAAATAAGTTTTGGATAACTTTGGTTGTTATACATAAACCATAGTATTGTACGAGTACATGTTAAGCGCGTTCAATAAAAATAATATTAAGTAAATTCATAAAAAGTAAGTATACAATTAACAAAATGTGATACGGATAGTGCTTACAGACTTTTGTGTAGCACAAAAATAATGTTTTTTGTCGTTCCGCGTCTTTGTACGAGAGTTTTAAAAAGTACACGGCGGCGTTTTAATATCCAGCCACAAAGACAAGATAAGATTCTTCTCAGTTTATATTGCATGGAACCGCTATTGTGAAGGTTACATTGTTGCTACGTTTTCAAATTTTGTAAGTTTCATAATAGGATTTGTTCAAGCAAAAACATTGTAAATACTATGCCAATTAAGTAATTCATTGAGTGATACAATTTTTAAATTATTAGTCATCAGCCATGTTGATATTATAATGTAGGTCGTCATTTTAATTTATTTAGGTAATAAATACTTTTTTAAACGTTTACAGGATACTTGTTAATATTGTTTTGTAAGTAATGTTTAGTGTCGCAAAAAATAATTTGGTAAGTGTTTTTTTTTAATAAACTCGTTCTTTAATTTTAACACAGATAAATAATTAATAATTGTCAATTATTAATCCGATATGTAGTAATTACAGTACTTTACCATGTTATATCAGTCAGTGGGCAACGGATACAGTCACGTGCCTTAATTAACTAATATATATGCATATTAAGTACGAAGATAGACTCAGGATAGTTAATAAGAAAAAGGAAATGAAGTAGGAAGAGCTTTTTAAGTTTATTATTTTTTGCATTTTATTATGTTGGCTAGTTGTAATGTAGATGTATAAATTTAGTTAATGTAATAATATTTAGGCGTAGGTGTGTACATATCGAGAGTGGAGGAGGGCTCGGTGGCGGAGCGCGCAGGCCTCCGCCCAGGGGACTCCATCCTGCAAGTCAATGGCACTCCGTTCTCCGGGATCTCACACGAAGATGCACTTAAGGTAAGGTATACAATCATGTAGCTTGTATGTTTATCTGGTAACCTAATTAGTTATCAGTTATATAAAATACAAGTGATTTAAGGAAATTAAAATTGGGTCTTTAAATGGCTTCGAAAACGGTTTGCAGTTTGCAAGCCGTGCAAACATAACAAACATAATATACAATATACGTGCAGATGCTCCTAGAAACAATTAAAAAAATGAACATATGAACACACAGGTATCCTTTTAAGATCATTGAATTCTTTTTACATCAAAAAGCACGTATGTAACGTCGTTAGTTACGCTACTAAGACTCCTAACTTAGTCTGAAACACCAAATCAGGCTCTAAAATCCTCAATCTGGCTTGTAAGCCAGATTGAGGATTAAAACGGGCTGTAGCCCGTTTTAGAATTTCCGTTGTAGGAAGCCAAACGCTTAGCAAGCTCGTAATCATGATTAGCATAACGATGTCGGTGACGATGATATCTATAAATTACATGGTGATTACATGTAACGAGGAGGCAAGCTATACCTGTTGCCGCTGGCAGGCTGTCCTGACCATGAGCCAAATGACCCCACCTGATGTGCGCCAAACTGCCTTCACCACCGAACAGACTCGCTATTAGGAATGTTTCAAACGATTTACCTCAGAATACCAGCCAAACTAAAAATATTTTTTTTAGTTAAAATGATTTTTATGGTAGCTAGATACTAGTTTTGTCAGTGGTTACACGTTTTAAATATTTGTGCTGTATGATTCATATCTTGCAGCCTAGTTAGACACAATTTTAGCTTTTTATGGACCTTTTAAAATGATAGACTCTAGTGGAATCCTGATTACAAATAGATAGGTGCGTAGGTTAAAAAATCCTGTATTTCTAGAGTAGTCGAATAACTGTATAAAACTGAACCTGTTTAATACGTATGTCACATGATTCACTGCAGGCTGAAGCTATTTATTTCTAAAAGAGTAATGTCTCCCGCGAGATTTTGTATATGTATACCGTGTTATGGAACTGTCACAACCGACTCGATGTACGTGTTTAATATCGACTTTGCAGTCTGTGAAATCGAGAAATAGAGTCCGTATTTTTATGTGGTGATAATCTACAGTTGCATTTGCAGAGCGGCATACTCTGCAAATGCAACTGTAGATTATCACCACATAAAAATTAAGCTCTAACTTTATTGTTTTTTTTAATTGTTACAATGTACAAATGAAGTGGTTTTAATTCAAGTGGTGATTGGTTATGTTGAACTTTATAGCCGTACAAAATACGAGTCCAATTTTGATAATTATAATATATAAGCTCTTTAACTCTAAGTAAGATAACTAACAGCTTGACGAGTACCTCAGTAGGTTAGTAGCCACACTATTGAAATAATTTAAACTACGTTAACGAAATAATATTTCTTCTGGATTAAATTCTAAGTAAAACGATGAAATATAAATTATTCCGACACCGCGCCACGTTGCCACCTCCCTGCATGCCGACTATTTATTTAGTTTGCACGTAAAAGCGTTAATGGCTCAATAGGGAGTAACACGTATGCACAAACAAGAGCTTTTACATGTATCGTCATCATAAATTGTACGTGTATTTTGTACCTATTACGCGTGTATGATGATGAAAACAAAGGATCTAGATGCTGAGTAATGTGAGCTAAATATAACATACATATGTAGGGTCAATTTGCATAGGAGTCAAAAAGGAAAAACTTTAGAAATTGTTCACGTATATTCTTAATTATTTCTGGCACACATGACATAAAAAATACATAAAGATCATTACATGTAAGTTGATGTACAGATGCAATCTATAGATATATTTTTGTGTAATCAACTTGCGTATTTTGCAACAGCTTAAATGTATCTGCATTTTTAATGAAAGCAGGCTACATTTCGTTTGTATTTCAACATCTTTTTACTGAAATACGTACATTTATTTATTTACAACAGGTAAGTATACCTTAACCTAAATATTCGACATGCAAACGGCATTACAGCGGGTTTGGAAATGACAGGCGAACATGAGAGGGGGACATTTTCTATTTCCGTGCTAATGTCGACCGCAGTCGGGCTACGCAACAAATTATTCTGAATTTGTCCGAACCTAATAAATACTTAAACAGGTACTTTATTGCTGCGAAACTGTGTTTTATGTATGGAATTTTTGATTCAGAAACCGATTTCAGGGACCCAACGCGAAAGACACAAATAAAACCCGATCGAACCCCTGTCTACATCTATGTATTTATCACCCAATTTATGTAGGTTAGAGAGCTAAACCTGTAGTAAATACCTACTCTGTTGCTGCAGTTTGATTTCTAATTCATAACTTTTAGTTATAACTTTTAGTGACTGCCTCATTGGTCTAGTGGTTGCTAAGCGCGACTGCTGAGCACGAGGTCCTGGGTTCGAATCCCGGGTCGGGCAAAGTGTTACTGGGTATTTCCATTAGGTAATTCTCAGTAACAGCACGGAGTCTGGATTTGTGCCCGGTTGATGGCAATAGGCTCGCCCCCTATTATATTGGAACCTAAAACATAACTGGCGAAATGTGGGTGTACTATGTGTGCACCTCTGCCTACCCCTTCGGAGAATACAGGCGTGATGTTATGTTTATGTGTTTTTTATGAACTTTTAGTTCAAATATTATAATTGGTACAGAGAAGTTGAAAGTATTTAGTTACGTCGTAACGCATTTTCATGCCAAGAATCGATCGTAACGATATGCAACGCTGATGTCGTTTTATTAACTTTTTCAATTAGTTTCAAAACAACTTCCAAGCAACGCAGTTTTAATTAGGACAACAAGCTGTGGATCTTAGGTCCTACTTGTTAAATTAATCATTATTGTTTTAAATTAAGTCATATTATACCTAACTATATCGATCTAGAAATGTCCTCTCTCGTTAATCTTGTATTCGACACATAATATATCGTGAACGAGCAGGGTTACAGCTAACTGGAATCCGACGGCGCATTTCCGTTTCCTTTTTATTGAAGGCAAATTACAACTGGCACTTTATTGCATTTGATAGGCGATTATGCGAGCTCGATAACTTAATGTTACTTATTCAATTTTCTTATAGTAATTCTTAGTAGTAGCATGGAATTTTGTATTTGTACCCGGTTAATGATAATAGGCGCTTATCTTATTATATCGGGACCTGTAACATAACTAGCGAAATGTGTGTGTACTGTAGGTGCACCTTCAGGGAATACATTCGTGATATTATGTTATGAAATCGTTTTAACGTCCTGGTGATGTTCTTGAGGCCTCTTGTCACAAGAGGCTTTAGGTACATCTTAATTTTAGCCACTAAAAGGCAAGATCATAAAAGATTTTGTGTAATTTGTCACTTATTTTTCACTTATATAGTGCATGTTTGATTAGTATATAGATAATATTGATTTTAGCTGAAACAAATACAAAGGTAAAAGTTAATAAGTCTACATCAAGTCTTCACTTCGAAAGAAGTTTGCTCTACTTTTGTTTACTTAGTGAAAGTCAGTGTTAGACAGGGAATGATATTGGCTTCGGCAGTATTTCAGCTGTTTCCAAGTTTTTATGGCTATCATTAACTAAGTGCCAATCTTCTACCTACAGACATTATATATATTTACTTGAGATGCCTTGAACAAAAGTTTGTGTATTATTGGTTTTACTTCTGATACCTACTAGAATATTGTATGTGAAAAAATATACCATTGGTAAATTTACCAGGAGCTTGCGATTTACGACGAATATTTTTGTACCACGTATGTGAGAAAGTTACATTTGGGACGGTATTTTAAGAAAATAAACAAATGCTGTTATCGAACAGTACAAAAGTCTTTAAGAAGTCTAGGTATGTCTAACGATGCAAAGAATATTTTGGTCTAAGTCAGATAGTAGCCGGGTCAGGTAAGCGGCACTATTTTTGCATGCGTTAGTGGACTTTTCCTTCCGCACTTGACGATATCGCTTGATTTACGACGTCGCTTCCTGACATCCACTGAGACCTTTTTGTAAGACACGACTTTAGTTGTTTCGCAACAGACATTGTGTTGTATTATTAACGTTTACCTTCAGAGACTGTTATACACCTGCTGAATAATTACTCATAGTTCCTTCCTGTGAGAATGCGATAGGTAAGATCTTGTTTGTAAAATTGTTTTCATTTGGCTAGTTCGGTTAGTAACATGACTGAGGGGTAGTAAACATTTATCTAGTGGAACCAAACCAAAGTAGTCAGAAAAAAGTATTTGTTAGCTCAGTTATATAATTGACTACATTATATAAAAGCTTATGGTAGACGGTAGTTATATGTATTACACATATAAAGAGAGAAAGGGAGCGGTCAGTCGCGCCGCGCCGGCTGGCCGAGTGTCGCCAGGGTGTCCCGGCCGGTCCCCCCTGGCCACCCTGACCCATCAGCTGACGTGATTTTATCACACACTAGAGTATACAAGTAGACACATAGATAGACGCTCCCATTTATTTTATAAATTGTCTTTGTGACAGTGTATGTAAGTTGCTTGTGCAAGGAAATGAAACCTACTTTTGCAACCTATTTTTGTGTTGGTCTTTTTGTTTTATCGTACGTTTCATAGAAGTGATGCATGATGATTCGGAAAAGATATCTTAATTCCAAAGGTTTATCAAGCTTTAATTTTATTTACCTATTAATAGGCAATAGTGACGAAAAATAAGGTAGTGCCGAGTACTACGTTATACCTAAGAGTAACGAGATTTATCGATGCCGGAAATACACCCACGAAGACGACCATCCTGGATTTTCCGAGACTTTCTATTTTGATTTATCTTTAATCTGACTGAGTCTTTCCTGAAAGCCATCTGTGATCTAGTTTCGCGAGTTTTGACGCTCGCCCGTACTTATCTAGAAACACTGCGAGCTTTTTACGTATAGTAGGTGTCCTATCTGTAACTTATATCTAAAAAAACTCTACTATCTGTCGTACGCGTAGAGATATGAAAACCTTTTAAAGATAGTACAGTGTCTTTGATCATAATTGTAACGCATCACCCGTTAGACTAGTCTAACATCAATTGATAGAGCATTAACACTTATAGGAGTGACTTCATAAAAATAACTTCATGTCCCAAATATAGGATGTCTCGAATATGTTTCTAATGTGTATGTTATTACGATTTATGGTACATTAAGTTAGTTTTATGGGTATTGGATGGCATAAATACGTTTATGTGCAACGTAAAACTTTATGTGGTACAAAATAAAATTGTCATACAAGGTATAAACCTGGTAGGTAACTTGTATTGAGATGACTCATTATATTTTGAGATGCTTTGACCTATTTGTTACTAGAGGCTAGCAAATGGGTATCATTGACTTACCCTTTTAGTATTTACTATCATATAATTTACCGTTTCTTGAAAAAATACAAATAAGAATAGTAAAAGTAATGTTTTCCGCTAGATGTTGAAGTCGTGCCGTCAGCTGACGATGACGGTGCGGACGGCGGGCGCGCTGGTTGGCCGCGCGTCGTGCTCATGGATGGACCGCTATGGGCGGCCTGCCTCGCCGCCGCCACTTCGCCCGCCGCGCTCCGCCAGCAAAGACCGCTCAATACGGAGGGCAAGTGCTTTCTAACTAAAAATTTCTAGTAGTACAACCTTATGCTAAATGTGTGCCAATACTTAAAGATATTCTCTTCAGATGTTGATATTGTATTGAAGTTTCATACTTAAGTTTTAATAAAAACACCTACACTCAGTTTGTATACATATACTATCTTATACTAGTACGCGTATCATGACGTCAACAAAGAAGTGGATGATAGTTACATAATAACCGGCAAAATGAATTTATGTCACTGTCCATTTTTATGTCCTATTCCGGGATCGTAAAAATTTTATGTCATTACATATCGGGGTTAGAGGTTGGAGAGCTTTGTGGTATGCTAATCGCAGTCCACTAACCACAAAATGTTGTCGTTAGCGGTTATAATGACTATAGGCCGCAACGCTAGCATGAAGCATCGATCTCTATGATGTCACCCCAATCATAATAAAGCACATTTTGGTGAATGGAGCCATTCTTGAGCCATTGTGAGCACAGATTACGTGTTTATGGGCTTTAATACACTTTCATCACGTCCGCGTCGTACGCCAATACCAAGCTTTTCCCTCCCTAATAATATGTAGTACCGTAATTTTCATTCCAGAATGTTACGACATTACCTTTACGTAGAGGTGTTTTTTGTTATGGAGCGCTAATAAAATAATACTTCGTTAATATTAATTATTTTGTGTGCAGGTCGACCTTTGTATAGAGCCGGGACAGTCATTAGGACTAATGATAAGAGGAGGACTTGAATATAACCTCGGCATCTATATCACAGGGGTCGACAAGGATTCAGTTGCAGATAGAGCCGGACTTATGGTAATTAATTTTATTTAACTAACTATTTAAGGAAAAGCTTCCTCTTCATTTTTATGATTATTTTCTCCGTGTAGTTGGGCGTTTGAAATAAATGTTCCTGAAAAAAATACTTAGTTGAATTATAATTTAAGGTTTAGATAAAACTAACACTAATTTATAGGCACGTAAGTGCCTAAGTACCCATGAAGTTTTTAAAGCTGGCACTATACTTACATATGTGTGCCTATTTATATCGAGAGTAACAATTTCATAGAATGTGTTCAACATTTTAAGTGTATCGTGTCGGGACATCGATATGTCGTTTATATTGGTCGGATAAGTACAGTAATTGACAAATACGTACTTTTTACTGGCAGATATGTATGTACTTACATTGTTCAATAATGTGTGGCACCAAACAGTATAAATCATACAAAAAGTTTTAATATCTCGTTATTTTATTTAATTACGAGCCATGTAAAAGCAACGTAGAGTTAGTTTAGTACGAATATAAATCTCAATTTACTGCGCTTAGTTTGGTGCAATTTGTTGTAAATTAAAGCGACGACCAACTCTCGGAAACTTGCGAATAGCGCAGGCAAGAGGCCTTGCGCGTTGGAATTGCATCCAAGTTTACTGCCGACAGCGATGGCACTATATCCTAGAGAGCTAAATTACTTGTTTATTTTCTATTTGACTTGCAGCTCTATGAAAATGACACTTTGCATAGCTGCCATTAATAAAGTGTACTTTTTAAAGTTGTTCCTTTCGTTTGGCAACTGCGCAAATACTATTTAATTTCGCTATCGCGAGTAGCGGCGCGAGGTGTGTTAGGAAATGTATAGTGTTTGAACTTGAGACTCGGGCGCTCAACGCCTGTGCACGCTACATCCGAGTCGTAACTTTTACCACTAACAATTTTTCAAGTATTTTCAATACACAAGCCGCGGTGGCAAAATAAATGTAACATCACAAAAACTGTGTCATATCCGTAAAACTTTCAGTTGGCTACGAATTGTACTCAAATACATATTTCTCACGTATTTTTAAAATTATGTTGAAAGTGCAACTATTAGTTCACTCATTCCGTTGTTTTCAAAGCATTCAGCAAACCCAGCGTATGACTATGTATACACAGTTTTCAGTCGTATTTAAATAGTTCTCTACATACTACGTAGTCGTACGAATTTTGTCTGAGTTCAAACATTCAGCACAATTGCGAGGTTACTTTTTTGTTTAATTAAAATGTAGCCGTTTATTACAATTAACACATTTTCTTATTTTGCCTTTGTACACCAGGTCGGCGACCAAATCCTGGAGGTGAACAGCCAGTCGTTCGTGGACGTGACGCATGACGAGGCGGTGGCGCAGCTTAAGTACCACAAGCGAATGTCCTTGTTGGTGCGGGACGTGGGGAAGGTACCCCATGCGTGTACGGCGTACGGAGAAAGGGAAGCGACACCAAGGTACCTTCGCTGGGACATTTTTTTGATTATTGTATTATCTTCTTATCAATAGTTTAGCAACTTTTTATGCTTTTAGGAATTCAAGACTATTTGTGTAAATAAATAAGATTTGTGCAAATCTAGAGTCCCTCAGGCTCGATGGTAGTGTTGGCAACCACGATACTAATGAGAGAATGAAAAATATTATTTCAATAATATGCTGACCCGGATTTCTGCTTACAACTTTGTTTGAGTTACGGATCTGGGTCATGATATGTGTGCTAATTATCTATCATAGAATTAACAGAGTAAGGTAAACTTGATGTTTTGTGTAAATACGACTGTTGGATATACTAGTTATATATTACGAAGCAACGTAATTGAGACTTGGTAGAGTCTTGGGTTTAATCTCTATCATCGTAAAATAAAATACGAAGAATACAACAATTAAAATAGTGCCTGGTCAATGGCAAGTTTTGAAGAAGACGTGTCTTTATTTAGAATAAGTGGCTGGGGCAAGCGTCGAGGCGCAGCTTCGACAGCAGTGGAACAGAAGGCGCGCTCGCTCCTGCCCCAGTGCGACCTGCCTGCCATCGCCTATTACATGGAGGAGTATGCTGCTAGGAGGCTCACGCCTGACTCCTTCCTCACGGTCATCAGGGACCTGCTCGACACGCCACAGAAGGTAATTGTACTTCTGAGTCTCTATCAATATGTAACGCACTTACTTTCATAGATATATCTGTAGAAACAACTATATTAGATGATAGTTGTAGTTGATGCAGGAATGTTACTCGCGACGCCTCCCCAAACCGACATTAAGCTACTCGTATTTTAACAACCCACACATGAGGGTAAACACCCAAACACATACAAAACTAGTCGAGTTTAACGTTCTGACACTGAGCGTCTGTACAAAACAATTTTTCTACAAATAAATTATGACGTTATCTTTAGATTTGGCAAGTATTTCTGTACGATATGTGCTTCAAACAAAATGTAAAGCAAGCAAAGTTCAACGCACCCATAAGAGATGAGTATGGCAGATTAACAATTGAATCTATCCAAAACATCAAGAAACAGCCGTAACTTCATTTATTTTAGAACGCATGGTGAAGTTTATAATGTAAATAACTATCCTGCGTATGTATACATATATATATATAGATATTTGTTAGGAACCCCCGCATAGGCATGTTAACAGCATCGACAGATTCCGGGTACATATTATAAAGGTTCATATATTTGCCAATTTTGCTTTTCGACCCTACTAACTCGATCCCTTTGATCCCTATTCCTGAACATACTAACCCTTATGCTTACATATTCATTGAAGTATAACAAAGCCATCTACGTTTGTTGATCAAGACTTCCTCCTTTGTTGTCAAAAAGAAGTAGTAACTATTATTTTTTTAGAGACGTAGTTCATAACATTTAAACAAAATGTTCGTGACATAGGTATTTCCTCTGTGGACCATGTAAAGTTAACCAATTTAACCTCGACCTTTTAAAATGTCTAGATGTGACTTTTACTCGAAAACAGAACATTACACCCACCATTTATACCTTAAGTGGCTGGTCGCGTTCAATGGACTAAATTTAGAAGTTTAGCATGATTATACGTTAACTTTTGAGTCTTTGGATCTATTTACATAAATACTACAATTCCAAGAACTTTAAATCTCTAAACAGAGTTAATATTGATCAATTTTACTTAAAAGTACCGTATCTAAACGTAAACATCTCTATATCCGTACCTATTTAATTCGTGTCTTATTGGGGCTGACTTGGCACGTACAAACGTATGTAATTGGGTGATTCGTATTGCATTATTCAACACATCCCCAATTTGGTTCAGTGGTAGAATTTTCCTCCCATTCTATCACGTCGTGTCGCATTTCAACAAAGCTATAGCTTTAGGCTCGCGTAATAAGAGTAACATCAATACGTAATCATCAATCAAACTTGGATCTTATGTTTGGTGCAGAAATGCTCGTAATGTTACCAACAATTTATCATAACCAACAGTCTCAGTACTTCAAACATGAAGATAGTTTACATAATAAATGTGTTTGTGTTTACGATATGTTGACAGTAAAATATATCTGTACCTACCTACATATGTCGTGACTATCTTACTTACCTATAATTACTTTGATTAATTTCAACGTATATCCTTAGTACACGCTTCTGACGGAAATAAGGGAGTTTATGCTACCGGAGGACCGGGCAAGGTTCGACGAGCTGGTGTACAGGCGAGGCGAGGAGGCCGTCGACCATCACCTCAAGGTAACTTTGCTATATACACATTAACTTTAAAACCTGTTTTTTTAAGAAAACGTATTCAAACGAGTTCAATGTAACACTAAATGAAAATCATTTGTAGAGAGGGAAATATTCGATTCCTCCAAGAGAAAGTCTGGAAAAACAATCGAATGTGTATTTTCATGCTTCCCTAAAAATATAAATTTAAAAGCTGAATATCGTTTGACATTTGTTTGATTATAACTGATTTGAGTACTTTACAATGTTGTGAAATTTATAATGATAAAAAAACAATTATAAAAACTTACGACTTTTTTGTCACAATTTTATCAAGTATATAATATTTTCTTTCGGTACGTACGTAAAAATTACGTAGAATTACTTCAAAAGAAATATTTTCTTGAGTTTATTAGGTGGGCTTTCGTCCTACAATATTGTAATCTGTCCTCCTGCAGAAGCTAATTAGAATTTCGTTTGCCTACCAGATTGCTCACTGTAGCTGACCTAATTAAGACGATGTTTCACTATTAATTCACTATAAAACTGGAGAATAAGGCAATAAGTTCGTCTTTGTATAATATATATTTATGTAGGTACAATTAAATATTATTCCAAATCCAAATCTTTTATTTTTTATTCAACGACCTTACGTTATCTTGAACCAGCGGCTAACACAATTTTAGTAAAACCTTTTTTGGAATGTCATTATAAGTCTAATATGTGTGGTTACACGTATCTGAAGCACATACATACACAATAGAGGCTTAATCCATTTGACCATAAAAGACAAACTTTCACACTAATGTAGCATACAGTGTTTATTCTCGTCCAGACGCTACTACCAGGTTCACCGAATAGTTGCTTATACATACAATACCTACGTTACCGGTATGTGTCAAAAATAATAACACGTGTAGATCTTTACAAAAGTGTGTGTCCACCTCAAGATTTCATATATGGAACACACGATCGTCTGTACACTTTAGTGCAAAACCATTTAGTACAAAACTTAGTTGATGCTTATAATTTGTTGGTAGCGTGGCCCTGAGCGACATATGCTACCCTCCTCGACGATGCATGAGTTGCACGACCCGGTAAGTTGACACGCTTTACTTATTCACTTACCAAACGAACAAGGACGTATACAGCTACTCCAATATACCATCTGTGAAATATAACGTCAATTTAATCTAAATACTCAGTATCAATGGATCGCCGGGTACGCCCCTGTCGTTGCATGTACCATCGATGTGATAGTTTGATTGCTTCCTACAGTAGATTGAGCTTTGTTTATAAATTGTTCATAAGTGTATTATTTTACCTACACGTAGGCATCATTGAAAATAATTAAAACACCTTAAGGTCAGGCCTGACATAGATACCCATCACAGCAAATAAATTTGGTGTCGACCTACATGAAGTAAATTAATGGTAGAGTTCTTTACAATCTCTACTCTTTGCCAAATCTGATATTCTTGAAGTGTTTATATACTTTTCCTATTATTGAGATTAGTTGTTTACATAATAATATGTAGGTAAGGGTTTTAAGTATTTACTTGATCACGAAGAATACTAGTAAATATTCACGTTCTCGTATGATGCATGAGAAGTGGTTGACAGTGTTGGGGCTGTCGGGTCAGGTTGCGGGTTATTGTTATAGGAGGGACCGGCGGAGGCACCCCTCGTAGCCGACCACCGCTCGCCCTCCGAGGATTCCGGCCTGGGCCTGCCACCGCATGACCATGCTTACAGGTGACCTCATTATATGACTGACTACACTTATGATTAACAAAGGGGGCTCATAACTTAAGGCCAAATCAATGGCATAGCGATTAATTTAAACGATGAAAGGATTTAAAACTTTAGACATTTAGCGGAAGCATGCGATTAGAGAACCGCAAGCGCGAGAGACCGCACCTCTCTAATGAGCGAGGCGTAAATCCCTCATAGCCGACAGGCCTCTTATAAAGGCGCTTAAACGCTAAAGTACCATTAAAGTGCGAAAGCAAAGGCTGAGTCCTCGTCGAGCGTTCGCTTTCGTCCGCTCTTTTACATCTCACAGCGAAAATAACCCACAGTTTTCCACAAGCCCTTGTCTCAGCGCTCTCTCTTGCGAACCGAGCATCTCATTGGCCTGCCGCCAAACACTTCTACTTTTATTTAGTATTGGAATCAATTGGTTTATGACAGCATAAACATTCGCATTTATTGTCACCGGCGGTTTAGTGCCGTTGTCCTGCACCCTTAGGTAAGGGTTGTTTCAAATTAACTGCCAATAAAGTTTATTCGATAGCGATGTTAAAAGTTTTATTTTCAATTACTGCTTATCTTTAAGAAAATATAACCAAAACAAACCATTTTTTTTTATAAACATACAATGTTTCAATAACTAATTCGTTACACAGGTACACGCATAACAAAACCTAACGCTACATTTACTCTGCCCCAAGTAATAAGAGATATGCACACAGGATATCGAATAACATTTAACTCTACATTATTTAATTTTTCTGTAAATAAAGTGATAGGTAGGTAACGGAAACAACATCGACCGATTATAAACGACATGATCTTTTGGTTCCTCCGGCACAATTAGGTCCCCAACGTAAGAGTCGAGTGGTTGATTGTTAAGTTTGTGTGTTATTCGTATAGATAATTTGTGTGCATTAGTTGGCATCGTGTAGCTCTGTGTACAAGGCGTGTGATGTGACGGTGTGTTGTGTGGGGCAGGAGCGCGCGCGCGTGGCGGCCCGGCGACGCGCCGCCGCCGGAGGACGAGCTGGAGCCCCCGCACGAGGTGATTTTGCCAGAATTACCTTCTACACTAAACTTGTCGACCACATTCACTTCTCTCCGCCTTGTTTATAGCTAAGTCCAGGGTGTCACTCGCGTTTCTCATCACAGACCATTTACACCTTCTTACTACATAGATTTTATTACCTTCATTTTACCTAACAGCTGTTGTAGCAAGTTACAAGTTCTATTTTCAAGCTTGATTTAATATTTATAGTTCTTATTAATACTGAACAATTCACTACGGAAGCAGATGACGCTTCGTCGCTTTCTTATTATCTTTTCTATTCGTTTCTTTTTCATCGCAAAAATGAAAGCGTTTTCAGAACCCTAAGAAAAGGCTATTGACGCAGTAGCTTGGCTGGAGTGGCACCTCGGCACTACCACTTTATATCCATGTGTCTCACTGTTTCTTGCATGCGTCCATAACGGCTAGCGAGTAGAACTAAAACAATTCACAAGTATGGCCGTTATTTCCTGTATATTACAATCGGTGGGTAAATCTGGCAAAATTCTATAACCTATTTATTGTTCATCTCGCAAAGTGGGCTAAGGGGAACATTGGCTATGCAACAGTGTGATAATGATGATTATGTATTCGGTAATAGCGGCCAATTACAGTGTTTTCTTTCGACTCTATTAGTATAGAATAGATTCAAGTAGCATTATTCTATTAAAACGTGTTATTTATCTACCGGTATTTGATGCTTTAAAAGAGTTTATTCTTCAGTTCAGGCGTTTGAAGACAGTTCTTCTCTGATGTGGTTATCCTTAGATGACCGTTAATATTATGATGCCACATACCTAAGTGCCATCACTCATCAGTTATTGGAAATTATTTCAAAAATCTAGTAAAGTCGCTTATTACATACATAGTATGAGTTCAGATTCGTTACATTTCATTACAAATCTTGATAACGTAAATAATGTTACATTATTATGACGTCATTGAGATCAAGTATTGCAGGGCGTTTGTTTAGACTAATATTTTCGCAGACTTTAGTATCGGCTCGTTGGTCTAGGGGTATGATTCTCGCTTCGGGTGCGAGAGGTCCCGGGTTCAAATCCCGGACGAGCCCAAAGTTATCTTTTTGCATATGTATTTTGTTTGTTACGTATCTTTTTATTTCACAAAAAAGTTTACCTATATGAAAGTTATTTATTCAGAATTAATGGGATTATTTTGATATCACATGAAACTACTGAGATATGGCATTTGTACAGGCCTATAAATATCTATTTATATACTTAAATTAACTAAAATAATCGTTCAAAATACAATGTGAGATTTATTGTTTATTAATTTTTATTAATATAATATTTGGATAATAATTTTAATAATATTTTTATTGCAATAGACACGAAAAAATTTTTTTTTATGGTAGGTACATTTTAATAGATTTTAGATGTATCTTCTTTTTTACCCTGATTATAATTACCTACGTACTTAACACTAATCAGTTTCGAGCAATTAATACTACTACAGCTACCTACTACACCGTTGACTCGCCGACCCAAAGTGGATATTGGCATCCGATACGAAAATTCTCTATTTATTTGGTTTCATAATGAACTTATAATAATTGAATATACCTGTTTCTGATCTACTAGACTACCTATTACAAAATAGGTAATTAAAACTGAATTAAAAGTTTTAATTATTTAAAAAATAAAATACCTGTATGTATAAATAAAAATATACCTATATTCTATACATACCTACAATAGTAGATCTATAGAACAAATTCATACATATATACAAGCATTACGCCGGTTAAAAGCATTGGTTTTAGTATTAACTTACATTCATACATTGATTTATAGATGAAAGATAAGATTTACGTATCGTTACGTACATCTCCAACTACCTGAAAGCATTGCTGCTGCTTGCCTTACCTTTCGTCTTAGTAACAAGTTTCCGAGGGACAGACGACCAAACTGCGTTACATCTATCAACTGAGTTTATTTTGGGTTGAGGGCACTAAAGTCAGCCCAACTTGTAAGTAAGAAGTTTTGTGAGATCTATAACAGCCCCCGTACCACGAACTCTTAAAGCAAGGCCGTTTACGTTGTGAAGCGAGACGCTGCGCGCCGCTACGTGCAGTGAAATGCGGCGTCTCGTTTTCACATCGGAAAATATCCCCCTTTACGAGTTTATGGTAAGGGGCAGTACGAAATATAGGTTTAGCTAGCATTATTTTCTTGTAACTTCGATACTACTATCACTAACACTAATATACTACTGCCAATTCGAGTACGTCCGCAAAAGGTGACAACTTATTAGCATCATTACTGCATTGAAATAACTGAAATATTAAATGGAGCCTTAATACATAGGTACATATTTTCTTAATATTCTGATTCTTGTTAGTTGACCAATTGAATCATGAACAATACCGTACTTCGTTTTTATTCTAATAACCTTTACCAACTGTTGCGGCTTGCTATCGATTTAATTATACAACTAGTTTTCACCAAGCCTTCACTTGTTAATTAATGAGCGGTAAAGGCTAAAGGCTAAATTCGAAACCGTCTATAACCGTGACGTCATCGAGTCGCGGTAAGCGCCACTCTGATACGTTATAAAGATAAGGCAAGCTGCTTTCTCCAGGATTTTACTCAAATCAGCGTTTCTTTGTTCAGGCTTATATCTTTTAAATACATCTATAATGTCTGCAAAAAAATAATGAAGCGTGGAACTTTAACGAAATTCAGAATTTTAAGGACCGCTACTTATCTTATACTTACTGTAGCACTCTCCATTCCTGGGAAATTTCATTACCGTTATCGAGAGAAATTAATAATGGAACAGTCATCTATAATCATAAATATAGAGCTCATTTTGTAAATAAGGCAATGAATGAATGATGCTTAATAATAGCGAGGCATCTAAGAAAGGCGGCTTCTTTGACGGCGGAGGGCTTTTTCTCCGCCAGTATAATTAATTAGGCGATATAAATAACTAAACGTAGGGTTGCGGCACTTCCTTAACCAAATGACTCCAACAGGAACTTGTTATTTAAGCACGTCTTGTTTCCAGCCCTCCGTCCTAGGTATCATTAGATTTACCTTTCTGTCTCAATGAGACGTAGATTAATGAACTCTTCGTCTCGACTAAATATTTATTTTTGCTTTTAACTTATTTGTAGTGTACTTTACAACAGAACGCTTTTACAAACACGGCTTCAATGTTGTGTTAATAGTCAAAAACTAAAATGTTTCTAAGCCATCAAATCAATTTGGTATGTGCTAAGCTACTTAAAAGGCGACAGTCATTGACCGCAGCTAAATAATACAAACACTGTAGAAAATTTTAAATATTTCCGGTGCGTATTGCCGCGGGTGCCCCATAAAATCCAAAGTCAAACAGGGAGCCTCTTAAACAAACCGTGGAGCAGCTACGTAGGGCGGGCGCGTCCCAAGGGCGGCTTAGGGCGGTTACAGGCGGTTTGTGATATCAGTGCGCGGCGCGCCGTGCGCTCGGCATGACGTCGCGCCGGCGGCGCCGCGTTGCCTTTCGCGACTACGTACCTATGGACGTGCGCGCCATGGCCAAGGTACACTCAACGTAGCCCCATAGACAGCTTGGAACAGTTTAAACAGTATTCATAGCCGTAGTCGTATGACATTTATACGATTTGTTCTTTTTTCGTTGGGTTGGATTGTTGTTTTTGTTATGTAGCCATGTTTGTTGTGTATGAAAACATGTATTTACAATTGCCTGCTTTCGTGAGTCGGTATATCACATGTGGTAATCTATAAATGAAAATTATGTGTACATGCAACATAATTATAATGGAATGTGATGACATTAAGGCTATGACGACAGAGATCGCGGCTCGTAGAGCCGTAGCGGATTTATAAAATAATTTGGAGTAATATAACTGTCCCGATCAATGTTAACTTTTGTGTAATGATTGTGAAACAATATTGATTCAACATCAGGTTGTGCTTTCAACTCCATATTTAATTTGTTTAACCGCTTGCATTGTCCCGCAAATAATACGCGCGCTGCTCCCAAAATCAATTACCGTTAAAGATTTTAGCTATTATATTTAAAGAAAAGGTCTGACTAACTGAAATATTGATTAAAATAAAAGACGATCAAAGTATATGTGCGCACTTGTGTGAAAGCGCCTGAAACAATATAAAGAGCAATTGTAAGAGAGTCCGTCCCACGCATATGAAGCTGTCATTGCAGCCATTATTGTGAAAGGTGGAATTTAGAATCTTAATTTAAACCACGATTATTTTTTAAGATACACCGTTTATATTAATATATTATGAATTATAAACACTCCAAATAAATTCGTGCGCTTAATATTAATATTTTATATCTACCATGTGTATAAATTCCCGTATGGCTTTTAGCTAGAAGGTGTGAGCAAGCTCGACGCAGACCACGGATTGCCCTGCATAATTAATACATTTACACAACCCGCCCGTCCTTAACAGACACTATGAGTTAAATAACGTAAAAGGGAAGCATTATATTTCAGGTTTTTGATCGTAATGTGGAACGTAAACAGCAATTCAGTAGAATAAACATGTAATAGAATAACCTCATGCTTTTCTGCACATATATAATATATATAAGTACGATAGGTAAGTAAGTACGTTGGTTGAATAATGTTATATGGGTCGTTGAAGTCTTCCCTTTGGGGAGTCATTGTTGTATCATACCTGTGTTGTTATTGTTGTGCTCCACATCCGTGTCAATGTACCTATTGTATATCTGTAACATGTACGTAGCTGGCTACATGTCAAAAATGTTATGCAACAAAGGTTCCACACATATAAGTAGGTACTCCATTTTTTTTCAGCTACGAAGCGACGCCTAAGTAGATATTTCGTAGCGTCTCGGTTCTCTTTTTTGTTAACGGACGAGGAAAAGTCGGCGGTATCCTTGTCCCAGCAGTCAAATATTAAGATAGCAGCCAACGGAGTAAACTGTCACATTTCAAGTAGGGGCGTACCTTCGTAAAATGTGACAGTTTAGTCCATGGCTTACGAGACGATATTACTTCTGCCGACGCTACTGTTTACCTAAATAGATTCTATGTTATAAAACCCGAAGGGAGTTTGTCAATATTGTCAATTTGATTTCCTAATTGATTGATTAGATTTTGAGGACATTTCAAACACAATAAATCTGATTCTTTCATACGAGGTCATGAATTAATATGTTTTTAGCTCTACATTTGGCAAATTTGTGTGTAGGTATATTATATTAAAATGTTTGTGGTATTGCCATCTTTTAACCTTCAGTAGTCAGAGAGACACTATAAAGAGAAGATTTTTTGTCCCTCTACGCTGTCGGATCAGCATAAAATATTTTGACAGCAGTATTTCATCTTACGTCCTTCACTGTTGTTTGTTATGGGGTAAAAAGATTAATAGGCAGCCTTCGTCTCATGTAAACAATCTTCGGCGTATATTACTTATTTACTCTGCACACATTACTTACTTAACCGCCTCCAAAGAAAAGTAACTCAAAACAGTAGACATAGTAGACTGTAGACTATAAGGTTATATTACAACTTGAATTTCAGCAAACATTTGGGTCGCTTTTATTTTATATTTAGGGTTCCTTTAGACTTTATCAATTGCGTGACTAATAACTATAGCTACTCACCAAACTATTGCGTTCAATGGCTTGGTTTAGGCGATAACAGCGAACGAGTTCAACTCGATATTCAACACGCAAGTGTCAGTAAACCTTGTAAGCTCACACCTGTTGTAAGAATTGTACTTACTTTTCACATTATTCTTTCCATATAAGTTTTATTAAATCGTTTTGACTGGTCTTTACTCTTGTTGATAAATGTGTATCACTGGATTCTTCTTCTTTAAGTATAAGGTCAGCTCAAGAGTTGGCAAGTTAGTGGAGCAATCCCAAATATTCTTCTGGCCTTGTTCTTAAAATATTAGGTACACAATTTAAATCATAGGCTAATATCTTCACTCCATATAAGAATACAGTATTTAATTTTATAACGTGTTACGCAACACACAAGTTGAAGAATAAACAAAAACATTACAATAAGAACAATACCTACTGATGGTGAGAATCTGGGACTCACAGTTAATTATTATTCGTAAAGCGAACTTTTTGTAAAAACTAAACGAGTTTAAACATTATGTTGTGCTTGAGTTATCGGAAGATAGATATTTTAAACTAGGTCTACTTGTACGTATTTGCTACAGAAAACTCAAAATACCTATTTATTATTTTTCTCATAATACATAATATTGTTCTAACGTTTCATTTGTGTATTATCTTGATTAATTGTACAACTATATTTATGTAAAATTTATCTATTATTTGCAATTTTACTTGTAGTAGGTAATATAATTTGTCATTAAATGTGTAGGTACTTGCCATGAAAATGTTATCTATGTCTTATGCAATGTCTGACTTTGTTACCTTAGCATAGTTTAAATGCAATAGAGCGACGAAAACCTTAACAACCCGATATATCCGCGTGGCGTTGGCGCCAGTCAAAACAAAAATAGCGCGAAAAATCAATTGCATCGTCGAGACAGTTGGTCATGCCTCGCCCTGCAGTTTAACCGCGAGTCTTCTCTGTTTCACATCCCTTGTGTCTTGGACTTAGCGTTTTTATTACCTTTTCTATGTACGTTGTTTATAGTGTAGAAGGAACTTTGTCGTGGGCTACATAGTTACTTAGTTTTGATGCTTGTTTGTTTTTTTCCTGCGTGTACAATGTTATGCATGTTACATTTAGTGACATAGTGCTGCCCAGTGTCCAGTGTTATGTAGTTTGTTGTGTCCGTACTTATGCATTTCACATGAGTTGATTTTATACGGATATTATTAAATGTTGAAGGTATAAAATAACCTATGTGTGCAGGAGTACGAGGAAGAGGGCCGGCGCTCTCGACGACACTCTTCTCCGTGCAACTCTAGAGAGGGCAGCACGACCGCGTTACACACGCAACACTACGATGATTCTGTAAGTAATTTATTCTAGCTCAAACTGTGGCAATATATTTACACTAGGTGTGACCTTCTTTCCTATTATAGGCACGTGTGAGGAAAATCTTTTAATTACGGCCTTGAATTGACACTGAGCTGATGCTAAAACGGTATGTTGGTGCTAAATAAGCACAAATTGTACCGAAGTTTTTAATATTTATGTATTTCCAGCGTTGACAAATTTATTCCAACAATAAGACTTTAAGGACTACAAAACTTTTCGTCGACAATGTGGGCGGGTTACCTATTATAGAATAAATTTAAAACTTTTGTCCTATCGAGAGAAAATTTTGCATTATCCAATCATAAACTTTTAAACTTTATGAATACTTATTATAACGTTTAATACACATCTATACGATAAATAATTCATATCTACATAATACTTACGTTGTTAATCATAAACCGTACCTACAATAACAAGCGTTCCCTTTCTATTAGGTATAATGCTAAATCGTCCCAAAATATCTACGTCCTAGTAAATCGTATATTTCTTGATCGGAATGGTATGCCTGTAGTAATTTTTTGTTCCGTTTTATTGCGGTATAGGTACAACGTATCCTGAAAGTTTAGTTAGAATAAGCAGTGGTCGTTGTTTATAACATGGATGTTGGGTGGTATACAGATACCTACCGAAACTCATTTGTAACTGAATAGTTTGGCTGTGTGCCATGTGCCAGCCCCTGACACAGCCATCTTGATCTTACAAGTCCATCTAAACCTGATATGAAATATTACTAGCGTGTTTTAGTTAAACTGCCAAGTGTTTAATTTTAGGTACAGTTTTAATAATATGTTTTGGCTAGTTTAAAAAGCATTTTGTTTTGATAAAGCTAAGGGCTCCAAAATGTGCTTTACTGTATTATAAGGGTAGGCAACATTATAGTAATAAACATGAAACATTAATAGACGATACATCAACATCTAGGTATTTTATTAAAAAAATATTTTAAACTTATCGAGATTCTAAAAACTTATTCTAAGATAATTAATGTCAGTCTAATTAAATATGTCTAATTGTAATTGTAGCGAACGTTATAGTGTAAATTCCGTAATTGTGTATCAGTTACAAGATAACAGTTCTTTTTTATTGTTGTTCGTTTTTAAAGAATAATACACATCTATTTAATTTAATACTGTCGTATTTTTACATGATAATAAAAACTTTTCTAAGTTATCTGATTTACGTTTCCATCCGTTATACGATATACCTAATGTTATATAAAAATACTTGAGTCGTTCTACATATTATATCTTCTTCAACATGGATTCGACGAGTGAAGACATTCAGACTGTTCTTTTTAAAGATGAATGCTTGCTTTCAGCATAAAAAATATTTTGCAGTGAATTGTAGAAGAAACTAGGAACCTTAGTAATATTTAAAAAAGCCTTAACCTTTGTCTAAAATGTATAGCATAGCTGATTATTATTTGAATTCAATTACAATTCTGTCATTTAAACGATAACAATATCGTTTCGAAACGAAAACGTTGAGTCAATAAAATAATACATAACTACAGCGTAAGATAACAATTACCCATATCATTAAGACGCGTAACGTGTCTGCAAACATTCCAAAAATTTCGCAAATCACGTTCAGAAGTTACAACAATGTCCTTCGAAACCTTGTGTAATTGTTTAAACGGTGAACATTGGGTTGTTATGCCATTGGCTAGGTTTAAGGCTAAATTACAACTAATGCCGTTTTAGGAGGTCATAGCTTCTCTTGTAGAGTACGACGTAGCTCCTCCGTAGCTTTAGTCAGGTCTTTGTCGTGGCGCCGCTGCTTGCTGAGATCCCCACCACAGTCTTCCAGATAGTCCTTCGGTGGCTCGACTGGATACTTGCTGCCGAACTTTGGCCGCGGGATCCTGACGCGTTTGACATCGCCCAACCAGCTCTCCATTTTTAAAACTTGAATTTACCTGGAACGAAATACATTTATTTTAGCATCTAAATACAGATAAACAGAAACGTGGAATGCCTCTGTCGTTACTTTGAATACTGTAATGGTACGTAGCTTGTACCTTTAGACCGCAAATCAATTCATAACCACAATAGGTGGTGGCGGCCGTTTCGTTTTTGATATTACCTTACGATACTAGAGCTATTATTATACAAACTAGGAAACTGTTGATATTCATTAATTGAAACTGATTCAATCATATCTGATCGGGTAAATGCTGCTCGTGCAAAAAGTAAGGCAACACGCACTACTTCTGCAGGCCCCAGTTGGTCAACAGTTGTGTAAGCTACGATGGTCATTGGGGAATGGTGAAATACTACTAAACAGTTTCATCTCGGCGCCAGGCGTGGGTGCCCTCGTCAGGTGGTTTAAGACGATTATAGTAATGCAATTCAAACCCATTTAGAAATGATTACACTATTAAGTACATGAAAACAGATTGGGTAGGCATCTACCAACATAAACATTATCTGATTGTGTGTTTCTTAAGATCATAAAGAATTTTTACATTGAGGCTTACTGTTGTCTTTTTAATTAAGTTTGTTAGAATGAAGTTAAGTAGATTGATTATTGCAATTCATATATAATATCGATTTAACAAATAATATCAATATCAACGTTGTTTCAGGATGTTTGTAACAGGCAAAAGAGACATAGTCGGAAATTTTGTGGAGAATAAGGATTAAATAAGATGCTTATAAGATGTAAAATACTGCATAAACAAATACTTATTAAAAACTTTACATTTCATTAGTGATTGGACGTTGATATTTACGAATATGATATAAGGATATTATTTTAAGCACGTTTGTCTTTAGCAACTGAACAATATTTTTATTGACATATTCTACGCCGTGTTTCGCATTAAGAAGATCTCCTTATACGATATGGTATTGTATGGTAATGACGTCTTAACTGTGTTCGCTGGCTGCGAAGTATTGATTAATAACTAGTCTCGTTCCGCGCATCTTAAACGCAAAGACAAAGATATTTTATTGCACGAATAGCTTTCTCTAGCGAAAGTGTTGCTAAACGCGGTGGCATTATTTCTGTGTGACGCTTTCAAATACAATTTGCTTCGTTATTAATAGGCACATGATTAGTTTAAAGAATTTCGTCGTGGGACTCAAAGGTCGTGAAATACGACGATTTACATTTGAGATAACACCTTCATCGTTAATGATAAACTGCTACTTTCTTAGATTAAAATCGGAGTAAATAAATTTCAAATGTCAAATATTTATTCAATTGATGTTTGAGTCTATCTCAATAGGTTTTAACTATAAGATATATTACATATAATATATGTCGCGTGTCAGTTAATGCGAGACGGTGTCGTAACACTCGTAATATCCGAGAAAGCGGGCCGTCGGAATCAAATCCATTTACAGGTCCGGTAGTTGGAACAAATCGTGACTCAGAACCGTGGGTGCGATCCGAGACACAAACGGACATTCAGATGCGATTCTCAGAACTGTTCTCAGCATTTGACTCAGACTGATATAGAAAAATAATATTATGTTACTGTGGAGTTGTTGCGAAGGTAGTGTTTAAATTGTACACCAATAATAAAGTATAATTTGTCATTTGAAGGCGCACGTAGTTGACAAATCTCGTCTTAAGTTAATCGCAAATAAAATCTATCCTTAGGCCGTCAGTGTAGGTGTAGATAAAGACGCAGACAAAATAGGATACGATATAGGTCTTAATCGCGCACTTATATAATTAATTAGATGAATCACGAAGATTTCACAAAGTTCCAGTAGATGCGGTCGCAAAAAGATAAAGTATACAGTTGTCATATCTCATAGCTATCAATCACGTTTATAATTCGCGAAAGTTTTGTACTACTAAAACTACTCCACTTGTGTATGTAGATTAATGAATCTGCTATACAATTATGTATAGTATAACTCTAAACTATGCTAATAAGTGATTATAGTAACAAGCAAGAACAAAATATCCATGTACAAAACAAACAAACCTCGCTATTAACAATACGAATAAACGTTGCGCTTGAGAGGAGCGGAGACTTGCCGGAAGTGGGACGTCGCGTGCGCATCGCCCACACCTTTTGTCGTTTGTCCGTAATAATTGTGCATGTAAATAAAGGAAAGTACATGTATCGTCTAACATTATGATTATGGATACGTTTCTGCATTTGACTTGGTAACAAATGCAACACCTGCGTGTTTTTCGGATTTTTAGATATTCTTACGAGAGAGTTGTAATTAAAATAACCTACAACGCTTGTACGTTATACCGGTAATGCCCATGTAACACGCGTCTTTCGTATTACGTGTCGTCTTAGACAAAAATTTGCAATTTTCTTCAGGTTTCGAATCAGGCAGAACTAGTAATAATATTTTTAATTTTATATTCTAAAGCGGAAGAAAATATTTTGTAGCGGGTTTGCTACGGGGATACTTTTTAAAGCAACTTAAAATTTTCATACGACAGAATTTTTATATATTCGTTAGTAGACAATTAGATCCCGCAATAGGTACAACAGGATATTTTATGATGTTTTTTTTTTATGTAAGGGTCGTTAACTTTTAAAACGGACCTTTTGTCATGGTGTTATTTAATGACTGATAAAATGTTTGGAATTTTAAGCCAAGGTGTAATTATAAGATAGTAGCGCATTATAAGTATGTTCGAAATTGCTTTTGTACGTGACATTTAAGTAGCCCATGGGGGCCATGGGGTCCATAACTATATGGTACTTTCTCTTTTGAGCCCAGTTCATAGGTTCGGATAAGACAAACAACAATACTAATTACATAATCAGGTTTGTAAGAATATTAAGTGCAATAGGTTAGCAATCATAGTAATAAACTAACTATAGCACTACATTCAATGTAAGTGTGTCTAACGGAATGGGTTGTTAGATTTTACCCTGTTAGGTACTGTCTGACGAGATAAAGTCCAACATGACTACAGTCTACTTTAATATTATTGACCAAGCCTTTCCTGACTATCCCTGTCACTCTGGGTGACAATTTAGAAGACTTGTTCACACTATTCACCAGTAAATGCTAAGGCAAGCAATACTTTCGCTAGAGAAACGAGATAGTAACGCTGTAGACACTGTAGTGGTGTACATTTAGGTGAGTGTGTTAGATATATCTATGGCAACGTGTGTAATGTACGTGTCGCGACAATTTGATACCGTTACTGGCGATATTAGTGATAATAAACCACCGTTCTACTTAGCGATTCCTTCTCGGCGGCGCATCTGTGGAAGTCAGTAAGTAGGTACGCGGCCGTGTCAATCACTTTTCTCAATAAACAATTTATCTTATATTGTTTTTAAATTACGTTTACAAGCGCGCAGCCAATGCAAGAAATGTGATTATCATATTTCTATTAGGTATAGGGAAAGTAAGCAAAACATAAAACAAACTTTCTTCGAGAAGTGAGTTTAAGTACTTATATTCGTAATTAATTGTGTGCTCATACGATATTCACCAGATGTAACACGTAGGTTATATTAGTTGATTACGCTGCCAGAACACGCCACATTCATCATTATTATAGGTCGAACTCGAGCGATAAAACATTTCTTATAGCGGACATTGTAAACCTAATTTGCATTGCGTTGACCAATTACGCGCCGGAAACTGAAAAGATTGACCGTCTATACAGGAAGACCAGGGTGTACTAAGTGTACTGGTATGGTCTGACCCAATATTTCCTGCAATTACCTGCCGTTTCCCGTAAACTCGTCGTGCCACTTTCTACTTCGTGTTTCTGTAAACGTTTTAAATTGTCAGTTTATATTTTAAATGGTTATTTTTAGTTGGGGCGGACAAGTCACACTGTAAAAAGTTGTTATTTTATTTACTTTCATATCTTCTGTTTTAATGAACGGATGGAACTTAAAAATGTTAGTACTGGGTCCCCTAAAACTTCACGGCATTGTAGGAAAAATATGAAATCTCTTTACAATAAACTCATATTTTTCATAATTAAACTGTCAGATACAAATCTAAAATGTCTTTATTAATTATATTTTTATTATGCGTGTTATAATATAATTAACGAAACGACAAGTTAATAAATCAAGTTAAAATACTTAGAAATTTCTTAAATAAGCATTCGAAATAATTTTTTTTTATTTATCGTCTGGCACATCTAGGCGCTAATGTATTAGGCGTCGTATATGTCACGCACGATACTGGTGACTATGAATGATGTAGATATATGATGTAGTATGATACTGTCAGTCATCAAATTGGAAATTTAACAAGCTATAAAAAACTATACATCTTACTTGAATTGAGAATAACTTCACAAACAATTTTGTAATGTCATTCATTTTTCTTTGCTTGCTTTGGGCTTTCTCCTGTATGCCGCTATAAATATAAAACGGTGACAGGTTGGCAAATATTTATAGGTAAAATCAAATAAAAGCCTTATTGTCTTGTGCTAGAATCGAGTTCGCGAAAGTAAGCGCAATAAGCGAAGCTGTAAAAACAAGGAAATAACATAGGCACCAGAGTGATAGTCAGAGACAATTTTCTTGGAGTCATAAGTTAAGTGGCGTCCAGTTTAAGGGTTGTAAACGTCAGGCCGCGTCAGTCGGTGAACGTCCGCTTTGTTTGGCTAGCGGGACTGCGACGCGGCGGTATGTTATCACGAGCGTGCTCCCACGCCACCACGCTAATTGCCAGCCTTGTTTGTCCATACAAACCTGCTCACAAGCCACAACCGTTCATGCTCATTTGCCTATATTGCCTATCTATTATCCATCCGCTATCGGCCGACTCATTTCTCTATTCTATTCACGGAAATACAATGCGACGAGGATTGCCGTATGAGATGCTGTAGCCATTCCACTATTATGCTTATATGGAATGGTTTATTGGAGTTTAAGAGCCGTATTACAGAATGTGTGACTTCCAAATAGACTAGTGTCAGTTCGCAAATTAAATCTTGGTTTCCAATGTTATAGAGTAGAGTTTTAAACCTCGGTACAACAATACGTTCCTAGTGTAAAAGTAATATTTCCAATCTTTACTTCAAAAGACCTGATCACGTTTTACGTATTATTATATAACCGATTTCTAGTGCTTACAATACTTGATCTCGGGTTGCAATATCTTCGTGTTGGTCGTACGCTATTTTGACCTGGAGGTCGACATTAATCTCTACCTACACCGCTTTCGTGTACCGTAACCGCAATACATACAATGTATTCGTGTAATATACCAATAATGGGGTTTCGCTGTAGTAAATGGTGGCATGCATTTCCATATATATATTTACGTAACTTTACCGGTAATACACTAATATAAATCAAGTGAATGAGAGAACGGTTCTTTTTCAAAGGGCCGGAAAACTGACGGTCCGTCGTCTCAAACAAACCGTATAAGGAAGGTGTACTGTAACATTAACCCCTTTGCAAGCCACGGCTCCGGCTCGTGATCTCGACGATATTTCTCGTGTAGTGTAATCTCGTGAGCAGCGATACAATAGAAAATGAAGACACATCGATTCACTCAGATAACATACTTCATGTACATCGATAAAATATCCTATCATTGATATATTAGCATCATACACATGTTATTTATTAAAAACTAAAGGAACCACTTTTTCGAATAGCTTTATAAACTAGAAGTCTGTTATGAAACTTCCTGTTTATTTTGCAGTTTCTACTGCTCCTATTACGTTCATACCGTTTATGGATACTTATTATATACATACGTGGTGCACAACTCTACATGCACACATCTTTAGTGAACAAGCGAGATGACAAGTTAAATCGTAAAACGATATAATTCTAGGAATAAGTGTAATTATAAAGTCTATAGACTTTCAATTCACAAAACATCCTATTAATTCGATACATAATTCATAAGTAAATACTCATATTGAATGCTCTACTGTTACATTTATAAACAGAAACGTTCGACTTACAGTTGCCTTGATATTTTCGACAGACTAATGCACTTAACCCAATCTCTGTAGTGCTCGATAGTGATCAGATACCTACTAGGTACTTCTAGTCCCAAATCTCTCCTAGCAAATGGTATCAGTAATAGTGTTTCATTCCATTCCAATCGTAGAAAGCGTGTCATGGAGCTTCGCCGCTGTGTTGTAGATGGATAAAAAAGTGCATAATTTACAACAACACAATAGCAATACAGACATCTCTTCAAGGCCTTCTGTGTCGAGCTGAGTTGTGTCCTTGTTGCATTCAACAAGTCAGTCACGCGTGCCGCCATTAAAAGATAGAAAAAAATATTTTGCGAAAGATTAATGGGAGCTGATTTTGCAATCTTCCATGTTAGTAATCATTGCCTAAATAATTTATATCTAATGTTCTTGCTCCGGTTAAAAGTCAGATAAGTGGAAATTCAGGTCATGTGCAATGAACAAATTGATTTTCTTATAACGTAGACTTTAACTGTAGACTGTCCTGATACAAAAAAAAAGACTTATCCTATGTAAATATCAAATCGTTCCTATTATTTAAATGTCAATTGAGTTTGAGAGAATTTTCTGTTCGTGCGAATAAATGCGTAGTTGCTTAAACTACTTGGCAAAACTTTAAAGAAACTCTTTTGGTTGTTGTTGGTACTTGTAAGTTTGAGTAATGCTTTTATTGTTCAAGCATTTCAATAAGTCCGATATTTGAAACTATTTTAGTAAACTAAAACCGGTGTATGTAGTAATTAAATGTTTTCAAACACGGTGGTAGAAAATATGATAAGTATAATTGTGGAGTTCGTAAATAAAAGCCTAAGTATAACAATCGTCGAATTAACTTAAATCAAACACGTGTAATAACCAAAATAATAAAGTAACTTAAATTTAGATAAGGAGACCAACTCGCATACTATGAATAACTAAGATTGTAACTAAGGGTTATCTAAGCCTTTTTCATAAGGACGTTAATAAGTATGCTGTGGTTGTGACTTGTGAGCGGCACATATTATACGACGAAGTAAGACAAGGACCATTTTTTCTGTCCGTGGCCCGAAAAGAACCGGCCGAATGCAGGCTGAACTTGCTTTGATGAATGTGTTCTGAATAATGTACTAAGTTAACCACATGACCGATTCTCCCATGAAATGTATAGTGCTTCTAAATGTACGGATTCTTTCGCTATAATTTTGTAAGTCAATTTGGTTTATTATAATAAAAGTGAGCAACAATATTAACTAAAGATGGAACAAGCCACGACAATAAGCTAACAAGTTTTTTCTTAAATTGCAAACCATTATTCTGAGTACAACATAAAAGTAGAGGTTTAAGACATCTTATAATTACGACGAACATTCAGTACCCACTCTTAACCACGTTTTGCACACTTTACGATATATATAATTGTCCAAAACAAAAGGCAACCACGATTGTATTGTTTTGTTTACACCCTAGCAAACTGATGTTGTAAGCGGATCTTACGTTTCTACATTTATAAAACTGTGTTTGGCACAGTGGCCTCAATTTAACATTTAACTTACCTGTCACGGTTATCCTGTTGACAGCGAGATTGCACTACCTTCTATTTGTAAACAAGCCAGAGCCGTCAGCTCGAGTGGACGTGCACATGTGACGGCGCTCAGAGCGAAACTGACCGTCCGAGCACAGCAAGCGCCTGGTTCAGCCGGTGTGCGAATCGAGTTCACTTGATACTTAACTGGCTACGCAAGCGTCGCCGTCGCGTCGCTTTGAGGTAGAATTGGTTGTATGCCACAGCCCACAGGCAATGACTATGGCCACCCACGCACACTATACTCGATTTGTAGTCAATAACATCCCTGTCCTGACAAGAGAGAATAATTGGACATAATGTAGGACAAACAAAACACAGCTAGTTTAGTACCAGTAAAGTAGGCGTTCGACATAATGGATTTAAGAATGGTGCGACGTCAAGTGTGAAAGCTAGGGTTTTTAACAGCGTGTTAAACACATACATACATACCTAGATAGTAACACTGAAGTAAACATAAAAAAGTTATAGAAAACTAACTTTTGAATAAACAAAATGTAAACAACATCATCTTGATTCATAAAGCTGTTGTGTTGACAATAAGAATGCGTACCAAGCGATACGACGATGTGATGAAACGGTTCTTTGATTAATATCTCTTAAGTGATCAAGAAAATATTAACAGTAATACAGTTAATTCTTCATCAGGTAATCAAATACAATGCGCAATGAACAAATCGTCTTAACAACTCGCACCGTTAGTTCCCACGCGGACATCAGTCCAAAACTGGACAAACCGGAAACTATCAAGCCATCCACCTGCGCTTCCCATGTCTGTGAACACTATTTATTTTTTACCACTTCAATCACACCGACTTATAAATCTTAATTATGATTTTGATTAAAATTCGCTATTGTTAGAATAATTAGAATACGGTGTACTAACGCGGTGTATGAATTATGTAAAAAAAATCTCTGGGTTTTTATTACCACATTTGATATCTTACTGTAGGGCAAGAGCGTCTTTATAAACCCAAAAATAACAGCATTAATCACTATGCTCTGCAAGTAATTAAGTGGCGTTTTAGTCAATCGCTATTTGGTTTTCCTACGACGCCATGCAGCCAGGTTTTGAAGATGAAAGAAACTAAAACAATCTTCAGTAGTATGCCTATAAATCTCTGGTCCGACATACTTGCTGGACTTTTTAAATTCCTATCATAACAGTAACTTTTCAACATTAGATATGTTTAATAATAAGGAAGTTATTTTCAGGGTAAACAAGGAAATGTGTAACAAAAAAGGTAATTAAACATCTTTGTTACACGGTCCATCCATTAAGCGAATATTACGTAAAATGGATTTGCACCTAAAAGGATTTTGTACGAAAGTGAAAATTGTTGCGCGCTCTACAAATGCATTGCCGAATCTACGTGTTCCAGTTTCCAATACTATTGTCACAGATTTCTTTCTTTTGTCCATTGTATTATACCTACATATTTTCAAAACATGATTATATTTTCTATGAATAGTTTGGTAAATTCGTAAATTATCAGTGAGGTAATATTTTTTAACTAGGTAGGTATACAAATATCAGCGACAGCTTAATTCTATTAATGACTTATATGAATGTAATATATTCCTTATATTCTAGATTATTATACACTACTCAAAGTCATCAGAGAGCATTAAAGGTGACTTCATTATCGATGTAAATGTGTAATTAACACGTGTCTGACACATTACATACAACACAACTTAGGCATTATATTTCACCGACAGAAAGTCTGTAATTCGATCTTTCGAGTGTTTACATCGATTAGTGAAGCGTACTCTGCAGTGGTTAGTAAAAGTGAAATGAATGCCGGCTATGTTCGAGCCAGTTTCACTAATAGGGCGTGTCTTTGTCTCCAGAAGCTTTCACGTTATAGCCAGCTTTGATACCAATCTAGGTCCATTACACAAGATAGGTACCTACCTCGTAATAGGTATCTTGTGTAATGAACCTCTATAGCGCCCTTCGAAATCTAGGAAACTTATATAAACAGTCAAAGTTACAGGCATTTAGGCTTGCTTAGAGTCATAGTCATAAATCGAGTGATTATTATAGGTGTTGCACTAAACTCGATTAAACATTTGGAACAATTTAACTTCGTTGTAATTAAATCTCAGACTTAACAAAAATAGCAAACAATTGCACAATTTAAATGAGTTCAACATTTAACTCTTCTTCATTTGATATCGTGCTTCTCTCCTCTATTCAAAACACGATGTTTTAATTAAAGAGCCGTTGATGTTTGCAGAAAAAAAACCCAAGAATTTACATATTTTAGAATCTTTATCGTCCAAATTAACAATTAAAATAATTATGTAACATAATCGTTCTACTTCGGAGAACACACTATTTTAAACATTTAATTTGGAATAGGAATAAATCCTAACTTATCAAAGCAAGAAGATCGACACTTAATAGACCAAGTAGAGCTATGAAGACTTTCATATATTACATTAAAGACGCTTTCAATCTATTACCACCATATTTATCACAAGAGCAAGTAATTACGACTGAATTAGCATTGAATAACCATGCTACTAGATAAAGAAATTTATTAACCTATGGAGTTAGCGATTCATTTGGCACAAAGCCAATGGCAACGCCACAAGTCTTCATACGTTGCCGAAAAGAGGCTCAATACGTTATCTAATGAGAACCTTTAGGACTATAGGTATTTAATTCCATATAAATTAGAAATATGTTAAGATTAGAAAGACAATACAGAAGTTTCCTATGCAATTTTTACAATGACTGTGCATGTATTTGCTCATAAGAAGATTTATTTGAGATGTAATTTTTTTTTAAATTTTAATATCGACCAAGTATTTCTATAATAATAGGTGTATATATTTTATAATCTCTAATAACAGGAAAGTGGATTGGATGCATTAATTTAAATTGTATTGAACTTATTTGTACGCTGCACCGTGAACCTGAGTTTGAATCTAAAGTCGTAATCAGCCCTTACCATAAACTCTTAAAGCAGGACAGTTTACGATGTGGAAGCGAGATGCCTTTATGTACAGTGTAATGAGGCGCCTCACTTTCCCAACGTAATCTGCCCTGCTTTAAGAGTTTATGGTGAGGGAGCACCAGTCGAGTATCTCACATTTACTTAATAACTCTAAGAGAGCCGTGAACGTTACGTCCTAAAAACTTTCAACTCGTAATCTCAATGTAGCCTCCATTGTAACGGACTTCATACACTTGGTCTGTTTGTGTATGTTACGTATGATTACGAAAAAGATTGTACGTAAGCGTGCACTTACAATAAAACCACAGGAAAGGTCAAAACCAACTATAAACATAAAGAAAAGTTTTTGTAAATGCCGTAGTCACGACGTCAATAATAAGTAACAAGACTGACCTGATGTACTCGTATGTTATAGGTACATATTGTTATATTTCCAAAAGTATAATTGGAGGGTAAATAAATAATTATTATAGGATTGAACATTTAAAAGTCATTGTTGCCTGAAGGTTTACAGGTTCCTACGTCTAAAGCACGGTTTCAAAACTTTAATCTTCAAATAAATAAAACCAACGCAATGAAACCCAGGACTTTAATAAATAATTTTCTCTGCTGCATCAACCCTACATTAGAAGACATATCACCAGTTATAGAACACTGATCGATTTTGGGGATTTATAGAGTAAGCATAGTAGGCGTTAAGTTTTTGTATATTCCACTGAAAAAATGAATTAAATTCGTATGAATACTAGTTCAGCAATACTTTATTATCTCAGTAAATGAGGCTTTAGAAGACTAATAACAAAAAATATACTACACTGCACTTTGAGTAAGCAGTACGCACTTAAAATAACACTGTTATTATCGTGTTCCTAGTAGATAGGTGCGCAGCCTGCTACGTGTGCAATGTGTGCATATAATGCATGACTGTCATCTCCAACACTGGCCATTTTTTCCGGACCGTATATTAATCCATTTAAATATAAAAATACTAACATTGAACTACATGTAATGGGATCCTGGATCGCCGATGATAAAACATTGATAGCTTTTGGTTCGCCTGCTAGTATTGGCGGTCGCGCTCGTACATCGTATCGGACTGAACGCGTGTCGGTCGACACCGGCAGATGTTATCTCATTATTTATGGAAGACGCTAACGAGAAGCACTACATCGCGGTCGCTACTAGATTCGCTCGGTCGCTCCCAAGTAACACATTAGATTTGTAAAATATTATATTTCGTATGACAGAAGAAGCTATGAACTTAAAGACTAAGAGGCATAATATCTATATATTCTCATACAAGTAGCTGACATTTCATCGCGATTCCGCTCACGGGTTTATATAAAACATATAAGTAATTAACTGTATAAATAACTATCTACTATACAATAAGCTACTTATTCTGAAACTGATATTACGTGACTAAGAAACCGGCACACACCTGTGAAACAAAAATAATTATTTTTGGAATAATGCTGGGATTTTCAGAGAATTAACGTTAAGTTTCATTCATCGACGAGTCCAAAAGACGCGTTTCATATAGATATAGAAATTAGAGTTGGAAAAGTCAATCAACATATAGATTCAACTAAATTACCTCATAAGCCAGATGTTAAGAGCTACTCGCCGCGCATACGGAGAGTAAATAACATATATTTTTTTTGTTTCATGCAATCTTAAAAATCACAATATTTAGGACCAGGTATGTATTTTTTGTAAAATCGAAGACTTATTTTATATCCTTCTAAAATTAAACAGCGTGCGGTGTAAAAGGCATAAATAATGTCTAACAAACAGAGTAAAGGGTTAGTAAATAATATTAATTAAGGCTTGGCAAATAATTTAACCTTTACATAACTCAGTAAAATTTCGTAGACAGCTAGCAATTAGTAGTGTTTGCTATTTTTTCTAGTAGGTACCATTTTTGATAGATTACAGTAACTTGTTCGAAATAGATGTTATGATGTTACCATACACTATGTACGAGTATAGTAAACAGATAATGTAAATTAGGTATCTACTTCGTAGCATAGTCGCATCGGACTGAATTGTGAATCTATTAGTAGGATATATCCAATAATCTTCTGTTAGATTTATGCTAGATGCTTAACAGTCACTATTAACATTGAACATGACAAAGAACACAAGCGGCTTGCTGTGTGGCAACTCAGGGAGTTAGGTGTCGCGACATAGACTGAATGTCGAAGGGAGAACGATCTGGTCCTGAGTGAGTGTGATGTTTCAGTGCGGCTATCTCGAGGGGCTGCGCTCATCACTCGGTGGCTGGACGCAGAAAGTAAAATCATGGTACTGGGGACGACCTCTAGTAAGTGGCCCGGCTGGCGCCGCCGGACTGACCAGCGAAATGTCCTAGCACATTAACGATTCTTACATTTGCACGAAATTTAAAAAAAACCTTGATTTTTATTTATTGGAAGTTCTTGCTTCGAAAACAAAACGATTGCTTGGTGTTAGAAAATTACTCAATTATTGTATGTTTTCACTTTTATTATCGTTGCACATCATTTCGGTGTTAATTTTTTAGTACTTATAATATTTTATTTGACCCATGAATATTCGAAGTAGTAACGCACATCTTAATTATTTAATTTGTCATTCCGGTACATCATTAGTCTGTAGAGGTACTATTGTCTTGAGTGGATCGAGCTAAAGTGCTGCATGAAAATTTAGTTTAAACTGATAATCATGTCACAAATCCTTAATTTATTAAACTTCAGTACCGCATAGTGTATAAATAAATTCCTATTTTTTTATTATTAACATCAAACGTTTGGTTTTATATCTGTTACTAGAGCATGGTGGCGTAAAAGCAAATCAGGACAAAAATGCGTTAAACTGTTTTCTGTTTTATTTTACGTTTTCATTCTTTTTATTCAGTTTCTGTCCGCTGTATTTCTTACTGTAACTAAATTGGCCTACTCAGGTAGGTAAACGGGATAAGAACTCTCTCCATAATACATTGTAACACTTGTAAAATAAACCCACTTTGAACCACGCCACCGAGTGATCGAAACGCATGAATCCAAGCCTCTAGCACACATCTCACTTACAGCTTCTCAATACATTCGACGTATAATACTCACTGTACATTTTCGTAACTGAGAGGCATAAGGTCGTAAATCAAGTTTATCTGTATCTGTATCCACCAGTCGTCCGCATCAGCCGGCGAGGCTGTAAGTGTACACGTCGCTGAGTTACTGCCCTCTGCCGCCCAGCTACACGTCTCCTCAATATTCTTAGAGCACTAACTTGTACTTAGAGGCTGAATTGAATTTGCTATTTATTAGCATAGTAGAGTAACAATTTTAGTGTGGATGTGTATAATTAGTTATTAGGATATAGGAATCGGAAGGTATCTAAGTATTTTGCAATCGTATTTTAACTTGAATACATTAGTTGAGCGAATCTAAAGTGACTTATTGTCTCGCTAGCAATATAAATGAATCAAACATAGACAAGTGGTAATTGTTTATAGGAGTTAGCACACAATTTGTCACGAAGTTTCGACATGAAAGAGGATAGTGGTGCGTTGTTGGAGGAGCGGGGCGGGATCCGGCGGCACCAGTCAATGCAGCGGCTGCAACACGGCGAGGCGACGGACGAGGCGCGGGCCGCGCGCGTCGTGCCGGACCACCACGGGAACCTGCACATCACTGTCAAGAAGACCAAGCCCATCTTGGGCATCGCCATCGAGGGCGGCGCCAACACTAAGCATCCGCTGCCGAGGATTATTAATATACATGTGAGTAAAGAGTAAATTGTCAGACCTTGAAAAGTAACTACCTATATGCACAGAAAAAGAATGCATTTAGGCCACATTGTCCATTCTATTTCATGACCTATGTAAATATGCTTTAAATTTTATTGAGATAAAAATCGAAAAACTATTAGCTTAAAACTATGGAGTTCTCTATAAAAAATGTGATTATATTACATCCTAAGATTTTAGATGACTTGTATTTCTGATTCGCGCTATTTTCAGGAGCATGGGGCAGCTTATGAAGCTGGCGGGTTAGAAGTAGGCCAGCTGATTCTCGCGGTGGACGGCCACCGTGTGGAAGGCTTGCAGCATCAGGACGTAGCGCGGCTAATCGCGGAGTCATTCGCGCAAAGGGACAAACCTGTAAGTTATTGCTTTATAGTTAAACCTGTAAGTTGTTGATATAGCATATAAATAAATAAATATATGCTATATCAACCCTACGTAAAATTGGGAGAAATATTCTAATGTAAAATAACAAGAGTATATTGGGGTCTATACAAAATATATTCATGACTATGTAGGAACGAGGAAAAAAATCTAAACGCCAATGTTTACATTCGCAGGAGATCGAGTTCCTTGTGGTGGAGGCCAAGAAGTCAAACCTTGAACCGAAGCCAACCGCGCTCATTTTCCTGGAGGCCTAACATCTACTGTCCCTCCCCGCCAGCGACCCACCGGCCGCGCTGGGCAGCGCGCCGTCGGGGGTCGACCTCACCGCGCACACCACGGAATAGCCAATTCCAACCTGCGCTGCCACATGCTCTTCTGAGCAGTGGCGGCACGCAGTACTGACGTACCGGCTATACTGACGCCGAGACGCGCCGACTGACGCAGGTTTCTGTGTGTTCCAACAGGCTATACGAATCTAATGGCACAAGGGAGGCGATGGAATTTTTTTCGCAATGACGAGTCGTCCGGAGCGGCGGAAGATTAGTTACGAATGTTATGATGCACCGCCCGACGAGTTTTGAACGCAATCTCTCGAGACCGCAACGCGACCCATCTTTACGATCGGACGCTTCGGGTGGGCTGAAATTTTGTAAATCGTTTTCTAGGAGAGTAGCTATTAATCCGATTTTACCAGTAGGCGGCGACTGAATTTTATAAAAAAGAATCTCCTACTTTTACCGTTTACTATAAATTCATCTTAAAATTCACAAATTTTAAATCACGACTTTTAAGGAGGTAGAGAGATCGATAAATTCCGTGATTAATTTAATAGAGCTAGAGTTGTAAAGAGATGACGATAACATAGATCTTTCATTTTAAATCGTGCTAAAGTTCAATCGATCGGTAACGGTGCTACGAGAAGATATCATGTTTCAAGTAAAGTATCGTCCTCGAGTCATGTTCCCATCTGTAGTTGTCACTAGTGTTCGTTTAGAGTGCTTCCGGTCGGCACATCGCCACCCACAGCACGCGGCGCGCTCCTAAGCAAGCTTAATAATGACTCCGTCGCGTTCCGTCATTGCTTTTCTTATTATTTAGCTTGATTCTATTCATATATTTTCTTTTAGTAATGAGACCGATTTATTTAGTCCGATATTTATTATTAAAATCATTTTTTTTTCTTGGAGTAAAACAATTAAAGTTTACTCTTGATTAAAACACGCCGACTCGTACCTTTGGTTCGTCCTCGGCATCGCTTCGTTTAGTTTGCTTAGCGAGTGTTACATAGAAGGTGCGTCAAACATGTCATTCCATCAGGTAGATAAGCGGTGAGTTAACGAAAATTTGGCGGAGAGGGATTATAGCCCACTCATTGATCTATATACGTAGATAATAAGTGAATGTGTGCAATATAATCCAATGTTAGATGTTAGAATCAATAAACAGTCTTTGGCGTCGATGTTATAGGTTACCAGGCGGCGCCGACTCTGTAAACTAGCCAGAGACATTTGGTTAAGATATCGTGTGATTGATCCACACGTGTGTAGCGCGCTGGTGGTGCACTGGTTGTGTAGAGTCGACGCCGCGTGGTGTTCGCGCTGTACCCGGTGTATCGATGTGAGTGTTGCTAGAGCTTTTAATATAACGTACAGCTACTGCTGTAAATATTGTACACGTTCCCACAATAATACCTACATGTATTGTATAAAAATGTAACATGCTATAACTAAACCTCATTACCCCTTATTATCTCTACAAGCGACCGTTGTAAATATATATGTCTGTATCTACTCATAAGCTGTAAATATCAAATTTGAATGTATTGTAATATAAAAATATTATTATAAATATTTATTGAAGTTAGTGCCAAAAGCATTTTACATTCCCCCACTAGGCGTGTACAGTATATGGTGACGCAGAGCCTACGGCGGTGACAGTAATCTCTGCTCACTTTAATATCTATATATTACTACAGTTAACCGATTGCTAGTCTCACTCAATACGCTTCTAATATTAGGGTTTGAACATCATTGACATGTATACTTTCATTGTATAATTAAAGTACATTGCGTATATAAATTATTAGTTTTATCGATTGACATTTTATATTTTCACGGTTTACACGGCGACCTAGTAAATATTTCAGTTCCATTTGAGAACATTTGTGAATAGTTCAAATTGTGTCACGTTTATATTATAGACATCCGCCTTTCCTGTTTACTGTTTTATTCACAAAAATAATAATGAACAGAAAGTGCACTGAAACTAATATATTTTGTACGAGTAATTATAGTTAATTTTAATCTTATACCTAATTGTATTTAAAAGTAACCAATAAGTTTTTATGATTACACTTAAGCGGCCATAAATGTAGAGGCAGGCGCGCCTGACCTGACGTCTGACCGGCGTCTGACCCGGCCAGCCTTCTATTTGAGTCAATTCATCATTTACGTACGTATTAAACACGTCAACCCAAAAGCAATTTAAGAGTAGGAATTAAGACATTATTTTAGCAACAAATGTTTTAGGTTACCTAATATTATTTCTAAGTGTGAACTATTGTGATTATAATTTCGCAAACCTGCTATGGTTTATTTATAGATTTGTTTACCAACAGCTTGCACTAGTTTGTTTAGATTGCGTCTACAGTACTACAGTCGCCTTTGAGTCCCGCAGTGCGTCTTGTTTTCGGCAACCTAAGTATTATAATATATTATTCTAAATATTGCGAGCCGTCCATTTATTTTGCCTTTACTTTATCCTCGGATGCTGTGAGGTGAACGTGGAGTTTGATCTGTGTAATCGACATTAGCTAATTTCAATATGTTGGTAAACATTTCATTGGTATCTAGATAATGTTTAATCTTGCGCAGGTGTTTCGTTGAGAAGATCTATGTTGTAGTCTGTTGTTAAGTTTGTCGTTGATGACAAAAATATATTGTTATCTAGATAATTACATGTTGTTTAATTTGACATTTGACTAATGCCCTTTGTAGATATCTAACACGTGCCTTGAGCTGACCTGGAATAGAAAGAAAATATTACATATCAGCAGCTTATCACTTGTAGCAAATCGTAAAAGTTGTCTCCGGAATATGCGCAGGTCATTAAACTCTCCTTATAAATCAATGACCAGATGTTTATCTAGGTATATTCAGTTTTACCACGGTCTAACACTTAGATACAAATATTGTTTACGTTGATCCAGTCAGAAATCATTGGAGCACCACGAATGTGATTCAACTCGAGAAGACGCCTGCCTTCAAAAACTAAGCAAGCACTTGCACCGCACACTATTTTATAATAAAGGATAGTTAAATATTAAGTTAGAAATGTAGGTACGTCACGTCAATTCAATTAATTGAGGGTTGTTACTACTGCTGTTAGCAAGAATCTTCCCAAAGCAGTTATGTAATTCTTTACTAGATATATTTACAACCCACGCCAGCAGTACTGCGTGTAGATACAGCCTTAGTTCACGACTTGCAGATCGTATTGACACCGCTTGGAGTTATTCCCATCCGATAAGGGTACAGATCGTGACGATACTGCAAGTAAATACTTGTACAGTCACGGGCATAGTTGGCTTGAAGTAAATAGGGCATTTATCTTCAACCCGACTTTCTAGACATTGTACAAGCAATCGATTCTATCTTATAGAGGAGGTACCTTTCACAAGGAAAGGTGTTAGTTGCATTATCTTGCAAAACGGAATTTACACAATAAAAACTCAGCAGTCACAGTGTAAATCTACAAAGACTGTATAGCTACGATTAATATGTGCTATATTATTATAATTATTTTATCGCGTAGATCTGTTTGATAAATATAAAATTCTTAGGCATAGGTTTTAAGCATAGGTGCCCATTGCCCCTGTCAAAACCATCGAAAGGATGTTTCTCATAAAATACTAAAACATTTCATTCAATACCGATATATATTTTCAGTAACACAATCGAGTTTTACAACCTGTGTTTTACATATCATATTAAACAAATGGATTGGTACACGATAACTATTACGTAATCAGTAGGACCTATCTACTTGTGTATTCGTCAATAATTTTCACCAATGTAAGTCTTTTCCATCTATGTGATTTGCCTGAATGTTTATTTCAGGCGCATTAGTTATATTTGTACAAATCGTTTTCGGAGGGATAAAATCATGCATTTTGTGTTAATTCCCGCCATGTAATGTAATTTCAAACAGGCATATAAAGATGTCAGTATTTTCCTAAATTCTGAACCACAAGAATATGGAGCCGATCAATATGAAGCATACCTACTTATAAATAAGAAAATATCAAAACTCATTATATTAAGACGACGCTTCGAACAAAGCTCAGTATACTTGTCTCTGTATGCGAAGAGGCTTCTGCCCTGTTACCCGCAATTACACTATTTCTATAGGTACGCAATGGTTTCCAGACATATTTTCTTCAACTCCTCGTGACGTCACTCATCACTAGTGAAGAACTATATAGTAAGTACAATACGAGGTAAGTCTGACATAACTTGTTAGATTTCGGCAATACATTAATACAGTGTACGCAAGAATTCTAACGTAGTAGTTATTCATTTTATCTTACTTCCTATACTATTTGTTACTACCTCATAATCCCCATATATAGGGTAAGTATCTTTTGTCTGAAGTTTCTCATTCATTCGCATTTACTCCTCGCGGCTGTAGACAAACAGCTGCTACTAATAAGAAGGTATATATTTTTTATCTTACCATGACGACTTTCAGTCAGCCACGAAAATTCTCAAAGCAATAGTAGCATAACAAATTATATGTTAAGTACCTACGTGCTATCAATCAGTATGAGCATAAATACCTATAAAACTAAATGATATGAGTGAGATACCAAATATTTTGAATAAATACTATCGATTGTCATCCTCTAATCTACACAGTACGATTAATAAGTTCAAGGAGGTTCAAGGTGTTAGTAACAAATAAAGGTATTCCTTACATTCACTTTTCATGTCTACTTTTGACAAATTAAATAACCATGGCCATTCATTGGATAGTAAGGTTATTTCAGACTTAATTTTGCATGACAAAATAAGGAATGGTTTATATGACTGTTTAAGCTTATCCAAACGAAAAAAAAATGGCAGGTATCTGCCTACCCTCTGAGAATCGGGCGTGATTGTATGTATATATGTATTCAAACCCTTAGAGAGAGCTCTGCCAGAAAAAGCCCGTAAGTATAAAGCCGGACCGTGCCTGCCAGAAATAATTCGTTACCTACTGTAATACATAATTAGAAATATTATTATGTGTTCCAATATTTATCTACTTATACCAAAACCATGATATCTGAAATCCTGAACTTTGAGCTAGTAACTTAGTTTCCATACTGTTAAAAATGGTTTGTGTTGTCCCTGATGTGATATCAATCTAATGTCCTTTTTATATCGATAGCGGAGAGGTGTTGATAACAACGGTACCTCGAAAAGGCTAAAAGATAGAAACAAAAAAATAATAAAGTCATTTGTCAGAGTCAATAAAACTTAAATCGGGGTGTTTACAAATCGTTTTTATCTAAGTCAAAATAATGTGAGTCGACAGAGCGGGTTTTACAAGTCTGTAAACAAAAGCGGTACTTTTAGCAGTTTTCATTATAAAGTTTACTCACTGTCTCTAGGCACAGCAATAACGAAGCACGACAAATAACGAATTTGATATGTATATAGTCAAGATGAAACCAATTTGACCCAGATTGAGAGTTAATGACGTCGACTAGTCTTATTATACTATAGTATAAAGACCCGAACTATAATAATATTATAAGTAGTAATAATTTAGATTAGTGTACGAGTCATCGTACATTCTTTACGAAATAGTTTATCATTTTTACTAATTGTGCAACGCCGTAGGTATTGCTTACATTGCGACCTACTTCCTACTTACCTTGAAGACTTTTGTACATAACCTGATTATAAATACTTGTTAGTGTTAATAAATCACTCAATTGCGTCGGTGGTGTTTACATTTTCACTCTTCCCTACACACACACATTGGGAGTCTATCGACGCCACATACCAAACACACATAACATTATATGTACGAGAGTTTACAGCCCGTACATTTTGGTCCTTCGAGCCGGATATAAAACTACGAGAAAACTGTCACTGACAAGGAAGAAAATACATTCTCCTTGAAGTGACACTGAATCACGACCGTGTTTGGAAAAACAACTCCACTTCGGAACATCCGTACATTTTGGTCCTTCGAGCCGGATATAAAACTACGAGAAAACTGTCACTGACAAGGAAGAAAATACATTCTCCTTGAAGTGACACTGAATCACGACCGTGTTTGGAAAAACAACTCCACTTCGGAACATCCGTACAAGTGACGAACTAACTTCAGTGATTTCGGCCATTGACATCGCACTTTGGTGGTTTACAACTCTCAAGATGCAAGAACTTATCGCAAGGCAAAAGGAAATCATTGACAACATCCAAAAGATTCACAGCAATTTCAACAAGGACTCGGCCAGTAGGAAGACTGATTCTTACATCAAGAAACGGGTAAGTAGTCTTGACTCTCTATGGGCAGAGTTCGACATAAACCACGCACATCTGATGCAATCTGATGACGATTACTCAGGGCATGAGTACTTCAAGAAGGATATCTTCACGGATACGCAAAAGCTCTATGAGAGAATCAAAGGCTTGATTCAAAATTACAACCCTTCGGTGGAAGATGAACCCAATCCTCCTACAAGATCCGCTCTTGGCGATTTGATGAGTGAGCAAAAAACAAACTTCCGAGCGTTACAAAGGCTCATCAACGGCATTGACACTACCAAAATTGTGGAGAAGTGGGAGTTGGAGGATGAACTAAAGCGCCTACAGTCGAGATGGCGTGACATCGACAACCTTCACCTTAAGATTGACAATATCTCGCAAGGTGAGGATGAAAGTTACGAACGAGAATTTTCTGTGTACGAGAAAAAATACAAAGATACTAGAAGAGTCTTAAACCAAAAGATATCTTCAACTGCGCATCAGTACGAGTCGACCCCGAAAATGGACGTACCTGCGTTTCATGGTGAGTACGTTCAGTGGCCAACATTTTTGGATCTATACAAGAGCAGCATCCATGACAACCCCACGTTAACTGACGCACAAAAAATGCAACACTTGAAAGGGAAGTTAAAGGGTGAAGCTCATCGACTTATTCAACATCTGAACGTGTCGTCGGACAATTATAAAACCGCTTGGGATCTATTATTTCATCGCTATAATAACGTACAAGTGTTATTCACTAAGCACATGGAATTATTTCTCAATCAGCGTGCTATTGAGAAGCAAACTTCTAATGAGATCAAGCGAATCTATGATACATCTATGGAGAGTATTCACGCGATACACAATTTGGGAGTAGAAACGACCACTTGGGACCCTATCCTCCTGCATCTGTTGGGGAACAAACTGGACCCAGAAACAAGAAAGGACTATATGGAATCACGGAAAAAACCACGGGAGCTTCCAGAGTTTGAGGAGTTTATGGCGTTCCTTGAGGGAAAGTTTACAGCACTTGAATCTGTTACAAAGAAGGAAAAAGAGTGGACATCGACAAACAACAAAGGAAAACCGTCTTTCGGTGCTGGAAATAAGACTTCATATCCAAAGTTCGTACACGCTGCTTCAGCAACAATAAATTGTTGCATTTGCAATACTGCAAATCACGCATTATATCACTGCAGAAAATTTGTAACTATGTCACCGGAACAAAAAGTGAAAATAGTTACGAAACATCAACTATGCAATAATTGTTTGTATGCTCATGACAAACACGGTTGTAAATCTATGAAAACTTGTAGAACGTGCAATAGAAAACATCATTCGTTGTTGCACGACTCGTATCATAAATCCGACACAACAGGGGGTCATACAACAGTTAATTCCTCGCGTCAAAATAGCTCGAATAACGTGACAAGCGATGTCGACGAGATTCTCTTGACAACAGTACAAATACGCGTACGAGCTATTGACAACACATACATGACGTTTAGAGCACTTTTAGATCAGGGTTCACAAATAACCCTCATCACTGAAAACGTCGCGCAACGCCTAGGATTACCCCGCCGCCAGTTGAACGCTTCAGTATCGGGCGTGGGTGCCTCGATGAAGAGAAGTAAGGGCATGGTCCAACTCGACTGCAAGTCAATTCACGGCGTCTACGCGTTCTCGGCTGAAGCTTTGGTTCTACCAAAACTACTGAACAGCTTGCCACACAATACGCTTGAAAGGAAACAATACCCTCACATTCAACACATACAACTTGCTGATCCTGAATATTATGTTTCGCAACAAATTGATATTCTATTGGGTGCCAAAGTTTACGCGGACATTATCATGAGCGGTCTGATCAAAGGATCGGATACACAGCCGATCGCCCAACAAACACAGTTAGGTTGGATTTTATCCGGACGGGTGCAAACATTCCACTGCAATGTAGTACTCAATGGGATTGACGACATTGCTAATTATTGGGAGATGGAAGAAATCACTACGGAGTCAAATACGATGACGAAACAGGAACAATTCTGTGAGGAACTGTACGCACACACAACTAGGAGATTACCAGACGGAAGATACGAAGTACGGTTGCCTATGAAAGAGGGGTTCGAGAAACATCTTGGACATTCCAAAGCCTAGAACCTATGTGTTATTTACCACATCATGGCGTATTCAAAGAATCTTCTACAACTACAAAGCTACGTGTTGTGTTCAACGCATCTTCTAAAACATCTACGGGAAGTAGTTTGAACTATTTGATGGAATGTGGCCCTAAACTTCAGCGAGATATACAAGATTTATTACTCAGATGGCGTACTTATGAATTTGTCTATACAGCAGATTGTGAGAAGATGTATAGATGTATTCTCCTGCAATCGGATCAACAACAGCTTCAAAAGGTCGTATGGCGAGATCACCCGCAAGATATGTTGAAAGAATACAAACTTTGCACTGTTACTTATGGCATGAAAGCCGCACCGTTTTTAGCTATGCGCACAATGCAACAACTTGCAAGAGACGATCAACATAAATACCCCTTGGCAGCGGAAGTGCTCAGAAATGACTTCTACGTCGACGATTTACTGAGTGGAAGTCATACTATCGAACAAGCACGAGAGATCCAACACCAGCTGATCGAGATGCTGAGAGGCGCAAAAATTAACCTAAGAAAATGGTGTAGTAACAGCTGTGAATTATTATCATCGTTGTCGCATGAACATATTAATCCGTCTACAATTGACTTCAAAAATGCTAACTCGACAAACGCGCTCGGATTACAGTGGAACCCGGTTACGGACATATTTACGTTTCATCGATTTGAAGAGTGCAACAAAAGGTGCACAAAACGAAGTATGTTATCAAATATTTCCAAAATATTTGACCCGCTAGGATGGCTTTCTCCACTAACGATAAGAGCCAAGTTACTGTTCCAAAAAATCTGGATGGTGCAAATGGAGTGGGACGACATAGTCCCGGAGGACATTCGTGGAGAATGGAACAAATTGTTAGGAGATTTACAGAACATCGACAAGATTATCATCCCACGATGGACCGGAAATCTACACTCAACGCTAGAACTACACGGATTCTGTGATGCGTCTGAAAGAGCTTTTGCCGCGGTTATATATCTCAAGTCGGTCAATGCTAAAGGACAGTCCACCGTAAGAATGATAGCATCCAAGACAAAACTCGCACCACGCAAAAATACAACGACATTGCCACGATTAGAGCTGTGTGGTGCTTTGCTACTGTCTAAACTACTAGAAAAGGTGATGAAAGCTTTGCCACAGACTGGCGTTCAAAGATACTGCTGGACCGATTCCTTAGTTGTACTAGGATGGCTACAAGGAAATCCCTCTCGCTGGAAGGCTTTCGTAGCGAATCGAACAAAGGAAATCCTTGACATTGCACCGTCATCATGCTGGCGGCATGTAAGCTCAAGTGATAACGCAGCTGATTGCGCAACTAGAGGTCTAACAACGTCACAGTTGATACAACATACACTGTGGTGGGAAGGCCCTGCGTGGATCAAAGATGACATCCCTAGTGAAGTCATGAAACTTGATCTTCCTCAAATGGAGGTGAAAAGGAACGTACAGACATATACAGCTCAAAGATCATACTCGAGCATTGAAGATATATTGAACAAACACAGTTCAATAACTTATGTCGTACGAGTCATAGCGCGCGTCTTACGTTTCATAACAAACCTACGTCATCGCGTGACGAAACACTCGTCACCGAGTGTGAAACATAACACGCTGGGAATTGCTTGCGATGCACATGATAGTACTACGTATTTAACTGCCATTGACATTGAAAATGCTTATGAAGTGATTATCAAGGCAGTTCAGATTACGGAATTTCAAACTGAAATTCTAAGAATAAGACAAGGAAGTACATTGAATTCTAAAAGTAATCTACTGCCACTGGACCCGTACTTGGATGACAAGAATGTTTTGAGAGTGGGTGGAAGACTTCAACACTCAAAACTGAAAGAACACGCAAAACATCCGATGATTATTCCGAAAGATACACATTTGACAGGATTACTCATCCAACACGCACATCTCCAAACTATACACGGTGGACCGAGTCTCACGTTGGCGTATCTAAGACAACGATACTGGGTACTCGGTGGTATTCGTACAGTCAAGAAATACCTAAGAAACTGTGTGAGATGTGTACGTTTTAATCGCCATAATCACTATCAAAAGATGGCCGACTTACCGGAGCCACGAGTGACACCGTCTAGGCCATTTACACACACTGGGGTGGACTTCACAGGTCAAGTGGAACTGAAGGCAAACAAAGGTCGTGGGATAAAAACGACCCGAGGTTATATCGCTGTGTTTATATGTTTTTCTACAAAAGCAATTCATCTCGAACTTGTGTCCGACCTGAGTACACCGGCGTTGTTAGCAGCCTTTAAGCGAATGTGCGCTAGAAGAGGAACACCTAAGCACATCTATAGCGATAATGGCACTAACTTCGTAGGAGCCTCACGTCTTCTCCGAAAGGAATACAAAGAAGTGTTAGAGGTGATAAACCAAGACTTTTTATGTTCTATTTCGGAAATGGGCGTTACATGGCATCTTAACGCGCCTGCATGGCCGAGCGCTGGAGGTATTTGGGAAGCTGCGGTTAAGAGCACTAAACATCACTTGAAACGGGTTCTAGGCGAGCAAAAACTGACTTTCGAAGAGTTTACTACGCTCCTTGCTCAAATAGAAGCGTGCCTGAATTCTCGACCACTTTATGCATTGACCGAGGATGCAGACGATCACTACTTGACGCCGGGACATTTTCTGATAGGAGGACCGCTGTTGTCCCCTCCAATGACGGATCTTGATCCGAGGTGCATTAGAACTCGATGGCAACTTACAGAGAAAATGCATCGTGATTTCTGGCGAAAATGGTCTGCCGATTACCTTCAGCATCTACAAACGAGAGCTAAATGGCATCATCCGAAGGAAAACTTGAAACTTGACGACGTCGTTTTGATACGAGAAGATAATATGCCACCAACCAAATGGGCATTGGGTCGCGTGAAAGAGGTACATCCTGGACTGGATGGTCAAGTACGAGTTGTTACTTTAAAGACCAAGAGGGGTGAAATTAAGCGACCAATCGTCAAGTTGATCCCGTTACCTGTACACACGAAGAATGACAATCCTGATACCAGTACAGAAGACGTTCGCGTGGACGATCCTTTACCAAGGAAACGGAGACCTACAGCGAAAGTAAACTTCGTGATGGCAACTCTGCTGCTGTTGCTGACGTTCCTGGCCCCTGCAATAGAAGCAGCCGCAAAGATAAAACCTATTGGCAATAACAACACACTGTACTTTGACACACTTTCCAATATTCGAATCATATGTCCGAATGAAATCGTGACGAAAACATTGCGTCATAATGGCCTGATAAGTCTTGAAAAGGGGTGTGTCATTAAAGGAGAGGCCTTTTTGATACACGCTGAACATGACTATACAAATGAGATTTATATGAAACAAGATGACACCATAGATCTGCCGAACTCATTGAACGAACTTATGCGTGTTCCACTTCCTGACAAGTTTGTCGTTGAAAACCACAGCAAGGCATTCGCAGAGATTCAACAAGCAATTGATGCTGCAAAACAAGTTGAACTAGAGACGCTCACTCATGATCACGTACACGATACAGTGATATACACGATACTATTCATCGTGACTTCGCTATTGCTGACAATTTTGGTTTGTTACGCAAGATTTCGATGGTATAAGAGGAAGTCTAACGAGAGTCAACCTGGCTCGAGTACTGCTAAGGATGAAACATCATCAATTGAGGTTAGAATAGAACCCAACCGAGAGGATGATTTGAACCAAACAAAGAGGACTAACTTAGAACGACGCACTCAATCAAGCGCGAACATCGCGACATCACCTGGACTTCCTAGAACCATCAAATTTAATCTAAACTCTAGTACTAGTAACTTATCAAACCAATAACTTTGAATTGTATAACTTATGTAACTTTACTATAACTTTTAACTTTAATTATTTTATATACTTTTTACTTATGTACAGTTTAATTTTTCTCTTTCTCTGTTTAGTGGGAAATATGTACGAGTCATCGTACATTCTTTACGAAATAGTTTATCATTTTTACTAATTGTGCAACGCCGTAGGTATTGCTTACATTGCGACCTACTTCCTACTTACCTTGAAGACTTTTGTACATAACCTGATTATAAATACTTGTTAGTGTTAATAAATCACTCAATTGCGTCGGTGGTGTTTACATTTTCACTCTTCCCTACACACACACATTGGGAGTCTATCGACGCCACATACCAAACACACATAACATTATATGTACGAGAGTTTACAGCCCGTACAATTAGTTTATCATCGGACATTGCACATGTTTTATTAAAGTTAATCAAATAACGGTCATCATACAAGCGGAAATAAGCGGATATTCTCGTTATCTTTATTAGAATAGTAAACGTTTATCTTAACTGTATTTTTATTGGAAATACAATTCGTCATTCATTATTAATGTGGCTAGTTAATGAACAACAAGTCACGCCTGTTTTCCACAGCGAAAGGTAGATATTAACCACGGATTTCCATTTGCCACGATCCTGACATACCTACCCATTTTGCATCCATGAAATCCTCTCATCATGCTCGTCGGTTTCGAGTACCTACTCCTGACCTGGCCGTTCTTCAAACGTCCTAGTCGTACGTCCTGCCTCCATATCTGTATTTTTTTAACGTCGAAATAACGCAGGAGGTTCCCAAGTCGACGTTTTTCTACAGGAGATCTCATAGGCACTAGTTTGATATTCTGCATTCCTACGAATGTTGAGCCAAACTCTTGGAGCTCATACGCACTGTTCGGCCGACCCGCACTGTGGTCTGCGGGCAGCCGCAGCCGCACAATGCGCATAGCGTTTTAAGAAATTAAAAGTAGCCGTCCGGCTGCCCGCTGTTGCAACCGCGATCTATGGGTAGCCATCCGGTGGCCCGCAAGCACAATTATGTACTTGGTATTCATTTCTATGCGCAACCGTCCGGCTGGCCGTCACTCGACCCGCAGCTCTCGGAGCAACTGGAGCGGTCTGCGGGTACCCGCACCTGCACAGTGCGCACGGAAATGAATTTTCGTACATGATTGTGCTTGCGGGCAACCGGACGGCTACCCGCAATGCGGGTAACCGCACAATGCGTATGAGCTCATAAGTGTTTACTCTGTTCCTATTTTTAAAATAATCGTTAAAATAATATAATTATATGCATAGTGATAATAATCTTTTTATATAACAGCGAGAATATCTCCCAATTAAATTCACAAAAGTTGTCTTTATCTTTTAACTTGTAGTTTATAAAAAACCGGTCTTTGTTCTAAGTTATTCAGAAAGTAGGATAACATTTAAAACTAAATAATATGTTTTTAAGTCAACTTCACATGTCTGTTCCGCGTGCTATAGTTAATTCTTGAATTTTAATGAACTTTTTTTTCGTACTCGGGCCTCGATATAGATACCTACTTTTTCATATATTTCTAGGTGGCTCCGTACATCGTATTATGCAGCTACAGGCAGACATGTTTAATTTAACTGGGACCGACGTTTTAACTACCTGGTAAGATCCGATGTTAATAATATCATGATCACGCTTCCGAATAGTTAGGTACCTACACTGGAATCTGGAACTTCCATAGACAGATTTCCACAAGTTCTGAGAGTTCCATCTTATCAAACGGATAAGGGATATAATGTTTAATGATGTCCCGCGCCTATTTAACCATCATACTTTTAATTCAATAATATTAACATTCATATTTGGAGTGGCGAAATGTGGGTGTACTATATGTGCACCTCTGCGTATACATATACAGGCGTGATGTTATGTTGTTTTTTTTTATATTTGGAGTGGTCAGGAGGTGTGCCCGCGCACCAGAGTTTGTACGCACGAGTTTGTTGATAGGTGAACTTAAATACCACGTTTAAGTTTATCTACAGAAAAACGCAAACACAAACGCGGCTGTTAAGTTCCCTGTTAACAACTTCACGCTTGAGGTTCTGAGCTATCGAAGTATCGACTCAGTTTGTTGCCTACCTAAACGCTATAAGATTTAGTAATATGATGTTGGTTATTGAGTTTACATGCTTGCTTGAAATGTTCCGGTGAAGAGTTAAGTTTATTTAAACTTAACAAAACAAAACAAACAAAATTATTTTGACCTATTTAGGTCAAAATAATTTTGTTAGGTCAAATTATTTTGACCTATTTAGGTCAAAATAATTTTGTAAAATCAAACTCAAAATAAGTTTAAATAAAGGTAAAGCTATAATAATAAATAATAAAAATGTTTTATTTATCTCCACAAATCACACATTATGTACGAGAACAGTCTTAAGTATACAGGTTGCAGTGGCGTGCATCCCATATAGGCAAGTAGGCAGTGCCTACCTCAGATAAATTTAACAATTCAATACATTATATTTACTAAATATATAAAATAATTCGTCATATCAAGTGATATAAAACAACAATTATACATTAAAATGTAGCTACACAAATAAAAAACTTCTATTATCCATCACAAAAATATGCCTACGATCGTTCATTCACCGCATGACGTCATAGTAGGCACTGGTCGAGCAGCCTACTAAATCCACGCACACTATAAAAAATTCCGCGTATTCGTATACGCACACACACTTCTTTAGAATAATACGACCGAAATATAATTCCCCTTTTTCCATACGTATTACACTGACATTTAAACTTCGCAAATTACCAGGCCAAGGTAAGCAAGCCTACCTCAGTCAATTATTGGCTGCACTCATGCTGCAGTCTCTTGCATTAAAGATCCGAGTCTCTTATTGGCTGTTACTGTCATGGTTCTAAAGCGATCAGAAAGAGAGAAAAGTATTGTTTATACTTTCTTCTCCGTCGAATTGTTAAGCAATGTTGCCAAATATATAGCAATTTCCCGTTTATATGTTTTATAGACAACATTGGAAACTATTTTTTTTAAAACAAAATATATATTCATTACATTTCGTTATAGAATATTGACTGGTTTTCATTTAAATTAATCGATAAGGTCTATTTATTATATTTCTTATGACAAAAATAATTTTATATAAATTAAAATGCAGATTTAAACAGTTTTACTACGGGTAAAATGTTTTATGAATCTGGCAACTCTGCAGTCGGCTAATGTCATTTACGGGCGCGATTTTTATTCTATTGCAAACCATTTTATCAATTTCTTTAATTAAATTGTGATTTTTTAGAAAGTGTTACATAAATAATTGCCATTTAGGAATATCGATAAATTATAATGTTTAGTTTGTGGTGAAAATGCAACATGTATTGATAAATTACATGCAAACAACTTTAAAGTTTTCGTTTGTTGACAAAACAATTAGATGGTTGTTAGTGGTAAATAAAAGTTCAAGAGACGAAAAATAAGCCTTGAAATGTCAATAGGAAATTCGTGGAGTTAAAAGTACGTGAGTAAGCAATTAATTTATATGTTTTTCGACGAATAGTTAGGTACTAAGTAGTTTTGTTTTTGTAAACAACGACTTCACGAGCATACACATGTAGGTACCTATATCAATTACGATAAGCCATTTTTTGAACAGTCTTTTATTACTACTGAAGTACCTATCTGCGAGTTGTATTATTACCCGTCCCATAGTCTGGGCGAGCCAATTGCCACGAGCCGACATTCATACCTACTTTATTCACACGTTACCTTCATTGTGAAAAGTCACCTTAGTTGTAAAGTTATTTAACTTACGCGGAAGTCAGATGCCGAACGTAGGTATAGAAAAACAAAAATACCTATAATATCTATAAAATATTTTCTCATTTTGTCGTGTCGCCGGTAAAGGTACCTCGCTAGTGCAGACACTGCAGACTCAAAAAGCCTGTAGAGAAACAAAATACTGTAGAGACCTTCGGTAAGCACAGTGGTCATACCAGATTATAAGTAGGTACCTTTTGTCGAATGGTAATAATTATATTGATCGTTGGTATAGTTCATTAATTGATAAATAATATATAATCGCTATTTTAGTAAATGAAGCAGGTATCTATATACATCTTTTTACGGATTCGGGAAGAGAATATGCTAATTCATCGAAGCGCCGCGCCGCAATGTATGACAAATAATCGAGTTTTAGTTTTTTGTGAATAAATCACCACTTGCCTAATACCTGCCTACCTTGTCCAAAAACCAATGCACGCCACTGACAGGTTGTCAGTTACGTAAATGTAATTTGTGGGAGATCTGGAGTCTAAACTAAGCCTAGGCCTGTACTATAGAACTCCAGGCCCCCCATCACATAATACTTTATGCTAATTATAGGTCAGCGGTAGGTACATGTTAAATGGATGTGTGTATGTGGTGTGTGTGCGTGTGTGTGTGTGTGCGTGTGTGTGTGTGTGTGTGTGCGTGTGTGTGTGTGTGAATGTTTCAGTGTAGTAAGTATACGTACTATGCATGCTATATTTACATATATATATATACATATATATATTTTACTTATACAAACTTATATATCAATATACATACATAAAACTACTTTATCACTTCAATTATTTTTTCAGTTTCGTTATAATTTAATCTTAATAGCCATTTCTTAATTTTATTTTTACATTCATTTTTATTGCATTTAGATATAGAAATTATCTTATTTAGTTTATTAAATAGCATATTTCCTCTGTAAGGGAAAAATCTTTGTGCAAAATGAGTATTTACATGGATGGGCTCACATATAGCAAAGTTTCTTCTTGTGGTGGCTACGCGTTGTTTTCTTTCCCTCGATATGTTAGGAAGTTTAAATAGAACGGTAAGTATTATGTAGAGCTGTCGTACTGAGAGCACTTGCGATTCTTCGTATAGTTTAGAGGTAGGGTATAAACGAGGCTTAGATAAGCTTACTTTTAAAATAAGTCTTTGAGCTCTTTCTAGGGTTATTAGTTTTGTTTTGCAAGCGCCACCCCATGTAGTGATGCAATAACTCAGAATTGACTGTACCAAAGCCTCGTACACCAACCTTATGGTTTGTTTCTCTGCTACACCACGAAGCTCCCTAAAAATGTAAGTAAGTTTACGAATTCGTTGTGATAGCGAGTGTATGTGGTTTTCAAATGTTAAGTTGGCATCTATTTCAATTCCAAGATATTTTATGCATTTAATTGGTTTTATGACAGAACAGTTGCAGTTAGGGGCTGGAGGAAAGTTACATTTGTGCGCAATTATGTTTGAAGTTAGGTTATTTATGTCCGTACGGTTATGAATAGAGAAAATAATATATTTAGTTTTATCTTCGTTTATAGTGAGAGAATTTGATGAAAGCCAGTGACATACTGTGTTAAAACCTTCCTGTGCCAGCTCAAACAATTCGTTATATGAGTCTGAGAAGAATGTAAGGGCAGTATCGTCTGCATACGCGGAAATACGACAGTTTTTAATTTTTAGAGAGCAGAGTTCATTGATGTAGCAGAGAAACAACGTAGGCCCTAATACGCTGCCCTGAGGCACTCCAAATTCTATTGGTGCTTTGTCACTGATATGATCTCCAATTTTTACATATTGGCTCCTATTTTTTAAATAATCCTCAAATAATTTCAGCGGCGTACCCCTGATGCCATGATTTTCTAGCTTTTGCACAAGCCGGGGTGCAGAGACAGTGTCAAATGCCTTTGCCAGGTCGAGAAAAATTGTTAAGCATTTGTTTTTGTTATCAATTTTGTTAACCAAATAGTTGACGAGGTCAAGCACTGCGTTGTTGGTTGAACGACCTGACCTTAAACCGTATTGTGAGTCCGAGAGTATATTCCCATCTTCTAAATATTTGGTTAATCTATTATTGATTAATCGCTCAAAAAGTTTAGATAATGTTGTTAAAATTGCTATTGGTCTATAGTTATTGACACTGCCCCTGTCACCCGCCTTATGAATCGGGTGCACTACAGCTATTTTCAGAGCATCTGGGAATGTCCCAGCATCAAAACATCGGTTAATTAGATTGGTAATAACAGGTGCTATTGATTTAGAGGTGTGCTTCAAAACATTAGCATTGATCTGGTCCCATCCAGGAGAACAGTCACTTTTTAATGTTTTTATAGTTCTTTCAACTTCTTCATTATCGGTCGGTAGGAGGACAAAAGATTTTAAAGGTGAATGATAATTAACATTTTTAAAATTAGGTAAATGAGCGGGTATCATGTCAGATAGTTTTTTGCCAATGTTTGTAAAATATTTATTAACTTTATTGACTGCGTCTTTATGGTTGTTTTCAGCCGCCAGTAATTGCAAAGGTAATTAATTGTTTTTGATTATTGCTATTTATTATTTCTTTAATGGTAGTCCATAGTTTTTTTGAATTATTTTTAGATAATAGTAGTTGATCTCGTTCGTACTGCTTTTTTAGTTTCTTAAGTAGATTATTACAGTAGTTCCTGTACCTTAAGTAAGAGATTTTTAGAATGATGTCATTATCATTTGTTTTTAATTTTTTATGCATCCTATCTCTAGTGCGAATACAACGTAACATACCGGCGGTTATCCAGGGTTTAATTATACATTTATTTCTAGGAATTAGACGGCGTATAGAATTATTTGCTATCATTCTTTGCAGTATGTCAATAAAATTATTCATAGCAATATTTAAGTTTGTTTCTTGATATACTTTATTAAAGTTATAATTTTCACATTTAGCATTTAATTTTTCGAAATCAATTTTATAGTTTAGTTTCAGTTTTATAGGCTTATTATTTTCAACTATCGATTTTAAACTGAACAACACCGCCTCATGGTCGGTGATGCAGGTACCTAAAGAAAAAGTGAAAGCATTTAGTTTTGATTTTAATATTACATGGTCTAGGCAGGACTTTTTTCTAGTCGCCGTATTTATGGCGGGGAGGAGTCCATGATATGCAATAGTATCTAAGTATGCCGCTGTCTCTTGTCTCGTTCCTTTTAAATCAATATTAATATCACCAACAATAATGATATTTTTATATGATTTCAAGCTCTGTAACAAATTGTTTATTGAGTTAATGAAGTTATCAGGTGATTTGAAACTAGGAGGTCTGTAGATCGCAATTATAATCGTATGATTTTTTATTTTTATTGTTAAACAGTTTGCATCAGCTAATGAAGGTTCCTGTACTATACATTCTAAGTTACTATTTGTGTACACAACGACACCGTCGTTTTGATTGTAGTTGTCACTGGTCTTGTATGAGTTATATCCCTGCAGTATTGGTATGTTTGTAACACGTGATAACCAGCATTCGGAGAGCACAATAATATCACAAGATAGTTCAAGCCTTTTGAGCAGAATGTTGAAAAGCTACAACCTAACTATAGATAACTGTTCCTATGAACACAGAAAGATGATATTATGATAAGTAATACCGTTGTTTTTAATACACGGCTAGTTACGTATGAATTTAAAGGAAAAATGTTATATAAATAAGTCTATCGACATTATATCAGCCTGTAGGCGGCACGTTCTGTTACTCAGATAACCAAGTAGGTACCTAAAATATCAATCTTATAATTTGTTTCGCATAATTCATCAACTCGTCCTACATGCCTACGGCCCCTTTAAAACAACTAATGTCAAAAAGTTCCAGAATGAAAATAATATTTATTTTGATTTTCTAAATGGTTCGGTGATTGAAATGCCATAGTAGTTCTGGTTTTTTTTAAGTACTTATTTGTAAGTGTTGGTTAAATTCGCTACATACATACATACATAAAGTCACGCCTGTTTCCCTGAGGGGTAGGCAGAGGGGTATAAATTCGCTAATATTACATAATTATTTAGTAAACGAAGTACTGACATATAAGTAACTGAAAAACTTCCTATACCTATGCTTTAGTTGCAAATTTTTTTTTAAAGTAACTAACAACCTTTTTTTGCATAGTGGTAATTCTTAAGAAAATATATTATTATATTTACATGGTTATTGACGTAAGAAAGTTTAAAATTGATGAATCTGCTATTATTGTGTAGTAGGTCTGGTGTATGGAACCTAAATGTCTGACGCAATTATTTGTGAATGGATATCATCTAGTAAAACGAATTGCAGCGTGGTGTTTGTTACGTCAATGGCTAGACCCCCGCGAGTCGCCCGCCGGCCGTTATCCACGGCCACGGCCGCACCACAGCGGCGCGCACGCAGGTAGAAGCGCGCTGCGCGTGCCCACCTCGGTCGCATGCCAAGTCGCTAACCTAACGATACAAACGTAGTATCTTGCATCAGCCAACTGTCGCACGTGTAAATTGTGTCAAAAGCTCTACATTCTGTAGTTCAACCAATTTCTCTTAAAATAACCCACAATTTAAATAAATGATTTTAAATATTTTAGCTATAATCACTATTATTTTTTTGTAATTTAAGTTTTGCATGTCATGGTCAAAGGTATAGTAATTTGTAAGAACTATTCATTGTACCCATATTCGCAAAGATATAAATTATTTATGATTTAATTTACTTCAGCGGCTCTGAAGAATAAAACACTTGTACTTTGTACCGATTTCCACGTAGATAAATGATGAGGTCAACATAATGGTACCAATCACATCCAATATAATCGTAAATAGATCACATGTAAAATATTTTATTTACCTATAACATTTTCACGCCGTACTTCCCGCGCCGCGCGATAGTTGTAGGTCATAGAGGTGAATTTGATAATGACCACGCTTCTCAATTACGGTAATTAGTCTTAAATTTATAATAGTGAGTCTTAATATGCGACATAAATGATAAAAGTTATAGGTTTTTTAAAACGTATACTTATTTCTTTTTTAATAAAAAATTATATCAAACTATAGCAAAAAATTATAGCATACTACGATCGAATTCAGTACAACATCAACTAATTATCCGAGAAAAATGCCATTCCTATGAATATACGAAGCTAGGAGATAAACGACGATATCAGATTTATAGACTGCTGGTAAAAGAACCTAAAAACATACCCCTTACAAGACCCCAAGTGTGATTGTAGCTATTTATGTAGAGCTAAAATGAGTAACATTTTAATTATTGTATTTAAATATATTGTTAGTTACAATGAGACTGATAGTCTTGTCAGGCCGTCTCTAAATATAAATCAAGAGAAAAATAAAGTATAAAATCGTTCATGGCATCGCTGGTCGAACCATAAATCTATCGATACATGTGATGATGTCACTGTTCGTAACTGATATGTTTACAACCGTGTTCACTGTAAGTACCGTACTTATGTAAGGTGATCTATGAATGTTACAAACCTTTTACAATTTTACATAGGTCCCAACTCCGAATGTAATAGGGGGCGAGCCTTCTGCCATCAACCGGGTACAAATTCAGACTCTGTGCTGCTATTGAGAATGACCTTATAAAAATACCCAGTAACACTTTGGCTGACCCGGGAAGGGAGACCTCATGCTCAGCGGTCGCGCGTACCGGCCACTAGACCAACGTTTGCTCACTACTCTATTGAATTGATTGTTTGACTACACTTTCTACTATAGCTCCTCTGCAGACGTATCTATAAATACAGGACAAGTAGTTATGCGAAGGTTCACGATGTGCTTGTTGGCGTCCCGATAAATTTAAGAGGATCCGCTCTGGCAGTAGAATTGGATATACACTAAATGCAGAGCAATTAGGTTAAGATGATACAGAAATGTGAACCATATATCGAATCGTATATGGTAACATATCCCTTATTAATACGATAGGGCTAAGACCTATTTCAATTAATAAATTCATAGGTCAAGCCATCATTTGCATAAATAATTCATAAAGAATTAAAAGACCAATATCCAAATTTAAGGCCAAATAGATAAGTTAAAGTTTTCAACGAACACAGGTCGGTTATTAATTGTTTGTATGTACAACATTTGTTACGTTTTGTTTATGTCATCAAACACAGGAACGATACTCGTACCGAGCAGCGAGCCGGCCGACTATAGCCACGACATTGAATAAAAACATTACATCAGCCGCTACTATTTGAATACTCGCTATTTTTATTGTTAACACCTCACAAATTTATAAAATAAGATATTTACTAACATACGCATTAGGTAGGTAACTTTGGGGCGATTTTTTGAGCTCTTCAGTCAACTTGAACTTTACTGGTCCTTTGAAAATGAGTAATGTTAACAAGTTATAAATGCAGGGGTCTTCCACTTCGCACTCGACCCATAATATATCTACCTGTCTTCAACGTTATATCTACATATTTTTTATGTAAGTATATTAAGTATCTTGTGAAGTCGACGACTGGTTTTTTTTTTATATATTTAAAAACATAACATTCATCTACACTCTACAACATTTATAAATATTTTCTCGTTTTTATTTTAGGTTTTGTGTTATGGTACCTATTATAAGTTGTTTTTTGGACTTACTCGGCAACGGTATAGCCGATCCGCAAAACCTTATAGTATTTCATTTTAATGTATTAAGTATCTAGGTTCTACTAATTTAATACGTAGCTAGAGATTTTTTTATAATAAATTATTTAAGAGTAATCGAATATATCATATGATACCTACATCATAGAGTAACTATATGTATATGGAAAACCTACATAATATATTATTTTTATCTTCATAATGTTATATTACGTTTAGTTGCTGAGGGTGAATCTGAACTCATTATTTTTATGGTAAAAACAATCCTGAAACAAAACTTAACAGTTATCATGACATTACTAGTAATTTTTAAGACGTAAAAATATCTCATATCACCTACATTGTCACGGCCGTACAGTATGGTCGATACATCTGGCTTTTGACCTCAGATCACTCTTTGATATTTTGCTCCAATTCCATCCGGATTGCACTTGATCTGTGGATTGGGACAGACGTATCAGACAGCGTATATCTATGATGTGCAATATTTATTTGTTTACGTAATACATACTGTATGGTTACGGGAAAAGCACAGCTATAAGAAGATACAGCCCCCTTACCATGAACTTTTAAAGCAGGACAGTAACCGTTGTGGAAGCGAGATGCCACACCACACTGCGGCGTCGTGTCGCTATCACAATGGAAAAAGTCCTGCTTTAAGACTTCATGGTAAGTTCAAAGTAAATAGTAAGGGGGTATAATTATAGAGCATGTAATTCATAAGTACCTAGTCAGCATACCTACTACACTTAGATCTTCTATGACCTATTTTTTTTTATAAGACAGGACCCATTCACTTAATTAAAATATGTTAAATAAATTACTTTTTATATTGCGAAATCTATAATGAACATTTAATTAATAACAATTAAAATTTCATTAGTATGATCTATTACACAATATTGAATATCATGTTTTTGAGTAGGATGGAAAAAAGTGTTATTAATTTGACGTGTCTTATCAGTATTCAATATAATATTATACTATTCTGTGATCTGTCATTGAATTAAATTGGCGCAGTATTGATAAGACAGGATTCCTTTGCCTTGGCGATATCGACAGATCCCAGTTATTATTATTATTATTTCAGCCATGATCGTCCCACTGCAGGGCAAAGGCCAGATTAGATCCCAGTTAATTACTTTTAATTATAATAGTTATATATCTTATTTTTTGCCATCAGTAGCTTAGATTAGAAAACCCCACTTTGTCGGGATAGATGGGTTTTCTAGCCGATCATTCTTTTGTAAAATACTTAGTGGTTGAAACGAGGTGTTTTGTTGCAGATAGACCCGCTTTTCACCCAAGACATTCCTAATATCCTTATTATTATTACCTGTCCTTATTTATTAAACGACAAGTCCATTCAGTAAAAACTGAAACCTGTAAAATACAACAGTAAGATAGCTTGATGATCACCGAGATTTGAAGTTGATCATCCTTGTTAGTTATTTTTATAACAGACGACTTTTCAGACGTACCTAAAGTAAAACTAAAACCTTACATATGTAGTATACTCCATACTAGGCCTACTTCGTAATTTTTTTAAACATCGAATGATTGGTTGACCTGTTTATGTTATTTGCATTTTTACTTCAACCGACCATGAAAACAACAATAATATTATCTTTATATTTAAAAAAAACATCTATAGATAACGTCACAGTTTTCTTATGAAACGCCAATTTTTCCACGTCAAACCACGATGGTTCATACGCAGAAAAAAAACATGTGGAACTAAAAAAATGTTTATGCACGTTTCTTCCATTAAGAAGAAACATTATATTACAAAGGTATGATTACGTACGCGTCGATTAGTTACCTACTCGACATGAAGACATATTTTAATAGGAACTTATACCTACTTTATTTTTTGTCGTTACTTTTTTTTATTTGACGATGCTGTAGTAGTAATGTTACCTATCTAATATACCTTAACATAATCTATGTCTAGAATGAATTCGTACAATAGGCATGTACCCACATCCGTCTACGTCACTTTGTCTATAGTATAGTCGCTACTGTTTATCTCGGCAAATAAAAGAGCCCATATAAATTACCCTATCCAGTCAATGGTTTAGTTTCAATTCAATGTAGTCTTACTACAGAATATAGAGATAATATAAGAGTACTTTTCCTTTTTTACCTTTCCAGCTCAATTATCGGCCCTCATTACCCACTACGCGCCACTAGGCAAGTTTCTGTCGTTAATACCTATTATCCTGGTGTAAAAATTCGAATTATTTTAATAAAAATTGTATTGAGATTTTATTTTTGTTGCAAATTTGCAATATTTAATGTTTCCTGCGTCATAATTAAGCATGACTATGATAATTTTATTATACTATACGCAAAGGAGTTATGAATAAACATAATATAATAAACATTTGTATTTGCCTTGATCTTGAGTGGGAACCTCTTAAATAACATTACTCACTACAGTTCAATGTCTTATTATTTCGAGAGTGATTATTTACAGTTAAGCAATTGTTTTTACCGTGAGAGAATTTTGCTTACTCAAAGCCTGGAAATTCTTAGCCAAAAGACCAAGAGCAGCAAGCTTGTAAAGTAAAATGAAGTAAGATAGGTTCAGCAGTCTGTATAGCAGAACCTACCCAGAATCCACACTTCGTTAAAATAGCATGCTACTACCAATAATTTAGAACTTTTAAGCATAAATACTGAAAGAATCGTTTTAAGCATCACAACTTAATTTTAAGAGAGTCCTACTAATGATACCTTAGTGTCATAAAATGAATGTAACTACGACAAAGAATACTAAGATTAAAATATAATCGTTAATGCTAAGGTAGGTACTAGCTTATCATTCGCATTCTAGAAAAAAGTTCATTATCCGCACGTCCGCGAACTCTAGATATCAAGAGATATATTTACTTATGAAATATCAAAACAGTTATGACGTTATTATTATGTACGCCTATATGTATACGTCACTTATTTTGATGGGTTTATGTTGTTCATCAGAAAATAAACTGGATGACGGATCGACGCACGATGAAGCATCATAATTTTAACAACTGTCAAAACATGTTAACTGTAAATTAGGTATAATAATTATGATAATACTAGCTGTATGAGCGTCACTTTACAATATAATCAATACTAATTTTAGCTTTCCTCTGAACCTTGTGTACTATCGTGTTAGTGCGTCCCTTGTTTATTATCAGGCTCTGCATATCGCCACACCGACTAGTCTATTCCACAACCGTAATCACCTTGTTGAATATGGTCAATTGGTCAGTGATTAACCAATGAGACCGCAATTTTATGCATCTTCGTAGGATAACGAACCCAATAAAGTCACAAGAAAAAAACTCATCTATGTGAGGAAACTCTAAAAAGAAAAACACTCATAGGTATACTTAATTATTAATAATAAAAAGAAATAATTTTCCTGGTATTACTGTATTTCCCTCGATCGTTTTTTTACGGAAAAATATGATACCTAACCTGGAATCTACAAACAATTATGGCTGTAATCTAAGAAGGAGAAGGTTCTTTGTTTAAGAATCTAGGTCTACAACTCAAACATTTTCCGATATCAAAATCAAGTCCATGCAATAGAAGACGAGCCTATTCCCATTCACCAGGCGAAAGCCGAATTCGTAGCCTCCAGCGACGGTTAGGAATTTTAATCCTTTCTGCAAGTCTGGAGTCCAACATTTTCAATAAAATTTGGTTCATATTTTTGTTTTTAGGAGCAGAAAATCTTTTACGTCCAACAAACATTAATATATTATTTCACTAGAAAATTCGAATGTTTGTGTAAACTTGAATAACCTAAATCGGAGAGTAGAAGAGATCCGACAGCAACGTGAGCGATCAATAATAATGTTTGAAGAACACAAATGAAAAACTGAGTTGTAAATTAACATAATTATACAAGTTATATAATTAGCTTCATTTTTTATTTAAGTAGATATACATATATTAATTACTTTTGTTAAAAACCCCTGAGACAAATGTATAAAAAACTGAGTTGACAGATATTGTTTTATACGTAGATACATTATGCATGCGATGGTTTTTTGACGTACCTACCTAACTCTACAGGTAGTGGTTGGTTGTAACGGCTAATGTGCCGAGCAAGCGCACATTAGCAACGAGTTAGATTATTGCATCATTGTTTGTAAAGAATAAAATTGATTATCTATTAATTGGAAGGTGATGTTTTTGTGAACACGAACGCAATCGCGAAAACGATTTTCATCAGACGACATGTTATTTGACTATATTATAAGTGATTCTCGTTCAAGGACTAGCAAGTTTATCGCATTCTGGTTATAATATTATCTACATAACATCTACATCATCTATAACTCGAAAGGTCGATTTTGTCCAATATTATAAATAACTTTTCAAATCTTATTAAGAGAAGTAAAGAGTCCCAAGAGATAAGATTTGTAGAGATAGGTGGATAATATTACACCAGGTTGTATTTAAACGTAACAGCAAAAAACAATGTTACCTAAGTGTATATATAATACTTATATACCAATATTTTAATTTAAATAAAAGTATATAGGAGGACAGAAGGCGTAGAGCATGTTAAGATTTCTGTAACACAAAGTAAATAGATACAATAACAAATGCCGCATTTATTAGAAACTGGGCCACGAGTTTAAGCTAATTTAAGGCTGTAATATCTGATAATATTGATAATAAATGACGCGAATTTGGTTGATTGTGGGAGTCGTACGATGTGTTCTTATGTGACGGAGGTTCGTTCACCGCCATACGTCACCAGCATCGGCAGCATCACAACGACATTTAAACAATAATGTAAACACTAGTTACAAATAAGTACAAAATCGTTATAATGTCAACAGAGTTTGTTATGATTTTAGTTATTACTAGGTAATAGTAGATTTAATTAATATCAGGAAAAGCATTAGGTAACAAATGTATGGATATTTAGTACCGACTGCTGTATTCAAACAACCATCATACTAGCCAGCATTACTGACTGTTTGAAAAATAACTAGGGTCAGATTAATATCAGAGTATATCGCCAGTTGGTATTGATAACTTCGTCTAAAGGTAGTAAGGCACACGACAATTTGGGAAGCGTGCGGTGGGCAGGCCGCGGCCCGTGTCGGCGCGCGCGCCGCAAGATAGCGCGTGGTTACATCAGATCGTGCAGAGACGGCGCGTGCCTCTACGCTAGTATATAAGTTACTGTGCTGCGACTCGCTGCTCATTCACAAATCGCAAGTGATAGATGACAAGACGATATTAGTTTGTGGCAATGTTCTACGCTCTCATGCATCATTCTAAAATCGTGAATAATAAACTGAAATACGAACAACTGTGGCATAGTGACAATTGGTGTGACAGTCATTCTCCGCGATTCGAACATCAACAGAGATAACCTAGAGTCCTTCAGATCGAGTGCAGTGATTAAAAGGTAAATATTATGTGTTTTGTATCATTCGATGTGTGGGAATTGTAATTTACCTACTTAGACGTAGGGTCTGTAATAAATAAATATACTTATTATAATTATCCTAGTAAATTGAAATCGCCTCAAACAAAAAAATATTAATTATTTTGTAAAACTAGATTACCTACCCTTTAATTTTCCACAAAGTTAACCAGAAAAAGGTCAGCGGCAGACTATTTTATCAAAAAAAAATATATACGTCAATTAAATGAGATAACTCGCCTCTGACGATAGTAGCTTGGCGAAACTTCGGATAAATGTACATTATCTTTTGTTTAAAAATTCGGGGTCACACACATATATTGTTTATAAGAAGGCAGAATCGAACGAGATAGGAAATACCTTTGGTAGCCTTTATATAGAATAAATATTGCCAATCCTTTGGTGGTGGCTTGTCTAGACGTGTAAAACGATACGAGTTAACGGTATCGTATTTTAACTATTTACGGTCTAGTGCTTTTGCTCAGGGCTGCCATTTATAAATTACTAGTTTTGCAGACTTTACAACACCGTGGAAATGTAATAATAACTTTTTCTTGATGAGTAATATGATAAAAACAACTACATAATAAGCTTCGTAGCCTAAACTAATTCTAAAACAGTAGGAATATAAGTCTGAAACAAAATACAAATTTTGGACAACCCTCACATTTAACTAATAAGGTTTCGTAATTTCTTTACAGAGTGTCAAGCCGACGATTAATTAATCGAGTCTAGATCACGTGAACGGACTAACGTGTCTGTAAGAAAAAGAGAGATTGACTAAGAAGAATCAATTACAAATATTGAAAATGGCGACTGTGCAGACTGCTCCTGAGATGAACCTCTCGACTCCTCTGCCTGTGCAGCAAGAACAATCTGAAATAGATCTGATGGCGTTAACCATGGCAGCGCTACGTTTCGTGAACCCCTGGTCGGTGGAGGCAAAGCCGAGCCAGTGGCAAGCCCAGGTAGTGCCAGGGTCTCCTGAAGCTAAAGACCGCACTATCACCTTAGCAGAAGTGCGCCTCCACGATTCACCACAAGATTGTTGGGTGGTCATTTACGATCGAGTATATGACATTACTACTTTCTTTGACGAGGTTGGTTGAAAACACATACATAATTATTGTTAATAATCATCTCCTTTCAAGTAAAACAATTTCGCAATTCCTTTCTCTGATTTTCTCTCCACTACTATTATTTTATGACAGTGAATTTTAGCTTAAAAGATATTTCAATTGTTACAGCATCCTGGAGGAGCAGACATAATGTTTGAGTACGCGGGTCATGACGCGAGTACCGCGTTCCGCAGCTCTGGCCACTCTCGCATGGCCATCAAAGCCTTAGAACGATTTCTGGTTGGAGAGCTTCCTCTTCAGGAGCGTATGTACCGACGACCAGGTGGGATCCGTCTCAGTGACATACCGGAATGAGGACTACTAAATAACTAACATTTTGTACTGCCAAAGTAATTAAGATTAATTTGGGAAAAAGTTCAATGCTCGGCCATTTGTCGGTCAGTATCAAGTAGATAACGAAATTTGTAATTATAACTAGAGTTACGGTCATATGAATAATTTGAACCTAAATTAATCGGTAGTTTTTGTATTCAATCTGTAGTTTACATTGCAGGAGGTATTTAAACTAAATAGTACCAGCAACTTCATTTAAAGCTTAATCTAATTATTTAGAGTTTGTTGTTAATAAGCAAGTGTGGGTATTAGTGTAAGATAAAATATTTAACCGTGACTTGCTTATCTCAGTATGACTGTAAATAATCATTGTTTTAGTTTGCGCTAATCTTTTTGACCGCTCTGATCAGGAGGTTTTTGACTCCCCAGTAATCATGTGTGACTGTGTGTAGCTGTGTCTGTGTGCAGAATCAGCTGTATATACGAGAACTGTTGAAGTGAGAGACGTTCGAGTTTGTCGTAGTATGTTTGTATCCGAACCTACCAGTGAAAACTAAGGTTTAAAACGGATATAAAGTTTAACGCAATCTATTGATAAGGGTAGTCTAGTGTAAATGTACTTAATATAGGTATATACTTTTTCAATATTCCATATTAGTTGCTAAGTGGTAGATGTTTTTAGTATTGTACGTTGTTTTTTGCATTTATATAAATACCTAGATTCAGATGTTATGTAGATAGTTAGTACTCCACTTTTTTTTACTGCCTACATTTTTTTCTTGTCAACGATAGCTCATAATTATAGAAAAGTTCTATAGATGATAACTAATGTTATTTACATTTTCTACTGAACCTTAGCTTACATTGTATTTTGTCCTAATTTCAGACATTACTCAGTATTAATTAGATATAAACAATGTATTGTGATGTAAAGTAATACATTTTATCCCTGTTCCTACTATTTTATAACTAGAGAAATAAATATTATAGCTAATTTCACATATCCTTGAATTTTATTTGCTTCCATGAGACGAAGCATATAACCGATCATTGACCGCCGCACACGACATACAACAAAAATCCAGTATAGAGGAAAACAAAGTTAGAAATTGTTTATCTGACGATTATCAGGGTCATACCCTGCGAGATAGAACTAATGGACACCGATTAGTAAATAAATAAGATGTCAATGAACATCCACACAATGTCGTTTAATAATAACTTAATTCACAAAAATAATTAGGTATATAAAACAAATTCAACGAACAAATAACCTTTTGTAAACTCACACTTTCTTCCCAGACCTGAAAAAAATAAGGGTGTTATATTCATTTAAATAAGAGTTACGTAGGTTTATAGGGTGTTTCCTAAGTTTAAGGCGCAAATTTAAATCATCGAAAGTAACGCAATACCAATATTATCTACCTTGATCTACCTATTTTTTATGGCTTTAAGTCCTGGCATAAATTAGTACTATGGCCAGCATTAATAGACGAGACGACAGAAAACTAAAGAGCAATAAATATTACTCCTTAAAAAACTTTAGGTTCAGCGCATTAAATAGTCATTATAACTAGATAATTAAAGTTGCCCACACGGCACTATTAGTCTCACATTTTTAAAACTTGACAGCATTTAGTATTGTAATTTGATAGTCCAAAGATAATTATTTCACATAGTGATAGCATTTAAATACTAGGTATATGATAAAACTGAAAAGTCGTTTACAAAGGTCAAATACATAAATAAAAACATTCACCCACGACTTGAATTCGCTTCCAAATGATAAAAAAATACTAAAGTTTTTGCGAATTAAGATAAAATACTTACAATTGTTTATAGCTTAATGTGTTCAGACTAGCATAGTATCTTAGGTAGACGATTAGCGCGAGCGTCATCAGTATTCCCGTAATCTGCATACTCCACTCTCGAGGCATACCACACTTCGAAACCTTCACTTCTTCCGGCGTAATAGTCAACTGAAAAAAATATAATAGGTAGATGAGCTCCAAACTAAACATAATATACCAGAGTTAAGAAAGCCCTGTTTTACTGGCCTTGTATCTCTGCCATAAAAATTATAGCTGTGAGGTTTTTTCAAGTAGTATTTTGAATTTTAGATACCTACCAAATAATACTTGGGATCCAATCTGTTTCTCCATGAAAATGAAGGGACTGTGTATTCAATAAACTCAATTTTATGGTCAGGTGTCGGTACGAAACTGTGTCGTACAACGCAACTATGATGCGTATGCGCACCAAAAGCCGCACGGGGATGCAAGCTCTCCACCAAATATTCAGTTGACTCTTTAGACAGACAGTCCCAGCGCTCCTCGAACAGACTGTTTCTTTCGGGCAAGGGCGCCGCGTCGGGTTCCGTGCATATATTATCTGATTCTCTGTACAGCGGGTAGTGCTGAAATATATTCATTTAGTAAATACTTTTGGTCTTTATGGTCAAATAACTACAGACTATCTAACACAATGTAGGTACACTCATGCAGACACCTATTTGTATACACTCCTATTTTTTTATAATTATAAAAACTTTAAGTGCTTATTGCAATAGGTAATGTTATTATAATATATGTGAAGTCATGATTTAAAAAATGAACGGGAAAGTATTGTTGTTTGATTTTCGACGCGAGTTTGTCGGAATTTACCAATAGTGATGACGGCCGAATACGTATCTAAACGAATAGAAAAATACTACGCGTACTATTTTCTAGCAATTGTATTATAACCTGTTGATTCTTTACGATTTTACCAATTATATTATCATTTTGGTGGACAATGTTCGGATGTCGATGCTTTTTTTACTGCATAAATATGATCAGCAACGGGTACTGAGAGGAATTGTGCTAATCTGAAATAGCCGTGTAAATATGTATTCGTTACCATGATTTCGGTATACATTTGCGTCTTAAGTATCATAATATTTTGTAGACAAGTCTCCTAACCGCGTGTATTCGTGCAAATATTTATACATAGCAGGTATTATAACGGTAAGTATTACATTAGAAAGTTTATTCAATATTAAGTACCTACTTATTTATGTGTGCACGCGGTTTCATTCGCGTTAATTTTGCAATTAATGTAGGTGAAACCGCAAAGCACAAGTAAAATTTCTATAATTATCATGTTTATAATAAAATTAATATTATTATATTCATCATGCAAAGGACACGTAACACCTTGTAGCGTCCTAAAGCAATTGTGACCGTCGAAGCTTACTTTATGTCCTTTTCTGTACCCCTGACAACGAATATGCAACAATTCATGATGACCTGTGATTTAGGCGTAAAAAGGTAACAAACAAACTAACTTTCGCGTATATAGTACTAGCCTATCTGTTAATCCAGGGTGTCAGCTACCTCCATACCAAATATCATTATAATCGCTGCCGCCGTTTGAGCGTGAAGAAGTAACAAAAATAAAACACACACTCACAAGCCTTTATAATATTAGTGTGATTAAGTTAGGATAGTGTATTATGTTAAATGTTATCATATCTTTTGTGGTAAACTAGTGACTATTAAGTACTGACTGAATTAATAAGCTAAGTCTGACTAGATCGGTTCGTGGGAATCGATCTTGAATGTAGATTAGGTTTGATAGATAAGTACATTTATTCTACTGAGTCTGAGATGCTATGCTAATAAAGCGGATGTGTGTCAAATATAAACGTTATACAAAGAATTTCAATATTGTAGAGTTAAGGATATGAGAAGCTCGCACAGCCATTACGATAGAGGTTGATTGTATTTCTAGTCAAAATAATACGATTATCCGATATTTTACTTTGCTAAATGTCCATATTATTTAGCTGCTGCGAATAGTTTCGGACTCAAAGGGATTTTACAACTATCTGATCCGACTAATCTAACGACTTACCAAAAAGTGTCATACATGACATTATTAAGGATCAAATAGCATTTTATTTGCGTTTTTTTAAACATAGGAGTATTTTTTTCTGAAAATGCTTACCTGCATAATAATGGGTCTGCTATATCGTTCTAACTTTTTCTTTCCTTTGCATAGGCTTGATCCACTGCTGCACTTTAAGATATCTGTCAAGTAAAAAATACAGGGTGTTATAAACGGACATTTAGTCTAACTTTACTTTACAAACATACGTAGGTACCTAAATGTTATTACGCGAAACTTTTACCCTCGCAAATATCACGTATCAGAAATGTAGATAAGTAAAATACATTCCACGTAAATAATTTAACTACTCTCTTTGACTGTACATGATCTCAAAAAGACCCAAAAAGTTGTAACTTACTTGATATGTTACTTATTTCGGCGACAGTACGTGCACACAGGGTGCATCCGTCACCCTCCATTGCCATGGAGTTTATGAGAATGAAGTGGTTCCCTCGGATGCTGACTAGCTGCACCGGCGGCGACTTCAGTCGATTCTCGAATCGTTTCGCAAGGTGCGGCGTTATCCTTTGAACGTACTACAGATCATTTAGAATAGTAGATCAAAATACTTTGTAAAGCCAAATACTATTTAATGTATGTGTTTAAGAACTAACTACTATTTTGGAACTACGGTCAACACCAACTATAATCTTTTATTATGTACCAATATAGTACAGAGATTCAGAATCTACTTTTTTTTTATCAACAGCATGAACTATGGTATAGTCAATGATAGATAGACTGTTTATTGCTAAATATTCTCAACATTATAATAAGCGGCACGTAATTTGGCAAGGCTTGGCGCGGTGGGGGTAAGTTAGCGCATCATTCACTTTGTGCAACAAAAAAATTGACATTTTTATTACTTGTCATTATTATGTAAATGGTTATTGCCATATTTTATTTGTAAGCATGTATGTTTAAAATAAATTTTAAGAAAGGACGAGAATTAGTAATACTAGGGTCAATTTTTGCTGCAACTGATTACCACATCTAATTATATATAAGCTAATTATCAGTTAATAGAGGGACAATCATATGCGAGTGAAGTATCAACGATGGAAGAACCAACCTGTTCAACAAATCAAGTGGCTGTAACCATGCTACTTCCTTCCCCACATCTAACTTTTTACCAAAGGCGCCCAAAATTCTACTTTAATGCATCTAATGACTTGCCAAGACATGTGCCGGGTACTATACTAATTTGATTAAATAAAAAGACATTACCTACGAAACACATCACTTTTTATTGGGCCAGCAATCCTTACTTCTCTCTCTAGCTTCTTACTTTCAAACAAGAAAATTAATTTAGGCATATTAATTACAGAACCAAATATTATGTTGTGTAAAAATATTACCTGTAATGAAATCCTATGTCATGGTTGCCAACTACTGCATACATTGCAGTCCCATCAGGAACTTTGAATAATTGATTAAATCTATCAACATAGTCATCAAATTCCTTTTCTGGACACCATTTACCCTCATCAAACAGATCACCTGAAATAATAAACTTACACATTTTAGAGCGGTGTCTATATTGTGCATAATAACTACACAAATTCATGTTTACTTAAATAAAACATAGAGAGGAATGAAAGCAGATGATAGAAACAATGGTGATAGCTACACTGGCAAGAACTGAGCTCTTAAATTGAAGAAAAAGCATCTACCTGTAACAATTTTACTCATTTAACTTTTATCAGAAGCACCATAAACTTTTAAAAAGTCTAAGCTCAACCAGTGATTAAGATTTGGATCGCAGTAAAACTTCCAATAAAATATAAGGATTAAAGAAAATGTACCTAGAACCAAAACAACATCTGGACTGTGTATGGTCAAAGCTGTTTGAAAGGCCCGATGCATCTGCCACTCCCGCCGCCACTTATCAAACCAGTGACCATTCCGAGAGCCCAAAAGATGGGTATCAGCAATGACCATTGCGTAAACTGGTTCCACTCCCTCATTCGACTCTTTATTAAGCACTGACCACCCACACTAGAATTATTATTATTACCGAGAAATAAGTATCAGATAATTTATTTATACATCAGATTTTAGTAATATAAAAGTAAATTACCTGAAATTGTGTGACGTAATAAATTAAGTATTCGCAATATACGTAAATAAAAATTAAACCAAGAATTAAACGAAGAAGAAACCTGCTAAGAAAACTTCTCCGTAACCGTTGTAAGATAAAAACCATCGTGTCGTAGACTTGTAATAAACCAAAGAGGGTTACATAATTTTATTTTGAAATTCGTTTCAATCACGGAATACTTTTAAATATAAAATAAAGTCCATAAAAACATTGTACTGTATGCAAACAACAATTGCGTCCGTCAAATTCAGATTTGACGGCTGTCAGCTGTCCGTTTATGTGAAGCTTAAAATCTTCCGTAAAATAAATAACCAAAAGCTCATCGTAGCATAAAATTGAAATTAATGTTATTTCTGGAATAATATTAAATCGTTTAATATTATATTATTTTCACTTATCGTTTAATATTGAAATAATGTTATATTACAGAAAAGAATATAAATCTATTTCATTGATTGCTACCAAACAAAACATAAAAACTTGGCTCATTTTGTAAACGGGAGTAATTCACTACATTCCGTAATACGTATATAATTTTAATTAGCCAAATAACTCACAATGTTTTATAACATTAACATACTGATATTTGCTCGTAATTATATTTATTTAAATAATTCCTTAACAAATATATATTTATAAGATAGAGTAACTTTTACAGATACTTTACGTAAAATGAACAAAAAAGATCACAGCTGATTGTCAAATTTATTATGTCAATAAATAATTGTCAAAGAAAGATGTGAAATAAATAAACGATGCTTTTATTGCACTAAACTGTAATTCAAAGGTATTAGACATATAATCAACAAAACCTATCGAAATATGTCTATACATTGGAGTTCAGAAATTTTGAAATGGGAGTATCGGGACTTACAAGCTACGGCTATGTCCGTGGATTATACGGGCAACAACGTGCTTTTAGCTGGCCGGAGATGGCTCGCCATCAAACAGATTACTCAGGACGATGATTCGGGGGATATAGTAAAAAAATATCCTCGTCACAGCAAGTATGACGCTGCGGGCGCTGAGTGGTGCCAATCGTATCATGGGCAAAAATTATGCGCGATCGCTGTTAGTACCTACTTGAATACGTTCTAGTTCAGTTTACACAGTGGCACTAAACACTAAATGTTCTTCAATTTCTGAATTCTCAGTATTATTTATCATTTATTTGGGCACAATAACTCCAGCCAGTTAACACATTATCAATAAATACAACTATAACAATTATTTAATTGAGTGAGAATACTATACAAATAATTAAACAAACATACTGGTATTCAAAACTGTAATAACTGTAAGTAATACCTAGATAATATGATATTGTAAACATTAATTAATTTTTTAAATTGATTGCAGAGTAATCAAAGAGTGGATGTGTATGAGTGGCGTGGCGGCAATGACTTAACATGTATATGTTCCCTTCGTGGACACACTAGGGTGGTGAGTGACACCCACTTCCACCGACAAGACCACAATTTGATAGCCACTTGCTCTATAGACACATTCACTCATCTATGGGATCTACGAGATGCAAGAAAACCAGTTGTGTCACTGTGTGCTGTTGGTTAGTGTTATTTTAATAACATCACACCTTTATTTCCACACTAGTTGGTCTTCCTACAAACTCTTCTATACTTTCAATATATTTTTTAAATTGCAGCTGGGGCGTCACAGGTACAGTGGAATAAAGTGGCTACCCACATTGTTGCCACAGCCCATGATGGTGACATAAAGATTTGGGATTACCGGAAACATTCAGCTCCTATTCACTACATATCTGCTCATCTGTGCAAAATACATGGTGTGGATTGGAGTCCTCACCATGAATACCAACTAGTGACCTCAAGTCATGATGGTAGCATTAAATATTTTGATATTAATAATGCAAGAAGACCAGAGAATGTAATAATGACTAACTTCCCAGTGTGGCGTGCTATATACACGCCATTCGGAAGTGGACTATTAACCATAGGAGTAGGCTGGGGAGGGATGCCAAGAGTGGAACAAGCAGGGGTCATTGGCATTTGGGTAGGCGGCACCCTCACACACAGGCTGGTTGGACACACAGACACAGTACAGACAATGGTGTGGAGGCCAAATACTTCGCCTTCCAACTATCAGCTGGTGACATGGGCCAGAGATCAGTCACTCAGAGTTTGGACGATGCATCCGTCCTTGTTGAAGATGTGCAACCACTACCTTCCTGATGATGGTGACAATGATGATGACAATAACAGTGACAGTAAGTATCCTTATTTAACTTAAGACACATGAACGCGATCGTAACTAGGCTGGTGCGAGATCGGCTACCCATTAGCTTGTTTATTGCGTATTAGTCGATCTATTGAATAATTTGAAGTTATTTATCTACTGTTTCAGATGTTAGCTATGCATCAACAGCAGGGTCTACAAACGATATTTCTGCTGGGGATAACAAGGGTCAGGATATATCATTGGTAAATAAGACTTTTTAATTTATTACCCAGTTATATGAAGTGCTCAAATACATAAAACATCCTGGTTTTTCCTTTCAGAATAAACTTCCACACAAAACAATCACGTCAATAGACGAGGAATTCGAATCTATCCGTGAGATGGCCAACATTGAGGTTACGGACATGAACATAGAGACTCGGACTTGCCAAATACATTCAGAACGCAATGGTTACGTTGCTAACCTACAAGTTACATTCCCGCGCAATGTCACAGAACAAACCATACCTAAGTTTTCTTGGTTATCAGGCACCAACGTGGATAGCCCCACTACTATGAGGATACTACAGGGCATTAATAGAACAGCATATCGTAAGAAAAAAGAAGGACACAGATGCTTGTTGCACTGTTTGAAAACATTGGCGACGTCCATTGATGAGGTATACAGCAAATTAATTATGTTAGCTGAGATATGAAATTAGTCACTTTCTCTTAATTAGCAGAAGTAGGTTCAAATATACCTAATTTATTTGTACTGACAATTTCATGATCATATTCCTCTTATATATTTCCGTGTACCAATTTTTTTAATGCTTCATCTTTAGTAATTTCCCTACAAGTATGCCTTCCCGTTTTTTTACAATCCCAGATACCAGTCAAATCCAGTGACGATACCGACTCCATGAAGTCTAGTCAACGAAGCCAGTCCGAGAGTGAGAACGCCGGTGACTCGTGTATACCATTTCCGCGGACCTGTGGTGCAAAGTGGTGCGGAGTTAGTACATTAGTGGTGTTCAATCGGCCGCCCAACGCCCGCCGGCTGTCCCTCAAGCATGAGACGGGCACACCGCGCTCGATGTCCTCTTTGTCCCTGACGCCCGGCCTGTTCGGCACCACCGGCTACAGCTCCGTGTCACCGCACGCGACGACCACGCCCTCCCCGACGAACGCGTCTGCTTTCCCACAGTTACATCACCGACACGCGTCGAATTCCATTACTACGTTCTACTTTCAAGATAGATGGGTAAGTCGGAATTGTGAATACCAAAAAAAAAATGCCACTTTAATAAAATAAGGATGTTATTTGTAAAAGTTTCATTTGACACCGACGTCGACAGTAGATTTTAAGTTATTGACATAATGGTGTTTGTTATCATATAAAGCATGGAGTTACATTTGGAACTGTGTGTATTACTAACTATGTATTAATAAAAAAAATCGCCTTAAATTTGCTTTCTTCCCGAAAGTATCATGAGCCTTAGCTTAAAAGAGATTTTGGGGGAAAAACGATCTTAGTTTTGGATTTGACCCCTATACACAGTCTAATACTTTTCGTGTGTTGTCAGAAGGCGCAAGGTCGTCGTGCAGGGAGCATGCGTAGTCGTGGTAGTATATCAGGCTGCGTAGCGCCGCGGGTTGTTATGTACGCAGCCACTAACCTATTTCCGCTCAGTCGCAATCTCGCTGAGAAATACGTCATTAATGCTGATAATCCTGTTGGTATGTGTCCTCATTTAATTTTTTTAAAGTTACAACAATTATTATATCTGCATAAACATGCATTATTTCACTATCTAATGTAATTGTCAGCTAACTGATCAGGTAATGATTATAGGATGGAATATATATGATTTACCGATAAACATTTGATGCATGAATTTGAGCTTAAAATATGTACCCATTTTTAACTATTATTTTTATAAATGGCTTTTAATTTCGTGTGATAACAATTTTGACAAATTTCCCGTTCATCAGACATGTGCGAGGGGAACGCTAAGGCGGCAACGGAGGAAGGTGAAACTGAGCTCGCACACGCCTGGAATTTAGCTGCACTGGCGGCCCGATCCCTTCATGCGCGAATCTCTGACCACCTAGCCTCTAGTGAGGAGAGCATGGGTTGGGTAGGACACCCGCTTTGCTGTAACTTGCTACAATCATTGTAAGTAAACTTAGCTACAAATAGACAAGAACAATTGAATGACATTTTTAAATGCTTTTATGTTATTTAAATTTCAGAATATCTCACTATGCCAAAGCGTCAAACCTGCAGATGGCAGCAATGTTGGCTTGTGCATTCTCCGTCTTCAATGACACAAGTAGCTCCAGCTCTCAATCTACAATCAGCACATCTAGTTATGTTAGTATTACCTATTTTAAAAAATATTGTAAATGTGAAAGTAAGGAAGTCAGTCTGTCTGTTACGACTTCACGACTAAATCGCTGGACGACTTTTTATGAAATTTAGAAAGATCCGAGACAGGTCATAGGCTAATTAACGGGGGTCAACCCACGGCTAAAGCTATTATAATATCTATAAATTAAATTCATTGTTTTTTTTTCATATTTAAAGGGTAATGGTACTTCGCCATACAGCACGGTAAATCAGTATAGTGAGATAAGTGCTGACGGTTGGACGCTGCCAATAGTTCTTCGCAGTAACTCTTGTTCAGAAGCAGAGAACTTCTACACAGACTCCACCGTGTCCAAGTCTGAGCCAACTTCTTCGTGTGTGCTCGACGAGGCCACAGTGCATTTGTATCACTGTTTCAAAAGAGTTTATGCCGACATTTTACATCGATGGCAGCTTATATACAAAAAGACTGAGGTAAGATTTTTTTCATCATTCAGAGTTTTTGCTTTTATCGTGTATCAGTCTTTGAAAGTCATATTCTCCCTAGGTATTAAAGCAGGTCCGCGGCGGCACGCAGAGTGTGCCGGGCGCGGGCCCCGAGCTGGCGGCGGAGTGCGCGCGCTGCGGGGGCGCGGCGCGGGGCGCGGCGTGCGGCGCGTGCGGCCGGGCCGCGCTGCTGTGCGCCGTGTGCCGCCGCCCCGTGCGTGGCCTGGCCGCCGCCTGCCACTACTGCGCGCACGCCGGCCACGCGCTACATATGCTGCACTGGTAAGCGTAAGCCTACCACAAGGGCACGCGGCGTGCGGCGCATGCGGCCGGGCCCCCTGTGCGTGGCCCGGCCGCTGCCTGCCACTAATTCACGCGGCGTGGGCGAGTGTGTGTACATAATACGATAAATAAATTTCTCATTTTCGATCTAAATATAGTACTAATAAAATTTGATATTACTTAGATGTTCACTTTTATGTATTTCTTTCTTATTCTTAATATGTACGTATTTCTCCAGGTTTTCTCAACATGAAACTTGCCCGACGGGGTGTGGCTGCAAATGCGTCATGGAAGGGAACTCCGTGTGGAAGGGAAAATATGTTTAACATGTTTTTAACCATTATCTATGTATTTAAAGCGGAATTAAAAGTGGCCTTGCACAACATTTTTATTTTCATGCTAACAATACAGTCATTTTTAATTAAATACTTACTGTAACAATTAATTTCTTGGCGATATTCGTCATCAGCACAATAGATTTGACATGCAAATTAATGGATCTAATATTTTATTACAATTTATATGTATATTGGCCAGAAATAAACAAATATTTCAGATGGCCAATCCAGTCGTAAAATATAATTAGTAGGTGTCCATTTTGAGATGCTTATATATCAAACGTTACCTTGATACAATTTGTAACACCATAGAATATAATGTTAATCTTATTGTAAATATCTCATTTTAAATTCGTTTTCTTACTGGGTAGAGTTGCGAGTGTAGATTTTATATATTTGTTTTTATATACAGGTAATACTTACACATATTTGTATAGAAAAATAATATTAAAATACCACCCCTTTACCATGAACTCTAAAAGCAGGGCAGTTTACGTTGTGAAAGTGAGACGCCGCTACGTACAGTGTAATGCAGCGTCTCGCTTGCGCTTCACACACAAGCGGCATGTTCCCAACGGCAGAGGCGCGTCGACGGCAGCGGTCGACATTTCAACTTCATAGATCAGCGGCAGCCGTCAGCTGCTCTCTTAGTATAGGAGTCAGTTGCTGCCGTGGACGCGTCGACGGCTGCAGTTACCTCTGCCGTTGGGAAAATGCCGTGCTGCCTGCTCGTGTGTAAGAGCTCTTAATGGCAAGGGGGCTGCATATACTTAAGTATAAAGACTGGCGATTTTATGCTACTGATTATGGAATAAATAAGTACATCACTTTCATCAAGAATTTTATTTAACAAACTTTTTATATTACAAATATAATTAAAAACAAACCAACAAAACGGTGCTCTTAATTATCGTAAAATGAGTGAGTTTATAATATTTGAAAATATTACGTCGGTTCGAGTAGGTATCGAAATGCTTCACTTCAGTCTCTTGCAAGCATTAACATGAGATATTAGAAGCAGTTAATAGTTATACAGGTACATTAGTAGGTATGTACATTAATAGGACCAAGTAAGTTTATAATATATATGATTGAAAATTAAAACAGTATTTTATTTTAATGAGCAATTGTTAATGGTCATGAGATTCATTTAAAACTTAATAATATCTACCTATACAATAATTGATAAAATTAATCAAACTTCATGTACTAATATCACCTCGGCGGTTATAAAATATCTATTGTGTAGGTACATAGACACACGCAATGGTTCCAACATTTCAGTATTCCTACATATTTCATTTCTGCGCAAATTTCATACAAAGTAAGACTAGCTTTTATTTGAGTTACAACATTATATACTAAAGGGGTTAAAATGCATTAGTATAAAATAAATATTTCTCTTAGTCTGCCGAACTCTATTTGTATTACGCCGTCGTCGTTATGTACAGTCCTTTTTCTTAATGCCTATAATCTAAAGAGAAAAAAAACTTACAAGTAGGTACAATATAAAACGGAAAGGTTTAGGCACCAATTGTTTCAAGCGAACTACATCTAAAAGTAATTTATTAGATATTTAATTTCACTAAAATAAAAATAATATCGCAATATTAACAAACAAAATACTTTTGATTTATTGAATTCTAATTTCTACTTTTTGTAATCTGTGAAAATATTAATTTGTAAGTATGTAATTATGTTCCTTATATCAAGTAGAGAACCAAACGCTTGTGTAAGTATGGAACAGTCTCAAAAGGAACAATATTATCAGTTAATTTGACGTTCTGAGACGTCGGTCAATGCAGCGTTAATGTTCCGTTATTTACATTGATATAAATTACATAATAGGCGACTGGAATGTTTTCTATATCAAAATGTCTTAAAATTGCCACTAAATCTAAATATAAATCTAATTGTAGTGGTACAAAGTACGCATGCGCGGCGCAATCGCATGGATGCGGATCTCAGAGGCGAGTTGTTCTATTGTAGCAGCTAAAACAATAAACTGTTATTAGTAAAATAAGGGTTTCCTATAATATATAGAACTGCCACACACATGGTATCGTTGCAAGCATCTGTCTGTTGCAAGGGCACTGTAAGCACAGGTTCAGAGGGGAAAATATCGTTCATAGTTTTCGATATCAACTAGAAATTTAAATAGTACCTACTTAATTCAAATGTCGTTATCAGATAATTAATTACATATATCTGACAATATATTAAAAGCGATACGCTAATAGTAACTGGAAAATAACATTATACATTAGATACTCGATCGACCTTCTATTTTCATAATAGGGCACCGGAACTACTTTTTTACTTGTATGAAAGAATTGAGTCATTGTGATTTAATCCAGTTAATTGTATTACGACTATTACGTACAAACATGTACCTATTGTACTAAATACACTGAACATTCAATCACACTACTCAATTAATTCATATCGGGGTATCAAATCACTACTTCAAAATAAAGTCATGTGCTATTTAAATTCCGCTAATAAAAGTGAGGTAAAATCGGTTCTATTTTGTAAGTGTAACTAATTGATTATCTAGAGCTAATGTAACTGAAATTCGTTTTGGATTCTGAAACATTTCTTTTTCGCGGTTGACATGAACAATTACCTATTTCCATAAAACCATTTTTTTATATTTGCCACATAAGATTAATATATTTAATTATGAAAATATATTTAATAACAGTTTTGAGCAAAGGGGCTCCCCCTTAATCATAAATAGGTCAAAAATAAAATAAAATACTCTGATACCCGGTTTGGATCTTTGTGTTTGTTAGATAATTCGTATAATTATTTTGTGGAATCTGTTTAAAATTAAAAACATAATCTGATATGGCACGTTAAATTTGACCCTTAATCTACGCGCGTCTGTCTGATATAAGGCGACAGTATGATTAGGGTGACTTTGTTCGCTTCGTACCTCTCGAGCAGCCTGCGTTTGAGCTCCGGCGGGTACGTGACGTATATGTAATGGTCGTCATGATCGGGGTCGTCCAGCATGGCCTCGTCGGCCGCGAGCCGCTCGCCTCGCGTCGGCGACGAGTGCGTCGTCATGGACACCGACGCACTGCCCGCCACGCTGCCTTCCTCCGAGCTAGTCGAAGAGTTACAAGTTACAATTTAATGAATGTCCAACTGTACATCAAAGTATTAAAGTTCGAGATGCTGGTTTGCATGAACAAAAGCATAGAAAGTTTGCAACTAATTGAATAATTTATATATTATTCAATTTGAATCAAAAGAGCATGTGTTTATGAAGTAGGTACCTATGTGGTAAGAGCGAAAAGATGAAAGCTTTATTTGGGTTGTAGCTTGTGACATATATATAAATTCAAGTTTTATATTATACTAGCGGTCGTCCTATCCGGAAAAGCAGCGCCACCTAGCGACTCCAATTGTATTTCTAAACCATCCAGGAACACGTTGAAATATACACACAAAATCTCATCCAATTCCAAATTGGTGCAGCCGTTTTAGAGGAGTTAGGTGACAAATACACGTTCATTACATATTTTATATAGATTACGATACTTACTCGAACACAATCCAGATGATATAATAGCACATGCAGAGGGCCAGCGCGAGGCCGGTAGCGAGGGCCAGCAACAGTGGCCAGGGGAACGCGCGGGCCGTGGGTGCCGTGTCCTCCCAGTAGCGGTCACAGCTCAGGTACCAACATACAGCGCGCTGCATTTCCTCTAGTAACGATAATGTATTTCGGTAGAGCATAATAATTAAGTTCCTAATGAAACCATTTTATTGAATTCTTACTTTCATTTTTCAGTTACTTAGGTACCAACTTATTATTTTTTAAAACAAACTGTCAGCGAATGGGTTTTAAAGTCTCCTTTATGCCTATTTATATTGGACTTGATGATAAATATGCTTAACAAAAATAATATAAATGTCATAAAAAACCTTCAAGCTCGGTGAACTGGTGCTGAGTAAGGTGAAGAAGAAGCGTTGCTATGCAGGAATGAACAATTCTTTCACAGCGAACCTGAAATCACATTTTCTAAAGGTTATAACTTTACAAAAATTGAGCTGACGATGATGATGCTGAAAGATAATATATTATAATGAGTTTAAATTCCATAATTATCGTGACCCAGGCCCGGTCAGGCCAGACCCAGGCCCGGTCAGGCCAGACCCAGGCCAAGCCTATAAATCGTATTACACTTCTGGATGGATGGTGATTGCGCGTTGAAGACCATAAATAAACATAGGCTCGATAAACGGCACATTAGCTCGGTTGGAGCAGCAGTCAATCCCCTCACGCTTCTCGCTCCACAAGCGACGCCACGTTACACACTTCGCATATGTTGTAGGTACCTACTAAGCCCCGGTAAGAATCCGCTGAAACCTTTGCTTCATAGCATGCTCTATATTAGGTACAGTATATCATCTCGACATGATATAACTGGGTTAAACCACGTATGATGATTATGATGATGAACATTATGCTTTTGTACCATCTACTGTTGTATACATACCTACCTACATTGACAAATAAACGATTTGATTTGATTTGATATGAAAAATGTGTATAAATAAGGCAAAACGGTGCTCCTGTACTTTTGCTTGTCAGAGTACCTTGAGTGTTTGTAGCCGTGTGGGGTCACACGCCGCTCGCTCAGCTTGCAGGTCCGCCAATCTCTTCTGCCGGCTATCAGGAGGCAGAGAAGACTCCACAGTGTCGGCGTCACACAATTCTGCAGTCTGATTGGCGTCCCCGTCGCTGTCCTCTGTCCTTTTCTCTTCTGGCTCTAAAAATATGAAATATACTTATAAAAAAAAACCGACTTCAAAACAAAACTATTTCACAACAAATTAAAAAGCACTAAAAAGTAAAAAATAATTGCGTATTATTATTATTTTTGGGGTCGGTGCCACACTTGCAATACTAGCACATCTTACTATGATGTAATGAATGTATCGAACTATGATGTAATTACAAACCTACCTTGGCTGACACCGACTCCAAAAATAATAATAATACGCAATTATTTTTTACTTTTTAGTGCTTTTTAATTTGTTGTGAAATAGTTTTGTTTCGAAGTCGGTTTTTTTTTTGTTAAAATTTTTGTTTATTTTTGGATTTTTAGTGAATTTAGACTGTAAACTAACAAATTTGCCTAAATATGGGTAGATCTAATAAATGTGCTGCTCATATGAGACAGCGCCGTTTAAATGAAACAAAGGAAGTTAGGGAGTTCCAGAGTATATCTTCTAAGTCCAAGATTCAAGGTCAATGAAATTAATACAAAATCATCCTTGTTTAATATTTTTTCTAAAAAATGAAAAATCCGAAATCGGTTCATAAAAGCCGCAGAAATCGGAGAACAATCATAGAAAAATGTACTAGAGAACGTGAAAAAAAACAGCATTATTAAGAATTACTGAAAAAGTACTGATCGGATCTTAATCAAATTGCAAAGGGACCAAACGGGAGGCACCAGCTTTCAAATAAATAAAAAATCATCAAAATCGGTTCACCCAAGCGAAAGTTATGAGGTAACAAACATAAAAAAAAAAAAAAATACAGTCGAATTGGGAACCTCCTCCTTTTTTGAAGTCGGTTAAAAACCGTTTGTTTTATGAAAATAATATGGTAAATTCTAATAAGTGCAGAAAAATAGTCATGATGATGACTTGTTCTATATGTGTAGGTTCTCTCATAACTGCTGAGTGGTATCTGGCCTACAATTGACCACCCCTGTTCTTCCTGTGGATGTCATAAGAGGCGACTAAGGGAAAATTCAGAAGATGGACTGCAGCGTCTTCTGTAACTTAACCATTAATACTGCGATCCCTTAGCTGCCGAGCATGGGGATTATGAAACCCCCCTCTTACCTATGGGGGAGGAATTTGTTCAACCGTGCCCTCGTACGGCTGTTAATGATCATTCTCATAATTATTTTACGACAACACTCACCGATATAATATACCCAAAAATTGCAAGACGCACCCCGTTGTGGATAATAAGAGGCATAGGAACTTAAGGAATGTAAAAAAGTGCATAATATGCCACAAGACGCCTTAGCCGGATTTTAGGTACAATTTCGAGAATAAACCGCCGTGATGTTAAATTTTCATATTTCTTATTCAACAGACATACTATTTTAGCTCCGTATATTTCCATAAAACGTGTATTTACCGGGTTCTTCACTACCAGGCTCAGTTCTAGGGCAGTCAGCGATGGGAGGCGGCGGCGCGGCACGCGGCCTGTGCTGCCGCCGCCGCACCGTCACACGCGCCACGCTCCTCGGAGCCGCTGGAGCTAGCGCCTTCTTCACCGCTTCTACATCTTGCCATACCTGCATAATTATTCATTATAGAATCCTACTTGCGAAGGGTCAAAATATAAGTACGTTAGCTTAAACGCTCTGTTTAAGCTATCATTAACTCGGGACAAATATTATGTGATACATAATCAGTGTCAGTCGAAAATATAATCAGCGAGAGAACCGAATCCGATTGGATCATCTTAAATTTCTGTATGGATTTCGTTGACAGTAAAAAGGGACACGTTCTCACCTCGATGTCGGTGCTCGGGCCGCCGGCACCACTAAGCAGGCCATGGGCCACGAGGACCTGGCACCGCATGATGTCGCAGTAGTCTGCCAAACATACTGCATCCTCCGCCTGTACATACATAGATAGGTATGTGTTTCTTCAGCCAAAACAATGCCGACATAAGGTAGGCGTTATTTCCAAATGGACTACAGAGTTCAATGCTATGGTTTTGAGTGTACACTTTAGATAAAAACCATTTAGTATCATCTTACTCAGAATGTTTAAGAGTATATGTGCCCATTATAGCGTACTATATATATATATATATATACATGTATTTACATACAATACAATACTCTTCTTTGCACACCATTATACAAATTTTATGGAAGGAATCAAATTAAAAGAGAATAGAGTACAATGGGAGGTCTTATCGCTATATACATAATTATATTATAAATACCTAAGTAGGTATCTGCTTAATTGCCACATTTAACTGGTGAGCATAAGGTCCCGGGTTTGAATACCGGGTCGGGCGAAGTGTTACTACAATTTTCAATTAAGTAATTCTCAGTAGTAGCACGGAGTCTGGATTTGTGCCCGGTAGATGGCTATAGGCTCATCCCCATCACATTGGGACCCATAACATAACTGGCGAAATGTGGGTGTACTCTACAGTCATCTCTGCCTACCTCTTAGGGTAATACAGGCGTGATGTTATGTTATGTTACCTGATCGTAAATAACGATGCAGCGGATGTTTTACGCAAACCCAGACGGATATAATTGTAACCTATACCTTGTTAATCTGGTTCTTGTGACGGTGGTCGAAGTGCGTGTCTAGGTGTTTCTCCTCGTAGAAAGACTTGCCACAGTAAGCGCACGTCCACTGCGACGGCCGATGTTGCAGCTTTGCAGCATGTTGCGGCGCAAATATGTCGCGTGCTGGGTGGAATGGACACTCCAGTGGTAGTTTCACCTGCAAAATGTATTAAATGAATTAGACCAGTAGATTTCAAAACTATGTTTCTTGACACCATAATAATAACAGACCACAGTAGGTACTATAAATACTAATTCATTTTATTGTCCTATAAAGTTTAAGTTTTTCGTACATTAAAGTTGATACTGATCATTCGTTAATGGTGGCTAGCACCAAAATAAGTCACAAATAGTTCTCATAAATTGACACTTAGGTAGTTTTAAAGTCTAACGGAATTCTGTCGAGAGATGCGGGGCAGCGTACGCAGAACTCGTGTTCCTCGACCTAAGGTAGCCACCCTGGGGTTTTGGCCGGTAAAAGGAGAACTCTCTCATCCACCCCAGGGCAGAGGAAGTCCATGAGGATTTCCCCAGTATAAAACTAAAAGTTCTCAGGGACATGATTTTAAAAGAGGTATGTCTAAAGTCTTACCTGAAACCTCTCCAACACTGGGAGCCATTTGTTCTGTATAACTTTTCTTACGATTTTGGAGTTGTCACGAGAGCAGGTGATTTTGAACACTGATGGCCCCGGCCAAGGGATCAGCGTAAGGAAGAGTAAGGCCAGGACCTGTCAATACAAAAATACTTACAAGTTAACTCCTATATATATTTGTTACACTCCTAATTTACAGGAAATACAAACATTACGCTTTATGCAGACTGAGTGACATGCTCGTCGTAGTACACTAAAATCTCAAGTTATTACTGTAAAGAATTATTGACATGTGAAATACATAAAACGTGTCCTACATTATTTATGCAGTCACTTATGAACTTCCTAATATACATTTGGCGTTTGCCGTTTCGACTAGTTAATAATAATATGTTATAATAGTATAAAGCTAATACATATTATACCTATGTATCTATAGTACGTAAACCGTTCAGTAATTCACAGAACAACTAATAGGATCCTTAAATTAATATTTCACTGTGACATTATTTCAGCACCATCCACTTCCTGAGTCAATACGAGTCAATTGTAATTCAGTTCACAAAACATTATAAACCGTCAACACTCACACTAAAGGTAGGCACTGATTGGGATTCTGGACACTAACTTCAAAGTAACACCATCGTTAACTATAACGAATAAACCTATTAGGAATCACATTCAAAATTTAGGTTATGCTTGTGTTATTTAACTATTGATTTTTTAACATTCAAGACCTAACCTTATCGTTAAAGAAATGTCGCCTTACCTCGAGGGAGAACGAAGTGGTCCTCATTCATATCTCTTATACGGCAGATGGTCAATGAAACTTTTTATAATAATTGTTCAAAATGCTAGTTTATTACATAAAGTAAAGGAGCCTCAATGTGCGTTGCCATCACCGGTTCTTCCGCGCATGCGTACTGTACACCCGGTCTCCCCTCTCGTCAAAACTTCAATGTAATTACTGCGACCTCAGAAAGTTCCTGGTATATGAATGATACAATGAATATTTTATAAACGTTATTTTTGTTAACATAGATAGATCTTTAAAATCGTAACTACTATAGACAATTTAATATTGTGAACATACTAAACACGGAATGCAGCATCAAACATTATATCATTGGCTGCCTCGTTGGTCTAGCGGTTATAAAACGCGACTGCTAAGCACGCGGTCCTGGGTTGGAACGCCGGGTCGGGCAAAGTATTATTAGGTTTTTTTATTAGGTAATTCTCAGTAACAGCACGGATTCTGGATTTGAGCCCTGTCGATATCTAACCTATTCACATTGGGACCTAAATAATACCGCTGCCTACCCCTTCGGGGAATACAGGCGCGATAGTGTGTATGTCATTATTTTTTAAAGAAATTTATAAAAAATAAAACACCCCACCGCTAAAAAACTGAAAAGAAAAACCAAGTATAGAATTAGGTTAAGTGAGGATTAAGAATAACATAGTGTCTTTAGCAGTCGGGAGCCATAAAAATCTCGACCGGCTTAAATATTCTCAATAATAATACATTAACTGTCGAAATCCATCCAGCCCGCATTTGGAAGAAACAAGGTACCTATTAATAAAGAAATTTACAAACATACCTACATACAAGATAACCCTTCCTTGGCAGTCAGGTAACCATGATTACTGAATCTAATTGAAATTTGGTGACGGTCCACAGGCGATGTGGCGTCATCCTGAGGGAATCTCATGCCGTCCCTTATAGCAAAGATGAATACACCGGGGTTATTTTAGTAGGTAGGGACTGTCGTTTTTACAACGGGCAGTCCCACACACTCCCGCCGCTCTTCCCCCATGGGTGGCGGGAAAAAAGGTCAGAACTGCCATCTGCAATAAAGATATTATGGTCCAAAGTATGTTTTAACACACTTTATATTGCCTTAGGTATAGTTACACGCATAATCCGATGGATCAGTCCGACAGGACCGGAAAGTGACTATGCGCTGGACTTATGTTCTCTCAGTTTGTAACCTCACTAAACATCCCACAGTAAGAATAACCACTAGCAAGTAGCTACTACCATATATTCAAATCATACCTACCGTAGTCTAGGTGGTCAAAAAGATGCTACAAAATTACTACGATCTCATGAGAATCTCATTTGATCATGCTAGAGGTTAAAATATCTAAGATACGTACAACATGCATCCCTGAAGTCGTAGAGAATACCAAAATCGAATGGTATAATAATCGAAGAATCGTAGCCCAATTATATAATCGTAGCTAAGCCAGCTTCTTCCGTATTAGTCCAGGATACTTTAAGTCTGTGCCCAATGCCCCACGATGCCTTATTTATGACGTAGCATACTACAGTCGTAGCACAGTTATAATTAATACATTCGTAGCACATAGGTAACGATACTGTCCTAATGACGTCCTACTTTACAAAATGATACCTGAGACGTAGTCAAACTACGAATCAGTCTACAAACGTAGCACAGCTATATAACTAAATCAGTAAGAATAATCATTCCTCATAGACGTAGCACGCTACTAATTATCGCAGTAAATCTATTGAAAGCACTGTAGCAGATCAAGGTCTACTATTCTGTAAAAAGTATCAAATGGTGAAGTAAGTACTCATGTGGATATAGGTCGACTGGTAGTAATAGTATGCAATCCAATGAATAAGGTTTCCCTGCCGACGTTCACGTTGCAGTCAATAAACCTATTTCTTAATTAAGTACATTATTTTTATTGTGTTGCTATAATTATAAATCAAAGTATTTTGAAAACGTAGGCACAATAATGAGAAATGTGTTATTGTCGATTTATAGAAGTTACAAATGCTTGTTGCAGGTAGGGCTGCCAGGTCGACAAACCTAATAGCCGGACAGACCAGCAAGTTTGGCCGGACATTTGAGTAGAAAGGCCGGACACCCTACATTATCGAGGATTTTGTCTCAGTATTAATAGGTACGAGTCGTACCTATTAATACTGAGACGGTCGACTGACGTGGTCGTCGCCTGCGCTCGGCCACGCTCGGCGCTCGTTTGCGAAATGTAAAAAGCCTAACAAAAGCCGGACAAGCCTGACACCGTTTATTTTGGCCGGACTCGCAATCAAAAAGCCTACCTATGTCCGGCTTTATCCGGACGCCTGGCAACGCTAGTTGCAGGTATAAGTACACAATTACTACGAAATAGGATTAGTAAGACTAGCCGTCACGCTACTTCATATGTGCAGCCAATACAGTAATATTAGCTTCTATGTTAGGGTTTGTTTGCACTGGTCAAATCAACGCAGAGTTACGATCAAGATAAAGAAAAACATAGGTACTGAGTATTGTTTACGTTGATTTCACAAGGCTGTATTAAAGGAACACTGAAAAAACACAACAGTAACTGCCTGAAAGTAACACACATCATTTAACTTTTACGCGATTATGAGTTGTTCCCAAAGCCTCTTACAATGCGAGGAAAATGAGGCTCTTAGTCACATCGTGGAGACAGGGTAATAGTCATAATACTCTAGGGCATTATGACGATCAAGAGGGTCCTCTCATTATATCGTCGGATGTCCTAACATCAAACACATGTACCTAACAGGTACAATGGACACACTGAATGTATTGAGAAATTTAAAAAAAATGCCTGATGTAACAGGACCTTTATAACCGAGCGTGCCCGGTGCAGTCTCGTCTGCATATTGATGCTCGACACGCTCGCATGAAATGTTTGAGTGCCCTCGGAAATAGCGCGCGCGGCAATTTAACCTCACTTAGGTAGGAATTAAAATTATTTAAGTTATCTACGTACCACTTTACCTAAGGGCATAATAAGATTTTCTTATGTAGGAGAATATATAGGTACTTTAATTAAAATATGTATTGATTCTTGGTAATATAGTACCTAAGGCTCATTAAGTTACATTCTACTACATAAACAAGCTTAGGAATTAGTTTTCATGCCAAGTCAACTTTGATTAGATTCTCACATATTCAAATTCTTTAGAAAGTTGCGGCTTATCAATAAGCGTAAACAATTCAACTACTCCTTAGATTCAATCATTTTTTTTGCATTTAGTGTTTTGCGTTAGTTTGCAAAGGTTCGTATAGGACCAGTACACTTTGTGCATACTAACAAACCAATAAAACGGCAATTAACAAGTCAAAACAAAATTTGTTTGATAACAGTTGTATAGCCGCCGCCGAGCCGAGCCACTGCCGCGCCACGACGCACACTTCGCACACTTTTTAAAAGACATCTCTCCTTTCATACAGGTTAGTAAGTGATACGCGATCATAGAGTATCCATTATAGAGTATCCATTACACACTTTTTGAAGGTTATGAACATCTCTGTCCTGTATACCTAATTTAAAAAATACTTAGACATGACTTAGTGCTTCAGTGTCGGTATTGTCGCATGCACTTGAACATTTCTACTTCCGATGTCGTCAGTGAATAACTTTGGGTTGCTACACAATTTGTAAAATTATGATTCACGTTTTTGTTTACATGGAATGCAAAAGATAAATCTAAAAGTGCCTTACATCCGCACCTGTTAATTAAATGTTTAAAAACAAGGCTTGGCAATGTTGCTAAATGAAACAATATAGGTATCCAATTGTACTGGCACAGTTCAACATTGTTTAACAGTTTTGATTTCAACTGTTATTCAAACATTGAATGGAGTTCCCACCACATCGATCGTATTAAGAAATCAGAGTATATATATAGGTGACTAAATGTTGTATGTAGTTAGTAAAAAATATATTAGTTGTGTAACAGTTTTCTCTTTACAATATGTTCGGTCGATACGGACCAGGAAGAAGAATAATGTGCCTCGTTTTTGTTATATCACTAAAATGTGGAAGACCCATTTGGAGTATCCCGCCTGGAGCACAAATTTTGTTTCTTGCTGAACCATCGAACGCCACTTTTGATTCATTCGAAACTCATTACAGCGATGAAAGTTTTACAATCAACACGGTGGGTTGTGTAATTCCAGCAATTAATATATTTGATATCTCGATAAGGAAATATATACATATCCCTAAAAGACTTATCCCCCCATGTCCCCATTATGAACACCGTTTACTCGAAAACAACAATACTCATATATGGACTGTAAAAGAAAATTATAAATATTTTAATATTAATATTAGTTCCAATTCAAACTTAGTATGTTGCTATAGACCATTTTATCGACCACAATTATTTAAAGGTATGTCACCAAAAATTGTTGATAATAGAATCCAGTATCTAGATTGTATTATGTTCCGGAATGTAATAGAAGTTAATAACGAATTTGTAAAAGTGACTTGTTTTTTCGATACCAATGTTATATACGATCAATTTTTCATATTTACCCCAAAAAAACCGTTTACGTTCAATAGGGAGCAACCGTTCAAGGAACCCGTCAACCAGACAATGTATAATGTTATTATTATGGGATTAGGATCCATGTCAAGACAAAATTTCTACAGAACTATGCCAAATACTCTACAAATGCTAAAAAAGCATAACGCAGTTGAATTAAAAGGCTATAATACGGTCGCAGACGATACGTTTCAGAATATTATACCAGTTCTAGTCGGTATGAACAAATCCGAGTTGATCAACACTTGCTGGCCGCGTGGAAGAACGACATTGGACAGCTGTCCTTTCATCTGGGAAAGGTTTAAGGACATGGGATACTACACAGCTTTAATGGAAGATACTGCAAGATACGGCATGTTTAATCTAGACAAGTTTGGTTTTCGAGGCACACCTACTGATTACTATGCACATCCATTTATATACGAATCTGAAAAAATGGGTAGAAAACGAAAAAAAGTAAGGAAATTAGAGCGACTGAAACTAATACAATATTTGATGGCACAGAGATCTCATGAGCCCATTTCCACGTGTATAGGAGACAAATACAATTTTGAAGTTCTTCTGAATTACATTGAAAGTCTTTCAACCACGCTGAAAAAACTCAAGTTATTCGGTTTATTTTGGGAAACGTCTATGAGTCACGACTACTTAAATGATCCCATAAAGATGGATAAGGCATATGTTACATTAATTAGAAAATTTGAATCAACTGGCTATTTAAATGACACGATATTATTATTTTTAAGTGATCACGGCATGGACATCGGAGAAATTCATTTAACAAAACAAGGTCGAATAGAACAACGATTGCCGTTTGTCTTTATTGTTGCGCCGCCTTCATTTCGCCAACAATATAGACTAGCTTATCATAATTTGAAAGTCAATATGGGACGTCTAACTACGCCTTATGATCTTCATAACACATTACTAGATCTCATTGATTTAAATAACATAAATGAGGAGGAAATATTGAAACGAAGTAGAGAGTTTTATACGCAGGATAGAGGTATCAGTCTATTCTTACAGATCCCCAGAAACAGAACCTGTGAACTGGCTGGCATTAGTAATAAATGGTGTGCTTGCTACAATTATGTGAAGGTTGCACATGATAACCCAGTAGTTCAAGATGCCATTAGCTATATAACGTATCAAATGAATGAGGTTTTGAGGCCTTATCCAGAATGCTTGAAACTTATTGTTGACGACATCATTGTAGCAAAAGAAATGTTGCCGGTATACGAGAATAACGTTGAATGGCGTGACTTTAATGTCATAGTTCGCGTGGCTCCTGGAGGTGCCATTTACGAGACAATCATGAGATACTACAATCAAGAGTGGAAAATTGTTGACCATGTCAAACGTCTCAATTTTCCCGGCTATCGTAGCTCATGTGTAGACGATGCCAATATCAAATTATATTGCTATTGTAAATAAGTTAAAGTTGTAATAAACATAATATTTAAAATTAACAGATTTATTTATTATTAGTCTGATTATTGTTAATGTACAACACAATCATGGTTAATTACTTCTAGTTATGATCATTTAGGTATTTAAAAACTGTATACCAACTATCAAAAATATTTTTCAGTCTTAAGCAATGTAGTCAATAAGTATTATTAAATTTATTCAGGTACAATATACAGAGGCCTTGAGATATTACCATGGTTTGCAGGTTAGATTATCAACTCAGTTTTACATAAGTAACCAGCCTAGAACACTATACTTCCTGGGCTTAAGAAATTGTCAATGAAAACTTAACAGGATTTTATTAAAAAACAAATAATTATTCATTGAAAATAATTAATAACAAACCTTGAATTAAATAATAATACCAAACAGACAACGGAAAATATAAGTACATAGTTATATTTTGCTATAAGTAAGGTTGGTGCTCTACATCCTGATGACAGTTACAATAGATATAAAGATAGACTCTGTTTCTTGTCTGAACTAAAATGTTGGATAGTGCTGACAATTATTTTCTTTAATCCATAGGTACGTTTATATTGGGTGTCTCGGGACAGAATATCGAACATTTAACTACGTTTGTAGGCAAGAGGTGACCAAATGTACATATAAACGTTAATATAAGTAAATAAATAGTACCTCTTAACATTTTTGTACGTAGCACTAGAGCCAAGTTATTAAAACAAGGCACAGGTTGTTTTGTTGAAGGACGCATGCGCGCAGCCTCCGCCCCGAGCCCCGGTCTCATCCCTTCACCCCACACTCATCTACCTAGTGCTGTCTTGCTTACATGTTTCATAACCGGGGCCACCACCTAAACGAACTTCATTCTGTGTAATTTTTTGTCAGTATTAAACCTGGGCCACGCACCCCGGGCCGCGTTACAATCGCTTCCAATAAGTGGGCACATACGTGGCTACAGCACTCCTCGATGACATTAAAATAAAACATGTACACACTTACACAGGCCCCTTTAACTCATAATATCAAAACAAACCCGATCCAATCTGTGCGCAAGTAAACATTATTTAAATTAAAAATGCCGAACAGAGTGTACATGTGTTGTTGTATCTTCAGTTGCTATTGTTTTTGTCACTTCGTGTTAATACGACGTTAAATTAACTTCTTCTAAGGTAAGTGAATACTTTTTGCCTTTCAGTTATTAGTTACTAACATTGTAAAGATATTATATCGCAGAGTCAAATAATAGTACTTATCTATTAAATACTTCTTAATTTTTCATGAAACTCAAATGTACACCATCTTATTTCATCTTACAAATAACCAGTCCATCTGTTTTTGAAGATATTATAGAGAGTTGCTTTAAAAATTATTTTTAGAGTAAATAGTCTAGTTATTTAAATTTACATATGTATATATAAATGTAATAGTTATATATGTATTTATGCAAAGATAAGTCTAATAAACATTTTTACCAACAATATTTAATACAATACTAATCTGTATATAAAATACACCGCACCAAAAATAATTCACATGTTGTCGTCATTCAACTATCAACTGCCTCTGTAGAACTCTACAAATTGTGCACCTTGATGAATTACATAGGAGTTGCATTTGGTTACGGGTGGCAATTTGTTTAACGATTTTGTTTCAATTTTGAGTATGAAATGTATTTTAAGAAAAGTACATTTTTCGCCCATTTGCAATAATTATTTTATAGTAATCTTAATGTTTTATTTTATAATATTAAAAATATTAAAATTGTATCGTTTTTTAGCAATACATTCAGACCACTCAAATGATTAGGTAGGTAAGTATAAAATTAGAGGTCGGTTTTTAGTCTTAACTTACTACACCAATCTTCTGCTTTTATCGTTTTTTTCAGATCTGTCTTACTTATAGATTTAACATCACGCCTGTATTCCCCGAAGGGGTAGGCAGAGGTGCACATATAGTACACCCACATTTCGCCAGTTATGTTTTAGGTCCCAATGTAATAGGGGGCGAGCCTATTGCCATCAACCCGGTACAGATTTAGACTCCGCGCTGCTACTGAAAATTACCTAATGGAAAAACCCAATAACACTTTGCCCGACCCGGGATTCGAACCCAGGACCTCGTGCTCAGCAGTCGCACTTAGCGACCACTAGACCAACGAGGCAGTATACTTATAGATTTCAAGTAATGAGTTTGGTATCAAAGAAATTAGCAATCATTTCTCTTATATACTCCGCACCAATTTATATTGCGTTATAAGAGTACATACATACATAAAGTCACACCTGTTTCCCTAAGGGGTAGGCACGGATTTCCATTTCCTACGATCCTGGCATACTTCTTTTGTTTTATTTACACGCATCACATTCCTCAAAGAGTATTAGTATAATATATTGTCCTAAAGCAAGAACTTATATTTATACCCGCAACAATCAACCGAGGACTTTATCGTTTTGATTCGTTACACGCTACACCTGCTAATCTTACATGAATAAAAAATAGGTCTAATAAATGATTGTGTACAATAAATAGTAATAGACTCGTCCCAGTATTACGAAAACTATACAGAGAAAGAGTAGCCTTCCAATTCGAAGAATACAGCCGACAATGATAAAAATGTAAATGTGCCCGCAGTGACTGTAGCAAACTCTCAAAATATTAGTTGAGTCATGACAGGATTTATACATCATAACAGACTATAATATAGCGTAACACATCTAACACTAGAACTATGCTTTTAACGCGAAAAGGAATTGTCTTTTATGTATAACTAATATTAATGAAACAGTAAACATTCACTAACATTGGATTTCTCTTTTTATTTCAGCATGGCTCAGCTGGTAAAGGGAGGCACAAGACTACGCTCAGTACCGGTGCGCTTCAGATACCTATTCCTACTTGCGACGGTATTCGGCAGCAGCTTTCTTATTATATCTATCACTAATCGCACGGAGATATTACTTGTTAATAGCGACCAATCATTGTCTTCCTTGGATCTAGAACATTATGAAGTCCAACCCGAAGCAAGTTTTACTATCAAAACAGAAGGTTGTACCATACCAGGACTAATAGCCTTAGACGAAACTATTAAACCATTCAATCATCCTCCGACAGAACTAAAAGATTGTCCGAATGCTAATTATACTCTGCTTCAACACAACGAAACACACATTTGGGTTGATCCAGAAATGTTACAATATTACAATGTCCCTAGAGATGGAAATATGTCATGTTGTTACAAATCGTTTTACAGACCTAAGTCAATCAACAATGTTTATTCTGAACATGTTGATGATAGAGTTCAATATGAGGATTGTGTGGAATTTTATAATAATATCGAAGTGGAGCATGAATTTGTTAAAGTGTCTTGCGATTATGAACAAAAAACAATATACGAACAATACTTTCTATTCGCACTAAAAAAGCCAATGCATACATATGGTCGAAAAAAAAAGACGAGCAAAGCGAAAAACCAAACATCATTTTACAATGTTATTGTGATGGGCATCGATGCAATATCAAGGTTAAATTTTTATAGAACGATGCCCAAAACATTGGCCTACCTTAAAAAGAAGGGTGCTATAGAATTACTAGGTTACAACAAAGTGGGTGACAATACATTTCCTAACTTAACACCCATGCTTCTTGGCATTAAGGAAACTGATTTGAAGAGAACCTGTTGGCCACACGATAGTGCCAATTTTGATAACTGTCCTTTTATCTGGCAGTGGTTTAAGGAAGCCGGTTTTTATACTGCTCTCGGAGAAGACACTGCGACATTGGGCACTTTTAATTTTGCTAAATACGGATTTATTAAAACTCCTACCGATTACTACATTCGCACCTTTTTACATGAAGCCGAACTTAACGTAGGTAACACTAAAGATTTTAACTCATATATATGTATGGGTAACAAATACTTCTATAAGGTCCTTCTAGATTACATTGAAGATTTAACATCAGCCTTGAGGTTTTCCAAATTATTTGGATTTTTCTGGGAGGTGTCTATGAGTCATGATTACTTAACCTATCCGATGGCTATGGACGGTAGCTACACAAATTTTCTAGAAAGACTCGATAGTTATAATTATTTAGACAATACAGTTCTTATATTATTAAGTGATCATGGCATACGATGGGGTGCAATAAGGTTAACTAAACAAGGACGATTAGAAGAGCGTCTGCCCTTTGTTCACATATTATTACCACCCTCTTTTAAAGAAAATTACAACCTAGCTTACGAGAATCTAAAGCAGAACAGCAAACGGCTGACAACACCGTTCGACATGTACGCTACTCTGTCTGATTTGATAAATTTGGAAGAAATAAATAACGAAAATATCAAAGACCGAACGAAAACGCCTTATAGCCTAAATAGAAGTATAAGTCTGTTCTTACCGATTCCGAGAAATCGAACTTGTAAGACCGCTGAGATCGACGACCATTGGTGTACATGCCACAAGGGTATTAAATTATCAACGAAGAGTTTTGAAGCGCGCGATGCTGCTGAACAATTAGTAAAGCATTTAAACCAATATTTGGAGGAACACCGTCAGTGTGCAGAACTGGCTCTGGCAGAAGTTCTAGAGGTGACAGAGATGATGGCCGGTAAACCGAGGAAGGATGAAATAGGTTGGCGCGAGTTTATGGTGGTAGTGCGAACGTCACCCGGCGACGGCGTATTTGAGGGTACCTTGCGGAGTCGAAATGACAAGTGGAACCTAGCGGGTACCATCAGCCGCCTGAACCTGTATGGTGACCAGAGCCACTGCGTGCACCACTACCAGCTTAAACTTTATTGCTACTGTCGATAGCTGCCACAATCCAATAATATATATTTATATAATATGTATTAAAAAGCTGTGATATTTCTAAGTGTTGACTCTACGAAACGTTTATAGACTTTTAGCAATATAAGAGTAATAATATATTATTTTAGTTACATAAAGGATATTGATGAAAAATCCGGGCCTGTTACTTATAAGTAAGTAGTTTTATTGTTTGCTAGTAATGTGATACGTTTGTACATATATTGTAAGTAGTACAGATATATTTGACTCCCTGCCCTGTGGAACCTAGAAGAATTTGTAGAAATGTTTTAGTATATAGGTAACTTGCTTTGCTGTAGAACCCATAAGAGCTCTGTTTCTTGTTGGTACATATCTTTTACTACTAACGTAGGTATATTATAATACACAAAATGATGCAATAATGTCACTTGATGAGTGCATTGCCGCATCTTCCAAAGATTGTTGTAATGTATTATTTATAAACACCTGTATAAAAAAATGTATCTAATGATGTATCACTCGATAAGTTTATGTTGGCGTATGTGATAGCAACATTCTGGTATTTTAATGATATAAGTATTTCCCATACATTTTAGAATAGGTATTATTGCTTAATAATATTACTATATTTATAAGCTCAGTGATTGAATGTATTCGATTCTGTTGGTGTCTGTTTACTTTAGAAATAATAAAAGTTTTTAGAAAGTTTTATTACTTATAGCTAGGCAACTATGTTTAATAGTTCGCGATTTATCAAAGATTTAAGAATAAAAGCTGAACAATGGATATGCATGATTGAAAGAGAGAGATAAAAATATGAATTTGTTTATCAGAAACCGCTTTGAAATCGAATGATATAAGTATTGTCTATATTTTATCGACAGTAAGAAGAAGTACTGTAGTTATTAGTAGTGTGAGAATTATAACATATCACAACGACATAAAAACATTATTTAATTATTGTTAAATTTTATATTCAAAACATAAGTACATACTTCGATACTTCAATACGTAAATTTTGTATTAAACTATATTCATATTTAGGTACCTAGATGTTATGACGCAGGTAGCGATATGGATAATTTCTGTACATATCTTTTAGTTAGCGTTAATAAAGCGAGCAACACAGGAATCTGATTCAGTTATTATTAACATAACTTATTAAAATCATAGATAAAATATCGTCCTTTTTATTTTCAATAAAAGTAAACCGTTGTTTTTGTCTTTTTATTTCATCAGTTTTCGTACAATAAACAAGAATACAGTTCATCACATGATGACGATAATCTAGGACTATAATTATAATAAAAACGAATGCCTACCTACACCGAGGTCTGCTTATTGAAATATACTATTCTTACTTGCCAGTTTTCGCAGTAACATCTACCTATATAATAAAAACCTTGACCAGACTTTTATAACAAATCATACAGACAGAAAAACATATTTAACAATATTAATTTTAAGTAGGCTCGTAGCAAAGTCGTAGCTCATAACCCGTAGCTCAATCGGCGCAACGCTTGCTGGAGTCAATCCCAGAATGAGTGATCGTTGTTCTTCACAACTGACACATTCATGCTCTTATAGGCCCTGATACCCTTCAGTGCCCTTAGCACGAATATTATACACTATCGTCACGTTTTCGTATCGAGTAAACTATTCTATAACGTTAACTATTCGATAGTCAAAAATATTCGTGCTAAGGGCACAGGTGTCCCCCTTACGGGTCCTGCGTCAGATCTCTTTCCGTTAGATCCGTTTGCTGTCATATCAGAGACTAGGATTGTAAGGTACGCATCCCCATATAAAGGGAATGTAGGCAAAGGTTGGATTAAACTGAATAAGTATACATACTTAGACAATATCAAGCCCCGTTTTTACTAGGCGACATTTGTCCCGCGACTCTGTAGTTTGACACGAAATTTGTCCCGCCCGATGTAACCAACGCGCGGTCGCGTCGCGGGACTTGTAGCTCGACAAGTTTTAAATAATGGGGCGCGAGACGCTTTTTGTAAGTCGCACAGAACAATACTAACCTCTTTGGGCGACACACTATTCAGCACTAGGCAGTGTGAACAAGGCAAATGACGAGCGACATTGTCCCGCAAAATTCCCAAAATATACCACGGGAATGTTGGGCGATATTTGGTACACGACTCAGTTGCACGACACGAAATTTATGTGTCTCGCGCTATGTCGGCTGCGACATCCACGGTCGCGCGACTTCTCGCAAGTCACACGCGCGACATCCTTGTCCCTCGACAGTAGCCCGACATGAGCCACAAAGTCGTAACGACATACCACGTGAATGTTGGACGTCAAGTCCCCGCGACATGTCCCCGTAGGTACCTAATAATAATAATTAATTCAACTCGCAATTTCTTCGTTATAAGTAAAAATAAGTGATAATACACCAGAGCAATTATGATAATTGGATTGTTTTCAGTATGAACCAACAGCGCATCGAACCGTACTCGTTGAGCGTCCGCTTCAGGTATGTCTTCCTCGTGGTACTGGTCTGCAATAGTGGATTTTTCATCTTATTGCTCATTACTAGCGCACCGTGGGATCTCCATCAGCCGAAAACAGATAGTAATGATGAAAGGTTTACAATTCAAACTGAAGGTTGTAGCATATCACTATTACATCCTGTGGATGAAAGTGTCAAAAAATTTGTTGAATATCCTATACAAATGAAACCATGTCGGGATCCAAACATTGCTTTGCTGGAACGTAGAGAGGATCGAATCTCGATTAATATGAAGAACATTCATTATTACAATATTACCGATAGCACCAAATTAGCATGTTGCTATCGTTCGTTTTTCAGGCCCAAATACATAAAAGACATAACGTCGAGGAACGTTGATAACCGCGTTATATATAATAGATGTACCTATTTTACTGATGCCATTCGAATCGTTGATGAATATGTTAAAGTTACGTGTTATTATAATGAAACTACTAAGGTCTACGAAAATTTTTATCTGTCTGCACCTAAGAAAGTTTTTCTAAAACATGACAGCAAAGGTGAAATGCCTAAAAACCAAAGTGCTTATAACATTTTAATATTAGGCATTGATGCAGTATCTAGACAAAATTTTTATAGGACTATGCCGAAGACAATATCCTATATTAAAGATTATGGTGCTGTAGATTTAGCAGGATTTAATAAAGTAGGTGATAATACTTTTCCTAACATAATTCCATTATTGTTGGGTATTAAAGATACGGAATTAAAACAAACTTGTGTACCTTACGAAAGTGCAACATTTGATAACTGTCCGTATGTATGGGAGCAGTTCAAAGAGGCTGGGTACTATACAGCACTTGCAGAAGATAGCTCATTACTGGGCACTTTCAACTACGGTAAATATGGTTTTAGTCGGACGCCAACAGATTACTACATACACACGTTTATACATCAAGCTGAAAAGTTTGCTGGTTACAATAAAGATTTTAATAGTTTTTTATGCATGAATGACATGTATTTTTATGAAGTCCTGTTAGAATATATAAAAAGTCTAACAGATAGTTTGAAAAATACCAAATTGTTTGGGATTTTTTGGGAAGTTACAATGAGCCATGACTATCTGAACTATCCTATGGTGATGGACGATAGTTACCTACAGTTATTCATGAAATTACAAACTTCAAATTACTTAAATAACACGATCATTTTACTAATGAGTGACCATGGCATACGTTGGGGAAAATTTCGATCGACAAAACAAGGATGGCTTGAGGAACGATTACCATTCATGTTCATTATGGTGCCCCCTTCGTTTCGTGAAAAGTATTCTAAAGCTTACGACAATTTAAAATCAAACAGCCGTCGTTTAACCACTCCATTTGATGTTCATGCTACTTTAATAGACCTCATCAATTTAGATCTGATTCAAAATGATATTATTTCTGCCAAAACTAAAAACTCATATGCACAAAATAGAGGAATTAGTTTATTTTTGCCTGTACCACAGAACCGGACTTGTAAAACGGCAGGAATAGATGATCACTGGTGTACTTGTCTCAGAAGAACAGTGCTACCGAAAGAGAGCTCGGAAGCTGTAGTAGCTTCTGCACATCTTGTTAGGCATCTAAATTTATTGATCAGAGAGCATCCAGAATGCGCGCACTTGACATTAGCTGAAATAATGGAAATATCTGAAATTAATGAAGGCACGCCTAACAAAATTGAAATTGGACCGAGGGAGTATTCAGTAAAGGCCCGAGTTTCACCAGGAGACGGAGTGTTTGAGGCGATGCTTCGAGACGACAGTCAGAACTGGACGCTGGTGGGATCTGTGAGCCGACTCAATACATATGGAGATCAGAGTCGTTGTGTACACAGTTATAAACTTAAACTGTATTGTTACTGCATCTAACATGTATTGGTACGTCTCTATTTACATAATCCTTCTACTAGTTTTTTGTATGTTTGTTATTCAATCAAGCAAAAGCTGTTCAATGAATTTTGATGAAAAGTACAATGATGGCTTTTTACAAGGATTGAGCTCAGTTGACATTTTTTATACGGGTAACTTACATGGATAAATGACTGCTACACATTGGTTGATTATTTACTTTTAACTAAAAACAATATAAGTAGGTACCTCACTACAAAAGCGTTTAGATGACGCACAACATGACTGCTGTCCTGGGTTTGATTACCTGGGCTGGGTCGGGCAAAGTGTTAATGGGTTTTCCATTAGGTGATTCTCAGTAGCAGCACGGAGTCTAGATTTGTGCCCGTTTAATGGCCATACGTTCGCCCCGTCGCATGTCGCCCTCTCTTATTTGGGACATATAACATAACTGGTAAAATGTAGGTCTAGGTACACTTAGTCTAATCCCCATTCCCATCCCCATTCAAAAAGGCCGAAACTTCGAAACACATTTTTTTAATGTACTGATGTAAAACCTTTTAACTTATTCTGTGTTATAGGGAAAATGAAGCTTACCTATTAGGTATTTGGCCACTTTTAGTGGTTTTGACTTTGTTTTACTATCTTAGAGGGAATGATCGACCATCGCACAGCCTAAACCACTGGAGCTAAACCGATAAAAAACGGACTACTCTGGTATCTGTAAAAAATACTGCGTGGTCATATATTACAAAAAAGTATACGCGTCGTGACTTGAGAACCTCCTCCGATTTTTCGTCATTTAAAAATGAACTGACATAAATTATTAGTCTCCCTAAAACTCGATAACGGCTGGACTGATTTGCCTAATGATGGAAGTCCAGAGAAGGTTCAAATGGTGAGAAGGCGGTACGAAGTTCGCCGGGTCAACTAGTTTTAGATACATATAGAAAAATATTCTTATGGGACTTTTCGACGTCGTTTAAAAACTATGAATAGAAAATAGGAACATAATTAGCGTTGTAAGATCAACTAAAATATTGTCTAAAAACATAAAAAAGTTTTCAGACAAGATTTGATCAAAATAATTAAATAGGTTCAAACCTATTTAATTCTTTTGATTTTATCGTTTGGGATTCGGTGTACAATAGAGAACCCTGTTAAAATTATTAACACAGTTTACTTGATTCCGTAATCAGAATGTTTGGGTAAAACCTACTGGTAAATAGGTATTGTTACGTAGGTAAAGCCAAAACAGAATTTCCTTTGTGGCGAATTTCACTTAACTTTACACTCTTGGGTAGATCAAGATTAGAAAAATATTTTACGGAAATGAATTTTTCTGCAGTTTTGTCTTATCTTTTAGTTATTATTAAAGAAGTGCTTACGGTTATTAAAAGCGACGTGTTTACTATTCGAACGGAAGGTTGTTCTATAGCTGCTTTTCCGAAAGTCAGTGAAAGTATAAAGACATTAGTGGGTCCACCACAAGCACCACAAACCTGTTCTACTGCCAAGCAACTCGTCTCCGCTAATACATCACATATCTGGGTTATTCAAGAAGCTCTTTCATCATATAACGTATATAAAGAAGAAATATTTTATTGTTGTTATAGACATTTTTCAGCTTTATCTAACATAAGTAACATAACTTACGGCAATTGCAAAGAGTTCTCTACAATAATAAGAGCGGATCATGAATTTGTACGAATTGAATGTTTTTATTTAGATGACAAAATTTACGATGATTTCTTTTTGTTTTCTTCTCATGAAGCTATACCGCCAACATCTCACGATAAAGAATCATACAACATACTCATAATTGGTATAGAAAGCATGTCAAGACTTAATTTCCATCGTACTATGCCATTAACAGCAAGTTTTTTGAAGGATAAAGGTATCGTAGAATTACTTGGCTATAATAAATTAGGAGATAACTCCTTTCCTAACTTGATTCCAGTACTGACTGGACTCTCGTTTGAAAACGTAAAAAAAACATGTATTAATGGTAACAATATCAACTTTAATAACTGTGAAATTATTTGGAATAAGTTTAAAGAAAAAGGATACTACACAGCGCTGGGTTCAGACAGTATCGCTGGACTTCTGGGCACCTACGAGTATAGCCTGCCAAGAATACCGACTCATTTTTATTTACAGCCGTTTATATTCGAAACAAGAAATCTATTCAAGAACCAACATTACAATTTTCATCAATGCATGGGTTCTCAATTCTTTTACGACATTTTGTTAAATTATATTTACGGATTAACGCAGAAATTAAAACGTAATAAGTTTTTTGGTATGTTCTGGGAAGAGTCTATAAGTCACGAAGATCTTAACAAGCCGCATGTAATGGATGAATCTTATTATAATTTTTTAAATAAATTAGACAAAGATAAGTATCTAAATAATACCATCCTTATAATGTTAAGTGATCATGGGATGAGATGGGGTAAAATCGTACGAACAGAACAAGGGCGATTGGAAGAACGACTACCGTTGCTCGGCATACTCCTTCCAGATCGATTCAAACGTCGCTACAAACTAGCTTATAAAAACATTCTTCAAAATGCAAATCGACTAACAACGCCGTTCGATGTTCATAAAACACTTTTAGACCTACTAAATCCAAGATCACTAGAAGATTATTTAATCATGGAAAGAAATAATAAGAGAATCCGGTCTGAAAATGTTGTATACAGTGAATCAAGTCTATTTATTCCTGTATCTGCTAAACGAAATTGCTCATCGGTTGGTATTGAAGAACACTGGTGTGCATGTCGCAAAGGAAAAAAGATCAAAATCGGAAATAATAAGAAATCTTTAGCAGCCCATAATCTTGTAGCGCATATCAACGAGCAATTAAATAGCTATCCACAGTGTCGAAAACTTGATCTTGCACACATTTATGATGTTTCTTTAGTAGAAATAAATAAGCAATGGCGAATTTTTAAAGTGATGGTAAAAACAGAGCCAGGCGGTGGTATTTTTGATGGCACTCTTATCCAAGACGCTGCAAGGTGGGTTGTTTCTGGAACAGTGAGCCGTCTTAACCTTTACCGTGACCAAAGTGATTGTGTTGACGATGCTGCAGTTAAAATGTATTGCTTTTGTGGATGATCATAAGAGCATACTTAGTAAACCTGATATGAACCACAATAATCTATGATAGAGAACTGTGATCTCCACATTGATCTGAACCTACTTGTAACTCTGTGTGTATGTAACTACAATGCTTTATAAAGAATCGTGGATAATGTCATAAATGAAAAGGTGGGCCGTGAATTAAAAGTCGTTCTCCCGAGGACCCACCCCGGCTGACATAATACATTTGAATAATACTCAGTACTTAAGTAGTAGTAAAAAAGTGTTTTAATTTATAAACAACGGTTGTTTCTATTTATTACCCCACTATAGAATTAAGTCAATGGAGTGAACATAAATAGACATAACATTAGGAAAGGTGCTGGCTTACACAAGAATGTTTTTTAAAACGTATTGGTTCTAAGTAGTTCCATTAGGGAAGCAACTTCAGTTCATTAATAAAATAATTGGGATACTGCGATTAGGGTTTTAGTGTGATTAGTCGATACCTGCACGGGGTCTACACTTACAAAAAAAATATTCGACTCAATGCGCACCCACGATAGGTTATAAAATATGTTTCGGGAATTCTTCGTAACTAATAAGTACTAACAGTATCATCTGACAGAATGAATAGCGATTATACGAGATGGGTAATACCCTCAGGCAAGACTGTCGTCGTGTCGGATACGACGAGGAGGCGACGAGCTGTGTTACTGGGCGCCGGCAAGGGGGTGCAAGGAGATGCAATTGCACCCCCCTGACATGTAGGGAAGAAAGTACATAGATTTTTTATTCTTTATTAATTTTGTTTGAAAAGCATTTGAAGGTGTCTAGGTTGCTATAAATCACTTTGTCAATAAATTCAGTGTCTCCTCTACTCTTTTCCTATGAACACTGAGCATGCACAAGCCACTTAAGGTGGCACACTACAACTTTTGAGCGTAGAACCGGGATAACGTGCCACGCATTTTATAGGACAGTGTGGCTGTTAAATTATACATATAAATATTAACTAAACAACAAGAAAAACATCAGCTAGTTAGAAATATTTTTTGATGGCTTTGTTATCGAAGGATAACGAGGACATCAGCTCGATATTAATCATTTTTTTTAAATAGTCCGTGGATCCCTGACTAACACAGAGCCGCGTGTGGATAAATTCTATTATCTTCTAAAATATAAAAATGAATCGCTGAATGTGTTGCTAAGCGCAAATCTCGAAAGCAACTGAACCGATTTCGCTAATTCGTTTTTTAGATTATTTCTTAAAGTACGAGGATGGTTTCAACGAAGAGAAATTTAAAAAATTGCCTGAAAAATTCTAAAAACAACACTTTTCTATACTCCCATACAATCGATTCGTAATTATACTTAAAATTCAATTTGAACTTTAATACCATACCATAAAGTTTAAGTGTTAATGTAGAGGTTCCGGGAAGGCAAAACAATTAAGTGACGTTAGTTCTCACTAATAATATTATAAACGCGAAGTTTTGTAAGTATGGATGGATGACTTTTTGTATTTTTTATGCAAGTTGCCATGCTAGGCTTAAATTTTAAATTGATTAAGGAGAACTTGAAAAATGTTGGACACGAGCGGGACTCAAACCCGCGACAGTCGCGCCACGGTACGGCGGCTGTCGCGGGTTCGAGTCCCGCTCGTGTCCATCATTTTTCAAGTTTCCCTTAATCAATTTAAAATTTTAAAAGTATGGATGGATGTTTGTTACGCGTTCACGTAAAAACTACGGAATGGATTTTAATGAAATTTCATATGTAGGTAGCTGACACCCTGGATTAACACAGGCTACTTTTTATCCCGAAAAAACCGCGGGGCGCAGCTAGTGTTCTATAAAAACGCAATTTAAGCATTAAATCCGGTCATTTTCAAATAAATCATAAAAATGACAATACAAACCATGGACTAAATTATACCCATCACTGTCGTTTGCATATCAAAGAATAGAGATGTCAATAGACTTAATACGGAGTTTAGTTAATGCCGGTATGATCCTCGTTTATGAATAAGAAAGAGTAATAGTTCGTTCGCCTTATATATTTTTTTAATTACGATCAAAATAAAAGCAAATAATGTACAGTCAGCATCATAACATGTTAAGAAACCTTACGTCAAATTATTGAAAGAAACAAACTTCAACTTAAGTTAAATAGTAACGTCTAATTAATGATGATCTTAGAATATTAAAGACTTTTTACTATATATTAAAAAGGTGTTCTTTAATTAATGGTATGTTAAAAAAATCAATGTTATAATTTAACCATTTTACCTACTAACAATAAGGGTCTTGGTAAGCATTAGACGTTGTTTTGATCCATAAAAAGTGTTCAAGTGGGTCATTTTTTTGTTTTTTACCATGCGTATGCGGAATACGTTTTTTGAGCATTAATTTCTCTATTTCTTACGAATTCGTTGCGATTATTGGCATAGGGGGATTTTAATCAATATTATTCAATTGGCAATCATTCCCACAAATCTGCTATATGAAAAATATGGATACTACCGAAGCAGACACTGCGCTAGATGTAGCCCCGATTCGGGAAGGTTTGTGCGTGTCAGCCTAATGTGTCAAAAGATTAAATGTGAATCATTCAGTTGAAAGAAGGGTTTTTAAACGTTATTAGAAACTAGAGACAATCGCTGGCGACCTGGAATGTCTGTCCAGCGTTCTTAAGGCCAGGACACATTCGTGGGAATTTAAATAGGCCGGATGGCGTAGTGATGGCCGTTTTTTGATGTCCGGTTCGTATACAAGTAGTTGCTGGTAAGTACGGTTGAGTCGAGTGTGGTGAAGATTTTATACCATGTAGTAGGTATGTGAAATGTTTCAGGCGTGGTACAGGATATCGATCGGGTTTGGTGACATCGTTTAAACGTCGGTAATCGCCACATACTCGAATATCGCCATTCTTCTTAGGTACGGCTTACAAGATGCAGTGGGCTGCACCAGGTACTTTTGCTTGGCTTCGTATTTTTGTCTTGTTTTGCATCATCGTCTCGACTTCTTAACAGGCAAGTAGCGGTGTGGCGGCAGTGGCCTAGTCCTACTATGTACTGAAGGACCGGTGGTTTCGATGTGGTGTTCCACATGGTGCTTTGGAGTATCTTTCATGTATGATGGCCTCAGAATATCAGGGAACTTGTTGAGAAGCTGATGATAGGGTTGTTCCACGTCAATGCTTCTTCCGGTTATTTTGACGGAGTACAAGATTGGTACCTTAAGGGTAAGTTTGTTAACTTTATCGATAAGTCATCGACCGGCTATATCGACAAGTTGTTGGTGGTGTCCGAAATCAGCACCGATAATGGGTTTGCTGACCGCGGCAATGACGAACTTCAAGCTTTATGGTCTTCATAGGTTGAAATCTAGTTGTAGTGTCTCCTCGCCGTAGGTAGTTATAACTTAATTATTCGCAGCGTAGAGACAGAAGTTCTTCGGTGGGGTTTTATCGCCTTTTCGTTTTAGGATGACGGAGATGTTTGCCCCAGTGTCGATGAGAAACGACAGACGCGAGTTTCTGTCAGTTTTACATATAAATTCGTTTACATATAACACATATTAAGCCTTCATTTGAATCACATGCATATTCCCTATTATTACACTAGGTAGCTTTCGCTTTAGACTTTTGCCATGCCATGGTTCTTTCTATTTATTTATTTACTTATTCTAGGGATTTTTTAAAATAGATATTACTCATGATATTATTTAACTAGAATTTAATTTTAAAAAACTAATCGTTTTTAGAATTCGTAATACAACCATATTTATTAGTCGATTAATCGATATAACACGCACAACTGATGCTAGATTTTTGTAATTAATCATAGTTTTAAATAAAATTTTATGTATTAACATTCTACAACATTACTTAAAATCATCCTATATTAATTTATGACGATCACGTTATAAATTAACATAGGATGATTTTTACTTTAAAAAAAATATAATGTAGGTCGAGCCGAAGGTGATATGTTTAATCTGTCGGTTTCAGACTTTTGACTTAATACCACAAACGTTTCTGTCATTCCTGTCAACAATAATCTCCCGTTACACATTATTATTTTATTCGAATGGTATAAAAAATGTATAGTTCATAAGAATTGTGTGCAATAAAAAAAGCATAAATATTTAAATGGCGCTCACCTATGGGACATTATATAAAAATTGTTACTATCTTCAAAATATAACCAAACCGTTAAAATGGAGTGTCGGAAAAAAATACCCAATGCAAATTCTGGCAAGCGGAATTTGCTATCAAAATACGACTACGACTAGGCCCTTATTTGACACAAAAGACATCAGCTTTCTATCGAAAGACATAAAACAATTTTCTTGTCAAAGTAATTGTTCCCCTGACAAACCAAATCCTGTTAAACCCAAGCAAGGAATCATAACAAAATTTAAACTTATGTATAGGGATTATTGGTATGTGTTGCTGCCAGTACATGTGGCTACGTCTATCATTTGGTTTGGTAGTTTTTATTACACTATCAGAAGGTTGGTACCGATATATTGTGAAACTATATTATTTATGAATAAGTGTGCATGCATTCTTTTAGGATCAGTTCAAACATAATATTCCTTAATTCATTCCTTTATCAATCGTCTGAGCACTCGCCATCTAGAGTAGTGCTTCACACAATTAAACTATCTTGTTTTCGGTCTTTCTTTCGGTCGCTTTAATCAGTCTTCTAGTCAAATGGCATTAATCCCTTCTTATAGGGATCCTTGTTATGGTATGCTATTTCCTTTCAAGTATTCCTTTGCTGGTGGTTAATCTCATTTACATTTCCTCATCACAGTTGCATACAGTCATCTTTCATTCATACTAAAAAATAAGTAATGTCTCAAATCATTCATTATAAAACATTAACTAACCATTCATTTTTAGTGGCTTTGTGGTATTTGGATCAGATAACCCCAGTGCAAACAATGTCATGTACATTTTAGTTATTATAAGACAACAATAACAAATCATTGTGTCTACTACATGTGGGATTGCAATATATTCATAACATCAAATATTGTGGGGAATACAGGTGCAATGATTACATACAAACTGTGGCTTAAATTTCACAAATAACTCCATTGCTTAATACTTATCTATACCTTATTACTGAATAAAGTTTTATAAAATCTCTTCAACTAAATCTGAATATAATTAACATTTATTTTCTTTGTTGCAGTGGTGTTGATATTTTTGGTTTATTACAGTCTCTAGGTGTCAGTGAGTCATTAATAGCTCCCCTTAAAGATTCCAATGCAGGATACTTTGCTCTTGCATTGGCATTGTACAAGTTAGCTACACCTTTACGATATGCTGTCACAGTTGGTAATATTTTTGCATACCTACTACTCTAAAAATGTGTAATATTTCCAACTCTTGCTTAATGAGATTTACTCCTGCATTTTTAGGAGGAACTACTATTGCTATTAGAAAATTAACAGCAATAGGTTGGATCAAACCAGTGCCTTCAAGAGAGCGTATAAAAGAAATATTCCAAGAAAAGCGGGATAATCTTCAAGACCGGTTTAAAGAAAGTAAACAACATTATCATGTCCAGATGAAAGAAAAACGCACTCAGGTCATGGAAGAAATGAAAAGATATAAAACAGATATGAGGAATATAAAAAATAAGGTGAAGAAAATGTAAAACTCAATACCCAAACAACTAACTAATAACTCTAAAGATTACGCATAAATGACTTAAGGCCTCTTTTAAAAACAAATGGTAACAAACATGTTAACTTAACTATTCTTTAAGTATGAATTATATTGTTTGTTAATAATAATTTTATCATGAAATAAGCCCTAGGATGATTATAAATTATAAACAGTTATAAATTTTGTAATATTTATTATTTCAATATAAAAAGTACTAATCAACAAAATCATGTTTATTTCATATAAAATAGCTAATTACATAATAATCACATAATTTTTCATCAAAATGTACATATAAAAACAACTTAAAACTAATTTACATTAAGTACAAAACAAGACAGCACATTACTGGAATGTTATATTGCGCCTTCATTGTAAAACATTTTTAAATCTGACCAATACAAATAATATATACATGTGTATTGTGAAGTATACACCAACCAGGAGTGCTGCCATGTCTAGTGTGTAAAATTAATAAATGCATTTCACATCAATGGCGCACATCAAATTAATTATAATACTTGGAGTGTTAATACACCAGTAGGTTATTGTACAATCAATCTATTATTATGTGCATAATGATCCTAATTGAATAATTTCATAATCATTTTACTTTGTGAATGGTTTATTTGCATACATATTCTAAACCAATTCCAATATTTCCTGTTTATCACTCAACTTGATCAATTCCTTCAATATATTTTAACTAGGAATTATTTTATATCACAAAATATAATAGGCTAACCTGATGTTGGCAAAAAAATCACACTTCACATGAATTATAACACTGTAATATAATAACAAGTTACTTTCATATTATCTAATTATCCATTAAGTGTTTGCTAATTAATGCTTCACATAAAACCTACACTAGATACTTAGTTTTCTATTTTTTATGGTATACGCTAATAACTAACTAAGCAATATCATGACATGGTTGTTTACCGCCTCATTCTGTACTTATACTTATCAATTTATAGATTATGATATCTTGACTACATTATTTATCGAATGTATGAATAACAACAGTGTTAAAATTGCTTCACTTCAGTTTGTCATAAGTTATGATACATAATTATATTAAAGCTAGTTACATTAAATGCTAATAGTTACTACAATAGCTATACAAATCGTATTTGAGCACATACATTTATAATAGAAATATTAGCTTGTCAACTACACTTTCTGATGTACTAATTATTTTAACAATAGCCGCCGCCGAAGCAATGATGTTCAGCCCATGTACTGGTAAGAAGCGGGAGACAGATGTGGTGCAGGCGATAGGCCGGGGCCCGTCGCCGCTCCGATCGTGGTCAAGTGACATGCACGACACATTAACTTACCTGAAATATTCATAATAAGTAGGTGTATTTTAAAAATGAATATCATATATTTTTGTATAACCATTGTGTGTTTAAAAAAATAACAAAAAAATGATGTTGAAAATAGATTATAATTATTATTTTCTTTGTATTATTTTATGTAAGCATTTTAATTCATTATGATAAGTAAATATCAAGCTGTATAAAGTTTAGCAAAAATGGGGTTAGTATATATCAGACACATTCAATTCTCGTTTGCTATAAATGACAAAGAACAATAATATCACACAATTTGAGAAAAGTAAGAAACTGCTTTATTATGACAACATAAATTCTTTCCAATGGCCTTCATTATTCTCTTTAAACTATAAAGGTCAGTTATTACTTTCAAGATTTAACATACCAGCTAGAGGATAGCAGCGTTTGTCAGGTTCATCAGTCAGTTGCATACCGCACACACAACACATGTAGCAATCAACATGGAAGTCTCGATCCATTGACACGACTCTTACAGTCTCATCTGTGCCCTCAACAGGTGTAATACCTGTAAATAATAAAAAAAACAATACATAAAAAATAATATATACGTTTATAGATATTTGTTAGCAATTATAGAATTCATTTTATCTGCCACTTATGCAATATCTTATCATATAAAGCCTTAGATACAGGAAGATTAAGTGCTGTTTTATTTCAGACAATTATCATGACATAATCTATGTTAAGCTTATTAGTTTCAAAGTTTATTACAAAGACATTCATTGTATAGTAATATTTTTACCTTTTCCGCAGCTAGCACATTTAGGAGCAAACATACGATGATAATCATTGACACAGTATATTTTATTATCAACATCCACAGTAAAAGGTACACCATCAAGACACTCGTTACAAACACAGCAGCGAAAACAGCCTGGGTGATATGATTTGCCCATAGCTTGCAAAATCTGTAAATGAATATAATTTTATTAAACAAATAAATTTATATGTAATTGAAAACTGCTATACTATGAATTGTTGCATATTAATACTTAATGGCACTTGACAATCACTTACCATTTCCATTATTAAGTGTCCACATATTGCACATTTTTCTGCTGTTTGTTGAAATCCAGAATACTGTAATATTAAACACAAAATTAATTTTATGGCTACAAGTTTATTCTGTTGTAAAAATGTATTTTCTACAAACCAAGTAGTCTTCTTCACAATACACTTTGCCATGCACATTGTAGAAAGCTTTTCCACGTAAGGCACGGCCACATGAGCAGCATATGAAGCAATTTGTATGGTAGAGGTTGCCCATTGCTTGGCAAGCTTGGCCAGCTCCTGTGACACCAGCGCCGCATGTGTGACAGATACCTAATACATACAAATTATACTTTATAATGTAAACTTATAAGTAATATTAGTAGGAGCAAGTAATAGTAAGTACAATAATTATAAAATAAAAAGATAATAATGTATTATTGACTTACCAAAATATTCGCCCTCCTCATCTTGCCTTTCCATTTCTTCTTCAAGTTGCCTAGTGAGTTCTTCTATTTTTCGTTGTGCCTCACTGGGACCAGGTGGACGTGGTGGTGTAATGCTATAAGGCAGCAAACTCTTACCACGACCACCAGATCCTCGAGAACCACCTGACACCTGAGACACTGAACTTGGAGTAGGACTAGGTGCTGGAGACTGGGCAGGGGAACACAAGGAAGTCAGTCCTGATACAAGGTTTCTCGAAGTAATGGATTCAGATGCAAGTGACATGTTGTCTCTATTAGCTGCAGCCACTGCAGCTGCAGGTGAACCTCCTGTCATGCATACATAGTCTGAACCATTAGTATCTTCTATTATTTGCATTCTACTGGCAACTGTTGTCTTAGGATTATATGCTCCATTAATTAATGTTGCTTTTTCTTTTCCAATGCTATTACCAATATTTGGTTTAGGGTGGAAGAACTTAGGACTAGCTGTAGCTGTTTGTACTTCAGTAGCAATATTTGCTTTTGGTCTTTGGGCACTTGGAGCTATAGAAGCATATATTGCTGTAGATGGTATAGTTACAATTTTATCATCAAAACTGATAGTATTGTCATTTTTTAACAGAGCACTGACATCAGTGTACTTAGGTGGGGCAGACTTCATAACTGTGTAATCACTGCTTGAGTTCTCCTGATTAGTGTTGTATGGTGGTGGAGGCAGAGCCTTATCTATTTTACCTTTATCACTAGTTATCATTTGTGCCATATTTCTGGTGACACCAATATTTGCTACCTGTGGCCCAGGAACTGAGCCCTGTTGTATAAAACGCTGGTCATGATTTAATTGGGGTTTAAATTCACTTTGCTTATCATTTTCGGAACACAACATATTTTCATACACTAAAGGATTAAGTTTAGTCTTGGAATTAACTGGCACTTGAGGTTGGGCTTTACTGTAGCGCGTGTCGTAGTAACCGTCGGAAACGGGCGGTGGCGGTGCCTGCTGGTACAGTTGATGGTAATAGGGCGGTTGTGGAGACCGCTGCTCACCGTAATAATCTATGTTTTCATAAACTGGTGGCGGATATTGAGCATTTGGAATCGCTGGTATTTCATATAGGTCGTCAGTTTGATAGCTAAGCGACCTTTGTGATATAGAATCGATTGATCGTGTGGGACTTGAAGGCAGGGCAGCAGTGTTTATATCGCGTTTATTGATTGACGCAATTGTTTCCACTCGTTTAGGTGTAGCAAACTTAGAAGCGGCTATGACATTTGACCGTTCATAAAAACTGTAATCCTGGCGATTATTTTGGCTGTTATCCAGTACAAAACTCTCTATAGCGCCCACAGGTCGAGTTTTGGCAAGAGAACTTGTGTTTGATGTGACGGCGCCGTGCGCTTGCTCAGTAACATCTTCAACTTTGTTAGATATTTTCAAATCTTGAAGACCAATTATACATCGTTGTTCCTCAGTGTTACTTCTTCGTGATGAATCCATTGTATTAAATAAATGCGATAAATAAAAATACAATTTATCTTTAGTTCAAAGCACTTTAGTCCGAATGAATCATCTCAAAATCGTCAAATAATACTCATTCTCTACTCTCAAACAAAACACCCACTAGGGATGATCTAACGACTCCGGTCGATTCACGTAGTGGAAAATAAATTCCTTAAATAAAGAGTATAAATCTGTTATCGATATATCGACGTATTGTTACTAAAATTGTAGTGGTACTACACTATTTCTTAATCCTTACTATAGACAAAAGAAAAAGGATAGTTATATCATTTGTCTATGGACATAAATTAAAACTCAGAGTAATGACTAAAGCAATGCTTTAGTAATTACTCTGAGAATTAAAAAGGTTCAGAAGGGATTTTTACTTTTAAATTTTTTTATTGATCAGAAACATGGATGGAATACATGTTGTAAATTATAATAGATGTTGTGAAAATCTCAATTAAAAACAATATAGTTTCTGAGGCAGCCAATTTTTATAATTATTAATATATTTTGTTTAAGTTCCAAGAGTTGATAAATAGATACCTAGAGCCAGTATGGAATAAAAATATTAAGATATCAAGGATTAGGATAGGACATTTTAGTCCACGCAGATCGGGACGGGATGGCTAAAGATTTTACCGCGGCATGCCGTGGCACGCCTTCTGCCCGATACACATTAGGGATGGCGATTCTTTTCAAAGAAGTACAATAAATTTACATTATACATTAGCATGTAAGCCTCCCACCAGATGGACCGACGATATCGTCAGAATTGGCAAGCTGTCGTTCATTGTGGCGTTCTAAGCGGGAGGCCTTTGTTCAACAGTGGACGTCTTCCGGCTGATGATGATGATGTAAGCTTAGTGTTATTTATAATTAGTCAAATAAATAAAAATGTATAATTATCGGTTAGCTTATAATTAAAGCATAGCAAATTATGTCGTGTTTCTTTAACAATACGCTTGAATGTCCATAGGTAATAAGTTACATTGAAAATATTTTTTAAATTCAAGCTATTCAGCTAGGCTCAAATTACCTGAAAAGACAAATTTAACAAGCCCAAACACGATGGGGTTGTATCATTTCGTTGCAGTATTCCTATGACCACCTTCGACTTCATCATCAGACCAGCTCAAAAGTACCATAATATTGTATTGTCACCTAACCCCATATAATATTATGTATGCAAAATTTCATTTCAATACGAAGTCAAGAAGTGGTTCTAATTTAAACTGCAAAATATGACCAAAACATACCCACATACATAGAATTTAAATAAAAGTTTGTACTAAATAAAAGCTTATAAAAATTAAAATCCCTTTCCATGCCGTCCTTGCGTCGGCCGTTAATGTTCCCTAATTTATGTTTTAGTAATACTTTTTTTTTTTTTTTCATCATTGTATTTACATTTATTGATTAAGACAATAATACTAGAATATACAACTTGAACATAATTATCGATTAACATACACATTATTACACATTTGCCATAATTCTTAAAAATAAATAAATATTGCCATAATAATTATCTCGACTGAAGACAAGAATTTAGTCTATAGTCTCGCAAGACGCCATTTTATATATCTCCTGTCAAGTCAAAGAAATTGTCAAAAACGTTTTGGTTACCGACAAACGCATTGAGTTCGAGCGAGGTTCATAAATAAATACAACAATATATCTTATTGAGGAGAACGAGCCAGTTCTCCTCTATAACCATGTATGACACTGAAGATGATCAATATGAAGAAATCGACGTGGAAGAAATTTCTTCGGAACTGTGGCAGGAAGCTTGCTGGATTGTCATTAACGCTTACTTTGATGAAAAAGGTTTAGTACGCCAGCAGTTAGATAGCTTTGATGAATTTATTCAAATGTCAGTTCAGCGTATAGTAGAAGACTCGCCACCTATAGAGTTACAAGCTGAAGCTCAGCATTCTTCGGGCGAAATAGAAACACCGCCGAGATATCTGTTGAAATTTGACCAAATATATTTATCCAAACCAACACATTGGGAAAAAGATGGTGCACCTTCTCCGATGATGCCTAACGAAGCTCGACTTCGTAATTTGACTTATTCTGCACCTCTCTATGTAGACATAACAAAAACTATAGTAAAGGAACATGAAGATCCTGTTGAAACACAACATCAAAAAACATTCATCGGAAAAATTCCTATAATGCTTCGATCTACTTATTGTCTCCTAAACAATTTAACAGACAGAGATTTGTCTGAATTAAATGAATGCCCACTGGACCCTGGTGGTTATTTTATTATTAATGGTTCAGAAAAAGTATTAATTGCTCAGGAAAAAATGGCGACAAATACCGTTTATGTCTTTAGCATGAAAGATGGCAAGTTTGCATACAAAACAGAAATCAGATCTTGTCTTGAACATAGTTCTAGACCAACTTCAACATTATGGGTTAATATGATGGCTCGTGGAGGACAAAATATAAAAAAATCTGCAATTGGTCAAAGAATTATTGCAATTGTCCCATACATTAAACAAGAGATTCCCATAATGATTGTTTTTCGGGCTCTTGGTTTTGTTGCTGACAGAGATATATTAGAGCATATTATTTACGATTTTGATGATCCTGAAATGATGGAAATGGTCAAACCTTCTCTAGATGAAGCTTTTGTAATTCAAGAACAAAATGTGGCTCTCAATTTTATTGGTGCCCGTGGTGCTCGCCCTGGTGTGACAAAAGAAAAGCGTATTAAATATGCTAGAGAAATCTTGCAAAAGGAAATGTTGCCACATGTCGGAGTGTCTGACTTCTGCGAAACTAAAAAAGCTTATTTTTTGGGCTACATGGTACACAGACTATTATTGGCTGCTTTGGGCCGCAGAGAACTGGATGACAGAGATCATTATGGCAACAAACGCCTAGACTTAGCAGGACCTCTACTTGCATTTCTATTCAGGGGTCTGTTCAAAAATCTTTTAAAGGAAGTAAGAATGTATGCACAGAAATTTATTGACAGGGGTAAAGATTTTAATTTAGAATTGGCTATAAAAACTAAAATCATTACTGATGGTTTGAGATATTCTCTAGCCACTGGAAACTGGGGTGACCAAAAGAAAGCTCACCAAGCTAGAGCTGGTGTGTCACAAGTATTGAATCGGCTAACCTTTGCATCAACATTATCACATCTAAGACGTGTGAACTCCCCGATTGGTCGAGATGGTAAATTAGCTAAACCTCGTCAGTTGCATAATACTTTGTGGGGCATGATTTGCCCAGCTGAAACCCCTGAAGGGGCTGCGGTAGGTTTGGTAAAGAATCTCGCCTTGATGGCGTACATTTCTGTAGGCAGTCAGCCATCTCCAATTTTAGAGTTCTTGGAAGAGTGGTCTATGGAAAATTTAGAGGAAATTGCACCCTCAGCTATTGCAGATGCTACAAAAATATTTGTTAATGGTTGTTGGGTTGGTATTCATAGAGATCCTGAACAGTTGATGGCTACTTTAAGAAAACTGAGACGTCAAATGGATATCATTGTGTCAGAAGTGAGCATGATCCGTGATATTAGAGACAGAGAAATAAGAATTTACACAGATGCTGGAAGAATCTGTCGTCCATTATTAATTGTTGAAAATGGTGCTTTATTATTAAAGAAAAAGCATATTGATGACCTCAAAGAAAGAGATTTTAATAACTATGGTTGGCAAAATTTGGTAGCAAGTGGTGTGGTGGAGTATATTGACACTTTGGAAGAGGAAACTGTAATGATTGCAATGAGTCCTGATGATCTTGCTCAAGTCAAAGAGTATGCATATTGTACTACTTACACTCATTGTGAAATTCATCCCGCCATGATATTAGGTGTATGCGCTTCTATTATACCATTTCCCGATCACAATCAGAGCCCTAGGAACACTTATCAAAGTGCTATGGGTAAACAAGCTATGGGTGTATATATTACAAATTTCCATGTTAGAATGGATACACTAGCTCATGTATTGTACTATCCACACAAACCATTAGTCACCACACGGTCCATGGAATATCTTCGATTTAGAGAACTGCCAGCTGGTATTAATTCAATAGTTGCCATCCTCTGTTATACTGGATACAATCAAGAAGATAGTGTTATTTTGAATGCCTCTGCAGTTGAGAGAGGATTCTTTAGATCTGTATTTTATCGCTCATATAAAGATTCTGAGTCCAAAAGGATTGGTGACCAAGAAGAACAATTTGAGAAACCAACTAGACAAACATGTCAAGGCATGAGAAATGCTTTATATGATAAATTAGATGATGATGGTATTATTGCACCTGGTATCAGAGTCTCTGGTGATGATGTAGTTATTGGGAAAACAATAACATTACCAGAAAATGATGATGAACTAGAAGGTACAACAAAACGATACTCTAAACGTGATGCATCCACTTTCCTACGTAATAGTGAAACTGGTATTGTAGATCAAGTTATGCTAACATTAAACAGTGAAGGTTACAAGTTCTGCAAAATTCGTGTAAGATCTGTACGCATTCCTCAGATTGGAGACAAATTTGCTTCCCGCCACGGACAAAAAGGAACCTGCGGAATTCAGTATAGACAAGAAGATATGCCATTCACTTGTGAGGGTATAACTCCCGACATTATTATTAATCCACATGCTATACCTTCTCGTATGACTATTGGTCACTTGATTGAATGCATTCAAGGCAAAGTGTCTTCTAACAAAGGCGAAATTGGTGATGCCACGCCATTCAATGATGCTGTAAATGTGCAGAAAATCTCTTCACTGTTGCAAGAGTATGGATATCATCTTCGTGGAAATGAAGTTATGTACAATGGTCATACAGGACGTAAGATAAATGCTCAAGTTTTCTTGGGCCCTACATATTACCAACGCTTAAAACATATGGTGGATGATAAAATTCATTCAAGGGCTCGAGGACCCGTACAAATTTTGGTACGACAACCCATGGAGGGCAGAGCTAGAGATGGTGGACTACGTTTCGGTGAAATGGAACGCGATTGTCAAATCGCTCATGGCGCTGCTCAGTTTTTACGAGAACGGCTTTTTGAAGTGTCTGATCCATACCGTATACATGTTTGCAATTTCTGCGGCTTAATAGCAATTGCAAATTTACGGAATAACACATTCGAATGCAAGGGATGCAAAAATAAGACCCAAATTTCTCAAATTCGTTTGCCGTATGCTGCGAAGTTATTATTCCAGGAACTTATGTCAATGAATATAGCTCCTAGGCTAATGGTCGTAAATTAAGAATATTTTTTAATTCAGAATGGGTTTTTTATCGCTAGATAACTTATTTGAATTACTTATATTTTAATATTGTCTGTTTTTGTATAGGAAGTCTGTCCAATTTATTCAAAAAGTTATCAATTGATTATAAACCGTTCATAATGGCTCTAAACTAATAAACAATTAACCCTTAGCTGATATTGAAATTTGATTTGTCCGTTTCAGAAGGTACCGACCTCCACGTTGCGTATTATTTTTGTTAGTCTTAACTATAATAATTGTTTATCCGTTGCAGACAATGCACAGTAGCTTCCGCAAATACGACAGACAAAGTAGCAATGTGTGCACAGTTGCTGAGTGAGTGTCAGTCCAGGTACCTTAGCGATAAGCCTACCTCTTAACTCCGTGCCCAATCTGCGTTCTACAGCTTTCATGCGAGAATAAATCATATTCTTTCGGATTAAAATATCTATCTCACGAAATACGCACTTATTGTCCTTGCAATTTTTGAACGCTGAAGTGAGATAAAAAAGCTTGCAAGAGTTTCTACGCATTGTTTGCTATAAGCCAATACAAGTTTAATAATTCTTTGTTTTATATAAAAACGACTGTTAAATTGAAATACGACCAAACGAGTATATTTGACAATATCAATTAAATATAGTAAGCGGCATGAGTCGTGCGTACAGATGGGTAGTAGTGGGGGGAACCTCACGCATGTAAACTTTCTGCCAAATTTATTAAGTACCGGTTTTATTAAAATTATTGTTAAGTACTTACACTAAGTAAAATTAAAATGTTAGCGGTACCTACTTATAATTTTACTTTGATACAGTAATGTAGGCCTTAGTGGCTAAAATTATATATCCGAAAAATACTGGTTATACTACTAAACATTAGTCTCTAAAATTGCACCAAAGTGTACAGTAGCCCAAGGACGCGTGAGAGTCCAATAGACGACGAGCACCCACTGTCGGAGTGAGAGAAACTATCGCGTGCTGTCTCGGTACCTCCCGCATCCTTCATCCCGCCGAAGGGACCCAAAAATTGATTACTGCGTTGGTGAAGTTGTACTCACGACTCGTGCCAGCAATTATATCAATAATGGATAGTAATATGATTTAATAAAAATGCTTTTAACATTTCATACGACTTTTATTATCACAAACCGACAACATAAATGCAGCTTAAATACAACAATCATAATACAAAAGTGTAGATACAACGTGTATAATTCTCTTACCCCAATAATTTAATTATGAAATATCAAATGCATTTATAAAGTCTTGTATATAGAAATGTAAATAATATAATCTTGTTTATTTGATGTATCTATATACCTTGCTATTTATACACTAAGTAACAAAATTCATAATAACATTGCACTCTCAAGGACTAAGTATCGGGTGAACCTGATAATATTCATCATTCAAACAAAAATATACATATAAACATTTGGTAATAACAGGAGAATTAACATTAATATACTAAATAAAATAACGATAGATGCTAAATAGCACACTTTAGTTAGTGAAGGTTATAAATATAGGCTGGTGCATGAAAAGTTAATAATGATAAGACTTGTCAGTGACGCAAAAATTTAATTATGTACCTATTTTTTTTTTATAAAAGCAAGGAGCCCACACTATTTACTTTTATTTGATGACAATAATTATGGGCTTCCAAATTTACAGGTAACGCAATAGCAAGAATTTACCGTTATTAAAATCGATCTAAACAGTAATAATATATGCACCATGATTATTCTTAAATTATACCTAATTTACTGTACAACTTACGTATCTATTATCGATGTAATGTATGTATATTGCATAATGTATGCAGTCACAATAGCATTTTAATAATTAAATTCTTATGGACGTTTAGAGCTGTAAAGAAAGGATTAGCACTGACTAAAATCGGTAGGTACTTTTTGTCCTATTAAATCTATGAATTTATTTAAAATAGGTGAAACTCAATATGTCTAGGAAACATTTCCCATGTTCAATTAGAGCGGGAAATTATTATTCTAACCATAGCTGTTAATTATTGCGAACTCCTAAAATTAATATAAAATAAATTTTAGGAGTAAAAAGTACAAAAATACAGCTACTTACAGAAGAACATTATACTGAACTTAACAGAGTGACAATTCCAAATTTACACCAGTAGTATTTCTTAACTATCTGTGGTTGTTAGTAGGCTTTATACTTACTTTTCTGAAACAATGTATTCACAATAACATTAATCTGATGATGGTGGTAGTGCTGGCTGCTCGATATTTTCTTCCTTAGGTCGACTCCACTTTATCATAGTTTCAGGGGACCGGTAGAGGAATACTAATTTAGCAAATAGATCTTCTTCTAAGGCAAGTTCAAGTGCTTCTCGAACCTATAAAATAAGAAATGGTAAAATAATCTTTTGTAAATATTAATATGAAAACGGTAAATTCATTTGTTGTTATTGAGAAATGTTGTAACTACCCGTACGTAATTGGTGCATATGCTTGTATATTGAAAGAAAGTAAATGTCGCTTGTCTAATTTTAAAGCTTAGAAAAGTTTAAATATTACCAGATAGATATCGAGACAAAGTTGCAGCACTCTATCAACGTTTGGAAGGTCGTCGAACATGATCTTTGTGTAGATTCCTGAGAAGAATCCTCGCAGCACTCGAGACGCCAGGAACACGAATGTGGTGTACAATCCGATTATACTGACGAGGAAACGTTACATAATATAGAATAACATATATATAAGTACTTAGTAATAAATTAATATGTAGTGCATAGTGCTACACAAGCAATGCAAATTCAAATTAGACAAATATAAATAGTATATTTTGAACGTGATAAATTAGACAGCCCTGAAACCGGCAAATTCTTTTCATACACATATAACTTTTTTACTTCTAGAATAGCACTTATTCACATTACATTTATCGTACGTCAAAGATAACTCTTAAATTGTAGATATTGAGAATATGAAACTTTTATATGTCTGTTGATACATAATTATCTAAGAGTGGCCATATAATATAATATCACGCCCGTATTGCTCGAACGGGTAGGCAGAGTTGTACCTGTAGTCGGGTACATTACATTATATACAACAACTTAAACACTCGTTTTTTTTAATATAGTTTCTAAGTCGTTATTAACTTAGTTGGATACTTATATCTTTTAATTTAATTTTAATGTAACACTTACCCACTGCCGGATATAAAGTTGAGTGTTTCTGGAAACAGTTTATCGTTGAAAGTGTACATAACGAGCATATCGCAGTTATTCAGCGGCACTGACAACAACGCATCCTGCAACAGACGTTACGATAGATGAACATCTTTATTTGCCCACCTAACATTACTTAAAATCCATGCCTTTCAAGCGTATTGCGCCTGAAAATATTGGAATGCATAACTTCGCTTATCTGCAAATTATATCAACATCATAACATCACGCCTGTATTCCCCGAAGGGGGTAGGCAGAGGTGCACATACAAAAAACCCACATTTCGCCAGTTATGTTTTAGGTCCCAATGTAATAGGGGGCGAGCCTACTGCCATCAACCGGGCACAAATCCAGACTCCGTGCTGCTACTAAGAATTACCTAATGGAAAAACCCAGTAACACTTTGCCCGACCCGGGATTTGACCCCAGGACCTCGTGCTCAGTAGTCGCGCTTAGAAACCACTAGACCAACGAGGCAGTCAAAATTATATTGTTTGTATTAACTATAAATAAGTGCAACTTGCCCGCGTAGAACAAGACTCTTGAACGCGCCAATACATAACGCCTTTATCTATTTCCAGGCGAAGTTGAACGTCACGGTACAGACGTGCATCCATATCTGAAAATCACAGGGTAATTATATAAATGATTAAAATGAGGTATTATATTATATATACAAAGCAACAAGTACAACTCCTTCGCTCACCTTCGATCTCACTTGACTCACCGTCTTCATGTGGTACAGGCATTAATTGATAGGCTGGCTTGGTGGTACCTTTGTTGAATACTTTCACAAATTTTGGGAACAAGTACTTAACATTTAACCTGTGGAAGTAGGCAATATAATAATTATTTTTTTAACATTTGGCGTAACATAAACTAAATCATTTAGTATATATATTATATAGTATTTATATTAATATCGGTTACTGCTTCCAAATAAATCCCTCCAGCTGCTAAAAATATGAAACAAAATAATAATAATATAAACAAAAATTGCATTTGCAAGATAATGTAATTTAGCAGACTCCCAGTATGAACTAGCCTGGTATGGTTCTAGATCAACTCATTCCAAACGGTGTAATAATGTTGCAAGTTGAATCTAGGTTAGCATTACTGCAATTCATGGAATATAAGGGGCTGCAAGTGCGCACGCTGAACTAAATCGTAGCGGTATCTGCGCTTTTTCATAATTTAGCGCACGATGTGGGGTGTAATTGGATACTAACCAGGTGTCTGGCTCAGTAGATCCATTTAAGAGATTCAGTAGCGTTAATCTTTCTGGGTTTGGTATGCCGTCAATGTACGCTTCTATTGGCACCTCTCTGTGATCTTCTATCGTCGGCGGGTTTGGAACTGCATTCGTTGGATGTGTGATCACGTATGTAAACTTTACATTTAACGTTGCATCTGTTAACATTAAATATGCCGAGTAATTAACATTCATACCTGTTACATAAGCTGAAGACTAAGTATAAATGGCCTTTGCTTTGTTTGCTTTACTAAACTGCCCCCCTAGATAAATTTTAGATAAAGCAATTAGAAATCGAATAGAATGGAGTTTCGCGTTTGTCGCGCCCGAGAATGATAGTGATTACTTTTTTTTTTTAGCTTTATGGTTTATATTTTGGGTTTATCGCGTAAATGTGAAAAAAAAAATTCATATTTCCTATTGGCAATTTCAGTAGAAATAGGTGTGTCTCTGTCTATGTATGAGGACTCACTGGAGCTGGCCTCCCGCTTTAGCCGGTCGAGCTCGGGCGGCGAGATCTCCCACTTCAGCGTGGAGTTCGGGTTGATGGTGATGACGGCCACGTCGTTGAACATGTAGTTGGACAGGAACGTCTGCGCCGTGCGGTCGCGCGCATACATGTTGCTCAGCTGAGTGTAGTCTTGTTCCGTAAAACTGGAATACATTCGATGTGTGTTTACTACTGCTACGGGAGTATGTACATTTTTATACAAACATAAGGGTTTTTAGTATAATTAGGTGACATAATTACAGCTCTACATTAATAAAAATATTAATTACTCACATGTCAATATTGTGGGACTGCGCGGACATTTGATAAACAGGCAGGAACGGGCCGATGCGAATCTTGACGGTTACGTCAGTAGGTGGGTTAGGTTGGCCGACCTAAAATATGATGTTATAGGTAGAAGGAGCATTAGTGACGACTGACATTGAAATATGTCTAATAGGTTTTCCTGGGAAGCATAGCAAGTGCAATACTGCCACGCTGCATTCAACGTATTTCTTTTGTTTTATAGAGTAAGCAAAGTTGTGTAACCAAAAATAATGCTTCACTAATTACCGTATTGCCGAATGCAAAGAAGACGAGTGGGAACCATATGATAGCGATGACGAACGCCAAGACGCTTCCGCCCAACACGTACTTTGATGTATTTGACTTCTTGGCTCCGCGCGGCTGAGGAAATTCATCTTCTACGTAGCGAGAACACTGGAAACAAATATACTCATCATCATTATTATGATGTGGCAATCTTAGTTAAAAGCAAACAATATCATTCAAAATCTAGGACTACTCCTTTAGAATACAAATTCTTAAGTCAATTGTTAGAAAAGTTGAAAGTAAGTGTAAGTATGTAGATAACTAACATGTACTTTTATAATTTTAACCAAATATTTAACCATATTATAAGTAATTAATTGACACCTTTAGCAGAAATACACTAGCGAATATGTCCTCCATCTTGAGCCAATCCATCAGAGTCATCGACGTATCTGTCCATATCCAGTCCATAAGAGTTCGTAGCTCGAACAAGAAGGGCACTGCCATAAACCTGTGGCAAATATAAGTATTATATTATGTTGCATGAAGTGACAATAGCGCCAGTCCAACGTAATTTTTTTTTTTAAATTTATAAATGTACCTAGCTTTTATGTTTCAAATATACTAAACTCACCCTCTAAAGAAGATCATGTTGAGGAAGTGGTAAGACTTGCAGAGGAAGTTGCCAATGATGCGGCGTGGGTATCCGCAGCGGATCTGATACGCAGACAGCAGCAAGTAGATGCACTTCAGCATGTACCACATTGGCGGCGGCAGTAACGCGTTAAACGTCCTAACACAACATTTAAGTTATTACCATTATCACTACTCCATTATACTGTGAGTAAATAGAGGTATATAAGAAATGCGTTTCGATAGTACAACGTTAAAGGGGCTGCGATCGGTCACGATGCACGGAAATGCATCTTTAACTAGGCTAGCAGAGCTGAATTCTCTCTTTTTCACTCCCGGTAACCTACTTCCACGTGTCATATAATGTAGTGTGACCTCTTTTTTATGTCTTACCTTTCAGTAATAAAGGGTAACACAAAGAACATCCATATATGTACACCAATGATGAGCGCATACTGGAACAGTATCTTGCCGAGTATGAACTTGCGCAGGTACAGAGCGCGGTCGATGACGATGAGTGCGAACTGAAGGATCAACATTATAAGAAACGGTATCGGCACTTTGTTCTCTTCTAAGTACGCTTGCACACCTCCGTCGCCTTGGTGGGTCTGTAACGAAATAATATAACTATCGTATCTTAATTTACAAACATACTTATGGATAATATACAGTTCTATACGTATTTAGAACGTGAATTGAAAGGCATAGGAGTATTCAGAGGGGTACTATTTCACACCCACATTACGCCAAATAGTGGAAGTCACCTAATATGGGCCCCACAATATAGCGAGTGCGTTCTCTTTGTAGGGTACATTACAGACTAACCTATTATGATAAGAATGAATTATAAAAAAAAATGCAACCAGCCCTAGGGCCAGGTTAACATTAGTAACTATTGACATATCTGGAAGTTATGGAGAAATTGAATGTAAAGTAATCTTTATTGTCTTTGATTGAGTAGGTATAATACATACAGTTATTAAATCAAATTAATATTTTCTTTTGCCTACTACTACTGGAACATTTTACAAGGCTGGGGGAAAACGTTATGATTAAACTTACTCCAAACGCCGCGAATCCAAATATAACGACAAGGAAGTTGAAGAAATCGCAAAGGAACATGTACGCGTAGATGTCAGCGGTGACGCGCGCGCCCGGCGCTAGCATCCGCTGGAAGAACCGGTACGTCGGCTGGAGATAGCGCTTTAGGCTGTGGTCACACGAAATGCTTAGGATACTTACTGACTATCGTTTATATCGTTGGCATGGCAAATAAATATATTAAAAATAAAAAAAGCGATTAGAGTTCAGTGGCGCTTTTGAGGAAACCCCCTACTAGTTATCGTAACTGATGATTAAAATTATGTCTGTTTACTGTTTATGATGTCGAATAGTTAAATATTTCTGCTCATGAAACTATTCATACCTTATATAAAACGTTTGTTAGTTAACAGCTCCGTAAAGATAATATTATAGTGTTGTTACCAAATGAGAAAGCTTTAAGTACATATTTCTATGATACTTACGACAGAAGCAGGACGTCCGGATAATGCTTGCGCGTGTTCTCTAAAGTTGTGGTCACCGCGATAATTGGTTCTTTATCGTCGTTTACTCTAGAAAAGGCATAGCATATTTTAATAACCGTGTATTAAATTGTATTAGCATTGCATTCGAATAAGATGCATTCTACATACTTGTAGTGGTCGTCGTCTGCCGGCTTGGAGGGCCCCGCCTCGAGCTCATCATAATACGAATTGGTTCGAGAAGGGGTTTCAGAGCCTCCATCTTGCCTTATTGAACCGTTCTCCTCTATCTCATCCGGGCTGTAAGTTTACAAATGCGAATTTGTACTATATCACAATTATTTATATGCCGTAAATTGCGAACCATTCCTATGTGAAATGCCGCCGGTATTAATTAACCCAAGCGAAGCGACTATCGTCTTATACAATTTCCAAAGGACTCGAAAATATGACTGAAAATCAGTCGAGAACTTTTAAAATAAAATAATATTTTACGATTATATAGAACCATGTGCATTTGAACACTTACAGATTCATATGCGCATGGTTTCGAGTCGAAGATCAGGCGAGTACCTTATTTGTTTACTCAATAGGTAATATGAATATGATTCAAATATGAGCTATATTTTTTTAAATATGATTTATTTTTAATCTCTTTAGCTTAAGAATTATACATATAAATATATTTTTTTATAATTTCGATTTGATTTCAAAAATAATTATTGAAAAGAGCCACAAATGAGCGGGAATCATAAAGTTTAAACGCAACGCTAGCTGTCACGTGTAATGTGACGTCAAAATATACGATATCAAAAATGTATTAATACAATTATGTATAAATTTACATCGCCCAAAAAGGCACTAAGTGTACCTATTCTAGATTATAAGACCCTTATAAATCTCAGTTACAAATAAACGATTTAATTTGATTATTTTACATTTAGGTACTTTAATACAGTACTTATAAGTTGGTTTTATGTTATTTTTGGAGTTATATAGTATAAATACAAAACATTGATACTTAGTCTTTTACATTACGCCAAGCGCGCCAAAATGGAGGCCGTTTAAAGTGCCCGTATTTGGATAATATTTATAACATTTTTTTTCTCCGTATTTTTTTGTTATTTACTTTATAATGATATTTGACTTAAACCTCTGGCAAAGTATTCGGGGAATACAGCTGTGACAACAATAACATAACATCACGCCTGTATTCCTTGAAGGGGTAGGTACCTATAGAACACCCACATTTTGCCAGTTATGTTATAGGTCCTAGTGTAATAGGGGGCGACCTTATTGCCATCAACCGGGCAGAAGAATCACGTACTATTACCCATTAACACGTTGCCCAATCCGGGATCCGAATCCAGAACCTCGTGTTCACCAGTCGCACTAAGCGACCACTCGACCAATGAGGCAGTCAACAGTCAGTTACAAAATAATTAAATGGAACACCCGATACAAGTATCTACTCAAATAAACTATAACTCAAAAATAAAGTATATACGATAGGAATAGTTAAAAAGCTTTGTGTCACTTGTATCTTTATAAATACTGACTTTGCTGTTAATTTTATCTAAAGCGTCGAGATTCTATACTGATACAACATAACTATATACCTATATAAGACATGAAATATTATAAGAGTATTCTAGTCTATTTACCTACACTATATTCAATAATTTTATTAATAATACTTCGACGTAGTTAAATTTACTAATACCATACAATATATTTTGAACCAAATATTATTTTACATACAATATACATTACTTCTAAAATACACCTTCACGGCTTTACATAAATGAGATACCGTGCGGCGCGGGAGGTGCGGGACATGCGGGACATGCGGGAGGAAGGCGAGGCGCGCGCGGCGTGGCGTGCGCGGCGGCGGCGGTTGCGGCGCCGCGTGCGCAGGCGCTGCCACACCATGCGGGCCACGCGCGGGTCGGAGCGGGACGCCTCCAGCTCGCGCATGACGGCCGTGATGGTGGCCTGCACGTGGTACAGCCGGTCCACCAGCCGGTGACGACTGTCTGATCCGCACACCTCGCTATGTACTATCCGCTCGAGCTACCTGGTGCCTATTGGACTAGCTCGGCGATGCATCTATTCCGTTATTTCGACTTTCTCATCGCGACGATACTCATGGTGATGTGCCTTACCAAATAATTAAATGCCTCGATCATATTCCGCTAACATGACTACGTAAGTAGCACCTTTCGATAGGTATATTCAATTTGATGAAATAAATATACTGGGATCTTATTAGTATATTATGTATTTTCTAATTATGGAAACCTTAGATAAGTCATAATTTAGCCTCTCCTTAACCATAACGGGGAGTTGGATGCCATGAAGCCGGCATAAAGCAAACCTAGTCAGATCATGAACTAGTAATCTTTTTTTTTAATAAAAAACAAACTCACGGGCCAGTCAGATCGTGCAAATTGACGTATTTGCGACCTAATTCACTGATGCGTCCTTCAACCACCATCTGCGTATCTTCTGCCGTTAATGGGTATTCCATATCTTCTCGTAACTCGATTTCGGGCGTTGATTCTTTCCATAATCCGAGCGATTTAAGCATAAATCTGAAACGGAAATATATCGATTCCATTTTTCTTAGGACATTTTTACACTTTTTACTTTCATAAATATATTTTACTTTCGTGACTGTTATCCATCTTATCTACTATATATACCGGTTATACTCACGTCGACATTCGTCGTTTCGCGTCGCGACCCCACTGTGTCACCTGCTCATGAATAAGGACTCCATTAGAGTCCGAAACCAGTCGGGCATTTCCGAATATCGACGTGAGTATAACCGGTACATATAGTAGATAATATCATAAATACAATTTAGGGTGGTCCTTATTCCAAAGAAATTTTCTTTACATTACGGGGCAGTTCATTAATAACTGATTGCTAAAACAACTACCTATGTAAAAATATGATGAGCAGTAGCAGGAGATCGTAGAGAGCATAATTGAATTTTCTCTCGATACCAATAATGCGCGGTGCAGTGAACGGCATATTAGCGGGTATTGCCTTCTGGTTCCATGGCAAAATCTCAAATTGGAACATACTCTTGATGAGTACTATTACCTGTGAAGTTAACAAAAGCGTCGAGTTAATTAAGAACTACATTATGAACATTAAATAGGCACATATGGCCGTTAGTGCTTTTACAAACCTCTGTGTATGCAATCAGCGTTACCCAGAACGTCTTGGTAGGTCTCGGTATCGTAAGGGTGCCCCACATAAACACCATGAGCGGTAGAGGAATAGACAGTATAGTCGCCGATTGTATCTGTTATATAATCACAACTAATATCAAATATTTGTATTTACGTACATAAATAAGCATTTTTACAAAATTGTATTCAACAAATAACAAATGTTACGGAATTTGTATGACATTAATCACTAAGTTTTTAACTGTAAGTTACAGGTTAGAATCCAAGTGAAACGGATCTTTAGACTTATAAAACCATTGGGAATTTGAATATTCTGATTAAGAGATCGTTTTTTAACTTATTCAGTGCTTTGAAAAAGTTATCCAGCTCCTGATATTGATATTTGACGACAAACCAAACCTACATATTCAAGACATATGGCTACTGTGCGACCGGACAGTGTAATTTGGCATAGTTAAAGTTTAGATAGAGAGATGCAGAAAGCTTAAATTTGTATTATAATTACGGTCCAATTTTGGCCACTAGGGGACCTCTAGTATAATTATTTACCTGATTTATAAACACCATGATGTAGCACACTATGTCAGTATGCGCTAGCACAGCATACCACAACGCATAGCCGAGGTGCACAAATGGCGAATGATCCTGTTTGAACATGGAGTCGTCCTGCTCCTCTAGTGTGGTTACGTCCTTACTGTAAATCACAATATACTGTACAACAAACCTAAAACAATAATTCTAAAGCATCTGGACATCAATATAGGAACAAATAATGAAATAGTGTGTACAATAAATATGGACGAAATTGGTGCTAGTTAGTAAATAGTGATTTAATGCATAGTTCCTTGTTGAAATCGAAATAAGTATTAACAGTCCTGAAGGCAAATAAACTAAAATTCGGTAAGTTATCTGCGTCAACATCTATGAAATCACGTCTTACAACAAAATAGTCCCTAGGACTATTTTGTCCCTACTTTTGCCTTTCGGAGCTAGTTAAAATCATTCTCGCAAATAACTTAACGAGTCGTCGTGCTTTTTATATTTACATTGTTAGGTTTATAATAATAATATTATTATTTGTTACAATAAAATTAACATCAGGTAATAAAAACAACAAAAGCTGCTACAAGATTCTAACAAGACGAATTACGAAAAATGAGTAGTTTTGAAAAATAAATAGATCCACAGATACAGTAAAAACCCATCGCAAGCGACGACAGACAGCCAACGAAACTTGTACCATCATTATACATACTGATCGTGATCAGAAATTGGAACGTTTAATCAATATGGTAATGAAGGGTGAAGGTACAATGATAACGAGAGTACAAGTGTAGGTTCACGTCCAGACTCCACCTCTGGCTGGACTGCAAGCTAAAGGCGCTCTCGTGCTCGGAGGTGTCGTCGTCGTCGTCGCGGCGCGCGCTGCCGGCGGACGGCGAGCGCGGCGCGGGCGGCGACTGGTCCAGGCCGCGCTCCATGCTGGGAGCCAGGATGCGGATCTCCGGGACGCTTATTTCGCTTAACTTACGGCTGGAAACACGCCACCGCGGTCATACATACTGCACCTTTGGTATATTCTAATTCCACAGCCTTTCATGCTTTCTCGCAGCGTTATGCTTATATTCGCCACCTAAGACCTTTGATGCGTAGGTACTACTATGAATGTATGATGAATCTAATGTAACTGCTTTAATACTATTTTCAAAGTACAATCATAAATAGGACTTTTTAATTGTAATTGTATATAATTAAGTAATTCTAAGCGTACGAAATCTTTATATGAAACATTAAATCACAACAGAATACTTTTAATTATTTTCAGCCACAATACAAACCCCATCTCTACAGGTAGAGCAAGTAGATTTTTGTCAAGTTCCATATCACGGGTACTAGGCAGCATGCAAACAAAACACTACTTACTAATCGACACTACGTGACTAGTGCCAATATAAGCACATTGCCTAGGTAAATTTACATAATATTAACAAAACGTTAAATTTGGAAATTTTGTGTTGGTGGTGGTGTTAACGTTGTTCAAAGTTACTGTTACATTTATAATATTGAAACCAACAAGTACATCATAAATTAACATACATATAAATAATTATTGTACACGCACTTACAAAATAATCGTGTGACCGTAATAAAGAGGTTTAAACGAATAGCAACTTCCCATAAATATAAGACATGACATCGGTTTTAACTGATCCCAATAAAACTTATCATCAATATATTTTTGAGATAAAGTCGACAAAAGACAAAGATTTAAACAACGTTTGCAGGTACTCTACTACGACAACTACTCATCTACATACGTTCAATAACTAAACTAAACATGCAATAAGCATGAGCGTTATTAAAGATATTTATACTACTTGTATTACTATCTATTTTAAATAAAACTTATACATCATTTTCAAACTCCACGTTAGGCGAGTCGAGCTTGTGGCTGTTAACAGGGTGACGCGACCTTGGAGTGTGAAAATGATAAATATTAAACACGGTGGTGCGATAACTCACTGCGTCGCTAAAGTCTCAGGCAGCGGTTCCCATATCATCTGCGAACCTTCTCTCAAACCGATGCCGAAACCTTCTTTTTCCTGGAATATAATACCTTCATTAATCACTAAACAGGGAAGGCGGTCCCCAAGATACAGGTTAACCTAGTTTGGGGACTAACGTCCACATGATTGTATGTTATGATTAATATCAATGAATATTATTATTATTACCTACCTTCAATATTTTCTTTTCAATAGAGAGCGTTCGCGATACATATCGATAATCTCGGGAGTATTTCATGAGGTGTCGTGTGATCGAAACCAGGAAGCTTGATATCAACGCCCACGCTGTCTCTGCGTAACGTTTTAGTCTCTCCTCTAATGTCTCCGGCGCATCTTAAAAAATAATACACATAATGTAATTCACAGTCAACATTTGTGATTAACACTCATTTGTTTACTACTAGGAAGATGTTTAAATTAATGATCTTTAATTTTAAGAATCTCTGAGTCCGAAGTTGAATCTTTGCATATAAGGTATAATATTTTTTGGCAGTCACTAAATTGAAGTGATCTAGATCTAGGTTCACACCTATGTGTATTTATAAATACGTTACCAGTTATTTATTACGAAATAAATCATGATTGGCGATCATTCAGATATTGTAAAGTGACCTACCAGGCATTGGAGCGTATTCATCTATTTCAGATACGGGTCTCTCGCGTTCCTGTTCTTTCAGCTCTGCTTCTTGTACCCGTGCCGATGACTTACGTCGACCCTAATAAGATCAGACTGTTTTGTATTCCAATCTTCTTCAGAAGGACATGTTAGAATGTACAATGTCACAAACTTTTATTGATTACCATAAAATAAAGCATTATAAATTCTAAATTACATCCTAAGATATTGATAATTTGTAGCCTTACTAAGTATCATATAAATAAAATACACAACACAAAATTAAAAAGTATTAACACGAATTAAATTGCATGCAAAAGCTTAAACAAAAGTCCAGGCAAGCACTACTTATTTTGATAATCAGGGTCTACGTTCCGAACCCATAACCAGGCGCGAGCAGGATAATGGAATAAAACATTGGATTAACGCAAAAAGCGCGAGACATCATGAAGTCACAAAGACCCTTATTATTTCCAATTTCAATTTTAAGAGCCATTTTACAAAATGTTGACGTTCGAATTTCAGTAAAATTTTCATGTGTGCGTGACTCACCTACACAACAGAACAAACAGTGTAGTGCATATGACGAGACGGACAATAAAATCTTGATCGTTATAACAATATACCTATATTAGAGATTTATAAAAATATTTTAAATTCATTAGTAATTTATTCAAACGAATTACAATTTTTATATACTTAATAAAACAATCACTGTATATATTTTATATACATGTATAGATATATTTACTATTACTACACATAAATAATGAAAAATTGTAAAAAATAAAAACCGCCTTCAAAAAACCGACCCCATTGGCGAAGTGGATAAGCGATTGGACTGCTGCGCTAAGGGTTGCGCGTTTGATTCCTGCACGGGACAAAAATTAGTGCGATCTGCAGATGTTTGTCCCGAGTTAAAGCAGAGTAAAGCTGCAAGTTATCGGCATATAGAATATACACACCGAAGTGATTGGGTTATAAGGTTAATAAAGATAGAAAACAGCAATAGAGAGAGAATACCTATGTGAAACGCCATTTATTACACTTCATCGATTCTAGCTCACTTCAGGAAGAAGAGGACTCTTCCACGTGGGCAGACTGCTGGCTTTCCCAAAAGTAAGAAGAGAACTATTTCAACGCTGTAGATGACAACCATGAGATTGGACAGGATATAGAGGAGGATATCGTGATTGACTGTTTTTAAGGCATTGGAAAAATCAACTAGGGCTTAGACCGGAAACTGGACTGCAAAGGAGACCAGAGGTTATTTTGGTTGACGAAGTGGATAACTCATGTTCATGGACACTGGCCTCGAGCACTTTAGATAGGAAAGAAAGGATAGAGATTGGTCGGAAAAGACTAGGTAGAGAAGGGCTCGATATTTTAGGCAAAGGGCGAACAAAAGCTTTGCGCCACAAGGAGGCGAAGCATCCAGTATTCAAAGAGCAGTATATAATGTGTGTGATTGCCGGAAGAAGGTGGTCAAGTATATTGATGACCATTCTGCGCCAGATGTTATCACAGCCTACCGCTTTGCATTTGATAGAGAGAGCGATCTTTTTGATTTCTCCCACAGTGACTGGAGATATGTGCAAGAGATTAATGTTGGGACGCGGGAAACCATCGATGTGTCTGAGGTTTGATATTTTGTCTAAAGTTGGGTTGGTGGAGAAATGCGAATTGAGATCGTCTAAGCCAATGGAAGTCGACAGGTCAAATAGTTAATTTAAGTTATTTAAAGTTTAGTCAATAATTAGATTTTTCAAGGAACTTCCAGATATCGGCAGAAGTGAAACATGAATAAATTTTATTTAGAGTATAGTATAGTAGCCGCCGCCATACTCTAAATAACATTTATTCAAAAATTAATAAATAGCTTTAAACCAAAAAGTCGTGATAAAATTACAATATAAAACCGTGAAAACAGGTTAAAGATTTTTACCAATAAAAAGTTTTATTAATTGTTAATTTGCCACCATGTGTTCCAATAAAAGTATATGTCCTATGCTTTCTTCGAAAATGACTGCAATGATTTTTTAGAAAACATGCTGCGGGAGATAGCTCACCACATAGCAATCAAGTCATCTTTTGAAAATCTAATTCTGTATGTGTCAATGCGAAGGATTGGTCTACATTTTACATGCATTTAGAAATTCCTAAGAACTACCAAAAATGGTAAATTAGGCGTCCGAAATCTTAGACCACTGCGTAAAAATGTAAAATGGCTCCTAACCTTCCTATACACATTTTATACCTACTTCTTAAACGATTTCATATAAGTATAATATAATAAGTATGTATGACACTGATTGATGGTAGATGGTGGTATGTGTGCGTTTTGGGACCGTTACCTCACGCGGGAAGGAGAATGGGTAGCTGCCGAGTGAGAGGCGTCTGGAGCGAACGTTGGGAGCGGAGGCTCGCCGCAGAGACACAGCGCGCTTCAAATCCGTCTTGATCGCCGTCGACAGCAGCTGCTCACCACGCGACACAATCGTAAGCTCGCATGCACTTGTATTCGGTATACGTTGCTTCTCTTACTTTTAAAATCTTTCAGATTTTCTGATAAACGATGTTTCTAGTAGGTAGGTATTGTGCGCGACAGGTCGACATGGCAAATGTCTAGTGATGTGTGTGATATAAAATAAATTATGTTATTGTGTTATTAATCACTGTACGACTAAAATTGTCTACACAACATTTTTGGCCTGTTTTCTTCAGTTTTGTGGATTTCACATGTTTTTCGGGTCCTGCTAATTTTGTCTCGGATTGTACAAAGTTCTTTGTCTAAATTTCTGATTGTTACGGTATTTATATTTCTGGCTAGTTTTCGTGCTTGAGAATTAATTATAGTTTTTTTTGTTTTGACTCGTGACGATAAAGCGACCAAATTCATTTTAATACACAACAACAAAGAAGTATTTGAGTGAGATAGAAATCGATAAATGCGGTCGATGCGGGCTCGTCCAGCACTAAAAATAAGACGGCGCGGGCGATGTGCATGCGTGGTGGCTCTCCACCCGCGCCTCAGCTCATACCCCGATTGCCATGACAACCTGTCGCGTACGTATACTATGGGTGCTATCATACTTTTAGGAAGATTCTAACTTTGCTTTGATGGCATGGCCAATGCGTAGGTTAAGGCTGGCACTAAATTATCACAATAGCAACGTGTGCCGATTCAAGTGGCATGGCGGTGCAATAATTAATACGAGCATTGCGGTTAGTCACCTCAAAGCTGTTTTGTTTAATATACTATATATTTCTCAATTTTCTATATACTTCGTTGGAATTTAAAATGTTTAGGGTAAGCGTACATGCGGGAACACCCAGGACGTACGTCTAATAACAATATCAAACCACCGATAAATACTTCTATTAAAGATGCTTAAACATGCTCATTATACCAAATGCATCGTTTTAAAACATTGTCCTCCTCAGTATCTTTCTAATTATTTTCATTTCAGTCTGGTGTTCCCATAATTTTGTGTTTTGAATGTGGCAAAATCAATACTACAAAAATGTCCAAAAGGTTGAGTACCAGCACTTGTACGTGCAATGTGATATTGCGAAAGCACAATGCTGATGACAATGTTCTTATACATTCAACATAACCCACACAACAACCTTCACCCACGCAAATCCCTCATGTATGCTAACCAGCAGGACTATGAAAGTAATTCAAAAATAGCTGGTATTTATTATGCTACCATCACGATTAACATCATCTAAATTTACTATTACCACAATCCTGCTAGTTAGGCTCACGTTTATCCATTCAATAATAATAAAAAATACTGACCTTGCCAATGCCCATTTCCCTAGGGGCGTCCTCGTCAGAACTTGATTCATCCTCTTTCATGTGAATTTCAGTATCGTCGAATTCATCGAACATGTAATAGTCTCCAGAACGAACGGCTATAATAGACGGAAGAACAAGATTAAAAACGGTTTAAAAACAATACGCAGACGTAAATAAGCAGTAGATTTTAATTAAATATTGTAATAATCAGAAAAAAAATACTATTATTTTATAGCAGTAAAAAATCATTCATGAAAGCTATTTAATATTGTTATGCCTTATACGAATAATTGCAAAAAGCGTACTTTGTAAGTAGAAATATACCTATTGATTTAAAAAGTGCTATCGTGTTTAAAAAAACATAATGTATAAAAATATGTATAAAAAGTAATAATAAACAATCATGTGCAATCGAATTGCCTAAAATATACTTACACACAAATATAGTGTAACCTCTATGAGCATTAGTATATTTGAAAACACAATGACGCAACATGCATTGTGGGGATTATGAATGTAGCATAGCCGCAGCGACATGCAGACATTTGACTATGGCATATATAAAGGCAATACATATAAAGTCGAACAGGCATAGTATCAAATTACAACATTAAAATATATTACAAAATTGTACATGGACAGGTTATGAACAAGGACAGTTTCCGCCATAGCAATGCAATAATGCCTAAATACCGTCACCGAGAAGCTTAAAAAGGGGTTAGTAACGCAATACGATTTTAGGGAGCCTTGTTTGAGAACTTTACCCTTCTGATGAGTTGCTGGCGGCCTATACGATGGTCTGTCCCGCGCTACAAGAGAAAAGCATTACTCAACAGCAGCTTGCACACCATCCGTATTATTAAAGGGGGATCTAACATTTTCGAGTATTAATGTCTACGAGTAAATTTAGAACGGTTAAATTATCACCCAAAATCAGGAAACGATTAATAAAGCCATGTTTGAGAGTTATAGACAAAACAAATCACAGCTGGTCAAGACATGATATATGCGGCCAGATGTTTTCCCGATCACATATGTTTTTAATAAAAACAGTTGTAATTCGAAGTTCATAATACCTGCAACACAGTTTAAGTAAATTTGCGTCCATTTTACTATAGTCAAATGATACAAGGAAGAGTAGGTAATTTAGAATGTAGATAAATGACTAGTGTTTGGGTCATTCATTTACATAAAGAAATGTCATGTCTTCTGTTTAAGTTTGAACGACCAGCACACAATATGAAGAACATAATAACAAACACCTCCAACACCCGAGCAGCGGTCACGAATAATTTACCTTCGTGTCTTTTTGTGTACACGGGGCGTCTACCCGCAGGATTTAACTCAGTTTCTAGATGAAAAGGAGAAAAGATGATTGTTAAAAAAACAATATTTACATAAAACATGCATCAATTAAAGTATGCTTTACATTTTTACACGGCGTGACATATTGATCTAATAGTGAATAAACAGCGTCAGCCCGCGCGGACACACGTCACGCGGTACAACGTCGATCGGGCCGCGGTCCGCGGGGGCCCGGCACGACACGAGAGGCGGTGCGGCAGTTACACGTGTGGTGCGACAGCGGCTCGGCGCGGCTCGACTGCGACACGATGGACGCGCGCTGCAGCACGCTCGGACTGGCCACCCCGGGGCGGCGGATCGGCGGCGGGGAGAACACAGGGTACGACTCCTCCGGGCTCGGTGCGCGAGGCAGCATTTCCGACGACGGCGGCGACTCGAACGATATGCGGCGCGGCTCCAGGTAGGCGTCCAGCGACACGGTCATGAGCGCCGACGAGGGCGAGGGCGGGCCGGCCAGCGAGGCGGGCGCGGGCGGCGCGGGCAGCGCGGACGGCGCGGCGCGCGCGGGCGAGGGCGGCGCGGACGGCTCGCTGAGCGGCGTGTGGAAGCCGCGCGGGGAGGCGGGGCTGTCGGGCGTGTGGTAGCCGCGCGCCGAGGTCTCGGAGTCGCCGCGCACTAGCGGCACTTGCTCCGACTGTTCCGCCATTGTTTCTTCTTCCTCCTCTGCTCCGGGAGGGCGTTGCGAGGAAATGTTCACAAAACATTACTGCTGACTCAATCTTAATTTCGTTACAGCCAATTGACAACCTTTTTGCGCTGCGTCGCATTTAGGACTATTTCCTTGTCACGAGTTAATATACATAACAAATACGGTACCTATAGGTAACTGCGTAAAATAGTATTATTAGAACAAAAATAATTGTAAACTGATTAAACTCAGATTTCGACTAAAAATATCGAATCTTTGTAATAATCAATCGTTAAAAGTCCAAATACCTTTTAAATATTAAACATACCGTGGTCGTGGTTTAACGGCTCTTTCGCCATGACGCCTTGGATCTTTTTCTGGTTTGCCTTTATCCTTTCCATCTTTACTTTTATTTTCTCTAAGATTCTCGTTTCTTGATCTTCTTGCACTTTCATTTGTTTTTGACGAAGCTCCTCTATTAATTCCGCACCTCTATAAAGTTATAATCAAAATAATATATATAAATAAATAAACAAGCCATCATACTTAAGCGAGTTAAGTTAGTTTACTTAGGTAGACTGCTATACCTAGGTATATATTACCTCGAGGCGAGCACAGTAGTTGCTTTGCTTTCATCTATAACTCTATAAAAGTAGAAGCTGTGGAATAGTCGCCGCTGTAATATTAGGAATGCGAAACATACGCCATCCCACGCCAGACCAATGTCTTCTTGAGGGACAGAACATGTTGCCTCCTAAAAATGAATGTGGAATAGTTAGGTACCAACAATACCATTTAATTTCGATACAGGATACATATCATGTGTACTTACTTTAGTGTACTGCATCTTAAGAAATCTAGCAATATTGCCGCCGGCAAATTTGTCAACACATCCTATGCCAAGAAGTTGGACAAGCCAGCATGCATGCTCTTGCATCACCGCGCTAAAGATACAGCCCGGAATCTGCAGCAACGTTTTGACTACCACCACCGACACATTGTAACGTAGCAGCCACGACCACCTAATAATAAGAAACGAAGGCAACATTAAAAACACGACCACAGATCTAACTATATCATTTTAAATTATGAGTTTTAAGAATACTAAGATTCAGCTGCATCCGGTTACACTGGGAGCCGAACCCAACATAGTTAGGTAAAAACTAGACATATGATTTATGATTATTTCCAGTCATGTTTATTTTTCCTAGCCCTCTGTGCCCTGTAAATACTGTGTTACGACCTTCATGCAAATGTTTAACACCGTCGTAGAGTTTATTTTATATTTTTCGGTTATAAATAACTTTACGATATATGTATGTATACCTACTTCTAACTTAAAATCTGGGACTTTAATGATAGTAAATGCTGACTGGAAACCATTTCAAATATAATCCGCTTCTCCTTTCGTCAATTGAGTCAAACCGATTTTTTGCTTTTTGCTTATAATGTTTCTTACCATTGTAGTATAGCTTCTTTAGGACGTAAATAGAAATCAGTTCCTTGCCAAAGAAATACGAATGAACCGATGAGATAACCCATGGAGAATAAGTTGACTCGGTTAGTGCCCGTCATGAACATAATAGCAAGGGTTACCCATAGCATTCCCAAGAATACCATACGTTTAAGTACATCAAGCCACGAGCTGAAAACAATCAAATAATAGTGTCACCAATATTATTTCCTTTATTTTACAATTTTTGTTATAAATTATATTTTTAAATATTATATCTATATAAAAATACAATATTGAAAAAATATAAAAAATAGGGCTCAATCAGCAGCGGGAACAGTCTCCAAGCTACATCAGTATTATTATTATTTAGCCTACTTTATCTTACAGTGAGGACTAAGTCTTGTTGTTTATAAATAAATGGTACGATTTATTATTTTTAGCGCATGTTAATAAGGAAAAATTTTAGAACTTTTTTATACTTAAACTTACCCAACGTAACTAAGGAAATCTGGCACTGGATTTTCAAAGTTCGGCGTTTCCCAATCTTTACCAATATCTTCACTATTTGAACCGCCGAGGTACCCCTCACCATATAATTTTTCAACTCGAAAAACTTTTAGTTGTCGGGTGGCAAATAACAGTAGGAAGAAATCAAAAATAATTTTATATGCGTGTGGGGGATTTTCAGCGTGTGGAAGGAACATCCACGAACGAAGGTGTTTAATTTGCTGAAAATTCATAATATATTAGCATACTTATGTCACAACATCACATCGCTCTCATTAAACGACTAGTCACTCGTGAGTCGTGACTAAGGCCGAATTCGTACAACGGTTAAACCGCCGCGGTTTTAACCGCATGATTTTGTAAGTTTTCTGCGCGGCCGTTTGTACTAGTTTGCACATCACGGGGTTTAACCGAAGTGCGGCCACAGCCTTACATAGGACCCGGCATCAGTCAGCTTACCTGGTCGGCACCGTCCCACGGGTAGGCCACGCAGAACTGTGGCAGGAAGCCCACGGCGATCATGTACTGCGCCGGCACGAGCACCGTGACGCAGGCCGTGAAGGCGGGCCAGGCGCGCGCCTGCTGGCCGCGCCGCACCGACACCAGCACCAGCAGCCAGCCCGCGTACAGCACGGCGTACAGGTCCATGCGCGAGCCGATCACGCCCATCAGGCAGATCAGGCTTATCTGCGGACGCGCTACTATGGGGAGAGCTGCTCTAACTGGAACGGTGACTCGACCGATGCGATCGTTCATTTCGTATGTATAAAATCTCTATGGCATTCTAAGCATCTTTTGTGTGAATCTAATTATGATTCGCCGGCACCGTTTAAATGCAGATGTAGTAGAGATCGACCTTATTGTCATTATTATTTTCTTACGATTTTAATAACTAGCCAAGGTAGGTACATACTTACAACACAACAGGTCTCCTTCCACTTTATTCACAGCAATTTTTTTATAACGTAAGTTGTTATTAAAGCAGTTACTGACCTCTACACCAAACTTATAAAATCCGTAGTTTATCAAATACTTTAAACAGTGTAAAATATCTTTGTCCGCTTCCTTGCGCGTTATTTCGGGAAACATAACTTTGTCTTTATTTTTGAGTAATATCGTTCTGTAAATAATTTATAGATTAAATCAGTAATGTAGGAGTCTAGACGATTGTACTTACTTTATAATAACCGATAAAATTTACAAACCTGATTGATTTTTGTCTATATGTAACTAGGGAGTGGAAGGTGAAAACAGCTAAGAGTCCGATGTATCCTTTGAGTAAGGCCACTAGTGATTCCTTATGTGTAGCTTTACGAAACCCTATCCATTCGGCATTGTTGAATGTCGTTACATTTTTGGTGCTATTTTCACCTCGCTAAAATATCGTACAAAAAAAATAAAAAATAATAAATGGCATTCGAAATAATATTTTCAAAGTACATTACTCATACATGCATGGTAATACTTACGTCGGAACTAGTACAGTTGACATCAAACCTACTATGTTTGATGTAATCTATCTGGTAGACCATTTTAGCCATGAAGTAGACACTTATTAGTGTTGATATTAATAGCACACAAACTCTTTGCTTTCGTGAATCTAGCCACAATACCGGTGAGATCATAACTATTATAGGTACGTGCATTGCGCACACCTGTAATGTAATACAATACTTTATTAATATAGTATCTACACAGCTACACACAACACACGCCATTACAGTGAGTAAAGGAAAGTTATTATATTTACAACTGATTAATTATGTATTTATCTGTTGTGTTTTAGTGTTTTGGTATAAATATTTGATATGTATAACTTAATCTTAGTTAAGTTGTAATAGGTAGTATTTAGCTAAGTTTAAAATGGTTGCTAAGTTTTTTTTTTAAGTGTTGTGTGTACCTGTATTTGGCATCTATATTAGTTCCCTACGTGTTAAATATTTATAAATTACAAAGTGTGAACCTGTTGAACCTGTACCTGTTGAAAATAAATAAATAAATACAACATCTGTCATTACTGTAACGTTAAACAATGTGATTCAGAACTATTTACGTTTCCCAACCGGACTTCAAGTTTAATAGACTGTTAAGATAGCTTTTTTTAAGAAAATATGACATGATAATAACATTGATTGACTGTTTCTGTACTTATCTAAGTATAGACACTAGATTTTGTAAAAAAATAAATACTTACATTCATTACGCAAAGCAGCATCAGGGAAATGAACACGATTTTAATAAGATGTATGTCTAAGTACATGAATATTTTATCAACCCAATCTAGTATAATTTGCTTAGACGCTTCAAAGACCCGTTTCATTAACGTCATCAGCCCAGTAGAAGGACGCTCCGTAAGAGTTGGTGCGTACGATCGTGAGCGCGACGTTTTCCTGTGGACGGAAGACAGTTACATTATTGTTTCTGATCGAGAGAGGCTTAGTAACTATTCATTTCTTATTCGACGTTGACTCTCGCAGCTGTCACCAAGGAAAGTTATGATTTCTAGACCGGATTAACTAAAAGCCTCGGGTTAGGTACAATTTATGAATCGCATTTGTCTACTTGCCTACTACTATACTATACTGTTCTACCATGCCAGTAGGCAAGGAAGTGCGCCGATTGAATGGTGGACAAGGTTACTGATTAGGCCGAAGATGTCGGGGATATCAAAAACCCTAGGGTGCTGATATTGTCTAAATCCGCTTAATATTTTCAAAATCCAAAAGAATCTGGATGAACGTCGCAAAAATGAAAGAGACATAATAGATGAAAAGAGAGGCCTAGGTATATCTACCTAGCAGTAAGCAATACTGGAGAGGTAGGCTGGTTATATGGTAATGATGCCAATTGCTATTTTTGTATTACATATAAGTAAAACACTTACTTCTGCAACTGCTTAGCAGTAGTGTTAACGGAAGATAACTCGATTGAGAGATCTGCCTCGGTTACGCTACTTTCCGGTGTCCGTGGACGTTCTTCCTCAGATGGTAACGGTGGTAACTGCAATATAGTGATACAAGCTATCCGTGTGAAAATATCCTCCATATACATCAAACAAACTATGCAGTGTTTGCAAATATTCTATAAATGCATACAGTAATTTTTCTATTTTCAGAATTAAGTACTTTGTTTACCAACAAGGTACTTCATTAGTCTATGTTTCATCTGTGTATAGATCACTCGTTCATTTGTGGCTCATGTATTGGGGTATCAAGTATCAACCAACCGGTAAGGTCTACTAAAACGGGTTAGTGGTCCAATGCTAAGAACAATTTGAAACGAATAATGTGTACAACGTGAGAATTTCGTAGTAACAACATTAGGTACTTACATCATCTTTCATAGTGGATGCGCCAGCTTGACTCGGTTTACTCGACTCGGCGTCCTTGGCCAAGCTATTTGTTCTGTAAAGGTTTAAAAAACAGTTATTTTCGGTCAACTTAACTCGAGACGATCAATTACATATAACATACTTGACAATTTATAATATAATCTATTGAGTTTCAAAAAGTTACCAAATTATGTTAAACTAGCTGCGCCCCGCGGTGTTACCCGCTACAGTTTTTCGGGATAAAAAGTAGCCTATATGTTAATCCAGGGTATAACCTATCTACATACTAAATTTCAACCAAATCGGTCCAGCCGTTTATGCGTGAAAGAGTAACAAACATCCACACATCCATTCTCACAAACTTTCACATTTATAATATTAGTAGGATACATTGATATACAAAAAACCCAAGATGCACAATCAACGTCTCAATACCGTCCTAATGAAATGAGCGCAACATTCAAGAAAGTGCGCTCATTTCAAATAGTCTCGTGTCGCTACCGTCTAGGTGCAGTCGTTAAAAATGCCGAAGTGTTCTTTGAAAATATTACGTTAAAAAGGTTAAAATCGGATGGGATTTCATGTTTTCGGTAAGTAAAAGAGTTAATTGATTAGTTTTTGTTGTTTTTATGACTGAATATAGGCAGTAACATGTGATTTTGATTTATTTTCTAAAAACTTCACTCAACGGTCAAAGTATAATACGTCATAACAAAATGACCCATGGAGACGTCTTTTTTTGTTGTGTTTTTTTTTTTTAATTAATAAGATTATGTTCTTTTGAACTTTTATGTATTTAGTTTTTAATATATATGTTTACGTTATATAATTTGATATAGGAGAAGAGGTAGTCAATTTGACGATTTTTTTTAATGTTCGTAAATATTATAATGTAAATGGAATGGATTATTATAGGACAACTTAATAGCGTATTTTTAATATAGTAATTTTTAATTACCTAGTAATAGTTATTTTTAATTTATCATTTTATAATACATAATATCCGTTTAACCAAAAACATATTTACGCTCATTTAAAAGTATAATTACACAATTTAACAAACTCTTAAAATACTAAACAAATAACTTGTGAAAATAAAATATATAAAAATGTTCCTCTCCACTCAAAGCGTTGTTCCACCGGCCACCGACGCTCGTAAAATTTTATTGCTTTTCGAACACTGCGTTGTAAAAACAACTTTATTCAATTTGCGTAAGGTTGAATTTACAAAAATAAATACCTACAGCATAACTATAACTACGTAAGTATATTTGGTGAGTGTTTGGCGACAGTTTTGAGCGTTACTTTTGTTCGAGACTGTGCATCTTGGGTTTTTTGTATATCAATGGTTAAATATTCGAAATTACCTTGTATTAGGATCCGACAACGCCATAAAATCTTTATGGAAGTAATGGACTTGCATTATTGTTATAATGAGAAATAGTGTTGGTGTTAATAATTTTATAAACAGGTCGGCTGGATGATAGGGCTCTAAACCCAAGTCATGTTGTCTGAAATGAAGAGTAATTTATATGATTATTTTATAATTCATAGGAAAGTAAGAATGGTTTGAATTTTATAGTAATAAAGTTTATTTGAATTTAAACCACGTACACCCGTAACCATTAGAACGAAGGCTTTATATCTAATAGTACTTACAGTCGCTCGTTAATCATTAAATAATTTTCTATAGTCTTGGAAAAATTGTCAAACTGGTATATGTAGATAAGAATAAGATTTATCATGGAGTAAATGATGACAACTATCCAAAACATGTACATTGTTTTTCGCCACCAGTCCCAACTTATCTGAAAACAAACAATTCCTTTATATGAGTGATTTAACAATCGGAGAAAAACAATACAGCTGCATAAAAAATAAAAACAGTCCGATGTGGTAAGACAATTGTAATTATTGTCTAACAATCGGTATTCATTAAGAAAGTAGACTATAAATTGTAATCATTAGAAATGATGGTCATAAATCATAACGAATTTACAAATGTTACCTGGAACATGAGTATAAAGGCGAGAAAAAGGAACATGTAAATGATCCGGAAGATAGTCATCCGGTCGCCAGTGATGCCGATGACGAACAGCATGATGACAACGACGTAGATCCAGTAGCGCGCGCACGCCGCCCGGAGCAGCTCGCCCAGCGCGCGCAGCAGCCGAGAACGACTTTCTTCTTCGTGCTGCGCTTCTACCACTGTGGAACAACTCACTATCATATCACGTTCTTAGAGAAAGTTCTTCAAGTTAAGTGGCTAACAAATTAAAGGAGTGCTAAAAATAGACGTGAGAGGAATCAAATTTTAATAGCATACAACAGAATGCTGTAGGTAACATGATTATACAGACATGTTAAAGTGAGTAACTGTAAAGAAAATTGTAAATGGTTAAATTGAATACTTACCCATACTTAAATATAAGTTGAAACATCATTTAAAAAACAATACACCTCGCGTTATAACGAGAAGTGCATTGTTTGAGTAATATGGTATAATAGTGCTTTCATAATTAATTTTAATTTAATTAAATGACTGGTGTAAAATATTTATTTTTAATGAATATGTAGTAATTATTGAAACGAAGATGTGAGGGAATTCAAATGTGTTAATTGTGTTTTGATTACCGTTTACCAGACCTTATCCGTGTAGGGTTAGATAAAAAATATTTTTATATAAAATGATTTCAATATTAAATATTACACTCATAATTATAATCAGTTAATGCATTTATGAGAGTATGTTTCAATTCTGTAAATATTTACCGCTAGCCGCAGTAGACGCAGTAAGCTGTAAAGGCGCAGCCATGTCTGTAATAACAGCGGCTTGCTTTTTCTCTCGCATATCTTGAATACGTTGGCGCAGTGTAACCCAAAACATACACGTGAACAATGACTTTATCAGCAGCGGCACACACGGCTCGCCCTCCGCGCGACCAAGACCAATCTGACGGAGGTTTACTTCCTAGAAAATAATGAAATGCAATTATTGTCTAGTATTTTTTACTAAAATACAATCAATTATTAAATCAAGTAAACATTTAACTCACCGTTATATTTGAAGGTAATTCAGATTCATAAAGATTCATGCTGTATATGTACTGCGCAATAAGCAACATCATAGCATAGCAGACGAGTATCGGACTCGTCTTCAGCATGAATGAGCGCTGATCTTGACAGAGCCACACAATGTTGGCCCACATAAGGAACACGAATGTCAACCAAGAGTGGAACATTATGCTCCACGCCATCATCGTGATTGTCGTAGCTATATATGATGACCTGGAAACAATTAAATGTAAATGTTATAAGTATATTTTTTTTAGGTCTATATTTATGGAAAATACATAAAATCACGTCTTTTTCGCTGAGGTAGGCGTAGGCCACTGATTTCCTGTTGCTACGATTCTAGCATACCTTTTTCGCCTTATCCTCTCACCACATTCGTCGTATACCCTCGTCGGTTTAGGTTGCCTACGCCTAACTGAACTAACAGAGTATGTTCCTCTACAAGCTAATCCACTACTACTCATGTATTTGCTTTGTTTCATTCATCCAGCCTTTCTTCACATGCCGCATAAATCATCTCAGTATACTAAGAAGTGTAATACTCTACTCTCTCTTTAAAAATATATAATTCTCACAAAGCTTGCAACTCTACTGCAAAAGTTGTTTACCTTACTAGAACTTGGAATAAGTCTATGATTGCTGCAATTATGTCATCCAACAAATTGGGCTTTGCTTGTTCTTCGAAAGAATCTGTAATACCTATAACAAAATATATATAACATTATTTTAATATTTATGCTGGATAAAAATAAAATTATTTTTTCCGGAGAAAAAAAAATGTTATTTACCATCATCGTTAACGACGACCGAGCCCGTAGAGTCTTGTTGCAACTGTCGTGTCGCGGACGTGATTTGCATGCCTGACCATAACTTCGTAGGACTTACGTTGCGCATAAGCTGTACATTTAAATTTTTTTTATTAGTCACATCGTGTGTGATTAATGTGTAGCTCTCATTGCATACATTTTATAATATAAAAAATGTATAATTTACTTATTCAGACTCAAGATGTAATACTTTGTAATATCATCAGAGATCTTCACTTAATGAAAAAGGTAAATAAAAATTTTGCTTACTATTACTTCTTTTAAAATGGGTAAAAGTTTGGAAATGTGACAGAAACAATGCAGATAATATGTATAAGATACACACATTAATCCATGCTGCGCACTACAATAATGTAACATCTATAAACACACTACATAATTATAAGTGCGTATAACATTAAGCAGATAATATATTATATGAATAACAAACATGTTTTAAAGATGAATGAAGATGATGGTTACTTACTAGCGCCACTGTTGAATGTTATGATAAAGCAATAAACACGATTTCTGTAAATAGCTCGTTCAATTTTCTAATTATTATATCTAAGGTTCATCCACCCGAACTATGTGACGAAACGTATATTATATATAAACGTATATATGTAAAAAGTTCTCACCCTGGTATCATGAGTAATTAGAGCGAAAATAGGGCGTACCCTTCTTCGTTATAACAAAATATAACGGTAAACTCGAAATAACAACCCTAGAAATAAATAAATAAACCAAGCTATTCTTATTTTGTTTAAGATCTTGTCAGATGTAGGTACCAGTACTTTCAATGACTGGAGGGCAGCGGCGCATACAGTCTTATTGCCGCAAAAACGGTTTTGATTACATTTACCGAATTATTACCCACTGTGGAGGACTCACTAAAGCAAATACGTGCGTTTAATAATTTTTTTTTAGTTATTACACACATTATGTTACGTCATATTCCCACAAAACCAGTGTCTATAGACAATTACTACAACTTATCTATTTATTTCTCTTAGGCATCGTAAGCCAAATAGTTCTAAGTTCTAACACACAAGCATTCCCCGCAAACATACAAAAATAAAATAAGAAAAAATACCTACAGGGGTGGTCTCACCGGCGTCACCGCGAAGTGCTTTTGAATTTATGTATGAATATGCAACCTATAAAAGAATGAAAGCTGGTTGCAAAAACAAATAAGTATTAACAATTTTGAAGAATCTGCAAAATTCTAAGTTGCCCATCGAAAATTCAGTGTGTTAGCAGAAGCCCAATTGCCATATTCTAGTGCTAGATTGAGTGGAAATCATTAACAAGTTATTTACTAAAAATCCATGCAAATAATAATTGTGAAGTACATACTAACTACAAAACGAGAAGTGAAGCCAACATGTGATCAAGAGTTTCTACCTTAGTGTTACTAATAGTAAAATATGTGAATGTATACATCACTCAATACAATACAATATAAACCATTGTGGCATAAACATTCTAAGGCATCAGTTTATAGCGTCTTGTATTTAGAATGAATGCACTTATATAAATTTGCGACTTATTATGGCTCAAAAATCTAAATGTGCAATAAAAGTAACAAGTATTTAACGGACACGTGATTTATCGCAAGCTTACTCGAACTTTTTTAGTGGCACTCTTCCATTTATCTTTAGTGAAACGACGACTGCCGCGTCGGAAGGGTACGACTCGGACTAGTGAACCGTTCAGCTTGCCCGCTTCTACGCCAGTTATGGCACTCTTTCTTTTCGCCTAGGTTCCCAGTTTGATAGCACAAGAAATATAAGTTTTCTAATAACTATTATATAGCTCTAGTTAAAGCATTCATTAACTTAAAAATATTAGTAAAAACAAAAGTTTACGATTATTTGCTTATTTCACTAAATTGTAAGTATTTGTGAAATTAACACTCATACTATTATTGTTTTTACTAAAACTTCTTGAATGTTTTTATTGTTACAAAATATTATTGGTCGAATTCTATAAGAACTAAGGATTAGACGCTTGTACAACATAGGCCTGAAATCTCTGCATTAGTCAAGAAACATATTTAAGGTTAAGTACCATAATTTTAAGAAGCATTCAGCTGGGTATTAGCTAAGATAGAATTAATTGTTAATAAAATTGCATCGCTGAATTATTTAAAATTAATTCATACCTTCGGTTTGAATAGTTCCCTGCTTTCGATGGCAAGAATATAATACGTGAACAGTATAACTAAAGGACTTGCTAGTGTCGCCCACATATGGTCATCAGTTACCTCATACACAAATGCTGATGGATTTGTTTCATTGATTATTACCAATTTCGTTAGGCCAAAATATCTGCAAATAAAATTTTAATTGTTTAGGTTGTATTTATTATGTTACCTTTGGAGTTAGAATATAAAGTTCAAATAATTTTTTTTTTTTTAATTAGCCTAGTTCTATTTCACACTGTTGGTCAAAGGCTTCTCCTTTATTTCTCCACAAATAAATAATTTACCTAGCAAAATCCTTGTCAGGTGGGTAGAGTTCTGTTAGCCAGGTCAACTGATATACGAGTAGAGCTATGACGTGTACAGCCATAATGGCCATTACACAGCGGCTCACAACTGCAAAGCCTCGTCTTAGTGGATGGCCCAGCGCCCAAGCAGTCGCAGCACCCATGAACACCAGGAAATATATCCCAGACGTGACGCTCGGGCGCATTATACCGGAGAACATTATCAGGAACAGACTTAAATATTTCCCTGAAAATTAAATAATAAATGTAAATAAGTATTTATTAAAAATATTGTTTTTATACCCAAGCTTTATATCAGCTAGGCTCAAAGTACTTGTAAAGACGAAAAAAATTGTACGAAGAGTTAAGTTTAGTATATTTAAGTAGGTATAACAATAATTGTTTCCTGTTACCTAGGTAAAATGAAAAATGTCTTTAAGATTTTTTTAAGAACATTTCTCACACAACGGTCTGTCTAAATATTCTGTCGGCATTAGAATAGGATTTAGAAGCAAAAACGTTTTTACTTATGCAATGCCAGTAAAGTAACAATTAATGGACTAATTTAATTCAAATTATAAGACCAGCACCTGTAACCTGATAACAAGTTTTATACGAATTACTCCTACATAAAAGCTTTTATTAAACCTGTTTCTACTAACAGGCATATTACAGTGGATCGCAAAAAATCTGTGTCACTAATAAATGGCGTGATAGATTCTTAAATTACGCTAACTTCTTCCTTCTTGTGCCATAATCCGTGTACATTCTTCAGGTGATAACGACATGATATTGCATTAAATACTCATCAATCAAGGAACCATTTATAATGAATATTAAATTGACAAATATCTTTTATTTTTTAAGATTTACTGCGAAGTATTTTTTTTTTGTCATAAGTAAGAAACGAAATTTTCTTATTTTTTAATTAATGTTATGTTGTGTACAAAACGTGTTACACATTTTTTTTATATATATTAATCAGTCATCTACAATATACTATAGTTTCGCAATATTAGTCTTATGTATTTAAGAAACAATCACGCCATTTATTAGTGACCCGGAATTTTTGCGATCCGGTGTATTTTTACCGTTCAGTTTCAATGAAATGTTTATAATGTTAAATTAATTATGTTAAAATAAAGTACACAGATTTATTAACAGATAATAGCAATCAATACTCAGAATCGAATCAGAATTTATTATACCTCGGCTACTTATTTATTTAACTATGTATTTGATTGTGAGATTCAAGATTAAACGTCTTCCCCTGTTTTAACTTAAACCCGTCTTAAGTCTATCGACATCTCTATTCTTTAACATGCAAACGACAGTTTAATAGATAAAATTTCATTTAACCATTTTAAACCCAGGATGGTTTAAAATTGATTTTTTTATGAATAAGGGGCTCAAGTCTTTTGCCTTTTTTAGATACTCCATCCTGTACGATTTTACTCGACTAACCTAACTTAACACAATATCGAGAACTTTTCTTTCCCAGCGGTTATTGATTTTCGAGCAATGTGACCAGCCCGTTGCCACTTCGCATACTCTTGCATATTCTGCAAGATATGTTGGTAAGTTTGGTTTTTTAGCGAATTTTCATATTTTTGATCGTCGCGAAGAAACTCTGACAATAGCTCTCTACATAGTTCGTTGAGTGACTCTAAGCCTCCCCACGAAGCCAACCGTTAGCGACCACATCTTAGAGCCGTTCATTACTGTCAACTCACACTGCTTAAAGACCAAGATAATACTTACCAGCACTAGTTAAGAGTGGATACTGCTGAAATTTGGTATCATTTGGCTGGTCATCTTCTTTCGGCCTCCTCACTAATCTTTTGACTAGCATGTATACCAGCAGAGACGTCGTACTCATTACAAGCTGAAATCAGATTATGCTTTATTTTAGCAACTGCTATAGTAATTATACAATATGTACAACGCTATAAGGTCAGACCAGGCAGTTGAAAAGATTACAAATATACTGTCTTGCTGATGCCTACATAATTATGCAATTTCATGAAAAGATAACTGCGCCCTTAACATGAACTCTTAAAGCAGGACAGTTTACGTTGTGGAAGCGAGACTCCGCATTACACTGCAAGTAGCGGTGTATTGCTTGATGCTTCCACATAGTAATCTGTGCTGTTTTAAGAGTTCATTGTAAGGGGTAGTACAGTGAAATACGCGCGTAAATTTTATTAAGAACATAAATACTTATTTACTTAACATTAATAATATTAATATAACATATTTACCTCAGGTGACATAAAATGCACGGCCATAAGTGGATCTATCATATGATAGGACACAAGGCCTAAATTGAGACCAATGATCTGTACGAGTGGGTAATGAAGAAGTAAAGATCCATAAGGAGCAAATGATGCCAGAACGGAGTGAAAAACTGCATGCCCAAATAATAATGTAAATGATACCAAAACATTTAAAAATAGATATTTGCCGCGCCAACCTGAAAAAAACGAAATAGACTAAGTAATTGATCCTCCATATGTCACATTAGTGCTATCGTGAGAAAAGGTTATACTACTTAAACATAACATTATATCACGCCTATTTCTCCCGAAGGAGTAGGCAGGGCTGTGTAGCATACATTTGTTCAGTTACGTTATTGATCCCAATATAATACTCTGTGATGCTACTAAGATTTACCGAAGGGAAACCTTTAATAGAATGCCCAGGAATCGAATCCCGGATGACAGAATTCAGCAGTCGCTTTTCGCAAGCACTAGACCAACGAAGCAGACATGAGAGGTGGTATACAAATAAAAGCATATTTTCTGTATGTCAGTTATAAAAAACAGCAGTAAGCAATAAGCAGCACTGATGTAACACATTAATGAGTTTACTGAAGTAGGTACTGGTGTAAGGACTAATGAGATAGCACGGTATAGACTAGGCGTGTAAAAGTATACTGTGGTTATACACATCAACGCACATAATTGCTCATCTACAAATTTTAAGCAAAGGCTGAGGAGATTATGTCTACATGTAATCTTAAGAAATAAAAAGAGCATGTACTTTTTAGGACTAGAAGTAATTGATTACCTTTTTAAAAATAATTGATTCCACTTACCAGAAAATGTTTCTTGATCTGGTACTTGTATTAATGGAGCTAATAGGAAGAGGATCAGATATATCAATGAAAGGCCGAATGGTCTGATTGCTATACCTGTAAAAAAAACAATAACTAATTGATTACTGAAGCAAAATTAGTAAAAATAAGGATTAGACTATTTTTTATTAAATAAGTACTGCTTTATGTTACAACCCTCAATCCAATGTATACAGAGCAGTGATAGTCGAGTGTTATGACTGTTGGACTGGTAAGTCAAAGGTCCCCAGTTCAAACCCGGGCACGCACCAATGTCTTTTCGAATTCATGTCATCATCATCATCAGCCGGAACACGTCTACTGGTGAACAAAAGCCTCACCCTTGGAGTGGGGGGGAGTTGGCAAACGGCTTGGGGATTGCAGTATTGGTGGAGACGCTGCTGCCCATCTTCTGGATTTTCCCTTAGTCGCCTCTTACGACACCCACGGGAGGAAAGGGGTGGTCAATTCTAGGCCAGATACCACCCGGCTCAAATGCCTGTGTCCACTATAAATTAGTTACTAGTTGCTAAACTCAGACACAGGTCGTTCATCAACCATACGATAAGGAGATGAATCAAATGCATTTAAATCCGAAATGTTAATGTTATGTTTTTAAGTTCCTTATTTGTTACAAGTTACCTTTAACTAGAACCCAAAGACTGAGTAATTGAATACCCTTACAATATAATGTACATGTTTTGCTTCACAATGTGCTCTCACATTATTTTCTGACATAGTTGTTATGACCGCCCCAAATGCCACAGTAACATTTAGAATTTGTTCCACTTCGTTTTATACCTTGCCCTATTTCTTCTCGTGTCCTACCACTGTTATAACAGAACGACTTTGGTTATATTACGTTATTTATCATAAACAGGAATTTGCATGACAAAATGTGGAGGGTAATCTAATTTTGTAAATCTATTTTCTTACCTACTTAGTAAAATAAGTATTCACTATAGTTGTCTTTGTTTTGTTTATATACATACCTATATGTATATATTTTAGATTTTCGTTTATTGCGGTGATACGATTAAAATAGGACTAACAACAAAAAACGCTAATATCGTTCCTAAAATAAAGCACTACAACAGTAAGTAGGTGGCGAAAGATAACGTAACAAGTAACAACCAGGCGTAATATGTGGAACTATCACAAAATATCAGAACACTCGATAAGTATAAAATATGTTAATGATCATTTGCTTGTTTAAATAAGGTGGATATTTGTGCTATAAATCTTGAACTAGAGTGAGTCATGGTATTTTTGTATTTTTTTCATTTTACGCCAGTATTAAATGCGATTAAGTTAATAGCATCACTTTTCTGAAATTGAAATTCGCAATATAGTTTTACACGTAACATAATACATTGTTGTGATGCAATTGGCATGACTTTATAATAAATGGTAACAATACGTAGGTAATCCATAATCGTTTAAGCCTGCCGCTGCCGCCGCGGTTTCCAGTGACTTCAAACATTTATCATTTATAATTATTTTATTGGGTTTGTTACGAGGCGGCGCGGCGGCGACGCTGTACAATAATCGGGGCGGTCAATATGTGGCTGATTTTGTAAAGAAACTGAGACTTTTGAGCTGTTTTTAAACCGTTTAGTATCCTTAATACGTAATTAAAGAAAAACACTAACCCGCACCTCGCTGATCGATTGTGTGCAATGGCAAAGCATTTACGTGTACGCCACTGTACAGTATACATTCCCCTTTTTTCACCTAATCTATTCGTATCTTTACAGTTAATCGGAAACAAATATCTCACACTACACCGTTTTAACGTATGTACTAGGTACATAGGTACCTTAAAAGAGTAAGTTGCTCTACAATAATAAAGTGAATCAGCCTCCGTTTCAATGCAGCACAAATTAACCCAACTGAATTTAAATATAAATGATTACTAGGTCAATGCAATACATGATGCCCAACCAAGAAATATAAAATTAAATTTCTACAAAACTAAGAAAGTCGCATGACATCCTAACATCTGACTTGTGCCTACGTGCGTCGATTTTGTTAAGATTCTAGTTGTGATTAGGTAAATTTAAACATGTTGCGTGCACAAATAAGTAGGTAGTTACTAAGGTACCTACTTAATAGCTTTATACATTACATTTATAGATAATTATCCTATGTAGACATCTTATGGTTTTAATAAACTTATAATGAAAATTGACATGCAATTTTTGTCACGCTGGAATAATGTAAACACACCGCTATTTATTATATGCAATAGGAGGTTATAGCGATAAAGTATTTGTTATGACCTCTGTATATATAAAACTGCGTAGGTATTTTATTAAGAGCATTATGATTTTCACTTAATTATTTAAAAATATAGAGATTTGTTGTTAAACAAGAATAAGTTGGTTTTCGGTTTACTACAAGTTTAACCAATTCAAACTTAAGATTTTATCGAATTTATTGGAATCTATGTAGGTAAGTAGGGCATATTTATACACACAAGATATCCATTATACTTACATAGACGGTAAGAGAGCGATAAAAATGATACATTTTTGTATCCAAAATGACTATATTGCCACTATTTAGTACCTAAATACTTCAGGTACATAGTTTAAACCTACCCATTGTTTACAACAAACGAAAGATTACACGAAAAAAACTTTAAGTATCTAAGTGGAGTGTTTTGTGATGTTATAACAAGGTTTAAAGGTAATTTTCACTTGAATTTTACTATTTATAAATGTTTCGCAAAAAGCTTTTATTTAACATGACCTAATAGACCATCATATTATTTAAACCGAAATCAGCTATGTAATGTAATTAAATTCGGTCCAGTGTCAGTCGTCCAGCCGTTCATATATACTATACTATGACAGATGAACAATAAAATAACAAAGCCCCTAATTTTAAATCTAATGTATGGACTATCGACATAATTTTCATGTATACCTACATAAAACCATATTATGTGCTTTCCCTAAAGATTAAATATTACTAACATCGAAGGTAAATGGACATTTATAGATAAGGAAGTGCTGTAGATACTTACATAATAATTTAATTATAGTTAGTAGTACATGCCTACAGTATCTAGACATGGGGCAGCGTATCCAACCAAGTAAAAATAAGGTTATATTAATAATATACTTTTAAACCTCAGCTTTTAAATCAACTAGGCTCAAAGTACTTGTAAAAACGAATCAAACAAGCATAAACACGATGCGGTAGCGTCATTTCGTTACAGTGTTTCTATGACCACCTTCGACTCCATTATCAGACCAGCTCAAAAGTACCATAATATTGTATTGTCACCGAACCTACGCATAATTTCATTTCAATAGGATGTCAAGAAGTGGTTCTAATGTAGATTGCAAGTTTTGACCTAAACAAACTCACAAACATACTAACATACAAACATTGCACGTTAAATAAAAGCTTGTAAAAAAAGGAACTGGCGACACAGCTGCAGTGTGTCACACAAACTTGTGTTGTGTTCACAACTCGTAGATTGTTCAATATGCACAAGTGTAATTTAGCACATTTATTAAAGCTCCTAGCTAGAATTTAAAATTTCATACACGTTACTCGAACAGTCAGTGATATATTTACGTTTAAAACCGCCTTTTTAAGACTGACTCACTGACTTATAGATCAAAAACCTAACCCACTTCCAGGTCATCAAGATACATGCACATACACTTATACAGAGGAAAAACCTGAAAATTATTTAGAACTTTCTACACAGAACTTGGCACCCATATACGTCTCAATTTCTTTTGTCGGCGAAGTCAACAACGATGCATTTTTTTAAGATTGAACTTGACTGTTGTTTCACTTGTTGATGGACTCTACATTCTACACAGTGTACCTGAATTTAACCAATAAGTAGCGGTTTAGAGCATGGATTACTCAATAGTTTGCAAAAACTGCTACGTCTGTCTTTCTTCGAAATTGCAATTCAAGCGTGATTACCAAACACATTTTGTAAGAGAAGTGAACCCGTTTTAAAACTTTTTATTTCAATAATCCGTTTAAAGCATTTTCTGGCTTAGTTATTAAGGTAGCTCTAGCTAGCTAAGCTGCAGCTTAATGATAATAAATGTAGTTTTTTACTATGGCGGCGCAGTGCTATTTAGATTAGATGTGTGGTAGCTACAGTGGCCACAGAGAAATAAAACAAATTGGAATATATAAAAACAAATAAAATATAAAGCCAATATACTATACTATAATATATTTTTAAGTAGGGTTCATTATTTGTTTTCTTTAAATAGCCAACATAAAAAGAAACACGCAATATAGGCTATTGCGTCGTTTTTTTATATAAATACATCCTTATTGCAATATAAAAATAGTATGCTCAGAGTCGGTACCTATCACTAAAGTGCAAATAGTGAGAAACAGTAAAATTATCAACGGTGTGTTTAACTTATGATATTATATTGCTATAAATATTAGCGCTCTAAAAGACGTGACTATTACAGATACAAATTGAAACGATGCTTTAGAAAAGATAGTATGCTAAAAAAACAACAATATACAACACAATAAATTGGACTGGAAATCTACAACAACCGCGAAGTATAACCTGGGGATGATTTCGGTACAACCAGGAGGTCTTCTCTTTAGTCTTTATTTTTACTCTAATTTTCAGGAAACGTATGCATACTAGCCCTATTTTGAAAACGAACGACATGCAATTGCAGAAATTGCGGTGTAGTTGCTCTATTGTCTATCAAACTTAGGAGTGTTGGATACTAAGAAGAATACCCTTCCCAACAAAAAATAGGATCTAAAAACAATCACTTCACAAATGGGAAGATATCGCTGAATCTTCAACATAAAAAGAAATGACAAATTTTCTATATTTTGAACAAAATAGGTATTTTGAAGTCGGTGAACAATTATTATAAACACTATCGGCATTTTAAATGTTATTAACTTACCTAACGGTTATTGTTATTGGTGGTACTTGGTAAATGGTAGGTATCAAATACTTTTAAGGAAATGTCCTTATTATCAATACTTGGCTCACAACAATGAAATATGATGTGTCGTGGCAGGGCTGGCCTATGTCCAGCTGTGGACTGAGATAGGCTGATAATGAAGACGATTAAAACAAAATTATAATAAATTAAAATATGTAAGTAAAAAAACCGCATTATATCGGTCCATTCGTTTAGGAGCTACGACGCCACAGACAGACACCACAAACTTATAAGAGGTCTTTTTGCGTCAGGGGTTAAAAATATTGACGAAGCATTTACCTACGTTACTAACGTAGAACCTACTACCTACCTACTGATAGTTTAACGAATACAAACACCCGTTATATGAATTCAGTCATAATGTGTATTTGCATCATGAAAGTAGAGTTTTAATATAGTTTTCTTGCAAGAGTATGTACCTACATACAGTTTCGCTGACACAAATACGAGCAAAGTTAAAAATAAGACGGGAAATTTAAACACGAAGAACATTCAGATCCAAACACAATTATGAGCACGCATGTAACATTCTGTCGTACAAGTGGAAATAAATAACACAGTAGAGTGCGTACAAATGTTTGGTAACCTTTTTTGTTTGGTCCTACTTATCCCTAGGTAATTAATTATTTTGAATCACTTACGTAATTGAACTCTAAACGAAGCTAAATGTATTAAGAATTGGTACATAAGAAGGCATCCTGATCGTCAATTCGCCACGGATAAGGCGCATGAACATGCGGACTGGTAGAGTTATTGTCTAAATATAAAATACTTTATCGCTAAAAATCAATATAAGTTTATCGGTTTGCGGTGGCAGCGCGTGCAAATTCTACAAAATAGCACCAATGAATTAAACCTACTGGGAAACTGTTATCTAATTACCTACTAAATGTTTGTTTATAGTGCCAAAAGAGGCCCAATATTTAATTATACAAATGCATGTGCATTCTGCACGTATCATTTATCCCTAGCCCCAAACCCGCAATAGTGCCTTACGGCACAATTGCTGTCAAAATAAAATGAACGAAATGTGAGCATTTCGTTCATTTTATTTTTACTTTTTTTTAAAGATTTGCTATTGTAATGAATTATCTAACATTACCAAAACAAAAACTATAACGACATACAAATTAAGAAGAGTATCCGTAAACGATTAATAAAAAAGTACGTGTGGAGTATTGCGCTATATGACTGTGAAGCATGGACATTAACCGAAAGAGATAGGGAAAGATTAACAGGTTTTAAAATTTGGTGTTGGAGAAAAGATCAGTTGGGCCGAAGGAAAAATGAATGAGGAAGTGTTACAGCTTCTATAAGAGGACAGATAGTTTTTTAGAACAATAGAAAATAGAAGAGGAAAAATGATTGGCCTCTTGCCATTCCTTCCCATACTATTCTAGAGGGAAACATTGTAATTATTATTTACGATAAGTAAATATTAATTCATTTTGAAACATCGAGCAGCTACTGAGAATATCTTAATAGAAAAACAAAATAAACTTTGCCCGACCTAGAAATCAAACTTACTGCTTCATGTTAAGCAGTCTTGTTTACGATCGTGAAACACACGAGGTAGTTATTCACTTTATTGCTTAATTCTGTGTGGTTTCTTTGGGTTATGCATATGTACGATCTACTGGCAGGAATAATATAAAAAAACTAATATTATTATAATATTTAAATTAACTGCAATCTGGTAAGTAAGTCTAAAAGTAGGTAGGTTTATTTAAACAATATGTAACAGCAATTCTTGACAATAATATTACTAATGTAAAGTTGAAACATTTTCCGCAGCAACGATTATACCTCTAAAGCTGCCACTTAATAGTAAGTTGCAATCCACTTAAATGAAACTTACATAATATCTACCTAAAGTATGTACCGAGAATTTGATAATTACGGAAAACTTGTTAAAAGTCGGATGGGCTTGATTATATGGATGAGGTCACTGTTAATGTAGGTTGGCGTTGCCACTTGCTAGTTACCCGGTTGAACTGTGGCGTGACCTTGTGAATCAGACGTTCCGATATGGCCATGCTACGCCGGGCGCCGAATATGTTGCTTAACAACGTGACTTCTAACGAACGCTGCATAATAAGCCAAGGTACAGGTTTACCTTAACGTAATGCGTAAGCGTTCAACTCATAACAATAACGCTGGAAATAATAGTAAAAAAAACAACAGTCACTGCCGGAAAACGATAACCTCATACTCAGATGACATCATGAATTCTAAATTAAATTATAATTGGTGTGATTTCTACTGAAATTTATAAATACTTATATTCAAGTAGGTAGGTACATAAATTACGTGTTATAAATAAAGATATGATAGACAATTCACAAAAAATTAGACCGTGTAAATAGGTAAATTATTATTATTAAATAATGCATCGCATCAACTATGTTTCGCATTAAGTTGTTTGCATATTTACATTTTAATCACTTTAACTTACGATAATTAGTAAAATAAACACGCATAATAGGTATGTATTTTATCCACATCAAGATTTTATTGTAGTTTTATGTTACATTCTGTTCAATTTAATCAGTTATCGATATACAAAAGTAAATCACACCAAAATATGTACCTGTGTTCCATTTTCAACAAGGTTCTAAACATGCACTCAAAGATTTACGTTCATATAATTTTATAAGGCTATATTTATAGCCAGATTCAAATGTTTCCAGTAATTAAAAGAAGCCACCGCCCTTTATGCTGTAAATGTAAAGTTCTGTTGTTTCGCGGAATTAGATTTTGTTTTTAATATAGTTAAGTGCTGTACGAGGTGCGCTTGTATCATGTGTAATTAAAAGACATGTAGATATTATGTGGCACGGTGAGCGAACAGTGCATGTTATAACGCGATTGTCTGTCAAGGTGTGTAGCTACTGTAAATACTCGTTACCATAGTTTACTCGTCACATTCTACCTTACCAGTAGCAAATCATAGTCAAATGTTTCCTTATAAACCATGGTCCACGGGGACTCATATGGTTGAACCCACAACCCCAAGAACAACCCTTGTTTGAATTATGAACATATTGACGGAATCCGTGTAAGCTATATAAACGCAATTTTCGTAACAAAAATGTTCAACGGAATTTGGTATTAAGTTAACCCGTTAAGCATACTCACCATGTAACCCCCAAGGCCCAAATAATAGTTTTTAGCAGTCAATGTGTTAAATGTTAGGATCAAACAAAGGAAAATTTCGGTTTGGCTTTGAAACGTTTTAAACTAAAGAGGGTAAACTAAAGAGAAACTCTCGCGTTTGAAATATCAGTAACCAGAATAAGGATTTATTTTTTAAATAACGTTATAATTTTTTGTTTGTAGATTTCTCAAAACTCTAAAGTTATCTGGAAGACGCAGTGATGACCACAGCCTATTAAAAAATATAATATACATACAGACGAATATACAACCTAAGTACCTCCTTTTTGAAGTCGGTTAAAAATATAATTCAATTATCTTTTGGACATTGGTATTTTTTAAGTGTCTTCCTGAAAAAGTATGTCCAGTTCGCCATAGCGAAGTTTAAAAATGTCAACATAAAAAAACTGACTACATTGACTTTAAGAGGGTGGAGAGGTTTAATTAATAGAATTTTGTGAAGGCAGGTGTGGCCCATTAGCTGTGCAAACATTGAGCTTACGACATTCTGCAATAAGTATTTTGCACATTATGGGACAGTTGTGTTTATATATTTTAAAGTGTGCTTTTACATAATTTAATTTATGTGGAACCTAATGTAGTTATTCGTCTTATTTAAAATACAGATATGCACAATTATCCGGTACTAATCTGAACTAAATATATAAAGGAACCACCGAAGTTTAAACTCTTCTAAGTCCTGAAACCACATCTTGTGTTCAGCTTAAATTGGCTACCATAACAAAATACTATTACACACTATCTTAACGCAGGCACAGTAATTATCAAGTTTATACATAATATACAATAAAACTTTAAAGCAAAACACATTGCTATCAACTGTGAGTAAAACGAGAGCAATGCTGACCTTATAAAACAGCTTTGATTTGTTAAACAGTCGACCTTTAACTGCTTTACAATGTATGTACATATGTTATAAATTACTGAATCACTATATTTCGGGGAAGGCGTGTTAGGTGCGTGCAAATATGATAATAATAGGTGGAGTTGCAAACATGGGGACGAGCAAGTAATGCCCCACATTAGTGGATTTATAGGCCGTGAGGGAATTAGGGTCAGGATGTGTGTCCTTTACGACTATGACACGCATTTACTTTTACACTTTTTCATGAACACGTAACCTTTAAGTACGAGGTCACACAGTTACTTTAAGTAGGTAAACACCGTTATTATAATAAAAATACAACGGGATATTTCCCGCTTTTAGGGTATTCCCTAAAAGCGATAATTAGAATCTAAAATTTGGCAAGAACCATTGTCTTATAGCACAAGTAAAGGAAAAATTCTGAAAACTGTAAATTTGTAGTACATCACAAAAAACACAGTTGCTAAACTGACCGCTTCTTATATTAGGGCAAAAGATTTCCAACCGCAAAGTTAAGTTTATTCACTCATCCGGATTATCTTTTCGTTAAAGCAATGTTTTTAAACGGATCCCTCGGTGCGCGAGACCCAATTCGCACCTTGGGTTTTGTGTTCTCTAAAACAATCAGTTCTAGGGTAACAATAAACAATCAAGAAAACGATGCAACCAAGAAGAAATCGTCTAAACAATGATATTTAATTAAAGATAATATACGAAAATTCAACAAACCGTACATGCTTACACCTTTTGTCAAAAAGGCCTACATCTGGCCCGCATATTTGAGTGTGTTGCAAATCTCATGCAAATATTGTAACACATCTATTAAAGGGTCCATTGACAAGGCTACAGGAAGTCGGTCAACGGGTCAGAGTACGAATCGTGAGGACGCACCCAGAACTTGCCGGCGCGCCCTACTAAAGGGAGGATATGAGTACGTTACTCCTTCCCGCATTGCGACGATGCGTACCTCAACTAGCATAAAAACTAAGACGACATCATGTTTCTGGCGGATTTTTAATATAGCTTACCCCAATTGTGTGTAAATAAACAATCCGAGTCATCGGTCAACGTTTATCTCGAACACACATCTGTAGCGGATATAAAAAGTCCTAAACAGCGATATATCCGAGTCAACGGTGACGTAAGATTTATTTTGGCCGTTATATGCAGAAGCGATGTTACCAAAATACATAATATTTGAAAAGCGCAAAGATACTCGTCGTAATTCCACGTCAGACAACCAGACCGCGCGCCGGCCGGTTTGGGCGGATTGCGTCACATAAAATTAAAAGAATGCCGGTTAAAGCTATTTTTCGATTTTTAATTGCCTAAGTAATGGAGATGAAAACAAAACTTGATGATTGTAAGATATTGCTTTTGATTTGCATGCATATTGAAAAGAAATAACTTAATCATTAAGCAGTACCTTTGTACTATCTGACTCTTAATGTTATTACTTTTATAATATATCTAGAGTGTACATAAACAGTGAATAAATAAATAATTATAAACTTTTAATTCTGAGCAGTAAATTAGATGTAACATTTAAGTTACTCCATTATAATAATAAATAAACAATATAACTGTTTATTATGTTGACTTCAGATTATGGTAAATAAACAGTACTTGACATAATTTTATTGTTAATCAAAATAGACTACAGTTGTCAGTTACATATAATAGATAAGACACAAGCTTATATGTTTTGTTAAGTTTTATTACTGATAAATATTAATTTATAATCAATGTAGTATACAACAAGGAACAATCTGCCATGTCTATCTTTTGTATAAACAAAAGATATGGCAGACCTTCCATCTGTCAATGGTAAACTAATGTTGTAGTACATTGATTTTAAATTAATATGGCACTGATATGGTGTGACCCCTGATAAAACACTTTTCACTCTTCATCTCCAGATGCCATACAAACATACAGGAAAATATATAAATTCATCACTTTTACAATTTACAAAATTATTTTTATTAATGTAATAATAACTGTGACCTGGTTAAAGAATCTGTATTCCAGATAGATCTTTGAATATTATTTTTTTAACACTTGTATTAAATATGAATAAAATTTTGAGTAACTGTTTTTTCTCTCTGCTTTGTACCTATACAGTCAAAATTACTTGAGCAGTGTTGTTTGCTAAGTGGTGAAATTCCGTTTAAAGATATTGTTAATGACGATTTGTCACAAAGGTAACTTCAACTCATTGCACAAGGTGACTTTTTATTCTGAGCAGGTATAGTTTATTTTTTTTATGGACAGATGAAAGCATTCTACACTACTTGTAAATGATACTCACATAGCAAAAGACTGGCAGGCAGAATCAGCCGCACAAGTAATAATGTAATTAAGTTTGCCATTTTGGTAACTGAAAAGAAGACAATATTATTTTAACTTAAAGTCTTAATATGATGAAGACAAAATAATAAGATCTAATATAATTCTATTCTTTTTTAGTTCTATAAATATTGGTAGTATCTTTTATATGTATTATTATAGTAGTAATAAAAAAAAATTAACACTACATTATAAAGAATTTAAGATTTATACAGAAGGTATAATATTAGGTAGGTAATAAGTTATTAAGTAATTAATGACAAAAATGTCTCATTAAACTTAATATACAAAAATGGGAATAAACATAGCAAATTAAGTACTTCTCGTTTTAACAGCTACTTTATATTACATTTTTCTTTTTAATTTAACATTTAACTATTATCTAAAAACTGGCACAAATTAAAAGTAGGGATCTACACGAAATTCCCACAATAAAATATTATAAGTATAGTTAAATGTATAACATTTAATTCTTTCATTTATTGACAAATAGTATCTGGCAAAGAATCAAGAAACACTTCTTATTGGAATTACACTCATAACTTTGTTTTTGCCGACAAGGGAAACTTGAAAACATAATTATATCTACTTAGATTGTATGCTTACCTATTTATTTAAATAAAATTATCACATTTCAATTATACACTATTACTGTAAACGTAAGTCTAAATTAATTGCTTTGTAGAAATAAATTTGAGTTTTGAAGCATTTTACGATATCGTTAGATTTCATAAAACAAAAACACGACCACACACTCCACTACACTCGAACTGACACATGAAACTTGTGCTGCCAGACTAATAAGTCAATTTATAACCATAATAGGGTAAAGGATTTTATTTTAGAAATACGCTAAGCGTGTCGTTTATAATTTTGTGTTACATCTTACTCGATCTATTTTAACTAAAGTCGAATTTATAAAATAAATGTCGATTCCGTAACGTTGTCATCTAAAAACAATACAACTAGATCGAGCGCCAATTGTATTTGTACATTAGAACTTCGGATTATTGCGCACCCAGAATTGTGTATGTATTGAAAATAAATGGAATACTCAAGAGCAGTCAATAAGATCTAATAATAAATCATGGCATTGTTAGCAATTGATTTAAAATACAGATCTCGTTAAATCAAGAGAAGTTGAAAAAATCCACCTAAAAATTCGTAAACCGCCATTATTTAATTACTACTAAAATCAAATATATTTTTTCGCTTGCAACATATATTTTGTGAGTTTTATTTCTATAGTGTTGGGCTTTGAGTGTATAAATTTTAGTTTTTTATTGTAATATCGGTTTATAGCAAAAACGTAAATTAATTAATATTAATAATTTTAACTGTAAGCTTTTTTCTGTTTTAACTCTTAGCAGTTTCATATAATAAATAAAAAAAAAATAACGATAAAATCGATTATAGTTTGCGCCACTCTCTAGGCCGACGAATTTATTTTTATTGCGAATTAATGGCGTAGCCAGGTGAGTTTTCTTGTTTATTTCTTATTTCATAGTGTTCCATGGCTTTCAATTGTTTTGTCTAAATGTTTTTCATCGAGCAAAATATTTAATCTTCTATAAAGTCAAAATTTTTCCAGCTAATCCGTTTTTATTACACGGAAAACCAATATTACGAGTAATGAACACGTATTGGATTTGTTCCGAATTTATTCGCTAGGATCATTCATTGTCATCACTTTCACTTTTCACACGATTTGCTATAATAGTGGTTCTAGTGTGCATCGAGGCGCTGTCGCCATGGATGAGTGAGTTCCCTGATAATTCTCCCCGTATTTGGTTGTTTAATAGTGAATAAATTATGACAAGGTTACTCATATCCTCCAACAAAATTGTGACAATCATTGTTGGCAGTGCGGATAAACAAGTGACTAAATAGTAATGAAATATTTATAAATAATGCTGTATCTGTTTGTTTTAGCACCATGTCGACCCTAACGAAAATGACCCGCACGGTTAAAAAACTGGAGGTGCCCAGACCCTTGAAATCGACGACCAGTTCCGCACACAACCGCAACTCTGTGTTGGACGTCAAAATAAACTCTGGTAAGAGTCTTGTTAGTTATTTTTATTTACTCACTATTTACATTATACATATACATACTTTCATAATGTTGAAGCGGAATGCTATATCCGTCCATGTTATTATGTACATATACTAGCTAGGCCTATTCAGACGCCCAATTCCTTTTTTATATGTTGGTGTTATGGTATTTTTATTGATTTTAACTTTTTATTGTAGAATCTGGAAATAAATAGCATTGATAGTCATTTTTTTTTCATTAGTCAGCTGATTCCCTAAATTATACAGTGATTATTTTTGCAAGAATAGAAATGCATATTGTTTATTATAATTATTTTTGTATTCATAAATGATATAATAGTGTTTGACTTGTGTAAGTAAATAGTAGTGCTTAATAGAAAGTAAAAACTGAATAAATAGTTTTGCAAGATAAAACTTTATAATTTAGTCCATAACTGGCTAGCCAGCATAGAACCTTATCAAAATACTTTGCTTAAATCTATGTGTGGAATATAATGTCATTAAGATTCATATATTATAATAAAACCCTGGTTTAATTGGATTTTTAAACAGTTTAAAAAAAATATGCAGCTTTCGTATGGTTATTATTTTACCAGCCACAAGTAACTTTTTATTGTTATCTAAAATTTCTATGTAATGCACCATTATCAATAAGAGGTTTGCAGTAGATAGTATAGTTAGTTTATTTGTGACTTAGATAATTGTCTTATCATGCAATCATGAAAACAGACTAAAGAAACACTAAATTATTCCTTTATCAATTTAAAGGAAAAATTATAGTTATAGAAATGTTTCCGATTTATAGTAGCTATGTAAAAAAATTAAATTCATTAATTATGAAAATTAATTCTTTAGTTTTATTGCATGCGGCAGATGTAAGACGTAAGTATATTCAACACTACAAATTTCTAATATGAAAATGTGTAAATGTTATGGGAGCTTAAATTAAGTAAAATCTTTTAACTTAGGACTTAGGTACAAAATTTTATCGATAATGGGAGGATTATGGGAGGATCTATAAATAAACTATTTCATAATAATGCTCTTTTTGTTGATGTTTCTTTTTTATTTGCTTAAATTTGCGTTTTGTTCCAGTTGATGACCTCATCGTGTTGACAGAAGCGGTGGCATATCAAATGATGCAGGGTAACTATGACCGTGCGCTCCAAAGTAATGTGGCCACCATGTATTCTAATCTAAAACTTTATGGCGCTCAGCTCGAAGCACTTTACAAGGACTTTCTTGATAGGTTGGTGAAAATTACATTAAGAACCTTAATTGTTCTTAGTTACATAACTTCTTAAACATCACTTAATTTTAGTTCAGTACTGTAAATATAATCGTGAATTGTTCAAGAAAATGTATAGGGGAAGGGAAATAGCGAAAAATACACATACTTGAGTAGTTGTAATTATTTTTACATATTTTTTCAAATCCAATGGTGTTTAGTCAATAAATAAAGGTGCCAATATATTTCAGATATTTTGTTGTGTTCCGCAATGGTTCGCAAGACGAGCGACTGGATAAGAAAACTAGACTGCATCTTCTCGAGCTGATCGAGCTGCGCGCCAAACTCTGGCAGGGCTCCGACTACATGAGTCAATATTATAGACATCGCGGCACCCATGCCGAGGTAACGTATTTTATAAATTACTAGCTTGTGCCCGGGACCTGGTCCCCGCAGATTTCGATTAAAAACCTGTACGTAGCATTGGCCATTTTGCTAAGTGAAAGTCCCGTCAAAATCAGTCCAGCCATCGTGGATAAGATGTATCTCGTGAATTTCCCGCATTTTGCTAATATTCTCGCGAATCCTAAATATTTTTGAAATTCAAAGCAACCCTTATCAGGCCCGGACCAAAAGCTACTTGCCAGTAAAAGCCCTGTCAAAAACGGTCCAACCATCTCGGAGGTTAGCCGGAGAGGAGAGACAAAAAAAATAAATAGCATTTTTGTTTTAAGTATCGTGTCTACTATCATATAATATATAGCATTACATAAAATCCTGTTATTTTGGTATTACAAACAGACCCTCCCATTTTATATATATAATTCACATAAATGTGTATTGATTATTGGTACAATTTCACATGTTCTTACCTAATCTTCCCACCCTGGAAAAAACAACTTAATTTGCAATACATACTAACTTCCTGTATTCGTTCAACTGACCTAGTTTAAGTAATAATTTACATCCGGAACGGAGCACATAGTGGCGTATTTTATGTATATACAATATGCGGCGGCAGCCGCTGTTGGTGCCGACGATGGAGGGGTCTGGTTCGGGCGGCTCGGTGTCCCCGACGCTGGCTGCGCCCGCCGAGCCGCCCTCGCTGCTCGGCCCAGGCGAGATTATCAAGCCGTCGGGCAAGTTCCCGAAGCCCACGAAGATCCCAGGCAAAAACTATTCCAAGGACGAGGTCGTCATTAGAAATGCCGACTCAGGGAAAGGTTATGTTGCATTTGTATATTTTACTATTGAACTATCTATATGGGTTACTTGCATGTTGACTATATAAAGATAATTTATGGTCAAGTTGGGGAGAAACGATGCATGACTGAGGTCGATTAAATGCTTATCTGTTCTAGTTTACTTGCCCAGTCCTGTTATGTATACTTCGATAGTGTGCATGTCTCAATAATAAGGGGAAATAAAAATAATTTCCGAGATACATAATTTAGAAAATAATTAAAATCTATATATTCTGTTTTAATTTCTGTACGGCCCAAGAATCTCGCTGTCAATATGTCTCGACATCCCATAAGTATTTAATGGTTTTGTATGTTGAGACGCGCAAGTGACGATAAAAGTAAAGAATTCGGTTGGTCGCGACGGGAAGCTTTCCTGGCGGCATATCTGAAGTTGTGTTGTGGTGTTACAGTGATGGGTATCAAGGGCAGGAGGGTGCACATGATCGAGGAGCTAAGTGACACCATTATATCGTTTCAGCGAGGTATGAACGCACGGTGCGGGCTGTGAGGCGCTTGCGCATGGTGTGGCGGGCTCTTCCCATCTCTCCTGTTCTCTCTACCAACATATATCTTTACTTTCAATACTTTTAACACATTTATCACCTTAACAATACATTTTTCATACCAATCTTAAACTTAACCAAGTTTGAAATATTGCATAAGGGACATTTTTCCCTATAAATCTTGCCACATACTAATGTTTACAATATTCATAATCGTTTGGGAATGGTTTAGATTTTATACCCAGTTATTAATTTTCGAAAGATTGACATTTTTCACCGCCTATTAATCGCAACTAGCTACGAGCTTTTAATTATATAACAAGTACTCATGAAGTCCAGATTTCTTTAGCCAGCCAATGACGGAAATCTTAATAATTTCAGTTAGTCCCGGAGCAAAGGAACGTCTTGTTCAGATCACGGGACCAAATGAAGAGAATGTAAAGTAAGTACAGTAAAGATATCTACCCCTTGCATGGTTCACAGATTACCCCTAATTAGATTATTATTAGCCTGAAGTGACTCACTGCTGGCTGAGACGCTTCTCCACTGTCTTTCCATGTCACCTTGTTACCAGCTGCCAATGACCAGTTTTGCATAAACAAATAAATAGATACCGCTTGTTGAAAATAGGTCTTTAGTTTTTGGTTTACCCATAGGTGTACTGGACAAAAATAAGCCTTCTAAAACTTACTGTCAGATGTCAACAATTTGACAGATTCTAAGTGGAATCTATTTGGGGGTAAAACTGACGAGTGAGGATTGTCGACCGGGTACACCGATACCTAAATTCGAAGTCAAATTCATTATTATAATGTGGTTACAGCCATGCGAAGCACTTGATCGGAGACACGATCCGCCGCAACGCGTCGCCCGTGCGGCTGGAGGGCAGCCTGGAGGGCGGCCAGCTGGCTGGCTCGCGCGCCTCGCTGGACTCAGCCGGCTCCGACGATGCGCCTCGCCCGCGCGAGGTAACCTCCCACCGACTGCTCGCTTACACCCATGCCTATACTATTCGTTACAAATACAGACAATAATAAAGTTCCGGGAAATACATAATACACTTATTTAATATCAGGCGATCTGATTGGCGCAGGATCAAAGCGATTAGACTGCGGGTGGCGGGTTCGATTCCAACATGGCGAAAGCATTTGTATAATCCACAGATGTTTCTTCCGAGTTTAGGTGTTTGTGTATGTGATATTTCATGTTCATGAAACGCACCCAGGATGCAGGAGAAATTCCTAGTGTGGCACGAAAATATTAAAAACAAAAAAATATTCAATAAATAGTACATAATAATAGAAAAAAATATTTTCAAATAATCCGATCCCATATAATTCTGAAATTACTCTTTTAAGCTAAAGTGTCGGCTGCACGCTTAATCTTGCATGTACACAAACACAATATGGCGTCCACACGATAGCGACTTTCATTTATATTGTACCGTCTTCACGAACATGATTAGTAGTACAAATCAATTTTGTACAAACTAGAGTTTTGTTTGAGCTAGTCATTTGTGCGGTATACTGTTTTGCTATCTTAACGAATTTGTTTTTCTTGTACAAACAAGTATTAGTGCAAATAAGATTGAGCCGATGCTAGCCGATGCTCAAAGCTTACTTTCACACAAAAACATTTGCAATTATCTCCAGACTAGTTTGTTATATTATGTATTGTACTGGTTTATGTATATATACGAATTATATTAACTTATTTATGTTTATAAATAGTATGTGCATCTTCCTAATTCTCTTGTATCGCCCTAAAGTCGACAGATAGAAAATGCGTAAAGCTTTAAAGCCAGTCTTTACATTTTTTTTATATGCATATAAACAATAAATCCTGTAACAATATTAAATTAATCATGACGTAATGGAATGTCAGATGCGCAAAAATTTTAGCAAGTGTCGCTTTTAAAATGCAAAATATAATACGTCATTATTTTTGTAATTTTTTCAGAAGTCTCCACACAATTCCCGGGCTTTGCTTCACAGCTTCTCTACAAATGACGCTGCACTAGGTGAATATAAGTACACTGTGACTTTTGGGCAACATTCCATTAAGATCACTGGCAATAATTTGGATCTTGTAAAGGTAAGAATATTTTATATTGAGTAAGATTTATAAAATTAACCAAATATTATAAACTATAGTAGTATACCAACTTTTGCTCGCGGCTTCGCTCGCGGTAAGTTAAATTTTGACAGTAAACAGTGTTAGCATTAAACTGAAGTTTCTTATAATAAATTCTATCATGTCCTAAATTATGACTGTCGAAAGTGATTGCTATTTATCTCCAGCACTGTAGGTACCTATTTTTTTAGATGAAAGGTATCCTATGGTACTTCTGAAAACGTGTTAAGCAAAATTTCAGTATATTCAGTTCAATGGTTTAGGTGTGAAAAGGTTAACGTACTTTCGCATTATATTAATAAATATATAGCTTATGCCCGCGACTTCGTCCTCGTGAATTTTGTTTTAAACCGATACCTATTTGAATCTGACTTTCTTAAAGGTAGGTACCCAACCTTTAATCAATTAATTCTACTCACTCAATTTTATGGATTTTTATTTGTTTTCCGCGGAATCTTGAATCATTTTTAATTTGCCAGTAAGTCTCTTTCTTGGAGAAGAGCTGAAACAGAAACAAAAAAAAACATGTATCGTATATACTTTCATGTGTATTTGTTATTACAAACAGACACTCTAATAAAATTTATTTGTATGGATATTGGCTATGATCACGATATACATGCGCCACGCGGGAATTGGACCGGTTTCAGACTGCGAAGTTAGTGTTAGACGAGTACTTCGAGAGCGCAGGCGCGCTGGAGGCGATGGGCGCGGGCTCGGGAGACTTCTTCACGCTGTCGCAGCGCCCGGCGGCCGCGCTGCTGCTGCGCGACGACGCCGCGCTCAACGGCGCGGACGACGACGTGTTCGCGCCCGCCGAGCCCGACGCCGCCCCGCCCGGCCCGCCCGGCCCGCCCGGCACGCCCGGTACGCCCGGTACGCCCGGTACGACCGGTACGCAGCGCTAACCCCGGCGGCGAGCCTCCTCTGCCTTTCCTAGAGCCTTTTCTCTCGCCGCCGTAGTGAGCGCGCGCGATTGTTATAGGTCTAGTGTTTTATTTTAAGTTGCACGTTAACATTGCAATTTATATTTTTTTAGTTCATAGAAATGATTTTCTGCCTTTTTGGACGTCATTTGCTCTTTGAGCAACTACTTAAACGAGAATCATTTTGAAATCTCGTTTCTAATAAAATCGCATGAGGCAGTCGCTAGCGCAGTTTTCGCAACTCAGCATTGAAGCATGAAAGCCTTACAGTGATGGTGTGAGAGTTAATACTGGTAAGGGCAGGTCTACTTTAAAGAGGTTGGGACTGACTGAAGCATGATCTTTCTATATTATAATAAATCGCCATCCTCATAACATCGAATTCAATACCATCCTTTTCAGACTCAGTTAGATTCATCTTTAATTTTAAGTATTAAATTGTGTACTTTATTAAGTATATTTTATGTCATTCATATTATTATTTATTTCCAAACTACACACTTCAATCCACGGTTGTGGCAGAGTATTTTCATTTCAAAATTTGTCTCATTAAGCATTTTGGAGCAAACATAAAATTAAATTCACTTTATGATACAGTCAAAAATAGCGTATATTAAATGTTCTATACTGAAGCAACTTTACCACATTAAAATCTCACCTGCTCATTACCTGTCTCGGGTTGTAAAATAGAAACGGAGGACACTTTAATATGAGCCCGCCAATGAAGCGCATAAGTGTGTAGAGCAGCGCCGGTCTGCTGCCGTGGGTAGTTGTTTCGGTATAGAGCGGCCCCGGCCAAGCGTGGCGTGACGAGCGTGGCGTGCCGCTTGGCGCGCGCCCCGCCGTGACGTGCCGTGACGTGCCGTGACGTGCCGTGACGCGCCGTGACGTGCCGCACGTGACGAGCGTGGCTTTGTGCAGCGCCGGCCGACGGCGACGCCACGCCGCGCCGCCCGCGCTTCTCTCGCGCCACCAGCATTGACAAGAACCAAGGTAACTCCTGCCCTACTCACCGACACTCCTAGCGACCGCGTATATACAACCTTGAACAATATTGCATTTTATTTACCTTGATGACTCACCTTTGTGAAATATAATACGATCATTCATATGTCTATATCGAGTATGTTAGACGGGAGCCGTATAAATAAATGTACAAAGTTGTTCAAGAGTATATTACGTGTAAACTGTGCACCAGACGTGAAAAAATCCTTTACGCACGCCGCGCTGTCCATTTTTATTAAAAGCTATTTTAAACTTCCCCTAAAAAAATTTCAAATATGTACTTATATTTTGAAAATACAAATTCAATGCATTTTTAGCTTGTATTAAATGTTTCTACATTTCGGTATTGTTTTGTAAAAGTAAACGCGATGAAATCCAATATTGTTTTATGATCCTTTTGTCGTCATTGTATGTTAATCCTCCGAGAAGTGTATGTACGAGTGTTTATTGTAAGCCTCCGAGATTGTCTTAAATGTAGTTAAACATTATTCGTAACTAATCTTATTCTACTTGTGTGTATATTCGCATGATAGAAAGTAAATACGTATATTCTGCATTCAAGTAGGGTCATTTCATAATTTGCTAATATTTTATCCATAACGTTTTAATTCATGTTCATTATCGTCCTTATAAATATTTAAATGCAGCAGTCAGTCAAGATGGGTAATACCTACTAATTTATTGCTTATATTATTTTTTCTATAATGCAAGATACTAATATTAGTATATTTACTTAACAATGCATTAAACGTGTGCTTGAACGTAGTCAATGAAAGCTTGAAACGATTGCACGTTTTCGTCGGTAGGTGTAAAATTAGCGTTCGTCATAGATACACAATGCCCGTCGGGCGTTCCAAAAGTCAGTGATCATCCGAACCGCTCGGTTCCGTGCTCGCCGGCCGCACTCACGCGGTCCCTTTGCCCGTGCAGGCGGCGGCGCGCGGCAGACGTACACGTACGAGACGCTGGTGCAGTACGCCGACTCGCCGCTCAGCAAGCTGCCGCCGAGCGGGCTGGGCGCCTTCCCGCCCGAGCTGGCGCGCAAGGTAACGCTGGGCGCGCGCCGCACCGCGCCCGCGCCGCGCGTGCTCACGCCCTTCCGCGTGTGGGCCCCGCTGCACCACCCCAACTACCTGGCCGCGCTGCTGTGCCGCAACTTCTACTGAGCGCCCCTCCCGCTCGTGCTCTCCCGTCCTCCCGTCCTTCTGACCTGTGTGCATGGTGCTTTCGGAACCTATGTAGATGTGATCTAGGTGCCTCCTGTTCGTAGCTAGGTTAGGTGAAATTTCTAGTCCCGCGCTCTGCCGTCTCCGGGCTCTCGACCCGGCCCCCCGTTAGCCGATTAAGCGTAACGCTAGGTATAAATTATAAGCGATTCTTAAAGTAGGAAAAATGTTGATCTCAGTAGCGTAAGTTGTAAGTTAATGGGTAAGACTGACGCTAGTATTATGTGGGGAGTGGCCTCTGACAGAGTTCGGGGGTGGCGACGAATAGTTGTAATATTTAACGTCGCCATTGACCACGTGTCGCCGACACTGCCCGTCCCTTGTGCCAAACTAAAGACTAAGTATAAGTTTCTGACCATTATAGCACTGGAAATTCTTTATCGTTTTAGAAAAAAAATATTTTTCATTATTGAATTAATGAAAGAATTTTTTATTACTAATATATAATGGTGTTTATTGACAGAATAATATTGATAAATCTTTTACGCAACGTTGTTTACATGAGTAAATAGTTTTGAAAGCTTTATTAAGTGTTTACTAACAATGCTAATTTAAATTGTGATGTCTCTTCCTTCATGCTGCTCGGACAGAATGGGTATTCGAGAGGGGTTCGCTACAGGTAGAAACTGTTCGCCTATTTAATTTGAATGAAGATCTAAATTGTAACTGTTGATATTCTGTTGTGTTCATTTATTGTTATTGTTTTTTAATTGAGTAAGCATTAAAATTATTAGTGTTATTTCCTTACGATTGTCAATTTATGATTTTAAATATAAAAGTTTCAAAACATCTTCGTCTTTTGCCTGTTCTTACGCTTACCTCCTACTAATATACACCCGAACTCTTTATAATCTCTGGTGGGCGGGCTTTCTTGTAACTAACTCTCACGAAATGAGTGGGCGCTTTCATAATCCAATTAACTAACACAATACACTCGCACTATGTCGTAACACTAACTCACTCGACCTTATGGTCATAATAAAGGGCTCCAGTCGATAAATATGCTATCGTGTCGACAGAGTTGCCTGGAGTTCGACAGCGTCAGCTACTTGAAGAAGGTGCGAGCAGCGGGCGGCACCACCGTGGCCGCCGTAGACGCGCCCGACTCGCCCGAGCCCGAGTAAATCTCATCGCCGCAGTTCGCTCGCCTCGCACGCTAATTTCACACTGCACACGATACTACAAAATTGTTCTTAATATTAGTTATACGTAGGCAACAAAGGCACGTACGACTGTAACACAGTACGCACTTACGCGAGCGGACCTGTCGACATGCACGTTATGGCAGCTGTAAGACCGGAGGCCGCTACAAATGCGTTCCTCTGTAGAGGGAGATGGTGAAGTGAGGCGACGCGAAGTATCATCTTACACACGAGCGCCTCGTTTCCAGCCGTCCGACGCAATCCTTTTTACAGAACATTTACTTTAGCGAGCTTCACTCTTAAACACTAATTTAGCAGTCTTATTTTAAAAGTATTAGTACACCAAAATATTTATTTTTTTAGTGGTGGTGTAGTTTACCTCATTTTTGTGACTTTTTATTTCATAAATTGTCTGTGGATCTGATTATGAAAAAATGTGATACTGCGAAATGCTAATGATTTACAAAAATCCACAGTACTACGTTGATCTCCCATCAATGTTTTTATTATTTCCAACTACTACATCTTACTTTCAGATAAATGTCGATTTCGTCTAGTAAAACAACATTGACATTTACATTGATATTTTGTTGTATATATTGACTCTGTTAGTTTGGGATATCATAGAGTGATTCCATTTAATATTATAAGAAGAATGCATGCATTTCTTTCGTGTGTTTGTATACTCATTTTCAGACTTTCTAGTGTCTAGTCCTGACGAGTAGATGTCGATTCTCACTATATCGTAAGCCTTTTATATTATTGAGAAAGCCTGACAATCAAAATACATAATTATTAGAGATTATATTTTTCTTTATATTATTTGTTGTATTATTTTTGTTGTTATTTAGAGCTTTTAAAATAAACTTGCTGTGCACTAAACCAAATAATTATTGTAGTGAGACCTAAAATATATAAAACTAACTTAATCTTGTGATTGTCAGGCTTTCTTATTTTTCTAACGGTTATAGTAGGTAATTATCTCGAAACACTAAAACCGGGGAAATATGATATCTTCATATTGCGAAAAATTCCTCGTTAAGTCGGTTAAATCGACATAAAACAAATGCATCGTCACTCGCTCACCTTATATTTAACCAGAAAGTATTAATCTATAAAATTATGAGTGGCAGGTATTATTAAAAGACTATGTTATTTAATTTTATTTACTTTGATGAGGCTAGCGAGTGATCCCTCATAATAACTTAATTAATCTTCGGGTAAAATACTATAAAAAATAATTGGTGCTTACTTCTTGGGGAAGTATTATCGTTGAATTTGTAATTAAAGATTTATGTTTACACATTTGTTTTTATATCATAGACATTATGGCTATAATTGTGAAAATTGATATACTAAATTTTCTAATATAGAAGCGTTTTATTTCTTCACCTTCATTATTCCTGGCTGATTTGTGACATGCTGATATGGCTGATAACAAGACAACTCTATTTAATTATTCAATATCTAATTATACAGGACCTTTTGAGTGGCTCTTAATTTACGCACAAATAAAATAAAATTATCATTTGTAATCAATTTAATCTATATTTACAAAGATACACTTGATTATTTTTATAACTTAAAATATACGAGTAGGTAGCAATGAATACCACCTACTTAACAAATGCAATATAATTTATTAAACATTATTATATTTTATCAATATCATGTCCCTAGTGGGCGATCCCATGGAAGCAATGTGTTTGTTATATGAAATTAAAAGCTTGACATGAATATAGATTTGAGAATGTTTGATATAATATGACTATTAGATAACATTATTGATAGTACCAGTAAGGTACATCCAAAATGGAATGCAAGATTAGGTAAGCTCTAATGCAATAAACATGAAATGCAAGGTTAAGTATTAAATACCTGTAAGTTACTGAAACATTACCTACCTACTCAACATGCCAGAAATTAACAAAATCCTACTACACTATTGCAAACATTTTAGAGACAGAATTAGTAACACACTTTAATCTTACGACTAATATGATAGAAGCCCGTATGAACCATCCTGATTTAAATTCTAAGCACTAATTTAATTAGCACTAAATGTAAGAATCTCGTTACTCAAATTAAAATAATCCATTAGTACCCATTGGTTAACAAACAAAATGCTGCTACATTTTTACTAATATTTTATCTAGACAGTTTCAGTGAACACTTTAATCTTACGACTAATAAAATAGAAGCCTGTAAAAACAATGATTTGAACTATTGTAAAATAAAGGCGTTACTTCCTAAAAACAATACCCAATGGTAATAGGAATGTTACGTTAGTAACAGGGAGGTATCCCCAGTTGGTATATTTTGATATAAATGAAAACTAGGCCTTGAACGTCTAGGGCCGATTTTTTATTCGTCAAATAAATTACATTTAAAGGATTATTGTCATTTTGACAGTTAATTAATGGAAAATAATAATGTCAAAACATCTGGCGATTGAAAAACGGCCCTAAATCGACTAATTAGTTTACAACAAATATGTACCTCCATGCCATGTTTTTTAAAAGTAAAATTGATGAGGCATCCTAATAATTATCTCTTACGTACACGGGTAACAATGGATGGTTTACGGAATATTTTATATCCTTTCTGCTAATTTGTCAGTAATATTAGCGGATCGTAGTCTGGCATGTTGCATTATGTCAGCTGAGAGGTCATCTACGTTTGTATAACGACATTTTTGGAAGTTGAATAGGTCCGAGATAAAACCTACGATTTCTGCTTGGAAGGTTTCGCACACATCACGAAGACGCTCGTGAGGTCCCAAGAACCCCCAGACTAAAACTGGCAGTAAATGCTCGGATATAGAGTAGAAATGTGCCATGAACCCATCCGGATACTGTAGGTAGCGTCGCTTTGCTTTTATTACAGACCACACTGCAGTGGTCAATGCCTAAAAAATAACATTTGTTTTATTTTATGACAGTACCTCTAAAAATATTAATTCAAAGTAAAGTACTTACACTTTCTTTAAATCCATCGGACAGCCATCGATTACGGACTACGGCAAGGACCGAAGAAGGCGGCGATGCGAGGTCCTCAAATGCGTCTAATAAAATGTAATCGAGCACCACATCGTAGAATGTTAGCGCCTGAAACGTATTAAAAACGTTTTAATTTTATAATGTTTGAACATTATAAAAATAATAAAAAGCTTGGATATTTTTTTTATGTTTTCTTCGAATGAAGTGATAGATTGTGTAGATGAACTCGTACACTAATAAAATATATACCTTTTTTATCATGTAGGCCGCTAATTTTAAGAAAATAAATATAACTAATCAATATTTAGTGACTAAATAAGTATTAAGTACCTTGACACCTTTACTAGAAAGTTCACTTTCTATCGTTGACCAGTTTGCTCCGTCGGTCGCCCATGAAACCATTTCTTCGTAAGCCACCAAAAACTCCTTGGGTTCCTAAAAATGGATTGTAAATAGAGATGTGCCGACTGGTCGGTACAGCCTGCCACTATGGTATTCGGCAAAGAGCGCCGACTGTGCGGCTTCTAACTTCGTATGTATTTCTCAATAAAATGTAGGATTACATAATATAAAAACTTTGATTGGTTACACTTGACTTAACAGGAATCATTGTCTAATTGTTCAAAAACATCACACGAGACTTTCGTTCAGACGTGTATAAATTTTAATTGAGCTCTTTCATTTTATTAAACAATTGCAGTATTATCTCAACACAAAAACGTCGCTCTGACCCGTAAAGAAGCACAAAATCTCCGAAACCGTGATCGGTTTGAAGTGAAGAATCATGTGTCTATCTTTCTGATTCTGTGGTAAGTTTACAATTATACCTATGTGATTTCAGGAAAGCTAAACTGGAAAAAATTTAATAAAATAATTAGGTAAGTTGAAATAGGATAATAATGGCACACATTTCATTTGGATTGATTGGACTAATCACCTAGTAACAGAGGGGGGTTAAGAAGTGATATGAGAGTGAGACATTTACCTGATTGTAGGACGTCACGGGCTCTTAATAACAATTCGAGTATTATTACCTAGCCTAGTGGAGGTATCCCATGGTTTTCTTGTCATAACCGAATCTATAGCGAGTAACTGTCGCAACAGGATAAGAAACAATGATGGACAACTTCGAACAGTACCTTATCAGCAAACAGTAAAAGATCAGTGAGGACTTGTCTGCCCGCGTCGACGAACCACGCCCACACGGCAGCATCCTTGAACACTTGTGTGAAGGCCAGCCGCAGGCAGTGCAGCTTGCACAGGAACTCGGAGTCAGATCCGCATTGTACTATTTCTGTGCGTAAGGTTCTGAAATATTAATTATTTACTTCGGTACACACATATGATAGATTTTAGGAAATAGCGTTCCAAACGTCAACTATTATATATCAGATGACCATTGGGACGTTTAGGTACCTACTTGTTATAATGTCATAAAATAGGTATCTATCCTTATACAACATACACAGGACTAGTTAGCTTACCTGTAAGGTATGCCGATCTCAAACTGTTTTAGGGCTGCCTGGTATAATTCTAAGTTTTCCAATTCTGGTAATGCTTCCGTTAAATCATCAAAATCTCGTAGATCAGCTACCTGCAATTCAAATAGTCTAGGTTAGGTACGAAAGAACAGTATGAGACATTAGTTATTTTCGAATAGAATACATATCAAGCCAATCAGTAATAGGTAAGTGTCGTCGTAGAGCGGGTACAGTTACCTGATCCTCGGCCGAGGCGAAGGACTCGGCGCTGGAGTGGTGGTCGCGGCGCGTGTGCGAGGAGCCGGTGTGCGTGGACAGCAGGCGCGAGCGGCGGCCCGGGCCCGAGCCCGCCGAGCCCGCGCCGCCCGCGCCGCCGCCGCCGCTCTCCGACCGGAACAGCACCGAGCGCTGGTCCAGGAACAGCAGCTCGCACCGCTCCTGCCATGTAACGCTTCGTCAACAATACTAGAGTACCCCAACCATGAGTTTTCTCCCTTAAACTCGCTAGCGATCCCGTAAAATATTTGTAAGGCTGATCGAACATCGCCTCTACGGTTACGTAGAGAATTAAATAAAACACTTGGAAGTGGTCAATATTGTTGGAAATCCTCTCCCACCCTAGTTATCTAACTAATGTATATACATATAATATCATAACCATAACATAACATCACACCTGTATTTTCTAAAAATAGGCTGTGGTGTATAGTTCCTACACCCAGATTGCAACTGTAATGTTTTAGGTCACATTCTCGTGTAGGAAGAAGCGAGCCTATTGCAATTGACCGAACACAAATCCAGAGGTTTCGTAAAGCCTTCTCTCAGAATTAAATAATGGATTAATCCCTCGTCCTTAATAACACTGCTCGAACACGAGGCTTCATGCTCAGCAGTCGTATTTGCGACCACAACTTTGATAGTTTTGAAGATGACTTCTTACATACAAACTTTACCTTTTAATGGTATTACTTAGTACCTATAAGTAGATCTAGGTAAGTACATATTATAAGTAGAGTAATGAAAGTAAACCTGCAAGAGGTAGGCATTCTGCAGCAGCTCCTGTATCTCGCGGCAGAACTCGGCCTCCTCGGGCGAGGTGAGCGCGAGCGTGCCCGACACGCCGCCGCGCGCGCCCAGCGAGAACGCTGCCAGCGCGTCCTCCCAGTAGTTTATACTGGTTTCTAATGCTTCCATACCTGTGCGAGAAATCGTATTCGAGTTAGTAATGTTTACAGTCAAACGGGGATATAGACTAGAAAGAGTGATTTTAACGTTAAATGATGAATGAATTTCACCAAATATAGCAAGTACTATTATTATATCGCATGAATACTTAAACTTATGTTTGACGTCTGAGCAATTTGTATCTACTTTAAACTTAGATAATAGCCATAAAATTATCGATCAATGCGTCTAAATTCCTAGAAGAATAAAACAATATAATTTTATAATAAATATTTATTAAATATACCTTAAACTATTATTTACAAATATATGTTATAATAATTGATAAATATAAATAATCAGTTTTTCATAAAATCGTCGTTCCCACTTACTTCTTAATCGAAACATGCTGACATTGTAATTGGTGGTGGCTCATTGCATTTATCCAATAGTTATAATACTAAATCTTAGTAGAAAAAACAAAATAAAATAACAATTATATTATTATTAGGACTAGGAATGATTAACAACTGACAATGTTACCCTAGAGTTACTAGGGTTGTTTCAGCCTCATAAAATACTTAACATTTTCAAGATCATTCATCATACTCGATCTATCTGCCTGACTCGCTAGATGGCGCTGATGTCAACATCTTCTGTGTTGTAGAAGTGGAATACTCGAGTGTCAAAGCATGCTGGAAATTGTACTATACCATATCTACCAATCCACTCAAATTATCACAACCTTCGCCATCGTTGATGTTATACTATCGAGAGCAGACATAAATATGTATCCACTTCAGTAACCATTGAGTTACATAGTTTTATAAAAAAACATCTCCTTTCAATTCTGGCCCACTTGTTTGCAGTGGATGAATCTGTTGCATGTGTTGTAGTGCTTCCTGTATGCCACTGTTGAGGTCCTGCACCGTGCCTGCTATGGCTGTCCAGGCATCAGCTATCCGCTCCTCCAGCAAACCTCGCCGTTCTTCCTGAGTCCTCATAACATTGGCCATTGATTCTAATGCTTCTGCCATTCGTTCTTCTGCTGCTACCCTTCGCTCTTCGAAATCTAAAGCCCATTTAGGTGGCGGCGAAACACCACGCGAACTGTCATCTGAAATTATTAATTTCTCGTTTGTATCACAAGCAAATGTATAATTTTTGGTATATTTCCTAATTTTGAGATTTATTTTATTTTCTTTCATCATATTATATCATGTTTTCGCAACGAGATAAGATTTAATAGAGATAGTTGACATTAATTAACTGATATGTAAGTACTACCAATAGTATTATTTAACATTTTTACATGCACTGTTTTTATTTAATTTTAGGATTAAGTTCCTATAGTACAATGAAATTAGTTAGAAAATTTCTTAGTTACAATTTAAACATTTATTACCTAAAGGCGATCTAGGGGCACTAGTAATAGACTGTCTTATTTTTACACTGACTGGTGCGCAGCGAACTTTAAGGTTTTCCAGTGGCTCCGTATCTGAGTCTTCAGCCAGAAAGTTATCAAGTTGACTAGATGATGACACTGCAGTAGCAACAGATCCTTTTCCACTTAGCTCCAACACTCGCACTTCTAAATCATCAAGTGGTATACATCTGTTTGGTCCTGCCTCTGATGCTGACCGGAACCTTCGGGCATTTGCAGCTTTTTTTCTACATTTGTGTCTCCATTCGAACCAGTACTGTAAAAAGTAAGTATTCACTTTACTATTGGAGTAGATAAGTATTTATCTATAGTTGGCATAATTGATATTGATGTATCCACAAACATGTTACTTTGAAAATATTCAATTTACATAATTTATTAGTTAAAATCACCTTTTTCCAACCATCTGGAGTCTTTAGAGCACCGGACTGCACAGCATTAAGTTGTTTAGCTATCAGTGCCCACTTTTGCCGGGTTTTTTGGTGAGACACGGGTGTACCAGGCAGTAGTCCCTTGGACATATCTCTGTTCTCTTCCAAAAAATCCATTAGAATCTCCAATTGTTGTCTTAAGATACGACGAGGCGGTGCCATCTGCATAAAAACTATAAGTTTAAAACTAACTGCATGTTAGATGTTTATTTGTTAAAGGATAATGATTTCCAAACCGATTCCATGTATATAATATGTTATTTGCGTATATAATACTGTAATAAACACAACTTACCTTAATATGCTATACTTTTATACAGTATAACTGTAATAAATAAGCAAGTTTATTTCAATTATTATTGTAATCGCGCGCTGATCTGTTGACATTAGCAATCTCCTTTACGAACGCAACAAAAACAAGCGAGCGACATGTAATGGCGACTGTGATAGTGATGCGCAGTCAGAGCCAACATAACATGCGTAACCAAATCATATCGATTCTTGTCTCAATTTCAATACACAACTATTATACAAAGTTTAGTAAGCCACTTTATTATTATTTTAATATTAATACCGCAGTATTGCATTAATTTCTGTATTTTCCAATTAAAATAATTTGGTATTTTTATAAAAAACTTACATGAAACTGTGTGAGTTTAGTTTCAATAAATTAAACAAAGTAAATATGTAGACACATATATTTTTATTATTCTATAAATAAATATAGGTAAATAAGCATAAATTAACGCCATCTCGTATCGAGTAGCAAAAACAACAAGTCTTCCGTCATACATTATTATGTCATTCTTAGTACGGTTTGAGAGTTATATTGTGTTATTATGACATATTTTTTTATAATTTATTTTGTTAATTTATGTTTCGTTCATTGTGGCGTTCTAAGGGGGAGGCATTTGTTCAACAGTAGACGTCTTCCGGATGATGATGAAAAAAATAATTATATTTGATAAAACTGTGGTTTCCAACTTTGCTGATAGTAGGTATATGTAGCATCTAGGTATGTATGTTTGACTACAATTTATCATGCTATGTAATTGTACTCAGACCAATGACTTGCTATAGTATACTACACCTCTGCGTATCCCTTCGAGAATTGTCCCGAACAATTTAAATTTTCTAATTGGTTGGATAAAAGAAAAAATTACACGTAGTAAGCAGAGTTTGAACCCTCTCGCATCCGCTAGCATACGCTAATCCGGTCTTTATAGACTTCAGAGCCACTACGTAACAAAATAAAATTTTGTTATTTGTCTTATAAGTAGGTACCTACATAATTATACTTTTGAAGATAAGTACCATATACAAACACTTACTTTAGATATCCCTTTTGGTTACACGAGGCGATTTAGACAAACATAATAATTTTTAATGAAATTAGGAACTACTCATTATGTCATGTATCAGAAATACTAAATATCGTATTTTAAAGCTACTTTACTGAAACAGTAAATTAATTATTAGGTACCTACGTTATTTATATAGCAATAATATCTTTATCACCATGTAAGTACTTGTAAAACTCATGTTTTCATAAAATAAAAATCTTTATCTAATAGGAGGTACTAAGTGTTTGAGTTTTTATATATCAATTATTACTCACATAATATAATATTTAAAGACAATATAAATTGTGCATAAGATAAAATATCTACTTCTCATATATGTACCTACTAATATCTATCCAAGCTTACGCCTTACGGAAGGCTTTACGATATCCGAATCTGGTTCTGTAGGTTACGTCCAGAACCAGTCAAGTGTCAGCTTACGACCGCCAAACTAATTAATTTAGTTGGAATTTGCATGATCAAATTCGCGAGTAAACGTTTGGAATAATTAACCTTCCGAAGTTTAATATCAATTCGTGGTACTTACGTATTATTACACCATTAAAGATATAGTGTTTTATTATCTTTTTAGTATGCGAATGATGAATATTACCGATTACGTCAGTATGCCAGGTAAGTTATGGGCTTAAAAAGCATGGTGGGTCACACTGAATGTCCGGTGACCAAGGCGAAAAGCTTGACTTGCTAAAAACGTCTGACTCACGTTAGCATAGGATAGAAATAATTATGTGTAGAGGTAGAGTGTTAGTTATAGAATCCAGATAAATGTATATGAGGAGCTTTAAAATATTTGATTAAATACCCTAGATGTGAAGTGTGCAGACCACGGATGTTGTAGCATAGATTAATTTATTATGGCCAACCACCCTGGTTACTTGCACAATATTTATATTATTATAAAACAAAAGCTTTCGATTCAATAACTATGATAATCACTTAAATCGTGTGCGTAATCTTTTTGCGGATACCTTTTTTCTTATCCATGGTTTTATCACGGGACGTCACAAGTGCTCGCTAATTTAAAAGCCATAAACCGGTTCCACCAACCTAAAAAACTAATGTAATGTATTTACTATGTACAACAAGGTGAGGCTACTAGAGTTTTCTATTACCTTAAACATGTTTTCATTTCGTAGGCCGACAAAAGTTGTTAAATTGTTATTTTGTAATTGTAAATTGCTGTATTATTTGTAGGAATCCCAGTCTGGTTATATTCCCCATTATGATACACATAGTATCTTTTCTTAAAAAAAATACTGCTCCAAGCTTTGAGAATAGGAATGTCTCTTAATATTTGTCCGGTAGGGATGAATCAAGCAACTAGTGGGAAATTTTTATCCCATAGTTCGTAGCAGGGTTAAGGTCACCCCAAAAAAAATAATCTGGGCAATAGGTTTATGGCCTGTAACATTTTATATTAATTGGGTAAGTCGCTTTACCGCGAATCCATTTAAACTTTATTATACTTCGCTCTAGAATTAAACGCTTCGTTTATTAAATAATTATAATGTAAGTAGTTGTTTAGTAACCTACTTCAAAGTATACTTTTTATGGGCTCGCCTTAAATAGGTGACCGATTTAAATCCCTCTGGGCCTTGGGGACTAATAAAATACTCATAGTCGGTTCACGCAATTCGATGACTAAAGAAAATATATAAAGTCACGTTTCGGTCTATAGGTAAGCCGGTATTGTTAAAAATGATATCGGTGGATATTCAACCACAAAAATACTTAGTATCTAAGGTAGATTACCTCGGGCGTTGGTCTAGTGGTCGCTAAGCGTGACTGCTGACCATGAGGTCCTTGGTTCGAATCCCGGGTCGGGCAGTGTTACTGGGTTTTTCCATTAAGTAATCCCAGATTTGTACCCGGTTAATGATAGAAGGCTCGCGCCCTATTACATTGTAACCTATATACTATAACATACTAGAGAAATGTCGGTGTACTATACACCTCTGCCTACCCGTTCGGGGAATACAGGCGTGATGTTAGGTTAGGTTAGGTTAGATAATCATGTATCTAGATAGCTTATAGATCAAAGACATCGATTTTGGATCAATTTTTAATATTGTGGTATCTCAACCTTCGCCAATGCAATTTCAAGTAAGAACGGCAGATATAAGTTATAATAATAAAAGTAGGTAAATGAAAATAAAGTGTTATAAGCATAGTGTATTCAAAAAATGTAAATTATCCTCCCACACTATTTAAAAAATTATAGCATTGGCAGGTACTAAACATATTTAAAGACCGTGCCCCGGCGCCATGTTTCACATACAATTTAATAAACTGGTCAGTTTGTATGCTATAAAAAAGCAAATAAGTCTTGAGTTACATATTATCTTATTGATCGAAGCATATTATGTAAATTAACAGGAAAAACCAACTGAATTGTAGTGCATAATTTAATAATTTAGGTACAGAGTTTAAGATGCGTATTGATTCCATTGTTAACTTTCGAATATCGGCTCTTGGTCAATACACTAATTCGTTCTTAAATCCATATATTATTATAAAATTAAGGAAACCAGTTTTAATTTATCATTTTTCAAAAGTCAAGATGTAATGAACATCTTGACTTTGTGTACTTTAACAGTGGCTAATTGATAATCTGTTGGTCCATTTAGCAATTATACAAATAATGATTAGTCCGCCGACGACGCGCCGACGACCGTCGGTGCAGCACCGCGTGGAGTGCGCGGCGCGGTCGCGGGGTGTCGCGACTCGCGAGCGTCATTCGAGCATGGTCTCCGGCCGGCCTCCGCCCGTCAGTCCCGCCAGTCTACCCGAGACTCCGCACTGCGGCGGTGTGCCCTATTACTAAGCTCCGTACTACTACCGTGCTACTTGTACCCGAAGCGTTCTATTCCCAATTGTCAACTACTATTAAATTGCGGATTTATATCCATAATATTGACTGCAAAGTGGTGATACATAGTTCAGTGTAGTGAATGATAAGACGCAAATACTGTGAGTTTTCATAGAGGCTTTACTGCTCGACCTGTTTATATTGACGTCGATTTTTATCTTTGTGACAGGTAAGACGAGAGTTTATTTAACTTACTTCCTAATAAAATATTTATGGCAAAACAACTGCGTTTTTCTAAAAATCTAGTTGTATTTCAGCGGTATTTTTACGTTTAATTTGAACCTTGCATTTTTTTTAATTTCAAGTGTTTATGGTCAAGCATTAAACATCAGATATGTGGTAGAAATCTAGATACAAAGAAATATTAAGAATCTGGATATTCTTACAGCAAGAGGTCGCAGCGCTCTAAACATTCCCTGGAACGTAACCACTCAAAAGAGAATCTTCTGACACGTTTCTTATAAACCGGTTCACTCGGATACACGACTTATGTAATCGTAACTCTAATCGACGGAACAATGACTTTAAATTTGGAGAATTGTGTTCAAACACAATGCATACTTTGAGATCATTCTGCTGTGAGATTACATCTTCTTACACAATTTTCCTTAAGCTGTAGTTTATTGTAGTATTTCCTTGGCCTTGTATATGTATATTTGGAAAGCCAAATAAGTAATTGTCATCAAAATCATAATAGGTATCGGCATCACAACAATACATTAAAAACCAATAGAGAATCTGCCGATAGAACGTCACCAAAGATTTGCTAACTTAACCATAAGGCATATTATTTCTGACACTAAACACTACTAATATAATCGGAACTTATTGTTATTTAGATCTAAATGTAATATCCGCACACTTTCTGATAACATCATTGCGTTAAGACGCGTTTGCTATCGTAGTGCAAATTCATGCAAACATCTGCTTCGGGCAGACTACACTGAAGGTGTATTGTTACTTTTGTTATTTACCATCGTAAGCTGCAGCTGCGGTGCCACGTGTACCCGAACCAATACTAATAGTGTGTCGACACAATTGCTGGTATTCACATTGTGTCGAAATCCGGTAAACATTTCATAAAAAAAATCATGTCATCCTTTGGAACGAATAGTATTGTGATCAGATTTGTTGTGTTCATAGAGTTCACAGATCGTATGGAGTTTTATTCCACAAGTTGAAATTTCGTACGGCCATGTGATGCAAACAATGGTAAACATAGCAACAGTTTCGAATGTTTCGCTTGTCGAACCGTCTGTTGTCGACTCCGACCAATTGGCGTCCTCGTATCGATCTGCGAGTCCGTTCCAACAACTGCGTCATCGGAACCCTGTCCACACACTAAAATAAACATTTCATATTATTTCTGCTATTTAAACCGTTGCCTGGCCGCAGCTTCAATTCCGAAAGGTTGAGTAGTCCAAGAATACCTCTCCGCTACCATTTAGATATAAATTTACTATTTCTAGTATCTACTTATTTGATATTTCTGATAATATGACTAGAAATGTTATCCCCCTGCTGCTATTTTATCTTGAGTATACCTAGTTAACTGTAATTATCATAAAGGTTTCTTGAATAAGATGAGCGACGCCCCGGAGAAGACTCAGTAAATTGCCTTCATCGAGTCGCCTCCGCTTCTAGTTGCCCATTTCCGCTAGCTCGATCAACTTGCTGCTAGTTATGCCATGCATTGATACTGTACAATTTATTTATTTACTGAAAGTAAGTTCAATGTACTAATATGATCCAAATGTACATAGTATAGATTAGTGGTTTCCCGAATTTTAACATCTGGGAGACACTAGTCTATAACTCTATACTATGTATACTTGAATCATACAGTTTTCTGACTTTTTTTCTATACATATAAACTTTAACTGTGAGAGACTCCCGTTCAAAATAGATCCGTAGTTTTCGCTTTAGTTATAAATAAATATTCTTTATTTTATTAACCCATTATCAACCACTTCACTACAGTTTATGTGCGTACATAATATGTCAACATAATAATAATCAATTTACTTAATAAAACTTAGATAAAAATTCCAAATCAAAGAAGAAAAAAATAAATGCATGTAAATTAATGAACATTACACTCTTGTTATAAAACTGAAGGAAGTATTCAATTCTTGGCCATACTCCCTACAGCTTAATGTCTGCCCTACTTAGATCGGAACAGACGTCACGAAGATATTGCGTCCAAATAAAGCGAATTATCTCCGGCAAATAGCTTGAATTTTTGGGGTGAAATTTACCGCTAATACATAATCTACTTCCAGACAAGAAGGAATCTGAAGGCGGGTGCAATTCCTGTACTGATAACTTAAAGATACAAAAATAATAAATAAAATAAAATGTATCTAGAAAACTTTTGGTTGATCTTGTCTTTTAGCACTAATTTAGTAGTTTTAATGACACGTTGTTGGTGCATTAAAAACTGATCATCTATGGATCCTTCATAGGTCAGATGCTTACTAATGGAGCAGGGGTGGTTAAATTTCATAAAAATATACCATTTAGGGAAGATAGAGGTAATATTTCTGTCAAAACAAACAGGAGAATCAAAAATTACCCATGAACAATGCGATGCGATCTCCACCACATTTATGTTATTCAGTGAGGACAATGGAACTGCACCGCAGTCATCACATGAATGATAGGTCTTAAAGGTTTTTGTACTAGAAACTTAGCAAATTAAACCGCCTTTCATACTTTTTAAAACAATTAAAATACGTTTGACTGCGATAAGTGGTTTCTTAGCCGTGTAGAGTTGACATAACAATCAACGAGGTCACGACACTAACGAAGGGCTTGGGTCTAGTAGGTGGAAGTGGTTGATAAGGGTCTGAACGGAGGGCGATTCTGGTATTCGTATGCAGGCCGCGCGGTGGCGGCGCGATCGATACGCGCCCGCGCGTCGCCGCCCCCGCGACACGACTCTGCTACAACAAATATGCTTGAGTTTATTAAATTTCTTTAAGACATCACCTTGATGACGGAAATCCACGTGACATCCAAAAAATAGCAATATTTCTTTAACACATCGCGGTTGTAAATCATTGTAGGGTACCAATACCAATAGTATTATGAATGCAAAAAAGGGATTTATTTACGCCTACTTAGATTGGTATTATTCGTATTATTGAATTGCGAGACATAAAAATAAAGCAACTTTATAAAAGTTAATGATATCTCTAAGTTTTCGACAGAACATTTGCAATTGTACCTAATTATTAAAGCATCAAAAAGCGACAACCGAGTCGCAAGTATTTTAAGATAAGCAGATGACATCATCAACGGGAACGACCAAGGGAGAGAATAAAAAACGGTTGATATGAACAAACCAATCTGTGAGACATGGAACAAGTTGGCCAGTGACCGCGTGGCCCTGATCTTGACGAATCGAGCTCGATGATGACCTTCCGTGACCGTATAAGATGTGTACAAACCAACAGATACTCAAGAAAACTAAATACGAATATTACGCAAGTTATCGTGACTACTTATGTCACAGCCAACTATAACGTATTATGACTTGTTAACAGGTAGAGGTACCTTAATCGTGATTTATTTGTCGCCGTAAATGGTGAAGCCAGCTTATTAAATGATTCACATCACTAAGTGTGTGGGAGTTCAGTGCCATAGGGTAAGACCGAGGTTGTTTTGTTTATTATAAATGAGGTAAATTCTTAATTGTACGTTAAATGATAAACACAAATATAATAAATAGGAATAGGCTTTGAATTCGAGCACAAAATCACTCCTCAAAAACCCTCTTTGTGCAAAATGCACTTAGTCCTGACTAATAGGACCAATGCACTTCCAATAGCAGTCGGGCGTTTAACAAGGGGCAAGCCTAATGAAGGGATTCAAATAGTAGGTATATTTTACATGTAGACATGCGTTGCGCCATTGTATTTTAATAAAAGAGTCTTATGTAGATCCTAGTTTGGAAGTGGAATGCATGAGAAATAGCTAACTTACAAATATAACAAACAGAAATTAACTTTTTTTTATTAACGGAACTGGATTAAGGACAACTAAAATGATTACCGTTAGGCTCGGTAACACAGGTAATCGGTTAGTGAATGTTTATAAGAGATTTTGTTTTTTTGCGTGGGGAATACCAACACTAAGGACGATAGTACAAATCAATGAATTTAAATTATGAGATGAATAGGAGTAAGGCTGCGTCATTGTCATAACTGAACACACCGCATTGCACAAACATTGTACGCATTGCGAGTTGTTAGTTGATATTGCATGCTCGCATGCTTTCACCTACATAATGTACTACAAGTATACCTATTCGCAATTTGTCTACTCCTCATTTAGTATGCATACTGGGAGAGATTACAAAATATGTGAAGGTAAAACCGTTAGAAGCGCTCATATAAAACATAAAATATAGGGTTGGAAGTTGAAACTTAAGAATATAGCATTTTATCACCCTATATAAAATAAATTTTATATGAAATATCCAATCACGTGTTTGCTTTAAGATATCGTTTCCAGAGCCCTGCGTGGGTACCTGGATGCGTTCTTTTATTATAGTTTTTTTTTTGTTAACGCGGCCATTGCTCCCCATTTCGGACGACCCTTTAGACGAACAATGATTAGAGCGAGGGGAGCTAAATGCAGCTGCTCCTTTTCTTCAGAGTATATTCTGCTGATATTTGCGAAAGTAAGTAAATGGGTCGCCAAAACGAGGTTAATTGTTTTCTTTCTGATAAAAATGCACACTGGTCCGCACAACATCAATAGTATTAATCCAACTTTATAATGCATTTATTTCGCACTACTTTTGCCTACTTCGGCGTTGAAAGTTGATCGAAACCATTTCTCAGCACTAAAAAGTGGTCGAGATGCGTCTGCTTCCAACTTACATGACGCAACGTGAAACGCAATGTGGACCCCATTCTGCAAGTGTGCAACTTTTTCCTTAGGCGCCAGACAGTGGCGACACCTTGCTGTCACGACAGCCCGACAAAGTTTCTACTTCATGAATAGTGATTATCTTCCCGTCTTCGAATAACATATTTTGTGGATATTTACACCATACCGTAGATGTAGGAATAAATAATACGTTGGCCGGTAAGGTTCCACAATGTGTGTTGTTGTTAAGTTGGTTGAAGAAACGTGATGTTATATTTCTTGTTAAGAGTAGTTTCCATGAAACACCGACGCGGCGTGGTGCGAGAGGAGGTTCGAGTTCATGGCCATTGGAACAATCGATTGAGAGATTTGTGAGCGAGCTACGGGCGTACCAGGCTCCGGTAGCTGAGACGTGTTTAGCCTTGACTAAGCAAAATATTAACCATATGTATGTAAAATTTATTTATTATTCTGTTGTTAAGTCAAAAGCACGTGTTATGATCTTATCAAATGTTTTTATTAACATAATCCTGATACATATACAAAGAAGACGTAGGTACCTATAAACTTTTGCTCAAGTGAAGACATCATCATATCAACATCATTCCGGAAATTGATTGCTAGGATTTTAAACGACAACAAATAATTATTACGTCTAACTTAAAACTCTTTTGTAATCCTAATTTCAAAATAATTACGTTTGCATTTCACTGAGTGGCATTCAGCGTATGTTGTCAAACAATGTAATTTCAAAACGTATGAAGTGTTTTAGTGTACCACGAACATTCTCGTTGCTATAACCGACGCGAAGAGAGGTGTTATTAAGTTGTCCCGACCGCATTAACGAAGCTCGGTAAAATTAATTACTTACATTGAACCAACAAGCGGGTATCGCGGTCACCGCAAGGAAATTAAATGAACACGCGCGGACGCTTCTTAGTAGTTCTTAGTAGGCTTTACTTATTAGAATGTACCAATGGTACATGATATGCAAACTCAATAGATCATCATCCGAAGTTCAGTTTAAAGCCCACTTTCTGTAAAAACACTTGTTAAACAGACGCATGTGATATTTCCGCGACATAAGTACCTTGTGATCTTTAAACAAGTATCATATACTATAAGTATTAATTACATATTTTGGACACACACATTTGAAATTCGTCGCATGATCAGAGGTGGCAGGTGGCGGCGGTAAAACAATGTCACGCAAGTATCGACTATGAGCTTCCGGCGCGTGCGCAACCACGTGTAGTGTCCACGCATAATTATAAACAACTGTGGGACTTTTATTGTCATGTTATTACATCTAAAGGAAATGTTAATAGGTCTAAGAGTGCTTCCGAATTAGAATAATTTATAGCTACTGTAACCTTCCTTTTTAGTGATAATGTGACTTATTCCTTGTGATTGATAAATAATTGGGTCGTAAAGTTTCTACTACAATGGGACCCGCACCACGTAATCCGGCTCTCACCGGCTATAATTTAATATCCGCCCAAAAATAATCCCATTTCCTCGGCATACCACAAGCTGTATAATGTCCTTGACTTGATGAAATACACTTTACTATGTTATCCCTCAACAGTTGTCGTAAACATACAATGACGTAAGCGGAATTATTTAGAACTCAGACGAAGTATATGATAGACCGGTTCTCATGTAAATAAGGCGAGACCAAAAATGAAATGAGTGCGTGTTTGACATATAGTGCTGTGACACGCACTCTCATATTATCGTATGTCGATAAAAATCACAATCATGAAAACAACGAAGTTAAACGAAATTATCTAAAATCAATATAGTAAAACAAAAGAATCCATAAACCATCGTCGTTTATTAAATCTTAACAAAAACATAAACCTTTTAAAGTTAACAAATAGTCAAAAACATGAAATAAAATAAAAGTCGGCGTTGGTTTCTAACGTCATTAATGCAGTAAGCCCAGTGATCAGTGATCACACTGTTAATAAAGATTTCAATTTCATATCGACCCTACCGCGGATTCCCGAAGGCAATTAACATATTACAGAATCAATACATAAATCACGTATTCTGTTGAATAAGTAAGTGTATAATAGTCAATTATTGCAGATTTTCCGTTTTTACTAAACTAATTTACTATTTACTAATGGTAATTTTTATTACCATAAAAAAGTACATATTAAATACTTATAGTCGTATTGTCTAATTTATTAAGTAGTTCTGTGGTAAAAGGTAAATTCATAAAATAACATACCATATTCATAAAATAAATAAAGTAATGAAAATCGTAATCTGATTGTATTTAGGGCATTTTCTAAAACAAATTTGTTCAAAGTGCTTACTGCAAACTGATGAATATTTTTTTGGAATCCAGTTACCTCTATTTAACAGGTTTAGCCATTTTTGGCGAAACTCTTCATTTACAGGAAATCTTCAAAATATTTTTTTACATTATTCTAAAGAATTATAATGTTTCTAAATAATTATTTTGGACATTGATTGATTATAATATAATATGTGTATTAATTTATTTTTACAATAATAATATTATGTACCTATACTAATCAATCAACTTCTCAAAATAAAACGTCAAGTAGAATATCGAACAATATCGATAAAGTCTCTGTCAAGGTGGTCAATCTCTATTCTATGATATTTGGGTAAAAAATACACAAAATTTACGTACGTGTTATTTCTTTTTATAAAGATCTACTATATTAAGGGTCACTATGTGATTAAACGCGATACATTGGCGTACCGATTGATATACGCAACGTTAGTAAAGGCATTTGTAAACGTATTGTAAATAGCAAAATAACCAATTGTACTTACAAGTGAAAACTGTAATTATTTATATTATTTCTATGATTAGTATCACATCCGGGTACTACACACGAAGGCATGACGAAGACAAATAAATAAATATAATTTACACACCAAGCATATATTTTTTCAAATTAAATAACACAATTTATTTTTGACTAATTTGAAATGTGTCATTTGGTGTAAAGTTCAGTCAGTAACACGTCCAACTACCTTTCTCACTCTAACCTACATTGTACTCAGGTCTTTCTGTTTCAATCACCCCATCTATAGTAGGAACTACTTGGATCCTATATCTATGATTTAGAATTCACAATTGACGTGTTCCATTAAATTTAAATTTGAGGTTTGAAATCAATGTTAAAATGGACTTGTATTGACTAATGATGTTCATGTTAAACATTAGATTCTCTATTACTCATATTATATCTTTAATAAAATTTGCGTATCTCTCATAACAGCGCCCCACTTAGTGGAATTTTAGAATAATAAATTGCAATATATGCAGGAACGACTCTGAACGAAAACTTAGCTAAACATGTTGAACATTAACGTAATGCATTTATATTTTTGATACCACGCCACTAATATTTATTAATTTAGTTAGTACTCAAAGGAACACCAACCTTGACATATTTTTCTAAAATACCACGAGAATCTTTTATTAAGAAAATAGGACATTCCGCACATTTCTTCTTAGAGAATAGCCCTGCCCGGGCAAGTATCTGGTGTCCTCAACATTCTAAAGATTAAATAAAGGATAATAGGGTATATAATTCAACAATGTCATTGTTGTCAGATATTATAATAGCTTTCTAATATACAAGAACTTAATGCAAAATTAGTTAAATTAAAATTCAGGAAGTGGTTGCATTTCACGGTGATACATTTCCAGCGGTACAGGTCCCTTTTTGAGGGCGCACCGTTTGCTAACAGTTGAACAATATTTGAGTTACATTCATATTATTAATATAGAAGGAAGTAATTGAGTACTTAATGTTAAATTAGCTATAGGGACCAGCGATAAGGCTAAATGCCGCGTTAATGTATACATTTTGGAACTGATCGGGTTGAGAGATTGGTGCAGCGGTTAGATAAACGTACGGTGTGTACTGTGTTTGCTATACCTTCATTTGTGCAACGACATCATTAGCACAAGATTGGCAAACATAATCACAAAGGATTTTCGCTTTCGTATCAATATTAACTTATTTATTTCGCAGGCACTTAGGCAGCTTATCGTATCAATTCATATGATTATCTTAATATACATTATTACGCAAATTTTTCAGTATGTGCGTTTGTCCCTAGCTCCTCCTAAACGGCTGGATCGGTTCGGATGAAATTTCGTGTATATATTTCAATGGGTTCCTGGATAGTTTAAAAACACAATTGGACCCGGTAGCCGGCGTTGCTTTTCCGAGCAGGACTAAGTCTGCTGGGTCCGCTAGTTCTCATAAAACCATGTTTCCGAAACCATTAATCTATCGCGAACAGTGTATGTAAAGTAATATTTTTGTACAACAGTCTGCTAGTAAAATACTTAACGCAAAATAAATAATCTGAAACTTTCCATTAAGAATGCACATAGGAATTGAAACGGTGGAGTATTAAAGCAGACAATGTAACGGGACGGGGCACTAATTGTGAACCGAGAACCGAAGTCTTCCGTTACCCGCTGCGCCGCTGCACCACAATCGTCTCCAGGGAACAAACACTCTACGTAAGCGACATTTAAGTCGAATAGGAAATGAAAGAACAAGCAGAACATTATTCCATTTATCATTCTATTCTTACTTAATTTTTTACTGAGCTGGGTAAAACCAAAACGTGAAACATTTTTAAATCATGACAAAACCACAAGTCATTCCTCGTAGCTGATGTAAAAAGTGAGCAGTTTAATTTCGCAAGAGTGCTCCCATGTTTTTGGCCAAATTCTTTTTTGATACTCTACAACTCCAGACAGCGAGCTCTACATTATAACGGTACACGACTTAGAATTCACTGCCTCACGATGAGCAATGATTGAGTGATGGTGGTATTGATGTAAATTCCTAACTTTGTTATATATATTATTTTCAAGTAATAAAAACGGAATACTTTAAATTATGGAATATATTCCGTACCAGTAATAAAACATAAGTAAGGCATTGTGTGGAGAATGAATTAATATAATAAGACGTATGTAGTTCGTGATGAACGTGCTGAGACTGTAGAAGAAATTGTTTATCACACTCACTGGTCACGAACTCGGGACACACGCACGTATTACGTATTTTACATTATTTTAATAGATTAACAATTTTGATTTGAATAATATGTACTAAAGTTATTACATTTTGTACTGAAGAAGCACGAAATTCCGGCGCCCTTTTATAATATTACCCATTTGTGTACCTACGTAATGAATCGTAAAACGCAGTGCTCAGTCTTTAGATGGATAGTACATACACGAAAGCTATTATCATAGTTAAAGAATAGAAATTTACCAATACCGTCCGAAGTCAAAAGTTCGGAGTTTGATAACCGGAATGACTAACCTTAATATTATCTCCAGTTGGATGTTTAGTAGGTACTACTGGTTTGCTAAGGTTGAATGGCAAATGTACGTTATGACAAGAAAGAGACATAAACCCGTGAAGCTGGAATTCTTATATCGTCGATCCAAACGAATTTTATTCAACAAGTCGTGTGTTTGTGCTTTAACAAGTGATAATTTAATCAAAATGGTTTTATTTGTAGGTACATATAATAACCAAAACCATGATGGTTAAATTTAAAATAATGTTATTTTACTTGTTCTAATTGCCTCAACAACTGATCTCGTTAACAGCTGTTAAAGTGTTTATCCTACTCGTTACGCTCGCTGAAAGAGGATCACTTTAAGACTCGTTATATTGTTTTGAAGAAATATTAAGGACATAAACATCGATTTGACGTTAAAACAAACACAGGTGCTAGTAATGATTACATCTGGTGTAACTGTAAGTATGATTTGAATATTACCTAAACGTGTACTTGCAATTAAGTATCTTCTACATAAGTATGAGCATGCAGTAGTCTAACCAGAAGTGGCTGGCTGCGTTGCGACAACTTCACAGGAGACATGTTGAACAAGCACTTGACGCGACTTGTAGTTGAAGCCACCACACGTAAGTCACAGGCACACTAGAGAGTCCTTCAGCTTACGGTAAACTTTGTTCTTTGTTTAAGAACAAAGAACACGAAGGAATGTTTGTTTACAATGAATCGACGAAATCATTCAAATCTATTTTTGATACTGATACTGTGAATTATAACAGTAGAATTTGCAAGCACAATTAATTTATTGATATGCTTACTGCTGCCGATGATATCAATCACTGTTGTTATGAAACCCTTGTCAAAGTGGGTAAAATGATTTATTTATTTAAGCTTTGATCGTAAAATCGCTCCACTTGAAGTTCGAGAGCCTGATCGCACGCAGTCCACCGTCTATACCAATAAACTACACAATTTTATTGCTCGAGCTGATAATTATAAAGCTCGTTATTATTACGTGAAACCCTAATATGTTTCTCTTAACATTTGTATTTATTTTACACATGATTTTCAGTGCATATCCAGTGCATTCACTATGTAATGGACATGTGTGCACTTAATAAATTTAATACTGCAAGATTAAAGATATTTCGTTTCAATATATCATATGACCGTTGCACTTGAAGTGTGACTCCCGTTAGTGCGCGGTTCACTGATTATATTATATTTCTCATTACTACACTTGCACAGAGAATATCTAATGAGAAATACTTCCCGGGATATGTATTGGCATAATAGAATTCGGTAAGATAGAAGAAAAATGTGGTAGAACAAATATTACTTACTGTCGATCTTTATAAAAACAAGGTAGATAATTAATATTGTAATGGAGTAAAATAACATACTCATTATTACAATGAAAAATTGCTTTCTACCAACAACACAAATAATAATGTTCCTGTCATCTGTGTCACGCGTCGTTTGAAATGACCGCGAAAATTAATCGCCGTCCTTGCCTCGTAATCGTTTACACGCCATTCTCTTAATTAATATTGTTAAAATCAACAAACCATCGTTTTGTATCCTGACAAGTCTTCATGTCTAAAACAAAACTTTTTGATTTATGATACTTAAACGATTCAGGCATCTTGATTTATGTTCGAATTTGGAGAAATAGTGATTGAATATGTTATACGAATATCAATCATCAAGCAAGCAATTTTTGACAGTAGGTCCACACAGGGCCAGTGTGGACCTACTCGAGTTGCATGGATTGTGTGAAAGTATCAAAACAAAACGGAGAGCCAGCCAAATCATTGGATTGTTTCAACAAACAGGGTGAAAAGCGAAGCTGCATAATAGATTTTCAGAAGATTTTTTTTCACCGGAAATAAAAATGTGTAGCTACAGTTAGCGCTGTCGGTTTAATTGACGTATTCACTCGCTCGGGAGAATTTTCTACATACTCGCATTGGAAACTGGATGAAGGCCATGCTCTCCTAGCTGCCCTTATACTGTAACTGGGTCAAGTTTATACAACCAGGAAATGTGAGTGGAGCTATTGACTTTATAGTACAGCTATCAGGGTAGAATATGGTGTCAACTTGTAACATATGGCAAAAAGATGAGGGCGCAATCAACAAGTTGTACGACATGTATGTTAGCAATTATATTATTTAATGTAATAATACTTCTAAAAATGAAATTATTAATGATGTTCCGAATTAGGTAAAGTTTTTATTTGTTATATCCATCAAATAACAAAATATATAGAAGGACGTTGAGACAGTGTAACAAAGGATAATATTCAACGGATTGTGTGGGGAGGGTCCACTTTCTCCCATTACATTTATTTACAACAGCAAAAGTCAGTAAATTATCGTCCCCTCCCGGTCCATTCTGTCCGGAGCTCAGAGCAGTGTTAATGGCTCTCATCACGTGGAATGCAGAGCTCTCGAATCCTTCTGTTATTATGGTGTTCATTAATGAATATTCAATGCGTATGCTTTGTTCCTTTCCAGACTAGTATAAACTGATATTCATGTACATTCATTAACCGCTGTTTGTCAAGAAGTTTTCGTAGGAATGTGATAAATTCTGATACAAAAAATAACTATGCAGCGTTTGCGTGTGAGCCATACATGCATCAAGAATTTTACCATCCATACGTGACTGAGAAGTAAGCGAGTTCATTTGCGTCTCATCGTCAACTGGAGCCGTATTTTTGCAAGCGACTTGAGAATTCAAAATGCTACGGTCACCGATGACTCAACGTGCTTAGTTCGTCGACCTTCTGTTACTTCAGCCGTTATCGCTTGTACTCAGAGTTTTCAAACAATCAGGTATTACGTTACGATCCATAGCTATACTGCTGATACATAGAAATCTATATTTGCAGCAGAAATCAATACTGTAATCCAAATAGAGACCGAATCATTCATCTTAATGCAACATTCAATGACTCATCGAAGAGTTGTAACGTGACGCATTTAATTTGTGAGTAATTTGTAGTAAGTTACGCGTATACGATGGAATTGTATCATTATTATGATGACTCATTCATCTGCCCCACGTACAGAGATGCATGTATATAGTAAGTACCTGGTGTATTTTATATAATCCCTACACTATGCGCCGCGCCAGACTGGTACCAAATATTTTAAAGCAAACAGCTAACTCTGACAGCACTCTGTTTACAACACTCAAAACTTTTTCGCCATGGGAGCCAAACGTATGTTATTTCTTATTAGCTTGATAAAATTACGTTCGTAAATACAATTATTTAAGGATTTATAACTTGTTAGTTACCTAATTACAAAATACAATAAATCAAACCATAACTTTTACACTAAACGTCATATATTATCTGTAAATTGAAAACTGTCATTTCCGTGCTCGTACGCTAACTTAGGGCAAGGAACTTAATTAGTCAGATATTGCAGTGTTTATTACTCGAACTGTTTGTTCGTCGGGCCAAGTTGCTCAGCAGTAATTAATGCAAAGTTCGAAACCTCCCGGCCCATTTAAACGCAATGTTTACCGCCATCCATATTATTTACAGTCTTGTGGACGAATAATTTACATCTGTATGTTAAATATTTGAAAATTAATATTAAACACGGTAGGTACCTGTAGAATTATATTTACGTAGACGCATTTATTTATAAATGTCTTATTAAGCTAATAATAAGTCATGCTGTACTAAATAATAAAGAGAAAACATTTTTTATTTATAATTTGCTCTTGCCTATTGAATTAACACAACATAAAGTTCTGAATGGCAAATCACGTTTATCATGAATACCAATTCAATTTATGACACTCTGTTTTAATATTTCATTCAACAATTTAAACTGTGAGCGATTATACTGACATTGTGTTATGTAATACAAACTTATATTCAAGACACGAACACAACGCGCATTTTTAAGAAGCATGGGCAAATACGCCTACCTAGTTACTATTCTTTGAATTCCTTGTCTTTTATAATAGGTATATTATATAAATAAGTGAAAGACTTTTTGGGAAAGATTTGACTATTAGAAATTATGGCCAAAGGTATTCTTTCAGCGGTAATGTTTTAAGTACATTCACATCCAGCTAAATTTTTTCAGACACTTTTATTAAATCTTAATAGAGGAGCCCGGTATCAATTGCTTTACTATATGTTTTTGAAGTAAGCGAAAAGCGGAGCGGCAGTGGTGGCTGCGGAGCGGTAAAATCGAAAAAAGATTATAATATAATCTCGATTCTGCAAGAGCAATTGAACAGTTTCTATCGTTTGATGTCCGCCGTCGTATAGGAGGCCTTGGATAAGGGCGAGAATTAATTAATTATTGAACAAGCATGACATCAGCAACAATTTGCTTCATGACATACCCTTTCGTTGTAGACTAGTGTCAGCCCGAATATAATATTATATACATAATTATACAATAGTCTAATAAAAACGCGCCAAGTTCGCACAGTCGATTCCCAGAAGTACACGGCCATGTAAATTGGAATTAGGTTGTATAAAAACAATAAATTTGCTATAGTATCTATAACATAGTAAAGTACTATAACAGTTCAAAACTTGTTATAATCTAAAGCAATTTAGTGAAATATTGGAATCTATATTAGTGGCTATCAGACCGTAAGTTTAGGTTATCTGGTAATTGAATCCAATTTTAATTTGTATCCGAATTGTTCATGACTCGTTTATCAACGCATAATCCGTGGGGGAAATCCGATCTGGCGAAGCGTTTAATGAATTTCTTTTTAGGAAAAGTAATAGATGGTCGTTACCAGCCCTGGCATTATAAGTCTAAGATCGGAAATGAACATTTTAATGTTTAATTTAGACGAGATAAGTTAATAATAAGCTTTTAACCCCTTCAGTAAAGGAGGTTTTTTTTATAAATCATAAATATAATACTACTAAATAGTATGTCATATTATTATTTAGACATATACAATTTACATGTACTATATTATGTCTAATTATTATAAACTATTAAATAGTTGTAATGATTTATTGGATTATATTAAATGCTACGCAACAGTAAACTAAAGAGCATTTGGGGAAACTACCCCCGATGTCGGTTTTATGATCGTTCAAGGGTAACAAAGTCTTGAATAAATAAAATGCAATTAGACTAGGGTGCCCGGCCCGCCTTATAGCAACACGGTCTCTATCAACCATTTATTAATTAAACGTCAAAATGTAACCTGCACTGGGTTTTTGCAACACTTTGCATTTATCTTTAATATAAATTTTATTATCGATTCTATACATAGAAAGAGTTGTCTGATAGTATGCGACACACATTACACGCTCGATTACAATAGGTGATGCAGCATTCTGGCTGTACCCGCCACCATAATGGGATAACCTATTAGTCGATGGGTCGTGTTTCAGTCTGCTAATTCGAAAGCAGGTTGCGAAAACGACGGGCCACGTGCGGGGTGTAACCATGGCAACGGAGAAAACTACGCAGTTCTACAACTCCCCACCCTACGAAAATGTCCTGTACTCCCGGCATTTCCTACGCCCCAGCTCAGTGGATAAGGCTCGTTATTTATAAGCTCATATTTGATTGACTTTTTCTCTCGGGAAAATTGTGACAAATTTTATTAAAAAAAGCTACATATAAACGCAATTTCGAATACGAACCTAAAATAACTTCAGAAGATAACATTAGACGTTATTTGGAGAGCTTTTCTATCGTAAAATATAAAATCGGCATGTTTCATGTTTTTTTTTTAAGAAATACATTTCGCAGCATAAAAATAAAACATCTGAGGGATCCTCATCAAATCAGCGGTCCGTAATAATAACTCCATTACACAAAGGGATGCGAGATTTCGTCGGGCAATTTAGAATGAGAGTGTGGGCAGTTTGTTTGTGCAGTCACATCAGAAGTCGTAAGATATGCGACATAATTTTATAGGGGTCTGATGCTTGAAAAAGTTACGACACATTCAGTTCCAGATGTGTAACTTCGGTAATAATGTAGAATAATAAATAAATAAATTAGTTACGATATTATTCTTAGTTCACGTTATTTGTCAACGTCAGATTTTCTGATAACATAATGTTATTAAACATCCTTAGGTGTGCGTAAGCTATTATTTAGCGGTTTTATTCGCAAACGTTAAAGGACCGATGCAATTAAATGGCAACCATACGTGCAGTTAATGACAAAACATTTAAATATAGGCTACGTAAAGTACAAAAGTTGATCGCATTTTCCGACTCCCTTGCCTCTTTGGTTATTTGACCCTTGTCAAGACAATTGCCTGTCCATCGGCTTCCCCTCGCGTTATTGGAAATCCCTGTTCCTTGCGCGCTCTTGTGGTTAACTGAGCAATCTACAAAATGGGACCATAAACCACATACACATGCGGATTTTATGGCTGATATGTATATCTACGCAATCTAAACAAAACGAATGAGTAGTTTCAGACAAAACTAATTTCACGAGAGAAAAAAAGGAAAAGATAAAAAAGAAATGGTATATTTCCGACACAGGGTTATTTCCAATAACAATCCGTTAGCTAACGAAGCCTTATGCTGTATGCGGCTGCGTACGGATATCGGCGAATCTACTGGTTAATTGGCAGATCGATCTAAAATGCTTCAGGTCACTGCGGCTCCGGTACGGAAATTAGTGCAACAGAGATAATTTTCAGCGCTCGCATGAACTAAGCACTTCCCGTGTACGTTGTAATTATTAAACACGAGACACGCGACATAAGACGCTGGTATCTGGTTTCCAAGTGTTCATTGTAGCTGTCGCAGACAATGAGACCGTTGCCGTGGCGAAGGCCGACCCATCGCCGCATAACGACTGCATTATAAAACGCAGTTGCATAAACTTTAACACGCATTCTTACGACTTGTTGGATAATCAGGATTTTTCCAGAATGACATTATTAAACATACGTTATTATTGTATGTAAATATATTCTAGCGCCATGCTCATAGTATATTTTTCTTTCTGCTGTATTGTTATGGCTAGGCTAACCGCATACATATTTACTATTGACTGCTTTGCGGTTTATGAATATTAGCCTTTTAATGCTATACTGTGTGAATCAAATGACGCATAGAAAACTAATAAAACTTAAATAAAATATTACAAGGAATCTCTATACATTCCATAAGTAAATTGCAGCTCATCCAAATACGTTATAACTAACATATCAATATTTCCGTGGGACATTTAGTTCATGTAAAAGGTACGGGACAAAATATGCGAGAAAACCTACTACGAGATTTTTTTTTACTAAATGTAAAAAAGTATTATATATTATTAATCCAACTTGTTGTATTGGCATTTTGGATGTATTAAATTCCTTATTTATAGTTCCTTCGTACCGTATACACTGTGGTGCTCGTACCACGTGATTACACTTGATTAAACAATAACAATCGCGTAATTTTTCATACTTGAGCATTATGACTAATAATCTAAGCAGCTGCTTAAACTTGATATTGTTGTACATCTGTTGCATAAACGACAAACAAAACGTAGTAGACAGCTGCAACCACTTTACTGCAACTAGTTTTATTGAAAGGTTTTTCAACGTTACTGAGCTTTCAATAATTAATTATTCTTCTTTTTATTTCTATACATATTCTATACATTCTATATGTTACGTTCTCGATACTAAGAATACTTATCAAATTCTATAAATATATTAGACATAAGACAATTTGGATGTTTTATTTTTGTTGATACGTATCGTTTTTATTCTGAGCTACGACGAATTAGGGACAAGGTCGGCGCTGTCCGTGATCTTTGTTGGTTGGACGAAAATACTATTAGTATTGAACTATACAATATTATGTTGATAATAATAAAAACATATTTGTTGCAGATTTGGTGGTTGGACTTGTTACAAAGCTGGAACTTTTATAGCCTTTCGAACAAAGGTTTGTAAAACAATTTGTAAAATTACTAAATTTAATCTGAAAGGTTTTATAGGATGATTATAATGATGATATCTAGAAGTATTTAGAATTACTTATTAAAAATATACATAGTTTACTAACTTTACATTCGTTCAAATTCTACATAGCGAATATCAATTTAATTTGTACATCAGTCACAGCCCTATGACATAGTCGACATACCAAACATACCCAACGACTGAAGCGAGACGCATTCTACTTAAAAAAGACACGAAATTGACAATTCAATGGAATGTTTCGGTGATGCCATCAACGTTCTAAAAATAGTCACGCCGAGCACGTTCGAGAGTTGCCCACTATCATCCTGTCAGAAGTTAGGACGGACTACAATTGGCCTCTCAATAACAAACAAGTGCCGGATCTGCATCGCGAGTTACGCAAATGACCATTATCCTTACGACTTAGACGAATAGGGAAATACTGAAATCGCTTGGAGCCTCTCGTGATTCTGGTAACAAAAGTGGAATGGAGTTTTTGAAAACGTTAGCTCTTCTTATGTAAAAACTAATGTACCTTTGTAAATATTTATGATTAAATTGAGAGCAAAAAAGTGCAGTTAAAATTGGGCCAATGTGTCGTCGGTATATCATAAGTGCTACTATTACCGACAATCAGAAGCGACCTTGCTGCTCGTTGTCGCGCAAATCGTGGGGAGTCGCAGATTGTCATCCTCTCCATTCCGGCATCCGCCTTTTGCACTTTATTACATAATACTGTGAGCCCAAGAGTAACGTACAAGTTGGCATACATCAGGCATTTTTAGAGACCATAATAGAACTTCCAGGGCATTATCACTTGAATAACAGCGAAATGAAGACAGGCGTGAATCTTTACACGGTTGACAAACTTAATAAACGTACAAATAACACGTTTAATGGACTTGTGCATGTACTAGAGCATATTATGTTGCGGACTCTCAACCACGACACGTCCTGAAATGGACTTGTCTCTGGCTCAACAAATTGCTGTAATCAATATGACTTATCCTCAGCAATTGAGGTGTCGGTTTTCACCCGACCATATACTGTACTCTCTTCAAGTACATTCTAAGATTTAACGTAACTTTGGATAAGAAAGTGCATAATAGGTAAAAAGACGACCATTTAATGAAAAGATTTCGTTAAATCATACCACATTCATAGAAGTTAGAACATAATGTTGTACGGTTTTTGTTAAGGTAGTGGCAAGCCAAGATGTGAAGTCAGAGTCCTATAACATACCTAATAATATTGAAGCAAAAGCTAATAACTAGATGCGAGCAACTGCTTCTGCTCATACTCACTTGCTGGTCAACTTAGCTAACACTAGTTACCTAATGTTGTATTTTTACCTTTCCTATATGTATTTTAGAAAACAGGTTGGCCAGTACCTACATCACATAAATAATGGCGTTGAAAAAGTTGTCATTCAACAAAGTTTGTTTGGACTGGACAAACAACTTTGGTTAGTAATGTTTTGTCGGGAGCGTACAATGAACATTCGTCGATATGTTTGCCTACACGCTCTTTTAAACTTCCGCTGCCTGTATTTTCAAATATTACTAACACATATAATATATACAAGATACATGGCGTATAAAAGATTATTATAAAAAGTAGGTAAGTCATAGGAAATAATGATACTACAGACTACTACAGACTCACGAAGTTTAAATTCAGATATGAACAACTAAACAGTAAAATTCTCAGCTCAGATGGGCCGCGATGAAATTCCAGTCAAGCTAGGGTTAAATATCATTTTTTAACAGAGATCTGCCATCAAAAGATTTCTGTAACGCCAACGAACTTTACCAGCACGCCTTGTTATTCAAAATCTTCCGCGATTTCTTCGCAAAACTGCTGACATTGTATCAAAGCTACTGTGTTCATATTCTAAAGTCTGGCTTCTGCCCCTTTACAAATACTTTACCGGCAGCTATCAAAGCAAGATGGAATTACCCATATGGCAGCACAAGCCTATGAGAGCTAGCTACAACTATCACCGACTAAGCATTTATGAGCTTTTAATAAGTATAAATCTTACTACATAATTTCAAATAAATCTTCCGTTCCCTCGTTTAACCGTGCTTGACATGTAAAATTGCTACCTCTAAGATCGGTCCGAGGATCGGCGCAGGCGGCAGGTGCAATGATACAGACTGTATCCGAGCTGGTGTTAATTAGCCCCTTGCCGGTTGATTTATTGCCTAACTTTGTCTAAGGATAATCTGTGCTTGATTTATCAAAGCGCAGACTTCGACCGATGATGCGTTAAAATTGTAAACGTCCCTTTAGATATAATCAATTAATGCAACGTTTAGATAAGAAGTAAATGCACAGAAAGATACGCTTAAGATAAATTAAAGGAATAAACTAGATAATACCGTTACAAACTTACAATACGGCGTTTGTAAGAAAAGTAAAAATAGTTTATGGCTGGAATAAATGGCTAAATTAGTATCATCATTATAAAAGGTTACAATCATTTTATTTTTAGTTAGACCCCGGCCCCGTAAAGATTTTCAGCCGGTACAATGAACTTCGAACGGAAATTGCTGCAGGAACCTGAACTGTAATTATGATTAAAACAGCTTTGCCGTTATTATCATGGGACATCTCCCAACACCGTCATGCCTCGGCTGAGGCACTGCGAACTCGACGCGAACAAATACTGTCCTACCAAACGGAACTATCTCGTTCATAATTTTAACAAGCGGAAGTTAACTGTATTTTAAACAACAATAAGCAAAAAATATGATTTGCTGAGCTGTGTTTACCAGTGACCTCTATTAAGGTAATGAAATAGGCGTCAAAGATAGCATGTCATCGAGTAGGCCATCGCGTGACGAATATGGATAAGCCTTTCTCACTGTGTCTACGATAGCAATAAGATATTTAGATTGTTCTGTTACTTAAATTAAATAAAGAGAACGTATATATAGAAAATACGTCATTAAATTACTAAACAACAACTATGGCGATAAGCTTCGACCTTCGTGTTACAAATGATAAGGAGTAAGTAGTTGTTAGTTATGCAGACAGTTTCTAAAAACGGAACAAAAGCACCATCTATACATGTATTTGCTATCTATTTATCAAAGTTCAAATTCATTTTATTGGCGCTCATTGACTTAATTGTGTCGTCTACGTTTGTGAGCTGAAGGCGACATTGTCAACAAGTCACAAAGCCCGCATCCTATTGTTTTAAAAGCTTTGAAGAGAAATACAAGTACTTTAAAGAGTTATTGTGTAGTCGCAACATGTTTTACAATATAATATACCAATGTATGATGGCAAACATATCTGTATTCCCCAGTTGTATAACTAGCCTATACCTATCGGATTATGCCTTTACTATAGATATGAACTACTTATACTACTACCTACTATTCAAAGGTTGCATAAACGTAAACAAATTCAAACGAGTACGATTAAGATAAGTGAATCTTTGGCACCATAGTGTACTCATATACGCAGCGGGTTAAGCGGTCTTCATGCATGATGTTGTTCCCACGCTATCAGCTGGTTCACGCGCCAGCGCGCACGCGCAACGGCCCGCGACTCGCTGCGACTTAACACTCTTCTGTCCGATATAACAAACCGCACTGATCAAGTACATAAATTTATTATAAATAACATTTAAAAAAACCTACGTAACCAAAATTATAACAGTCTGTAAAAAAACTCCCGTGACCAATTTCGTAGCATCGAGCAGCGTCGAGCGTTACTAATAATAAAGAAAATGATTTATAGACAGTTAGCAGCGGTACACGAGAGACGATGGCGCCCGGGAGAGCAATTTGCAGCGCCGCAAAAACTCATATCACCGGTATTCACTGGACTTACGTCTGTTGTATTGTTCCGCGTGTACCGCTAACTTTCTTGTAAAGTAACGTACTTTTATGAAATGTAATTCTTCATAAATAAACAATGAATGATATAATGGAAAGCCCTTCAGTACAATGAACTACTTTTATTCTTTACATCAGCATATTATAAGGTACAATTCCAGAAGAAAAACCACTAAATTAGTAACGGTACTTAAAATCCAATTTTGTTTTAACTCCGTTACAAAACTTCCAATGATACTTGTTGCGCGTGTTTAGAGTGGATGTAGAACATAGCAACTATTCAAAGTAAGAATAATTTGACCAAAAACCTTACAGATAAAATGCAATTTTGTGCCTTGTAGTTTGATCAACAAAGTCACAAACAAAGAACGGATATAAGCATAGTACATAATTACTATTCTAAGAGAGCCGATCTCGTTTCTACAGAGTCATAGAGATGAAACAGCATTTGATAACGAAGCCATTACTGCGATAATTACCTCCCACTGCGGACCGCCCATCTAACACCCGACTGCGATACACAGGGAATGCAATGTACTTAACTATGATAACATGACAAATGGGGGTTCTAAATATAGAAAGAAAGCGCGCAGAGAGAACAGCCATTTTAATTAATGTCGGTATCTATAATACAGTCAAAGTGGTTGTGTTTTCACTTCTCATACAATTGTCTCGTCAGTTATAAATAAAGACGTTATTACGACTTTAATACATATATTGTTGTTCTAGGAGTTGTATTTCAGTCATATTGCTTGCTGTTTTTTAATTATCAAAATTTGCAGAAGCTTGTTATGGGTATAGGAGTCGTTCCAAACATAGAACAAACGTGTTACGTGTTACGTCTTATGGTCAATAAGTCCGTTTCACACTGAACATGAGCAAGTGCTTTGAAAGATTGAAGATTCTTTAATTTGACTCAATAAATCTAAAACGTTCAAGTAAACCCAGAAGCCACAATTTACGGAAGTAAGGTGTTATCCAATTACCTACGTCTTAATGTCGTAATAACGGGCCAAATAAACTACAGGTGGTTCAATTATAGAAGAATTCTCTACTAGTTTTGTAAACCGTTATATGAAGGTAGTAATAGTAATAACTTAATAATATGACGAAAAGAAAATACGGGAAGTTCTTTTTAAAACTATGAGCTGAGTGGTATTAAATTAGCAGTGTCCGTCCGACTTACCCTAGAGCCTTTGCGCAAACGTTAACGGAATATTTGCATTGTAAGCAGCCGCACAACTGGGTTAAAAGCTTAGTGCTGTTTCTGTGCAGTCGGCACAGAACAACAATCGAGTATAGAGTGTGTACAGCGGGTGTGTTTTATGTCCTCATTGGTATCAATCCTTCAAAGGTATAAGCGAGCGTGGATATTGTATATGTCACTCGCTAAATTTAATCATAAGGTTTGTTCGCATCAGCAGCGATGACATTTATTCACTTCTGGTGACCCTTTAAGCTTCATACCCGTTTGACATTTCACATGAAATTATATTTAGAAATAATAAGCCGGAGTGTATGATAGGTAATACAATTTAAAATTATGATTAATAAATGTATTTTGTTCACTGAAATATACTCGATAATGTCGATATTCATACCTATTGTACATTTTGGACAAGAATAAGTAGTTGAAATTGTGAATGTAATTCAACGTGCGGATAAAACACAAAACTACATGTATTCACTTCATTACATCATATTTCGCAGAAATGTTAGCACGTTGCCTTCGGCAGTAATCCTGTCTAGTATTATTGATTGCATGTGGGTAATGCGATTAGTCCGCTATTGCCTAGGGAGCTTACGTGCTTAAAGTAAGTAACTTCGATCGATTAAATAGTGATATCGATAAGTTACAACAACAACTTGAGTGAATATAATGTTTCTTAAGCAAAATGCTTACTTTAGTACATTACTTATGTTTTAAAGTTATTTTTACTAGTGTGACTCATCTTTAACAGTAAGCGACATAAATAAGTTTGCAATTCTCAGTAAGATTAATGATCTCTGCCAGAACGATGATGTATCGAGCTGAATAATGATAACAACTATCATCTAAAGTACTTTATGCAACGATTAATAAAATAAGCGAAATAAAAGAGCATAAATTATTATCAAAGGTTAAAATTCTTGGATAAACTCGCTCTACGTCGGGAAGTGAATGATTTCCGTTATTCTTCGTTCATTGTTTCGTCTGTCGATTTATTAATGAAAACCGTTAAAAGTATGGAATATTAACAAGTTATGGTATAATTAAATATACCAATAGGAATTTTTATACATACAAAACTACTAAATTCATATCTGACATTTGAGAAAATACGAATAACATTGACATTGGTAGAGAGTCGTGGTAGACACATCGTGTTGTTGCAAATTAGTGATGGTGCTGCGCGCATTTATTCATAAAATGTGACCTTGCATGGTGCAGTAACCAGTCACCGTCACCACTGACCACGAAGCTGAACATCATAAAATTTTATGGCCACAATATTGTTACAAAATACGAACATGCCTACCTAACGTGATGTCATGTTAGGAAAATAACTTTTATACTGCAAACAACATTTTAACTTTTAACACGGGCACTCATATTTAGCATTTCAATAATGGTCGACCTTTCGTCCGGGTAAAATAATAAAGTACACGTGAGAACTATTTTTGCAGTGCAAAACGTTTACGCTAAATGCCTAACTAATTAATTTACGCTTTATTTTCTTACAAAACCATAAATAAATAAATTAGTTGATTGTTTTGTTTTTAAAGCGCACAAAACTATAAATATTGCAAAATTTACTAAGGGAGGCAAAAAACTAGAGGGGTGATGTTTCAGTGAAGTGAAGTAACTCAGACGAAAGATTTCTGTTTTGTTTGTAGATTGTCTCCCCTCATCGTATAGAGTGGCTTGAAAACACGCAGACGCAAGGTATTGTGCCAGAAGGAACGTATGGGGTGTTTAAATCGACTCATTAAAGCAACCGCTGAGTAATTGTCTGAGCTTCCTTTGTACACGTTATCATTTCATCGCAAGGGAGACCAAGTCAATTACTTAAACAGATTAGGTACAAACGTAGACGCATTTGTACTACCGCAACTACCGTAGTAACAAAAACGTGGAATTCTGATCACGTAACTTCAAGAAACTAAAATAAAAATAGAGCGTAACATATTTATAGTACCTATAAAAAATCAGTTAGTCGATTCTACTAGGTGTCATATTGGCAGGCACACAAAGCTATGTTTGGACACGCTATGTACCTCGGCACAAAGGGACTTGATTCGATCGGTCTGATGGAATGCAACCTAGCTAAAGTTAATCTTGCATTTCGTAGCAGATATATTAGAGAACTAATTATAGAAAGAACATATTTTTGTTACAATTGGATAAACAATAATTTGTAATTTTGTCTTGTTACTTTCGTAGTTTAGGTTAGGTAAATATTATCAATTTTTTTTAATAACCAGTAGCCGAATGTATCACAATAAAAGCCAATAGATTAGTCAAATTAAACTAAATAACTATAAGGATAAATCATAACTTGCATGTCTAAAATGACCATAAAATAAGCATCTAGAATTGATGTTATAAACAGATAATGAAAGAAGCCTCTCATTCGCATAGAGATAAATCACAGTGATCAAATGACAAAGGAATAGGACTGGATTGTCCTGCACGTAAAATGGTCCGTGTCAATCTCCAATTGAACTTATATAATTGAATTTACTCTTTTTGTCGCAGCATTAACAATGATTTATTGTTAATTCAACCATGTTGTAAATCATGTTAAGATAAGCGGAGAAAAAAAGAGCCTAATATTTATCCAAAATAAGTATATCAAAACGGTGCTACATTACATTACCGATATGTAAATATGTTTCAAAGATATCCTACAATTTTAAGTCCTATCAAATTACGGTGAATCTAATCCCTAGTTCTTGGAAAATATTGTTAGAGTTCATGATGATAGTCACATTTTCAGGACACCTTTCTGTTTATCTCTTAAGTCGGTCTATTTTATTTATATATGTGTATATTAACATTAATTATAATCATTTATCTGTCTGTTGGGGGTGGGGAAATGTATTGATTTTTAGTTAGTAAGTAAAAAAAACTAAGTTTTTACTCAACGGAGCTCCGGTAGATAGGAACTGGTTTACGTACCTGAAAATAACAGACAATATAATATTATTGTACCGTTTAAGCATTGTTTCGGAACATCTTTTAACGATTAACAAAAGGTAAAAGTATGAAGCACGATTCGTAGTTTTTTTAACCTCGACCACGATGACTGCAACCGTATTAATATCATAGACGAGGTTCTAATGAATAAAATGCTATTTATGTGTAGGAATACTAGTGATTAAAAAGCATTTAGCAAACATGTTAGCCTTGGTGTACAGATAGTAGACACTAACAATTATATATAGGTATTAAATTGCCTTATACATACATAAAGTCACGCCTGTTTCATCAAACTTGCACTATAAGTTAAAATAACGTATTTGACATAATACTAGTGTACACCCTTCGTGTGATAAATATTTCTTAAAGCTACTGCAAGTTTTCACCTGCAGTTCCTTTTATTGATCGTCAACAAGCGTCGGAAAATTCTTCCCCACTCGCTAGTTCTGTCATAATAGCCTTATAACGAATAGTTTTAAATCAAGACAAATAATGTGAGTGTTTTTATAATATGGAGAGAAAATTGCGAAATAATGTTTAAACCATATTTCCCGCATCAACGCATTGCTAGGGGCAAAAGTTGAACGCGATGCGATACGCTTTCAGTAACTTTGTTAGGAAAATTGAGTTTCCCTGTGATCGAAACGCACCGCAACCTTTTAAGTCGATATAAAGGTTATATTTTTAGATATTTCAACTTTTAACATATTGTACGGTAATGTCTTACGGTAATTTACTTTGTGGTATATAAACCTAACATTTTTTTAGCTCTATACCAATTACTAGATAATTCTAAGATAATTACCATCCAGACAATTAAAATTATATTTATTTTCAAAAGTTAAATTGCATTTCTAGATAAAGATATTTACCATGCTTTATTGTTGCGCCTACCATGTAATCTCTGCACCACCCTGAGATTGACATTAAGTCTACCTATGTAGACAATTTTGTTACATAAAATTTAAATAAAGACATTCCGATCAATATTCACAACAATAGGAATTGGAATTAACCTATTGGTCTAAACACTAAAGGCAGTAGCACCACAGGCTCTAAAAGATTAGTGGGTATGGCTATATTGAAATTTTAATATGAACGTTTCAGATGCAAGTTAATATCGTCATCTGATTTCATATTTATTAATTCCTTATGTTAGTTCTAACATGTTTACTGCCAATTACAAAAGGCAATGAGCGGGAAAGAACGACTGCTATTATATGTCGAGAATATATAGGTACCCAATTTGGGGGTCGCAGCAATTTATTACTTGAGGGTTGTACAAAGTGCGATGCTATTTTCAGAGTTAGCTTACAAAATCCTTATTGGAAGTTTTTAAAGATTAGCTTTCGCTTTGAAAAAGGTAGTTGAGTCGGACTGGATGCGGAAGGCGGAGGACCAGGTGTTGTGGCCCAACTTGGTAGAGGCCTATGTTCGCAGTAGACCGCGATAGGCTGAGAGATGATGATGATCCGTTTTCGATTATTCAGCCATATGTATGATATCTATCCGGTTATTTATGTTGCTATCAAAACGAAAATATTTTTATAAAGAGACGAAAGTCACATAATTACTTCGTACACCCATGTTTAAATATAATTAATTCTCTAATTTATACTTTTGCTCTTGTTGCAGAGCTAAAATGAAGAAAAACAGAAATTGTCAAAGTGGATGGTGGGTGGTGCTATTAACTGCCACCCTAGCTGTTCAGACCGCAGCCGAAGCTGGAGCTGGGTTGTTCAATGCTAAGATGAAACAAGTTGTGACCTCCAGCACCCTCAAGTGGACTAACCTTAAGAAGGAATCTATGGCCAACTATGTAGTTGGAGCAGACTCAAAACAAGGTATGTTATGCCTACCTATTAATAACATCATAAACATAATGAAACTCCAGCTTATTACAGTACATACATTTTTATTTCAGGTCCCGTATACCTTTGCAAAGCCCGCCACGAAGGCGATATGATCCTAGGGCAATTACGACCGGACTACACGTCATGCGCTGTGTCTGCAAGTAAGAGTTATAACGTATTCGAGGTGCTAGAAAACATTGAAAACGCATCTTTAATCAATTGGATAACTTGGAAAAGATTTACCGCCAAACCTAACGGCGCTGTAGTAGTAGACTCTTCCGTTGATTCAGTTTTTATTGGAAGAATAAAAGCTCAACCTGGATATTCTCACTATATCGGTAGAATTGCTTACGAAAACGCCATCGGACAGTTAATCACTTATGATGACAAAAACAACCAAATAATTGAAAATACTGGGGAAATCCTAATGGAAATTGAACCTATAAGTTACAAATTAGAGAATGTAGTCTTAGACCGAACTACAGAACGTGTTGGTGAAACAAGACCCGAAGTGTTTGAAGAGCGGATTCTAAAAAACGAGGACGAAGTTGCTGCTACTGTTACAACGGAAATTGAATACGATTTTAACTACACATTATCTTGGGGTCATGGCCATGGAATAGCCATTGGTCTGAATACGACAATTGAATCAGACGATGGTACTCAGTTTCCGCAAATACAATGGGCTAACCAGTATTCAAAGAAAAGAACCGAATTTTACAAACTGGAACAATATCTGGAACCCGGTACGGCTTGTAATGTTACATTCAGAGGTAACCTTACTACCAGGGACATAAAGTATACTGCAAATCTAGTAACTTTTTATACAGGCCATGACCCTCGATTAAGGCAAATGCAAGGTCAACGTATTGAAAATACAATGGAAGTAGAAGCGATATATGGAGAGGTATATTTCCTTGCTAACAATAGTTTGGTACCAACCACTACCACTACCACCACTACTACGACCACCACTACTACAACGACTCCTCCCCCGGAGACCGCACCCCCCGCTCCCGAAGAGAACGATGTGGCAGCTATGAAGAAACCCGACCAGCCGGATCAGATGGATAGCAGTGATATGATGAACGAAAGTGGGGAAGGGATGGTTAAGCCTTCCGCGCCAAAAGAAGATATAAATGAAGCGGTCGTTGGCGGTCTAGGCAGTAACCCCAACGGCGCATCTATCAGAATTTTCACAATGACCTTATTAATTCCAGCGATTATACTATTACTTTAAAATAACAAATTCAAAGCTTTTGTATATAGCAAGAAAATATCATTAAATATAGTTGCTTGATCGTTTATACACGTACCTATCGTATTGGCAACTGAGCTTGATGCTGTTATTTTTAATTCGAGGCGCGGCTAATCTATTTCCTCGGTAAATTGTGTAAATATAAATATTTTTGTTTTCTTAACATTCCTGTTATGTGATTTCATTCCAATATGTAAATTGAGGAGCCAAAATTAATTGCATAACTGTAAATAAATATATCTGTAAATAGTTAACTGATATGGGAGTCGCAGAGCGACGTGAGGTAATTGTCGTTAGATGTAATGACAGTGGAAACATCGTAGGTAGGGATAATGATACCGAGTGAAGTAAGACACTGTTACCAATAACAAGCTGTAATAAAATCACACAATAATGTACCTTGCATGAGTTCAGGGCAGTAAACTCACATTTGTGATATCTGAATTAACTTCAAAATTCGCAATCAAATTAATAAGAGTTAAATGCATACGTTACCTACAATATTTAAAATATTACAATGTACAAAACACAATATTAAGATATATTTTGTCATTTTAATGATGAATTTCATTTGATAAATTGTTTTTCTTTCAAGGCTAAAGCCGTGTTTTTTAGTAATTGTTATTTATAATCACCGTAAGGTTATATGTAATTTTTTAAGTAATTTATTATTTATCATATTCCGTTAGATCCCTAATATTAATATACCCACTTACACTTATGATGATTGAATGATAAAATTTGTCCAACTGTATTTTTGCAGCTAAATTTTGCTTTGTAGAATAGCAAGTTGTTAGGTATGTAATTAAGGTACCCAATATCCAGAAATAGAGGTTTGCAGAGTATGATAATATTTGTGTAACTATTGCTTGACACGACAATAGTTTGATGCACTTTATCTTTTTGCGAAGTGATTAGACACATCGTTTAGTACCTCCTATTTTTAATATTTAGTATTACCCTAATTTTAATTGTTATTTTTAATTTTAAGTTACAAGAGTCTAAACATCCAGAATAAAGAGATATTATTATTTTAAAGCGTATAGCGTCTATTCACAAATAATTTATTTTGTTTTTATTATCTCTTATTATAACATATTATCTACATCTAAGTTCAGATTATAATTACACATTGTTATTAATAAAAACCTATAGCTAAATGCGTGAGGTTTAACCGAAGATAAATGAATAATTTATGACTTTGTTAATAAAGCCAAAGTTGTAATTTATAAGTTTGCCTACATTTGATAGTTTAGGCCATTGAATCCATTAAAATTCCATCCCTCCGTCAAATGAACTCATCATTCTTGTTAGTTGTTAGATACAAGTAGACTCATAGTTTTGGAATCGTTTGGTAGTAGTATGCTTAGCGGACTTTTGTCAATGTGTAAAGAAAATGGATGATATTTTTGTATGAATTGAAATCGATTGTAAGTGTTTGCCTTAATTGTAAGTGAACTGTCGTCATCATTTTAGGTTTCAGTACCACATGTTTATTTCATGTCGTGATTCTGAATGCGTCAGTATTGCTTTTTACCGATTAAAATTAATTTTAGTTTTAAAATAAACGCATATCTTGGTAAACAATTAATTTTATTAATTAACGTTAAAGCAACATCCCACCTAGCGTACCATTGGATGAGACTAAAAATATAGTAACAAAAACTTTATTATATTTATAGGTCTCTTTTAGCTTCACAATATTATGTCTCTGATGTTAGAACTTTTAAGCAAATCATTTGTTATTGTCTTCAAATAAAAAGTCGAGGCCTGTATGTTCAACGTCTATATTTTTAAGATTGCTTCTATTTCCCGTTAGGTAGATAATCTATTCCATAATATTAAGGCATGTTCTATTGTTGTACCTATATGATATTGAAATAGACCCTAATATTTGGGTAGTTATTATAACAATGAATCTCATGACATCAACTTGTTTTGCGAAGCATAATTGTGATGTTCCATGTAAGTTTACTTTGTTTAAATTCATTAAAGCATTGATTAAAGTGTAACTGAAGTATTGTGGTTTTATTGTTGTCCCTACACGTGTTTACCTACCAGGAGTATGTAATTTTTTTTTATTAAATATATTAAAATCGTTACTAGGTAATACACTATAGGAAGGTAATAAAGAAGAATGATCTAATCGTCAAATTAGCATGGTTATCTTGCCGCACCCGTATGCAAATAAACGTTTATATGGCGACATCACCACCAAGTTATATTTGAATAGCTTAACTTCAGTATTTATTCCCACGATTATATTCACATTTAAATAGTACAAAGGATGTATTAAACTTCACAGATTGGCTAATTAATCTTGCCAGTGCAATTAAAGACAGGTACATTTATGTTCATTCATGTAATTTCATTTCAGTAGGAACCTAAGTGACAAAAGTGCAATTACAAAAATGACTGAACTCACAAATTAACAATATTTTATGATTGTTTGGGTGGCTTACACAATCCTAAAATGTTTGGACCTAAGCGATCGAGTATCTCTAAACGGATATTTGCCGATTACAATATTTATTCACAGATAACCAATCTACTGAGCCCTAACAAGTAGTAAAACAAATTATTTCAATTAAAAAGGGCTGTTGTTGTTCTCGGCTAACGTTCCAATATTTGAATAATTTTAAAATAAAAATAATATGTATATACAACATCTGCAATGTTTTCCTAACGGAAAAACTGCACCGGTATTAAATATAATTATTTGTGTTGTACCGAATTGGCAAATGTTTGGGGTTTGCAGACGCATTAGTAAGAGACGTCTGGACAACAAAGCAAGGGGGAACGTGGCGCCTACGGGTCTCATTGTATCTGGCCTAACGGAGCGTAAAGGAATTAGGTGCCTATAATAATTTAGCCAAAAATTCTTCAACTTAACATTTTATATTCATTTAGTTTGAATTGGGCAGGATTTGAGTTTAATAGGTGTTAAATAAATATAAATTAGGAGGTAGAAACGCTTCTGAGGCTGAGAAATTGTACTTATTGTACTGAGAAAAATAACATCTCATTTTAACTTTCAAATTTCACAGAAATATGTATAGTTTTCAGCGCTTATGGTCAATTATAATCAAGCAATTTTCAAGAAGATAAATAGCCCATTAACATGTTTTTTAATCAAATACGAGTCAAATGAAAGAAAGGCATTTAAAGAAAATAAAAAAGTATGGTTGCCATTTAAAATTTGGCCGTAACCTTTTTTTTTTTTTTTTTCGAACTTGTCTTTCGCAGTTAGCTCTGAGGGAGCTCTTACTGCTTAACCGGTCGTTTGGCGAGACCTAATAAAAGGCCTCCAGCCAGGGGCCGTAACCTGTCGGCAACCGGGTATAAACAGACATATCTTTGGGACAAATATTATACGTACCTACTTAGAGTAATTCTATGCGAAAATCATCTTTTTAAATTTAAATTCATCCTATTTCCGGCCATATTTTCACAAAAAAATCTTCACAATCATATTCGTCTATCGATATAATTGATAATTATTTACAATAAAGTAAAAAAAAAAATGAGAGAAAAAAGTACTTATATGATTATGTCAGAGAGTTACTATGTTATTATGTAGGTGAATTACTTTGTTAGTGACTCTGTATGTTGGTGAGTACCTACTAGTTTTTGCCACATAGGCACACCCTGACAATTGTGGTCTCTGTTACATAGGCCAAAAAGGCAGATAGGGACCCACGTAAAAGAACATATCGCCGATATTAAACACCGCTGTGCCAGGAAGGCAATTTGTTACCATACGCTTGCCCAAACCCGACACAACAGTATCTACCAATTCTTTGCAAACTTCGTTATTGACACTTGCAATCAGTAAATGTTGCATTACTTTTAGCTTCAACTGTAAAGCACACAACACTTCTAGATAAAATAATATTGGCTCGAGACTATCTATCAGTCGCGTTGAAATTGTATGAAGGTAGTCGTACTGTGTGTCACGTAAAAGGTTATACGTATAAAATGTAGAGATAGCGTTGATAAGATCGTAAAAAATAAATTTGTCCGTACCCCTGTAATACCGAGCCTAGAAAACATCCCTCGTGAAAGTATTTCATGGCCGTCACAAGGGCTAGGGCGGGCTTGCTTAATACACCCCTCCATTTTGTGTAGTTTGTAGGTACTTATATAACAGCAGTACTGTGAATAAAGATTTTTATTCATTTTGATGTAGAGCAACATATCATCGCAAATATTTCTCTAACAAAGTAACTTTTAACGTAACAAAGAAACGTCGGAATCAAAATATCCATTAGAATAGTTTTATTTCCAAGTAACGTTTAGTTGCCTTGTTGGTCTAGTAGTCACTAAGTGCCACAGCTAAGCAAGAGGTCCTTGGTTTGAATCTCGGCTCGGGCAAAGTATTATTTCGTATTTCCATTCGTTAATTCTCAGTAGTAGCACGGTGTCTGAATTTGTGCCCAGTTGATGGCAATAGGCTCACATCCCCCTTCTTATACAGGCATTATTTTATTATTAATGTTCAAAATTATGGTAACTGAATCTGGCATTTCGTCTAGTTTAATACAAATTGAACATGAATGTAAGGCGAGTCGCTCAAGTCGAAATTTTCGTGGAATTGAATCGGAATGTAATGATGCAACTATTAATGGTAATGGATGGTCTACAACAGATACATCCGTCGACGTCGACGCCCTATTACAATACGGTATAATTGGAAAATCATACGAATACTATTTATAACGCGCCAGCAACAAAATGTGTTTTAATTAAAATATCGAATCGAGCATTTCTTTCACAAACTTTGTGCCAAATAGGACTGAAACTATGTTCTTGTTATACATCGGCTTTCCAAATGTTTGTGGTGGTCCAACAGTAGCGTAGATACGCTTCAACACCAGTAGGTATATAGTTACATACCTACCTATATATTTGACTAAGTATTAATGTTTCATAATTCTCAAAAATCAAGCACAATTATTAATATATTATATTTATTGTGTCATTGTGGGAAAATTATGGAAAATAAGAAATGCAACAACATTGTACAAATAAGGATATCAAAGGGTTTGGCCTGTCTTCACCACTACTAATAATATTTGTACTACAGAGCATAACAAATAAGATAAGTAACCACAGACATTTACGTATTTTATAGTGAGGCATTATATTTATAAATGGCATGGTCTACGTCTATTGTAACTTAGTTGTCGGCGACAATCCGTCATCGGCGCCTGCAGTACTTACACGTCATCATCATAACAACGCATTTAGCAAGAACTGTGTTTATGACTAGGTACTAGTTGTACTAACTGCAAAGACAGGGAACCGCGCCGAGCTCATTTATAATGGACCACACATATAATAACGCGTTAGTATTTCAATAATTACGACAATTCTTTGTTGTAACACAGATATGCGCGTTATTAGTACATACATACATATTATTTATTATGTATGTGACACAAATGTAGGTATATGATTGGATTATGCTACCATTTGTTTCAAGGTTTATTTAATTATATGTAAGAAAATCGCATTTATGCCTATTTGAGTTTCACCAGCTCTTTTTTATTCTGTGGTTTCATAAAAATATATCTTTCAGATTTAGACATTACAATATACAAGTAATATTTATCTTAGCAGATCCTTCAAACGATTAAGCGTATATCAAATCGGAAAGGGTTCTTCAGCGTATGACGTCAGCGTATGAAAGGCGGTACGGTGACGATCCCCTTCTAATTTGATATGTTTGCTAAAAGTATGACCCAAAAGCTATTACCTATAACTACCAAAAAGTTGAAAAGAAAAGCAACCTCTATGTAAAGGATGCTGCAACCTTGATGCTTCGAAGTTCGTTCGTACCCTAGACGGAAACTGTCTACCGAGTGCTAGGCAAAGTATTTTATAGCAATTTGACAACTTTATGACTGAATGTTGGCCGGAAGCCGGAACACATCATATTAGTTGCCTCACGGACAGAATTACAATAGCAAGAGCACCATCAAACTAGGCTGTCTCAACTCAGTTTCTTAGTTATGTTGTGGAATAAATTTTTAAGACAAACAATTGTCTTTCATACCTCTAAGTGGACACAAAATAACTGTTGAGATAATTAAGTTTTCCCACAAGAAAACTCTAAATAGAGGGTCTGTATTTATAAGCCATACAGGAGTGTCTTAAAACCTTCCAGACTTGGTATCCGCTATTGACCGACACGGACCGGCGCGGGCAAAGTGCACAGCTGCCACATGCCAGCCAGAGCGGGGGGAAATTAACCTGGCCTCGACGCCAATGAAATTACAGCGGCGTAGTAAAGTGATAATAGAACGCGTGGTGTCAATAACGGTGACTAAACCTTTTAGAACCCTCTTAAAGGTTTCGTCACTGACTTTGGCGACCTACATACTTTGTTCAATTTTACCAATCAGTGACATCACTGCTGTTTAAATTCAAAGAAAGGTTTGCCTTAGTAACACCTTATATGCAAAAAGCACTATTTTTATGGCTTATTGCGGCATCCAACAGTTTCCACAAATAAAAACCAATGCCAGAAAATAATACATTTACACCGTCGTGCACTATCTATGACGAAACGTAATGAATTAACGGTACTGAATTTAAGTCAATATTTCAAGTATCAAAAGTGTTTGAAAGAAAACCTTTCATGCACTCTCCGGCTTGACAGCTTTGTCAGGTGCCTAATAGTAAGTCACGCTCACGACCGACGGATAGGTCACAGAGAACATCTATCACAATCGGCTTATATCTTTTGTTTCTCTTTGATGTTTGAAAACTCACTTGCACACTGTAATAGACATTCTGTTTTCTACAAAGTATAAAACCGCTTTACAAAGAGCCCCCAGACTTAAAATAATTTTATAAGAAACATCAATACGATGTTTTCGTGTTCTGTAATAATTTTCCTAGGTATAAAACGAAAACCAAACAAAAATAACACAAAAAATACATAAACGTCAACAATATAATTTAAACATTCTTCAGCTACCACCAAGACGTAAATATCAATCAGATCAGCAAACATTGAGCAACAAGGACGCGAAAAAGTTCATCATATTAGAAATATTTTTTAAAATAATCACTGTATGGTCAGCCAATCTAAAACAAATTAAAAAGTAAAAGTTATTCTTACGAAATTTGCAAAATTTACATTATGATGTGACCCACCTTGTCATTTAATTGCATAGGTACAAGGTATTCTTTTAAAATATGATTCAACATAACCTTCGCTGGAATTTAATAGCAAATAAAAGTTGATCTAAGCCTTGACTTAGATTAAGAACAAGTACAATAAAAAATATCACATAATACATGCATTCTGTACATATTTTTACCTACACAAATAGATAAAAATGTATTAGGTTCATAAATAATTTACAATTGGCGGTCTACAAACTACTACTCGTAGTAACTATTATAGGGAGGTACTTAAAAAAATAATAATTAATGGGTAGAATTCTTTGAATGACTGTCTCCAAGTTGATCGAATCTAATCGTAAACTAATTTCATGGTACATTACGTAATATATTTTACTCAACGCAAACAGCAAGAATTATATTTGTCATGTCATAAAATATATTTTAGCCAGAGCGCAGATCGCAAAAAGTTGTCCAAATTTCAAGTTGGGCCACGATGACTCATCGGAACAAACGGATAAGCTATTTTTAACTTACTGACGCAAGACGAGTGCGGTAAAACTGTACCGCCAATTTCGTTAGAGAAAACGATTAATGTAATAAATGTCAACGTAGGAGACCTCAATGACAAAAATAGCCGCGTTTAGTAAAAAGATGCCATTTAAATTAGTTAACGTTACAATAATTACCAATGGTGATTACATGCCTTGGCATTTAGAAAACAAAATATATACATAATTGCAAATGCCTTCGTTTGAAAGTTCACGGCATTGACATTTCTTTCTAAAACCGATTTATATACAACTTACAACGGCAGTCATTCGCCCAAAAAGCACAATAAAAATACCATTCCACTAAGGCACCGAAGCGTGAGCATTGCGAGGGATGCTACGCCACGAGTCAGCACTATCCGGATAATATAATACCGCAGGAACTTGGGAAAAGTTACTTCGGTATAATAAAACAATAAAAATAGCCAAACACGAAGTAGGTCTCATATATTTTGCCAAAATGGACGTAGAATAGAACCTATATTTTGAAGGAATCTGGCCTAATATCGGTCTAAGGCTTATCAGATCAGTATTCAAATATATATATGTACATGTTATCATTCTTTCTTTCCTGTTATTTATCAAGCGCCGTCAGGTGGCGAGAACGACCCAGCTCTATTGCAACAACGTTACAAAATTTCGCAGAAGGGCATAACGGCTGTAATGTCACATAAATCAGTCGGAAGGGTTCAGTAATTCGACAGCATACCGTAATGCATAATTTACTTCCCTCACTTGGACAAGCAAATAACGGCACATACTACCTACATACCTCATGATTCCCTTCCTCAATCATAGGGTATGAAATGCAAAAATGATTAGAAATAACGGAGTATTGAGAAGTGAAAGGTTTACAATATTTATACTCCCATTCCAGAAAATTATCAATTTGTGCTAATAAAAGACAAGAAGCTAAATTTTGAATATGCATGCTAAATATGTTTTATTATATGAATTATTCATAACATTATTATTGATATGGGTGGCAGAGGCCTTTAGTCATGTCTTAGGGTAACGTTGCGGGACTTTCCTCGAACATAACTAACTGGATTGCAGAAAAACAATTTATTCATAAAATGCTAGGCTAACATCTTTTCAGGAGACTTAGTAAAAAGTAACGAGTAGGATGCAGAACCTAAAAAGAAACCGTTGCATAAATAGTAGGTGTTCCTTTTCACCCGAGGCGTATTCACGTCCCTTTGTGAAGACATTTGAGCTGAGCCACGCTCAAAGGCAGGTTGGAGGCGCTTTAATTATTTCCCACATGCAAGGGAGCCGGAACAAGGAAAGGGATCAGAGGGACTCCCTAGGGACCCCCGCAGCAAACGTTTGTTTACTAAACGGGTGCAATTGTCGGGAACACAACTCAAAATGTTCCAGCGAATTGCGAACAAGTTTACTCAATTTGAATTATTTTATAACAAACAAAATATTATAATAATTGTTCTTATAAATGGATAAGCGTAATTTATAGCAAACAATTTTTATTAAGTAATATTGTATAACACAAAAAGTGGATGGTAAATACAAAAAAGTAAAAAAGATTTGGGCTCGTCCGGGATTTGAACCCGGGACCTCTCGCACCCTAAGCGAAAATCATACCCCTAGACCAACGAGCCACAGACGTTTGATGCGAAATTACAGTACAGTTGCAATATACATGACCTATTATCACTTTTATATATTACCTTTATAATTTTTAATAAAATATATTATATGAATAATCTATTACTTCTTAATAGTAATCATAAGACTGTAATCTATGTAACGATTTTATCAAAGTAGTGGGTATGCCTACTGACAACTTATAACTGCGCCATCTATTGAGCAGTAGGAATAAAGATAACTGTATCAATGTCACATTAATAAATGAATGTTATATTTGTTTTCTCGTGTTAATTAACACTTCGATAGCAAAATAGCATAGTAAAATAAGTTCTCATACTTGCATATTGCTTTTATGATGATTTGAGTAGCTTTTAACACTCAACTATAAAATAGACAGGTGCTTAGAATTTGGAACGCCAATAACAGTCGCATTATTACTTTATAGGGCAGCTTTCGGAATTAGGTTACACAATAGGTTGGACTATCACCTTATCTGGTAATACGTCGTCATCCCGTCGTGTCAGTGGGTCGGCGCGTGCTGGGAATAAGGACCAGTTACACTAACCCCAGGAGCCACGTCACAGATACCCATTGTTTCATAGATTGCGAAGTATCGTTTAAATATCGTACGACTGTAATAGCTAATACTTGTCACGGTCGTAAATAAAGGTATGCATCATACCAAGCTTTACTTAACGTATTTACTCAGTGTAACAAATGTATCAAATTAAGGTTATTGTATATCTATGGTTTTTATGCATTTGGTTAATATAAAACTAAAACGAGTTCAGCAAATGTAATGTGTTAGTAGATTACTAGACAGTAGGCTTAAGGTAACTAATAAGATTGTATTATAGGTAATTATTATTAAATGATTAGAAATTACTTAAAGTACTTCATTCTCAAATCCGAAATAACCAACAGAATGACTAGGTAACATATTCTATCATATTCTTTACTTTTTCTAAAAAATATATATATATATTAATTGGAAAAATAATATCAATAAGAATATTTACATTAAATTATTATTATTTATTAATATTAAATAAATCAATAGAATTTAAATACACAATACAACAACAAAAAAATAATCAAAAGTTGGGCTCGTCCGGGATTTGAACCCGGGACCTCTCGCACCCAAAGCGAGAATCATACCCCTAGACCAACGAGCCACACTGCTATGTGTTCAATTTTGTGATCGCGCGTGGCCTTCGCGATGCAGCGGAAAAATACGTCATAATTATTGATAACGGAGCCTCCGGTGAGAGGTTTGAGCAGAAGCAACCGCAACAAATATTCCAGTTTGTATTAAATGTCTCGGATTATTTTCAAATGGCAAGTTGCTTCTCTGTTATTTAATCTAATCTTAACATCCGTACCAGGGGAAAGAGTAGAAAGTAATAGGCATATTATGTTACGTCTACTATCTCTACAAATTAACCGCTATTGTCGACTATTGATGTATGAATAATATGCGCATCTGTGGACGCATTTACTCTGATTAAGAATTATATAAAGTTCAAATTGTCTAATATAATACTCTTCATAAAATCAACTTTTATTTCCGAACCAAGAAGACATTTTGCACATCTTTTCAAAAGAATATCTAAGTAAAAATTTGTTTAAGAATTACTTAGTACGATAAGAATCATTGGACATATTTTTACAGCACCTTAACCTGTTATGTTTACTAGGTCGAGGCAAGGACAGATTGCCTCGTGAGAGTGACATCAGAAATCGTGCGATATTAGAGACGATGAATTAATATTATCAATGCTACGCACCACACTGCAAATGGTTATATATCTACTTCATAGAACCACCTTGAGGCAACGATATTTATTTGTCCGTAGCTACCTTCCGTACCTTTTTGAAATTTTTGTATGACATACATTCGGGAAATCGGAACAGATATCTGCGTATCATACGGATGTGCGACCTATGCGGGGATCGAACTCAGACCCTAGCTTAGTAATTTAACTTTTCAGACATTACTCCAAGTGTCGTCCTATAGGTATCGTAATAAGTGCGTCGGAACAATTAAGTAAGTATTATAAATATGTTAATCGACTGATATCAAAGAAACAATGTTATTCTCAGTTAAGAACATAGTTGCATAAATATACTTAGGCATTACATCACTCAAACGTTCAAGATACACTCGACTACACAGCAAGATAATTTTTGAATCAAGTCTCATGATTGCAGTCCAATATATCATCATCAACATTTGACACATTAAGAGGAGACCAGCTCGATTGGAGTCTAATAGGTGCTTTATTATACTATGGCTCGCTTGCCTAATTGCACAATTTAAGACCCTCATTTTAAGAAATACCTATGTATTCTTTTACAACGGAGATTTGAACTTGGATTTCTACCGATTCCTGAGTCAAAGTAAAGGTTCGACTCGTAAGTTCTTTAAATTGCAGAGCTACTACAGTATAACCATAATTAATTCATTAGTAATGTTGGTGGATACAATAGTTTTTATTTACGTCGTCATCACCTTCAGAACTTTTTGAATAGCTACCATTTTTAAAGGGGCTACAACTGTACATATTTTGTCTCGCTATGTAATTAAATTCACACCAATTAGCGACATCTATATTGTATACCCTGAACTAACTAGGTATTTAAAAGACATCTTTATACCTTAGTTTTACTACTCGATAAGAGATGGCGCTTTAAAAATTTTGTTACACCCTACCTCCTTAATTTCTGTTTCTCATAAATAACTATATAGGCACTTAAGTACGAAATTTTTCATGCAATGTTAATACTCTCGCACATCCATACAATCCACTGCATAAACCTACCCAATAATGCGGAAGAAAACCTTATTAGGGAAGTTTTAGTGACATTGATAAAAAATGAACAGTGCATTTTTTTACATTAAAAGCTTATTTAATTACTTAATACCACAAATTTATACTTAGTAACTGCATAATTTATCGTCATTTATTCATTATAATGAACAATAGTATATTTACAATGCACATTAATAACATCGCTACTCGATGATAGATGGCGCTATTAGAATTATTTATTTAGGCAACTACTTACCCATAACACCAAGTTGCTGAGGCGATAATGGTGCAGCATCCCCAGCTCCCGAACCGATGGACCCTGACGCTAGTGACAGGCGCTCACTAAATCCAAGGGGACTGCTACGACCGCCACTGCTAGCCACAGACCCCATGCCTTTAAAATCAATGCAAATTTTCATTAGGTTTATAAAATTATGCTTATGTAGAACAATATATAAAGTACATATTTACTATTAAGCAGTTTATAAATGTTTTGTCATGTCATATAAAGTCGTTAAACTTTATTTGGACATGAGTGTACTTGTCCATAAACATACTTGATCAATAGTTATTCCTTACAGAAGACTTATATATTAATATTAATGTACTATGTCATGTTATAGTTAAAATGTAATTGTTACCTCCATTCGGACTCCTCATGCGGGAGATCCTCTTATTGATAGCCCTTTGTATGCGGGGGTTTATAATAGGTTTAGCTCGCCGCCTAGCTAAGTACCTTGACAACACACCCACTACCACAGCACTTGTCCCTACAACACCTAAGCTCCATAAAACTACCTGTAAAAAAAACATAAAGTACTATATCAATAATTGATGTAACGAAATAAAAGTATACAGTTGTTGCCTTGAAATCTCATAACATAAGATATTAAGTACAAATTATAGTCTGACTGCGTAATTTATGGGCAATCGCGAATGACCTTAAACAAACATAATGTGGCTGAATATGCTATAAACTGAAAGAAAGCTATGCATTTTCTTCATTCATTTACAAGGCCATTAAATTATATATTTAAATTAATTATCAAGCTTATAAGATTATTATTTGTTTCAAATAATCTTAGTGTAAAAACGAATTATAATACATAATATATCACCAAAATACTGACCTTCTGTGATGTTGTTAACTGCACTTCATTAAAAGAAATTGCTCTATGCCAATGTTTTAATTTGTCGATTAACGGACTAGCTTGTATTAACAGCTGCATTATTCAGTAATTAATTAAATATACACTATGCACAACGTCCCTATTTCACTATTATTTACAACGCTGATATAATCACAGTTTTTTTTAGGTTAACTGTCAAACTGCACCACTTTGTGTCTCCAAGTATTAAAACACTTTGCATTGATAATCGTTATATACCATATTACTCCATTTATTCTAATATTTTAATATAACCAATTATATTAACAATGACAATATAATAATCGAGTATTAATACTTTAGTTAATTTAAAAATTCGCGCTTTCTTCGTACATGTCAATATGACATTGTAACTATCATGACATAAACGAAAAATAGTATGACAAAAACAAGGATGCACCCATAGCAATACACACCAATGCAATTTATTGTTTTATAAAAACATGAAATTATTTTGTTATGTACAATAATAACGTACTGAAATACTTTTTGTTGGATGTATTGGTCTGGATTAGAATTAGAATAGCGATAGTAAGTTTTTTTTTTTTTACCTCTTCACGCTCAAACCACAACACAAATCATCACGTAATTTTGCATTTAAGTACAGAAAAGCACATAGGTTAACATTCTCGCAAAAGAAGTCCCGTTCCCAAAGGCAAAATCGATATTATTCGACGGTCACTACAATCCTCTTTCCAATGTTGATTGGCGACTAATATTTAATTATTTTTATTTTCTACACAATAATATCTATATTTATCAAATTTAATTTATAATATTAATAAAAGGAAATAAATATGTTCCAAGCTTATTAGCCAATTTTCAATTCCAAGGATTTTCATTTGCTAGTATTGGCTACATGGCTACTATCATGATTATTCTCATATTCTTTTCTCGGGCAATCAACCATGCGGAAGATACCCGGACTTTTAAAAGGCTTACGTGGGGACACAGGTCCAACATGCAGAGGCCCGTTGAGAACTTTAATCTGAAAGGGAATGGGACACCAGCTAGGGACACCACACAACTGCTCTATAAAAGAACAGCTATGAAAAGTCCCCAGAAGGTGCGGGACTATTGAGAAAAATGGGTACTAAAATGATTTGGTCTATTGTGTTGGGATGTTTCGTGGAATGGTTATTTTTAGTTTTTACTGAATAAAAACGGCGTCTGCCTTTTGACATTAAAATATTCAGTATATTAGCAGACGGTGACTCGCCACTCACTAGATGGGCCCCCTAAACAGTCGCCACTATAGGCAACAGGGAGCAACATCGATGTGAGTGGCTAGGGGTGTAGAGCGGTGCGGCCCCGGTTTCACCATCGCGCGTCTCGAAGACTCGGAGCGGGTTTCCCCGCTATTACGCCATTAGACACTTCCACCCCGAGCATATAGCTCTGGCGACCCCTCTCTGACCAGCCAACTAAGGCAAGAAAGAGCTGAGAACCCTGCGGGCGCTCTTCGGTATCCACTCCAGCTACCCATACCGGGCAAACCGGAGATGAGTCCCTGACCGACTCTCTGGGGTATCAGGCACGCTGTGTCGCCACTCACAAACAGCTCGCCAGAAGCTGCCCTGCGGTTTGTGTGCTTTTAGTACAAGTCCTTGTGATATATTTTTTATTTCTATCACGAGGGTTGGTAAAGCTATAATACTGTCCCCTTCGGTGTTACGTTATTCTCATGGATTATTCTTATTGTTATGATTACGCTATCTCTATTTATAAAATTTATAGCACCTATCATCAAACATCTATGAATCATTGCGCATTACAGAAATGCAAGAGGTGCAGAGGGTACAATAGTTTTCTACCTAACTGTGACGAAGTGCCAAGATAAAGGTTTTGATCTGTATATTACGTTTATTATATATTTACGTTACAGGGAAATAAAATAATTATTCTCTCCGATGGGCCAGTATACCGACATGACCGGAGAGAGACCTGGTGCAAGACAATCGACATAACGTGCTTTCTAATGGCGTTTTATCTCAGCTGAGACTAGTAAAGACTGATCGCGGTGAGCATAACTTAAACTGGCAGATACACCTTTATAGGGTTTATGTTGGTTGTGATAATATGTATTTATTGTCTGAACTACTACTACATAGTGCAATAAATAAATAAATCGAACCATTAGCCGGATACCTTAACAAAACCATGCTGTAAGACAAAACCCGTTTTAATTAAAAAAAAAAAATCCATCGTTTGCTTATATTTTATATATCTTTTATATAAAACAAGTATTTATAAGAAGATCGAACTTAATGGCGTGCCATAGAAGAGGCCTATGCTCATCAGTAGACTGAGATAGGCTGAAGACGAAGTATTATGTATGAAAAGTTAGAAAATTCAACTAAAGGGTAAACAAAAGTAAGGCCTACTATGTTCGGATCTGTACTTTAAGTTTATGACTGCAATGCAGGCGTACTTATCGCGAAAATGTTTTGCTGTCACTTGTTTATTTACCACATTGAAATTATTGGAAATATGCTAATATTTCGATATGTATTGTATGTCCTTACATGTGATAGGTGATTCTTTATATTTTGACTGTCGACACACATCTAGTTTTCACACTGTTTGACGCAGACTTAATTCAAATGTATCCCAGTTGGGTCTGTTCGAGTTAGTATTATGCGCGCTCTTGTATCGCATTTGTACTTCCTGGCACATCACTTATCATATAACTGACAATTTTATTTTTATTTCTTAGTAAACTTTGCACTACCATCACTAACCATACTAATTACTAAATCCTAGACACTCGCCTGCTAGTTGCTACTGTCTTTGTCAGTGTCAAATTCAGCAATAGCAACTATCGAATTCTGTCATCAAATTTAATCAATTAATTTCATTCATAGAATAAAATTATCAATGTTTTCAATTTTGAGTCCAAGTATTTTGCCGACATATTCCATAATTCAAGTAATGTGATGAAGATATAACAGTTAACTCACATAACTGATAAAAATATGGATGTGATACATCAATCTTTGAGTCAACAAACTTTACAAAGCACTATTGAAGATCTACCAGATGAAGTCTTGGAATTTATTTTAGGGTTTCTACCTCCGTATAAAGATTTACAAAACTGTATGATAGTTTGTAAGCGATGGTATAATTGCGCTCAAAGTTAGTGGTCTTTTGATTTTGCCGTATTTACGTGTTTCGACTTATTTATTTATCCTATGTTATTTTTTGCAGATGTCTTACATAAAACATCAATTAAATTGATTAAAGCTGTTGGAGAATTTAATATATTATGGAAAAATATCGCTGCTACTGATATGGTGCCGACAATTACCAAAAGATTTTCTCATGCTGCTTGTGTTCTTGAGAACAATATGTACATATTTGGAGGCTGTACCACGAATGCCACTTCATTCAATGATCTCTGGAGGTTTGACTTATCGATCAGACAATGGGTTAGGCCACTGGCCACAGGCACATATCCTGTTCCGAAGGCATACACTTCAATGGTTCATTATAAAGATGGCTTAATTGTTTTTGGTGGCTGGACATATCCTTCTCTTTCACAATATTATCAAAATGTGACAATGTTTAATGAAATTCACTTCTACTGTGTAAATACAAATAAATGGATTCTACTAAATGCTACGAATAGCCCACCACCCATGGCAGGACATTCTGCTTGCATGAAAGGTGATGAAATGGTGGTGTTTGGGGGTTTAGTAATGTCAGCTGTACAGAATTATCAAATACAATGTTCTAATGATGTGTGGGTGCTTGATGTTCCTACACTTATTTGGAGGAAACAAGCAACAACTAAACCCAGGCCATCTCCAAGATATGCTCAATCTCTCATCTGCCTAGACACAGATAGATTGATGCTCTTAGGTGGTGTTCAGGCATTGCAAAACCGCTTTGTGTATAGTGACTGTTGGATATTGATAATGAAAGGTCCTACTTGGACATGGAAAGAAATGGCTGTCAAAAATAAAGAGTGGGCTTCAGCTAATATATGGTGTAATCCTGCATGCAGGGTCGGAGATAAGGTTGTGAGTTTAAGTAGAAGCAGAAATGGTTGGAATAGTGCCAAACCTTTAGTGACATCAGCAATAAGGTTGTCAGCATTGAGTAGGCCTGAGGGTGCACCTGTGTCAGTGCGAGTGGAACAGAGTTTACAAAGGCCTCTGGATAGAGATCAGAATATAAATGGTAGAAGAGGAGTGTTACCAAGAAGGCCATCAAATCCTCCTAGACAAGACCAAATCAACCTTAACAATGAGCCAGTTGCAGGCCCAAGTAATCAGCAAGGCCGGCCAAACAATCCTGTTGTAGCAAATGAAAGTAATTCTGAACAGAATTGCCTTCTCGCGGGGGCTAGTCCAGATTTGAAACCATTAAACAATGGACTAGAAGCTAGTAAAAAAGACCTTGCAATGCGAAGGAATAAAAATAAGGTGACCTATTTGTTTAAGGTTTTATTTTATAATTTAAACATAACCTCTAACAAAATAAAAACAGTGGGTATATCCACTGATGCACTTTCTGAATTAATTTCCATATTACGTTGTAGATAAAAAAATGACTGTAAACACATTATCTTGGGATTTGCACTTTTTTTTTACAATTACTTACCATTAAGTTAGTTTAACTAAACAACCCCAACACAGAGTTTAAAAATGACAATTTTGTTTTCATATTAAAAATCTGCTTTGTATTTATTTAATTAATGTGAATGGTCTAGAAGTTAATGAGTGTTCACTTATTTTTCAGAACAAAGGAATGAAAATAGTAAGACAGTTACAAGAAGCAAATAAGTACAGGATGGCAGCATTTGCCTGTGATCCATCCCAAAATAATACATCTCCAGAAAATGATCTCATTAATCAAAGACAAATAGCTCACTTAGAAAATAGAAGAGAACCACTGCCTTCTCCACCTAACCCTCAACCACGGCAACCAGCTGTGAAGAAAGTAAAACGCAATACTTTAACAATGCATGTCTTAGACATCTCCACTGTTGTTAATGGTAATTCATTAAATTATGTTTCATGGCTCTGTCCTCGTTTGGGAGAAATGACTGGGGCTCCAGAGGAATTAGTTATGTATTCATTAGTAAAGGGGAATGGGGAACTAATTATGTTCGGTGGTGTACACAATGATATCAGTATTTTAAATTACACTGAGCATCAAAATATGTATTCAAATTCATTGCACTTTATTATGCCACCCAGAGATATAATATAAAAATAGAATCTATAAAGATACAACTCAAATTTTATTATTATTACTTTATTAATAAGGATGTGAACTATATAAAATAATTAAGAATTTAATCAATTTTTAAAAGGGTCTGGATTTAACATGAAAACTGGCAAAGCAAACTAAGTTTGGCACTATATGTGACTGACCAATAGTTGCGTGGTAAATTTCACATTGCATGTAATTGGTATTTTGCGCGAGACTAAAAGCGTCATCCACTCAATGGCTAGCATTTTCCGTGATTTCATATTTTTTTTTCTAGGTTTCACGTTAGTTCTAAACCTTTTCCAGATTTAATTGATTCCTATGCATTTTTAATCTAGTGAACATCCCTATTTGGGTTGTATTTATCTGCCAACACTTTTGCAAGTGTCTTCTTATTATGCCTTTTTATTTTTAAAAACAATGTTCAGTTATGAGTGGTTTTATTGGTGTAAAACTGGCATAATGTAAATATTTGCTTTACTGGAAATCTATGTACTACACTAATCCAGTTCCTTATTTAATAATCCTGCAATCTAATAATAACAAATGAAAATGTGTTCTGTGATTTCTGTTGTAAATATGGCTTAATGTATAATGTAACTAAGCTTACGATTAAAAGTTGATTTATTACTAAAAAATATTTATTTTAGATTAATCACTATTGCTATTATTTATTTTGTTAAATAAACTTCAGTCAGTGTCTTTGACAAGTCCTCCAAACACAGCAGCAGGAATTTCTTTTTTTTGAACAGGAGCAACTTCACTTTCATCTTCACTGTTCTCTGATTCTTCATCAATGTCTATTTCATCAGGATTAACCACTTTATCAGCACTTTCCTTAAGACCTTGTGTTTCTCCACGTACAAATGAAATATTGCCTTTACTTTGAACTGCCATCTCGGCAGCTTTGGCTTCTAACATTCTCATGCCATCCTTCATGCCTGGTGCAAGATCTGAAATAGTGCCAGCTGCTTGTGCTGCTGAACTCAGCATTTGAGCAGACATCATATTTACTTGTGTATTGTATGTAGCCTGAACACTGCGCTTAATTCTAAGCATTTCCCTCATAGTATCTTCATTGCCATGACGAACTTCAAACTCCTTCCATGTGTTCCAAAACTCTGCAGTTATTCTTGGATCACACATTTGACTACAATGTGCGTAAATAGCGCGCGCTCTATCAATTTCACCAAGACGTGTTTCCATTTCTGAGAATCGAATACACATTTCTCTTGCTTTCTCATCAGGAAGAGTTTCAATAGCTTTTTCGTATATTTGGCGCGTTTTCGGTACGCCATATATTTCTGCAGCTTTTTTAATGTAAATATTAAACATTTCAAACATTTGTTCTTGTAGTACTGCAGTTGTAGCTCTTTCATATACAGCCATAGCATGTCTTGCTAAACCATGTTCTTCTTCCAATTTTGCATAAAGTAAAAATATAGACTTTGCAAACTCTGGTGGACAATGTTCAAGACATTGTTCAAATAAATCTCTAGCTCTTTCAAGTTTTGAACCTCCATATCTTTTTAGAAACTTAGTGAGATAAGTATTCCAAATGTCATACACATTTGGCCATTTGAATAATGCAATTCCCTTTTCATAGGCTCGGAAAGCTTCTTCAAAATAATTGTGTTCTTCTAAGAAAAGCCCATAATTTATTATAATTTGGGGTGTTGCTATTTTCAAATCAATAATATGATCATACACTGCTTTGCATGATTTGTATGTACCAAAACTTTCTTCTAAATCTGCATACATAGACCAAACCTTCAAAGACTTATACAACCTCATTTGTACTGTTTCGGTATCATCATGATAAGCAACTTTTCTACTGGGTAAAACAGTAGCCCTTTGCATTAATTTAAGAGCTTCTTCATAGTTTTCATGTCTTATTTCCATTTCTGCCCATTCACACCAGACTGAAGCAAGATCATCAACTTTAGCATAATTCACTTGTGTAGCTTTTTCAAAAATAAGTCTTGCATCCTCTATTTGTTCATTTTTTTCATAAAATTTGGCAAAACCAACCCACAATGTATATAATTTTCCCACAGCCAGTTTAGGATCTACTGTTTGCACTGCCTCAGTATAAGTATCAATAATTTCATGTGGTTTATCTTCATAAAGTTTAACTCTTTTGTGCCATTCAGCAACATTGTGGGGGTTTTGCCTTAAAAGCACAGAGTTTAGCAACAATAACCTTCTTTCCATTAGGTATTCAAATCTTGCAAGCCTAAGTTCAAGATCTATATCATCATCTTCAGTAGGGCTGGGCTTTTTCGCTACTTCTTCCATTTTTTTACTCAAACTGAGTTCTTCAAATTGAGCATAAGCATCAAATACTTGAGTAAAATCTCTCACAGTGGTTACTGTTTGTATAGCTTCTTCATAAATGTCTCTGGCTCTTTCAAATAGGCCACTTCTTACATAATAATCAGCAAGAGAATTCCATAAATGTCCGAGCTGATCCGTGTAACGCCTAAGTCCACCTCTGATGATAGCATCAACATTAAGAGAGTGAATTTGATCAGGATTTTTAGATATCAACTCACAAAGTTCATTCCATAACTGATGATTAGATTTGCCATGCTTAGACTGAAAGTTTTCATTATTTACAATTTGAGCTAACTTAACAGCAGCTTCATCTAACTTATTTATAGCAATCAAATAATCAATGTATTCTTCTGTATCTTCTGGACATAGCTTGAGGTATCTTCGAAACACTCTAACTGCTGTTTCAGAAATGTTATGTTTTTTTAGAAAAATTAGGTAAAGGGGCCATATTCTGTGGTGCTGAGTTATTGGCAAAGCCCTTAAAGCACTATCAAAGGCTTTTCTGGTCACAGTTATCTTACATTGATCAGTTAGGAATGTACAGTAATCCATCCAAATTCTCGGCATTTTATGCATAAATACCAGAGATCTTTCAAAGCAATTGTTAACATCTTCAAAACATGGGTCAGTAATGCATTTGCCTCGAATTTGACTTCTTCTTAATTTTAAATAATTGTACCATAACTTAAAAGAACCTGGCAATTCTTTCAAAGCACGTTCATAGATCATATTGATCTCATGTTTGGGGGCTGCTTTTTTGTGTTCAATATATCGAAGCCAGTGTTTCACTGAGAAGGGGTTTCTTAATATCTCTTCCTCATAAGGGAGATCTTCTTCACTCTGAAATGAATTAAAAAAAAAATACAATATTATTAGATGACAAGGGTTTGGTATGCTAGAAAGTATTGACACAGAAAGCATTGTTAGAACTTGATCTACTAATAAACGTATAGCTAAAATTACAAAATTTATTATAGTAAGAGAGTAGGGAGGCCTTTGCCCAGCAGTGGGACATTCCAGGCTAGTAAAAAAAAAAAAAAAGTACATTTAATATTATTGAGAGTACATTATGTACCACTGCAGGGCAAAGGCGATTCTTTCCTCCTTTCACTTGTCTGAGTTTATCGACACTTGACGCCAGTGCAATGCAATAATAATATGTTTGAAATATTTCATCAACAAGATTTATTATGATGGATGTAGATGATGTTGTATCAATACAAATAGAAAACTTACAAAAAATATGTCAATTTCCTTTCCGTCAAGTATAGGCATTTTGTTAAAATCCTATATATTTTCACTTGCGAATCTACTTCCACCAATTAATAGGTTTCCCGACTGTGGTACAATCTAGCTTAAAAGTTAAAATTAATTAATAAGTAAGGTTATGCCGTTACTTTTAGTCTACAGTCTAGTGCCAACTGTCAAATATGTCATAAGTATCATATTTAATTTGTCATGTAATCAATAAGCAATTATGGCTATCTTACCAAATAAAATTATAACTTTATTTTTTAACCTCTGGGCACATCGTTGCCTGATCATGAGAATAATATAACACTGAAAGGCATAGTAGTATAGCTTTCTCAACAATTGCGATAGAAATAAAAATATATCAAAGACTTATACCATAGTTAATTAGTTATTGTATGGTATAGGAAACACGGATCATACGTGGGATATCGTTGGAGCAACTTTTCCACCTTCCCACGCCGATATTGAGTGGAGAAGTGAAGAATTGCGTTGCATAAGGCAAGTGTGTAATGCATATATTTTTATAATGTGTTGCGTACGTGAGACCTGTGTCCATACCATAACCAATATTATTTTTATCCATAGACTATTTGCGTTTGATAGATTAAACCATAAACAAAACAGACTACCACTAGGCCATAAACAACAAACAACAATGGCGGCGGTAACAGCGCCGGTGGAAATGTGTGTTTTTAATCGCTTTTAGCTGTGCAAGACCAATGTTTTTCCTTTATAATGTCAAAACAAGGAAAAAGAAAAATTACTGTCGAATTACCGAAATCAAAAGATCTAGCTAATAGGCCTAGTGTTTTTGAGCGCCTCGGTACTAAAAAATCGAGCGCTAAAAAAACAACTGAACATTGTAGACAGTGGGCACAAAACGGGAGTTGTGCTTACGGTAAAAGTTGCAAATTTGCATCAACCCATACCCTAATAAGTCCATCGAAGCAGCGCGCAGCAAACAAAGACAGTGAACATAAACGTTCTGTGAAAGATGACCCTAAAAGTAGACTTCATTCGGCCGTGGTCGTACGATCAGGACGTAGTCCAGACGGTGAAATCGACAACTGGGATCAGAATGACTTAGAATATGCAGATACAGATGTCCTTGAAAAAAGGCGACAACAACTGCAACGCGAATTAGAGTTGCAACTGAAAATGGATTCTAGTAAAGACTTGCGTAAAGACAAAAAGAAAACTATGTCAAGCACTTCTTCGTCGCGCAGTTCTAGTTCTTCTAGTGTCTCTTCGTCTTCATCAGATAATAGCTCATCATCATCATCGTCTGGCAGGTAGGTCACAGTTTAAAAAACTTGTAATTTAATAATATAAATTAAATCTAACTTAACACAAATTTCGAGTGCTACTGGTTTATTCCAGATATATATACATATATCAGGTGATAAATGTCTGTTATCCTATATTATAAATTTTTGTTTTAGAGAAGCAAGACGAAAAGGAAAGAAAGGAAAGATAAAGCGAAATTCTAGTTCTTCTTCAGAAGGTGATGTGCCTTCTAAAAAGAAGTTCATTAAAACTGATGCTTTAAAAAGGGATAAGAGTGAACCTAAGAAAGCAGCAATAAAAAAAGATGAAAGAGTCCTGAAAAAACAAGAAACCATTAAAAAGAAACCTCAAACAGTCACTAAAACTACCATTGGAAAAAAGTCACTTTCACCAGGCAAAAAATCTGGTGGTACACCTCCAATTACATCAAAAAGTCTTGCCAAAAGTACAATTAAACATGGAAAGTCACCACCAAGAAGGGATAGAAACAGAAGTGCCTCTCCTCATAGGGATAAGGACAGAGAAAGAATAAAAGAAAAAGAGAGAGAGAAAGAAAGAGAAAAAGAACGTGAAAAAGAAAGAGAGAGAACTAGAGTTCGTAGCAGATCTCCTAGGAAAGCTAGATCTAGGTCTCCACGACAGCACACATCACATTCAAAAGATGTCCGTAAAAAAGAGAGTTCAGAACGTAGTAGACCAGTGTCACCTAAAAAACCAACCCGAAGAGATGGCAGTGCCGAACGCCATAGAAAGAGATCTACAAGTAGAGATAGGGACAGAGGTCGTGACCACAAAGATCGATCCATAGAGAGGCGAAAAGACAAACATGATGATAAAGATAGACATGACAGAAAAGAACGAGGAGGTCGTGATAGAAATAAAGATAGTAAAAGAGATGACAGCAAAAGAAGAGGCCGTGATAGAGGCTTAGGTGGGAGAGGTGGTGCTAATAAAGGCTTAGAAAAACCAAATAAGCCTATGGAAAGACTTCTCCCCAGACCTGAAGAGCGTCTAGCAGCTCTTGCTGCGATTTCAAATAGAGCTCTTGATATTGACAAAAATTCTTCAACATCCAAAGACAGACAAGATTCACACTCTGAAAGAGGTGGTCGTAAACAAGACAGGCTAGAAAGAGATCGATCTACAAAAAGAGATAGATTGGATAGCATGGACAGAGATCAAGGTGAATATGAAATGGGTATAGAGAGACAGTATGACAATGACCGCAACTTAGATCATTATGAAAGAGTAGATGATCGTTATGATGACGTACCTAGAGAAGAAGAGAGATCTCCAGGCTACAATATGCAGGCAAGAGAACGGCACTATGATTCCAGTTATGAACTGTCGGGACCACCAAGGTATCCTGAAGATGATGAAAGGTTATATGGCGAGCATATGGGCGACCACAGAGGTGTAGATATGGGTAAGTCTATAAGTTTATGAAGTGTGCAATATCATAAAAATGAGTTTTGTATTCTAATTTAACTTTTATCTTGCAAGGTTATGAGGACCGCCGTCCTCACCGTGACCGCTCTTGGGAAAGGCGTTCAGGTTCCATGGATCGTGAGCGAGGCTATATGCACCCTCATAAAGAATGGGATAATGATGACTATCGTTCAGGAGATTGGGGTCGAGAACGACACTGGGCAATGCATGATACACAGGTAAATCATATAAATAGTAGAATGACTTATATTTTAGTTATTATGTGCTTGCTACAACAACTTTGATTCTATGTGATCTTAGAATATTAATTATACTTAAACAATGAGCTAAGGATAATAATAAAGACCTAAAATCGGATAGGATTGGAAAATGTAGCAAGCCAAATAATATTTTTAAATGATTTAAATAAATTATAAATTAAATGATTATTTCTTTCTAATCTTTTGCTATAGGTGAGTTTATACTATCAAACTTTGTATCGGAATGAACCAATTGATTATCGTAAAGACAATAAAAATCCTTGCCTTATTCTATCCCACATATTCCTTGGCTGTCCTTATCCACACTTTGGTATGTTGATGTGCATATTTATTACAATATTGTTATGTTTATTCTGTATACATATTTAATACAATATTTGTTATTAGATGAACGAGTGGGGTGATAAAGAACCTGATGTGGATGCTTGGCACCATAGGGGCCATCCGCCCGGACCTCACCGCGCACGGATGCATGGTATGGTGTTATTCTATTTTTAAGGTGTTTAAAATATCTTCTAAATGAGCCAAACTACTAGTAAAGTATATAATTTTAGACGAGTATGGACGCGGCATGAGAATGGACCTCGTCCGAGGTGAAGGTAGTAAACGACGTGCTCCTAGAAATGAAGCAGAGCAAACGGCAAAGGAAACTCCACCTTCAACCCAATCAGCATCCACAGCACCACCACGTCCAGAGGTTGAAGTTGATGATAAACCAATACCTGATGATCTTAGTGAAATTAGTGACGACCCTGATGATATACTTAACAGGGAAGATGTAAGTGACTACTTTTTATGTTCATACCTATAACTACTTCTTGAAATTAACAAATATATTATTTTTTCTAAGATGGCTGATCAAGTTATGGATGAAGAAAGTCAACCTGCTTTACCAAATGATGAAAGCATATCCAAAGCAGATGGCTCTGAGAAGGAGTCGACACAAGTATTTATTTTCTTAATATATTAAATCTTGTAGAGTTTAATGCTTTTTAAGTTAGTAAATAAATCATTATATTTTTCTAGGATACAAGTGGTGCAGGTGAAGAAAGGGAATCACAGGATGCTAAAGATGAAGAAGATGTTACTAATTTAGACTTTGAAGAGATATCCGACGGAGAACTAGAGGAGGAGCGTACTAGAGGTATATCGCCATATTATTCATTTTATTTTGCTACTTGACTAAAAACCTTTAATACATAAAAATAATGCTTCAAATTTTTTTAGCTGGTTTAGGAGACGCTCTCGGGGTAGATTGGGCTAGCTTAGTAGCGGATGTGCGTCGACGTGAACAAACTAGTGTGTCTTCCGGTGGCGCTCGAGATCGTTGGCGACCGGAGCGAGTTCTCGCGCGTCTTGGGCTTTCCTTACATATGGCTGGCAAAGAAATAGTACAAGAAGTAATTCAGAAAAATGCTGATAGCCTTCAATCAGATAGGAAAGAACCATTATTCGAAAATACAGACCAGAAAAATATAGTTGAACAAAATGGCACACATGAGAATGAAGAAAAATCTGAGACTGTGCCTGATGTTTCAACATTACATCCAGTTGCTGCTATTCAGGTACTTAAAAAATCACATGTAACTTTATTCGAATATGATGCCTCCTGTATTTTCTGAATGGGTAAAGGGAGAAGTAGTAACATAAATAAGATTAAAAAATCTATCTACTCCATATGCAGTTTACTAGAATTTGGAGCATTACCATATCTATCACAGCCCTATCTTGCCAAGGGCAAGCCTTAAGTCAGTTTCAGCTAACAAACCTTGGATATCTACTGAGAACCTCTTATCCCAGGAGTTGAAGCAAATGACCACTCACCATGCTGAAGAGTTTTATAAGAAGACTATAACTATGACTGGTAAAATATTTTATTTAAACTTCGTTAAGGCATAATATATCATTTTTATTTTGTTTTAGGTGGCAGTGCAAAAAAGAAAGCGTCAACGTGCTGTATTGTTTGGAACTGGATGTGAAATAACTCGCGGACTAAGTGCACGAAGAGATCTAGCTTTGCGGCGATACTTGTGTCATTTACCTACAGCAGAGAGAACTGGACAGTCTCGTGTGACACCACAAGCTTCTTTATTTCATGCAGCTAGATCTCTATTAATGCATGCTCCAGTCACAGGCTGACATAGACTGTAAACCTGGATTCCCAGAGTTTGTTATTGATAGATGAGAAAGAACTTAATAGTGGAATATTCAGACACATACCATTGGAAAAAGTGATCAGTTTATATAGCTTTAATATAAAACTGGCAGATTGATGCACACATCTTTTAATTGCAGTTGGTAGTGGAAAAATGTGGGATTTTAAGTGGCGCACAAGTAACAAAGTGACACATTCAAAATAATGATTTATGAACTACTCTGATTAGGACCTGAATTTTAATTATATTAAGTTTAAGTGCATAAGTGTTTTGAAACTATTCAAATATTGTCTCTTTATTAATTTCAATGATATCTGTTTATTGAAACAAATTAGTTATTTAACAGAACATTAAATATAAAACATTATACTCAATTATAATAAACATGTTATATTTTTATTGTCTTTTATGAGCTTTAACAAACAGCTGCAACCTAAGCAAGTTCCTTGATTTGATCACACAAAAATGACATGTCTGAACCAACAGCATAATTGTGTGGCTTCTTGTCAAACCTAAAAAATAATTAATACAATTTAATACGATTAGACAAAAAAGAAGTACTGAAAAAGGCTTATCCCCATCTGCCCCCTGCAAGCTTGCCACCGGAGTGGTGGCTGGCACTCACTGTGGTGTTTACCACCTTGGTGGACAATTGGACTTATTTAGTGTTATCTGCCCCCTTTATAATTAGATTATGGTGATCGATTAGGTAAATAACAATGGGTTTTGAATCAATTTTCATTAAAGAAATAATAGCGCTAATATAAATTAGACAGAGATTCACTTTTGTGACAGATAGGTTAGGTTATGGTTTTTTTCCGAGCGGAGCGCAGCGAAGCGAGGATGAATGCAGAACGCCTTTAGTTCGAGTATAGATTGAATCTAGAGTTCGACACTTATATATATTTATATGCGCTATATTTACACACAATTAGATGTTATTAATAACAATTGATTTAAAAACCATTGTTATTTATCTAATTGACCATCATAACATAATTATGAAGGGGGCAGATAACACTAAATAAGTCCTATTGTACACCAGGGTGGTAAACGCGACTCAGTGCCAGCCACCACCTCGGTGGCAAGCTCGAGGGGGGCAGAAGGGAATAAACCCTGGAAAAATAAGATTTCACAAGAAATAAATCAAAGGGTTATACTAAGAATATTATGTACAATTTAAATCACTCCTGTAATCTCTAGGCAGAGGTGTGTAGTACCATTGTTTCGCCAGGTATATTATAGGTCCCAATGTAATAGGGAGTGAGCCTATTGCCGTTAAACAGGCAAAAATCCAGATTCCATGCTGCTACTAACAATTATCTAATAGAAAATCCCAAAAACAAAACCCGACCTGGGATTCCAACTAAGAACCACCAGGATCTTATGCTCAGACATAAACAGACACTACTTACTTATTGAATAAAACGGCACCAGCAATTCCTCTTATTGTCAATTGATATCCATCAATATGTAAAATGCATCCTTCTCTCAGACCAAGCACAGGGTTTGCATGACTCATTTCCAAGTATTCAATTATTCTTTGGTCTCTTGTTTCACCTTTATGAGTTTCATTCTCTGTCTCAATATAATGTGGGTTAACATTGAAAGGTACAATACCAATAGCTTCAAAACTTGGAGGATAGATTATAGGCATATCATTTGTTGTGTGAATACTTGCTGTTGCAACATTTGTTCCAGCACTACTACCCATGTATATAAGGCTGCCTTCATCAACTTTTTTTTTTATAAGACTAACCAAATCTTTATCATATAGTGTTTTTAAAAGGAGGAATGTGTTTCCTCCACCAATAAAAATTGCCCTTGAGTTATTTACTGTAGCAATAACATCAGGATAGCTATGTAATCCTGTTACCGTAAACCCCCATGGTTCAATCGCTTCTTTCATTTTAGTTGTGTAACTATCATAGTCCTTTTGAGCATAAGGTACAAAGACTAATTCAGTTATATTATTCCTGAAATAAAAGATAATATACATCAGAAATCAAAGTAATTTGCAAATTTTAACGGTATCTAAATAGTAATATAACACTACGCAGATAAAAACTTACTTTATCAAAATGGAGCTTATTTCTTTTCTCGCAAACTCCAACAAAGAATAACCATGGCAATTGGACGACGAAAGTAATAACGCCTGACGTCGACTTGCCATTGTATTGGAAAGATATGTTCTTCGCACTACTTTGAAACGACTACTGAGGTTTTCGAATCCATGCGGATACTGAAGTTGGTGTAAATGAAGATAAAATAACTTGGAACAGTACATTAACTTGATGATAAGTTCCTCGCCTTATCGAAAGACAATTTTATTGAACTCTTATCAGTTAATAGGAAAGTTTATTACAGCATTTATGATTACTCTTGATTTTGATTATTTTAGGTTCATGAGTAGTTTTAAATAATATTTTTTTACATCGACATGAGGAATTTTGTACTTTTGTCGATGTTTAATGTTTTGTGATGTGTGTTGACAATAATTGCCACCAACCAAAATAATCAAGTATGATAGTGACAGATAGCGCCTGTTGAACTGTCATAGGGTAATGTCATTAGTAAAACGGCCAGATGCATGTAATTTTATAATATGGCAGCCCTCAGACCAGACGGTTACCGTTTTGTACTGACCAGGTGGCGCCACTCACGATTAAGGTCCTGAAGTATAGCTGATATATATTTATGATAATGCTTTCGTATTTTCAGAGTGGACTTGTTCTTTATAAATAGTCACACGTACGCAACACATCAGGACACTGGATTTTGTATGAAAATCTCTGGAATATAGACACTTCGTTTAGATAACATAACGCATTGTATACGTTGTGTAGTGGGACCTGTATGTGTCTACCTAATGTATCGCTACAAGACGGACTTTGCTACTCTTTACCACACGAGTCCAATCACTTACCTACTGCGTTCGTCATCATAAAAATTAGACTGATTAAAGGGGCAAGCTTATTACTATTAGCTGGACATAAATGAGCAGACTCCATGCTGCTACAGTACTGGCACTGGCAAAATACAAGAAAACTTTGACCCACCTAGTTTAAATCCAGGGCAGACGACTATTACAACTAGGCCATGGAGTCATAACCTAATAAGTAAATAAAAATACTTATGAGTTTCTTAAAATATTATCTCTTTGCGGTATTAAATCTAATACCGAATCATTTTAAATCACTTTTTTTTTTTTTTTTATTTTCCTCGTATTGCAATAACAACGATTCGAAGTTTACAGAAATGAGGCGGGGTGAACTGAGAAGGAGAACGGTATCTAACTATTTAACCATGTACATATTATCTTCATTGTATATTAACATTGATATTACCCATATTTATAATACGCTAGAACGTTTGATCGGATTGTTACCGTAGTTTCTTTATACTTTGTGTTTGAAGTGTAGCGTGGATCAATGTTCGCAATCACCGTAGGTTAGCGAAGTGGGACTGTTATGAAAATAGACAATAAAATGCTTGTTAAATCGCTGTATTGTTCGTACTGTTCATCAGCTGGCATGACATTGGACATGACATATCTTCGAAAGTTTTAAAATTACATTCTAAAATAAACATTTATAAAACAAGGTTGATAAAATTATGTATAAAATTTATATCTATCACATTTACATAGTTTCGTATTAAGCGTCAAGGATAAAAAATCTTTCTTCTTGGGGTTTATCGCAGCCTGGTCCAAGGTAACGGCGTCTCAGTTCAAGGTCGGGAGGCGCTGAAATGTCGCCTTGCAGAATATTATAGGCTTGTTCTATAGTACTCTCGATTTCTGATTTTAGTTCCTGTAAAGAAAGTACGCAATTAATTTTACCAACACAATATATTTATACGTCAAACTTATGCAAGCTTACTACTTGGATATTTGTATGATAATGGATTTTTAAACAGCCTTAAATCTGAATTTAAGATATAGGTACCTAAAATAGTGAAGCATCTTATTCATTCTTGTCGTGAGATGTGATGGCTCTGTTTTGCGGACTAATGCGGCCTATAAGACTCTCTATGCGCGAATAAGACCCTTACTATTTGTTGTGGAAGCGAGACGCCGGCCGCAATATACTGCACAGTGCACGGCGGCGTCTCGCTTTACAACGGAGAAGTTCATATTAGGGATATCGTGAACATGGAAGGCCTGTCACCTCATACAGGTCTGGCGAGCGCCTGGCGCGTTCTGCCAGCGCGGCGTGCAGGTGGTAAAGCAGCAGGCCGCGCAGGTGCGCGTCGCCCACGCCCAGCGCCGCCACCGTGCGCAGAGTGCCACGGCACAGGCTCTCTTTCAGTGCCAGCCGTGACTCCGACAGCTCTGAAATAATTTGTTAACTCATAAAAACCTTTACTATCTCGTTGGTCCAGGCCTCCTGGTTTTTTATACCCGGATCGGGCAAACTCATAAAGTTTTTCTATTGGGTTCTTAATTTACAATCATATTTTGGATAAAAACATTAGGAGAACTATAGGTATATTATTATTACGATATGGGCAATAGGCATAGTAACGACAGGCTAAATTATAATTAACGACAGGCTGTCAACACCTAAACAGTAAATAATGCTAATAACAGCATGTTCTTATTATTTTTTTAAATAAATATCCTGTTTTTTCCATCTTAGGTATGTACCTGAATGTTACTTTAAATATTTTATATCAAATTCAAATTCAAAATGTTTTTATTTCATATAAACCTATTACAGGCGCTTATGAAACGTTAGGATGCTAGTTGCACGGTTCCAAAATGTCATTCCAATGGAGAAGAACCGGCAAGAAACTCCAGAGGTTACTCATTTAAAAAGAAAGATGGTACAAATTTGTAAATTTACATATGTAGTTTCATTATGCGACAACAAAGCAAACTAATAGTGATAGAAGGGAAAAAAATAACAAATTGGGCCAAAAACCCACGGTGCAATTAAAACTACTAGCTATCACTATTCATTACATTGTGGTCACATTTACAATATTGATGAAGACCTGGAATCAATTATATAAAATAAATTGCCCGAAAACTGGGCAGAGGTAGAGGACCTACGAAAGTAAAGGAGAAGATAAGGGTCTTCAAAACATTAAGCCTTAATAAGAAAGGGATAATGGTGTTACATTTGCCAGGGAAGCCACATGTGCAGAAGACATTAACTCCAAGCTGTTCTATCATCAACATAATCTTTAGTTTTATAATAAGCTTTCTTGATTAAAATTGCTTTCACGCATGTTTTAAATTTCTTACCGGTAAGATCAGTTATCGTTTTTGGCAGTTTGTTATAAAAACGTATCATAACGTATCATAGCATCTTAACCTATAACTTACGTATATTTAAGTGTAATTGGGTTAATTAATAAATTAAAGCGATTGATTTATTACAAGAGATTTAGAAAAAATAAACATTATTGCAGGATGGTTAAATAGGTTCTACCTTTCTACGACGCATACGTTTTTTCAGCATTTCAAGATGGTTTTAGACATTTGACACTACTGACTCTGTACATCCTTAGCAGAACCATTTACGGGGCTTACGTCAAAGGTACCTAATGTTAATAGGTATATTTGCTGTCCAATATAATTTTAGCTAAACATATGTGTAATAGAGTACGTTGAACTGCATTTCAAATAAGTATTCAACAATTCTTTAAAGGATTCTAATCAATATTACTGAACCCACATTGATTAATTTTTGAAACACGAAAAGCTAATTACACCTACTTGTTGCAAGCTATGATGTAATAGTAGAGTAGCATAGTCGATGCAGATTCGAAAGAACGTTGGTGGCATAATAGAAATCTAAAATTGAAGCGTCAATTGATCAAAGTAACCGACGTGGTGGCTTCAAGTGTTGTAACCGACCAACAAATTGATTCTCAATACATCAAAATCTTGGCGAGAAAATAGAAATAGTTGGCAGAATAGAAATTGCAGACCTTCGACGGTATCGGTGTAACGGCAACATGCCAAGTCCGACGAACAGTATGCATGCTGAGTAGCAGTTTTAAGGGCACCCGAGATAATATGCTGTCATGTCACATCACACGCAACATAAATAACATATTCTGCGCATAATGCAATTGCCAGGTACGGAGCTCACCTCAAACACCGGTGCAGTCCTCGGCTGCAGTACATGTTTTGGCATTGAACAAACATTTTAATAATATTCGTCTCGCATGTTTGGCAGTGATTAACGGATAATTAATGTGCGTTAGAATTATTAATGATAAGTATGTACTAACGGTACAGGTAGACAAATCCACCTGGTGACGACGTGAGGACGAGCGTTCCTAGCCGCGGCGCCCATATCAATCGGCGGTCAATCGTACTACTGCCCCTCACAATATTATCGTCTCTGATTTTATTCACTTGTTGCGTAGTACTCGTACTAGTACTCGTCGCATGCCGCACACGTTATTCTGAACTCACAATGCAATACTGACTACATTCGACTCGAGCCTTTAAAGTTTTACGTATTTGCTTTTACGGAATGACGCAGTTACAACTACGCGAATAAAATAAAGGAACGTGGGTAATTATGGTTCTTGGAGCTCTTAAAATAGATTACATTCCTATATTGCGATGCACATTTACATAATTAATGATGCTTTGACGCATTTTCCTGTAAAGAGAAAGCCAATTCGGATCCTCTCATATTGTATAAAATGGTTTCGCGTAAAAATCGAACCTGTTAAAGAGTCAATTTGGTCTGTTTCTGTATTTATATTTTTATAAACTAGGCATAATAGCAGGGGCTATATTTTAATAGGCGTGTGTTTATTATATTATACAAATATTTTCGTTAGGAACCGAGGAACACAAATGCTATTTGCTCTGAATGTGCATCAGCCGTAACGTATTTACGCGAACGCAATATTACATGTGTCAGACTGAAGTTACGTTTTCATTGTTCTATTTCACTTTGCTACAACAATAAACGTATTTAAATATTATTTCATGGCAAACAGTATTTTGGTAATACTAACTCGAATTTCGGTCGTTGTATACCTTTTCGGTCTACAAGTGTCTGACTGTAAACATTTTGTGTGTGTAGTGTTGTTTTAAACTTACATGTATCAGTTAGTGAGACGTGTTTAAAGTATTTTTTTATTATTTATATCTGTGATTTATATTTAAAGTCATAGTCTGTTAAAGTAGTAACTAACAATTATTTATGAAACTTACTTCTTAAGTACATAATGTTTCATTCTTATATAATGCTGTATCTACTTAGTACCTATAGGTTGTTATGTTAATAAGAAACTTAAGGGACAGAGGTGTAGATACCTACTTCGGATTTGATCTTCCCCCCGAAGTTTAGAGATTAGTTTGCACGTATTTTTGCTATATCGGAATTTTTTTTTCGTATCTAGACGTAGATAATGGAAACAGCTAGGAATGTAATTATGATACAAGTTTTTTTAATCACGACAGAATCAATTAGTGTCTGTTGCTCATATGTTAATGTTTGGTACTCAAAATAAAATAAATTTTGATAACGGCTAAATAATGACTTTAATTACTTTAATGTAATTATCTTAATAACTTTTCTTAATGAGCAGTATTTTATGTGCCGTTTTGCGCTAATATATTGTCTTGGCCTATTTTCGTTCAGATATCATTATTTCAGAATTGTAACACATTCGCCGCCCATTTCATTATAAAATTTATCGACGGGAAAATTGTTTTTTTTCAGGAGTCATCGCTTTTCATAAGTGGCATTTAGTTAAGACCTACCCAAGTCGTAAATTACATATTATTCTTGCTTATTGTTTAACCGATCATCATTAAAGTTTGCATGTACGTCATCGGGAGTACAGAAACGGATCATTAATCTCGGAAAAAGTACTATTCCCGAGGGAATCAATCGACAGTCACAATTACTTGAGCCTGCTAGATGATGCTACGTGTCTTTTAAATCATGATTAAAAACGCGGGTGAAACGGCGAGACACCGCTTGTTAACCGTAAAAGAAAAGCAAAAAGGCTACTAGACTAAAATAGCATGTACTTAAGTTACTATGTTACTAAGGAGTTCAAGAAACGCTTGGTCGCGAACAGTGAATATTGTTGCGAAGGCACGCATCTATTGTCTAGCGCCGGAATAGATTGTTAGTTCCAAATCAAGTCTATTAATTTATTTATTGGGACATATAACAGTTATACATTACATTACATTATATGTTATAAAGTCTATGTTTATTGTTTATGTAGAATTGTACATACCTACATACATGTAATGGTAAGTATTATTATTGATTGTAGCAAATTGTTTTAGAACCTTGACATAGTAGATACCGCAATATGTCCTAGAAACATTATACCCACACAGTTGGTTTTAATCTTAATATTTAATACTAGGTTAAAGGTTCGCATGGAATCTGTTACACGAATATAACAGACTACCGATGTAATATATGTGAGACTACGTACACACCAATCTAGGTACATATACATGCTGGAATTTCTTAAACACTTTATTTGTTGTGAATAATATAGGGATAGGAAAACTAGATTAGATTATACCAACCCGGCAGCAAATTATGATGACATCTTCATGTCGCATTTCCACAGATTTTCTTTGGAAGAGGTACAGACGTGTCATGAAATATTCTGTCATTTTATAAAGCGTCTATTCATCATAATTACATTTGTTCCATATAGTGACTATAACCAGGATCTAGTATGATATAATCAGATACTTATAATGATAGTATTACTTTTGTTGATGCCAAAGACGTGTTTACAGTATTACTTATTGATTTATCTATATACATATATATAACAAATATAATTGTTGCTTATTTACCTACCATGTAACTTGTATTGTGAGGAGAAATAAATAAATAAATATTATTATTATTTTTCGGCCAAAGAATTAGCATTGCCATTCAACGCGGCCATTAAATGCCTACTGCTTCAGCCTCATTGCCTTTCATCACATTTGTATCTTCTGGTAAGAGAATGAAAATCGAATAGATACCCAAGACTTCAGAGTGTGACAGTTTATACTTTACGCGCTATCTAATAAACTAGTATATCTAATAAATTACGAAACCAACTTGAGCGATGCTGCTGGGAACATCTAGTAAGTGGCGAATAAATCTATTCGCAGTAATTTCGCAAGACACGTTATATTTGCAAGACTCCGTGTACTACAAGTTTAATGGCTCGTTTATGCCAATTTATACAAACCATCTACTATACAGGTTGGAGTTTTTCGCATAGTATTGAATTTGTACACAAATGTCTCAAAGTTAAATGAATGGTCTTGCGATTCAGAAGAGCAACTATTGGTTAATATCATTTAGACGATCTTTACTTAAAGGCTTTTAATATACGTTTATGAATAATTATATTACGCACTAATGCATTAGATTGCAGCAATTAAAATTTGACGTTGTTGAATGAGTTGAAACACTGATCGCCCCTGTCCAATCCTGTCGATCGATCTCATTGTAAGAGATCCAAATGTGTAATTTAGATATTTAACCCTTTGTAGGTACCTTCTTATAATTATGTTAAACATACGAAAAGCAAGCAGTTTCAAATTCAGTCAGATATGAGTTACTTTTGGATTACCTACTATAATAGTTTGCTAATATAAGTGCTAGTTGTAGTTAACATTTAAATTAGTTTTGACATCGTATATGATTATCGCGTTATGTGGTTATTAGGCATACCAGCGTGTTCCTTTAATGTTATTTACTTAAATATAAGTCCATCGAAAGCTAGTTACATTTATTTTTAATATAATAATTTTATACCATTTAGTTTCAGTCCCTCTGTAAATCCGATTTTCAATGCTAATCTTAATCGCAGGTCAATAAATATATGATTTGTGTAAGGAATGAAATTAGCTAATCTGGCTAGAATAGCGGCTTCTAGGCGAAATTGGTCGTCCAGGTCTAGGGATCCTACTAAGCTACCTAAAATGCTCTGAATCGCACTTATTTCTTCAGGCCGGGCTTTCGAACCACAGTTGTCACAGCTCCACTCTACTTGTGGGTCTAAAGGCGAAATCGGAAGAAGAATTCCAACGCATTCTTTATTCAAACACTTAAGTGCGGATAGCTTTGTACCCATCTCTGTACTATCTTTACATCTTTGACACATGCACCAAAAGTGTTTAGTCTTATACAGCTGGCACCTTCTTGCAGGAGTGCACCACAATATTCCGGTATAACACGTGACTATCTCTTCACCGATGTCAATATCTTTTGTTGCATAAACAGCCATGGAGTGATTGTCATCAAACACATTTCTAGTGTTGGGCACACAACTGTGATTAAGAAATGCCGATAACGGGTAGAGTCCACGTAAAGGTATCTTTCTGTTGTCAGGATTATTTGCAATTCTAAAGGAGTTTATTTTTATGATAGAGTTAACAAATTTAATGAAAAGAATCTGATCCTCAGGTATGACGTACTTTGAACACACTGATTCTAACTCTTCAATTTTAGACTGAAAAGAAGAGTTTTGTAAGATCCCTAACAACAACTTTTGTTTGTCCGTTAAAAGTAGAAAACGCACATAAATTTGCATTCGGGCAAGAATTTCTGAACATTTGTCTTCTGACTTTGGCTTCCAATTGTTTGTTATGAATTTGCATTCTGTATCATGTTCTGGGGCCTCTTTACATTCCTCGGAGCATATAATCAAAAAGCATTTCTCACAGGCATAGCAGGTATCACTGATTTTGTAACACACGGAGCAGTAAGTGTCTCCAGCGCGGTCACCTCGAGCAGCTATAACTAATGGTTTATTCTTGAAGATGAGGGTTCCTGCTTTGATTGTTTGGGCAGCAAACAAACCTCTGCCACTGAGATTTGACTGTTTGATGACCCAGGTGGGTTGTGATGTTTGTTCAAGGTATTCCGTCAGGAAAAGTGTTTCTTCGGCGAGCGAGTGCGCCATGTCGCGACTGCTGATGGAGTGATAGTGCGCTGCATAGCATGGTGGGTCCAGCAGCGCGCCGCGGCTGACTGACGCCGCCAATCCAGCAAACATCGATGTACATGACCCGATATGAAAATAGCCACTGGAAATAATAAATCTCATCTGTTCCATGGAGCCAGCTCACGTGTCGAATCTGACGTAATGTGTGTCGGTTCACGATTTATGTTTAGTTTACTATTGCACGTTACGACCTAAAAGCCGAGTCAGATTGTTTAACTATCAATAAACATGGAAAACCATAGTACAATTAAAGTTTGTGTTGATAACATTGAATGTAAAATAATACAATCTTAATTAGGTCAGTTCAGTAGACTGTAAACCTATTTGTTTATGTTTGTAGTAGGCGCGCGATTGAGACGAGTTTTATAGTCTAGTTTTTAGCGTATAAGTACTGTATCTATTTTGAAAGTAGGAGGTTTTTATAGATATTGTTAATTGCTGCTGCTCTTTACTTCATCCGATAACAGTAGTTTGGTTGTATTTATAAATAAACGTTATTTCAATATGAAGCGCTATTCCATACCGTTTTCATTAGTTGACAGATTGCGTGATAGCGTGAGCTCGCTGATTAATAGGTTTGCTAAAATTGTCTTTTTATTTCTTAAGAGGAATTGCTTTTTATAAATCCTTCACAAAATCATTTTGCCGGTGTACGATCTATGCTATCCTCATACTATTCAACGTCAATGGTAAGATATTCAAGACCAGGATGTTTACAAGTTGGCCAACACCGAGCAGTGAGCACTCTGACAGGAGGTATTTATTAATCGAATCTGTAAACAATTTATAGGTTCACATTTGAATACTAACGGTTGGTATTGGTTTTGCCCGGTCTAAAATTACGATTAATCGCGATTCTCTTAGGTTAAGAACATTGTCGTAAAACACGGTATAAGTAAGAAATTCTTAAGTTTCTGCCAAACCCTATAACGTATATTCGCATTTATCTTTAGTAACATAAAAAAGCAATTGCTTAATATTTTTCTGGAATCATTTAACGGATGCTGAATATACGTTATATATTATATATACGTTATATAGAAACGTTTACTAACTATATAGATCTGTCAATTTCCTCAAATGCTATATTTTTTAAATAGTATTGAAATTATCTCAATACAATCCAATACATTACCAAGGCCGCTCGCACATGACTCAAGTGCGAGTGTCCTTGATAACCAACTGATAAAACGAATCGATGTTGATTAATTCGAATTATGTTTGACCTCTTGACACAATGCGCCTTCTAAATCTGCATACAAATTACAATTTAACACTAAGTGCCGACGTGATTGAACGGTTAAAACAAATTCCACTACGTAAGTACCTATGTATATGCCTAACACGCATATTCTGAATTAGGCCTATCTGAAGGGTTAACGTGACGATTTTAAAAACAAATTAAAGGTGATCACCGCTTAACTATATTCAATTTATTAGAAAAAGCGTCCTAAAAAAGTTGTAATGAAAATACATAGTATAGACTTAAAGAAATAAGTAGGTATCAGCAAAACTTAATCAGGTTCTATTCCAACCAAATGATTTAATAATAATTACATGCAGTTTTGTGGTTGTAGTGTCTTCAAATTGCGGACAATAGGTTTTGATGTATAGGTACCTCAAACATCGCTGAAGATCATAAAGTTTAAAAATTCTGGGTCAATTACAAGAAAAAGTAAATTTTTTGAGTTAAAAATAACCACCACCTTTTAACTGAGAACTTTTCTTGTTAACAACAGTCAGTCAAAGACTTGATGTTTTGCCCAAAATAAAAGATTGACATTTTTATTGAAGTTTTTGATTTTATTAGTCTACCCATACCCAAGGTACTCTGCCAAGTCTCCACACGCGCGCTGGCATTCAATGTCATTCATAAACAGCTGCGGCGAACAGCAGACGGCTATCAGTACCTTCATATCGAAAACCTATAATAGTTCTTCATTCTTCAGGGTAGCGCATAGTTATATTTAAATAATATACAGACATATGCATAGCATGCCTGTTATCTTCGACTAAGTAGGCAGAGGTCTTCCTCTTCACAAAAAGACATTGCGCCGCTTATAATTATTGTATCGGTTTATATTACCTGCTAACTGAATTTTATTCGTTAATTTAATAATGAACAAGTTATTTTTAAGAAAAAGTTGTAGGCTATTGGTGAACACGGATGATATAATTGGCACAGTGCGTTCACTACTTGGATAATCATAGTATTTTTGTCAGAATTAAAAAAAACTTAAACATATAATCAAACACTAAACAACATAGCTACACGCACAACACTTTGCTATCGAAAATAAATAAAGAAACGCTGAACTGAATACGAATTTGTATTAGGTCAAATCGACCATACATTATCAACGATCTAGTTGTATGAATTAACAAACCGCGGAAATCTAAAAACTTATAACGATCTAGTTACGCCTAAATCTTAAATATAATTATTTAAAGCTCAGTACAAATTACACGTCTTCAGTTACCTAAAGGATTTATTTCATTCACGGCAAATCTACAAACTGGTTGAATCCTTGTTAAACTATTCCTCAGTTCTATTTTCATCTACCGGATGAGTCTGAGGTAAAGAAAATATGTACATGTAAGTAAAAGGTGCTACTACTCCTGGCTATAAAAGACGATCAATTGCTGCTTTGCCTAAAGAGTTGCTTTCTGTATCTCCAAAGTCCTTCAAGTGAATATTTATCGACGTCGATATATTTATATACAAGAATCAATTCACATTTGAATGATTTTCAGCTTGTCTAAAACGCGGAAATGTTTCTCAATAGAAATAAAAACAATAACAAACAAACGAATTGATGATTTCCGCATATTGAATTCAGTTCAGAAATACTTTAGATAAATTTGATGCAGCCTACGCCCTCTGCTAGCACTTAAATATTAAAGTATTTTGTCTCAATTTATAACAACTATGAATTCTCCAACTGAAAACGTCAAAATGATTTGTAATGCCATAGATTTTACAATAATGTCGGATGATTCACGATTCTACTCAATTCGAAAGTAGTAGGGCGCACTAACGTACACTATAGCTCAATAACACTTTTTAAGGCAGAGCTATATTTTTATAGATTTGGATATGTTGTCTGTGGAGAGGTAAACTAGCAGCTTTACCATTAACCAAATATACCTCAGGTACTAGGAGTTTGTAGGCGTTCGTCGCCGCTTGCCATTAATAGCTCATACAAAGTGTGACGTGTACGTATAATATATAATAGGAAGTGACGCATTCCCTGTACGAGAGATTTGCAATGTTACCTGTACTTGAGTTGAATGTGATTATACCAAAAGTACCAGGGGCAATTATTTATTAATTTTATCGATACAGTTGAGGGAACGATCGAGAGGCACTGACGTCACACAATATCGATCTATGATTACATACTTGCAATACTCGCATTGTAATAAAATATGTTTAGGAATAAATTCGAATAAAAGTTTATTTAAACTGTTATATTTTCAGAGCAAACTAAACGTTACTCAATGCCATCAGATGATGTGTTTCAAAATAAAGACGAGATAACGATAATATTTCTTAGTATCTGATAATTTGGATTGAGATTAATCTAAAAACGAATTTACTGTTTGAATAATACTAATGTAAAATCTCAATATTTATGTTTTTAATAAAATAAGTGTATCTGCAATAGTTTGTATAGCAACTTTTATAACAACATTTTACGGATTGTAATACGAGCTTAACGCCACAGATTGTGTAGGGTTGAGTTTTACACATCAACGTGATACCTTAAATATAATATTAAATGCTGAATATATTATGTTTTATATTGGTTAATAAACTAGGCTTACCATGCCAGTGGTATCCTTCGAACTCTCCGAATGCCCATATCAGTCGACACTGGAGATCAATCACAATTTGATTTGTTTTTGGAACATACTTTATTATTCGATTAATTAAAAAACTTTCTAAATCTCCTACATTTTCAAAGTTCAACGAGCCCATGAGACTTCCGAGGGCCCCTTGTATAGTGCAAATGTTTTCAATAGGAACTCGCATGTCGCATTCTAAACATCGCCAAGCACTAGTAGTCTTTAATGGTTCTATAGGAAGTAAGTATCCCGGACAATATTTTGAGAAGCATTTGAGAGCACCGAGTAGAGTACCACGTTCGGTTGGATCCGAGCAACGGTCACATTTACACAAGAAATGTTTTGTTTTGAATAGGTGAGTCCTTCGCGCCGGCGTTCCCCATAAAACTCCTGAATAGCAGGCGAATATTTCACCTCCAGATCTAATTGGTTTTGCAGCTTTAACTGTCATTTGAAGGTCACTGTTAAAGTAGTACCGCGTATTTGGTACACAATTGTGATTCATCAATCCAGACACAGGATACAAGCCACGCATGCTCGTTTCCTTTTTACCGTACGGAGTGGCAATTTGATATGCATTAGTGTCAAGCGCGCAACAAGCCAGTATCATGAGCTGCTCTTCTTCTGCTGGAATCTCAAAGAATGGCTCCAAGTTCCGAACTTCAGCACCATGTTGAGGTAAAGTGTGTGCCTGCAGAGAACCCAAAAATAATCTTTGATTTTTATTTAACAATAACGCTCTTATTGGCGTCAATGCTCGAGACAATATGTTGTCATCGACTTCCGCCATAGATACTTTATTAATCCAGCGCGAAATGATACCACAGTCGTTATAATGCACGATAGTTTGTTGACACTGTTCTGAACACAATAACAATGCACACTTTGAACACTTATAAAAAGAATCGCTTTCTAAATTGCCACACACTGTACATCCTTGCTGTACGGCGGTACCAGCTCGCGGGCCGTAGATGAGAGGACGGTCAACGAACAGCACTTCTCCTGCCATAATGTCTTCAGTGGCAATAAGGCCCCGACCGCCTAAGGAAGATTCATCAATTGTCCATTTACACGTATGCTGTATACCATCGATATATTCACACAGTCCGAGGTGTTCCTTCACCATTTGCGACAATTGCTCCAACGACAACATCCTGCCGCGACCCGGCCGGTGACGGCACTGCACTGCGCGCTCAATGTGAATATACAAATCAGCGAGTTTGATAACAGCTAGGAATGATCGGTTATAAGTATAACATCGCCAAAAACGTACGCGATCTTCTCCGCAATTAACCGAGTCCGCTCGAAGTGAGCCGGCCGTGTGGAGTACGTACACGGACCTGACGTACTATTCTTCACGGGCGTTGCCAAGCCAATAACGTATAGATTATCAGGTAATTTACGTATAAACTTTGTACGTGGCCTAGCGTTCTCGTATGCCAACTCAGCGGTTACCTGAGCTCGCACTACCAACGTGTGAAAGAAGAAGCCGTGACATGTTGGAAAATTCAAACCTATGATATAAATATAGGTCGCTATGATTTCTATTTTTAAATCAGTGTAAAGTAAAATATATTAGCGGCTCAGAGCTAAGGTTAAATGTACAAAAAATCCGCAGTAGAGTTATTTCATAATGAATGACGCGATCGAGGTGTATTAGTTAATCATCTCATTTTACATACCTAGTTGTGCTAAAATGCATCGACGACCTGATTGACGTAGCGTCTAGCATTTTATGCAAATGTGCATTTGATTTCCGTAAAAGACAAATTAATATGTAGGTCACAAATTACCAGCGTAACATTTTTTTGCCTGTGTAGCATTGGATATTGGAAAGTTATCATATATCTAAGATAGAAGTACGCCCCACACGTTTCAGCACATCCGACAAACCAGAAGACAATATAGTGTTTAACTACGTGTCTTGAATAAAAAAATGTCCCTTCATTCAACTAATAGCCTATTGAAATAGAATTACCAGTCCAGCGCTATTTTTATCCCGTGACAATAAAATAAAGATTTTTATGTATTAAGTAATAAAAAGATCATTTTAATGACTTCGACTATGAGTTTATTGTATAAGGCAAATATAAAATTCATGTTTGAATATTAAAGCATGTTCAATCAAACATACATTAATTTTTATAAGTGCAATAAAAATACGATGAAAACATAATTAGATGCTTGGTAGTAAGATTTTCATCATTCATCGAGTACTTTAGCTTGTTCAGCGTAGCAGGACACGGCGCACGTTCACGCCCTCGATGTCGCGCACAAAGTGGCGTCTGGGAATGTAACAAGATCCACTCCCTTTGTTGGAGTAAGTCCCTACGTGGTGGTTCGACAACCTGACCAGTCTCTGTAACCACTTGAACTACGTGGACGTTTATTTGTTTATGTAAAAATATCTAAATGCACAGTACCACCTCGCAAATTTTTACGGTGCCCGACGCGCAGTGAATCCAGGAAGTGGTCGGTTCACAGAGATGCAAACCTTGTATGAGGATCTTGAAGATGAGTGTCCGTGGTATTATTTCGATGGGTCCTATAAACTTCTGCTGGGAGCTTGCCTTTTTGTATTTGGTTAGTTTCTAGTTAATTCAGCTTGTGTCCAAATTATAACTGTAAACGTTAAACAAGTGGCGAATCCATAAATTACAAAATAAGAAGTGCTTGTTTTAGTATTAAATTATGTTAATGCGAGTAATAATTCAATAGGTGTGTTCGGGGTGCTGCTCAACGGTTGGCTTTTTGCCACATTCATCCACAGTCATCTGCTCATATTCAGAAGTCATATACTGGTACTTAATTTGTGCACAGCTTCATTGGGTCGAAATCTTGTCGGATTCCCTTTTGCAGGATCATCGGCTGTGGCAAAAAGGTATGTTTTAAACAATTCTGTTATGAACAATAGTAATTTAATTTGACATCTTTAACATAGATATACTGTTGTTATAGATGGCTCTTCGGATCATCGTGCTGTCAACTTTTTGCATTTCTGAATCAATTCTTTGGTGTTTTTCAAATGACTGCTTTATTTGTAGCAGTTCTGGAGCGATATTTATTAGCAAAATACTTCAGACGTGGTGTGTATTTTATGTTATTTTGGCGGTTTATTTGCATTATACATTTTGTAATTACTATTTTGTAATATTACAGAAAGATCACTTTATATGCGACTGTATTGGTCATTCGTCGGTCTAAGCTGGTTCAACTCAGTGATATTTGCAACTCCACCGTTATTTGGGTACGGAAAATTTTCTTGTGATTCAACTGGAACATCCTGCACATTACTCTGGCCATCATTGTCGTCTGGAGCGAAACACATTGGATTCAGCATACCCTACATTCTTGTATGCGGAGTGATACCAGTCGTTGCGATGTAAGTAAAAGATTTAATGATAATAATTATTGTAATTGTAATTAAACGTGTAATGGTGTCCAAAAATATATGGTTCCAGATTTTATTACATGGGCAAAGCAGTACGATTGGAAAGGATATTCTATAAAGGTGAACAACAAAGGGAGCAAACGCGGCTTACACAGGTATCATGATTTATTTATTCATTTAAAGCTTTCAAAAGTCCCGGTTCTTTCTGGGCTGCAGTAATTGTTCAAAGTGTTTTTTATGTCGATTAGGTGCTTAATTTTGACCTACACGAAATCTATATATTTTTTTCTCTAGAAAGCTGTTACTTTTCGGAAGCTAATTTAAATGTAGCTAGTAAATCAAATATATGATAAATTTCAGAGTATTCACGCAGTTTGCGTAGCTACATTGGCTTTATGGATTCCAGCTGGCATCTTGGTTGGTTGGCAATGGTTACCATTACTTATATACGGATATAGACCACATGTACCGCCAGCTTTGGCGTTAATTGCAGCCATCGCATCGGAGGTGAGGATACTTATAATAATTTAATATCATAGAAATTGGAAATTCTGAGAAATTGTCAGATTGTGACAAAGTGATTCTCTGGCTTTACTTTGTTTTTAAATTAATATTAAGGTAAAGGCCGCAGGACCAAGCAAATCCCCTTCAGTTTTCATTGGAAGTTACAATGCGTTTTTTTATTAGCAAACATTGCCAATCGTGGGGATTATGGCAACCCCTCCCTTTACCTAAGGGGAAGCTTTTGTTCAACAGTGGACGTGTTCCGGCTGATGATGATTAAAGAGATGTTTTCTTTTAGGCAGCGACAAGTGTTCCTGTATTATGCTTCATTGCTGGCGATGAAAGGCTCCGGGCAGCTCTACTTGGACGCATGCGCAAACAATACGCTCTACTCCAACCAGAACGAGCAAAACGATATAATCGTGCCTAGAAAGACGTAGGCCATTGAATAGTTCATGTCTCCGGGCCCTTAGCGGAGGTATTCCAAACGATGCCCCCCAAGATACGAACAGTGGCAGTCGTGATGCTATAAAAGAAGTATACAAGACTTTGTACACAAACATTTGAAATGTATATCTCCTACGCTTAAAATAAAAGTATAAGTTTCACACAAATGATCTACTTGTATTTAAACTTTAAAACCACTGCTTTGTCGTTTGTACTGCAGGTACTTACGTGCAATTCTTCCAACTACTCATGTTAGAACAATGAGGTAAGCAGCGCATAACGTAACTGGTGTAGTAGATAAAGACTGAAGATGCAACTTGAAAATCTGGTTTCATACTCTTTAGGGTTTTCATGTGACTTGCCATTCGTCTGCTCAACTCGTATAACACGCGTCTTCTAACTTGACTTTCTGAAATCCTATAAACTCACTAAACCTTACCTATGTACTAAATAATCTCGAACATAAAAAAAACGTTTTACGTGAATTGAAGATGGCATTAAATTATAATGGAGGTGATGAAGATACGTGTGTATGGAATGGATTATTTAATGATGGTGAAAGAGACATTTTGCAGCAAGGTTTTCTTCTCACAGGTAAAATACTAGACAGACTTTGTCTGTATGAATTGTTGTTCTTATATGATATTAAATACTTTCAGGGCTCTTGTCTGTTATGTTTACTTCTTGGTTGAGTGTGATTCTGCTGTTCACGAGTCTTCGGTTTGATAGCAGTTATCGTAACATGGCTAATTATACTATCGTTGCGTGCATTAGACGTATTGTACCAGTGATTTTACACCTACCTCTCGTCAAGTGCATTGAAACGTGAGTTGGAATTAAATATGTTGTTACATTGAAATAGGTTCCATTTGTTAGAAAGGTACGAGAAGAATCTTGTGGGTAAAACCGTGTTTGATATGAAAACATAATCTATGTTCTCATTTGTTCCTTTATGATTTGATGATGCTTAATTTGATTTTTTAAGATTATACTTAATCTGATGTTATGTTATACTTATTCTGATTAATAGTATTGGCTAAGTACAATAAATATATATTTTTTTAAGTTTTACTATAGTATATTTAGTATAATTTCTTAACTAGATATTAATGAATTATGCAAACAACCTTGTTTCTCAACGCTTGTAATATTTCAGTTTGTACGGATCTCAGACATTCTCTTGTAATTTTTTTGCTTTCTTGGAGACGTTTTTGGCTGTGTTCGAGGTCGAATGTCTAACACACATCTGTATTGAAAGATATGTTATTGCGAAGTATATAGCTAACGGTAAGTGATTTTTATTTATTTAATGTTAATGCTAAATAACATTGTATTAAATGACTTATTTGTTTTAGGCTGGCCGACACAGAAGAAGCACTACTACTTATACATTTGTCTGTGTGTGTTCTTTTCATTTGTGTATTCTGTACCACAATTATTTGGACTTGGGCGATATGGATATGATTTCCAATGCACATCTTGTACCTTCGACATGGTACTTCCAGATAATTGGCAGAGATACTTCATCATGGCCATTTTTATGCTTCGTAGCGTCAAACCTATTATCGTCATGTAAGTATACATATTGTTCTTATAAGTCTTATTGTTAAAACAATACTACTGACTACTAATACTATGTTACAAACGATAAAACAATATTTCAGGACGATGATGCTTATATGGGCGCGTGGTTTGGAAAGAAAACATCCTGATTTAATGAAGAACCAACATTTTACTCGGGTAAGACCTCAATGATAAACTACAGGCGAAAGTGATGTCCAATGCATTTCAAAAGACTGTGAAAATTGATGCATTTCTTTATTGAAATAGTGTGTTCCAACTCCTTGTATTTGTAACAGTGTTGTATAATATGCTATATAGGATAAAATAAAAATACTATATGTGTAAAATGAAAATGATATAATTTGGATTTTTTGTAGGTACCCCTGATTATTTATTAATAAGGTGCGAGAAAGAATCATGTTTATTTTAATATTCCAGACGGTAACTATAATAACACTGGTGAACATACTGTGTTGGACGCCCATAGCTTTGATAAGAGGAAACGTGGTGATATCGACTTTCATGTATGTGGACCTACTCCCGATGCCATCAAGTGTGTATGTCACGTGGGCCATGTGGATTCATTGGGTAAGTATATCTACGTATTGTTTGTAGAGCAGCATTACGTCCTATTATTGTTAAAATTGATAATATTATAATTGATAGATAATTGTTTACTTAACAACGTATCGAGAGAAGGAAACTATGCGAGCCAGCTAATTAGTAGCCCGTAATTGGCGATATTTTTGTGGCAATTGGCATAATTACCACTGTAGGCCATCGTAATTCGTGCAGACGAGACAACGTTGCCTCTCTTCCACTCGTTGCAATACCTTAGTCTCTTTACACCAACTCCTAGTGAACGTGTGGTCTAATCTCCGTCACGAGTCATATGGAATAAAGCCATTAAGCTGTATGACCTACACCTAGTTCAATTTGTATCAAATAGTCGGTGCGAACGAATCAAACGTTGTGTAAGCTTTAGTCGGAGTGACGTAATTGCGAAATAGTACACACTGACGAGACGCCAATCCAACTGTGACTCACGCTATGAGCATGATGGCGTAAGACAAATACGTAGTTTTATTAAACGCTATCAAAACGTCAAATTACATATTACTTGTGTTTTTGTGTGTAGGTATTTACGGTAATGATTGTATATGATTCTTACATTCACCATCAGTTTTCCTGTTAGCAATAATTCATCGCGGAGATGTTTTACTTAAGTTTTTAGCAAGGCGTTTTGTCAGTCTAGTTCTTACTAGTATATTATAATTTGTCGGTACTTTATTTAAATTAATCTTTTATAATTGTCGAATGTTATAATATCCCAGCGGCTATTTTCTTAACAATATCTAATTGGCTTAAAAGTAAGATGCAGCAGTTAGGTATGACGCTTAATTGATGGATAATGGAATTCAACTATAATAGCAGGCTCTGTTATTAACATAGCATAGTCAATATGCTATTGTTGTTAAGTTTGTATCCTTGATTAAGTATGCAATAAATTAAATCTCTCAATTCATCATCATCAGCCTGTTGCAGCCCACTGCTGGACATAGGCCTCTCCCAATGTACGCCTTGCTTTATGCATACAGTAGCTGCCTCACTCATTTATCAATGTATATTTTCAGGTTGCGCCTGCGCTGACTGTTATAGCAGTATTTCTGGTCGACAACAACATTCGTTGCAGAATGTTAAACATGTGTTCCAATGAAAATAGTGCCGATGACGTCAACAAGAAAGAATAATTTGAAAAAAATTTTTCAAGCTTATTTTTTTTTAATTTTATGGATTTATTCAATATCAGTTATTCAGGATAATGTTGCCTTTTCCGAGTATATTTTATACGTATGTAATGTAATATATATTTTTTTAAATAGCATGCAATCATACATTTTGTCTCGTGGGGTATGGGGAGATACGAAATAAATTCTGCTGTGGCAAGGAAAGTTAGTTGTAGGTAAAAAGGTTTTGGATCATATACTCAGTACTGTGTAGGCTGCTTAATTGTCGTTCTGTTGTCTTTTCCACAATTTTACATGTATATTGTTAATGATTATAGGTCTAGAAATAAAATACAAAACTTCTGACAGTTTAAATATATTATAATTTTAGATATTTATGTATAGTATACATAATAATAACGTTAAATAATGTATGAAATCGTATTAAATACGATCACAAGAATGCCAACAATATTATACAAAGAGAAAAAGATTTGTACGAAGAATATTAGCGCAGTCCAGTCACATAGTATGATACATTGTATGGTTACCTAATTCAGTCGAAATGTACATTACATGTATACTTTAATGAAGGCAGAAACCAAATTCAATCTAGTTCTTATCAACAAATTATACTACTGAACACAACGTGGAAAAATATCACTACTTACAGAAGAACACATTACACAGCAGCTCATCAAGGAAATTAAATAGCCGACGTACTTTGTAGATGATTATGTTATTACTTCTAAATTTACAAAAAGCACAATATGCCTTTACTAGGTACTTTTGATGACATCATATTCTACCCACGATTGGTCCACAGTAAGGCCATATATGGAGTAATAGTACACGCACACACATTACAGCACGACTAGTCAACACTTCTCTAGAAACTTATTTTTATTCGCCATTCATTGTTATCAAATAGTTGCCAAATTTAATTTAATATTATCGCTCTTGATTACAATTAGGACTACCAATACCATTTTAAAAGTTATCTTAATTAATGTATTTGTTTTATAATTATTATACGCGTTTCTACTTATAACTAATTAATCGATTGGTTGCAGTTTATAGGAAACGTATAGACGTCGGCACTTATTAGTTTAAAATATAAATCAATTAAAATAAAGTTGAAACAAAAGAATTTTATTGCACCTTTTCTTTAACGCTAACTAGTCATAAATCTCACATGCACTCACAACACTTCTTCTGGAATGGGTTCGATGGTTGTCATCGAGACGTTCGTCGCATTCATCCATCGCATTGATATTTACAAAGTCACTACTATCTTCACCATGATTAACATTAAACTTATTGTTCTCTTCTATTATTGTAGTTTTGTATACCCTGTTGCTGTAGGTGTCCTCAGTGGAGTCGGCGGAGCTCGGCGTGGAGGGGCTGTTGAGCACGATCACCGGGTACTCACGCCGCGGCCCCGGGCTCTCGTCCTGCTAGATCTGCTCCATCGCCGTGTTCTCCTCCCACCGCCTCTGCTGTCGCCGCTCGATCACGGGGATCAGGAACAGAATGATCCCACTGACCGAGATCGTACAACCAGCGACGTAAAATCCTGGCGCATACGAATGCAGCGTATCGTACAGCCACCCTGCAATAAGAATATCAAATAAGTCCATTTATGTTTTAGATAACAATCAGTTAGTAATAAATAATTATTATACAAAAAATAAATTACCTGCGAAAGGTGGTCCTATAAGAGAAGCAATTCCTTGGAAGAGTAAAAGAAGACCAAATGCATTGGTTAGTTTCTCGATGCCTAACAGGTCAACCAAGACAACTGAAGTCAGGCCTACGTAGGCACCGATAGTGAAGCCAAACGTTGTCGCGTATAAAGCGAGACCCCAAAACTCCCAGCATACGGTAGCCAATGCAGTCGCTGAAATCATTTACAATATACATATCACATAATGCTCATCCAAAAACCCCACGTATAATTAGACTATAGATAAGAATCGATTCTACTCACCGATCCCGGCGATTGTAAGGCACAGATTATAAGCTAATAAGCGGTTTACCCAAGGCTTATCACTTATGTAACCAAGAATAATTCTCCCAAACAAGTTCGATCCTCCTATTATAGAAATCAAGTACGGTGGATTTGCGATTCCTAGTTTTTCACTCATTGGTACTGTATAAACGTATGGGATGTAAAACCCGATACTTGTCAAAAAGTTTGATATAGCAAACAAAATAAAAATAGGGTCCACAAGGAGTGATAAATCAAGCATTTCGGCTAGCGCTGCTTTGAATTCTGTTGAGCATGGTAACCAGCCACATCTCGCTTCGGGTTCTGTTTTAATTGAAAGTGCTCTTTCCGGAGAAGTAGACTTATATCTGGCAAGACTAGTCATGCTTCCTTGATACAAAACGTCTGGCCTTTGCATGATGCCACTGCCGTGTCTCGAGTGTGGCGGTTTTTGTTCATGTGGTTTGTTCAATGCGGGTTGGGAAAGCGTTAGTCTTGAAATATCAGTATCGTCAACTTTTCCATTAGCTCTGATGACGTGTTCCGTACTTTGAGATCGTTTTAAAGGCGATGTGTTATATTTTGGTAACATGGGTTCTGAAGCTGGCGTTCTTGGAGGTTCGGGGACAGGTTTAAATATAAGGCCTAATGGAATGCAATTCAGTATTAAGGCACCGATGATCGCCATAGCACCGCGCCATCCGTAATTGTCGATTAAAGCTGATGTGATTGGTGCAAACAAGAATGTCCCAAGTCCCGATCCACATACCGCGATACCTGAAAAAAACCAACCCATCATTGTAATATGTTTGTTTATAGTAAAAGTAAAAGCAATGTGTTTTTATATCCTATAGTTATGATTGTTTTGTTCTGCTAGCGCACCCGCAGATAAGTTATTATACATACAACTACAAGCTGATACGGTAGGTAGTAAATAAAATAAAATAAAATAAAATAAGTAGGTAGAGGTCACATATTTCCATTTGCTTAAACTCTGACTTACTCGTTTAGGCTAATTTACTCTCATCACTTTCCTATTATATCCTATAACAAGTTATCTCTGAGTCTCTGAATTAAGTTAGTAATTTTTTAAGAATTTATTTACCGGTGGCAAGACTTCTGTATCGTTCGAACCATACTGTGACGCTGACGATAGCAGGGAGGTAGATGAGGCCGAAACCGAAGCCAGTTCCGACGCCGATGGTGAAGATGAGAGTTAGCACGTTGCCCGCGAATGCTGAGAGCACCACGCAGATAGACGCCATCAGCGCACCGGCCACCGTCACGGCGCGGCATCCCCATCGGTTCACGAAAGAGCTTGATATTGGACCTGAAATGATATTTAAGTTTGAATTAAACATATTGTAATGCTTTGTTTGATTTTCACTGTTAATGTAGTATATCTATTAGGAGTAAAATTGTTCAGGAAACCTACAAGCCTTAATTTTGTATGCTACCAAGATCAAATATTAATCGCGATATTTTACATGTTAAATATAGATATTTAGTTATTTACTCAAAAAACTGTGCTAGGTATTATGTTTTTGTTATCAAGTGTATGCAGCATGTGATCACGGTACTAAACACATCAGCAGCTGCTAGATGAATCATTGTAAAGTGATTCATTTGTTTTAGCTTTTATCTTATTACTCCAGCTGTACTCAGTTTCACATGTACATAAACAACGTTAAGCAGAGTTCATTTGAGTAAATTAGAATTTCATGTCAATTCACTTTACTAAATAAAACAGGGTAGCAGCGGTAGCAACCCACCCAAAACAATTCAGATTACATGTTCACTCTATCATTTAGGTCGTGCTCGGTAGGGATCCGTATCAAACGTGCTGTGATAGATGGCATCATTACTTCGGCATAGTTGTTCAAAGCTAGAATAGTGTGATATTAAATTAATTACTTACCCGAACTGAGTGTGACCCCTACGAGGATAGAAATGATCCAAGCGGTCTTGCCTTTACCCTCATCGAAGTAGGTCAGGAACTCTGCATAGAACACGCCAAACGAATAGGTCATGCCATCAGCTGGAATTAAAAATATTCTCGTTATTATAGAGCCATAAAACTGAGTGTACTTTTTATTAACAAGTTAAATATGCTCTGGAATATAAATCATTTTACAATTACTATGAAAGGCACGCAAATTAAAAAAATACGATATAAGTTATATTGTGGATCTAATTCATGAAAGTAGTGCCATAGCCATAGTACATATCACTACCATTGCAGATTATTATGTACAGTACTCTCGCGAGGAGAAAACAGATAAATTAATTATCAACACTGAAAGTTATAAATCCTATAAATGCGTGTTGAAATGTCAAGTGCTATGTTTGTACGGCTCTATCATCACTGGCATCGTGCACAATAATGGCACAGTTTAATAATAAAGTAGGTTAACATGATAGGCATATGCAGAGACAATATCGATGCAGAGGAAGAGTGAACTAGGAGAATACGCGACCACTTCTAAACAAAGGCACGCGCTGACAATAGGACGAGAGTCGACGTCAAAGAAGCTTCCTTTAGCATTCAATGATACGGGAAAAAAGTCTTTAGTACAACCTTAAAGAGATGCCACGTGTCTTTATAATAGTTTATTACACAAGAAGGGAAATAGTCTGTATAGCGGCTGCTCTACAGATACTTGATACAATTTAGCAGACTTTATCGAAGACAAAATACACACAGGGTACGTGTGGTCGGATCTTACGAGTTAATTAATAAATAGAGGAAAATAGTTAAGACTCCGTCTACTATTCCCGTGGGCTTATGAATATAACAAACATTAAAATGTACCAAGGGAAGTTACAATAAATTATTTAGACTACAGCTTAAGACCCTAAAGACTGAATTATAAATCATTACCGCATTATATCGAGAGATGGCCTAAATAACAGATGGAAACAAAGTTAACGGACCGAAAATGGCGGGCGGTTAACTCGTGTTCTGAATAAAACAACGCAAGGATCTTAAAGGGACGATACTCGTACTTCATTAGATAAACTTCGTAAAGAAATTTGAAAATGCGAATTTTTCATTCTTCTACAGCCATTAGAGATTATAACTATTTATAACTTATGTATAATCGTAAGTCGCAACTGTTCCCTGGAACAGTTACTTGTTTTAGAATTAGCATCCATCCAAGTTTTGACTATTATTCGAACATATTTAGGTATGTATTTGAATAAATATCACAAACACTAGAAACACACTAGGAATGTGTTATAAGGAAATGTGCTTATACGGAAAATGCACATGAAATTGATGATAAAGGTTATGTTAATTTGCTGATAAACCGTTCTCCTTGTTGTTTTTAATGTGAGTGTCTCGTAAGCAAAATAAGTTTATAGGTATGTTACTTAACTCTGCTCTACATTAAGTGCCTAGATTCCTGTTTCTCTAACTAATAATTACAACTATGTATAAGGGAATTTGACTGTCACGATATTTGTCAATTTCAAGGCTGAAAAGTCTAGCTTTTCTAATAGATTTATCATAAAACATGATGGTAGATATTAAGACAATGTTTCACGTGATGTTTCGTACTATCAATCATGTTGTGTGACATTTACATGAATTGGAAAGAAAATCAAAAGATATTGATAAGTCTTGTCAAAACATAATAGATTAAAACGATTCTTACATAATTATTTAAATAGGTATGTTTTTAGAATTGACGAGCCGGATACAGTTGCTCAAGGTTGCAGATTCAAACCGAGGCAAGTATCAATATGATCCTTTCAATGTGATTAAGCACTTTCTAATTTTACAACACTGATTAACGGCCAAGGAAGACATTTTTTTTTCCTTACTAAGTTTAATACTTTGTGCTTAATGTAATTCTTCTTCTATATGAAGACGTATCTTTGGTTTATTTTGGTACTTGTTTACTGATTATGTCGCGATGACCATAAATGTGGTGATGAGTTGAACACTTCGAATACGTATTCGAATCACTCGATATTACCAACCATGGCGAAGTTTGAAAGTAGGTACTTCCAATAGGTAATCATAGGATATTATGAGTTAATAACTTTGATGAAGTTGTTCAAGGTAATCCGAGGTGTAGAGACCGATATTAAACTCATATTTTTATAAACGCCTCACGTAGATAAAGTTTCGGGCACACTCAGAATAATGAAATGATGTGTCAATATTAATAATAATATATGTACTTTTGAGAGATCTATGAGCAAATCCCTTAGGCCCGTTGAGTGATGGATTTATTTACACAGAAAACATTTTTATGTTAACGGAAAATAAGTTTTTCCGTAACGGCGCGGCGAGGCGTGTTGTTTTCTAAAAGCCATCAATAAAAGCGTAGTGATGTGTTGAAGGTTTTTTGTCGAATAAATATTGTATAGTTATTAACTATTTTAATGTATTAAGTGTAACTGAATTTAGAGTTTAAACCGGGGTTTATTTACAGCTACAAAATGTTTTATCTACAGTAATGAACTATTTTAACGAAATAATACATAGATTTTTACAGTATTAATAGGTTTTCTGCCCAGATGGTAGACTAGTTGGTCATATATTCATAAATATAAGTCATAGGAGAGGGAAGAGGTTAATCTGTTTGTAAATGTAAAAAAAAAATAGTCTAAATAAGTACCTGTAGGTACTGTCGCTGTTAGACGTTGACCGTTTTAGTTGTAAATGAAGGCTATATTATAGATAGAGGAAATGTAGATTTATAATGTTGGTATGAGTGTAGCTGTGGGTATTTATATGCTTCCGATAATATTCGCATTATAGGTCAGGTGGTCGCAGTTGTTATTGACGACGGTAACCATTTGCCTATCTTATCGGGGAATAAAGGAGTGATGGACTATCAAGTCAGAATATAATCTGGAAACATTAAAGATACAGGCCTCACGTGTAGAAAAGCCTACGTGTTATTTCAGAACAACACGTATTGTCTGTATCGTTGAACAAAAAATAACAGCCTGTAAAAAACATGTTCATTTTACCTATACTATTATACTATTACTGAATACAAGTAATAAATAATTTATAGAAAGGAATATCTACACAAAGCTATAATTATGTTTTCTTTTTTAACGTAAAAAGTAAAATATTTATTGGAGTAGAGTAAATATCATTTCCTAACAACCTTTTAATGCTTGTTAAAAGCCAAAGGTAAAGGGACGTCAACCTTGTTGAACAGTTAAACGATATCACGATTTATGATTCTCGATTGCGGCATCTATATTCATTACGTACAATTCCATGTCAATGTCTTGCATAGTTTTCTATACTGTATTAAAACATGCAACGATGTCTTACATGTAGATAAGTCATCGCTGCATGTTTTAATACACGATAGAAGGAACTGCGCTACATGCGATAAATATTAAAGGGTAAATAAACATGTTTACCCTTTAGTAGGTATTTGGTAACGCATTTCAAAGGAGATAAGTATTATAATTAACTCGCATTGGACCTGTGTACTTAATTACAGAGTACGAGGTCGTTGGCCCTCGACATGTAAATAATGTCAATTGGCACAATTTGTTCAATACAAATCATTTTATTAAATTCCTACGCAATTGCCTACGCACGAGGATACGACCGATCTATGTGGTTGTTTCGTAAAAAATTACCGTCAAGTTTGTAGGTAAGTAGAGAGAGTAAATTGGTGACCACTTTTCAAAGAAATATTTTGTTATTGTTACAAGGCTGGAGTACATACTTGTATTTAAGAATACATCACATGCATATAACGAATACAGTAATTACGTAAGTTTTTGGCTTCGAATCGTATTGCAGTAAAATGTCTGCAGTGTTCAGTGTATACGGCAGATATCACATATTGAGTAGAACACAGGAGCGCCGTTTTAAATGTTACCTCGGCCTTGACTTGTGACGATATATATATTTTGCTAGTCCCGAATTAGTACGAAGCGCGATTTGGTGGGAGCGGTGGGGTTACTTTGGCTGTTGATTTTACGAAAACTGTAATCCCAAGGTAAATGTCGGGGTAACCGATTGAATGAATGGGTTTGTCTCGTTAATCATATCTGACACAACTTTTATTTTAGCACCATCATTGTTGTTAGCTCAATGGAGTTCTGTAACTAGACGACACGTGACATATGGCCAAAATGGCATGCATGTGCAAACATTACCCCGTACGTATTCATAGACGAATCGTAGTAATTCATGGAAATGCGGGTCGAGTCTATAATTGGGCTTAATTCTAAGTTAATTTTGTAATAGATTATATCTTAGTAGGTACTAACTACTAGCTCTACATATAATATTTATACATATGTAGAGCTACTAGTATTTATACATTCATTATATTACAAAGATTAGGTACTAGTGTGATATTTGTTGTAGATATTTAATCTTCTAGGATATAAAATGAATCACAACTTATAGGTAAGGTTATCGTTAAAGATTATCTGGCTTATCGGCTTAGAGTAATTGTATTATCGTAGACCAGAAGTCCCGGCAACAGTTATCAATGTATGATACAGTCGTCTTTCTATTATCTTCGCGTTGTTTGATTGTATCTGATATTATATTTATCATTCCATCAATGTAAAGTATGAGTGATGTATTTTTGTTATTCAAATAATACGTTGACTCGAAATTATTTTTGTTTTCTTGTGGGTGTGTTTTATTATATACCTACCTAAGTACAACGAGATATAGCCAAACTCGGAATGAATATCCGATCATCACTGCCATTGCATCATATCATGATGTGACGAAATATTGCTGTGCAATCAAATCTTGTAAAATAAGCATGTCTTAATACGCGATAAAATGTTTCTCAGAATAATAAATTATATATTATCACGGACATGCATGTTTGTTAAGTCCTGACACAAAAATAGTAGTACAATATAGTATCGAAACTAGTCGAAAGAATTATCTGGAGGTGTAGAAGATGTTTTATTACAGTAACAAAATAACATTTGATTTTGTTTCTTTTTATATGTAATTTTTATAATGTTACTTTTTTTATAATAATAATAAGTTTATATAATAGTAATAAGTCATAAGTGCCTAGCTATCGCATTGGGTAGTACTCACCTGTAATGATAGTTTTAAGGTTTCGATAAATAAATAAACATAACCATTTTTCAATTATTTCGGTAAGCATAACAAACATGACCCATTCAGAGCTACCTGGGTCGGTTCAGGTCCAAAAATATTAAATAATGTATTAGCACGACGCACATTAGGTATTATTTCTCTCATAACTGCTGTAATTAATAATGACAGTAGTAGTCAATTATTGTCGGATAAAACCTTGAAGTCTCTTCCGTTTTTCCGCACTGTGTTATCGTGCAGTAGGTGCCAATGTTGCCACCTTTGACCCCTACACTATAAATGGAATCTTCTGGGCAAATCATTGGTCTTATAACCTACGATTGTAATAAATATAAGCAATTTGTATGTTTGTTAAATATTTTTTCCATTGCGAAATACTTGTTTTCAAAGGAATCGAGATTTATTACATTGTGTGATCAAAGCGATAAGATAGTCATATGACGTTTAATAAATCTCACCATATCAGTTAATATGTACAAAAAATATCGTAGTTGTTAATTTACTTAAGACTTTTGAAGAACAAATAATTATAGCAGCAGTTCCAGTAAATTAAAACTTGTCAACAATTCTTGAAGACAAGTATATTATCTATAAATAACTAAATTAGGATACTCAGCCATACATAATATAAATAAAGAAGTAATTTACAATCTTTATTTATTTAAGTAATGACGCTAGTACCGACAATGTCATTACTATATTATTGTTTTGATTAAATATTATGGCGTGGGGTCGTCGGCCAATGTCTGCGCAGTGATAACAACAATAGATCAACAAAGAGGTCACATTGCCAGTAATACGATTCTTTGCAAAACAGACGCATATTAATAGCACATTCATATTATGTATTAAAACATTTACGTACATACATATATTTGTGCAGCAGAATCGCATTGATACTCTGAGGTGCGTTTAGTTCTTACACGTGTATACTGAAACACTCGAATTTACTCAATAGCTTATACCTATTAACATAAATTACTAGATTTAATTAATACTGAAAATTAATTGTATAATTTCATACTCATTGTTTCTCCATCTATTGTAATAAATTAGAAAGACGAGAAAGGTAGCGAGTATTGAGTAAGTCGTAGTAAATTAATGGTTTGAATCACCGGTAGGATAATTTGATATTCGACCTTTGCGTTTTAATTTGATTTCTAATTATCTCATGACAAAGGATAATTTCAGTATTGATCTTCTGGTGAACTGGAGACGAAACTCGTTATAAATTGCTACAATGAGCAGAGGTAAAATACAGACTTGGTAATCACCAGGCTTGACATGCCATGGTGGTTGTAAATTGTAATCTTTTAGTGTCGGTGTTTGTGGAGTGTATGCTAACTATTTTGTATTTATAAATGCGAAAGTGACTCGCTGTACCCTTTCAACTCTTCATAAATATAATGAATTTTCTTATGGTGCTAGAGGGCTTCAACTTTAGAAAAGGACAATATTTTCACGTGGACGATTGTTAGTGTATAACAAATTCACCAATGAGTATTTAATATTAACACAGTTCTAATGTGCCAAATATCGTGCCCTGTATGATAGTAGTACATTAATAAAATATCTGTATTCTTATTATGTAATAGATAATGTATACTTGACTATCTAAATAGTGTAAGGTGACTGACGCTTACTGCTAGTAGTGAATACATTGATCCACCTCTAAGGCTTGTGTTAGGATTAATGGGGCATATACGCCCGCATAATGCGGATTACCGTAGGCATGTAAGGGTGTGATAGTGACATCGTGTTCACATAATACGTAACTATTTGGTTAGCAATAGTGACTTTATAATTGAATTAACACATGTCACTGGCGTTGTTTAGATAATCTTTGAATTAAAATTTAGTACAGCAATTAAATGAAAACCAAAATCGAATGTCCTATAAAAGAGGAAATTCGAGAGAACAGATTCATGATTATACTAGTAAACTAAACAATCATAAAGACTCAATTGTAAACCTTTTAAGGATAATAAATAGCACTTAGATAGCTGCAATTTGCTCACACATAATGAACACATACACTTTTCAATGAGCCATTGTGATATGTGTTTATCCGTTAATGCTAACCAAAATCGCGCATAGATGTGTTTACGGTCATGCATGTAAGCTTGTTATATGCTTCACGTGTATTAAGGATTTACGGCTCGTGTCTAAGTGGCCGCAGCCCCGGCTATCAGTACTTACAACAATTGATATAGCTGGAATGTGATTATCTCGTCAAACAATCTGAGATGCGATCGAAACCTTCGTAAACTATGATATATTCGGTTTTTTTGTGTAATCACTGATCTGTCTTTTTTATCTTTTTGGTATAAATAAGTGTTTTAAGCTCCCTGCCTTGATGTCGAATACGATTGTAGTGCGTGGGGTTTAGATTGGATTTACTACTCAAACAAGTAGGTACTATTGCATACTACTATACTAGGTATTATTCTTACAAGATGTACACTAATGTAAGCCTATTTTAATTGGCACCTATGTTTCACCCAGATGAATGGCTGAAACATACATAGGTGAGAAGTAAGAATGAAGAGTGGTGTTTAACACCACTTACTTTCTTTCTTTTTGGAGAATATCGACCTGACGTTATAAAATGTATAAGTGTAACATACAAATTAAATGTTACATAAATAGTCCTAGAGATATTCAGGTCTATAACCTTAGTACCTACTTAATTAAGTGCCCATAAGTGTTGTTATTTCATTTAGCGACCGTAAAATAGTGAAGGTGTACTCGTGCGGTTTAATTGGCCATATAAGTTGAACACTCAATTTAACTAAAATGTAAGGTTTGATTACATACTTTGCGGACGTAAACTAAATTGGCGAGGCGCACTGAGCCCGCCCTCGTTAAATAGTCATGGTATCTTCAACTATTACTTCAAACGTGAAATATTAAGGATTTAAGAAATATTTAAATTAAATTGGTAAAAGCTTATACTTTCTATTCAACACAATTTAATATTAAAATTATTTTTGATTAAAATTAACCGTGTGTACTGTGGTGGAATAATTAAAAATACAATTTGATTTTCAGCAAAGCGAGCCGAAAGGAGCAACAAACACACTATGAGACAGGCTTGCTACGTAACTACGCTCAGGTGAAAACCTCTGCCTGCCCCATTGGTAGATGATTGTACCAATGTAATATGTATGCAATCATAGCTTGCACAACATTTAATAACACGTATAAAAATAAGCCTATGATACACCAACGTCAACTGAGATAATCGACCGCTTATACTTAATAATCTATGTATAATGATTAACGGGCGTACGCATACAAGATACTATCGGTTGGCAATCGCCCAGCTATGTTTACGATATGTACCACTCTGCTATCAACATCCTACTCAATACTTTGTGCAGATAAAAAAATGTAAGTGTTCTGAATGACCAGTTGCTATGAGGCTATTGTTATGTAATATGTAGTATTATACCTAGTAGCATTACACCTATTTACCTACATAGATGTACTAAGATAGCTGTATCATATGATTAGATGCCGCGGGGGAATACGTATCCGTATGTTTTAGGTAGTTCATGAATAAATTACACCTGCCTGAATATATACAGGGTAATTAATTTCTTTTACGACCGATCGAGTCACTCGACTTCTCACATCAAGATACATGGAGGTAGATGGGTGCTACATTGCTATAATGATAAAATAAGGTATATAAATTAAAGTACGTACCTATGTGAGTTATTCTAATTTTTAAACTATCTTACTGCAATGTTTCACCAAAATCCATTCAGTAGTTTTTGCGTGGAAGAGTAACAAACATTCATCCATCCTCACATACATTCGCCTTTATAATACAATCATATTATTAATTTGGTAGAATAGGAATTGAGTAGAGATATACAGCGTCAAAATTGTGTCAGTTAAAGTCAAGAAAAGATCGTAAATGTCCAGATCTACCTAGATAAAAGATGGTTTCATTTATCCTGATAACTCGAATTATCTCTCGCCTGTCGGGAAGTGACGTCAACGCGTGACCCGTAATTTTGTTCGTCTTGACACGCGAAGCTCATTCTCGACAATGATATGTATCACGCACTCACGCCCCCGTTACCCAATACCTGGAATTATCAATTAAATACCTACGAGGACGTAGCACACAATGAGATAACGATACGTTCTGAGCCTTAAATAAATAAATCTTACATGGGTACCGTTTATTTTCTACTCAAACACGTCAAAATTAATAATATCTTAAGTTAAACAAGTCAGACATGTAAATATACATTTTGTAGCCATGAAAATGTGTTTCTAAATAATTAATAATACCCTGCGCCGTGACGTTCCACCGGCATTATTTATATTTTTCCGGAGTAAAGCTAAGGTTATTTTACACACCTAAGTGAATTTATAACTTGTACACTAAAAACAGACAGTTAGTTATTTAATTTAGATAATTATTATAAAATTAATTTCTTGAATTCGAATTTCATGGAATGATTTCTTGGAAATTTCCAGGCCTCTTATAAATTGGACTATCTTCTTTGAAAATAGTATCTAACAAAACGGAAATTAGGTATTTAAAAAAAAAAACGACTCACTTATTATAAAGTCAACATTATCGTATCTGGCAGGCGGGAATTAAAATGAATTCAACCATTTTGAACCGCCGCTATTAAAACAACGATATTTCTCACCCCCTTTGCCAGAGTAAAGCGGTGGAAGAGGTCTGACTTAATGAATGAGATACATTCATCGCAGCGGTCTGCGATTCTTTATTTGCAAAGGCCCTGTGAAATGTCAGGATATTAATATGAAGGCTGGAACGTCACTCAGATTTAAATCCGGTGGAGGGAAATAAAGACGTGATAAACGGATCTGCTGACGTCGAGTGGGATGTGGGCTTGCGTGTTTATTATAAGTTTGATACGCAAGCATTGGTTGGAATCGATTTATGAATTTCGTCTATCATGTCGATATACGCTATGCAATAAAATTGCTCAGGCCGTGGATAGAAGGTTAGCAGGTACCCAGGGGCCCTAGACATGCGGCAAAATACTTGACGAATATAAATAGAATGGAATAGAATCAAATAAAGTATGGGAATAACATAATATAATGCTCCGATATTCTAATCTATGATTATGACTAATATCAATCGTATAGTATGTGTTTAATTCTGTTTGATTGTTATTGTTCTTAACTTTCGGTGTTTTCACTTATTTTAGGCTCCAGGCGTATTCATTGAGTACATATCTATCGCTGTACCGGACAGTTTGTTCTTGAACTATTTTTGAGATAGCAGGTAACAGGTGTTAGTATGTAATCACTACCACGTATTAAATGATATAGCATCAGTCATAACTGTTTGCTATAAAATCACAGAAGCTGTTATCAAAATGTTTAGTAAACACTAGATATCGTGTAGCTACTGCAAATTAAACATTATATTGTTTATACATCAAATAGTTTACTTTAGTTGCAAACAAATATATCTGGATACCTATTAAGGAGACGTCTTTAACCTACATATATAAAGACTATAGTTGGTTCAATCCACGATTATGTCCTATTTCCAGAAAAACTTTTTAAAATATCGATAGAATGTTTCTAAAGTATTTTTGTATCGATACATTTAATGGTTGATATCAAATACCTAAACGTTCTAAGACCAATTAAACTGAAATTCTCAAAATCGAATGATCCTAAAAATCATAAATCTAATAAATAATAATCTTTGCACAGAATCCGACCTATCTAGAGGTTTTTTTTTATACTATTATACATCTTTATTCCATATACATATTATTATGGCCTACTTTTTTAAACAAAACGCTCTAATTACAAATTAAAAAAACTAGTACAAATATATTTTACGGAATAAGTTTCAGAAGAGAAGCTCGCAGGTACGTCGCCCTACTAATGCAACGCAAGCTTTTGACATTACCATTATTATCTACTTTATATACCGGTTGTACTTACGTCGGTGTTCGGGAATGCCCGACTAGTTTCGGACTCTAACGGAGCCCTTATTCATGAGCAGGTGACGCGGCGGGGTCGCGAGCCGAACTCATCACACGAATATTAACGTGAGTACAACCGGAATATAGTAAATGATATGGATAACACTCACGAAAGTTATACCGTTAACTTTTCTTTTGTTATACATAGATATAATATTGTATTTACTTTGAACCACGATGAAAGAGACTGGCCCCCACGACACGGGGAATCCTAGTGTGGAGACCAGCGATTTATCTTGATTTAAACTATGTATTTTCTGAACAAATAATATATAAGCGTCTGTTATATCGGTTAAGCCTTGTAAGGATACCCTGCTGTAGGGAGGATCTGTTTTAATAAAACATTAATAAACGGTAAACACAAAGATTAAGTGCCGAGGCTTTAGGTCAAAAGGAGGAAGAGAATAAATAATGTAATATTTAATAGATAAATAAAATAATAGAAAATTACGGTACTTACTAACGATATGGATCATAAACGAAGCGAAGACCACCATCCACCCCCAGCCTCCATCAGGCGGCGGCGGGGGACTCTCCGAGCTCTCGCGGGAGGACTCCGGCGGCGCATGCGCACCGTTTCCATTCTTCTCACTCTTCACCACGCTGCCGTGAGACATCTTCAGTTCCAAGCTTAAATAACTCTCTTTGGCACGATATTATGGTACTTTCTCTGACACTAAGGCAGTTAACTTGATATGAATTCTTACAGTTCCCTAAATATCACCTCTGTGGTTATTCTTTAAAATCTGATTTAATATTAAAAATATGTTGTACGTTTTCAGTATATTGTCAATAAGATATGTTATTGATTTATTATGTGCTTCCTATTATTAATTATCAACACAAAAATATATTCACTATGTAAAAGATTTATATCTAAAACAGCGGGGAAGCAAAGTTATGGAAGAGATGAATTAAATAATTGGTAGTATGAAAATTCTAAGTGTGGTCAAAGACCATGTCTTAAGACCTATCTGCGGTTCAAGACCTCAGTGTCAAATATTGATGTGTGCCAGTATACGCAGAACATCTTTCCTTTTATGCGATTCGTTATCTGAAACAAAACATAACTATAATATAACACTTTATCACAGAACAAATATATAAAACAGTTTACATTTAAATTAGGCACTTTACATTAAAATTTGTGTAATAAAACACAAACTAATAATTCTATGAAAATGTCCATATATGACTCAGTTTATCATTAGATAAATTAGCGGTTTGAACACTTTTTTGTTTAATTGTCTTAACTAATAATATAATGTACCGGTATCTTGTTTATTATATTATGTGCACAATTGATAGCATAAAAATCCCAAGCATAAAAGACAACCATATAAACTAGACTGACACCCGAGATTTACACAGGGGAGACGCATTTGTGTGATCGCATAATATCAATGAATATTTTGCAATACCAAAATGATTTTGTACGGAAACGTTTGAAATGTTGGCATACTGACGACTAATGTTTACAAACTAATGCCTAGTAATATTTCCATTAAAGATCCCCACACCGTGCAAAATTAACTTAACAATAAAGCAGTATTATAGAGAGTATAAATACGAGTTACTCTACATCCTATCTAGACTGGTTGGAGGCTCAATCTGTTTCGCCTTTTTATCCGCTGACGCCTCATAAGACCCCTCTTGGGGTGGTCGGCTATAATATCGCGAAAAAAGACCTTTCCAGCACTTCATTTCACAGAATTGGAATTAAACATGTTTTACTCTTACCTAGCAATCATATAATACAAATACCCTTACTTGCAGCAATCACTTTCACTTTTAGCCTTAGGTCTGTTGCCATAACAACTATCATCACTATTTATCCATTTTTTGCATTGGATTTGATCAAAAAACCATGAAAGGACTCGACATTGATTGGTTTTACTTTATATTGCCGATTACACGTGTTGCTTCTATATTAAGTTTTCATCAAAGTGTCCATATTTTGCAGCCGACTATAATGTATCAACTTATCTGTCTTATTCTGGTGGCACGGTAGGTTTTGAGATGGTAAATTCTTTTCGCGCAGCAGAAGTAGCTGTTTGTTCACACCACAACAATTAGGGGTAATATTATAGTATCTATTTTATGAGGATACGTAACTGATCAGATATTTTTATGATAGGAAAACAAAGAGTAAATATTATAGGAGTGATATTCCTATAACATAAAGTTTATGATAGAAAGGTCTGTCTCGCGTAGTAGGAACTACTTGGTGTACATAATCTATGGTCTCGCGCCACGAAGATTTACTCTGAAACAGACTGCTTTTCATTGGCGATACATAATACTAATGTATTCACGTAGAAATATATCAAGAATATAAGAATTAAATACTCTATACATTTATATTACAGCACAATAATATGTATAATAACTTTGTTGACGACATGGTTCATTAATATAAAAGGAATTATTGACATATCGTTCTATTTGATTGGTATTTCCTGGTAAAATACAAAAGATCTCGAAACTCTTTTGACTATAAATAACTGACTTTTTTTCGAAACGGCACGTGCGAAGCGAAGAGACCAGATTCGTTCATTAGAATTGTCGATTCGTCGACCAGATTCATCCATTGATTGCTGACTCAGTTTTCTATCGTGTAACGTTAATATTCAATACTTTTTTGTACCATAATTCGATCATTCAAACTCACTCTGAAAGGCTTTTATAGAATGTAAACAAAGGTACACAGGTCAAATTTTCATTCAATTTTCGGTGATTACAATGTCACAGGTACTAAATTTCATATTTTTTTTATCATGTTTCCATTTGTTTAGATAATGGTAATACAAACAAATATTTAAACTACGCCAATTCGCAATAAAAATGTTGATCATATAATATGCTTGTAAAAGAATTAAGTTTACAATATTGATGTAGAACATGAGATAGTCTCGTAAAAATAATAATATCTTAGCACGAACTCATATTTATCAGTAGATAAGTAAGTCAATATCTATCATTAAAATTTGTCTAAGTTGTTAATTTTAGCAATCTAAATCAGAAAACATCAAATAATTATTACAATTATCTACATGTCTTCTGGTGAATTTACTAATACTAAATTATTACCCATTGGTGTTCTATGGGGACGGCTTTTGTTGAACAGTGGACGTCTTTCGGCTGATGATGATGAAAAAATTATTACCGAACCTGTTCATTTAATATGACAATCTCTTTGAACTTCAGAACTATAGTTCTTTAATCTCCTGTAACCTCATAATCCCATTTTCATTTTCAACCATAATCCCATTTTCAGAGCTATTCAGTTTTAGTATGAGTTATAAGTTAAGCTTGGAATATGTTTCAAAGTAAAATACAATAAAGACCAACAAGCATGACATTTTGCGTGTTTCTACAAAGTCCAAATTCTTTTGGAACTGGCGAACTCAATAAAAGTATATTAAGGCGTATGAAAAAGGGGGAGGTAACATGATGTTGTAGGTAGCTGGGAGTGAAAAGAGTTTAATGAAATAAGCAAAATTTTGATGATCCATTGGTAGCGGGAATAATAAATACGCATAAATATGTATCCCGTAGAGTGCCGGGCCAGAATATATAGTACCTCCCCATTTCGTCCCGTGGGTGTCGTACTAGGCCACTAATGGAAATTCTAGAAGATGGGCAGCAGCGTCTTCTCTAACTTCACGATCAATACTGTGATCCCCAAGCCGCTTGCCAATCGTGGGGATTATGGCTACACCAACCCTTTAAAGGGGGATGCCTTTATTCAACAGTGGACGTCTTTCGGCTGATTATGATGATAATATATCTCTTGTATGTTTAATTTCGATCGATGATATCGCATCTCGTCGGAATAAGTGATTTATAGATAAGATACCTAATATCAAGTAATATTACCCAGTACACACAGATAGGGATTTATCCGTTCAATCTATATTGTACAATTAACATGTTTTACTTCGATTAATAAGCTGGACTCATGGCACCATGAAGTATGTCGACACATCTGGAATCTTTCATAATTTTTTCAGTAAAGTCATTTAATTTAAGACTTTTCTTCATGTAATAATAATAAAGCGGTAGCACGAGATATATACCATTTACAAACCACTTATTCAACTAAGAATGTATGTAAAAAGGTTACTATTTATTTAAGGTTATTAGTACCTACCTGCCTGGATGTCAATTGCATTCATGTGCATGTAACTAAGTTAATAAATCACATAAGATATACTTGTCCGTACTTGCATTAATAAGTATTTATTATGAACACGTGTTTCTTAGAATAAAGATTCCAGTCATTCGTTTATGATAACTAAACTTGATGTACGACGGGTATATCTATCAATGTACCTATAACTTAATGTCAGATACCACTGGCTACAGATATCTGTATTCATAAAAACGTGTCACCCATAAACACTCGATAAATCTGTCACCGAAATACATGTGTTTGATAAAACGACACTCTGGTACACTCGTACACTTATAGGTCACATATAAAAACATGCACTATCACTTATTTCTTCGGCGCTGAGATTGTTTTTCTTCAACTATTACTGAATTGTCATAAGGGATCACAGTCTCCTTTTGGGACTGCCTCGTTGGTCTAGCGTTTGCTAAGCACGACTGCTGAGCACGAGGTCCTGGGTTCGAATCCCGGGTCGGGCAAAGTGTTACTGGGTTTTTCCATTAGGTAATTCTTAGTAGCAGCACGGAGTCTGGATTGTTTTATATTTTTGTGCCCGGTTGATGGCAATAGGTTTGCCCCCTATTACATTGGGACCTAAAAAGCATAACTGGCGAAATGTGGATGTACTATATGTGCACCTCTGCCTACCCTTTCGGGGAATACAGGCGTGATGTTATATTAGTCTCCTTTTGGGGCTGGTAAGGAAAAGCGCTCACAGGCGTATTTATGTACCTGTTACATATACAGGTATTTATGTACTTTTTGATTCGTGCCATTTTAAGCTATATCAGCAAGTCATTTAATTACGGACATATGCAATGACCGATAACATAGAGCTCTATAAATATGAATCAAGTTAACTCAAGATTTATCTATATACCTATAGATATATTAAGTATATGCTATAAATGTATTAAGTATATACTATAGATGTATTATAAAGCCAAAGTTTAACAACCCGACGTTATAATGAATAATGTAATAGTTTCTCAGAAATTAGATCGTAACAATAATTATGCATCAAGTATCGCCTTGTACCTACTGCACATTAATATACATATAGGTATGTATGTAATTGATAAGAATTATCCACACATCGACCACAATACACGAGCTGGACCGGCATTTACTCGAGATATTCGTTTATAAACATTTTGTGTGGGCCCGATCAATGGAGATATGCTTGCCACACATATCGACTTAAAATGAGCGACGAAATGTATTTAATATACTTTGATAAAGAAAAACACCTTTGTCTACAATTTCGAGGATAACAGGTGTGATTGTATGAACGTTTCTTTGTATATAAAGCTAAAAGCTATTTTACCATGTGACTTTCAGATTTTATATTTCATGTTTTGCGGTGTTGCTTTGGATAATCGATATCTGGAAATTCCAGTATCGACAGGTGGTGCCCGCCCACTTTGCGAGCAAAGTTAAAAATACATATACGTGTGATGCACCTCTAATAAGACATGAGATGAGATTGATTTCTTTATTTGGCAAAATATGGCTGCACCTCTACCTTAGGGAAATTCTGTCGTCATGCAAAAAAAGAAGTACGAAAAACAAACGAATGTAACTAGCTACCTTTTACCAAATGTTGAGCACAGTAGTTGTCTGTATTCGGAATTATTATTATTATTATAAAAAAAGAAGTACGAAAAACAAACGAATGTAACTAGTCACCTTTTAACAAATGTTGAGCACAGTAGTTGTCTGTATTCGGAAAAATATGTTATTTATTAATCAAGTCTTCTAATGTGGTGCAAGAACTTCTTGAGATGACACATCATGACTGTTTTCAGTGGCACGTCCGTCTCTGTTATCGGACTGCGATAAAAGGTCGCTTACGTTCCCTACTATACCCCAATCCAAGAGTTGTTACATCACTATTAGTGACAATCATTTATTACGTATTCTAATATCTAATATAGTTATGTAAATTCATAATTATCATCAATATTTTTTGTTACCTATAAGGACTTGAAGTTTATCACGTGACATATCACCACGTGGTATTAGTTAGGTAGACCGGCTAGACACCGTGTTTTTTTTGCTCAGTTCGATCAGTGCGGCGCAGCGGTCTAATAGAGTCAGAGTACTTTTTTAATTGGTATCTCTAATTGGCAGCTAAAGCGCTGTAAGGTCCTAAGTTTTGATTTTCGAGACCTACATCCAAAACCAAGTAGAATATATAGAATATTGGTTTTGTGGGAAATATTACAGTGGTCATTGTTATACGAAGATTTATAAATAAATAATAATTCATATCAATTTGATATATGCATTTTAAAATGCTAACGGAGTGTGCCAAAAGATTTCTGCCTAGGTGTATGTAAGGTCGATAGTTTCAAACAGCTGTTTCGTGCTGAAATACAGTGCGTAAACAAAAGCGCAACGAAGTGTTTGTTCTGCTCATCAGTATCAGAGACTTATCTCTACGAAGTTATAAAAGTCAAGCCTGACTAAAAGGTTACTTAATAATGTTCGGTTCGTCTGCGGTCAGCTGTTTGCACCGTCCTTGTTATGTTACACAATGTTATTTAAGTGGCTTAACTGTAAAGTAGTTTACCCTTTGACTGTACCTACCTATCACTGCTCTATACCTATATGTATGGAAAGTACTCTAATGCCTAAGTGTCTGACATGTACGTATCTTATTTTTATTATCATCGGTAAGTAGCTTCAGTACTTTAAAATAAAATTGGTCTATGTGAATAATTACGTCTTAAATGTTATTTAGACAATCATGTAAGTGGTTTGGTGTGGTTAAGTCTTCTCAGAGGAAGAGAAGTCATTCTGCCGCTGTTCATATATTTTTCTTTTCAATATCTCTGTACATTATGTGGTTAACCTACTTTTTTGGAATTATTTATCTCTATTTGAACCCGACCAATCTAAGCGTACGTATACCTACTTTACAGATACATTCATATAGTACTTATACCGTGAATGGTTTATGAATGCAGAATTTTAAATTGCGCCGTTTTATCTTCTTAAAAAAGATAAACTATACCTCGGCTCATAAACAGTGGATTCATATTATGACGTGCCCCACATAATATGTAGGTATATACAGGCTCCGCTTCATCGCAGATAATACGTTATAGCAATATAACTCATAATAGGTTAAAATGAATCTTTTCATACGCTTCGAATAAAAATATTTCTTCAATTAGACCGCGAAACAATTGCATGGTCCATCCATTGACATTACCATATAAATACAGTTTAGTTAAGTACTACGCTTGTTTACAAAATAGACCGACGCAATAATAATGTCATAACAAAGGATGATCTTTGTTGTTCCGTATTATGATTTATGAATGGGCACGAAGCAAATTCATTTAAGACAGCGCTACTACTGGAGTATTGTACTAATTTGACTCCGAATAACCAATTAGGACAAATGAATGTGCACACAATATGCCACTGAGTCAGTATGCCAGACGTGGAACTATTAGCAAGAACGTAATAACATCAATGGCCTTATTAAATGTCATTAGTGCGTAAATACCTAATGCACCCAATTAAACGAATAATTATAAATAAACAACATTTGAAACAAAGGAATGGATAGTGATTAAGTAAGCGATTTATCATGTCAGTACTGTCGGCGCACACGTGAATTTTGAACTGTGCATAAATATAATTTAAACACAGGCAACTGTATATAAAACACGCCACCTACTGCGTAAAATACTTCAGATATAATCTAATAATAAGGATAAAGACCAACATTCTACGATAAAATAAATTATACTCGTAACACCTTTGTTTATAAAAAAATGCATGTCACATGCCGCGCCAAAAATAACATTTAGCGCTCATGCTTCCATGTTTTTATGCATATAGTTATAAACATGTAAAACTCGTATCACTTTCAATCACTCCGGAATGCAATACGAAAGTATATAATAAAGTACTGCAGACCAAGAAGTTTCAGTATTTTCACAATAAAAAGAAAAAAATAACTAAAAGAGCACTCACTTGCGTCAAGAATAGTCTGTTAATTATAACTCGTAAAAGGTCTATAATTGTTTATAAAAACAAATCACTTGATATGAAAACTCCGCAACGTAAAAAGAAAATCGTAAATGAAAATACGCTGGTCGTTGACGTGTAGACTGACCGGGCGACCAATCGCGCGCGCTCCCGCCCTCTGACTGACAACAAAAATAGCAGATAACCGAGGAAACACCACGCTGATAATTCGGTTGATAATATAATATTTCTTTGAAAATCAAATAGATACTTATCAATGTTTAAAAATTAGTCCTTCGTGGCTTATACTTTTTTAATTGAGATCGCCTTAAAGGAAAAATATATATAATATATAATTTGATAAATAATTTTGTTCATCGCGAACTAATGATGACTTCATTATTTTAAGTAAAAAAATTAAATGTGTCGTAATAGCGTTGTAATAACATTTTTATAATAATTAAAATATATATAAAAATATTATAAAAAAGTTTTGGAATTACTTCTACATAAATGATATAAATATAATTGATGTAGTATACCGACCTATTTTCAGTTGCATTTGTCACTTATTTTCAACTTTAGAAAATGTTTTCGTTGTGGTATATTTGTGGCAGCAAGAAGCAATTCACCAATTAAAAATAGCGATTCCGATACAAATGCTAGTAACTTACAAATACATGCGATCATCTCGTGGTCGCCTAGTGAGTAGTGAAATCATTTTGAATACGATTACCGGCTAGCTACAGCACAATTCTTTTCTAGGGAAAACGGAGCAACAGCAATAATGCTTAGTGCACCTGTCAGTGACAAATCTAACTCTTACATTTAGCAACTGGGATCGTAATGTGACGTCACATAACATGACATCACGCCTGTATTATTATTATTATTACCAGAAGGAGTAGGCAGAGGTGCAGGTATAAAACCAATCACATTTCACGCAGTGTATTAGACACAGTCCCAAAGTGGTGGTAAGCCTATTGCCCATCGTAACGCTAAGATTAAATAAAACGGTGTGTATCTAATACCTCTCAGCATCAAAGGTATGTCGTTTGAGTTAGTAGGTCAGATAAAATTATCTGAGCGATTTCTCGTAGGTCTATAATCTATCGCCGGTGTCCACAGTCAAGTGCCTATAACTTAGGTATAGTTTACCCTTTTATGTTTAAACGATGGAAAATTCTAGTATTATGTAAGATTGTACCAATGGTTTATAAATTGGCCAGGCCGTCCACGTGTTATGCTCTTTTTACGTTGGCGTAGAGTAATTACGTTACGTTATTGAAAATGTCATTGATACGTAGGTACTCGATCCGCTATGACCGGCAAAATGATTGAAAACGAAAACAAAATAACGATCTAGCTCACGTGTTGTTTTGCTTCGAGGAGAATTAAACTCAATTCTCTTTGAACAAATGTGTCGGGACACTATTACCGGAAAAATATTTATTTATCCTATTCATCGTTATTCATTTATTTTAAATGATTTTGTATAAATGTAGTGACTTCCTTGATTGTATTTGTAAGTCAATGGATTGAGGATAGATAGTCCTACGTAGACACATGCGGTAAGTTCATGATGCAACACGAAGGATAGCATGAAACAACATATTAATATATTATGTACATCCACTTGTGTTTTGTGATTATTATTGACTTTGTGCAGAGCATTGGTGTCTGACTATCATCGCCTCCTTATTAACCCACTGCTGGCCATACGCCTTAAGCCTTAAACGCGACTAAGGCCTATAGGGAGGCCTGTTCTGGGCCTATATCTTACGCAATACGGCCTTTTTTAATGTGAGGAAATACGTTACGCATCCCTCGCCGCTAGAAGACAATGGGGGTATGTGAGACTCTCCCCTATGAATCCAATAAGATCAGGGGCTTACGCACTTAAAAACCTCATAATGGAGGGGAGGCAGGATCGCAATAGCATTCTATCGCCAACTATGCAATGTAGCCTAACCTAGCCTGTGTATCAGATATTTTGTTTATACAAGGATACATAATACATATGCATATGTACCTACACTCTTTCTGGATAATCTATTGGTACACTTTTTATCTTTTTTTTTTACATCTAAGCCGAAAGTTGTCTGTAAGAGAGTTTAATATCAGTGATAAGAATGCTTGTTGAACAGTTGCGGGTTCGTACATATTATTGCTGCCAGCATTTTATCTTTTAAGTCGTATACAATAAGGTATTTACTATTAATTTACGAGTTACGAGTAGTTACAATAGACATATTGTTGGATGACTCGTGCGTATTAAGGTTTTCAAGAGCCATCTTAGCCTTTAGGAGAATCATTTAAATCCAACGTCAAAATAATACAGTACATACATACATTTTAATGCAATTTTTTTGAGTACCTACACTCAAAAAATTTGCATAAAAATGTCACTGCCGGCCCTTTTATCAGACTCAGAATACAGGTTTCAGACAGCTGAAATTTCTCAACGCAAACCTATACAGTAAAGTAATTCCCGTAGAATTTCTCTCAACATGTGGCATTTTTATTGAAAACATTTATGAAAGGTTTTTCACAATTTCCGTTATGAATGTACCGAACAAGGTAATCTGGTTTAATCCCGACTATCTCCGGGATTTGCTGTTGATCCGTTTTTGTATTAGGTTTAATAAAAGACATTTAATATTTTCTTGTCTTTTTTCGAACATGATGTGAATTTAGCAATCCAGGGCATGAACAGATTTATTTTAGCTCGAAATTTTATAAAACGAACATTTAGCGAAATCTTTGATTTTTGTGTTATAATTTGATTTAAAGTACAGCCAAGTAACTTGTCCTTTGTTAACATAAAACACTATAATATCATTGTCTATGAAAAACCTAGTTTAAGTTATATGACAATACAAAAGGTGTATGAAGTTACATTATTAGATAATGTACACCGCTCTGCACCTATTTTACATCTGTATTGTAAGCTTTAGCTTCAGCGCGCTAACAAGGGCCACGTTCACAAATCCTTAAATCAACATTTCCTCGTATAGTGTAGCGCAACAAGGCAACGTGACAAAAAGTCCCTAGTTAGCGAGCGCCTGGCATGAGATTTCAAGCATCGATATATCGTTCAAAATAAATACTACACGCACCTTGACAATTCTGCAAAACTATTTCGACTATGTCGTACAATTAATAAATGTTATTTATGTGCAATTGCATTCGCTGCTGCTAATGCTATAGAGCATGCCCTCATTCTTATGCTGTGTGCCGTTTGGATCGCAGGCATATCGGTTGGAGGTCGACTGGTCGGCAAATATACCTACAGCCAACAAGGTTATTAACTATGCTTGACATTAATACATTTGAAAACTTATTTAGACGTAAGAAAATATCATAACCATTTATTGTCAGCTCACGTTGTATCTGTTTGGTTATAACAATAAAGAAAATCTCCAGACGGTGATACAGTTTTCTTGACGGCTGATCGGTACGAATCTCATATGTATTTATTTGATCGCCGTGCCTGTTACGACCTCTGGTTTTGTCTGGGTATTGCTATAGAGCCGTGTAGGGAAATTTGATCATTTTCGATATGAGAATGAAAGATAAGCAGGATTTCTTATCGACGCAGATAAGTTGTAAGATTCAACAGAAGCAAATGGATTAGGTTAAGCAGCACTGTCAACGGAATGTCAACTGTTACGATGTCTATGATTAGTATTTATATACCAATAAGCCTCTGGATTTGACGCATTATAGTTGAACACGACCTTGGCTTGAGTGCGCGCAACCTGCAGGTCATGCACAAATATTGCGTGACGCTCAGTTGAATTCTGCATTTGGTGTATTTTTGCACTCGTGTTGCAAGTGTATTAAGTTCATTGACATTCAAACTAAAAGCAACAAGAACAAAGAAAGATAACACATCGGTAGAGAGAGCATTACAATGTATCCCTTCATTATGCATGTATCATAAAGTGTGTGTTTGCAAATGTGGGTAAAGGTCATTGCCGCCGCATATTTTACTTTTCCTCTAAAGAAAGATGTTCCTTTGTCTTAAAGTCTTTATACAGAAGCGTATTCTTCCGCCGACATTTCTCTTTTAAGTGTGCATTTGGTAACATTCCAGATTTAGGTGCAGTTCCTCGTTTCAAACATTATTATTGAAGCGGTTCCAATTTTCTTTGTGACGTACCGTTTTTAACACATTTTTTATAATTAAATTTGTGTTTTGGAAGCTAAATGTTCTGTTGTGTCCCTTAACGGGTTTTAATTCTTTATGGAATTCAGTAAGTTTAACGAAAATAAGGATTGTAGAAATCGTAGTATATAATTCTTGTTATTGCAGCCATAATCCATTTGATGATATTCTTAGGAAACAAATAACGAATAATTCTAAGTATTTTACGTAAAACACTGCTGCAAATGTCTTATAAGCTATACAGGGTTACATTTCAAAATAAACTTAAATATCAGAAACTCTTCGGTCTCCACGTCGTGTTAACTCATTGAAATCCTACGTAAGCTAATGTAATAGAGTAGCGTAAAAATTGGAGAATAAACACATCGTTCATCGAAACAATATTCGCACAATTGATTTGCCACCGCTCAACAACGCGCCCCGTGCCTTAGGGCTGCCATGCACTCGTTTTCTTATAATCGCAAAACTAATTTATATCTTTCGTTAGCTCTGTGAAATATCTAACTTTAAAATTGTTACGTTGAATATTTGATTTTCACGATAGTCTTGAATATTTATTAGCATCTTCAAATAGTTTGAGTACTAAGGCTTGACTAAAAACCTAGTCTAGTTCAGTAACTTGAATAAATGAAGATTTGCACTTAAAATAAAATCTAAAGAACTATATTGATTTAGTTAATAACTAAATTTAATTTTGTTCAAGCAAACTAAGAAAAAAATTACTTACTCATAACTCGCAATTACTTTTTAACTTTTTCGCATGTTTTTTTTTTCATCTTTTACAGATTTTTACGGAACTAGACGACTATAAATGCCTCATCCTCGTTTCAGTACGTACTCCGGCTGTCCACTTTCATTTCACGAAACTCAGTTGGGACTGCTACGGCAACGGCAAAGTAGACGTTGAATTTCTGTTAGCATAGTTAGTGGGTAATAATTAAACGAGCACTCCAGGCTACATGCTCATACTCTATGAATATATACTCGTTTGAGATTAAAAACATTTAGTATTTTGTGTCTAAATTAAACCACGCCTTGAATCATGATAGACTTGACTAACTTTTGTAGCTGTTACTTATACTATGTTAGTTTATTATACCCGTACTTTTTGATACAAATAAACTGTAGACTAAAAGTAAGCTCGCATTCGTAGTATCCCACAAGAACTAATCAACTAAATATATGTAGCAAAGCTAAACTTACTTTACTACGAACTTAACTTAACACCTACATATTATGGAACAGTAATGTATTTGCCGCAAGTTTCAAAAAAATTGATAAAGGAATTTAATTTTTAAATCAATAGCTTAAAAGTTTTAAAACCATATTATGTACTTATTACCTGCAGTCAGTAACTTTCTTTGAATATGTCTTTGCTTTTAACTGAAGGATGTCTTTACACACAACGGTAACAGCTGTATCGTCTCCGTTCAACCCTTGTACAGGCGCAACGCGGCAAGTAATGCGATTATAAGCGGCTGATTGGGTCTCTCTCGCCATTTTACAGATGCGTAGTTCGTTCGAGTTTACAACTCAATACGAACTTGTGCTAACACACATTTGATGTCAGACATCATCACAATAATGCATTGTTCCTTATTCTGATAACGGTCTAATGTAATTATGTTTACTGAACCTATTAAGTATTTATGTGTATTTGACTGTGATTATATTTAATGAGGGATTGTCAGCTTGACTACTGGGCATATAATAAGATCTATGAACTGTGCTAATAAATTGGTTGTTAGTGTTTACTTTATAGAATATAGGGACAATATTATGTTTTAGGACATCGTACTTCTTTAGTGGATACACTGATTTTGATGTCGTTAGATTAGAGTGTTCTGAAATATTAAATTCTTACGATAAGTAATGATTGGATGTACATATATTGAATAGGTAGTAAAAGTCATAATGTAACTCTTTTTTTTGGTAGAAAATTAAATAATAACCAGTAGTCTGATGATTAAACATTTCCGAACTCTTGTCATTTTAATCTTAAAAACAAAGATAATGTTTTTCTGTACCTAAATCACGGCGCACAAAGGATAGACAATTTGCTCATGAACAATAGAGTCTTCGCTGTTGAAACATAACCCTAGTCTCCAAGGGGTTATAAACAATGACTCAACCTCCCACATTTCCAGTTAAAAATATTTTTTGTTTTATTTCCAGTTTCTAAGTAAAATATTGTGTATCTAGAAGGTAATAAAGTAGTACAACGTGTAGCGCACGTGCGCTGACCGTGGCCGCACGTGTGTCGCCTGCTCTTGAATTATTCAAAGGTTTCCCACCTTGCCACCACGGAACTCTACTCACTGTTGCATGGAAACCTTCAGATGTCGTAAGACTTATCCTAGGCTGACGCCATTTTAAATTTACCTAGACCTACTTAGCAGCGCTGTATACTATAGCTAAGAATGGTACGTCCGTACGTAGTACACCCAAAATTTCGCATGTTATGTTATAGGTCCAAATGTATAGTATGTTGCTACTGTCCGGGCAAAAATTCAGACTCTGTGCTGCTATTGAGAATTACCCGTTTGAAAAATCCAGTAACAGTATAATCTAGCGACATTGCAGTATCGATGTTTAAGTTTACTGAATACACAACAGTACAAGAGAGTCTAAATTATAACCAAGACTGTCACGTTAACTTCAGCAAATTAATTGCTGTGATATCTACCTAATCTATATTAAATTACTAAACTCTATTGAAAATCACGTCGAACTTAGTTCAAGAAAAGTCAATTACGTTATTCAGTGGTATTTCATTAATTATTAGAGTAAGAAACAGAAATAAAGAAGAAGAAAGGTTTATTAAATTATGATAGGAGCATTAAAAAAATAATGTTCTTCAAATTCAGATTATTTTATTAGAATGCCATTTGACTACTTTAAATGTCACCGACGGCGACCATCTCTTTCCTGTCCAACACGTGTCAGAAGCAGATTATGTATATATATTTATTTATCTGGTAAGTAGGTCAGCTTCGGAAGCTAACTTTCCTGTATTCCTTATTTACAGTGGAAAATAAAAAGGTTATACAAACATTGATACCATATTTTATTATATCTCGTCGTATCTTGTCGCTACAGTGCAGCGGTGGAAACTTAGTTTAAAGAATCGTTTTAACTGTAAGTGCACCTACAAAGATCTAGACAGACAGACATTTATCACTTTCAGTCTCGGATTGTATTCTCCGTTCAATCTGCACGGAACGTGATCTAGACGAACAATATGTGTGACTCATTTTATTTTATTGTGTATTATATCTTGGTTCCATTTGTTGGGCTGAAATTACAAGAATATTCGGTTTTCGATGTTGTATTTTTTTTATTCCAAAAATTTCTCCTGAAATAGAAATTTAAGCTATTTAGTTTTGGTTATTATTACCATATAAAATGAGTTAGGTTCGACTCAAACAGGTGTTACTTTGCCCGTAAAAAATATTATATTTATTAGGAATCATTCAAGTTTAATTCATTTTATTGTACTAAATAATAAAAGCAAAAGAGACAGCAAGATTCGTACATACCTAATCGCTTTAAAACAACCGCATACACACAATCGATATACACCTTTGTTTTGATTTGGTCGCCCTATTACTTTTGCCAAATTTTTGACTTACACTAACGCAAATTAAGTTTTATATCACATCACATATTGTTTTAGTTTTAGAATATAGATTAAAATGATCATTTTGCTGTATGGTAATGATTACGATTGATGTTTGTATCAGTAGGCCGTGTTGTAGGTTATGTTTAGTGCGTGGTAGAGCCGCGCGCGGCGCTTTCGGCGACCGGCGATGGGCGACTGAATGCGCGCTGTGGGGGCGGGCGGTTACTAATACTATTCCGTGCCGTGTCGTTACCCTACCAAAATAAAACTTTCTGTCTCGTTCGTAAATAATTTTGTCGTTTGGTCTGGTTGAGACGGCGATACCATTTGCATTTAGTTGTAAACCTGTTAATTTAGTGGGATTAACACGCTACAGCTGGTAGAACATTTTCTAGGTCTTGCTTGAAAAACTTAAGTTTTTCTTTCATCATCATTTCTTGAATACCTCTGTATATCGTATTCTATAGTTATTAACTTGGGAAATAAATTATTTGGTTAATGTTTTTTATTAAGTGAACCATATTTCAACCGGCCGGCGCTGAAAATAGGTATCCTAGCAGAGGATATTGTCTGTATACAAGAATAAATGGTTCAGACTGCGGAGAATTTCGAGCGAGTTTGATACCACTTTACCACTTCAGCTGTCTTCAAACGATACTGCATTTCAGTTAGAAAGCTTTAATGTATGGTTTCAGGCCGTTTTTGCTGCAACCACTAGGATTTTCTTTTTCGAGTAGCATCAGAATGTAAAGGAATGCAAATGCATAAAATTTTACTGGTAACGTTCTAGCGCTAGTCGTTAGAATGAACTTAGGGGACCAGTCACTGTTGTCTCCGTAAGTAATGGCAATGCACTGGCGGATTGCCAGCTATTACACAGTCTTAATGCAATTCAACTTACTAACTTGACCTGCATATAAGCAAAGGCTCGAAGAAGCTCTTATTAATAAGAGCTTCCCATAATGATATTAAATGCAATGAAAAACCACTTTCACGCTGGCGTATTTCATTAAAGCTTTCTGGTAGAACTAAGCATTAACATATTACAACAGGTCAAGCAGGAATACGCAATAAGTGACTTTGATTTGTATGATGTAACGGTTGCATATCAAATACGTATAAAGGTTTACGTTTATCTGCCCCATAAAACCATGAATGAGTATTTAATAATCATCATAATATGCGTCATAAAATACCAATCGATATTAATTTTCATTGCGAAATGGAGTCAGAAAATTCGAACTCTTTTATAATGCGTAGCTATTACCTTGACTTTTTTCGGTGAGAATGCTGCAAAATTATTCTAAAGCTAAACTTCTTATGGTGTTCATTCTCGTGTACTCATATATTGTACGTATTGAATCAAAGCATAGACTTAAAAATAAAGAATTTGGACCAAATATAGTTGGGGGAAAGGAAGTAGCTTTGGAAAAATATCCTTTCGCAGTGCAGTTCTTTAATTTGGGTGCGTTATGTGGTGGTGTCATTTTAAATAGTTGGTCTGTAATGACATCGGCACACTGTTTCGAAAATAATAAGAATATCGATGAAATGAAAGTACAAATTGGTAAGTTTCAAAATCTATTTGTGGTTCGAAAATTAGTAAATATTAAAGATTTGAGTTACAGTTAGAAATACGAGATACGATAGCACAATTTGTTGTTGTTCAATTACATAAAAAAGGTTGAGGTCCGTCGGCCTACACATGTCGTAAAGTTGAGTGTTATTAGTAAAGCAACATGCGGCAATAAATAATACACCGGTGAAATAAACTTTAATGTAGGTTACATTCTTTATTAATATTTATACCTATATTATAAAAAATGTCCGCCACAATATAATTACTTAATGATAATGATTCAAGTTTAAAAAAACTTTCCTAGTAACGATCTAATTCTTAAAATCTTTTTCCAATTATTAAAACGGTATAAGCATTTCCATTTTTATCGATATTAGATCGAAACAAGTTCTTGGAATCGAAGAGAACCCTAATAGCTAAAACATTTTCAAGTAATTAAAGAAAGTGGTTCTTTCAGTTAAATTCAGTAAATACTTTATTGCGCTATAAGTTCGCAGTTCGCTAAAAAGGTATTTTAAAATATGACTGTTGTATTCCTTGTTATTATTAGACTAATTAAAGACAGTCATTATAAATGAAGACATTCAAAAGCTTCAAAATTAGATTCGGTAATAGTATTTTTCAAACACATCGCTTGTAACAAACGGTGCTACACTACAATTACTTGGATATCAGGGGTTTTCCCACGATATGACTGTGTTAGTTCGATTTATCGCTTAGTACTTAAGTGTAATGTCGTGGTGGCATAGTGGTTAACATACCGGATTTGTATGTACAAAGTTGCAAGTTCAAACCCAGGCATGTTTGATACATGCCCGGGTTTGTGATTTTCGACTTTTTTATAAATCCTTTCATAGTTAAGACATCACTGACTAACGATGATGGAAAACATTGTGTGTAAAACCTGGATTTAATTATCTGAAATAGCCAACCCGCAGAGAGCTAGCGTGGTGTTCAATGCTCAATCCTTCTCTTTACGAAAAGAGGCCTTTGCCTTGCAGTGGGACAGTTATAGGCGTTATTATTATTACTTAAGCGTAGAACAAAAAACAAAAGTTTGATAGTTGTCTTACAATTATAAAACCTGTAAAACACCGGTTTTACAGATATTTTAGGTATCTATACTTTAATAATATTTTCATGCAAACTTTTCGCTTGTGTCCGTTTATGTTCAGGGCAGAAATTTCCAGTATATACTCACAGAATGCAGTAAGATAAGAACACAGCGTCAATTTTATCGTAATTATTAAAATAATGTTAGATAATGTTAGTCATAACTATTTACTGAGATAAGTACTAACGTAACGTGTTTTTGTTTGATCATCAAATCCCGCAGGCTCCAAATATATCTATGACTTCAAGGCAAAGAAACATGAGGTCAGGTCTTTTGTTGTACACGAGAACTATAATAAGATAATACCGTTCGAGAACGATATAGCGCTTATATTTGTGAAGGAACCGATAAACTTCAACAGCCTGGCCAAGAAGGGGATACTTACAAACCATGACAGATGGATGAACCCTAAGGAAAAGCGATTCGTTGTCACTGGCTGGGGTTGGCAAAAGGTAAGCTCTATTTAGTACTTCCATGTACTCGTACCAAGTATATACGTGTACATAAAAGTCGATGTTGGGGAAATTTCTACAGGTCATACGTAATCTTTGACCCCAGAAATCGACTGTTAGAGTATCACTTACTTTATAGGTAGGTATATAGGTACAATACAGGCATTATGACGGAGAAAGCGTGCGCCAAAGCGGCACAGTTTCAGGAAATACACGCCATTACCAAGGAAATTACCTTCCGCTCTTACCTACAAGGTAAAGAAACACATCGAATTACATGTGTAGCATACATTACGTATACAAGCGTTGATTAGTTATTACTAGGCATATGTCTAAGGGGTAGATTGTAACGTGTCTGTTTACTTACGAAAACAATACGCTGTGCCTAATTACTATAATCTCCTCTATAATCCAAATAAATAATCAATTATAAGTTTTTGAATAAAAGGTAGAAGTATGAACTCTTCTTATAATAATTATGATGAAAGTGTTTAAAGTAGATTAATACTTGTATTACAATAAACTCATTATTCTGCAATAATATAGTTTAAAATGGCTGCGTAAATATCACCGCTGAAACTTTTTTGAGAAACCACCTTATTATTTCATAGGATAGGCTATTTATAAAAATAATAGTTTAAAAAAACTAAAAAACACGCTTTTTATCGAAAACCGAACTAAAAAATAGAAAATAAGTTTTAATCAATTTAAATTAAGAATAGTGTTAAAAATTTCAATAAATATAAATTAATAATAGTGTGAATAAAAACAAAAAATATTTTATTTAAAAAAAGCGTGGGGTGCTTTTTAAGATATTATCAAAGTGATAATCACTCTACTCGTATCTGTCAATAAAATATTTATAACTATTGACACCATGCACCCCACGCTTTTTTAAATAAAATATTTTTTGTTTTTATTCACACTATTATTAATTTATATTTATTGAAATTTTTAACACTATTCTTAATTTAAATTGATTAAAACTTATTTTCTATTTTTTAGTTCGGTTTTCGATAAAAAGCGTGTTTTTTAGTTTTTTTAAACTATTATTTATTTTCTATTTTTTATTAAGATGGTTAGCTACCACGAAGCTTTACCTTAACGCGAGCCGGTCTCGGCGCCCGCGACGGTTAGCTACCACGGAACTTTACCGTAGCGACTAGCGGCTTAGCAGAGGGCGTTGGAGTCGGGACACGCGCGCGACGCTTAGCTACCACGGAACTTTACCGTAGCGACTAGCGGCTTAGCAGAGGGCGTTGGAGTCGGGACACGCGCGCGACGCTTAGCTACCACGGAACTTTACCGTAGCGACTAGCGGCTTAGCAGAGGGCGTTGGAGTCGGGACACGCGCGCGACGCTTAGCTACCACGGAACTTTACCGTAGCGACTAGCGGCTTAGCAGAGGGCGTTTGTGTTGCGGGCTGTAATTATGCTATTTTTATTAATTAATACTTTTTATTAATTATATTATTAAATAATTTTATCAAATTAGTGTATTGTCATCGGTCCTCGATAAATCTACAAAGTTTGAACGAAATCTAGCCGTTTAAAGTGGGTCAAAATCGCGCCCAAAGAAGTCGGTTACAAACATACAAACAAACATACATACATACAAGTGAAGCTAATATAAAGCGTGTAAAAAGAAGAAGAAAGGGCGCGCGCAACTATGTTACCTACATTATTTTATTAAGGCTGGGTTGCACCAACTTACTTTAACATTAACAAACATGTAAAGGTACCGTTTAGGCAAAAAATAAGTTGCACCATTTGACAATTTGTTAGATGATGTCATCAACTTTAACAGTAACCTTAACCGCCCAAACTTCGCTGGTTAAAGCTATAGTTAAAGTTAATTATAACATTCGCAGATTTTAATATGACACTGGCAGCACAATTTGTCAATTGACAGCGTCATTTGAGTTTTCGTCTAATATTCACATTTTTAAAAATGTTTTCGCCACTGATTTGTTGTACATAAGATCTCATTTCACAGGAAACTCTACTAACTTTAACTATAGGTACCAAGGAATACGATGGGGCAACCCAATCCGCAGTCACTGTTGAAGTCAGCTTTACAGTTACCGTCAAATTTGACATAAACCATAACTTTAACCACTAATATCGTGCCACCCAGCCTAAGTTTGTATAATAAAATGTTTTACAGGTTACTAAAAAGCTAAAAGTTTAGAACCGTGTAATAAAATGAAACACTAACATTTTTTTCACTAGTTAGATACAAACGAAATATAGGTACAGTCATGTTGACGATAATTCGGATATCATTATTTTGTGTGAGGAAAGCAAATTTTCAGGCTTCAGACGTCAACAAAGTTATCTTAAAAACCGTAGTCCAATACCACAAAACTGGATTAGTGATAAAATAAAACTTTTTCAGTTACGTCCCGTTGGCAATAAACCTTCAGCAGTTATAAATAATTCTACTCGTATGAATAGCTACGAAACTGTGTAACTTAGTTATGTAGCCTTTTATACACCTACCTACCAACAGTGAAAGCAGAAACAGCTTGTAAATACATATTTATATATTATTTCAGTACGGTGGTGCACTGTCAGATATGAGTCTCATGATGACGTTCCTAAGGTATGTGTCGGTCAAGGAGTGCAGCAGGTTGCATAACATCGAGCTCTCGGAGGACATGTTCTGTCTGTACGGAGACGGCGTTCGAGACACCTGCAGAGGAGACTCGGGTGGAGGAGTTCTCTGGCACGGGTATGATACAGTTTAAAATGTTAAGATGTTTGCTTAGATATGACATAATCGATGTCTCAGCCGAAACTCGAACGTCCAAGCGTAGCCATATCAATCAGTCCTGTGCTTTTCATATTCAGTGGGGATTGTAAGCACTGCGTGGGTAGGTGGATCTTGTAGGCGGCTTCCCCGCGCTGCGCCCTAACCGCGGACGTCGCGCGTCGCTCTAAAACCTTTCAGCCCTATATTTCGTCATATTTGCCATTCGTTCTGCGTGTAAGAAACTACGCCTAATTGATGACATCACCCTTAGCAAGGAAGGGAGCCTTTATTATATTCTTAACATAGTGGAACCTAAGTTACTTTAGCAGTATGTATTCTTCTGAGTCTTGCAGGCTCCATTGAAGATAGTTATATTATTGGGACTTGCAGATCAACATTTGTCATCGTCATCAGCCGAAACAAGTCCACTGTTGAACAAAGGCCTCCCCATTAGAATTCCACAATGAAAAAAACTTGCCATTTGCATCCACTGGTTGCCACGCCCATAACTCTGACGATATCGTCTGTCCACCTGGTGGTGATGCCTGCTAACGCTGCGTCTCAATAGATCAACATTACTCACCCCTATTTGCTAGGGTTACAGTTATTGTATTGTTTTTATTTATTTCAGGGAACTAGTAGGGTTGACTTCTCATGGTGACGGATGCGCAAAAAAGGGAAAACCAAGCGTATACACAAATCTCTGGCATTTGAGAAACTGGATCAAGAGACAAGTGTACCGATTCGTCTCTAATTACTGCAGGGAAGAGCTTCAGTCTTCTCGTTTAGGAAGAATGCTTACAAATAACAATGTAAATAATAAAATATAGCGACGATGTATGTTTTATAGTGTTGATTCATAAGACAGATCCTCGCTGCTTTGTAAGGAGTATGAGAGATCTTTGCGGGGCACGCAATACTTTTCTAGAAATCTCTTGGTATTCAGTAAAATCCACCTGAGAACAAAGTCAATAATAAACTTGACGCCTATACAAACATGAACACAATAATATTTTCTTTTGTTACTTTAAAAGTGTTTGTATATAACGTGATACAGATAAGTACATCATAACATAGATAAATCTCGAAGGACACTCGTTTATGAGACTTTTTGCTATTTATCTTTATTTATTGTAACCATTACAGTAATTATATAAAATATATATCTGCGAAGTATTTGATCAATTATGGTAATGTCTTCTAGTTATAGTCATTAGCTAGATATGTGTGGTTATTAACTATTGGTACTAAGAAGAATACTGCAATGAATCATCTGGGAAGTCCGAACAATTAGTTATATGTATACAGGTGGCCCTTGTTGCCTATTCACCAGAATTATTATCTAAGTCGCTTCTTACGACAATCATGGGAATAGAAGGGTAACTGTATCTGAGAACTTAATGCAAAATCCCTCTGGCAACTGAAATTAAATGGCATTTGTATTCCGAATAGATGTATAGAGTATACAACGTGTAACAGAAATGCGTGGTCAAATTTAAGGGTGCGATTCACACTATCAAACTGAACAAGTGTATCTATAGGACCAACATCGTAAACGAGTCGAGTAGTTATTGAAGTTTCGTACGGGACTATATTATATCCCTTCTCTAAAAACGATTCATGTAAGGTCATTCACACAAACCTGTGGAAGTAGGAAATATTCGTTAGGATAGCGATGTATGGCTCCTCGTTGCTTATTCCTCCGTAGGACAGGATGCCAACCAGCAGCTCTTTATTGTACACAGCCGGGCCACCGCTGTCGCTCAAACGACGGTCCTGGGAACAATATGCCGGTTAGCTACGAGCAATCCCATGACAGTCGCACGCGAGTGTCTACCTAATCCTTGATTTATACCCGAGTTCACGACTCGTTTCATTCTGCACTGTTAAAAATCTTTCCTACGAAAATACATTTTCAATTAAGGAAAGTCGAAACAAAAAATGCCTCCGAATTTACATATGAAAATGCTAAAAGGAAAAGTTAAATTGCGATGTTCGACAGGAAAGCCGGTAGGACTCACGTAATTGGACTCTTCGCCACTGAAAGCTTATATTAAATTTGTATCATATAGAGAGCGCAAATAAATGAAATGTGAAACATATGGTTATCAGTACAAGCTAAAACAACTTCATGATATTAGTCTTGGTAAAATATGTTTATAAAAATTAGTACTTATAAAGCTTAAACATCTCAGGTCATTAAGATTGGCCTGCATTAGGAAAAATTAACGTTATAACAAAACTTGTTTGTAATCAGACTTTTTAGTGAAAATGCTGTGTTAAAGTAAAAACTAAATTATTCAGAAGACAATTGGTCCTGACTTCCAAAGGTAGAGCAGGACATCCACGGAAACCTGGGGGTTAACGTTCAAAAATCACGTTTCCCATAAAAGTAACATAATAACTACAACCTTTACTACTAATTCCGTAACGGTCAATCAGTGTGTGATGACCCAGTTGGCGTGGCTTTGTCCTCCTGTAGATTCCAGGTTAAATTCCGACACGGAACAAATAGTTGTATGACGAACAGACGTACATATATTACATACCTATACATCTGTTTGTATGTACTGAGAAATATAAGATTGATCATCGATTACTACATTTACTTCACAGCTTTGGTCTTAAAATAGGGTCCACTGGTGTTGGTTTATATGGTAAGGTTCATGGGTAACTTTTAACCGAATGGTAGCCAAGGTTAGGCTAAATAGGCTTGGTACGACCAAAATACTTTAAGTTGACGTTATTGTCAATGTTGCCGGATACCGCCTGCTCGAGAGATGCACAGAACCGAGAAGTATGACAGAAAATAGAAAACTTTATATCCAGCAGTCATAAAATGTAGATTTCATGGTTTCAGATCAAAGTCTTGGTGAGTTATTGTGGTGACCAATGCTCGTACCGCCAAAGATCCTTCTCTCCCCTGGACTGGTATTATTATCGTGTTGAATAGTTTGTGTAGAAATGTAAACACGCTGTTACAGTGTCGACGTGGATATGTATAAGTTGCAATATTTGCAATTTCGATGTTAATTTGTTTCCGTCACCTTAGTCCCTAGTGCTATCTTGGCCAGCAGCCAAGTTCCGCTTGTTTTGTTTGGTCGCGCGGTTGGCAAGCGCTTTACTCGTATTTCTGTAGTGTATTCATGACGTAGCATGTTTTTGTTTAACACTGAGGTTTGATGAACAATTACTAAAAAAACTACGTGGTGTTGAATTTTCCTTGGTAAAGGTTGTTAGTGTTTATCTAAATGTATACATTTCTTAGACGGCTTTAAAGAGCTTCTGTTATAAATAATGTTTTAATTGTTATTTGGTTACATACAATATCTACGCTTTTACTAAAGTAATTTATTCGACTAGAATTAATCTATTGTCTAAGCTATCTAAATGAAATTAGAGTGGCTTACCGGCTGGTATTTAGCACAGAAGTTTGAAGGAGTAAGGAGGTGTTTATACATAACTTCACAGTCGGATTTGTCCAGGACTGTCATTTCTGTCCATATCAACTGATTAACGTAGCTTTGAGGTAAATTCTGGAATCATTTAAACAACAAAAGTTACTATAAGGTATGTACCTAATCTACTTACGAAAAATACATTTTATGTGAATTTATATCAGCTATGTGAGGGAGGGGAATATTTTTAAGGCATATCTAAACGCAATGTTATTCAAATGGACTGAGAACTGCACTAGTGCAGTAATATTTAAAGGCCTTTGTTGAATCCCTAGGTATATGAGAATCGTTGGTGTGATCTATGTCATTCATATTCCACAATGCAAATGCCAGTTAGTACTAGCTACTGGCAGATTAATATTTTACAGCACAATAGTGCAATGACATGGTTCAAGTGGAATATCTGACTTTGCCTGAAAATATGACAATCTATTAAGCATATTTTGTAAACACGCCATCTACCTAAAGACTAAGGTATTCAACAGCAGGAGCTACACGCGTCTGTTAAAATAATCCCGTATACTCGATACCTACATGGCGTAGTAGGTATCGAATTGGCACACAGATGGCGCTCGCTACCATTCTTATGTTTCTTGTTCTTACTTCTAAATATATTTGAAAATGAATGATGCTTTAGGTATCTTTATACCTACAAAATAATAGCGTACTTATGTACGTACATACAATACTGCGATCCCCTAGCCGCTTGCCAAGCGTGGGGATTATGGGAACCCCCCATATCTAAGGAGGAGGCCTTCGTTCAACAGTGGACGTATTCTGGCTGATGATGAATTATTATGAGTTGCTTCATCTAGTACCTACTGTTAAAGTCACCACACTGAGTTTGATGCTGTTGTATGCTTTGTATGATTGTTATTCTCTCCAATTTCGGTAGTAGGTATGTTATTATCTTACCGTGCTTCCCCAACCAGAGACAATGACGGTCACTCCCGTTCGAAGTGCAGTTTCTGGCTCCACTATTACTGTCTTTTTCACGTAATCACTGAACTCTACGTCTTCCTGTCAAAATACAGTTTTATTGCTACAATAATGTGTTAATGTTTTTTTATGTTTAAATCTATACGAATGAGCATTAATCTCCTTATCACCATAAAAATAGTATCATAAAACGTTTTGACGACCCACTTAATACTAGGCTAAGTGATTGGACTGTAATTTCATGTGCAGGGTTAATCTCTACATAAAAATATTTTTATAATCTGCAGATATTTCTACCTAATTTATAAGTATAGATTACTAATACACATTTCTGATCAGGTTTATTTAAGTCCCTAGTTGTAAAATTGTTATTGCTGGTTGTAAAGTTCATTGCGGAGGGCACTGACCTCTGCAGTAATGTACCTGGGGTGCACTTCTACTTGTTTTCTATGTAACGTGCTTTGAGAATTGCAATTGTTATTTTATAGGAATGTATGAATGTTAAATGTTTCTTTGTTGAAAAATCTCCACAGAGACATTATAATGCAACAATGCCTCAAATAAAATAATAGGTTATAAAAAGAGATTCCAATTTAATTTATGCTGAAAGGTATCTGGCCTAGATTTGACAACTCCCTTTCCTCCAGTGGGTGTCGTAAGAGGCGACTAAGGGAAGATCTAGAATATTGGCAGCAGCGTCTTCTATAAAATCAGAACACCATCAATACTGCGATCCTCCAAGCGTGGGGATTATGGAACCCCCCCTTAATAAGGAGGGAGCCTTTGTTCAACAGTGGACGTCTTTCGCCTAATGTTTTTTTTTAACGATACATTTAATTATTACGAAAATAAAGTTATAAAAGTAAGCACAGTTAAAGCTATTCTGGGAGGAGCATGACCCGGTGCAGTGCTGATATTCAGCCAACAAACGGCCAATATTAATCAGTTTTCTGATTTATAGTTTTAATAATAAGCACTCAAGTTTACATGCTCCAGCATAGGCAGCCTTCCGAAGTTGTAAATTAAGTTCAGGTGTTGGTTCTGTATATATTATGTTAGTTGTCTGAACAATATAATTCCACACTGAACTTTTACTACACTTTTGGGAATAGTTGTAGATATTATCAGCTGGGCCACGGAGTACCAGCCCGTTACGCACAATAAACCGTTTTATATATCCCTCTTAATAAGAGAAAGTTTTGATGTTAGATATCCGAATGTTTGTTATTTATTAAGATAGTAATGACTCGATAGATTTGGACGTAGCTTGGTACCTAATAACGCTTCATTAGGTTAATATGCCGCCTACTAATAGTCACATATTTTTTCTATCGTCTACAAGGCATTAATTGATTCAGTACTGCTACTTAATAACATATTACAACTCCAATGTAATATAGTCTATAGCATATAGCACTTAGTCGTAGTACCTTGTAAGAACAATTATTAAGTTTCTTTATTATTTATGTGCTGTTAATGAATTTCTCAGCAAATAGCGCTTTCTTTGTTCAGAATACAGTTGTTAAAGCAGGTAAAGAAATAGAGTTGTTTTGTAGAGGATTATGCATCAAAAATAATAGCTTTTAAAAAAGGTGCTAATTTTAGTTTATTAGATAACCAAGTACAACGTTTGTAATGAAAACAATAAAAGACGTAATACTCATCTCAGTTTCAGTCCCGGTAGACTAGAAATTCTTGGTCAGTCGTTAACACGAACGTTCGTTCTTGCACATTCATATAACTTATTCACCGCCGAGCAATCGTGTACGTAAACACATTAGAATACGAGACCAAGCTACATTCAGACGTCTAGTAATTAAATTCAGTCGAGACGAATTCTCTTACCTTCAACACTAACAAGGCTACGTCATTATCTATTCTGGACATGTATCTGTAGTACTCGTGTATTTTTATCTCCACAACAGGTATTATTTGACTGAAAACAATTTGTTAAGTAGATTATTATTGCCAAGAAGAAATTCTAAGAAAGTTTCCGATGGCATCTGGTTCTAAGAAACACGTGGAAAATCATGAGAATGTTTAGCGGCAGACGATGTGGGATGTATATAGCGACGTGAATGAATCTGTATGATGCAAAAAGAGAAAAAGATTTGCTCAATAAATGTGACGTCAGACTGCAAATAAAACAAACATTAGTAAATAGCATAGATTTTGTATCCAAGTACTTCCATGTAATTAGTCTGAGGTAAATAGTAAGCTGTATTATCATGATACAGGAAATAAACTTACCTAATTTAAAAAAAAAACCTAAGTTATCTAATAGGTTACGATAATACCTTTGTACGTGATGCAAGGAATGTCTTATTATTGTCTTCTTCGAGGGTCATTCATCATCAGGGATGAAGTTTAAATGTAATTCACATTTATACATGAGTTTGTTTATAAAGTATTATCTAAATGTGTCTACCAAGTTAACTGTGGATGACCGGAGTTTACATTTTATAATAGTAGCACTGCGGTTCATGACATGGAAAATTGAAAGCTTTTAATTAGAATCTGTTGTACAGCGCTCGGCGGTACTGTCATTTAGTATTAGAAAATAATGACTACTAATGGAGATTTATAACTAAAAGAGCTGGTTTGATAAATACTATCACTAATAGCCTCATCCATTTCGAACAAAGTAAGAAATATTACATGACTAGCTGTGCCCCACGGCTTACCTACATTTTTTCGGGATAAAAAGTATTTAAAAGCCTATGTGTTAGTCCAGGGTGTAAGCTACCTCCATATGAAATTTCAACGAAAGCGGTAAAGCCGTTTGAGCGTGAAGAGGTAACAAACATATAAACACACAAATATACTCACAAACTTTCGCCTTTATAATATTATAGTGTGAAGTGTGATTCACTGAAATTAATAAAAGCAATGAGTGCCAATGAGTAAAAATTCGGTCAAGCGCGTCCATATAATATCTTTTTCAAACTTATTTTCCGTAATTAAGAATTTATGAAGTATCTAGTACCAAACCGCAAAGTACAGCAGTACAACGTCTCTGGTATGTGACCTTCTAGAGGAAGTAATAATAAAGCAAAAAATAGAAAGTCTTGACAAAAAACAGCAGTGATAGGAATACGACAAAATTGCTTAAAAACACGGAACACCAAAAATACGATAAAAGATTCTTTCTATTTTACTCGGATATAAAACATGGTTCTGAAAACTACCAGGGAATGTAAATAAGTATATCTATCTTCCTACGTAAACCGTGTCAAATACTCACCCATTACCAGTCACGCTATCAGCCCCAATTTTGACAACCGGCCTTCGTATCTTATCAGTGAGAAGACAGGTAGCTGTTGTGATGACAATCTTACTTCTTATCAGGGCCCCGGAGCAGTACAGGTTGTTATAAACGATCAGCACGTGAAACGGAATGTCGGTGAGAGTGGCCAAGTACTTGTGGAGAGTGTGTCTGCTCCCATACGAGTATATTGGCAACTCATTTTTGGGTAGGTAGTTATATGAAGTGACTTGGTGCAGAGAGATCAGTAGCCATGTTAAATGTATCCTGTGAACGAAAAGAATTCCATCATTAGCTACTTGATGGAATTACTATATATGTCCTGTGAAAAGGGGGTGTCACACGTACCTGCCTTTAAAATTGCGTTAAAAATATCGACACGTTTTATTTGACTCCAGGAAAGTCTTGTTATTAATAGAAATATCAATTACAATTTAAAATGTAAGCAAATTATGGTACTCTCTAGCTATCTTTTCGTGTACTTCTTAACAGCAAGGATTTTAAGGTTATTTTATTCAGTCACAGTCTACTAAACTAAATAATGTCTGTAGACGTAAGTTATCGGGCCCATAAATAAGCTACGTGTAGAAAAAAATGGCGGCGTTTGCATTCCTTCTCTCTCATTTCGTACTCCGAGCACGTAAGAACTAGTAAACTGATTTAGGTGTGGCTCCTCTTATTTTATTAGTCAGTAGCATAGAAATACGCGTAGACTTAGAAAAATAGGCGTTATTTGACGCGAGGCACAAGATATTAAACAAAAAACCCCGCCTTATTATATCCTCACCAAACATGTAACAAAAGAGCAGCATAACCATGAACTACAATCAGCGCCGATCTAGAGTTATTACTAGATATGTAAACGTTATACAAAGAATAAACTACTTGCCACTTAAGAAGTAGGTACTTACTGTTACGAAAATACGTAGTAACATTTAACAGATTTATTCTTACAGCGCTTTTGCCTTAGTAATATTTTAAGTAATTTAAAATTCCAATCGTGGACTCAGCCATGCAAACACTGTCCCGTGAAGACGAAAATTCCGTAAGTACTCACACAATCATCTCGCTTCAGTGTGAATAGTATAAAAGTTAATTCGGATCTGGCCGCGGGTCCTGCATAATGGAAAATATTTTCAAGAGCGACGCTTGTTAGCGTGGAGTCTCGAAAGTCAAGTAATAAAGCCGGGAACAACGATAAACAAAGAGAGAATGGCAACAAACCGATAAAGCGTAGGTACTCGTATTTGTGAGTAAAATTCGCAATCATAGTTCGTCGAGCCGAATAGCCGATACCGAGTTATTACCGCTTTCGTAAAACAACGAATGAGTCTCGTATAAAAATGTGCACGCCATTCTGAAATATTTGTTCATTCTTACCTGTTCGCCGGCAAGGTAAATTGAACCGTAAAAAACTGCGAATGATTCAAACTGCAATCACCACTTTTTAATATTTAACGCAACACTCTGTTCTGTAGATTCAGTATAAGAGGATATTTACAGACAGGACTGATACGTATACGAGTAAGTAAAATGTATGCGCCGGCTGAAAACAATTGGCACCGCTCAACACAAATTAGGCTAGTGCCCAAATTTTGGCAAATATGTTGATTTAACGACAGATCTTTATTAGGATTCCATACAACACGACCATTAGAATATATATTCGATTATTACATGCGAAATTCGTTGTTGTACGCAGAATATTTTGTGAGGAACGAGTTTGTGAAATGAACAATAAAAGACTTGGTTGACTGGTTCCCTACATTACCGTCCATTTGCATGCCTGTCACGTGTCTGAAGAAACTCGTAGGAATGGATTTACCGCGCCACGAGTTTCGGAGCAGGGGAAACTGCCTGAGTTTCGTCAACGCCACTCTTTTCCTCATTTACCTGTACTGTGCTTAGCTGGGAAGTGAGTTTGTGTGTTGAGGAAACCGTACGGATATCGTGCCAGGTTAAGTGACTACATTTATGTTTAAAAGCCATTTGTAAGGAAGCGAAATATGCCTTTGTTGTACTGATAATATTACTTTGATATTTTGAAATATTTGCCAAAATGAAGAATATTTTTATTTGACATTTATTACATCTTCATATTACTAAAAATAATATTTCGGCTGTTTGCTAGACTTATTGTGTAATGAAAACAAAGTTGATAAATACTCTTTTGTGGCAGAACGGCAAGTCCTTTTGTTTACAGCTTATTTCGTAACTTGAGTCAAATAATATAAGGACAACATTTGGAGCTTTGCTATGTAACAGTTATATATATCGTCGTAGACGATCCGCTTGTCGTGCAAGCGACCAGTTATATCCTGCAACATTGAACGCAGGGCCCCGTTAACGCACCCGTTCCTGCGTTCAATGTTGCGAGCGCATATCGACGCAAGGTTTGTTTGTTTTGTTTTTTAAAAAAAACGTCGCCCCACACTAGGAATTTCTCCTGTGTCGTGGGTGCGTTTTACAAACATGAAATACCACATACACAAACACCCAGACTCGGGACAAACATCTGCGGTTCGCACAAAGTTTTGCCCCGTGCGGGAATCGAACCCGCAACCCTTAGCGCAGCAGTCCAATCGCTTAGCCACTGCGCTAATCAGGTCGTCAATTCAAGGGACAAAATATTTGTTTCAGGCTATGTGTATTTAAAGCTATAATATTCCCGCTGCTTTTCATGGTAACCATGGATACCTTATTATATTGTTAGAGATTATTTGCAAAACTCCTTAGTGCGGCATTTGATCAAATCCATGACTGCAAATACCGGTGACGTCATACATACGTACCTAAAGGTTGAATTTGAAAGGTTTCCTTTAAAAACTGCGAAGCGAAAGCGCCTTAACTCAATCAATATTATATAATTCATACATTAATAAAATCAAGTCACAAAAAAGTACAGATTCCGCATGTGTTGAAAAGTTATATGTAGGTACAGATAACAATCTGCCTAAACTAGACTGGGCTTGCGGTACTTCACCACAATCCCAGTCTAGTTGAAAAGCAATTAATTAAAAATCATTGGAAAATTCCCAGGAAAGCCGCTATGTACAATTATTTACCGACGTTCTATCTAAATGTTTTTGGTTTTGACGAATATTTTAGGCAATCGTAATTAAAATTGTTTCACCGTGGCATGTAGGTGTTCTGTTTGTAAAAGAGACGGAGGATTAATTAAAAAAGTTTACGTGCAGTTACAGCGTGATGTTTTATTCACGGCTTTGGATAACATTTTCATTTGATTTTAACGAATAACGGTAGGTACGCTTTTTTGTTGCGTTTATCAACTCTTAATCACTTGTAGGTTATTGCTCATTTGTGGCTTTTTAACCAACTTCAAAAAGGTGGAGGTTCTCAAATTGTCTGTAGGGATTTTTTGTATGTTTGTAACACCATATCTCCGTTAATTATGAGTCGGTGCCAAATCCTATGCGTGGCTTTGTTAATAGTATTAGAACATTCTCATAAGTAGGTTCGTTTTTATCTGAATTAGTTGTCGGATTTGGCACCGACTTTAACTTGGCTTATGTAAAGTGAAGAGAATAAAATATTAGTTAACACTTTTAAGTTCGTGTTTTTTGAAGGCGGTTTTTGTTAAAGGAAATTATTACCAATCTCAAATAATATCACTGGTTGTCCGCTTAGGAAACAGGGTTTACTGATATGGTATTCTTTTATAGTTAGATAGTAGATACAGTACACACGAGAAGAATATTGCCACAAAGTTTTTAGTACATAGTAAATAAAATTGAAAAATACAGACCATTCCACAGCTGACATAGGCAAGAGTCGTGATTCATTCTGGCGTCCGTGATAAAAATCTGGGGATAATGCATCAATGTCTATTTTAATGGACCAAGCAACTTAGTGCATATTTCACCACTATCATTATTTAGTGTAACTTTAAAATGTACTTAAATTCTTTTACTTAATAACAGAGAGAGACCTATTAATGACGGAATAGTTTTAAGAAAATTGTATGTTATACTGTTTTATAGTAGATTTTTATTCTTTACTATTAGAAACTTTGTTAAGATTCCTGACAGGTCTATTTTTTCTAATTGTTATGAAGATAAAAGCCTTATTAAAAGTTCTTAACAAACTTTTGCCAACCAAAACTTGTATATAATAAGCAAAGAGGTTTATAATACTTAACTTATTTTTTATATTTTGATGCTCACAAAACAGTTTCCTTAATTGGCGACCAGGAGTGGTTTAAACTTTGTTATTAATCTGTAAAAGGCAAAGCGCAAACTTTTGAAATTAACCTTATAGCCCCCTTACCAAGAAATGTTAAAGCAGGACAGTTTACCGTGTGGAAGCGAGACGCCGAATTACACTGCACGTAGCGGCGTTTCCCTTCAACATCGTAAACTGTCCTGTTTTAAGAGTTCATGGTAAAGGGACATAAAGAAGGGTAAATAATTGTTAAAGGTACCTATTTCTAGGTATACATCTTGATCCGACGATCAAACAACCTCCAAATTTAATATCAAGTTTCCTTTTAAGAATTTAAAAATCTTTTGAAATATTAATTTTCTTGCTTTAATCTGCCCAAACCAGTTGAAATTTAATTTATTTGTAATTTACTTGGTTTTGGGAGTTTATTATATTTAACAAGAAATTATTTTCCAAAGTTTTTGATTTAATAGGTTCTTGTTGTTAATACATTTTTGAATATCTTGCTAGATACGGGTGTACCCTACGGATCGCTAGTGTATGTCAAAATCGATACGGATCGCAACAAAAACCTTATATGGAACATCATAACGATAAATCGTCAGGGTATGGCTCCTTGCGATCGATCGTTACGATTGATCGAAGCGATCCATCGTACCGTGTATGGCCCTTTAATTGTTGGTACATCGGTTGGTAATTTTATGTATAATGTATATGTTACTTATGTGAAGGGTTAACATTAAACACCCCGAAGGGCTATTATTATCCGCTTCCGTAAGATAGTTGTTAATGAGTTGTGAGATAGTTTTATGACCGCTGTGAATTGTCCGCCTACTCGCTAGTTACACATCAATCGACCTTTTAAGTTCCCTATATGTATAACTTATACTTGATGTTATTATTAAAGCTAGAATATAGGGCTATATACATGTAACCTGTATCTTCATTGTGTGTCTTTCCATATATATCAATTAACTTTACTATAGTCTAGTGGCTAGATCGAAGTCACTTTTCGAAGTTCTCTTTAGCAGCCTGGGGTTCCGTGGTGTTAAAAGCCGTTGGATCTGCGACTGATTGTCCTAACCGAGTAAATTTGCTATTATTTGCAGCAATTAGTGTGAAGCAAAGTATTGCACACACTTGTATGCATGTGCAGAGATAGATATTTGCAGAGTACGTATACGACTTTGTTGAAACCAATTTCGACCAATCATAACAGACATTTGCTTCGGAGATGTTTTGTGTTTAATGATACTACTGTATCATTAAAATATTGTAACCACGTATTATGTTTACGTGCCATCCGTGTACAGCTTTACACTTAACAGTAGCTACGACAATCAACAAAACACGACTTCACACTCTCTTTCACAAAGCAAATTACGTCGCCATTATAATAAGCTTCAACACTCTAACGTCTAAGTTTTGTTACTGTCTAGAGAAAATATAAACGTGCTTAAAATAATTTATCAAAGAAAACGGACCTTAGAACTCTAAATATTCATCACATTTAATTAATATTTAATCATTATTATTAATAAGTAGGTATCCTTGACCTTGTCATACTATAAACAGACAGTCGGGTGTAAACAAAAAAGGTCGATCGTTACTTCTATGTTATTGTCAAATACTTTGTTTACATAATGTACTACGAAGGTCCGAGCATAGAGGTCGTATGGCGCGCGGCACGCGACAGCCGTAGACTCGTAGCGGAGCCGTAGCTTGCGGCAGTCACGCTACGACGAGCGGCGGTTACAGTCGGTCGCTACGCGGCGCTACGAGTGTTCGCGGCCACGTAATGTTGTGGTGTTCGGTCGCGCTGTTGGCACTGTTCGCCTCCGTCCAAGGACGTGCGGTAAGAATGACTTTACACTTTCTATTCTTGTTACACTTCGTGTTTAGGAGATTAACTTGCGGTACTTTGTTTGAAAGTTCTGCAGTGCCGCAATCATATTTAAGACGCAGAAGATGGGGAGTTCTTCAATAAGTTTGGCACTTTTATTACGTCTTTTTGAAACAAATTTATTTCTATGTTAAACCCAAGTATAACAATTTGGATGTATGTGTAAAGTTATTAAAGCTACTAAATAAAATGTTTTCAACTAATGTAATGGATTAGTTCAAATTTTAATTAGAAATATGTATTGTAAAAAGTTATACTGTCAAAATAAATTATGAAAAGCCTAAAATTAATTATACCTCCAGTTTATTCGAACGAAATCGAACTTTATTTTAATAAAACTGCCTGTCAATCACTTCGATAATATAATTAAATCACATTAACCAAACTTTAAATATTAACAAAACTTATCTAATAAAGCGCGCGACACCATCGCATTAGTCTTCACTCAAAGTGAAATTAACAACACAACAATATTCGTACCCACGTTAACTGGGGTATGTACTCACCTCGGTCGCCTCACCCGGGGGGTTAATTCCAACAGGATTGCTCTACATGTGCCTCATTTAGTTTGGAGGGTCCAAATATAACTGTCTTAAGTACCATCTTAAACTACTAACGGCTGAATACAAACAAGCCGAACTTGAACATTAGCCACAGTGTTATCGTGGAACAGCCTTTGTTCCTAATGTCCTTCCCTCTGTCATGGAAACGTAACGACTTCTTTAATGGCCGGTGATTTTTACACAAATTATGCGATTTGATATTCTTTAAGCTGGGATTTGAGAAAAAGTAATGATAGGCATTACTTTTTCTCAAATCCCAGCTTCATTCATTAAACTTATCGCGTATTTAAAATATATCTGAGGTTTTCAGAATTGATACGTTCAGAATTGATAAAATCTGATGATCTCGCTGTTACCGCTTAGTTATGGAATACTTCCCAACCGAGAACATCTTTAAGATCTAGCGAATAAAGTCTTAGTTTATAAATATCCTTTATTAGTTTATAAGATTAATCGATTCTACGTGTGTGCTAAATTTATATATTTATACCTTCGGCTGACGACGTGATTAATTAATTAACATCTAAGTTTTCAAAGTCGCTCTTTAACATTGATATTAGTAGCCTAATTTTTCATTACTTTAATATCTACAGAAGTGCAGAGGTACCGACTTACTGCGCCATTTACTTCTGTAAGTTCCAAGGTAATATCCATTAAACCGAAAACAGTTTTGTTATTACTTATTCAAACCTCTTTACTGTTACTGACACGAAAGTACCTCGTGACATTTTTTACAAACTATACAGAATTGCGGGTAACCGGTGGATGCAATTGGCAAGCTGTCGTTTATTGTGGTGTCCTAAGGGGCCTTCCCCTTAGAACCTTTGTTCACCAGTGGACGTCTTCCGGCTAATGATGATGATGACACAATGTTGAATAGTAGTTTTTTTTTTAATACCGTTTGTTTTTATACGTAATTATCTTTAGCCTGCGACTTCGGCCACGTGGAACAAAAAACCGCATTTAGTCCGAGTCCATCCCAAAGGCTCGAGTAACTTCCATGTCAAATTTCATCATGGTCGATTTAGTGATTTAGTGAAGATTAGGTAACAAACAAGCGAAACAGGCGTCGTTATTTTTCATTTATTAATCAACTTTAAACAAGGTGGAGGTTCATAATTTGACTGTATGCCCGTTCAGCGATTTCTTCATTAATAAATAAAGCAGTATACACGTATTTTCATGCTAGTGAGATATTTCTTTTTTTATTTCTTCGTGTCTACAACACCTATTACTTAGGAGTGGAGCTAGTGGACTCCTAGTTAATGACTAACGGCCGCTCCTTTTTCGTAGTTCGTGACAAGCGCCTATTTACATAAACATAAAGAATACACGTTTATTAAAAAGCTAGTCATGCAGCTAATATGGGTTGGTAACGTTTCATCTGGAAAAATATAAAAATAAAAACGAGGGTTTTGATCGCGGTTCCGTAATATTGCTATACCGCTTGTCAGTGGCCCTGGACCCCTAGTCCCTAGAAATATGGTCTTAAACCATTAGGGATGTCGCTAAACGTAGCTACAATTTCACTATTCAAATCAATAAGATTTATCACAAGAACAACATCGGTATCAAACTGAATGTAGTTAATAATTAATAATGACTTTACATAAACCAACAGAATAGGTTACCTTTTATATAAAATATAATATTATTCTGCTACAGCTCCATGTTGTCTGCTGTCGCTCCAACTGTCAAACACAACCCTCAATTTATTAGTAAACTGGATAAAAACAAAAGATAGAATGTCAAGGGTCGACTACAAAGTATATACCCCTTATTGTATTCGACGACAGATACGAAACGTCTTTATCCTTAATACAATGAATTGAATGAACAGCTTTAAGCTACGTTAATAATATAGGTAGTACGCTGAATTCAGCTTGTGCAAAGTATTAACATTTTAATGGTAAAATCAAAGGCTCTTTTTACCCGACTACTTTGTATATTTTGCAACAGTATCTGCGTTGGAGCTATGATTTTCCCTTTATAAAAAAACGGTTCGGATTTTCATTTATTTGTATAAACGGCAATGGTATAAAAGCTGATACATTTTTAAAAGTAACTACTCATAAAGTAATGAACGTCAGAATCAATTTTAGAGATCGTAACTCTCCGAAGTTACTGATATTCAATTGAATATAATTACGAGGAATTTGTTAGAATATCAACGAAATATAATATATCAATTGAATGGAATTGAACAATTGGCACGCATAAACACGGTGAGAACAAGCGATTGTTTGAATTACGAAGTCAAATGGAGGACTTGAGAATTCAGCATGTTAATTAAGTTATCGAGAACAGCTTGTTGGAGGGCTGCTTTGCAAGTTCGCTGCGCACGCTCAAACTACCAAATACCAATTAATTATTGGAATGCTCATAGTCAAATCATATAAATATTCGATATCATTGGACTTAATATGCTGAGCGGTGAAATGCAGGTGTTTAAGATATAAAAGGGAGCATCTCTTCAGCTTACCGTTTTGAGGATTACAAGCATGATTATAGTACCTACGTATTTGGTAAAATGCGCTACAAAATGTTTTACTGATAATTCCTCAGTTCCAGCAACATATTTATTTGTAAAGAATATATGACGAATTAATTTCGTACAAAGTGGTCCGCGCTCGGCTGGCAACATGCAATAGTGCTTTTCAAGTAAAGAGAACAATGTTCTCTGGTATTATAAAGCTTACTGAGTAATAATCATTCATTTTCGTATATCTAATAACTTGAGAATGAAATATTTTATTTAATTGATAATGTAGCTAAGTACATACAAACAGTATTTCCTAGAAACAAAAGATAAAATGTATTATGTGATTTACTTTCCTATTTGCAATTCAACTGTATATTATATACCCACTTAGTTTAAATATTTTTAACTAAAAAAGCTCGTTATTATAACGATACTGTTGTGTGATGTTGGACTGATGAGGACACTGATGAGGGACTGTACCTGTAGTACCATTTAACATATAGCAATGTTAGTGCCTTACTGTGTGCAAAAAGTTCTAAAGACGGTCATGTGACAAAGGTCAACCATAACATTCACAGTGTTACATTCTCACAGTTGACATTATTTCTTCTTAAACTACTCAATATTGATTGAGTCTTGTCGCTATGCGGCTCCCTGGGGTATTCAGGTACCCTCGCAGTGTCGTCTCGTACAAACTACACGTCACAAAAAGCAGTAAGTTTCTTATCAAAACTTTATGGGTTAAACTATTCTTTCTTTAAAAAAAAAAACGTAGGTGATTTGTTAGGTTATTAGAAAAGATACATGTTTCAAATCTTTTAGTTAGCTTATAAACAGATGGCTGTTAGCAAATAAATACCCGAGCGTATGTCGCATGACATAAACTTCTCTTTGCTGCTTTGTTATCCAGATAACATAAGTATAACAAATGGCTTACAGAAGTTTATGTCAGGAACTTACGAGACAAATATAAGAACCACAAGTTGTATCACGCCAATGTTGTGGTCACACTATACGGCTAAAAGCGGCAGAGTTAAACAGAAGCAGGTATTTAATTTGTAGATTAAAATACCTTACCTTTGTTAAACTTATATTTAAGTAACAAGATTTAACAAGGCTCGTGGAAACTTCACGGTTCGCTGCAAAGGAAATTAGCTTTAAATTCTGGGGAAACAAGTTCGACGGAAGGCGGTCAGATTTCACGTTTCATTTAAAAACGAGCGGATCTTCTAATTTAGTGAACATAAATGTTAATTTGCCTTAATAAGAGCTTCGTACCTAATTTGTAGCCGCTCTACCGGTGCGGACGGCTGGACGCCGAAATTATCTAAAACAACAACGAAGAAGTACAATCATAGTTGCGAAATCTCATCTCCGCTTTGTTTGTCGCGACTACGTAGTACAACATATTACTTTGTCTTATGTTATCTCAAAGTTGCGTGAAGTCGACATACTTTGATACCTTCTACATAAGAACAAATATAACACACTTATTTTTATTTGCACGTGTCGCAGTAGGAATTCTTTTACACAATGATTTTACCAAATGAAAAAGTTCATTAGAGTGGCGCGCTGGCACAATTCTCTGCAAGTATTGACCCCTTTTGTATAGAATTTGCACTAGTTTATGCATGCAATTCGAATACACGATCGTATTTAGAGCACCGATGTGTGTTTGTGGAATGCATACCTATAGGTTCAATCAACATAACTGTTAATAATAGAGAGGTAGAGGTACCTAAGACTCACAACAAATAATAACATAACAATATACAGATATACGTAAGTGTTCCCGCGTTTATGTAGCTAAATGATTAATAGTAGAGAGTGCAATAGACAGGCGATGTGAAAAATTGCAGAGTGTGGAAAAGACGTTAAGAATTAATCGATTTTCTGTAGTTAAACTTTGTTTTTAACATGTATTTTACAGATATTCAGCATTAAAATCGTGGAAGATGTTATTTTTGTAATAATATAATTCATTTATCAGTCCAAGAAAGAAATTGCTTAATCACACGGATAAATAAACCTGGCTCATAGCGGCAAGTGATAACAGGGAAAAGCTACGAAATAATAATAATGACTTACTATATTTGTACTCAGGTGAACATCAGCAACACTTGGGTGCTGCCTGAAGAAGGGTTCCCGGTGTTCTACCGGTACTTCAGGGACCGCATCTCATGGTACGAGGCAGACGCAGTTTGCCAATTCCATCACGCCAATCTCGTCACAGGTCAGTGCCAACTTTACTCTAACTAAATTGAAAACTAATCAACTACAAAGCATTACACTTAGCTATGTAATTTAGAATTCTGAGGTAATTTACTAAAAAGCTCAATTCCCAAAACTAATTCGAATATAGAACGAGCTTTATTCGAATCAAATTTTATTTAAAAACTTTATTCATCGTTAAAAATAATTTGGAGCACGTCACAAGTGGCCAGTACAGATTAAAATTATGGAAAGTTTAAATGGCTTTTACAACTTAGTTACTCTCTTAAATCAAGATTCGTGGGTATTTTCCGTCATAAAGGAAGTAAAAACTTCTGCCAGTAGATATCGCATTGTACTTAGGTACGTGCGGTGCAGAAGTTTTTCAAAAAGGAAGCTGCTATTCACGAGTTCTTGCCAATTAGCAATAAAAGAAAAGTATATTTTACGTTTCATTTAGAACTGATTTTATTAAAGAAAGAGCAAACGTTTCAACACTGCGAAAAAACAAATGAAAGGAGCTTATGATAAAATAACACAAAGCCTTTCATAAAGATAAGTAGAATTAACACGTTGATAGATACGATTCACTTAAGCGGCTTCGTTATTGTCGGGTTTCACGATATCTTGCAGATTACTTCAATATATTGTTCGTTAAAGAAGCCAGTTGTGGGTGAACAAAAAGAGGCATATATATTTCAATATTCCCACGGGCCGTTAGGTCTAATCGGCGGCAATCCAGCCAAGACCCCCATTACCGTTGATAGCGCCCTCGACCCCTGCTACTTGCGAGATACAAACCCGTCACATATAAATGTACGTGCCGATAACAAAATGTAAATATACGTCTTATCGTTTTCTACACGACATTAACTTGCTTAAGAGAGTGTCTTCGGAAAATAAAAGTTGCGTATTGAAAATGTTTGCTTTTAATATCTACAAACAAATACGTGCGTGTATTTATTTACCCATTTGATTAGTAGCAGTGATTATAAATGTAAATAAATTATAAATGATTGGAAAATATTGTGTATCTATTTGCATACAGGTTTTACTTCAAATGGTAAAACAAGGTATTTCGATTTTTAACATAACCTTTCTTTTTAGTATCTGTTTAGTATGTCTTCAGTAATGGTATCTTTAAATACAAGCACTGGTCATTAGGTATGGAGCATCCATAAATGGAGGCTGTTAACTGGTTGGGTCGTAACTTTATCGACGACGGGTCCCTCCCTCCGCAGCGTCTGACTCCTGCCCCGATTACGTTTGGACCCACGATTGATAACATTCCAATATTGCTCCCGAAATGAAAACGTTAATTTAAAAAACATTTTGATTTATTGTTTGCAATCATAATTTTACATTATTCTCAATATTGAATATTCTTTTTAGCGTTGACCTACAAACAGTGTGCCAACAGACGAGAGTAAAAACATAATACATACAATATAGTTGAGTCCACAGTGTTATTTCCTTTCGCAAGTCGTAACAGTTAACGGTAGGAAGCGAGAGACTTAATGGCCCAGTAACATGGTACTACGTCTGCACTTTCAAAACGACATGCCAGCTATTCAGGTCTTAAGAGGAACACAGTCAAACGATGCACTCTATCTTACATGTGAAAGGAATACATACACTTTCGAAGTTACATGCTATCCAAAACTGGAGTATTATACGAAGCGACATAACGTTTTAAAGTAATGCAATTTTAGTCTTAAAGTAGCTGGCGAAATGTCCCCATTACCCGGGCCGCGTCTCATTTATACCCTGAGAGCTTCAGTTGAAAACAAAACAATACCTACTTATTCGTCTTTGTGTACAATGAATGTGAGTCGCTGTAGGCCTCCGTAGATGTTGTCGAACAAATCCTTTGTAATACAAGAAGCTTTTATCCTGAAAATGAAAACTTAAATTAGTTTCGCGATGCCTTCTCGAAAGAATTCATTTTGTGTTATTTGTAATTCAAGAAGACTAATTAAAGCCTTACATTAAATTAGGCGCCTGTAGACACTGTACACTTAACTCATTGTTTTCAAACTTATTTGATTTGATTGAAGCGTGATTACGAAACATTTATTTGGTATTCAAATTAAAGAGCCCATTTAGAAATTTCGATGTAATCATGTCGATACGTATCTACGGTACATTCCAAACCAATATTCAATGTTAGTGAGTCATGTTTCGATATCAAACGTTAATGTATTAAAGTTCTTGTTTGATTGCTCATAAAACCAACATCTGGGACAATATTGATAGTAACTTAGTTGGAAAGACATTTAAATGAATGGAGATAATTTCAAAACGTCATAAAAACTTCTGAAGGACGTTCGAATACAATTGTTCATTATTATCAATTCTTTTTATTCAAGTTGAGAAGTGTCCGCTTTCTAGAGCCATCCTCTGCTTACATTATTCAAGCACCTAGTTAACAGTTGGGCCTTTTAGATGGAATCCTTGTGTAAATTGGCACTCCAACATTGAATATTAACTTTACGAATCAGATAAAATCGGCGGGATTCACTCACATAACTTTTACAGCTTTTATTTGAAAATATATATTTCTAAATGTATTATTAAATAGGTCAGAGATTGTTGTAGACTATTTTTTTGTATGTATACTTTTCAGTATCCCAAAATTGTTGTAGACTATTAAATACTAGATAATGGTAACTACTGACCACCAGTCTTACTAAGGAATATCGTGAAGGTTAGATAGGCTGTCGCTTCGTGTTGGTTGGTATACAGCTGCATCTAGTTAGCCTGAAACGTCACACCACTATGATAATTGGCGGACGTATTCCGACCGATGATGATGATGATAATAATTTATAACGATAAAAAATAAATTAAAACGGAAAGATTTCTTAGTAACCAAAAGCGATTGCTTCAAAAAAAATCTTTAACGTTTATCTGATTCTAAGCGGAAAAAAATATTTAATACTATTCATTTTACTGTCACACACGAGGGTCTAAATAGACACGAGTATTTATGAAAACACAGTCAAGGTTCACTCTGCAAATGTACTTATTGTACGTTCAAAGTGTCGTTTTAATTCAAAGTAGGTTTAATTAATATTCCAACCTCTTATTATGAACCATTGTATTTGTTCCTTCTCGTGTATACAACCATTTCTAATTTCCGCTAGACAGAGTTAACAATAGTGGCTAACTGTTTGCAATTTATATCATCCAACTAATAGAGTTTAGAATCCATAATCGATTCGCATTTAGCAAACTAATGGGCGATATCACCGAACGTTGTCATTAGTTGCTTAACGATCGACACAGATGTCAATGGAGATATGAGTGTGATCTCTGTTTGGACATCTCTTGTCAGAAGAGGTAGAGTAGCAGATTACGCTATCTCATATGACAATAGCAAACAGTGTGATACATATACTAACACCTGTAATCTACAAAGGGATAGACAGAGATGTATAAAGAAGTCTTTATTCAGGAGTCTACACATTTCACAGCACAATATGAGCCCCACTTGCCATTCATCAAACATTACTGTTCGCTTTTCTGTCAACAGAAGGAATTTGTTCTGCACAGAATGCTAATTATGTAAAAGTTAAGAAAGTAAAGTTATTAATAAGTTTTAGTTGGCTTATCTTCGAGAAGTTTACAGTTTGATCCTTCATAGTTTCCTAAAACCATATAGCGAGGTCCCTGTGAACATACTCTTATCATACCTTGTCATGTAAGTCTTGGAACACGAACAAAGCAGCAAGTTACCGGAGTTTGTTCTGTGATGAGTTTACACACGTCACGAGAGATGACGGCGTATTGTTCGAGTTCGACTTGATATGCGGAGCTGAAACGATATGCAGATCACGTAGGAAGAGAATGTTTAATAAAAATTAGCACTTTAGACGTTTTGTATAATATGTAAAGTACCTACTATTAATGAATACTTACTTAACGACTTATTATTAATGCAATAGCTTTTATGTCTATAGTAAGGCTGTCATAGTTTAAATTTTCGGAATACATGGCTTGACCGCCTTGAATGATGTTACTATTCAATAAAATAATTAAAAGATTGATTTTTATTAAAGGCGAGGTTTAATAACAGCTGCTTAAAATATAATTTTTCATACATACTTTCTATAATGAAAATGAAAAATCGCGCCAGGAAGTGAAGGTTTTTATTTCAGAGCGTTATTATAGTCGGCAGGCGGGCAGGCGACAGTTGACCTCGAACCGTATATCACCCAAATATATCGAGTCGTGAACACTCCTGAAATACTCGACTCGTTTACTTTATAGTAGTTCCGCATTTTGTTCATAAAGTTTCCTTATTTCTTGCGAAAACAAGATGTGCAAAGAAATAAAGATAACATTGTTTACTTTTAAGCACATACGTAAAATGTGCACGGTCGGATAACGCCTAATGTGAATGTCGGATAAGAATGTAGGGCATACATATAAACATGCTACGCTGGCGTTAAGTCACAGATTATCTGAAATAACTTTAGCAGTACCGTTTCTTTTGTAAATGGATTTTTAAGGTGTATATATTTTAAATTACATAAAAAAATTGAGAACACATACAGACTAACATTCCATTCCACCAGATATTTCATCAGATATAAGATAACTATTGGTATACCTATAACAAAATAACAGCCAATGTATCTGCAGCAATATACCATGAAAACAGAGAAATCTTTATTCTAAGGCTGTATTACCCACAATCACGTCCTAAAAGAGATAAGATAAAGCGGGGATTTGCCGACGCCTGAAAGAAATTTCTATGCAAAATAATATCTACTCAAGGGATTTTGGCAAATAGGTTTTAGTCGATGAGCTAGCCAAATAGTGCGCAGTTTTTCTATGATTTTCCTTATTATGGCTCTATCCACACATTTTATTAGGAAAATGTTATTTTGGTGTTATTGGGTACGAAGCCTTACTCAGCTATAATAATAATAATAATATTCTTTATTTCTCCTCACAATGACAAGCTTATTCTAGGTTTTACGTAATGTTATTTCACTAATTAGCAATGTGAGGATGAATACCAGACTAACAAGGTATCTAAAAATATTATAATTTGTTCTAAAATATATCATATCTTTCAGTTGATGGCACTCTACTTTTTTATATTACTAGCAAGGCTAATCAATGTCACGAGTACCAACCTAGCTTAATTACTCACTTACCCAAGTTATTTAGTCTTTTACCTTGACCAACTTCTGTATCGCTACTAACAATGTAATTACATCAAGGTTGGTATCGGTTTACGTAAAGAAGTTTCCTCACGGACACAAATGTACAAAACAGTGAGCCAACTTTACGCTAGTGTAAAGCTAGATCAGTTACATGCTAAGAAACATTATATATGCTTTTTTATACTCGTAAGGCATACGTACCTCTACCTGAAGGCACTTTTTCTTTTCACACATCTAAAAATGTGTGTTAAGCAACGGACTCCTCTTCAACAATTGTCATGTTTTTGAAAACACTGGAATCTACCTGAACATATATTAAACCTTAGGTATTACATATGCAATTTAATATGTAAACAGTTCCAAAAAAAGGCCTAAAAATAAATATGACAAAATAAACTAACACTACATGTTTTGAAGGTATATTTCTTCAACTACATAAATGCGAGAATAAAACGGAATCGCATTTCGTTGTAACTGCTATAGTCGTAAACTAAGGTGCGTCACTGACTAGTAACGATACATATGTAGAGGAAGTAGGTCTACTCCAAACAAACTTGTTTCGCTCAATCCAAAAGTAAAAAGTCGAGTTTGTTCTGGAACAACTAAACCACGTTAAACTGACTTTGGGTATGCAATGTAGATACTTGTTGTTATAGGTTGTTTGTTATATAATGATGTCAAGCGACCTATAACGAATATGGCTCACCCAAGTTGAGTAAGCATGGTTACGGGAACGTGGGTGAGACGACTCTACTGTTTGATCAGCCGCCTTACCATAAACTCTTAAAGCAGGTCAGTTTACGTTGTGGAATGCAGACGTCGTTAAGTCCAAAAAAAATGTATAGTGTCGCCTCGCTTCCACAACGTAAAATGTCCTGTTTTAAGCGTTCATGGCAAGGGGCTGATCTATATAATATCGACTCATATGAAGTTGTATTAATAATTTCAAAGGTGCGTCAACTGTTTATAACTGCACAATAATTATATGCCTTTTTGGTGTCATTTTAGCATGTTGCCCATGCTAAGCTTGAATCTAAATTAATAAAGGAGACTTGAAAAATGATGGACACTATAATTATTTACTTCCACAAAAACCATTAAACATAATAAGTTATTCGTTCACAACTGTGAACCTTCTGTATTGATATGGCGTGGTATCGTAACACCCGAGAGCGCATCACGTCCGCAAGATCTGAGGCCTACGAATACGCTCGGGGTGGTGTTATAGCATCTCCCGCCGGCTATGTGACTTAACTCCCTAATGCCCGCGATACATAAGCTTGTTTTCATTAACTATTGGTGTGATGGCTAAACTATGTGAGTAATTTGATTTGGAGATTTTGTCAACTATAGAAACGTTAAAATAAGAAATGGAACGGCGAAACGGGAACTTCAAATTCTAAAAAATCTACATAAATTACATACCTTTGCATGATAAAGTCTACTCTAGAAAAATTTGCTATAATAAAATAACTGTATTTACTGGACCATGTGTAAGACGCACGTTTTAAATTCACTAAATTACGACAATTTATCCCGAACCTTGAAAGTTGAATACGCCTTACTGTTATAACTCGGAAAGTTTCAAAAGAACCATTTATCCGAGTGGAAAAAATCCAAAAATTATATTTCTTTGGGCAATTTCGGATTGTAATTGAAAGCTCCGATGAAATATCAGTGGAGATTAATTCGTTTCGATGAAATACAAATCGTTTGTTCAGTTTGATTTATCTAACTAGTATTTATTAATTCTTATAATAACTCCAAATTTGAAATTGACCCTCTGTCTGTTTCCAAAAGATATAGAGGAAAGAAAATTGGCTACGATTTATCTATTTTGATGAAGTTGCAGCCGTAAACTGCTAGCTTACTGTTTATCTACTTAATTGTAAACAGAGTACAGGTAGACAAAACAACTCTGACTTACTATGAAAGATAACATCGCAAGTAAAACGAGACCTAATGGTCTAAAAACCTTAAGACGCAGTGATTACGTGTTGTGATTATCTCAGTGGGATTGCCTCTTAGTAACACAGTAGTAAAGTTTAAAACAAAAACAGTTTTTTTTTAATGTACTCTATTTTAAAGAAACCCATTAATTACTAAGCTAGACGATATACTTAGTTCCCGGGCTTTCCTTTATTACTTTATTGCCGCTATTAAGCGCGGTCACTACAACTCCTTGAAAATATCTTCATGTGATTTCTCCAGAGATTTAGTGGCCCAATTTGTTTTGGGAGGATTTCGTGCAAGAAATATAACTTTATTGAAATAAACAATGTATATTTTAGCTTAGGATTACTTAAGTTAATGATATTTGTTAAAATCTATACTAATCTTGTAAATGTGAAAGTAACTCCGTCTGTCTGTCTGTTATGCTATCACGGCTAAACCGCTGGACGGAGTTTGATGAAATTTGGCGTCTAGAAAGTTTAAGACCCGAGAAAGGACATAGGCTACTTAACGCAGTCAAAGTTTCATTATAATATTATCAACTGTTATTTTAGCCAATTTTATATTAGAATTAACTGAATCTACGTATAAAACTGCGTCGTCATACTGATATTACCGATACATATACCTACCTATCTATTTAAGAAAAACCTGACTTCAAAACAGTTTTTGGCATGGTTGAAACTAGTGTTTCTGGTGATATAGTACCTACTGGCGACCAATGGAGCGGTTACAACACACTCGTATTACGGCGCAGTTCAAAACTTTGGACGTCAGCGACGCCGGCACGTCAAGTTAGAAATAATTTCGTCTTATATGGGACTTGTTAAATCTTGTTGTAACGTTAAAGCTACGAGGATTTGCTTGCTATCCTCATCCAAATCTCTAAATTAACTTATAAAATGCCACCTACACAACAACGATTTAAGCATTTGAATTTTTTGTTTAACTTTATACCTAACCTATATAAACTTCTTTTTGTCAAACATTATTAACACACAAAATTTATTACATATTTTTTCAAATAATAAGGTGGATGATACATCCAGAATATTTGCCAAGTCATTTATTTTTATCTTTGACGCGGCAGTGTGCCTGATCGAGGCCATAATCTATTAATCTCTCCATAAAAGGCGAGTGTCCGCGCGTTAGGCGGCCGGTAATTAATGATGTACCGTCTTTGGCCACGCTTTTGTATAAACTTCTCAGCTCGCCACAGTGTTACACTATTTAAATCCAACTGGACTAAGAACTCTAATCCGTTTATGTAAATCGATGATAATGCGCTTTGTAGTTGAGGGCTCCTATTTATATACCTTTCACAATTTCTCTCGACGCTGCTCGATAACGTTGTTGATATGAGCACCTCGAGAAATAGTTTTGCAATGCATTGTACAAGAACTCTGTCAGACTTACTTATTATGAACTTCACTCACTTTAATTTAGTGCTCGAATTAAAATATAAATATAAGTATATCAAGGCTTCATTTGTTTCATCTGTGCACTTGTATCAAAATTGTATGAACTCCGTGCAGTGATTCTATTTTCTAATAATATCTTTCACATACTTGAAGCTTTGATATGATATCATACTAAAATGTACCATTTTCTGGAATCAGTCTGTCATTTAGCCATTTCTGCGCTAAACGAGCAAAATATTATCTCTATATTATGTTGAACTCATACGGAGAGAGAACAAGTTATCGGTATTGTATACGTCCATATATATAAAATATATTTAATAGAGCAGATACCTACATGTCCCACCTTTCTATTATGTACCTACAGAGATAAGAAAAGCTCCGAGAACGAACACTTACAAAATTTAGGATGCATGGTTTTTACGATCCATAAAAAGAAAGTTTACTTTCTTTTTCCAAGAAAATTCACTTACCTCTAAATATTTGAAAGGGGTTTCCACTGAGCAAAACATGGTATCACACAAGATGACTTGCGTTTGTGTGTAATTTTCGAGAACATTCTTGTAACACATAACGTCGAAACTCGATTGAAATAACTGACGTAGCGGGGTGATCACTGAAAGCTTCGTGTTTTAACATTCATCGGTTTTTACCGATACGCTCGCAAATCTGAAAACATGTGAGAGAATATTTGCACTGGCAACAAAATCATTTCATTGATCAGTTCCGATACGAAAATAGGTCCGGGCAATAGGCTTCAAAAAGCTTTTCAATTTAGTCCTACGGCCGGACGTGCGCTAACGTTGCCACGGATTTTGTTGCGAATTTCCATTGACTATACTGAGGTTTATGAATGGCTATTATTCTTCTTTGTTAGGATTTTGTACACATTTTTGTAGGGTACAAAATATTTTTGTAGGGTACAAAATATTTTTGTATGACCACATATTTTGCCACATACATTCCTAAGTAATTAACTTCAGACGATAATTGAACACATCCGAACTAACGAGCAGTAATGACGTTTGCGCGACCTCGTTACTGCTACCAATTAAATTATTGGCGCAAGTATTAGGGCTTAAGTAGCAAGACAGACCATGACACATCGTGATTATGATGTCTTGTTTGACGTAGGTGAAGATAGCCGTATGAAAACAATATGGCTGTAATAATATCGTGTGTCCATAACAGCTTAGTGCCGGTATACGGGCACTCCGTCGGCTATAATCTGGTTTATTAGCGGATATAAAGCGAGGTGCGGCTTTATTAACGTTATGTATTGCCTGTCCACCCGACTGGAAGGTGCGTCCGCTATCGATCGCCTACTTTAGGTTCTTTCATTAAACTTAAGCGCCGTGTTAAGTCCACCAAACGAGTTTCTTATAGACCCTTATGTCTATTTAAAGGTTATTTAATAGCGGAGAACAATACAGGGTTAATAGGCAATTGAGCCCCTAGTTAATGGAAAATAGACTACGATCTGCCTGTTTGAATAATTTACGGGAAGGTATAATTGGATTAATAGTTAGCTTCGTAGCGTTACACTACCGTCCGTTTGTGTTAATAACATTACATGTTTGTGTTACGAGTTGAGAATTGTTTAGGAGTTCTTAATTACCCACTATGTGGTAATTTAGGATACTTCATATCTCTGTATTGGTCTAATTTATACAAAGCCATTAATTAATAAACTTTAATGGATAGTAGGCTACTCTAAAAATGTATCTAAAATAATAACCGATTTATCGTTTCTTGTTAAAGGCTTATTGCACTTCATTAATTCAGAGACATGGTATTTTAACGATACGCCATTACTTTAAGGGGCAATTTGGAAGGGAATGAGATCGTAAGCATCGATCCGAAATCGATCCACTCACTGGAGTCGTTCTGAATGCCGCCCAGCTATTTGTACCGTATATACTTTCCTTATGACCCGGAAGATATCGTTTATCCTTATTACAGTTCTCAAAAAGATACCGACATGTTATCTAACAGCCCCCGGTGTTGCTCCTACCTTTTAAGGTTTAGGGAACAGTATCTATATATTGTCATAGTATATCTAAATAAGTAGTGAAATTGTTTAAATTAAATGACGCTTTATTGCTTCTTAATTTAATTATACTTATCTATACGTACGCACTCATATATGTACCTACTTAGATTTAAGAGTAGTACCTATCTACTTAAATTCGTTTTTTTTTAATGTTCGTGTTACGGCGAGTCCCCTAATTTTAAAGTTTAATAGTTTTAAGTCAAAAGATTGATATCTGCTCTGTTACTGTAAACCACCTCAAAACGAATAGAATTTTGTTATACCTTAAACAAAAACATAGTTTTCTATTTACATCAAATATTCAGATATCCCTTCCAAATGTGTATTACATTACATAGGTAAGTACATCGAGCACTTAACCCGTTGAATGTGCTACGTTCAACACTCGCCCTACTATTTTATTCCCGACATGTGCGGTAGGAAACCATTTCACCTCTGTATCTGCCATTGTCTGTAACAATTGTACCCATGTCTATTTGACACCAATGTTTTGTTAACACACTGAAAGTGTAAATCTTGCCCATAAAATTTTATAACGTGTATTTATTGGAAGTTGGAACATTTTCACCACATACGACTTTACATAGCGTGGCAAATAAATGCAGTGTGATTGTACATTATGGGGTTAAGAATATAGCGTATAAGTTTTTATTATATTATTATTAATATGGTGAATTTATGGTACATATCCAGCAAATTGTAAACCTTTTAAGGTAGCTACATATAGGTCGATTTCAAATCTGTATTTGGTGGACTTTTTCATCTGAAACACTAGCACTAGGTACCTATATCTACCTCTAAAGGCTCCTTCACAAATTGCTATTCCTAGGACCCAAAAAGGTAACCACTTAGCTCACAAGTATACCACGTCAATCGGATAGACTTGTATTATATTTATGACTGACTTTACTCACCTAACATACTTATATGGAACAATCCATCACACACTGAGCTAGCCTTTAAAGGGAATAATACCAATGGGAATTTCATATAGGGTGTGTCATCCATCATCCCGTACCCACTGCTCGCAAGTGAACCACGATTACTAGTCGTAGAATTATGTGACCCCGCGTAATGGAAGCATACCCTATACTTATCTATATGTAGAACGCTCGCTAGCTTTACTATTTGACGTCTTCGCTTAGTACGCTTATGTTAGTTTTATATTTTTGGGACGTTGAATCATCTAAAATGTTTTTAAAAATATTTAACGTCGATATGTAGAAAAATGTAATCCACATAGATATACCTACGGAAATTCGTAATTACTATGATAAAAACTTTGGTATGGTATCATATATATATCTGAGCAAAATAAAACAACAACGGAATATAAAGCAGCTTATTAACTATCAGACATTTTTACACATAGTATCGATAATGTTCAACATATTTCTACGAAATCGAAAAAATGCTACGAAAAATGTTAGCTATTTCGTATTTTTATGCGATGATTTTTCTTGCGATTGGTTTCGGTAGAAATATTCATAGCAGATATATCGCAGTATGAAGAGTTAGACATACGAACAATATGTGACACATTTGGACGTTTAACGCAAACGTTATCGTAACGTATGGATTTCAATATCGAGGTGGCGACGTCACGTGCGAAACCTTAGAAAGGTTTACGTAATAGCATCTATGAAAACTTAGTAACTATACCTATAGGCAATTATTATATCTTATTAAAATACCTTCTTCTATGTATTTTAAATAGAATATTAGAATAAAGAAACAGCTGATGCCATGGTGCAGAATGTTAGTAAGATTGTGGCGGAGATGACGGTCCAGGATGCACCAAACGTGTAATTGGACGCTGTCACACACACTCGGAGTGTGCCCCTAGTCCTACACATACATAATACTCACCAATACACATTGACGAAGAAATGAGACATTGGTACAAAAAACACACCGTGTCTCGACATTTGTTGAAAACATTTTGTAAATGAGATCAAAATTCGTTATGAATTAAAACCGATTGATCATTTAAATCGGATTATTCCCTAAATTACACAATTTAGCGGCTATTAGATACTTAGATTTTAAGTATCACTTTAATATTCATCAAAATTTATGAGACACTTAAACCAACCATTTCGCTCCTAAAATATAATGTCTTTCCGCACAGTTCTGAAAAGTCACGGCGAAGATAGCAGCTGTAAGAAACCCGGGTTTGTTGATTCAGTTTGCGATTAAGCTATCTTTGTCGTATGTTTTATTACAAGTACATATAATAAGTAATATTTTCTTGTTTTAAATAATCGTCGCCCAACACTAGAAATATCTTCCGTGCCATGCGTTTAACAAGCATGAAATATACACAAACACCCAGACTTGGGACAAACATCTGCCGTTCGTAGATTTTTTTGTTTCGTGCGGGAATCGAATAATATATATGTATATCTTTTGCTTAGTTAGTGTTCTCTATCTGTAATTTCTATGTTTTCAAATTCGAGTAATTACAGTAATCTGTGAAAGCACCTATGATCTATCGGAATAGAGCATGAATTCATAATATGAAAGCGAAGCTCGCGTATGCGTATTTAGCATGCAATGCAGAATTAACTACATGAAGCTTATTGAAAATCAATAATTTCGTATTACGGTCTAAATGTTACCAATGTATCTACTTGTAGTACAATGATATTACGTAACATAAAAACAACGATATGCTAGGGTTCTCCAAAGGCAGACGTGTATAATTAGTTCGCCAGTTGATCACTTGCAATAGGGATAAGTCTTTAGCCCTGTCCAGACAGAAAACCAGATTTTGCTGCTCTACTTTGCCCGACACCGGAATGGAACCCAGGATTTCATTAAAAGATGTTGCGTTTGCGAGCACCGGGCCAGCGAGGATATTTTTATTTGTTGAATTAAATTTAATAAGAATAGGTACATAGGGTACGTGCTTCACTAAAAACTACTGAATTCACCAACATATTTGGTAACATTAATGTGGACTCTACAATTTCAGCTGCCATATCAGTAAACGAGAATTGGTAAAGGGAATTGCTCTAAAAGTATTTACTAGTTTGAATCACATTTCATGTTTCACGTATCTTAATTAAAGGTAGCCAAAGCCACTATCGTATGGCTTACAGTGTACATTTTGGTCAATATTATCTTTTCAATTAGGGAAGTGGGTAGTATTTCGAAAATATTTTACGTATTTCGGGTGGGCAATAAATGGCGGCAGCCGGGTGACTCGCCACGCCATGTCACTTGACACCGGACGTCGGACGCCGGACGCAAACAACATACGTCCCTTAATTGCTGTCATCCGTAAACATATACACAACCAATATGGGCATCATACATTTAATTGAAATCTCGTTTTTTGTGCTATTTCACCGAAACAGTTTCAGTTCAATGAACTCTTTGTTTATTTTTTAACCTTTTAGAGGCTCTCGCCACGTATGCTCGTCATATCCTTCGTACTCATCATCATTCGGAAGACGTCCACTGTTGGGAAAAGGCCTCTCCAGGGATCGCAGTATTGGTGGTGAAGTTACCGACGACGCTGCCCATCTTCAGGGTTTTTCCTTAGTCGGCTCTTACGACACATACGGGCGGAAAGGTGGCCAATTCAAGGCCGGATACCACTCGAACAATCCTAGGTACTCAGCATAATTTAAACTTTCTTGCTGAAAATTTGTTTAGCCTTAGGATAAGGCTTAATAACGTAACCATTAAAAAAAGGGAATCCGTGTGTTATCTTGGTCTTGTGCTAGAGAGAAATTTTACTTTTATCGAACATATTAAAACCGTCGGTGAAAAAGCAAAAAAGAACTTTTATGCCTTAACACGAATATCAACGTCAACTTGGGGTCTCTCGTTTAACACTCTAAAAACCATCTACGGGGCAACTTACTTAGGATGCATATGCTACGGTTCACCAGTTTGGGCTGATAGAGCCACAATAGGCGCGGCGCGGCGTAAGTTGCTTCAAAGTCAACGGTTAGCGTTGATATTCTTATGTAAAGCCTATCGGACGGTCAGTACTGAAGCTCTGCCGGTACTAGCGGGCGTGCTACCTGTCGATCTCGAAATACAAAGACGTGCCGCGATGTACTTCTCCACTCGAGAGGGTATGAACACCGAATTTCTAACACAACGGGATCGCGTTAAAATTATCAGGTTATTTAAATCCCAAATCGAGGTGTATAACGAGCTATTGGACGACTGGCAATCTAGGTGGGATACATCTATCAAGGGCCGCCACCTTTACCAGTATTTTCCATCCGTTCGCGAGCGCCTGGAAAAGACTTGGTTGGAGGTGGATCATTGCGTGGCTCAGTTCTTGACGGGTCATGGTAACTTTAGGGGTAAGCTCTTCTCTTTCAAGCTTGTTGCTTCACCTCTGTGCCACTGCTCAACGCCAGATTGTGAATACGAGCAAACAGCACATCATATCCTGTGGGAGTGTGGTCTATGGCAGAATGAACGTAATACCTTGTTAGACAGCATACATGTTACATCCGGTGTAATTTATTATGTGGACCTTGTTGCGACCAGATCAAATTTCCGTGCTTTCAGACGTTTTTGCCATACCTACTATTGGAATCAAAATAACAATTAGGACCCAGTAGTTTTTAACTTTTATACCCGTGGTGCTTAGCGACTGGGCTTATCTCAGTTGTGGATCCCATATTTATTATGCTTTTGGCATATTAATCTTTGTGTCTCCCGCTTGCTATGGAGGGAAGTCGGACTAAATTTATATTCCTACTCCTCCTATATATTCTTTTATGATTAATTTCGTTGCGGGTTCCAAGACAGTCGAGTCATTTCTCTGGGACGCCTCGAGCTTCATTGCCTCGATGGTTCTCAACGGTTATCATTGTAGATCCTGGCTTACAGGAGTTGCAATGATGGGCATGAGTGGTGGGCTTGTCCCAAAAAAAAAAAAAAAAAAAATAGCCTTAGGATATAACCTAAATCAAAGACAATATAGGACACTAATAACATACTTCTTTGTGTGTTTTTCTAACACAATTAGATGAAATAAAAACATTTTCTATTATAATATTTATTATAATTAAAATCATACCGTCACACATATTGGCTTTGATCAATATTACTTGGAGCGTAGTTAAGTTTTTCTTATAGTTACAAGTTGTAAAAGAACTTATTCTACATAGTCTGTAAGATAATTTTGTAATTAGCTAGCCAGGGATCTCTTTTATACATATACTTAGTTCTGTTGTCGATACTCGATAAACTTCATTAAGGGTACAACTTCAAAAATGCAGTTAAGAAACGATGTATGGAGTCCTCTAATTATATTAATCGATATCATACTATAATTATTATCTAGCCTCTCTCTTCTCCTGAAAGAGCACATTTGTGCAGGATTGCCTAATTCTGACGGCGGCAGTTATTAGATTGACAATCGAAGTCATGTTCATGATCAATTTGAGATTTGAATGATTGTGTCTTGACCCTTTTCAAACACCTTCTTTGACATATCAGTGTAAATAACGTTTACCCTCTTTGGCAAGAAATCAAAGTGCTCAGTATGCATACCCCTTGCCATTTACTTTCTCATTACGAAACACACGCCTAATTGAAATATTATCCACATTATACGCGTGTGCGCCAGAATTTGAATAGATGTAAATTGTGTTATTAAGCTGGGACGTATTCCATTATAAATATAATAACCTCTTCAACAGTACCTATCGCTTAAGAGTGATCTTGACTTTAAGTGGGTACAGCAATACAGGTGATTCTGCAAATTTCCATAATAAATACCTGACAACAGCAAGAGCAAGTGAAATAATTTTATAATATCATTGGTCTTTTTTTTGTGAATGCGTACGACAGCTTTTATACAAATGTAAAGACTACATTTCCGAAATATTGATTTTTATTAAATAAACATATGTTTTCTTACTATTTGTATAAAGGATAAACAGGAGTTGGCCTTCATAGAATGAACTTCAGTTAGAACCGCTACCTACTGTTCCGTTTAAAACCCTTTCAACACAAAGACAAAGTTTAGTATAACTTATTAAGTAGACATGCACACTGTCCCCATTCTCTGTGTACTCGGTGTGTGATAAAATAGCGTGCTGGGAGCGGGTGTGTTTACATTCAATTTCAAGACTGGTGCGTCGCACACGCAAACCTATTACTTGAAGGACTAAGAACACATGATTAATATTCCTTTAGTTGTAGCAAATGTGTAACAATGGTACACATACTTTGCTGCTGTTCTTAATTACATTTTGAAACGTTGAAATGAAACGGAGAACTCAAAGTTCAGGCTTGTGTGATATGTGTGGCTTGCTTGCATACAGAGTTGGACGATGAAGTTTACGTTCAAACGCTAAATTAATTTAGCTTTAAGCAAATAATGTATTGTAGAAGACCTTGGTAAACATGTTCTAACCAAATCGGAGATGTGGACTAACGATCTTCAATAGAAAATGTGATTAGAGTCAGTAAGCCGAAAGTAAAATGCCAGGCTTATAGCCTAGGTAAACACACGATTTCTGCATATTTTGGAGGACTTTATATAGTTTTATTTAAATAAAATAATTTATGCGAGTCTTGAATACTGTTTTTTATATGTTGAACCCAAATGCGACACTGAAAATTTAAGTTATCTTAATAGGACGCGACCTAAGCGAGCTCCTTGAATAGCGTGTAAATCACCTTATCTGAGGACACTCTTATATTTTTTGTATGCTAGAGTACTCTTTGAATTCAACTACGGGTGAAATCTTTATGCTATTAGATTATACTCGTTAGTTTCTTTTCAGCAATGCACATGTTTTGAAGATTATATTTCTTTCGAATGTTTGAATTTTCTTTCGTAAATTGTCATTTATATTTATTAAGCAAATTTTGAGTTTAGTATAATATTTATGATAAGTAATTTCAGTTTAGTATTCAGTGTCTATAATGCTTGAGTTAATTACTTACTCCTTTACATTTACTAAAGTCTGGTCGCTGATCCTTTAGAACAAGCTTTATTTATTGCAGTACTGATTCTAGAAACTACAGTACTAATTAATATTCTCACTCCAATAGATACTATAATGTATGTTTTGGCCTTTATTTATAGTTCAATCATATGATTTTAAATTCAAATTCTAGAAACCAACAAGAAATATAGAATAATAGCCAACTTGAACGTCTTCGTAATTGATCCCCAGAGGAAACTATCAGTTACGTAGTTCCCGGTAAATTTATTATACGGCTCGTTTGTTGGGATGAAATTATACGTAGGTGTTCCAGAACATTTGTATGCAAATAATAACTAATAGGTGTATGTTTGTTAAAGTTGTATATTTCTACGGTACCTATTTCTAATGTAATATTTACTATAATAGGTAGTAGCTAACTTAAAAAATAGCATCATATAACTTTATCATTCGTTCAGGTAGATTGAAACCAAAATTTTTTGGGCCGATGATGCAAATATGAATTTCACACGCAGAGAAACCCAGGCCCTAAACAAATACACGTAGGCCGGACAAATTGAAGTCAACAGAGATCAAACCGAAGGCTGTTATAGCCAGCCAAGCGGAGCCCTGCATCAATTAAAACATCTCGTTTCTGGTACAACACTGGTCGACAAATATTGTAGTTGTACATTATAGCCGCACTCACATAAAGTGGTCACTGTAGCCGGCTCAGCGGCTACATCAAGTGTCGTCCCGGAGGAATCCCAGCCGTTTGAATTACCACTTAATTAATTAAAGCTGAGTCTGGCTCCAACCGCGCCTGTTTAACAGCTAATTTCGCTTCGGATCGAACGCTCCAGGCTGTACAACTTGGCCTTACGCAGATTCTTGGAATTGTTTAATGAAATACCTATGTAGCAAAGTTAGTTGCGAAATGCACGACGTTTGGTAGTTGAGGTAACGTATTTGACAAACTTTTAAAATATTATTATTTTACGCTGAGTGTAGTCACAAGCGCGGGTGTGACTACCATATGCAAGATCAAGCAGTGTTACTGGAATTTTTCGATTAGAAAATATTTTTTTCGTAAGCAAATATCTGCGTCATTTAAACGTCGAAAGGTTTGCCTGTTATTATTTGGACGTGTAACGGCACACTTATGATGCACATACATATATGACTTTTTATATTGGAATTCTACATCGTAATTTTATTTTCCTACCAATAAAATGGTGACTTTCTTAAAAGTGCCAGTCGCAGATGAAGCAACCTTTTTAAGTTTCACTTAGGTTTTGAAATAACTTTGTTAAGAAAAATACAGCAATTTTGAATTCATAATACGAATCTACTTACGTATTCTCAACAGTACTGTATTTCGTGTTCTTTACGGAGTTTAATAGATTATCTATTCTCATCATAATTTGAAGAAAAGTTTTAATATATTCAGTATACTTAGTTGAAAAAATTTCAAAGTAAGGTACAATGACAAAGATTTGGAATATAAATCGAGAATTTAGAAATTCTTTTCATCTGGGCAACAAAATATTATGTTTATTACTATATTGTAGTTACAATACTTAATAAGATTTATTTCAAATTGTCCTATTTGATATTTCCAATCTTTCTCCATTAGACCATAATATGTAGAAAGAAAATTGTATAAATACTGATAATAGATACGAGTTTTTTTGATACAAAGAATTGTAAATTGTAGAGTATCTTCTATAAAATATCCAATCAGAGTATAGTGGGGAATCGTGTACGTGACGTAGAAAGAGCGCCGCTGATCTCCCAGCTTAGCTCGTTTCGTCGATGCATCGATTTGTTCAATGTATCGATGTACGTGATTCGATGTGTTTCGTTAACTGGCGGAGTCGATTGACGTCCTCATCCACAGCTAATCTAATGCTTAGTTATGTTGCACACTTAATGCAATTTGTATACGGTTTAGTGACGTGTTTAATGCAAATTAGTAAGGTTACGTAGGGATGTACGGAGAGCGAACGAAATGGGAACGTATTCTATACATATTTCTAAAACATAACATGAATCAAAACGGGAAAAACGCGCGGTGTTTTTTTTCTGTGACCATATTTACGAATGTACGGTGCACACCATAACAACCTATAACTATCCCACTGCAGGGCAAAGGCCTCTTCTCGTATAGAGAAGGATTGAGCATTGTTCACCACGCTAGCTCACTGCGGATTGGCGATTTTAGATAATTAAATCCAGGTTTCCTCACAAAGTTTTCCGTCACCGTTAGTCAGTGGTGTCTTAGAATATTTAAGAAAGTACTACCTAATAACATTGAAAAAGTTACATTGATACTTGCCCGGGTTTGAACCCGCAACCTTGTGCATCCTAATCCGGTATGTTAACCTCTAGGTCACCACGACTTTCGTACGGTGCACATGGCTCGCAAATTATTATGGAGCTAGCCATTTGGGAGGTGAAGAAAAACGGTAAATGTAAAGCAAGTCTCTAAAACTATGTATATGAAGCCTCATTTAGTCTTTACGCAGCACCTAACTCCGTAGAATAAGGAATTAAATCATCAGTCCAGATTGTAAACGTTCATATTATTTTTCTGACACGGTCGTTATATCTGCTTTCACCCTTGTAGACGAGAAACTAGAAAGTACATACAGCTTAATATCTAAGCATAGTGAAGGTATTAGCAAGCCTACATCGGTAGTAATATTTAAAAACACCGTCACGTTTCCTAACATAAGTACCGGGTGGTTATTGGCAATAAAGGTGGTGTTATCGTCTACATAGCGATATAGCCAGCGGTATAAACACGGCGGCTCTCCGTGTACCTACAAATGGCGTCAAATGTAGTTATTGGGATCCCCGAGGCTAAATTGCGGCGGGCTCGGTGCTTCACAATCTAATATAAATTTCCTGATTCCGTATTCCCCTAAATTCACATGTTATGGTTTAGGATTATAAATAAACGTCATGAAGCTTAACTAAATGGGTTAATAGCTTTGAAATCCGACCTTTTACCGTATCTGAGATTTCATTGGGGTATATTGTTAAATATTAAACAGCTTAGAACAAAGCCACGTTGTAATTTTAATGGGTGGTTTCAAGTGATTGGTTTAGTAACTTTACTCAATTGGTTAAGCCGTTTCTCACTAACCCTTTACTTAGAAACGTTTACTTATTTCAGTATCAGTTTAATCATTTTACGTTAGAGATTTGAAATATAAATAAAATATTGTGAATACAAATAGTAGTTGCAGTAAATTTTTTCTTTCATTTCTCTTCTCAGCTCCCGTTAAACAGTTTCAAGACGGTACATTATAAACGATTTATGCTTCTACTATAATTTAACTTAACGAAGAATAACATTATGTATTTATAACTAACGATCTCATGTACCACTTTCCTTTCCAATCAACTCCCTCGCAAGTCGCAATATATAATTGAATCGTGAAATTAGAAGTTAGGAAAGATAAGCAAGCAATAAAATATCGTAAGACGCGAGTGGTGGGACAGTTAAATGGCATCACAAATATTGACTTGGCGGTTCCCCGGAGTTTTCCCGAGTTGTCGGGCGGCACGGAGATGTCTGGCGCGCTGCCAGCCGACCTAGCCGATTGTGTACCTACGCTACACTCACCCCAAGACGTGTTATGGAAATTTTCTTAATTTCACTGCCACATAGACACCGCCTTATAGACGGAACGAGCGTTAATCTTCAATACCAATTTATATGTTAAGATGGCTATCACTTTGATATTGATAGTTATCCTTAACTAGGTATATGTCACCTCGTAATGTTACACGGCTAATCATGTTCTAAACACATAATTTCATTGTTGTATTGTTATAAAATAGGTGTAATTGATGAAGTACCTAATAAGTTTCATAACAGAAACGGCGAAGGGGTTATGAAATACGATGTAAATATTAATTAAAAGTTACGTTTCGCTCACTCGTTGAGAAATTACTTCTTAGTAAAAAGTGGTTTCACGGACGGCTAATACCACAATGTGTTATTACGGAGCGAGTTAATCCGCTTTTGTTATGAGTTCTGAAAGGATTTATCAGGCTTTATGCCCTTTTCTTTTATTCATCGTCTCAATAGCAGCCACTGAGATTCAATCAATACAAATAACTTGAGACTGTTGAAAGGTATAATAACTGAGACGTGAGTAAATGAGTTTACTTAAGAAAATTTTATTTTCTAGGAGCAAATCATAGGACGTTTTCAGTTTAATGGCAACTTAACTGGTTTTCAGTCGATTTACGAAGAAACATTCGTCTATGTATAAGAGATAATTTTTAGTTACCTAAGTAGAATTTTTCTTTGCAAGTTTACTAAAACTAGAAAGCCAATTAACTTAAATGTAATAAAACATAAACATTTCTATCTTTATTTTATAGTCTCAAGCGAATAGCTAGAAACGTATCTAAACTACAGACACGAGTTCAATGTCTGATTTATGTACCTCTCTCTCTCTACAGCTCATGCGAGTGAACAAGGTGCCTATAAGACAAATGGCAATTAAAGTGCAGTGGCCTAAGTGCGCGTGAAAAGTAATTACTTTCCACTTTGATACATTGAATTAGAACCCATTTATCTCACCCCACCCGGTTGCTCCTTTTTGTTTTAATTTTTCTACATTTATTCTACAATTCTACAGCGTAAAACAGTTGATGTAAAAAAATGTTGGTAATTAATTAGCTAGTTACAGTCCGGTTATTCAGTTTGCTGATATGTAGAGCTATTACTATCCTAAAGAAGGAGAAAAATACTCTTGACTTGACTTACAACAGATGAGTTAATTGATGAAAGTTACCCCTAAAAGTCTTGTTAAGCTTGTGAAACTTTCCCGAATAAAGTTTTGAGAGAATAGTATTGGCATTACTAACATGGTTTTGATAAACCACAAATCTTTGCTAAAATGTAAGGAAGGTGGGTATTAATTGTGGAAATTAGACGTGTGTGACACACCTCAGTGTGTTCGTGACCATGAATTTTGTAAAGGATACGAATCATCTGGACCAAAAATATCCGTCCATTAAAAACCGCGATAAAATCCGTAAAAGTAGATTTATTTCATTGTTTTTACACTTTAGGTCTTAGGAGAATAGTTTCCAGCTGTTCAAACCAATACACACAGGGTGTCGGCACATGCATCCTTACTAGCAACCGAACTAGTTGACACACGGCCGTGTGTCTCAATTAGTGAAAGCTTTCGTCTTAGCGGCGTGTAACCGACTTAATGACGTCAATTTGAATACGACCGACTTGTCGGCTTCACTCCACTCTACGGTAATGTAAATTTCCCGTTTGTGTCAGCCATGAAAGGTAGTTTCCTAGTATTATTTGACATCCCAAATGGGCTGTCAATCAGAAGCGATTGTATAGCGGTGATCTGAATAAATAATTCGGCTATTGACTCTAGATTGTTCATTTATTTTTCGTGTATGATCTAACGGCAATCAGATGGAAATATAACCGACAAATACTCATTAATTAGGGATGTGTTTATTTATTTGGAAATAAATGTTGTCTTTACTAGTGTATGTGATAGATACTGGATAATGGACTTACTGTAGACGTAGATAGATGAAACAGGTTATGAAAAAGGGGTCAAAATACGAAAATAAGGTTATCTCCGCTCAACAATTTGTTGTGTTTTAAAGTGGGGCAGTCGGCACATAAATCTCACATGCAAAACACACAAACTCCAAACAAACAGAACCCTATTTAAATCTTGACAAGGATTGAACCTATAGCGGAACAGCTAACTGATTCGGTTTAAAGAATTTATGATTAGGAATTAATTAAATATGCATGATCTCTTTTAGTTCTGAAAGACAAATTTATTTCAACTATTTTTTCGCTTTTATGATAGGGGTAAAATATCACACTGCCTTTGCTTTTAGTAATGCAGACCTTGTGATTTCATGCGCAAATGGCATATTAGAATGTCTCACTATAATATTTGCTTTGAAATTATTTTAAACATAAGACTGTGGCTAATAAAAAGAAAAACTGCCAGACAAAGAATAATTAGTTAAATGTATGATGTGATAAGTGTAGGTTTTTGAGAAACAATCTTAGGTTTCACAACTTTGACAAGTTACATACATGTACATTGTACAGACATGGTGCGTCATTAAGGGATACTTAGCACACTAGCTCACTACGCACCCAGCACGTCTAACAAGTTCTCAGACGCCTCTTAATGACCTCTTACTCGCACGGTCACACCGCTAGTTGCCGACTGACAATTGTCTAATGTCGCACTTGTGTTGGTATATACGAAAATGCATAATTATATGCCATAAACACACGAACAATACCATTCAATAATTCTTTTCTACACCATACTTTTATTTAGTTTTGGCAACTGAGCCGTTGCCGACTATTATGCCAGTGTCAGGTGGGGAGTACCTACACCATAATTTTTTGTTTTTTTTGTTTAATGGCAACACTAAGATTTACACCATGCTTATTTTGTTTAAGACAATTCCTGATAACTTGACGTTTGTTTACGGAATGTTTCACATAGATTTTAAATACCAAATAGTGCCTGACGTTCCAAACGTAAAAACATGATTCCATGTCGCCTATGAAATAAGCATATAAGTAAGTCGTTATCAAGCAACTAGGTACAACTAACCTAAATTAAAATAGCTGACCTTTTCATACTTCAATTCCTTTCTATATTTTTCTAACCCAAATTTTGGTAATAAATTGATTCTGCAGAAGCATGACAGACCTTTTTTACGCTACCCTTTTATGAGACTATAAACATTGCGCTCTTACTACTACAGATCATTTAATAAGATCACTTTATACGAGATGGCTCCCGGGTCCCGCTTATAAGCTACGTGACGTAAACAAAAATAGAGTAGGGCAACAATAGGAGCTCTTCACAAAGCGATATAATCGAATCTTACCTGCACTACGTGAGCATTCACCGGACATGAATTACGGTTTTCCATTTGCTCTATACAGAAATTTCTTTCTAGTTGTATTAGCGGAAATTGCGGAAGAATTTCTTAACAATTTTCGTTCAACCGAGACAGATACGCGTGATACGCAATAAATCTTCACTAGATACAACATGTTTTATTGCACTGCGGAATTGAACTTATTATTTGCCTTTCTCTACCTGTGTATTTGGTTGATGAAAACATATTTTTGAACTGTCTATACCATTCAGGATAGATGTTTTTTCTATAGAGCTTTCTAATGTAACGTAAAGAATATACATTCCATTATCCCGTATTATTTCTCACTTCAACAGAAAACGGTCTACAACAGAAAATATCCTATGATTTTATTAATTTAGTAAATTGCCTTATTACATTACCTAACGTTTCGAGTTTGGTCCGACTTAAACTGTACACCCAACTAAGTTGTAGTAGGTACTCGGAATTTTATTGAATTATCAGCAACATCTCATTTCATGATGATAGAAAAGTAGCAAATGAGTAATAGAATACTAAGTAACCAATTTTAATCAAGAAAGCTTATTATAAAACTAAAGATTATGTTGATGATAGAACAGCTTGGAGTTAATGTCTTCTGCACATGTGGCTTCCCTGGCAAATGTAACACCATTATCCCTTTCTTATTAAGGCTTAATGTTTTGAAGACCCTTTACTTTCGTAGGTCCTCTACCTCTGCCCAGTTTTCGGGCAATTTATTTTATATAATTGATTCCAGGTCTTCATCAATATTGTAAATGTGACCACAATGTAATGAATAGTGATAGCTAGTAGTTTAATTGCACCGTGGGTTTTTGGCCCAATTTGTTTTTTTTTTTCCCTTCTATCACTATTAGTTTGCTTTGTTGTCGCATAATGAAACTACATATGTAAATTTACAAATTTGTACCATCTTTCTTTTTAAATGAGTAACCTCTGGAGTTTCTTGCCGGTTCTTCTCCATTGGAATGACATTTTGGAACCGTGCAACTAGCATCCTAACGTTTCATAAGCGCCTGTAATAGGTTTATATGAAATAAAAACATTTTGAATTTGAATTTGAATTTAAGGCACTTATTACACCAAGACCAAACCCATAATTAAAGAAAAAGATACCTAAAACGTAAATCTTATTAATTCACTTAAAACTCCCAAAACGTAATGGAAAAGTCAGGACAGCCTAACATTATACAATAGGTACAGAGCTTCTAATAAACCACGGCACGCCTTCTGGCTGCGTCTCTCCGGTCGACGGACGTAAATTTATGATATCGTTTAAATGGAACATCGCAACGAAGGCGGTAATTCATGCAGCGATGTTTCCGAGTCGATTACCTGAAAAACGTGGCTACTGCTCAGCTTGGAATTCTTGAATGTTATTCACGTACACCGAACACAAACAAGTAAAGTTCGAAGGTGTTTAGAGGGAACAAACCGAGGTTGGAGTTTTTTGCTGGTATTTTATTCCATAGTAATTATCTTTTTTCGTATTTCATATGCCTCTGTGATTGGTTTACATGAAATAAAACTAATTTCAATGTAGTTAAATTTGATAGAACCCAAACCTAACTCAATAAAACTTCTCCGGTTAGGATGCATTTACAGAGATTTACAGACTAAGCACCCGACGGCATTAACATCGTCGTATAAAAATTTGCCTTTAATAGTTATCGTACCCGTGACAATCAGCGCAGAAAACCGCAAAGCATGGCTGTGGTGAATAAGGCACTAAGCCAATCTAGTCGTAATGTTTCAAATAAAACTACTGACGCAGAAGGTGATCCAACTTTGGGAACACTGCTCAGATTTATTTTCTTGTTTAAACTCTCAATCTCGTTTGCTCTTTTAGTAAAAAGCCTATCAGTTTACACACTCACCTTGCATAACTAAATTCAAAACAAAGGCAAAGCCGTACTTTATATTACAGGTGTGTAATATAGGCACATAATCGCTACGTGTTGGGCCACAGTTGGTTTTGTTTGGGGAGTTTCATAACAAACTTCGTGTTTCAGTTTATTCAGTGGGAACAAGAAAGAAACTTGATTCAGTTACTTAAGTTTACCTAATATACATAATTAAGCAGGCCTCTTAAGGCTGCTTTGTTCTTCATACAATGAATGAGAATTTCTACCGCGAGACGATACAAGTAACATTTATAGAACAGTGGTTGAACTCATTGCTAAATACTTTAGAATATATATACAAATAGGTAGGTACTTTGCGTAGGTAATTGAAGATGTTTTGAGAAAAGATTAATCGTTAAATATAAGAGTTATTACAAAATTCTGCGGAATAAACGTTTTTGTATTTATTGTTTAATTGTTATGATTTCTGTTGGTTTTCAAAACTAAAAACTTGCGAAAAGGGTGTATCTTGAAAGCACAGCCTTGTCTTTGCAAATTACAATGCCTACAAGACCAGTAATCATGTATTAATGACCAATCACAGTTGTTCAAGACGCACATAACAAGTTTATAAGGCTCCATAACTGGCCGAATATGGGAGTACCATTTACATCTCCCTATCCTTCTTATGTTTTTCAATCTGCGAAACAATAGATTTGAATATATTTTGTTGTTGCAGTGGACACGACCGCGCAGTACGATGCTGTGCGAGCCTATCTCAAAGAGCTGGATATTTCAAGCGCTGTCTGGGTCGGGTTGATACGAAGTAATCCTGATGGGGACTTCACCTGGACGTGAGTGCTATATTCTGATTACAATTTAAATTCTGCGTATTTGATTTACGTAGCATTTATAACCATTCGGACAAATGATGTTCCATTTAATATTATTGTTTTAGTCTTGATAGCTGTTCAATATTTATGTTTTGAAGTTTGGTCAAAGTTCGATTTGGGATTGAAACAAACGCAGAAAGTAAATAACCAAGCTAATATTATATTTAAAGTGACTACGATGCCAATTTCGGTGTATTAATTTCTGAATTGGTATTATATTTAGTCACTTTTGTTTTCAAGTTTCAAAGCCAAGTCTTTATTTATTATTTACGTAGATTTTTTTACACTAGTTTACTTTGCGTAAAGTATTTAGGCGATAAATACTTTGGATCTAATTATGATTACTTATGCAGAGATTTTACCTTCAATGTATATAGGTAGTATATATGAAATTATTATTTTTTACAACAGAGATTACCGTGGCTTGAGTGGCGATGGCTATTGGAGCTCAGCGCCAGATGCGCGCGCAGCACCGCTATGCGCAGCCGCAGATCCGGTAGCCGACTATCGCTGGGAAGCCCGTGCATGTGGTGGACCCACGGTCGCATCTTTCATCTGTGAACTGCCCGGTCAGTACAATTCCATTAAGAAAGGAATGCCATTACACTGAATCAGTTTACTACGCTACCAATGTTTTGCCTTGTTACATTTACACGCATAAAATAGGGGAACGTTTTTGTATGATTATGTCTCAAGACAAGTTTACCTTTAAAAAGTAATATTAACCGATTATTCTTAATTTGAAAACATCAGAACCGGCCAATATATTAGGCACTTACTGCTGGAAATAGGCCTGCAAGTACATATAAACCACATAACTTCTTTGTGTCTATTTCAGTAAGTACCTAACTAGCACAAATAACATGTACCTAACAACATTTCAAGTAAGGGTACTCAACAGTTTATTCAAGATGTACTTAATATAGTTAGTAGTTATGTTTGAGTAGTTAGCTAAAATCTCAAGATAAATAAAGGCTCGGGGCTAAACATCTCAGTTTAGTTGCCTCTACTGTTATTTTACGATAGCTTAGGATCTTGTACGCTGTGAAACACTGTAGTAATATTTGTAGGTATGTTTGAGGTTGGTAGGTATAAAAAATTAATGATTCGTATTTTTTTCAGTACCGCAATGGGCCTTGGGTAATGAGGGATGCATGGTTCGCGCATTACCGGCACTCACGATCCTGTATCTACCAGAGAGCGCTGCAGTCCAACTGACTGCTGACTGTGGTTTGGCTGGCGTTAAACGGGTTCAGTGCACAGGCAATGTGGTAAGTTTACATAATACATATTATATCAATCGTTACGTTCCTATGTTAAAAGGATGAATTTAAATATTCATTCTTTTTCACAGAAACGAGAAGATCTGCTAAAAGACCTATCATGTGCTGAAGAGGAAGAAATAACAAACTCTCCTAGTTTAACATCATTGAGTAACACATGGCCGGTTACTACAGATGCAGTGTTTACCGAACAAGACACGACGAGTGAAATAACAACAGACGAAAACGCCACCACTGAACACGAAGATGATGTTAACCAATCCAGTACTGTAATATCTTCATCCACAGGACACAATTTAGATCATGCAGTGGAATTCAAACCGCAGATAAAACTTTTGAACCTTAATAAGTTTAACAGAATTAATACAGATAAAACTATGGAATTAGGTTTTAACCATTACAACAACCTACAAAGTAATTATATTCCGAAAATTGCTAACGGAGACAATTATCTTACGAATGAACAATTAGAAAAAATTGAAGATGAAAAACATATGCAACATAAAATGCTACACGAAGAAATTGCGAGGCTTGGTAACTTAGAAAATATATTTACACAACCAACCGATCATTTTGTTCCCCCGCTTGTAATGGCAAAAGCTAAAATCAGTGATGATATGACCGTATTATCGTTACAAGAAAAACACGCACAGCAATTGGCGGAACAACATTACTCCAAACAAGGTACGAAACAATATGAACAAAATAATCACATTTATCTCAGTGACATAATTAAGCCAACGACAGAAGATCCCAAATCAATAACAGGGAAACTAGATCAAATTGCTAAGACTATGGATGATTTGAAAAAAGATAAAATAAAATCAAGTCGACCAAAGAAATATAATGAAAAGTTATACGATCCTAAAAGCAAGGCACAAAAAGAAATTGAGACTAAACCAATCGTACAGCAAAAAATATTTGAATTAACGACAATTCAAGCAAGCGCTATTTTAAACCAAACTGAAACAAGTCCTTCACCACATTTAGGAAAATTTGATGACGATTCTGCTCTAGATCTGACAGTTTTCCTTAAAGATGATCCAGAAATGCAAATTGAGAACACGAATTACTCTGGCGACGTATCCAAACTAGAAGTTATAAAAAATATAACATTAAACAATGAGACAGAAATAAAATTAGTGGACGTCGAAGCAACAGAAGAGATAAAGCAAGAAATACCCAGCAAAAAATTCGACGAAACAACCAAAAATATAACTTTAAATCATGAAGTTATAAAAATAACTATAATTTCTGAAAGTCATACGACCACTGTTACTCCAACTGTATTTGAAGTTACAACTAAAGTGCCATTCGTGCAAGAAAGTACACCGATTTCATTGGCTATTACAAATAATGAGTCACCCGATGAAGTGCGCAATAAAAGTGAAATATTTACACATTTAAATACGGACACAACTCAACATGACTACTCAACTGAATCTGTCACTAATGTTTCTGATTATGCAATTATTCCAAACTCTAAAACAGATTCTCCTATATTAATATTACATACAGAATCTACACAAGAAGCATCCACAACGACAACTGAAGTTCCTTTCATAAGTACGACTCTAACAAATAGTAACATGACTAATAATGATACGAAAGAGGCCTCTACCACTGCTGCTCCTTATGAGACTGAGGAGAACAAAATGGAATCTTTCAGCGAAGAGGCACACGATGACTTCGGCATGAACACTAATTCTTCAGGTACCATAGATGATTTCCAGTCGCCATTGCTTTCCGGAGCTAACGAACCGTTGCATAGACCTAACAGGTCTCGAAGACCACAGCAACCAAATCGAAATAAATTCAATCCCTTTCGCATATTAGGTTAAATATGAAAATAGAACTTATCCATTGCCATGATAAGGAACAAACTAATGATGACTGAACAGAAACCGTAACATCTAACGTAATTAGAATTAGAGGGTCACAGTCACGTTATAAAATTGTGATGGCACGGTGCACGTAGGTTCGTACTATTATGTTGAAACATTTAGGGTTTTAGCGGATAGTTTGCTGAAAACCATGATCACTTACATAAACATTTTAAATGTCTGTGTGGGGTACGGACATCCGTTATGACCCCATCAACAACAATAGTGTTCCGTAGTTTCATAACATTTCACTCATACAAGCATGTAGGTAGCGCTTCGTTTTCAAATATACTTTAACTCTTTAGAATAGACTAAATTAAGTAGTCGGTTTTGTCAATTCATGTTTGATAGCATAGCTATTTGTCTTAATAAACTTGTTTTTTAAAATAACAATTAATGTAATAATAGATACCCATAGATTTCAGATTTGCCAAATTTCGTCATATATTCATATTTATTCAAGCACTCACCATATATAGCAGATGATAAGTAATAATAATAAATATACCTTCACCGTAAAGAATGATAGTCACAACAGTTGCAGTCAGTAAAATGTACTCAAGTGGCGGATTAGTTTGTAAAAGTGGAATTATACATAACACAATTCACATACCATATCATGTTTAAAGTAAGAGTTAGTTTAGTAAAATTTATTTTTAATAGTTAATAAGGTACCTATTTGATTAAATATTAGTAAGTTTATGCACAAGTGAATCAATGACAAAGATCCAAACTACATGACTTGATACAACATACTAGATACTCAACATATAACCTAACAGCGGTCATGTAGTATCTCTTTGTATTATTTTTTGTATAAGTAGTTTCCAACTTATGTAATAAGATTTTATAATAAAATTTAAAAACATGATTTTTTTTATTGATAACAGAATATTGCTCCCTCTATAGCTACAGAATCTTTTTCGTAATATCCTATGCATATTTATTGGTTTGTTTGGTAGCAAAACAACCCATACTAGCAAAACTGATCAAGTTTACCAGAGCTCAGATTATATGGTGTGGTAATAAAATATATCCCCAAGGCTCTGAAGTTATAGGTCAGCCCCAAATAAAAACTAAGTTAAAGAGTAAATCCGTCAGGCGAAAGGCTAGTCTATTAAAAGTTTTTACTTTCCCCGAAGGCATTAATATGGAAGTTCTAGGTCGATATAAGACCGGGGAAAATTCGCAAGTTTCGAGACACTCAACCGCAGTCAATATTTGCGGAGCGCTTTGCCGCCACCTCACTCAACTTGCTCGCTCTTGAAGGGCCAAACTCGCAACTCAATTTTCTCTTCAAGACCGCTTATCAATATTAGATACTTATATCAACATCGATAAAATTTTCAGGCTTGGCACAATTCTCTTTGGGTCCTCTCTCAATATAAGTTTTATTTCGATCGCTTCTCTTTCCACTCCATACATACTTGATTTGTTTTATTTCGAAAACCAATTCGATGTCACAAAATAGAATCCAGTTCATTTAATCATTGAATATATATTTGAAAATGGCAAAGATTAAGCAGATTTGGTGAGTAAAGGGTTTTATATAAAACTCTTAACTTAATTGACATAATTATATTGAAATGGGTTGGTAAATAACACCGGGTTTCTGAAAGGTTGATCAACGAAAAAAGCATAACTAATCGATAAGCATAATAACCGCCATGATTTATATTAAATATTACTTCTAAAACAAACAAAAAAAAGAATTTCAAAAAAAGGAAACGAGTGATTTTTTTGTTACACTCTTTTTATTATATCTGGAAGAATTTCCTCCATGAATTCATAGAAACTACTTACACTAAAAGAGACAAACACCAAAACATAAAAATAGTGAAGGTAATAACGTTGTCAGCAGATCAGCTTCTAAGAAACCGTTTGGCAGGAAATGAATGTAGCTGGAACACAATCGAATGCGGGCGTTGTCAGACCGGCACTAAGTGGGTGAGGTAAGTTATACTTTTTGTTGGCACCGCCCACGCCTAGCCAAGTTTGGCGTGTACTCTATTTAATTGAATGGACATAAAAGAAACTAATGGGCTGTGAATATACGTGTAAGTATACCAAGTTATAAATTGGATAAGCCTAGTGGCCGGCGGCGTTAAGTTATTAGTGAGGCTGGTCACTATTATTATAATTGTTGGAACATGGGTAGTAGTCTGGTTACACATCGATTTTCCTACTATATTTGTCATATACAACAACAATGTTGAACATTCCATAAAAAAATTGTAAGAACTCTAAGAAATCTGTCGCTATACAACAGCTACACGAGTAGAAAGTTAATTAGTAAGAGGTCTAATTACTGGAATGTAGAATGTTGTGATATAAGATCTTGCGGACCCGAAGTTAAACCGCTCCTTAAGCACCAGATTTGTGATTTAACCCCAACGCGGGGTACGAATTAGGATATAACAACAATTTCATGTGTAGGTATAGGTTACCCACTTGTGTAGTTCATAAGTTAACCTTAGACACCACAATCTTACGGTTGACGAGAACTATCGTAAGTAGACTTGAGCCTGAGGATTTTAATAAAAATAAAAAACCATTATGAACCAGTTTTGCTTCTTCTATGTAGGTAGGTAGGTACAAGATGGGACTCTTCTGTCCCCCCATAGAATACCTACAGACAGACAAGTCTTATAGTTCCTTTTTCCTCATGAATGGTGCAATACGACGAGAATCTAAGATAGAATAATATAATTTGCAATCTCTAAACTTTAGGTACCCTTGAGACGTAGTCATTGTGTGGTGTGGATAAAGTTTTTATAGGAAAAAATAAACAGGAAAAGACCAATAGGCGTATAACTATAAGAAAACCAAACGGTATAACGTAAAGTAAACAGGAAAACGTAAGATACTTAGTAAAAACAAGGGAACATAAAATATGTATAAGTCGGAAACTATCACTTTATTAAAATTCGGGTGTGTAGTGTGAACCTATGGGTAATCCTCTAGGTATTCACCACCCCCAATTTTTTCGGTAATGTTTGTCGTTTCCAGTGAAAAACATTGTACCAAAAATAACGCAATCCAAGCCTTTCCAACCCACTCAACTTCTATTTATATTTAAAAGCCGTACGTGTACGTAGATAAAATATAATGACCTCAGAACTGTCTACTTCGTAAAACATGAAGACGGACAGGCAAGCAGCAGCTATTTATCCCGTCCCGTCTTATTTTATTGCTGTAAACACAAACATTTCTAGAAACGTATGAATCCTTTATAAAAAGAAGACTTTTGTAGTTTACCCGACATATTGTTACATCAAAATCCACTTTACGCGTTCAGAAAATCCTTGGCAGAAATATAAGGATCGCCCTTGCGATATTTCTTAGTAGAAATAACATTTACACCAAAAAGGATTGATTGTATTTTTAAGAGGACATATAGCATCTTTATCAGGTACATTTTTACAGGGACAGGTGATTTGCACGCTTTATACAAAGTAAACAGAAAAAGGTTCACATTTGAGGCCTGAGTACCTACTACGGCCTGTCGCTCTTCGTGGACACTTGCCTACTAAAATATAGTACAGAGGTCACACGCTCCTCGGGCCCGTCTCATCCATTATTCAGAGTTATCGCTCGTCCTACCATCGGCGTCCAACTCGATTCTCTTAATGGAGATTAAGTGTTTATTGACATTTCCTACTCCCCAGTGGCTGCTGAGATCATGTAGTTTACTATGTCAAAATGGAATATCAAATAGCAATATTTTACGACAAAGGTGAGGTAGGATAAACTAAACGCTTTTTGTTAATACAAATAATCTTTTTCATACCAACGCTTGCGTGATCTGATTACGTTGAATATTTTAATCTCGTTTGGGATGGATTTAGAATGTTAAAGTGGAGGTTTTAAATATTCGCGGCATAACATCGTGAAGTAAATTGTCACAGCGACTGTGATACAGGAAGTCAGGAACGCTTCGGCTGGCTGAGAGCGCACATTATGTAAATTGCAGCGATTACCTAGCCTGCCGGCCTACCTCGGTGATCCCGGCCCGTGTTAAGCACAAATCACTTTGCGTTAGCTCTCCGGAGGATTACCTACGCCAACGTTGTTACTGGATTAATCCTAAGGTAAACCAGAACGTACTGCGTACGCGAACGAAGGTACGTAAACAGACTAAATCATTTGGTCCTCCTTTAAAACATTTGATTTAAAAGGCACTTTTGCTTTTGCTTTTGCCAAACGAACTCTTGGTGTTTCATTCGTCTATATTGGCATCGAATTGAATAAATCTTTGTAATGTCAATACACAGGACAGAGATTTTGATAAAGATGAAATTGGATGGTGATAGGTACTATGTACTTCTCTTTTGACAAATAAGGAAACACGTATTTTTAGCTGATTTAGAAACAAAACACTAATTAGCTTCTTGCGAATCATTATTATAACAGATATCATAAGCTATCATAAGTTCCTAATACGAAACAAAAAGTATTTTAATTCCTGTTTTCTTGTTAATATTATTGTGATGATCGAATGAAAGAATCGTTTTTATATTAATATAGATCAAGATCCGTAATGGATCATTAGGGTATTATTTTGTAGATATGATACATCTTATAACTCACGTACTTCTGCCAAATAGACACGCTATTTGGCAGAAGACGCCAATATAAATCGTATCATACGGATCCTTTTGCATTGACAGACAAAACTGAATCATACGTTTTCAATGCAGGCCATATTGGAAATACGGAATCAATCAACGTAGAGCTTCGCGAGGTTACGCTCGCTCAGCTCAATGCATGCATGCCGCGGCGAGCCCCACTAGAGAATTCATCGAGTTGTGGAATGCATCGAGTAAGTGGTCCAATAATTGGGTTGGCGTTCCGCTCTGAGCGACGGCCAACGAGACAATATCGATGCTGCGCTCATTCATATTTTACAGGTTTTGTAGGCACTATCATCTCCAATTAATTGCTCTCTGCTGGGTCATACTTTATTTCTTATTAAATCTACGTTTATTAGTTAGACTTTTAATAAAAAGTTTTGATTTGCGATCATTTGGATTCGTGACCAACAATCTAAAACGTGCCTTAGTTCTATTTGATATTTTTTGTGAGCGAATTTTAGCCGTAATAATAAGGATTACAAGTAAATATTGTTACAAGCATTTTGAAAACTACTTAGAGACGTCTGAAACAAATATAAATGTTACAAACAACAGAAAAATAATACTCGGGCCTTACAAAACAAAACAAGATATAAAACAAGCAAGATATTAAATTATCTTAATATCAAGAAATAATCTAAAACAAACGTATTATTATATTTATTACAATGGCAAGTGACGTCGGTGCCTCCATCTTGATATCCTGAACGTTCAAATTGAATTTGTAATAAAATACGAGCTCAATCTGACGGAAATTAAAAATAAAAAGAGTAAAGTAAAGAATTAATTAAAGGGAAGCTCTAGGTTTTTCACTGGCAGTACCATTATAAAAGCGTTTCATGGTTCGAGATGGGATCCATTGAAACGTTTCATTCATTGGACTTGGTTAGAAATAACTAATTGAATTAAATTGTTTGATAAAACTCAACAAATTTTACGGATCGGCGTAACATTTCGGAATTAATTACTTTATTGGAATCATATTTTCATTATAATATACTATTTTAATCATATAAACATTATAATATTCGTTTGGCTATCACACTACTATTATGCGACTGGAATTTTTCGAAGGCACAAAATCGATCATATCCTGCGGAAAAGAAAAGAACTGTAGTACCCAGAGCTTACTCGTTAAAATCGCTATAAGAAAAATACTTAAGTGGAACAAAAACAGTCACCTATTAATCCCTATTTAATAAAAGCAGCTGTGCCAAAAATGACGGCCCTCACAAATCCATTTCCTTTGCTACCGAGATCCTTTTGTCATTTCGTCAGCTTCGATTATTTGCACAACAATAGCCTCTCACCATGTACCTTTGTGCCAAATACGTGACGTAACGTCAACAACGACGCCAAATATCAAAACGCTTCAAGGAAGTACGAAGTCGATCATTGAAAAAAAAACTGATTGAATATATTTTTATGTAAATGAGACAAAGTATTAAATGGTTGAAAAGCTGTACAAATTTCCTTTTACTGTTATTTGGCTTTCAATGTAAATCATTCAGGTTTTATTACGAATCTTTTCCCCGAAACGATGGAATGTTTTCCATTGTCAGTGCTTTGTGAATTAATAAGTTTAATAAAAGAGATGTAAGATGATATCAGCCTAGTTACATTGTGTCCCCGAGTCCGTGCGGACTACTAACGAGTCATTAAGTTCAGTTCGCCTTTATGGTTGTTTCTACCATACACTGGTGGCTTGTAGCTGTATAGTTTCTATTAGGTTTATATGACAGAGAACAAAGATAACGCGATCTGTATGAGATAGCAGCGAGTCGACCTGAAGCCTAAGTGCTCGGGCTTTTATCGTCGGTGAATGAATTACCTCTGTCAATTCAGTATATAACGTTTTTAGTCATGTTTGATGTCTCGAGTAACGCCAGTAGCAAAATAATAAAAAAGGACTCGTGTCTGTTTTTACTAAAACATTTTTTTAAATCATCGCCCAACACTAGGAATTTTTCATACATCGTGTGTACGTTTTATAAACATGAAATATCACATACACAAACATCCAGGGTCGCGACAATCATCTGCAGATTGCAAAATTGTTTGTCCCGTGCAAGAATCGAACCCACAACACGTAGCGTAGCAGTACAATCGCTTAGCCACTACGCTAAACGGGTTGTCGAAATAATTAATAGTAAACTGAATTTGCTACAAAGTATAAACATCAAAAATCTCATTAAAATATGTTATAGTAAAATATAGTTCATACCTACTATCGTGAGTAGCAACAAAAGTGATTCGTGTAACTAATAAAACGAGATTTTGATGAAATAATCTTACTTATCAATCTTTTCCTTGATTAAGCAAGGATGAAATTAGCCAATTCCAATTCAAATCCGACTTCAAGGGACCCTCGTCAAGACCTATCTATCTGCCCGTTACGAGTAGGTACGGCGTGGTCTTTGAACTGTGGCTCTACGGTAATTATTTATCGCCTTGAGCACTTGAGATTGTGGTATTTTGAAAGCTTGTTACGCGAAGCTCTTGTTAATCAAAACTCGGCCAAAACCCTCAAGATCTACCAAGAGATTTATACACAAAATAATATTTAAACAAGCTTAGGTAATCTGGTAAGTGAATATTACCATATAAAAGTTATCCAAATAAAGAACGCGTCTCCGACTTTCCGTGCGCTCTCCTCATTAGAGTTGGTTTAACTTGCGAAACTACAAACAATACTAAGTACAACTTTAAACTGAAATAAGGTCAAAATAATATATGAAGAGGAAATGAAGGTGGTTTTAAAAAATCCTTAATAACCTGCTCATTAAAAGTTGCCCCAAGGTAGAGCAGCTTTATTTAAATATTCGGTTTTATGTGTACTGCGCTCACCCGCAGTGGGTCGGTACGCAAAAGTTTTTACCTCGACTCGGAGACAGGGCGATTAGAAGTTTTAAGATTGATGAATCCCGGTATTCTTATGTATCTTTTTCTTAATTTCTTTCAGGGTGTAAAAGGGTGCTTTTAAATTTAAAGACTAACTTAATTTGAGCAAGCAACTCTGCATTTTATCTTTGTCTTTTATCTTAATTATTTACTATCTCTCTTTGTCTCTTTTATTTACAGAAAAGTGTGCGCCAGTGGTTATCAGACCACATATTTTAAAATAAATGCTTGAATAAATATAATATTTAATTGTTGCTATGTTTAATAGTGACGATAACATGAATTGCTTACAGAGATACTATGGTCCGCATTAATTTACGTAATGGCATGCAAATTTTATCGCCTAACGGAATGTACAAATGTGACCACAAAATCCCAGCAGAGTACAACCGAAATGTACTATTTTGTGTCCAGTCTCGCTGCATCATTATGGAAAGCTTGTAATAATATATAATATAAAATCAGGATCGACCAAAGGCTTCGTATTGCTCTCATTGCGTCATCCATTTCAAAAGAGCGTCACATTATGCACGTAAACCATATTTGTGATTTGAGTCCCACGTTATCAGAAATGCGCGTGTTATACAAATATCTATATGAAATACCCTTTTGTCTGCGACAATACTACACTATTTTACAGTTTAGCAGTCTCAATAAAATTATACCCTTCTCGTCATCAAAACTATATATGTTTTTATTTAAAGAAGCCTTAAGCTGTGTTCTCTTTTGCTCTTTAATCATTTTGACTATGGCAGCACACGACCTCTTTCTAAACTTATTTCAAGCATCGTTAGTCCCACTATTTTAAGGCGAGTTTTATGTAAAACTTGCTTCAAAATAGTGTCGTAAATGGTTTTTGCTGGAAATAATGTATTCAGCGATGTTGCAATTAGTGAGCAGGGTTCACAAACTCAGTAAACCCCTACGGAGCGTGAAGTAAATTAAAATGTCAAACACATCACAAACACTTTTTCTGTAGTCAGCAAATGTCAAACTAAAGCAAACTTAATTAATATCACGTTTTATAGATTGGAAGCTGGACCAGTACAAAGCGATTTTAATTATTTTTTGGTGTTTGGTAAATAACTAGCAACAGCTCAAAAATAAGGTTTTGAAAAGAATTGGGTCATGATAACAAACTCTATTTAATACCAAATTAATATTGCAAATTAAATTACTTGTAATCATTCCTAATTTACTATTAGGTACATCCTCATATTTACTGATTATCTACTTATTAGGTGCACACACTACTAATTATAAAATATTCCATCTCATTATTTACACCTCTATTTAAAAATTTTACTCTTATTCAGGGTTTTTAATCCGAACTTCTCATAAAACATGCAACGGTGAAAAGGCAGAGCTAGAGTTTACCATGATTCTAGTAAAAAGACTAACAGAAGCAAAAAAAAGAATAAGCATAGAACTCTTTGCCAACTAGTAGTCTTAGACTTCCTTACCCTTCGAATGACCTAAATCGGATGATTCTAACTTTGAAAAGCTGAAAGGAGGAAAAGCAAGTTGACATTTTCTTAAGCTGAGTAATAGCTACTATTTATCTCGGCTTTAGTCGGAGCGCGTTCGCTTCACGGCTCACCTGTCTCTTAGAAAGCCTGCACGTTATACTTGATTGAATTAAGAGTATAATTAATTTTGATTACTACACGAGAGCCTACCTAACGTAATTACGTCGATCTAGCATATCAGTACTTAAGTAGGTACTTGCTTTCATAGATAGATACAATTTAAGCCAGTTATATCTATTTATAGCTTAATTATTATAAGCTAATCAAATGAATTATATGAAATAAATAACTTCACCACCAATACTGCAATTCGCAAGGGTGGGGATTATGCACCATCCCCCTTTGAAGGGGCCTTTGTTCAACAGTCTTTGTTTTCCGACTGATGATGAAGGTGAATTATTAAATAGCTCTCTACTAAATTTGAGAACTTCAAATAACATAATTTAAGCCTACCAGAACATATTAACAATACGGCGATGAAATAAGATTTTCAAATTCGATTTTATGTGCATGTGAGTGGTAGACTGGGTATGAATTAATCCTCCATGCCTTTTAGGCTGACTGACATTCTGGGCCTCGAAACGAGCGGGTTTACGACGGTATCACAACTATCATTATTATATTAAACCTCCCTACCTTTAAACCTTCCTTTTGACACCAACGTGAACCGTAATAATGTAATAATAGGAAAATGGTAACGTCTTTTTAACAAAGAAAATTGTTTGGGCGGTGGTTACGACGTAAATGACATCGATAAGTAGATCGTTACCAATGTTTGCACAATCATAGAGTAATTAATAAAGGGGCGAAGGGTAGTGAGGTATTTTAATGGCCCACCTCCAACATCAGCAGCTTCAGGCGCGTGTTTAGTCGTTGCGAGCAATTTAGCCGAGCACTTAGCCCGTGCCACTCCGTCACGCCACGTTAACGCCACCCGATGCCCTCTCTGCCGTGAACATGAATATTATATACCACTATCTATATCATGTATGCATCAAGAACTACAAAACTGTTCAGTAAGCCCTCTTCGAGTCCCAAAGGCATTAATGCATTACTGAAGTACGCTCCGAAGTCATCAACGGGCAGCCCAAGGCCTTGAGTTAGAAATACAATTTGAATATTTAGGCTTGTTTGTAGGGTTCATATTTCAATCATGTCGGTCACGTCTACCCAAAGCAGATGTTACCCTTGATGAATATTTGTATACAAGTCTGGATCAGTATTATGGATATGCCTTTGTCGAGAGAATCGATAGCCGTCCATTTAAAGTTTATTGGAAGTTGCATTTGAAAACAAAATTACAAAAACGTCCGACGGTACGGCGCACCGCGGTTCGTAGCAAAAAACAGCTTCAAAGAATACTTTCTGATGAGTTTCATATCTATACACTTTTATAATCAATGTTTATTTTAAGTATCTATATTTACCAATACTTAATACAATTTCAGAGTACCTCCATAGCAAACGAATATGAATTAATTAACCTAATTTAAATTGATCATGTCGGTATCAGCAATGTGGTCACATATTGGTACGAAATGCTATCGTAGTTTTCATGAAAGATATTATTACTAACTGCTATTAAATCACGGCAGAGCGTTCTATAATTTTATTAAAATTTGAACTCACCCGAGTGGAGTGAAATTAAGCTAGTTATCGATATAATTGCTTCAACCGCGTTGCGTAATTCAGTAAGTATACTCATGACTCGCGGTGGTATCGATAAAACGATGATATGCTTACCTTGGGCTGGTTTATCCTTCGGTTTCGGGAGTACCTACTTAATTGGGGTAAGGAAGTAGGTTAGTGGGTTTTACTTGAAGTGCAGTTCTTAAGGGCGATAGAATCAAAAGATCCTAAGTCAGTGTCGGCTTGCATAATCTCAGGTGCAAAAAGTCTGATTTTAAAAGCAGCCTACAGTGTTATTTTTGTTAAGAAGAACTTTATATGCCTGAAACTTTTTTTTTTTTTTTTTTTTTTTTATCTTTATTTATTTAGAGGCTTTTATTACATAGTAATATGTTAGCCCCATCGTGGCTAATCATAAGCTAGTGGCTCATATATTATGCCGGGGAACACGTTGTTGTGCATATATCTCAAATAGGTCTAACGCCGCATTTGAAGTTGGCTTACTTAAAATACTAATAAAGAGCCCTACATCGTACACATTAAGCTTATATTTGCGCATCAACAAGTTCCTCCTGCGCCGGTATTTGTCACAATCCATCAGCAAGTGTTGGACATCATCCAGGACTCCGCAGGTATCACAATTGGGCGAGTCAACTTTTTTCATGAGATGTCCAAACTTTCTAGATGGATAGTGGCCTGAGCGCAGCCTATGCGCTATAACAATAGTATTTCTATTCAAATTACTCCTAATAAACCAGGGTATCCTAGCAGGCTGATGTTGAATAGTTTTATACCAAATGCCCTTTTCCTTACTCCTCTCATCAAAATATTCTTTATAACGACTCTGACATAGCTTTTTAATGTTGCCTAAGTATTCAGTGTAGGACATTTTGATAGGGTAGTTAATCCCATCTGTACACGCTAACTTAGCCAACTTATCAGCCTGCTCGTTACCCTGGAGCCCAACATGAGAAGGAACCCATTGCAACTTCAAAGACTTACCAGATGAATTAAATTCATTAATTTGCTTTAACACTACATAAGCTATCGGTGCACCTCTGAAACCAGAGGCGCACCGAGCTATATGCTGCAAAGCGCTTCGACTATCGGTTAAAATAACTATCTTGTCACTGTTTAGCGCAATAGCCTCGCTCATAGCCTTTGATATTGCAATAAGCTCCAATGTCATAATGGACACACAACCTGAAACTTGAAGCCTGAAACTTGGTAGGTTTACAAATATGTTCGTACAGTGTTGCATGTTTCACCGTTAAATCGGCATAATATGTATATCTCTAGGTTTTCCTTAAAGCATAACAAGCAACACAGACTTATTTAGGCCCTAGTTTTTTTTAAAGTACCTCGTATATCTACTAAGAGAGCTCAACGTCTGTATGGTAACCAATTTATATTTCTTCATACATACTAAGTCTTCGCATTAGCCTTCATCTAAAAAGGTTGGACGGCTCCACTCGAATGACTTCATCAACACTATATCAAATTTAATATGCCACTTCTTATGAGGAAAGGGGTGTTTAACTAGGAAGTACTTCAACCTTTTTGTTGTTTGTCCACTGACCCACTATGACGTCACGCATGTTCTATGTCATGTATCAATAATATGTAACAATATATACCTACCTAGATTGAAAATTATTATACTTGGAACCCTTTAATTTTATTATGTGATGAGAGTTCAATGAAGCGAAAGGGATGTGCCAAGAACGGACAAGTAAAAGATGTAAATGGAATTCCAAGGTCTCGGTTTGACAGGCGCGACTTTATGTAGGTATGTAATCTCTATATTTTGGTCAAGTTGTTGTCTCAAGAAATCTTATTTTATAATAATATATACTCAATGAAGCTCCTTATTCCTTATCATGCTTATATTTCGCTATGTAGAAATTGATTTTATTTTTAATCATGTCGAAATTCAAGAGCACTTAAAGAAAATGATTAGCTGTAATTTGTTGAGTCTCTTTACGTAATTGATTGTAGTCATAACACGCGTCCCAGTAAGGCGGTGTTTGCCCGGGTTGGGCCCGTATTTGCGTCCCCGCCTCTCACAAATATTGACACAAACCGACTTATGCGTCGGAATCAACTGCGCGATGCTGATGTTATGAACTAACTTATAAAATGATTATATAAAGAGAAGATAAACAAAAATGGCTTTTGCATTTATAGCCTTGGTGAGGAAACAATCTCGAGTCTATTTTGTTGCCACTACATCCAAAACGAAGTGAAACTTTCATACAATATGGTACTGGAAAGTTAAAATGTTTTGATGTGTTGCCTAAAGGTGGTCTTCGAATTGCTAAAATGCATTCTCAGTTGATTTCTTTCTGACATCGAAGTATTAGTACTGGCCCAGTGTAACCAAACGTTTTGAATCATTTACCCTTTTACAACATTCATAGTCACGGGCAGACTGATTGTTGCCTTACATGTTTATTATTAACAATCCGATTCACACAAAATGTCTCTCAATTGTGACTCTGTGTCACTCTTCATAGACATTTTTTGTGCTAAATATCAATATTCTATGTAAGTCTATAGGTAACTAAATTGTTTCGGGAGAGTCCGTTCTCCATGTGAACAAAGAATAAAGATTAAATGTAATATGTGATACAAAAATAATATACGAGTAAAACTTATTGCAAATATTAGTTTTCCGGAATCTCAACCTAAGACGAATTCATACCTACGCTACGAACGTTAGGTCCCAGCTCCCAGCAAAGCGCCGAGTGGCTTCTCACCAAATACCAACTTTCATAGAACATTTATTTTTATTGCTCGGATTTCCGCGTTTGAAGTCTGAATAGGTTCTGGTATGTCTATTTTAAAGCATTTGCGGTGATAAAAACTCATAGATAGATAGATAGATAGATAGATTTCTCTTTATTGTACACCAAAAATAAACATAAGTACAGTAATATAAGGATAATGTACAATGGGCGGTCTTATCGCACTAGGCGATCTCTTACAGACAACCTTAGGATGGACAGAGTTGAATGCATACAACAGGCAAGGGCAGTTTGCGGTGTAGCTGATATTTTTATTTTATTTTATTTTATTGGTTCAATTACTGAATATAATATAAAAATCATTATACATAATTATATAAATATATACATATATATATATATATATATATATACATATAGGTACGTTGAGCTATGATAAAGAAAAAAATAAATAAATGGGATACGTACATACAAGTAATGTGCTACAGGGACAGATAGTGTTCCTTGGTCAAATTTTTAAATAAGGTCAGGGATTGTGCACGTCTGATTGATACTGGTAAGGCGTTCCATAAGCGCGCAGCTTGAACTGTGAACGACTTACTATAAAAGTCTCTGCAATGACTCGGTATCTGCAGAGTCAGGCTCTCTGATGATCTTAGGGCCCGTGAATGTGAGTCATGTAGGAAAGTGAATCGTTCTTTGAGATAGATGGGTGTAGTAGGGTTGTATAGGATATTGTACAGAAGGGAGAGAATGTGTGTATTCCGGCGAAGGCGAATTGGAAGCCACTTGAGCTTGGTACGAAATTCTGAAATATGGTCATATTTGCGTAAGCCAAATATGAACCTAATACAAAAGTTTTGAAGGCGCTCAAGTCTGTCGAGTTGGTCCTCAGTAATATCAAGATAGCTGGCGTCGGCATAGTCAAGGATAGGCAAGAGAAGAGATTGTGCTAGCGCAGTTTTAGTGGCAGCAGGAAGGAAATTACGCAATCGCCTTAAGGCCCCGGCGGATGCATACATCTTGCGACTTACTTCCTGTAGCTGGGTTTCCCAGGAGAGAGTTTTATCAATGAATATACCCAAGCTTTTAACCTTGTCACTTAAAGGGACATTGATGGCATCAAATGTGACCTGAGGGAGCTGAGACCAGTTAACTCTACACCGCATTCTTGAGCTACCGACAACAATGACCTGGGTCTTAGCCGGATTGACTTGCAATCCATGTGCTTTACTCCATTCGGCTATTTTCATTAGGTCCTTATTAATTATATTAATAGCGCCTGACAGTTCTTCCGGTGGTGCATGAGAATAAATTTGGAGATCATCTGCATAAAGGTGGTAAGACGACTGAAGGTTTTTAGATATAGTATTTATGAATACAGCGAAGAGCAATGGGGATAAAACGCCACCCTGCGGCACGCCAGCGGTCGTATTGCGCCAAGTAGAATAATTATTATCAATTCGAATACGCTGGCGGCGGCCAAACAGGTAACTATGAAACCAGTCAATCGCTGTTGGAGATATGTTAAGAGAGCTGAGTATTCCTAGCATAATGTCGTGATCCACGGTGTTAAAAGCATTGCTAAAATCTAAGAGCGAGAGAACAGTAAGATTCCCACTCTGCATAGCAGCCCTAATATCATCAGTGATATGGACCAAAGCGGTGGCGGTGCTGTGACCAGGACGAAAACCGGATTGTAAGGGATTAAAGAGGGAGTTTTTGCATAGAAAGGAATTGAGTTGGTTATAGGTTAAACGTTCGAGGACTTTGGATAGGAATGGTAATATAGAAATAGGTCGGTATTCAGAGAAGGAGTTTGGATTAGGTTTTTTAGGAATGGGAGTAATTTGTGCTTCTTTCCACACAGTGGGAAAGCAGCCGCTGGAGATGGAGAAGTTAAAAATGTGAGAAAGGACAGGCAGGATTTCGTCAAGGATGGGTATGATCATATTACGGCTGATGCAATCACTTCCAACGGCGTTCGATGAAATAGATAATATGCTTCTCTTGACATCACAAGCAGTAAATTGACTAAAGAAGAAAGGTGCATAGTCGGGGGTAGGAGTAGAAGAGAGATGGTTTAAAGTATTTGTTTTACATGTCATATTACAGGAAGACGAAGTAGAAAAATGTTGATTTAAAGATTCGATGTTTATATTTTTGGGATTTGTGTCTTGGTGCTGTTTTCCAACCCCCAACGTCTTGAGGAATTTCCAGACTTTAGCTGAATCTCCGTTGTCTACAGAAGTGTGGATATGTTGGCGTTGTGCGTTCCTACACACCTTATTGCAGTGATTCCGAATAGTGAGATATCTTTCCCAGTTTGACGAGGTAGGTCTACGTTTATACCTAGATTTCGCTGCAGATTTTTTCGCCATGATCGATTTAATATCGTCAGTGAGCCATGGTGCTGGAAGGTGCTTGACTTTAATCGTCCTCACTGGTGCGTGCACATCAAATAAGTGTATGAGATTTGATGACAAAAGGTCAACTTTCTCATCAATGGAGTCAGAGACCGACAGTGGACCCCAGTCAATGCTGCCGGCGTCCTCCCGAAGTTTTGTGTGATTCATGCCACTAAAATTACGCTGCAGAAGAGTTCTTGACTTAGCCTTAGGAGGACGGATTTTATAAGAAAGATAGATAAGATCATGGTAAGAGAACTCGTCGGCTGAGCATTGGCCATGCTTAGCGACAAGGTTATAAGATGAAACTAGAATAAGATCAAGCAGAGAAGGGACAGAGTTAGGAAAATGGTGAGTAGCATTTAAAGGCAGTGCAGTAAGGTTTTTAGATTCAACAAGAGAACTGAGGGAATAAGCTCGTGAGTCTTTCTTAAGCAAGCAGGTGTTAAAGTCGCCCATAACAATAGTGTGACTGTAAGAGGGTGAGAAATTTTCAAGTAAGTGCTCAAAGGAAGAGAAGAAGTTTATGCGCAACGAGGGACAGTAGTAAACGCCAAGTAATATTTTTGTGTGCCGAAGTTCAATTTCTAGAAATAAATGTTCACCAGCGTTAGCAGGTGGTGGTTGTGCTGACATACTAACAATAGAATAGGAGATATTTCCTCGTAGATAAATAGCAACACCGCCACCACTTCCAGCTACACGGTCGTTTCTTATAAGTTTGAATCCGGGAAGAGAGTAAGAAGTAGAGGGAAGGCAAGGTTTCAGCCATGATTCAGAAACAAGTATAGCGTGAATGTTCTTACAGTCGAAATTAGCCAGCATATCGTTAAAATGAGCCGGAATACTTTGGGCATTAATATGAACCACATTGAAGTTCCCAGAAACATCAGAAAACAGAGAGTGCAGAGTATCAGCAAGACACACCACACTGCCAAAACTTTCAGTATCGCTATGTGCCGAGTAAAAAGTATCACTATCACTAACATTTTGATCACAATTTGACATTAGTACCTGTAATAATAAATATATATAATAACAATAAATATATAAGGTAATAAATAAATAATTTATATCTGTAAACAATTTTAACCGCGGTGAGCAATCAATTTGTCCACCTGCCAGCTGTGTTAACAATAAATAAATAATTATAAGTATTTAACAGCAAAGAAAGATTAAGATACAAGATATAAGACACACAATACAACCAGTAATTATAATTTAAATAGATAGCCTCATCCGAGAGATGTAAAAAAAGTGCAATAATTATCTGTGGTGCGATTTACACAACAAGTGTCAGAGTAAGTATACTCTGTGCAAAAGCCAACTGATGGTTTCGGAACTGGAACGCAAACATTGACATAAGATTTGATGACGTTTGACAAGTTGCTCAAAACTTCAAAAGACAGATAATTTGTTGAAGGTATATTCCTACTGTAAAGATTGTTGGCGTAAAAAAATTGATAAAAATGTTAAAATTGCTCAACATAGAGTTGAGTTTGAACGACCCACTTGCAGTTACGGTTGGAGGGGCGGTCGCGTGGTGTATGTGTTTGCAGTTGAAATTCAGCCATTTCTCCATGTAAACACGGTTCTTCGCTCGCCGGGCCGCAGCTGTGCCCGTGCTCGTACAGAACACATAAACAAAAATGTTTTATAAAATTCTAAAACCACTTTGGTGAGCAAGCACGCGACTTTAAGTGAAATTTTAAATTTGTTCAGCTTATGTCTCGATAAATATGACATTCAATGTCCGTGAATTCGAATATAAGGAGGATTCGAATGTTGCTCTTTTATTTCATGGGTTATTATATTCGATTTCAAAATGGAATGACGATCACTAGCAAGTCTAGTAGAATAGAATAGAATAAGAAGACAAAAGTAACACAAATTATAAGCAAAGATAGAGTGATCGTGCCTCATACGAAAAGAGGTTCAACTTTAAAGAAAGCCCGGGATCCGTGATGGTAACCACCGAGATTAAGTAAAAAGTTAAATCCAATTGTAGCTTATTACTAAAACTCGCAGTGATACGAACGTAACTACCTACTTAATAATTGTCTATGAGTAACATTTACTATACAGATTGATAGAAAGCGTCAAGATGGAAAAAACCATCTCCTCACACGCTCCGAATGCCTCACATTTTCTCAAATACAAATGTTTGCTCAAGTGTGGCCGTTTTGCGAGGAAATGTTCTTTAAAAATAATTTTCATCCAATAATAACAATGACATTTTAAATGTTTTTTAAAACTGGCCACTTACTAACATAATTTATTACAACTGCCAACAATATGAAGTCATTAAAAACGCCTCTAAATGTGTTCATAAAGGCAGCCTCTCCAGTTTCCATTATCGCCCGCTAATGAGATTAAAATTCGATTACACGGCTTACGAAATTATATTCGCCAACAATGTTTTACCCTCGTCACAATGCTTAAAGGAGATCAAGGAAATTCAGCCAACCTTATCTATAGGAAATGTATGAATAAGTATAATGCGGTGTGTGAAAGAGGTGCCTGAATATCTAAGAACGATTTATAAGATCTCGTTAAATTGTAAGAGGAACAAATTCGTCAAAGGAACGTGTTCGACAAATAAATTAGCTGTGAGTGAATACCTGTGAAACGCTCTCTGTATGTGACGGTTCAATGAGGAGCTTGAGTACTTTTTACCATTAATATCCGTAAATAATGTCGCGCCCCGTGATTCCAAACCTTAATTATTGTGTGACATATTCAAGGTACAAATGAAAGCAAAAAAGGTAATGAATGCCGTAGGCATACGTAACACAATTTGTGTGCCTTTGTATTCATGCTGACATTGTTTACTTATATGTATGATGTGGCATAAATAAAAATGAGCCACCAAAGGTCATTTTACCGAAGGACTAGGCTAGGAGTTTTGACATAGATTGGTTAACTCATAGCTGTCAACAGCTGGAGTGCTCCAAAGTCGTATTTTATAAATGCCTTTAGTGCGGTAATGCCACTAAGGTTGCAAACAAGACTAAGATCTGACAGGTGATCAAAACGTGGTCCTACCCCCTTACCATGAATTCTTAAAGCAGAACAGTTTAAGATGTGAAAGCGAGACAGCGCTACGTGCAGTGTAATTTGGTGTCTAGCTTCCACAACATAAAACTGTCCTGCTTTAACAGTTCATGGTAAGGGGGTAGGACCTCTTTTGTGGCCATTGGCATTGGTTTTCTACTCTACAAAAAGATTATAATCGTTTTTTTCTTTAATTACGCCATACAACATAGCAATTTAAATAATAATTTATTTAAAACTATCAATAAAACTTCATTAATTTCGCGGTGAGCTCTAGAGCTATGAGGTTGTCAGCAAAACAAATAGTCACAATGAATGCGAGTTATCGTTTAGTGACAATTCCACTCATTTGTCAACGAACAAAATAAATTATAATGGAAATCCCTTTGTCAATGTAATTGCACGATAAAGCCATTATTAAACCGATAATTGATTCGTATTGTGATTTAATGCTAAATTTCGAAATCGCTGTTATGCCCGATCTAAAAGCAATGCCATGTACTAACGCATTGAATATTTAAAGTAGAACTCAATAAACGGATTTCTATATTGGGCATCGTTTAAAATGGTATCCTGATTATTAACGACCTGGATTTTTGGTCTGAAATCTACGCCCCTTAGTGAGCTAGCGCGGATCTTTATGCACGGATTATCTCTGTATAAAAACTGATCTTCGGCCATCAGTGGGACAGTTATATATTCTAGTAACCCTGTTTATTCCCTTTCCTCTTCTATAATATATTCGTTTTGATTTTTAGTTTATAGGTAATCTGTGGTGAAATACAGACCCATCCTGTTCTTTTTTTGTCCTTCAGTTTAATTTGTATTGGATCCAGTATTTCCGCCGCCTCAAAAAATACACTCGGTAAGTCACGCGACGCTGAACAAAGCGCATTACGTCTGTCAACTTCAGTATGTGTCCGTGTTGCTCTGATTCTCATGAAGTCATGTGTACTAATAGGTACCTACATACTCTTGATACCGATGTTACTTTTAAAACTATAGTAGGTTGTCACACTAATATTATAAAGGCAAAAGTTTGTGAGTGTGTTTATATGTTTGTTACCTCTTCACGCTCAAACGGCTTAACCGATTTTCATGAAATTTTATATGGAGGTAGCTGACACCCTGGATTAACACATAGGCTTTCCTTTTTATCCCGAAATGAAATGAATGTAGCGGGTAACACCGCGGGGCGCAGCTAGTCTACTATATTTATAAAAGTAACGTCGCATCGGTAACATATAACTATATAGTAGGTACTCTACATAGTTTTATGTTTCTTTAACATATTCATTGAAATGTAACTGATACTTATTTAATTTGTCTCCAAGGATACAATCCTACATAGGACCTACACAAACAAATATATAAAAAGTAAATATATATAGAGTATTCTATACTGATAAGCGTTACAAATGAGTCTAAACTCCGTGTCAACACATTTAGTATGTTCACACCACGTTTTACCAGGTTCAGTAGGTTCTCTCGCTGAGTAAGCAGACATAACTTTTCTAGATTTAATTTATGAGACCAAGTTGGAAAAAGTTACCTAATTTGAGATATGTTAGCGAACTTTTGAACTACTTTTTTCGTGACCGTAGGTACATAACTTTTACGGCCAGTTAGTGTTTTACACTGACGATTCGCATATTCATATTATTAAAAGAAGACAAATTCAATCCAATATTGCCTATTATGTTATAGAATACTTTGTCTATTGTCTTAGGATGGGTTACGAAACACATACTGCGGGTTAGAAACATATCGAACGCCTTCATAAAACATAGAGTACATTTCACACGTGATAGAGGTCAAACTGAGTCAAATATGATAATAGCGCCTAAATACAGCCGCCATTGTTACGGGTTACTCTTTAGTAGGTCGGGCCCGTGGTGCCATAAATAGACGGCAGAGCTGCGAACCTCGTCGCTAATGACACCGAATGTCCCTCACACGTCACTCATTACACGTATGTATAGTACCTACCCACTGTTTACTTCACATTTGTGTGACAATGTGTTGCTTTAACCAGTTCAGTATTATTTTTTGTTGAAAGAAAATTTGTCGGATCTACTAAATAACGTGGTGAATAATGTGGTGGCCCAGTGGCGTTTACCAGATTTGTATGCACAAGGTTGCTGGATCAAACCCGAACAAGTATCAATGTGACTTTTTCAATGTTATAAATACTTTCTTAGTTATTCTAAAACACCACTGACTAACGGTGACGGAAAACATCGTGAGGAAACCTGGATTTTATTATCTGAAATCGCCAACCCGCAGTGAGCTAGCGTGGTGATAAAAGTTCAATCCTTTTCTAAATGAGAAGTGGCCTTTGCTCTGTAGTAGGACAGTTATAGGCTGTTATTATCCTTACATATTATAAAACAAAGTCACTCGCCGCTGTCTGTCTGTCCCTATATATGCTTTAATCTTTAAAACTACGCCACGGATTTCGATGCGGTTTTTTTTAATAGATAGAGTGGTTCAAAAGGAAGGTTTATGTCTATAATACATGCATAATATAGTAGAGAAACACTGATAATTTTAGAGTTTTCTAATGTGATGTCGAAAATAACAACGCTTACATTGCAAACGCTGGCTAAACCCTACGAGATATATCAAAACAATGTACTACAGTATTGTACACCTTAAAAATGCCTACAAAAAAGTCCGCGAGGGCATATGTCTATCTCTTAGGAATAACCCACAATAACCATTTTTTATCTTTTACTTTTTACGAGAAATAATGACTTATTTACGAAGCGATTTTGAGCAATACAGCATAAATCCTTATCAAATTAAGTACCTTCAATATATTGTCCATTTAATATAGATCAAAATTACCCTTTACAGCAAGTAATTTAAATAAATAGTTTCGAAGATATTACAGATAAAAGGCAGGGACATAGCGGTTGCGGCGGTAACGGCCGGCGCGGGCGTGGCGGCGCATTCTATAGCACTTTAAGACAAAACCAATATTACAATATGCAGATTCGTTACAGATGAACCTCTGAAGTAGAAATCATCACGCTATATCCATAAGGAGCTGAGCAGTAAATCATAACATGTATAGAAACATCTATTTTAAAATTTACGTCAAGTATCATGGCGTGGCGGTTAAGCGATCGCCCTGCGTTTTATATGTATAGAGATCGATCCTTGCCAAAGGATTTTCTTTTTGCATAGGCTTTAATTTCTTTTTGGATGTTTTCGAACTTAAATATTAATAAAAAGACAATTATAACATATTTTTAACATAATATTATTCCAAACTATTTACAGTTAATTAATTTTTATTTTTTTTCTACTTTAATAAGTTTGTAACTTCACCATTGTAAATATGTATAGAATGTTGTTTGTTTTACTTTAACCACAGAATAGTTAATAACAATATTTCAGTAATATTTTCTATTTTAGCTTTTCCATCAAAATGTTAGATTTCTCATTTTTTTTATTTTACATCGAAGTTATTTCATCTGCCGAATTTGGGTTACACCTTTGATTCATCAATACCGTAGAAATATGGAAAACGCTGGAGAAACAATTTACCATTTAGGCGCTGTCTACCAACAATCATTCACACAGACCACTTTGAAACACTTAATACTTAGTATCAGCATTCTTGCATAAGGTTAAGAAACAAATAATCGGGGGAAAATTGTCTTTCAGAATTACTCTCTCTCTCTCTCTCTTAGGTGGCAAATTAGCGCTCACCATACTCAATATACACATCAATTTGAAGCAACAAAACGTCTGTTCTTGGAGAGTTACGCTATAGTTTTAAGAGACATTTGCTGAAATGTAATCCTAAATTAAGAATGTACAATAGTTTTAGACAGAACTCAGCAGGAACAACCACCATGTAATGGATCGAGTCACATTCCTGTTCTTCGGTGACTATAGATAAATATTTTCGTACTTAAATGCTCCGTAAAAACTTTACTTATATATTGCACTTTATACACTGGATAAACATAAATATTAATAAATGGTAATATTTAGACGGAGTATACAGAATTCTTCTCATTACTTCACGTTCCTGGAAAAGACGTGATGTGATAGTGTTATTCCCGCATTCGACAACATAAATATTTATTCACTGGAACATATTCAAACGACATAAAATTTTAAAGTTTTTTTTGTTTATATGTTTTAACTCTCTAGCAGAAAGTGTACTGTAGACACCCATCGTTAAGTTAAAGGTCTGTGATCCACCTCAAAGTTACCGTTTTGTAGAGAAACATCATAGATGCAGAAATTATAACAAATTGTAGCGGTGGCCATACTCATACCATACTATCACGCCTTTATTGTACTGTTACTTACGCCAATTAAATTTTCATTAACCAGGCACAAATTCAAAGTCGGTACAGCTACTGAGAATTAGTTGAAAAACCCATAACACTTTGTCCGACCTGGTAGTTGAACACACGGAACTCCCGCTCAGTAGTCGCATTTTACGAACACTAGACCAATAAGGCAGTCAAATTCTAAATTCCACACAATTATCAAAGTATTTTTGTTGCTAGGAAAATCCTCATGGACTTCCTCCACACTGAGCGGACGGAGTGTTATGCCGGTTTCTACCAGCTAAAACCTCAGGGTATCCTTCTAACTACATGTATGCTACATGTACACACGTACACGTCTTTTGAAACAAATTATGACTCGCCTCTTCACGATTGATCCCGCTCACCACGTACGGCCTACGTGCCTTACGACCCTTCTTAAAAGGCGCACGTGAAACGCCAGCCCGCACCGCCTTTTCTGTTTGGGCAACGAACTGCCCAAGTTCGTCGCCCACAGGTCCAACATATGGGTGACGGACATGAGCAGTTCGTTTGAATGTCTGCTACAATTAATTCCAATATAACCGTTTGGCGCATTTTGACGTACAAACTATCATCGCTCACGTCATAGCTCACGCAGGGGTAGACTTAATTATTAAGGAATAGAAACCAGCTGATTTTTACTCGGATAACTATATGATATGTATGACTGTCGTGGTGGCCAAGTGGTTAACATACCTGATTTGTATGCACAAGGTTGCAGGTTCAAACCCGGGCAAGTATCAATGTGACTTTTTCAATGTTATAAATACTTTCTTAGATATTCTACACCACTGACTAACGGTGACGGAAAATATCGTAAGGAAACCTGGATTTAGTAGTCTGAAATCGCCAACCCGCAGTGAGCTAGCTTGGTGATCAATGCTTAATCCCTTTCTACGAGAAGAGGCCTCTGTCCTGCAGTAGGACAGTTATAGGCTGCTATTATTATTTAACTGTATGAGGCTCGCTTCCGAGTTACCAGTTCACACTCTCTTTATATGTTGTCTGCTGAGGACAAAACTACGAACGTAGTTTAGAGAAATGCATGCCATCAATATAGTAGGTACATAGATACAGTAAAACAAAGGTACATTCAAAATTTTATGTGTACATTCCTTATAAGCAAACCAATCATGTCAATAACTTTCCTGTAAGTCACTGAATATTCACCGATCATACCCACGAAATCGGTTAAGCAAGTAAACTAACCCCATCTTAATTTAAAAATACCTTTATCATTAAAATACTATGTACATTCCTTTCGATAAGTAATTTATAGTGTTTTTCACTTACTTACAATATCAGATTATAGTCTCCTGGTGTTTTTATCTGAAATTTACGCGGACGAAGTCGCGGGCAACAGCTAGTTATTACTAAATAACGTTTTTGTTTCCAGCTGCCATAAAATTTCCTAGCGCCAGTTGATCATTATGGGGATTTAAAAGCATTTACTACTTAATACACACATCCATTAGCAAAATGATGCAGTAAATACTTGTTTTAACAGCAGTTATATTGAATTACAGCACGGATACTCCAAAGTTATAAATTTAAGCCATCCGGCAGGATCTAGCAAGTATCATAAACTGAATTTCCTCCGAGAATCGACAGGACGTAACTCCGAGACTTCAGTTATCAACAGTGTCAACTTTATCACTTTATTAAGTCTGGTATCTAAAGTTTGTAACTAGATAGAAACTTAATGCACAACGGTTACAAAGTGTAGAGCCGTCCCCGTTTATACAATAAACTACAGCAACACGATATTAATGTACCTACGCTTATGTAGAGCCAGATAATGTACCTTTTCAGTTGTCGGTTGTAATGTAAATTGCCCCAAATTGCTGATTTCGGGTCAATCGATCCAATCGAGATAAATTGTGCTTACTCACCAATCGAATAGTGTAAAGTCAAATTTTATATTCGTGAATAAACGGCGTAACGAAATAAATTGAATAAATATTACCTATAATGGATTTAAATTTAATAGCCGTTTAATGAGATCCTGAATACATGAATCGTTGAGTAGGTAAATATTAATTTATTGACAACAAAAAGACCATAGCAATACAGGGTTTGATTTAGCATTTGGTTACAATCCATAATAAGCAATGCTTTTTTTACTGGTCTGGGTTTAAAATTGCCAGATATTGTTAAAAGCAGATTAAGCTTATTATTTTGAAAGTTGTTGCATAGAAAATCTGCCTGTACAAAATTGTATTCTAATATTTGTTTGACCCTAAAATAAACGCCAATAAGCAACATCTTGACTAATTATCTATTTAGATTACTTAGTTTGCTAAATAATCTAAATATTCACTTCATAGTTACTAAAAGTATTGACTTCTTTTACTCCCATAATGTGCCCAATGGCAATAAGTTTTAGTAAGTAGGTACCCATACAAATAGATAATAGGCACTGGAAATAGCGTCGTTTAAAGTAGCCTCGATGCAGCGAAGCTAAATCTCCTAGTCTTAGCCTGCATGGAGTTCAGCTCATTCCGCAGAAGAATCCAAGCGTGAATGTAAATTGGCAAGATTTAAGAGGGATATATATCACCAGTGAAACTCACTCTAACTTTAGAGTTTGTGGAACCGCGCGCATAAATATTTAAGTGTCTTTGACATATCATACATCATTCTTACACAAGATTAAGATACGTGTAAGTTTAGCGTGTTACACGAATATTAATATTGAAGTTATGTTTAATTTATTTACTTACGCGTATGATGTACTGAGTTTGTGTAAAATAAGGTTATTTATGGTAATGTTAAGTTTCTTTCAGATAGTAACTATTCAGATGATTGTATAAAAAAATATGGAAAGTTTATTAAGACAAGTAGCACTGTGGTTATTGGTATAATCAATTCAGCGCATTGACACTGGCAAAGACTAAATGTACTGGTTCTTCCTTTTGATCCAACCTTTTTATATCAATATATTGTGTGCCTATTTGAATAACCCGCCTGTTAAAATAACCATTTTTCATACATGACACATTGAAACATAACTTTCGAAAAGGCAAATCGAATTTGCCTTGTATGCCATCGATCATTATCAATCAAAGGGAATCGTTGACTTGTTGTATAAACTTTATTTTATACATACATACCTAAAGTCACGCCTGTTTCCCATAGGGGTAGGCAGATATCACGAATTTCCATTTTGTACTATCCAGGCATACTTCTTTCTTTATACTGTATATAAAAACATACTTAGATAATTTATTAATTCTTTTTTCAGTAATCGAATGAACAAGAATTTTCGTCCCTCTCATTAATAATTGATAGATAAACTTTGAGAAATCGAATGCCAGTAGAATTATCTGAGAAGGATGAAGTTATTTAAATATAACTATATATTTTAAAGATATCAAATATATAGTTATAACTATCATTTACATTTTACGCATTATTTCAGAGAATCAATGCTGTTTACTGGAATTCAAATTATTCCCGTATCAAATAACGCTTTACGAATTGTACGATTCTCGAAATGCAGACAAATAAGTATTGTTTAATTAAATATTTATTTTAAATAGCTTTTGTGATATTATTAACAAACAGGTTTAACCTTTTTAATTAAATGTGGGATAATTAATTCACTATCTACCTATATATACCTATGTACATTTTAAATTACATAAATTATGGATTTGATATCTAGCGACTGGTTCGACATGTTTTACCGTAAATTAATTCGCATTTATTTCTGCTTGGTCTCTCGCAATTTATTCCCCGAAGGCCCAACTCCTAAACCGAACATTTTTGTAAGAAAGGGCCTCGGAAAATAGCCGTACGGAAAATGACCCTTTTCTAAATTAATTTCTTGCAAAATGATTTTTGTATGTTTCCATTACGAGAATGAATATTTTTCTCAAGATATGCCTACAAGTACCTATGAATATCATACGTCATATGAATAGATCAGTCAAAAGTCGCAAGTTCAAACACCGGCACGCACCAATGTCTTTTCAAATTCAAGTGCGTACTATTAATTAGTTATCATTTGCTCAAAACGGTGAAGAAAAACATCGTGAGGAATCCGGCACCCCAGAGATTTTTCAACGGTGAGTAAAGCTATTTCAGAGGCCTACGGGCGGTTTAAACTCTGACACCAGGTTGTTAATCAACCATACGATAAGAAGAAGATCAATTAAATAGTCTATCATCACTGCGGGTTCGAGTTCCCATTTTGTCTATATGAGTCCCGTTTCTTAAACTCTGATTTCAGTAATATACTCTAAATGTTATATATTCAATACAATAGTTCTATCAGTATTTGTTACTCTTTAATGTGACGTCAGAAGCCCCGAGTAATCCGATCTCCACAATGTCGGTTTCAGTGTACATTCATATAATTTAATCAGGACACAGTTTTCTTACGGACGAATTGAATTTATCAACATGACTCTATATCGCCTTATCGTATTCTCTTATGCGGTAATATCCATACAATTTTAATGTTCAATAACATATTCTAACATTTTAAAACACATGAAATTTATTTCTATCCGTTTGGTTTAATAATATGTTCATCACAAACATGCAGAGTGAAATTACCCACATTAAGCTGCAAATAAATAATTTAGATTTTAATTATTACTTTTGGAATGTACTGCAAATGTAACAACTGCCTAGTTTGTATTATACGATGCGAGTGAACCCATTATAGTGGTTTTACACTACCCATTAAAAAGCAAACAAATGAAAACAATCAATTGGCAATTCAACCGAAAACGAACATACCAGATCCAACAAACTAACGAATTTTTTGAATATATAATTAATGTTTGATCGGGATGTGGGTCAATGTTTAGTTAATATTCCAGTTCCCATATTAATGTAGGTTAAATACTTTGGGTTATTTGGTTAGGATTATATGATGATAGTATAATATATGTATACCAACATTATCCGTTAAATTCGTTAAGCTCAGAGAGCTAAGCTTGTTCTGTGATGTAGACGACCTTTATGCATAAGAGCATTAGCTTAATGCGCTAAACTCACTGTCTCACACCCATTAAGGAACGAGACTAGACTAAAATATATATTCATTTCGTCACGTAATAAAAAACAAGTGACTTGCATATTGTTTCCCAACGGAATATGTATATGTTCCGTTCATAAATATATTCTCTGCCATGTGTTAACAAAAGCATTTAAACAGAAGTCCATTTGCATATTATGAAAATGATGAGGTCGGTAACTGACGCCGCGCCGCTATTATGACAGTTCAAACTAATAAAATTATGTGACCTCATTTGTTACTTAGCTCGGCCTGCGAGGCTTTACGTGAGAAATTATGAGGAGCTCCTGAAGGCATTTGTTTTGCTCCACTCCCCAATAAATCTTCCTAAAAATCGGTCAAGTAAGATTTAGGACTCGCGTGCACGATTTCACGACCCCGATATACGAGTATGTTCTAGTGAGGCCCTTCTAGAATATTTTAACAAGTGACGAATGTCGGACACTAACCGTAGTAGCTATTTTATAAGTTACCTACGTAATCTGAATTTATTGAAGGCTTTAGTAAACTTTTACATTCATATTTCGGTACTATCAAAATTTACAAGTTCTTGGATATTAAACATAATAATATTTACGTATTTCCGAAGGGGTAGGCAGAGGTACACTTACATGTATAGTACACCCACATTTCGCCAGATATGTTTTCAGGTCCCAATGTAATAGAGGCGAGCCGATTGCCATCGACCGGGCACAAATCCAGACTCCGTGCTGCTACTGAGGATTACCAAGTGGAAAAACCTAATAACACTTTGCCCGACCCGGTATTCAAACTCGTGCTCAGCAGTCGCGCTTAGCAACCAATAGACCAACGAGGCAGTCATGGAAATTGTTCAACAGATTACAAAAAGATTATTATTATAGGAAATATTCAACAGGCAAAGTATTATAAAGCAAAGGTCTATAATGTTGAGATCGCGAAACACGATACTATTGTGGCAATAAAAACGTAGATTTTTCTCGTCTCCTCTTAATACGACAAATGAATATTCACGAGTAATTTTGTGGCTGAAATACAAGTCTACATTCAATTTGACACCGAATAAAGAGACGAATAAATTAAAACCACTCCATCACGCCATCTTACACAATGGCATTTTCCCTTGCAGGGCTTTTGGTTATTAATTCTCTCCATGGTATATAATAACAGTGGTCGTGTCAAGCTTAGGGGTCATTTATTTTAATATTGCTTTCTGTTTATTTTGGCTTAAAGATACTTAGGAATGTATAGGTAAAGGAATTCTTAATTAAGTAGCAGTATGGAGAATGGATAGACTAGATTAGGTATATTATAAGTCAAAAGATAAAGTAAAAATGTATATTCATAAAATTCTTGTTTTCTCATATAAGATAGTCTTTTCACTGGTTTAATTAAATATCACTGATTTAATTAGATAATACTATTTATATGTATATCGCCTATTTTATAATTAATTTATCAGTCAAATATTTTGGTCTTGTGAACTTATATATCACCGTGGATATAATTGGTATTTATTTTCGACACACTTCTTAGTCAATAATATCCACTTCACTTTTACCTATAATTTTCTATAAGGAAAATTTAATATTAATACATCGGTTGGAGTCATTCCTCGTTGTTGGTTATCTAACTGAAAGTTCTTGTAGCCAATAAGTATCTCTGATAACTAAGTGCCTATCACAATATTTATGGGAGCAATACTCAAAAAAGACGCTGATTCGTGGAAAAGTATGAACAGCTGAACATTTTTCGAATTTCATGTATATTTATAAACGGAACTACTGGTTAATTATTGAGATTTCGATCTATCTTCACTTAAGTGAAAATAATCAGCGTCTTCTCCTGACTATTTCTGTAAAAAAGGAACTTAATATGTTTTTCTCCAGTGTAGGATAGTCGCGATAAGGACTTCATTATAACAAATAAAAACTTTAATAGTGAATTGTGGAATTGTGGAGTAACGTGACACGGTGGCTCAGTTGGTTATAGCAGCGTCACGGTACGGTGAAAGTCGCGGGTTCAATGCCCGCTGGTGTCTATCATTTTTCGAATTTCCTTTATCAATTCAGATTCATGCTTAGCATGGGCAACATGCAAAAATAACACCAAAAGTCATATAACTTTAAAAGTAGCTGTACCTTGTACAATTATTTAGCAATGGTCAGATTTTAAGCGTTACGTTTATGTACTTCGCAGCCACGACCATCACGTTTTAGAATTCTGTGCAGATCCCTGAAATAACAGTTTCGTAAGTTAACTGTCGTATTCGTTCCAAGAGTAATCTAGCTTTTAGAGGCCGTCGTCGTTTCTCACACCTGCTCGTGCGAGGTCACACGAAATAGTTCGGCCACCTGACTCAGCGTCCTTACTATATGATTGCGAATAATTTAATAGCGACTGAGATCATTTTCTGTTCCCTCACCGTCACCTACGTGGGATAGGCAGTTCGTGATTTTATTTCAGCTCATAGCTTACCCCCTTACTTATTAACAATGCTGGCCCGTGTGTTTTAAGATAACTACTTGTTAAGTCTATTGACGTCTCCATTCTATGACATGCAGACGACAGTGACAGGTATTATTTAATCAATTGTGCACCACTGTATTTTTTTATAAGTAAAGGGCTTAATGTCTACCAAGTTAGAACCTCATTAGCATAAAAGTTGTGAGAAATCATGATTTTTTTTGTAACTAAACAAAATTCGGGTAACGAAGACTTTTTATACCCGAGAATTCGCCAACATTCGTAGAATAAAAACGCAATCTGCAATCTGCTTTGTAGAGCAAACAAACAAAAATGGAATACAATTTTTAAAAATGTTGCTGCACGAATTCCTGGTAGGTAGTCTCGTTCCGGGCCGCGTAACAGGCTCGTTTGTATAATTGTGTTTGTGTATGTGGCTGCTGTCACCGGCCCGCCATCTATTCGACCGGCTTCGAGAGTGACGCGGACAAATTGACGTATCCTGTCCCTTCCACTGACTTATTCTAAATTGTATAGACGTACATTTTCGTCACGTTAAACATGCCACCCATTATTGTGTTGACTTTTGATGTTATGAAGAAGATGAGATATTTATTTAGTGACTGCCTCGTTGATCTAGTGGCTGCTACGCGCGAGTGCTGAGCACGAGGTCCTGGGTTCCAATCCCGGGTCCGGCAAAGTGTTACTGGGTTTTTCCATTACGTAATTTTCAGTAGCCGCACGGAATCTGGATTTGTGCCCGGTTGATGGCAATAGGGTCGCCCCCTATTACATTGGGTCCCAAACACATAACTGGCGAAATGGGTGACAAATGGAATATGAGCATTGTGCACCTCTGCCTACCCCTTCGGGGAATATTATTATTATGTTTTTTTTATTTAGCGTCGTCACAAATGAAAGAGACAACATCATTCTACTTCTAGTCTAAGCGTCGTCGATTGTTTGCTAAAGGATGTGTACTCCCACATACTACTAAAGCAGGAGGAATTAAATTAGATTACACAGGGATTTGAATTTAATTAAAGCAAGTCAGAATTAATTAGTTTTAAGATTAACTAACTGGCTACAACTCCGAGATATTGTAGTATACAATTAATGAAGTTATTATTATGCTCACGATACAAGATCGTTTTTTAATTAACTTTTATTTAATCATGGAGTTTAGATCAACTTTAGAATATGGATAAATGGTCAAACTAAATTATTGTCATAGCAAATGCTTTTTGTTCCGTGTCAATATATCACCCTAGTCTGGTAGCAGTTAGGAAAGATAACCTCATTGTCGCAAATTATTAGGTATTCACTAGCTGACTCGGCGAACTTGGTACCGCATTAAACCTTCCCTGGACTTCAAAGAATATTTTAAGACCAAACTTAGCCAAATCGGCCCAGCTGTTCTCGAGCTTTAGCGACACTAACGAACAGCTATTCACTTTTCTATACGTAGAAGGTTATATATACAGATTACCTGAAAATTTACTTCAAGAGCTAACCTAACATAGCCTACAATTCAATGGTAGGTATTTTATAATTTACTTACATAATAAAATACCATTAGTTAATTTTATTAAAGCGTTCTTGTTGTATTAGGTATTTAATGTCTTAGCACTAAATATTACATGAATAGGTAGGTACAGCATATTCTTTACAAAATAATAAATATAAAATGGTTTTTCAGAAGTAATATTGATTACAATAGGTACTGTTTCTATGTAAACTGGTATTTATACTGATTCTACAATTCTGCGCTGTTAACCCAACAAAGGATTCCAGTTACTACAAAACACATGTATTTATCGTCAATTCTAGCGAAATATTCGTCGATAATTCTAACGAAACTCACTAACAAAGCCAAATAGGTCGTTATTTGTAATAGTGTCACAGCGCTAACAATTCTGTACACAACACGGATAAGGCCGGACACGCCTTTATTTTGCATAATAAATCAATGTCACCACGAGGCCTGACGATGCCCATCCATATCCCAATTTCTGAGATGTCGTTACTATTGTGTTTGATGTGACAGAATGTCGCTCGGCAAAATGGAGACCTAAAGCCGGCTTTACACCTTATCTGTCCGGCTATCGTGAAACGAGGAAACAATTGGATGATCGTAATCTTAAGCTGTCATACTCAAGGAAAATTGTTGAATGATTTCAGATATTCTCAAGATACGTTTTTACTTGGATGATTTTAGGATTATTATTCCTGTAAGAAGCCTAATGTCTAACTAATTGCAAGACAAAAGCACCTGCTCTCTTTGCGCATCTCTCTCTGAAGAGCTACCAGTTCTCCATGTAGGAGTATAGTTCGTCCTGCGATCTCCAGGTCGGCCGCGCTGATTTCAACCCAATTGTGAAGTCCATTGGGCTGGGACAGAAAACATAAAACGTCACGTGACACCGGCCTTACATATTCCCTTTGCTTCGACATTCATGCATGTTTTATAATGTGCGACGGGCGCGTATCACGCATCCTTTTATCGTAACGATATTGAAGTACAATATAAATGGAAAATGTATCCTAGCTTAAGTAATATATGGTAACAATCTTACTGTTATTACTTTCATGACTGTTATCCTTACTATTTAAGATTAAAATCGTTGAAATGGACGAGATTTAAGCTATCTACGACCAACTTTAATCTTCTTTGCACCTGACAAGTTGCCTAATGTAGAATTAATACACGTGCCCAGAATAACATAGTGTTATTCTACCATTCTAAAACAACAGTTTGGCAGAACTCATTCAAGCCGGGATTTTTCTTGCACTTTTTTAATACAAGGGTAATCAGAGGTGCACATATAGTACACCCACATTTTGCCAATTATGTTTTAGGTCCCAATGTAATAGGGCCTATTGCCATCAACCGGGCACAATTCCAGACTCCGTGCTGCTACTGAGAATTACCTAATGGAAAAACCCAGTAATGATAATATAAATAATATGACCAATAGTCATTTACTTACTTACATGCAGCTTTTTAATTGGTTTAAGTATATAAGACAGAACTGCACTATTACTTGTTTGTTTGATATATTTATATCGTAGCAGGAAGTCGACTATCGGTTATTTTTCTCGGTTATTTTCCTTGTATTTTTTTCCTATTTTTGTAAAGTCAATATAATTCTATCAATGTTATTATTATTCTTAAAAAAACTGTATTACTAATCACATTGTTTCAACAAAGCAATAAGTTAAACCTAAGTAAGTTACTGGGCACCCTACCAGTCGACAGCCGCGATTAGGAGGAATACTTCGATGCATAATATTTAGTTATTTCTCATTTGTATATTTTTTTTAACATAGGTTAGTGTTTATTATGAGTAGATTACATTGTAATGTTAATTTGTGTGATATTATCTTATATAGATACATAAATTATAATCCATGAACTATTATCCAGTAAATTACTAACACTAACTAAACCTAACTGGGTGAGAATCCTAAAAAAATCAAGGCATACTTATAAACTTAAACCACTGAACTTCGCTGCCGGTTGGTCTATAACAAAATACAAATTCGATATACGAGTCACAACTCCAATAAAGTGTAATAAAGTATATTTTATTTTTAGTGCCGTACGTTTGTGAAAACGTTATTTCCTTTGAACATTAATAATATACGTGAATCAACATAAATAACGATCTCATATAAATATGTACAGTGGCACTGGCCCAAAGATTTTAGTCTGACTTTGTAAGATTTTGGGTGAAGGTTCAAAACCTTTCATATTAATGTGTCTGTTTATGTTCATTTAAGACACGGTGAAGATTATTTCTTCCTTCATTGCAAGTATATTAACGGGGAATGTATGGTGTTGATATTGTGAGTGCCTGCGCACCACCAAGAGGACAGACATATTCATACGAGACACCAACAAGAACTGTAAGCCGCGCGCAGTAAACCGCGCTATATTTACGTTGCTCTGTCTCAAGTGAATATGTCTGTCTCCCTCTATGCGGCAGTAGGCAAGCGGCAAGTGTACGCACCGAACTCGGCGCACACCGATTGGCCGAGCATATATTTTGCGTATCTTTTATTACCCACTACTTTAGCTCGTAAGTTTTGTATTTAGATAGGTTAAGTTTACACAAAAATACAGTTTTACTTCTACGATACTACTGTTTTATTACAACACCTCGACTCAGCTGCTACATTTTGGTGACCCCGTGAAGAACCACAACCATGGAGAAACTACAGCAGGAAATCCCTGTCTGCGAGCCAGCTGACCTAGCTGCAGTCTCCATCCAGTCCAGACTACTTCCCTTCTGGCGGGAAATACCTCGAGCTTGGTTCATCCAGTTTGAAGCCGTCATAGACCCGCTGAAAACGTCGGACGATCAAAAATTCCGTTATGTGTTACAACAATTGCAAGCCGCCGATCTCCAGCACATCACAGACATTTTGTACAATCCACCAGCTTCAGATAAATATGGCGCTGTGAAAAATCGCCTGCTAACTGTGTACGACAAGTCAGACGTCAAGAACTTTCAAAAATTAATCAGCGGTCTAGAGTTAGGAGATCAAAAACCAACGCAACTATTACGAAAAATGCGAGAACTTGGAAGCGGCATGATCACAGACGAAGGATTGAAAATCGAGTGGCTCAATCACCTACCCACCCAAGTATGTGTTGTACTATCCGTAAACACCGAGTCGTCGCTGGATACTCTCGCTGCCATGGCTGACAAAATGGCGGAATATTCAGAGCCAGCAACAGTCGCCGCTGTATCTACAACCTCGCAAAATCCCGTAATTTCTGCGCAGTTAGAAGTCTTATCGAAACAAATAGAGAAGCTAAATCTAGAAGTAGCCGAGCTACGAAGTCGAAGCAGACCACAATATCGTTTCCAACGACCTCGCTCAAGATCCAAGTCGCAAAACGCAAGATATCAAAATCACAATAATCCTGACAGACTCTGCATATACCACTATCGTTTCGGTGACAAAGCTAAACGTTGCGTGTCGCCGTGCGCCAGTCGCAAAAATAAAGCTTCGGAAAACTAGAAGGCGCACCGACCGTGGCGGACGTCGGTGTACCTACGGTTAGCAACCGCCTATGCGTCTACGATCGCAACAGCAACCATCGTTTCCTCGTAGACACAGGCGCAGACATCTCCGTTTTAGCCGCCACTCCAGTTCATATGAAGAAATGTACGCCGTGCGCTTACAAGTTATATGCTGCAAACAGTACACCAATCAATACTTACGGCGAGAAAAATATGCAAGTTGACTTCGGATTAAGAAGACTATTTCGTTGGACATTCGTAGTAGCAGACGTCAAAACCTCTATACTTGGAGCAGATTTCCTTCGCCACTTCAAACTTCTTGTCGACCTGCATCAAAAGAAGCTAATCGACAAGATAACGACACTGTCAGTTAACGCCTGCGAAATTACAACTACTCAACAAACTGTCTACGTTCTCAACAACAACCATACATATCAAGACATTCTCAAACAGTATCCAGATCTACTGCGGCCAATGTCACTGAAGACACCTGCGAAGCATGACGTCACGCACCACATCGAGACAACGGGCCCACCTCTCTTTGCTCGAGCCCGCCCCCTGCCTCCCGATAAGTACAAAGCGGCCAAAGAGGAGTTCGAGCGAATGATGGAAATGGGCATCTGTCAACCATCGAAAAGCCCATGGGCCAGCCCACTTCACGTCGTTAAGAAGAAAGATGGCAGTCTACGAGTGTGCGGCGACTACAGGCGACTCAATTCAGTGACGTTGCCAGACAAATACCCAATTCCGCGAATACAAGATTTTACCTATCAACTACACGACAAGAAGATATTCTCGAAACTAGATTTGAAAATGGCTTACTACAGAATACCAATCAGTAAAGAAGATGCCAAGAAAACAGCAATTATCACACCCTTCGGGTTATTCGAATTCAACTGTATGACATTCGGACTACGAAACGCGAGCCAAACGTTTCAGCGTTTCATGCACGAAGTATTACGCGGCATCGAGGGCTGCTACTCATTCGTCGACGACATCCTACTGTACAGCGAAACCGAAGCCGAACACAAGTCATTGTTACACCAAGTACTTGAGCGCCTGAACACATATGGCGTAACACTCAATGTCGAAAAATGTGAATTTGCTAAGGCAAACATCAACTTTCTTGGTTACGAAGTTACGGCGTCCGGCATCAAACCTACTGAAGAACGTGTCAAGATTATATCGAACTATCCTCAGCCGAAAACTATCATCGAACTTCGTCGTTTCCTTGGCATGCTGAATTTCTACAGAGACTGTCTACCACATCAAGCCGACATGCAGAGCGAACTCAACAAATATCTGCATAACGGAAAAAAGAACGACAAAACACCTATCGAGTGGACACCCGTCGCCGAACAAGCATTTCAAAAATGCCGCCAAAGCATACTTGAATGCACGACGCTCACACATCCCATCGCCGGCACTCCACTCTGTATCATGACTGACGCCTCAGACCACAGTATAGGCGCAGTGCTACAACAGCGAGACAATGAAGTTTGGAAGCCGCTAGCATTCTTTTCGAAAGCTATGAGTCCTACACAATGTAGATACAGCGTGTACGATCGCGAACTCCTTGCGATTTACATGTCTGTTAAACACTTCCGAAGACTCATCGAAGGCTGTGACGTCACGATCTGTACGGATCACAAACCGCTATCTTACGCTCTCACTAAACCACAAAGTAGCAACGACACACCGAGACGTGAACGACAACTTCATTACATCAGTCAATTCTGCAACAAAATCGTGTACATAGAGGGAAAAGATAACTCAGTCGCTGACGCCTTATCGAGAATCGAAGAGATAAACTGTCCGTCAAGCATCGACTACAATAAATTATCCGGTGACCAACAATTAGACGAAGAGTTGAAACAATTAAGACTACAACCTAACTTGAAGTTCATCGACGTAACTCTACCCGGAACACAGCGACCAATCACGTGCGAGATTTCTACATCGACGCTTCGCCCTTATCTACCTACCGCATATCGTTACGCAGCATTCAAAGCGCAACACGATCTCTGCCACTCAGGTATCAAGGCTACTAGAAAGCAAGTAACATCAAAATTCTTCTGGTCCTCCATGAACAAAAACGTTACTACTTGGACGAAAAACTGTATCAGCTGTCAAAGAGCGAAAGTGCAACGACACGTCATCACGCCGCTAGGAACTTTTCCGCCATCTCAACGTTTCGACCACATACACATCGATATAGTCGGCCCACTACGACTATCGTATGATTATCGATATTGTGTCACTATTATGGACCGATTCACTAAATGGCCTGAAGCTATCCCAGTACACGAAATAACAGCGGAAATCATCGCAAAAGTACTATACGAACATTGGATTGCTCGATTCGGTTGCCCGCTACGAATATCTACCGACCAAGGCAGGCAATTTGAATCATCATTGTTCAACGCACTTATGAAGAGATTTGGCATTACAAGAATACGTACTACTGCCTACCACCCTCAGTCAAACGGGCAAATAGAACGCTGGCATCGTACGCTAAAAGCTGCACTAATGGCGAGAGGCGCAACTACCAACTGGAGCGACGAACTACCTACAGTACTACTTGGGCTCCGCACAGCGCTGCGTGAAGATAATAACCTCAGTCCCGCGCTAATGACATATGGTACTACACTACGCGTGCCATCTGACTTCTTCGCGTCGAGTACAACTACGAATACGACCGACGATGACTTCGTGCGCCGTCTCACGCAAGCGATGACGTCACTCTCACCGACGCGCCCGACCGCTAGAACAACAGCACGTCCTTTCATTTACAAGGACCTAGCGACCTGTACACATGTGTTTGTACGAAATGACACAGTACGCGCGCCACTTACACCGCCGTATGATGGACCATACCTAGTGCTTGAAAGACATGAGAAGTTCTACAAAATACAACTTCCGCACCGAGAGACAGTTGTATCGCTGGATAGACTAAAGCCAGCATACATCTACACCGAGTTGCCAGAATCTACGTCTTCAAGCCCAGCAAGAACACCGCCTCCGGTACCAGCTACCAGCCCGCCGAGCATCGAGACTCCGGTACCTCCGCAGCCGCTCCAGCCATACGTCACCAGGACCGGCAGGACCGTCAAGCCAAATGTACGCTTCGCTAAGGAGGGGGTACTGTGAGTGCCTGCGCACCACCAAGAGGACAGACATATTCATACGAGACACCAACAAGAACTGTAAGCCGCGCGCAGTAAACCGCGCTATATTTACGTTGCTCTGTCTCAAGTGAATATGTCTGTCTCCCTCTATGCGGCAGTAGGCAAGCGGCAAGTGTACGCACCGAACTCGGCGCACACCGATTGGCCGAGCATATATTTTGCGTATCTTTTATTACCCACTACTTTAGCTCGTAAGTTTTGTATTTAGATAGGTTAAGTTTACACAAAAATACAGTTTTACTTCTACGATACTACTGTTTTATTACAACACCTCGACTCTGCTGCTACAATATTAAGTAACAACAAATTAGGTTCGCGTCAACCGTATATTACCATTCTATTCATTGGTTTAGAAGGGACAGACACTACGCTAATGAGAAATTCAGGCGTAGGTAGTATAAGGATATATGCCTGTATTAATTCCTGTTATACGATAGGTACATCAATACGTTAGTCTTATTTTTTTAACCTCCTACACCTCCATCAATTCAATAGCTTTAAGCAGTGCTAGACCGTGATCCAGCGATCGATAGCCAATCGGCTAAAACGACGACTGGATATTAATTTCGGTGCAAACTACCCTCGATATTTTCGTATAATTATAAAACCCAATACTTTTGAAACCCATAATATTTTCATATAAGTATAGTTATATATATAGGAATGGAGGAAGGAAAGGGAGGCCTTTGCCCTGCAGTGGGACGATCATGGCTGAAATAATAATAATAATAATAGTTACTTTGGCTTGTCTGCCACCAGAGGGCGCTACGATCGACATAAGCAAAGCAGCGACATCTTGCGGAAAAAAATCAAAGCAGTCTATCAATTAATTTTGATGATCAAATAACTTGAGAAAGTGTCAGAAAGTTTAATTTTTTTAGGAAAATTTAATTTATATGTATATTATTAGAATTATATTATGTATGCCACTAATTAGTACGCTGAGCCTACCATTGTTTTTTTGCAATAGCTGCAGTTCCCTCGGGTTTTGCATAATAATGATTGTGAAATGCTTGCCTACGGTTTCATGAAACCTATATTTTCCCCTCCTCTATTATTTCACGTCCTGTTTATAAAAAGGTATTGTGCACACATAATGAACTTCGATACAATTTGCAATTCAATGAGAACTTCATTTGTCTCATTATCAACGTTAAAAAAACTCATTATAATTTATATAGCACAAAAAAAATATTTATAGCGGAATATTTATCGCGAAACGTTAATTTAGTGGACAAAAAAATTGTATCTGCTTATAAAAAGATTGGGCTCGTCCGGGATTTGAACCCGGGACCTCTCGCACCCTAAGCGAAAATCATACCCCTAGACCAACGAGCCGCTTATAAAACATGTTGAAATTAAATATCACGTTTGGTTGTGTACGTCACTGCGTAGTGAAAGGCGTTTGACCACTTCTCTCGTTTGAAATAAAATATTTTAGAAAGAAACACTATAATAGAATACTCTTACACGCTAAGTTTAAACACATCTTATCTGTGTGCGGGTTCATTGCTAATGTGCGATGGCTATAATTATTGTTATCTATATTACTAGCTGTTAACGATCAATAATTTCATTAATCTTCAATATTATGTATTATGTAGGTACTTTGATAACAGTAAGTGTTAAAAAAATACCTTATTCATTAATTAATCTACCTTGACTATTTTAATGAAAATAATAATTACAATTATTATTCTGGAGTCCATTTGTTTACTTAAATAATTATTGTAATTGTAAGCAAAACCTATTTAATATTAATTTGTGTACGAGTCGATAAGTCTTTATTTATCATATGGCTTCGCAGCTAGTAAATAAGTAAGCGATAACAACTATAAAAAATAATAAAAAGTTTGGGCTCGTCCGGGATTTGAACCCGGGACCTCTCGCACCCAAAGCGAGAATCATACCCCTAGACCAACGAGCCACTTGTGATTCAGTGTTAAAATATCAATTTACAATCGAAGATGTTACACGCTCATAAAAAATAACATCTGTGTCAAATATGACGTCACCATGCGTAGCCAATAAATTATACAATAGCATGAACGTATGTTATGGAAATAAGAATGTCGAACTTCATGATATTTTTATTCATGCTTTATTAGATATATATGTAAAAATAATATAATAGGTACCTATCTATGTGGTTCTTACAGGTTCATTATGAATCTGTATTACTTTACATTCCCCACTTTGATTTGAAGACGATACTCACACATCAAGAGGTTGATAACCCATCACCACCGCGATGATGCGTCATACTTTGATGTATCCGTGTTCTAAACAAGTTTTAGACCACTTCGATAACCGTATGAAAATTAGTACAGTATTAAATTCTCGAATATAATATTTATCTCTCTTTGATTATTTTATTCATTAATTAGATATTATACTTAATGCACATTTACGTACAAACGAGGACTTAATGCTATTATTGATTGTTCTGTTTTATAAGGATGATTTTAGCCAAACTATTCAAGTCCAAAACGGTAGAAAATAAAAATATAAGTGTATGTCTTGCCATTGTCATCCTTCAGTTCAGCCATTTTCGAGATAACCTCTAACAAAACACCGGAAGGTATCCCCTAAAAATAGTAGGTACTAGCTAGGAAGCTTCAGTTGTAAACAGGCGTTATCCGAAACCAAGTGAAACATAGGGCATATTTTTATCTTACCTATATATGTACCTACCTACAGCAGTTTCATACTTTCACATTACTCAATAATTTATAATACTCATACTCATAAAAAACAAACTTTTTACGACTTCCTCAAGATTTGCTACCTTTCCGTTTACACCGATAACCGAGCACATGGATCTATGTACTTATGAACTTATATACGTCATACTTTCACAATATCCTGGAGTATTTTTTTACGTCTGAGAAAAGTTTGTGTATTACGGCGAGGCTCAGAATTGCCTCATCTCTCTTGAAATGTCTCAAGGAGAGTTTTATCTAGGATTTACTTTGAATACCGGTAATTAGAGGCGTTCGGTCTGGTAAACAAGAGACTCATTAGCAGGATTAAACTTACTTCTCAAGGTTTCTTTTAAGTGTTCTTAACAACAATGTTTATAACGAAGCCATAAGCTTAAAACAAGACTTCGTTTCTCGTTAAAAAGGTGTATGGAACTCATAATCTTCTTTAATATTAGTACTTTTGTATACTTTTTGTACAACATAACTTCCATAGGTATTTTTTTTCATTACAGAACATTTAAATAATAGTTATACTTCAGTGGTTGTAAACGTTGCAGTATATTAAGTTATGAACTAGTTTAAAATAACAGATCTACACACGTCTATATTTTATCCAGCACTTGAGTGGAATACGAAATGTTGGCGCAACTCCTTTCTACATGTCAGACGACAGGCCCATAAAACTAGAGAGGCTCCTATCACTTTATCACTCCATATTTATGACAACACACGAGAAGAATCCCCGATTAGGGTTCGGTGCATAAATATGTATCCTTGTCAATCTTCGTAAACATTTGTCTTGCAAAAATATGTTGTCTGTCGTTGAGGATCTGTTTTTTGTCCCTTTTAGGTGACTTCCATACTTACGTAACCTAGTTTCCTTAAAAACTCTTCACAATCGATATTAAGCAGAATGCGGTCTCGATCTAATACCAAATACCTGGAAAAATAGATTTTACAATTTGCAGAAAAAGTTGCGAATACCAACGATAAGTTTATATTCGCATCTTCTTCTTAAAAGCGTGTGTTGTCAGAATAGTATACTGTCGAACGATTCGGGCAAGCTTACCCATAAAACCTGAGATGGCGCATGTAGTGGGTACGGTGCACAGCGAGGCGGCCGGGAAACCGCTGCCGAACTCAAATGTATCGATGTTCAATTTATTCATGCTATCTGCCACCCAGCAAATCCTGCAGGAGATCGTATTTGATTGCCAAATGCCTACGTACGTATTTTGAATATAGATGCATCATATTTATCAAAATACATTGGAAACATGAGGTAAACCACAACTACATTATAATATATATTTCTCTGAACCAGAAATACCTGCTTCGTTTCCTCTACCGTGTATAATTGCAAAATGTAATAGCTGTGTATTTAATGTATCGAATATTAACTACAATCAATAAGATTATCATTGAAGATAATCACAATACCTTTTTCACAGTAGGTTTTGTATCGACATTATCTTCGTCTTTTACTACTATTCACAAAACGATTAATTTAATTATCATACTACCTATCGAAGATGTTTCTACAGTTATTGATTGCAAAAAAAAACAGTCATTAATAATGATAAATGTTTTCTGGCTTGACTCTTGTAATATTAACGTACGCTCACTATAATATCATAATTAAGGATCTTAGGGGAATTATTTCTAATATCTCACAACTATTCAGGAACAATTACTGAGAAAGCCACCATAGTCCTTGGTAGGCATTTCGCATTCCTTTGCAAAGTATGCGGAATAGTTGGGAAATAAGATAGTCTACACTTTGGCGTGCTCTTATAGTCAAATCTTAGAAATACAGTAAGTAGTTGTAAACGCGGTTCTACTTATAAATACCTACTTATACTTCAGCAACCAAGTCATTCCGGTCGCATCCAGACGTCCGAAAGACACTATTCTTGTTTTCGCTTCACACAAAAGATCAATAAGTTATTTATATTTTGAACAGATCACAAATAAAATCGCAGCATGTAAAGAAGTGAGTTCGTAATGATTACTGTATAAAGTTACGGACAATTGTAATACCTTTTAAATCAATTGTCACAGTCTAGTGTGACGATAGTAAGCAATAACGAAGTTATGCAAAGCATTAATGTGGATAGATCTGCCCCCATTACCGCTTTGTCCGAGCACAAGACAACGTTGACCAGTTTTGACAATCTGTCAGCATCCTAAGCATAGGTTTGCTGAAGCCAGTCTTGTAAAACCTTAAACCATCTTCCCTAGAAACCCTTGATGATAACGGGAACGTTAATTAGCCAATGCCGAAAGGGTGCCTTAGAAACACATTGTGTATGAAAGTTGTCTGAATCTGTCTCAACTACTTTAATAGTTCGTCGTACTGACGGAATAACATTAATTTTAGAGTATATAAGAAAATATTACCTTTCGTCACCTTGGATCCTAATAGGTACATTATATACAGAATGTTTAATGTCTATTGACTCAAGTTGTGTTTGCGTAAATAAATGATAAGAACACAGTGTACAGACAAATTATGTAACTCGGTAACGAGTACACGTCTATAATAATGTATAATATAATGTATAATAACTTTCAGGACACTTAAGTCATGTTATCCTTTCACTTGTCACGTTTTGCAGAAACAATAGTAAAATAAAAGCCTTTAGAAGGCGTCTCAGATGAAGGAATATGTTATAAATGCCCCAGGACATCCTTAAAACACAAGTAAAGTAGGATGTGCCTCAGGTCACATTCCAAGCATGTTACGACACGACAAACTCCTACCCACCAAATATCAAATGGTCAAACTTATGACAGGATGTAGTGTACAAAGAAAACCAAAATATGTTATAACTAGCTGCGCCCCGCGGTTTTACCCGCTACATTTTTTCGGGATAAAAAGTAGTTTATGTGTTAATCCAGGGTGTCAGCTACCTCCATATGAAATTTCTTCTGAAAGAGTAAGAAACTTTCGCGTTTATAATAGTAGTAGGGATTGACAAGATGTAATATTGGCAGCAGAACCATACTTACCTAACAATTACAGGATAAAGAATTTGACTCCAGTAGGTTACATAAAAGATTCTTCAAAGCACCCTTTTAGGTACAAAGTGAACAATACCTACTATTTAAACAACAACATAGAATTATTGCTGAACTTTGCTATTAATTATTAATGCCTCGCCTTAATAATGAAGTTTTGGCCTTGTGTTCGGGAACACCAAATGTTCCAAGTTTGATGGATAAAATAAGGAACATCGAAAATTTTGGCCTATCTACTTCAAAGTTCCTTCGGTCTTAACCTTGACGTCTACAGATTCTTGTTAAAATCAAATAAGTATCTGAGTAATCCTCCGCGTTGTTATATAATATCTATTTTGTACGCTAATTAAAAGAATGCCAGACAAAGATATATAAAATACATATTTTGTACGCTAATTAAAAGAATATCAGACAAAACATTGATTTTTAAACGTCTCCCTAATCTTCCATTTTCTCCTGTGTCGTGGGTGCGATGTGCGTTTAACAAACACGAAATGACGCCTACACGAACACCCAACATGTAATTAAAAATCAGCGCATCTAATCTGTCAATAAATACTTAATCCGAAGTACTATACGATAGGTACACACGTTATCAATAAAAATGCCTTTTTAATATGGACTCAGTCTTTTGTATACTCACAAACCTTAATAATATTTCAATTTGAGTAGAACGTTAAAAGTGTTAAAACCCAACGATCTTAATAACAACCTGCTATAAAATTATGATAATTTGACAATAATTAGGTTAATATTAAAACTTCCGTCATATTTTAGCACGAAAACCGCAAATAGCACTTAGTCAAACGTTTATAACGGGAATGGTCATTATTCAACCCATTTGTCGCAGAGTCACCGCCGCCTAATGGACCGGGAGCTTGTCACAACTCACTTTATTTCCCATACCACTCTAATTTTACTTCTCTTAATGACTCCATAACAAAATTCTTTTAAACTTTTTTACTGAGTTGAAAAGTAATAAGTACGCGTGGAATTGGTTTTTATAGGCGCCATTTTATAGCTATAATAAGAGTAAACTCCAGAGCCATTATGGACGCCCAGTGGTAAACCTCAATAAACAGTAATGATCCAATTATTATTTTAAACAAATTTCAACAATGCTTCGATAGGTTGGTCGATTTAACCTCGATTATCTGCGCAATTGGTGCCATATTATTATAAAATGAGAACAGAATGGCATAATTAGTGCAACTGTTGTGTATTTTGTTTCAAGCTTTATGAATATTTATTCAGTAAAGTATACCTAACATATAGATATAATACCACGTCTTGTGCTTAAATTACGTGCCGTTATCTTAAGACCTGAATTTGATATTACTCACGGGCGTGAGAATTGAGTAGCTATTGGAGGTGCTTAAGGTGGCTTAGCGAGTGAATTATTCAAGTGAATTTTCTAAACTCAAAGCTCGCATGACGTAATCCGTGGAAAGCCATTATATCTGTCGGGAAATCTCATTTCCGGTTGGAGAAAAACGGACTCGCTGTCGGGTGGTTCGGAAGTGGGTCGTGACTCGAGCCGAGGACACTTTGGCTGTGGCTTTGAAACACGCGGGAAGTCGGCCGGTGCACTCGGATGCCAAGCAACAGCAACTTGCTGTGAGCTGTGACTTTATACTACACCCTGCCGTATGTCATAGGGTCTCATTACGACTACATAGGTATGCGCTGGGCATACTTCTATACAATTTTGTGACACACTATCAAATGTTTTGTTCTTGCCCGAAAGGAAATGTACTACTCGACTGCTGCTGAGGCTGAGGTTTGTAGGGCAATCTATTTAAAGCAGATCGCACAGAAAATGACCAAAGGTTTATACCATAAGTTGAAAATTTTGCATGATTTTCCTGAGCCAAGCTGTTCAAACCCGTTCTTTTCCCTGCAATTACTTTCATCGTACTTGCTAGTAATTTAACCTATAAAGATTAATGTTTTATAATAAACATATTTTATATAAATCTTACGTAACAAGTTATTAATCAGTATTTAACAACAGACGTCCCTAAATGGCACATGGTAAAGGTCAATCACGTCAACAGTTCCTATATCGCTATCTTTAGAGCCGTTCTACTCACACTCAGGCTAAACGCTACATGTGAAAATTTAAACGATCTGTTACATCCGTTTCAATTAGTTATGATTTTCTTCGATATTTGTAAAAGATAAAAGAATGCCGTCGTATAGATACTACTCATGTTTATGTTACGTCAACGTTTTATGCTTTTAGGGTTGTCACAATAATGGGGGTAATGACTTGAAAGGCAGTTATGTGACTTTTTCCGAATATCGTAAATGTATGCTTTCAAAAGGGCTGATATTGCATGCATTACCTATGTTTACATTATACTACAAATAAGTAATGGGAATCAGGTTAATCTTAGTCTAATTTATATAGTACACCGGTATGAAATTAATTATCGTGTGTCAATATTTAAAGTTGGTTGTATTTTTTTTTTACTTTTCATATTCAGTCTCTGTTGACTCGCAACATATTAAACTATTCCTCATAAAGTAAAACTGCTGCCAACTCACAACTGTAGGGTCGGTACTAAGTTGTAGAATGAAAGTTATTCATTGTCACGGGCACTTAAAACTCGGCGGCTTACTAACTCCTTCCGACTAACATTGCACACACGGGCAGAAGTTCTATGCATTAAATACTTTATAGTTGTTGCCGAGCTTTCTAGTTCTCTATAACAATGTCATTGCGGATTTGCGACTTGTTTTACTCTCGCACATTATATGTCACCTTAGTATTTTATTTTTGAAATCAACGTTTTTAACAACAGATAAACAACCTGTATTTATGCTTAAAGAATATACTTAGTGTATTTTTATATTATGTCTAATGTTAAAAAAGTTCTAGAAAATACAGCTGATAACAATAGGTAAGCAACTGATTAGCTATATTCTAATGAAGTAGTATAAACAAACTTTAGCCTTTTTGAGGTTTCTAGCTATAACAGACTGGTATTCTACGTAATTTTAATATCAACATAGTACTGAAGACAAGTGCTATGTTATTTAAATTAAAGCTAAATACTGAAGATTTCTTGCGCATTAGACATTCAATAGAGTACTTAAATTGTATAATTATCTACAAACAAAAACTGAATAGTTCTGACTATTTACTGAAATATCTATACATAATATATTTAAATTGCGATGAATAGGTAAATAGCCTTTTATCTTCGTTTTTATTCTATACAGATTACGTAAATTCTGTCGTTGTGCTGTGAATTTACCGAACTAAAGAATTTCGGTCGCCTTTATCACTTACAAATGTTAAGCTGCAATCATAATTAGGAATTTCATTTAATTAACTTAATGAATGCTATCTAAATCCTAATGGTTTTAATTAAGGCATAATGAAACACGGAACAAAATTTAACTAGGTAAGTGCCAGATCATCATCGAGGTATGTTACCTAATATGTTATTTAACTAGTTATCTTATATTAGTAACAAAACATGTAAACCAAGGACGTCGAAATAAAGAAGAAGATAAAAATAATCGTTATTTTCCCTAAAGATTTAGTTACAAATGAGTACTGAATCATAAATTACAATACGCGCATATAATAACCAAAAAAATCGGCCCCAACAAGTAAAATCTAGCGTTTATTTTATGGTGGATATGAGAGCTAGCAGCAATTCCCGACTACAATAAAATCCTATATGTGGACATAATCGTGAGTGGGTGCCTACAGAGCGCGGCGCATCAATCTGTTGGATCATCTGTGACGGGTACAGATGCCTGCTGTCGTCTTTCCAACATTTTGTCTCCATTTTTCCGTAACGCGTTATTTACAAAGCTTACTTACTTTTAACAAAACTTTAGGCATTTGTTTTTTCCTCCTAGTGTAGTAGCAGGTACTTAGATGACTGGCTGATCATAGCAACAAAGGATGATATAATAAATTAGTCATTATTGTGTCTAACGAGAAAGCTGGAATAAGCTTTGTTTACAAATAAAAACAAAGTAGAATTCGTGTCATAAGAAATTCAAAATAAAGCCAGAGGATAACAAAGGCAATTGATCAATCAACATGGCCATAACTTTTAATTTGTGAAGAAAGACGCTCAAAGGAATTTACTGAATCATCTAGAGGAAGAAGCCATAATCTCCTTGTTTTGCAAACGAGTTGATATTTGCCGTCCATTGTTACAAAATCTAGAAATATATTATATACCTATAACACTGTATTGGTAATCAAAGATTTCAACAGATAATACCCGACTTCACCCTTAGACGTAAATACTAAAAGTGAACTTGAAATCGATGGGTTCGAGCAGCGACACGATAGCTCAGTTGGCAGAACTGCACGGTACGGCGAAGGTCGCGGGATCAAGGTCCGCTCGCCTTTTATATGTATTTGCTTATCCTTTAGACGAAATATAATCAACAACAAAAAAGGTTTTAATGTATATCAGTACTGATACTTTCCGGAGCTCATTTTTGGCAGATTACGTATTAACCCCCCACAATAAAAAGTAATTAGGTAGGAGCGCTCCGTCGGCTGACGTATAAGTATAAAATAGGTATTATTCTTGCGTCGCTTATCTGGGTGTAACCTCCCGGGTCGCCAGTAATTACCTCTGTAGACACAGATAATTGCCTCGAGATTCTACTGCTTTCCCCAATTTTTGTCACAATTTTCCTCGCTACGGTACAAACTCGTTTTCAGAAATATCTGCGGCACAGCTCGGTGTTTAGATCGTTCAACGTTTTGTTTGACGACATCTCGTTTGTCTGTTAACTTAGTTAACGATGGGTAAAAAAAAATAATTTCACCGCAATCATTCTTTAACAGCTTCAAAGCAGTATGCAAATCCGAGTGTCCCGCTATTGGTGTACTACGACATAAAGCTACAACTTCTTCTATTGTCTGGTTATTCACTTAATCATATAACACTAGAAAATATTTTTAAGTAGACCTAAAAAAAATTACCTGAAAATGCTAAGAGCCACCAACTATTCAATCAACAAAAAAGGGTCTAAAGGATGAGCCGTACAAAAAGCAAAGTGAGCCGAATCAGACATAAAACATCGTTTCCACTCCATACTCACACAAATGCGGCTCATTGTACAGAAAAACCCTTCAAATGAAGCTACTCACGGGCACCGTGAACTAAACTGGAACGTGTGAAGCACGCGATTTTACAAAGCCGTTGAACGTTAAGTTTCTAGCTTTTCTCGACAAATGAACGGTGTAGCGAGCGGCTGAGGCAGCGGGACGTGTTCAATTCATCACTGCGCAAGTCGTGTCAGCAATACTTCCCGCTCGCAATTTTTCCGATGACGAACACTTTCGCACATCACAGCGATGGAAGTCGCTGACTCAGCGGCGGTTATTATGTGTCGTCAACCTCTATTAAACCTAGGTAAAAGAAGGGTTTATTCCGCTACGCTAGGATTGCTATCCATATTATAGATAGTGAGAAATGTCTTGGGCACAATGTACAATATAATCGAATCTCAAATCAAATGTTTATTTGTGAAACATAGGTTATTACATATAATGCAGATGTTATATTATATATAAGTAATCTCACACGTCAAATAAGAATCATAGTTGTTGCAAGACAGATTTATATTTTTATATAAGTTTCATTATTCAATTTAACATGTATCATGATTTTTATAGGATCTGTTACCGATTTGTTCTACTTTTTCTACGGGAAAGTTTCAGCGGTGAAACTTTTTGAACGGTAAAAGTTTTCATACCGTTGTTTACTAACATTTAACTTTTTATAGCAACTATTTCGCTATTCTGTTGGACATTGTTTGACCAAATATCAAAATGACAAAATATATAGTTTTCTACCAAGGTGCATGCTGCACTAACAATCTGTCTACACCGCAGCTTAATTTCAATCCGCGGCCACTTTCTGTACATTTAACTGAGGCTTGAATAGGCCTTCTCTAAGACGCGATATTTCACTCCACTGAACACTTCTAATACGTTTTCAATAAATAGGATTTACAGTGTCACTGAATGAAATAATATGTATTTTATACTCCCATTGAAAGTAATATCGGTAATTCGAAGCCTGTTTACCTATGTAATTCGACGCCATTGAATTACTGAACAACGAAATAAACATACATTAATTTTCATCTGAGTGACGTAAGCGTTGGTTCAATATTTAACATTCCAAATATATTTAAATAGAGTATAATAATACTTTAATATTTCATGAGGCACACTACATTGAAACCAATAATATGTATGGCGTGATTTGTATAGCAGTGACGTAATTATGTTAAATATTAAATTACAACTGACGCTATATTAACATGCCAACAACCATCACATATATGTTGTGGTTGAATAAATAGATTTCTAGAAAAGGCTGATAAATAATATATTTCCGACCTGTCATTTATGTTTTGTAAGCGGTACATATTGTATACATATTTATGTATATTCAGCGAGCGTACACCAGTAATTATTACCATTAATAACTACAAAGGTACGTACTAAATTCTCGTTTGGCTCCAAACGTCTAGCTTCGTGTGTAATATTATGATATTAACGTCGAACACGAATATTTCACATAGTGATGTTCGCTGGAGAATTAATATTAATACATGTGTCGCTTATTGGAAGGTGGTATATTGAAGATAAGCAAATGCTTATTATTAGGCACTACACCGAACATATTGTTCTCATTAAAGTGAGGAAGTGTCTCGGTAGTTTAATAACGTTTACAAATATCAAACTGTGACATTTCATCATATAATTCCTCTTTATCGATACATGACGTATTTATTCTGGGTGACCACGTTTTGATCAATTTTCAAATGAGAATGAAATAAATAAAAAAATTAGTAATAACATAACGCTGCATGTAATTGCTATTTCTATTTTATACTTATAATGATATAACAAAACAAACATAGCATCACGAATGTATTTCCCGAAGGGGTAGGCAGAGGTGTATAGCAGCCCACATTTTGCCAGTATTATTATAGGTCCCGATGGAATAGGTAGCGTGCATATTGACATCGACCGGGCACAAATCCAGACTCCGTGCTGCTGCATACCTAAGGGACATACCTAATAAAACTTTTTCTGGATTTTAAAAGAGACATTGTCCGTGAGTTGGTTTCGGCATTTGTTCTCAGAGGTTATCAGTTAGGAAATGCCGACGCCATCTAGTATTTATTTTTTATTGGAATTTGACGTGTTTGTGAAAACCTACTTACAGAAATAAATCATTTATTCCTGACCCGGGATTTGAATCCAAGACCTCATGCTCAGCAGGTGGGCTTAGCGATCACTAGGAGGCAGTCAACGACCAACGAGGCAGTCAACTTTAAACGACCGAGTTAAAAACCTATCAATACAACAAGTTACCATTCCATCTTCCATTTTGCACAACTCGACAGCGTAAACTAGAAACTAAAGAAAGTTAAAAACCTGAAGTTATCCACCGTGTTAAAAAGTTTGTAAGCGAATTGCTTGGGCGGCTGATTTTTCCAATAGGTACACTTTTTTACATTACGTATCTTACCAATATACTTGGAATTGGGTTTATTTTTAATGAAAATGTCATGAATTTTTTTTAAAAGCTAAAAGACAAAAAATATTAAACAAAATAGATAATAGATAACGCACTCTTAATAATGCTCGGGAATATGTGAAATAACACTCCTACCCCTTACCATGAACTCTTAACAGGGCAGTTAATGTTGTGGAAGAGAGACGCCGCATTACACTACACATAGCGGTGTCTCGCTTTCACATCTCAAACCCAGGGGTGGCCATGACATCTTAAAGCAGGACAGCTGTTCTTAAAACTGTATCCAAGTACCAAGTGATGTATTATCGTATGTCTTCCGAAATTTACTAAAATACCTACCGGATACCGTACTTACATAGCCCATAGGTTAGAACGATTTTAACATTATGAAAACTGCTCTAAAAGATGCGTCGTTGTTCGTACTTAAGAAAAAACTCTTGAATGAAAGACACAATTCGGATTACCCATTTTGGCAACCCCCCCTTTTAAGGAGGAGACATTTGTTCAACTGTGGACGTCTTCCGGCTGATGATGATATCAATAGGTAAGTATCGCCATTTAGGTACATACAGAGGAAAGCTAAAAAGCATTCGTACCTAGACACAAAGGTAACTTGATGATATCAGTACTACCTACTTACATACCTACAATCTACATATTAATATCTTCAGTACGAAGATTCTAAATTGGAATTTCTCTCCGAAACCTAATATTTCTGTTTAATTGGAGTTAAATGTGTCTATTAATTTCGAGAAGACGATTAAGATGTCGGTTGTTTATTGAGTTACCCTCACTATTGGCTTTCACTGTAGATACAAATCCAATATTAGGTTTAATGCAATAATTGGCGTCTTCGTTAGGGTTTAGGGAATTGTGGAGTTTCGTTAATCTATGTAAAGTTGTACACTGAGTTTAGTTTACTACCTATCTATGATGTAATGATTCACAGATAAAAATAGACAACACCACCATGGCTTGTTACGAATACAGACTAATATTTTTTAATTGTTATAAGAAAACATCACAGTTCTGAATAAATAAATATAATATGTACTTAAAAAAAAAATATAGTATGTTCATTCTAAACACCATTCTCACAACTTTAAGAGGTTTAGTCATTTACTATTAAACAACAGGGACAGGTATAATTTAATCCTTGGTTTAAAATTTGATTTCTTTTTTATAAAGGGGATAGAAAGGAAGTTCATTACCCAAATACCCAGGACCAGACCAATGCTATTTCATTTACCTTGATATTCCATGTGGCATTGCTAATTGAAAAGTTTGAAAGGTCATAACATTTTAAACAAGATGCAGTATTAATCAAACTGGCCGCACTAAACACTGGCTGGATGTAAACGATTTGTTTTGTACGCCTCATTCACTCCTTAACGTTTGTTGTTGTAAGATTTAACGGAATTTTCAAAGTTTCCTACGCTCAATATACGAGGGTCAAACTGAAAGTTCTTAGAAAATCAAAAACTGATTACATTAGCCAGTTATTAGTTTTATTATATCTTTTCAAAATATTGTCCATTCACGTCAATACACCGCTGCATGCGATGGAACCACTGGGAAAAGCACTTTGCCCACTCGTCTTTAGGGTTCTCTTCAATGGCATCGCGATACGCAGCCACCGCTTCTTCAGCATTCATAAACCGCTTTCCTTTAAGTTTTTCTTTAATTTTTGGAAATAAATAAAAATCACAAGGGGCGAGGTCGGGGCTATACGGCGGGTGACCCAGTAATTCAACGTTTGATGTCGCCAAATAGTCGATCGTTCGCTTAGCGGTGTGCGACGAGGCGTTGTCGTGGTGAAGGAGGATCCTACTGCGAGGTCGTTTCTCTCGAACATTTTCCAAGACAAGTGGCAAACAATTGGTAGTGTACCATTCTGCAGAAACTGTTTTTTGATCATCTAACACAATTGTTGCGAAATGACCTATCCTTCCAAAGAACGAGGCCACCATTTTTTTTCCCGCACTTCGATCTCTCTTCACTTTAGTTGGCAACCTCTCGAAAGGAAACACCCACTGAGCAGATTGTCTTTTGGTTTCAGGATCATAACAGTAAATCCAGCTTTCGTCACCTGTTAGTATGTCGAACACAGCATTTGAGTCACCTCCGTTAAATCTTTCAATCATTTTACGGCACCAATCCACACGATGGAGTTTTTGAGCCTCAGTCAAATTATGAGGTATCCACCGGGCGCAAAGCTTCCTGACTGCTAAATGTTCGTGGAGGATTTTGTGCACTTGACTCATACCGATGCCTAAGCTTGTCCGAATCTGCTGATAGGTCACTCTTTTGTCAGTCTCTATCATACGCCGCACAACACAGATGTTATCTTCAGTCGTCGCCGTAGAAGGCCGTCCCTCACTTAAATCATCAGTGAGATTAGTGCGACCACGTTTAAACTCATTAAACCAGTTGTAAACTGTCGCACGAGATGGGGCTTCATCGTGAAAGGCCAATCGTAGTCTATCATAACTTTCTTGTTGACTTAAATGACATCGAAAGTCATAAAAAATCATTGCACGAAAATTTTCTCGTGTTAAATTCATGTTGACGTGACACAGACAATTTTCAATTTGCCGCCAAATCGTAAAACAAATGACAAATTAATGAAATATATACTCAGTAATATTGGCAAAGAGTTCTATTTTCAAATTTTAGAATTATTTTTTTATTATATTGTTTATAAGTGGCCAGTTCTAAGAACTTTCAGTTTGACCCTCGTATCTGTTGTTGCTTTAACATAGATCTACTTCCACTTGAATTGTTTTAGTTTTGATTGTGTGTACCTCGGATAGCTTGTCAGAAATTAGTTGGTACGCATGAACACATATCTGAACGGAGATAACAATAACACTTGACTTTTGGAAAAGGTCAGATTTATATTAGTGTGTATAATCGAAATATTTACTCTTGGCGAGTTGTATTTAACCAACGCCAGAAAGGAGAAGGTTCTATGATCGTCATTACCAATGTATTTTTTTATGTTTGTGATTTGCTTTCATCAATTTACCTCCTTCTTAATGTATGGTTGAAGAACAACCTGGGGTCAGAGTTTAAACCGCCTATAGGGCTATGACATGGCTTTACACATCGTGGAAATGTGTACTCTACTTCTGTCTCTTCTCTGGTGTGCCACTCGGATTTCAAAGCTGTTTACGAAGAAGATAAATTTACCTACTCATATTATCAGATCATGAAAACATACTATTATCTAATATCTACTACAATTGAATTCGAAGATTGTGGAAATAATAACAGATAAAATACTTTAACGTCACATTATTCTGATATTAAGCTCAATAACAGACTAGAGACTGCGATACAAAACTCCAAAATCTGTACCATTAATACACTGAACACGTTCCCAACCCTACACTTCTTGAGTGAAAGGTAAGTATACCCGAAAACCGGCGGTAGTAAAGGTTTTATTGTACCAATCAGATAGCTATTGGAAGTAATTGTGCATGCAATAAAAACAAGAACTTAAAAAGCGGAATAAATATAATTCGATCGTGTTGCGATCCACATCAAACGGATTAAAAGGATCCACACACGGACAGTTTTACGGTTATTTAAACAGGATTTATTTGAGTAGGAGCGGAATTTAAACAGATTAGCGTTGAACCCGCGACCCGTGCTGTTTTACTTATCTAACTATCCATGCTGTTTTTCACTAAGGATTAACTAGTGTTGAAAGCTCGTTAATTTGCCTGCAAAAATTAGAGTTACGAGAACAGCAACCATAGCTTTGTGCATTTCACTATGGAAAGAAATTAACTAATTAACCTACTTTCCTTTCATATTTAGTTCTAGAAAACGTAGGAGCTTCATTCATTACCCTCTACAGCGTGGGTAGGTAAGTACTTAAAAATATAATATTTAGGGTAGACACAAAAATATTTTTTTACGTTATTTAGCTTATGGGTGGAGCTAATTTTTGGGGATCGTTGGCCTACACGTCAGCGGTGTCAGAATGAGTCAAAAGGTTAGCGTAATATAAATAACAATAAGCTAACGACACGCGATGCCATGTTCGTGACGTGTCGTGACGTGGCCTCACGTCGCTCGCACCATGCATTATATATATGACCGAGTTTCAAACGCATACAAGTCCGCTGCCTGCGTAAATTTCAATTTCGCGTATTTCGGTAAGCACGCGAGCGTGATAAGGATATGCGCACAAGGATAATTGTATTTTACGCTGAATACACGATTTCAGGAACCAATTTTAAAAATCTTGGAATATATTTTGCTTATTCGGTAGTTTAGGGTTCCATACCCAAAGTGTAAAACGGGACCCCATAACTAAGATTGCACCGTCCGTCCGTCCTTCCATCCGTCTGACACCAGGTTAGACCGTTGAAATTTTCACAGATGATGTATTTCTGTTGCTGCCATAACAGCAAATACTAAAAACAGAATAAAATAAATACTTACAACAACCGTGATATTTTTGCTGTTTTTATAGGTACAGAACCCTCATGCACTTCACACTTGGCCGATTTTTAGTTACTTTAGACTTTAACACGGGCGGACTTTTTTCATTGGACGTAGGCTGTCTAGGCCTTTTTATATGTATTCGTTGGATACCTACATCCATTATTCCGTTACAACTACTATAGGCCGGTGAGCATGAAACCTATCGGAGCGTGTAAACGGCGCCGGTTCATTGACGCTCGTCACCGGGAAAACCGAACACATAATATTATAGAAGCATCCCTTGCGTCAGAGTTTACCCCTAGCCACGACCTGACCTGCCCCCTTACCATGAACTCTTAAAACAGGACAGTTTATTATGCGAAAGCGAGACGCCTATACGTGCAGTGTAATGCGGCGTCTCGCTTGCACAACCTAAATGGTCCTACTTTAAGACTACATGGTAAGGGGGCTGTTCTATATTGAAGAAGAAATAGTAATAAATGTGTTGGATACTGTCAGAATTTTATTTAGATTTAATAAAATTCTGTATTTCGCCGTAAACTGTAATTGAATAAGTAGTCCCATACACATAAACTAGCTTACTTTAATCCGTACTGCAATCAGCAATTAATAAACTTATTTTGAGTATCGACTATGCTACCACTTGCTACATTATAACCATTATTTTCACTTAACAAATCGTTTAATTCTCCTAATTTCGTTAATGGCGGCTACACCTTGTTTTATAACGCGCTCATAATACTCGTGTGACCCAGCCCTCATGACACTGGCCATATTAATTAATCAGGTCGGTAAAACCGATACCCACACATATCTATATAGCTACACCAACAAAATACACGTAATGGGATTAGCTGCTACTGATTGAGGTACTCACGCGTTCCTAATGTTGTACAGCCGAAATAATAAGTACGATATTCACCTTGATGGTTTAAATGGCTTAATCATACCATAGACATAGTGATCTCGATTAACCTGCGTATTCAGTAGTCTATCGTTAGAAATTTATTATAGTTACCAAGCAATGACAGGAACACCCAAATATTTGTAAAATATTAGCCACTGACCTACTCTGCCGAGAGGTATACGGCCTAGAATTGACCACCCCCGTAGGTGTCGTAAGAGGCGACTACGGAAAAACCCAGAAGATGGGCAGCAGCGACTTTTGCAACTTCACCACCAATACCGCGATCCCCAAGCTGCTAGCCAAGCGTGGGGATTATGGCTACCCCAACTTTAAGAGGGAGGCCTTTGTTCAACAGTGGACGTGTTCCAGCTGATGATTAACTACTGGAACTGAAACTGTCTTCTAAAGTAAGATTTTTCCAACGTGTTCGTTCGTTCTTTGTTCCAGAATAGACTTTTGCCCATACCGAGACAGATATAGAACACACGAAATATACGCTGGTAATATTTCTTTCGTAGAAAAAAGGTTTAGTTTAACTTTAGAATGTTTTGTGAAGATTTCAGAAAGTGGCCATTTGGCTTGTTCACCTCCACTACTAATTACTTCTTAATCCGGTTAAACAAAACACAACCTCAAAACATTCAAACAAAAATATAAACAAAATGAGCGCTGTAAAGTCGTTAGCAGTTTCTAGACGTCTGCTACAATAATTGCGAAGCGCAGTGGAACAATAACGTTCCTAATCACAGTAAGTTCGCTTATTACCCTGTTTCCGCCTCACTTCCATTCAACATGATATATAGCCGTGCCTATTGTTCCATATTAAACCTTATTAGGCTCTGCTAGCCCGAATAGGCCTACGATCTTGACTCCAACGGTTTTTTGAAATACTTCCAGCAGTTATTCTTCTTCATAGCAATTTTTTGGTAGTATTGTAGACCAAACATATTGAACTTAATAATTATATTATAAATGCTGAATATTATTTTAATTATATATATAGCGATCCTTGGTGACCCTGGTGATTTACAACACTGGTTTTTATGAATCATAGACACATCATACGAGTCTCTTCATAAATTGTCCTATGTAAGTATCATTATGAAAAAACAAACATTTGTGTTTTGTATTGTACAATATAAAGTGTAAAATGCTTAGCTTTCGCAAAAAGGAATATTCAAACGTTATATAATGTGTATCTGGCTTGTTTACTGAATAAATTACTAGAGCGCGCGGTTTTAAATTAAAATTTTCTTCCGTGAATGGTATTAAACTAAAGTGCAGTTTTCTGTAATCATTCCTCAGAGCCCAACAAGCCGCAAACTATTAAAAAGGCCAGCGTTTTAAATTCAGCATTTTCACTCTGAGTATTTTTTAAATGTATGTTTTAGTAATATATTTTTTATGTTATTAATGGGAAATATAACATGCACGAAGAGCGAATAATTTCATATAAATTCCCTGCAATTTCTGACAGCGTGCGTAGGAAGACGAAGTAGGGTTGAGAAATACCTTCAACATATGAGATTCTACAAAGTTTCGGAATCACAGTCGTACTTTGTACATAAATTACCCGAAATACATATTCCTTTTTGTTTAATATGTTTATGTGAGCAAACTTATAACCTAGTAGATTAGTAGGTAATGTTTACGTGGTTTACTCGTACGGTATTCATGTTTTTTATACTAATTGTATTGTTTTTGGCATGGTTAAAGGTTAATATTCTGAAACATTGAAAAAAATATTTTTTTGTTAAACGAAATTTTAGATTTTTGTTGGTCGATGAATTTTGGTTATAAAAGTGTCAAACAAAAACATGCTTTGGCAAGGTAAATTAATTTTTACGGTGTTGTCCCGTTGACCCTTATAAATAAAATACTAATTCGAAACCTTACCAGCTTAATTCCGTCTTACATTTTGGTAGAATATCTTTTGACATAAAACAATGAAGTTATACAAACGTGACACAAACAATGTAGCGTCGTCCCTTGTTAATCTGGAAATCAAAGGCGAACTTGAAGAAGGTTGACCCGTCTCAATTTTAAGCAAGTTTCAAGTTTATGTAGACCGAGGGAAAACACGGAGGAAGTATAAGAAATCAACAAGACATCTTACCAAACAATATATGTACTGGGGAACGGATTGGAGGACTCTTGGCCATGCTATTTTGTAGGAAGTTTACGAATAAAATACACTCTCAAAATACGACAAAGTTCCTTATATAAAGTAATACATAATTTACTATAATAACTTTCGTGAGTGTTATCCATATTATCTACTATATATACCGGTTATACTCACGTCGATATTCGACGATACAACTAGTCGGGCATTCCCGAATATCGACATGAGTATAACCGGTATATACCTATATAGTACATAATACATAATTATTGTGTGGTTAATAAATTCTTATTAAAAATTTAACCTTTTTTGCCGAATGAGACGAGTCTTTAGTATTTAAATGTTTTAATCCCGAAAGGTGGAGTATACATTGGTAGTCGAATGTTAAAAATAAAACCAAGCAGTAAATCAATACCTCTTTGGCATCCATTCCGACATTTTCCCGTTCGCTTAGAGAACCCAACGATTATAAAAAGTAGGTACCTATAAAGAATGTTATGACACTATCTAAAAGCACTTAACGGTCGCCATTTATCTTACATTTTCTATAATGTCTCTGGGTAGAAAGTTTGCATGAATATTATGGGCGCAATTAATATGGAAATAGCAGTTGCCGTTCAACCGATCGCAAGTTTTATTGGCTCAAACCATTAAGCTATCGTTGCATCCTGTTAATGAAGTATATTTTATACAGGGTGCCTATTTCATTACCTTTATACGATGGAATTAAATGCTCAACAGCCTAATTAAAATTGGGCGTCGGTTTTTTTTCAGCTAGAACTGCCTTGGTATTCTTCCAATCACCTGTAAATCCGTGCCATGAGAAGATCTCTGTCGGTCACCAGCTTTCTAGCTTCTTCTTCTGAAGTTGCTGTACTTGTGTTTGAAGCGAGCGAGGAACACGATATGTCTCTGTCTCTGACTATTTCATTACCAATAATACATTACTTTGTTCGTTCTGTTAGATTCCAAAGCGTGTATTAGCATTAGACCTCCAAATCTTACAACGTATTTAATACGTACATGCGTTGGTAAGTAGGTACCTAGTCCTAATCATCAATTCAACAATAATAAAAATATGAGAGCATAGAGAAAATTAAAATGAAACCAATTCGTTTCGGTCTTACCTATTTAAATATTAATTGGAGTTTTAACTCGGACGTGCCTACTACAAAATTTAACTTTGAATTATGAAAATTCGAGTATACTGTGTGTACATAACAATTAAATGCCGGGCAATCATATATTACTGTGCGCAATCTTTATAAAATTCAAGCAAAATAATTAAAAACAAATACCAAACGGTATTTTACAAGAGAAACGATAATTATAACACGAAAACGATTAAAATATGCGTAATTATTAATGCTCGAGTGTAATGAACTGTACATCATTATACATACACGTACCATTACAAATGAAAAGAATTTAATTGTGTATTTTTTTAATTGTTCATAATTATTCAATCTGTTTTTATTTTAGTCCATCTGTGAAAACATAGGGCGTTAAAAACGACAGAGAGTATTATTTTTTAAACTATTCTATTTGTACATTATGATGAAGTGCATGGTTTATCGATAGAATAGTTGTAGTGAAATAAAGTCACTTTCGATTTGTCAACAATTTTATAAGGATGAGCACATTAGCATAATTTGTCGTTTAACAAGCTGAGTCCAAATATGAATAAAGTATGAGAAATAAGAAAATTTATTTGACAGCGGTAATTTTTTGGCATAAATATTTATCTATTCAACACTTCTACACATCTTATAGCATTCACAAGTTATGCCTAGTCTGTGTAACGTACCAGAAAGAAACAGTCAAACTTGAAATTGTAATAAATATTACATTAGGATTCAAAAGTTATGAAATATTACGTAAACTTTTACCAGTTGCACTACGGGTATGATCCCGCTGTAAAGCTGCACAACCTTGCCGCCGACGTTTAACTTTTGTGTCGAATTGTGCCCTGACACGGTGCTAAACTTTCTGGAAACTTCGTTACTTTCGTATCAGCGCTGCGCCGACCGAAGACATTTTAAACTGATTTATAAATCCTTACCTTTTCAATGTCTTGGGTGCGTTTTGCTGGCATTGAGTGTCAGATAGGAAAACACGGTCTAGACTAGGAATATATTTTCGATGCAAATGGCAAGTTGCCGTTCATTGTGGCGTTCTAAGGGGACGGCCTTTGTCCAACAGTGGACGTCTTCCGCTGATGATGACGAATATATCTGAGGATATTCTGAGCGCCAAAGCATATTTTAAGTTATCTACTATTTAGGAGTGCATGTATGAATAAGGTGCACTAGACACATATTTACAATTTCGTGTCAATCTATATTTTGAGTGGCACTAACATACCTACCGACTAAGGAAAGACAAAAGTTCAATTCACCTTGACTTGGATTAGCACCTTGTTTGTACCATAGGTACCTACCTATATTACATAAATAAAGTTTTCAGCAAGCACAACCACGACTGCTTAATTTTACTTTTTAAACTGATAAAACAAACAAGTTAATCAACCTACTACCATTTAACTGACAACGTGACCCGATAATTATAGGATTAAGAGGAAATACTTTAAAGACGGACCCGGCAGTACCCAGTAAATGAAAGTCATTTCTCATCAAAGTTTGCAAAAAAAGGGTTTTGCAAACTTGGCCCGCTTTAACATAACCAACTCTACGCTGCTACCGGACAGGCGTGGCTACCGGCTATAGCAACGGTAAATAACAACTCTCTGTTTATTTTGCATTATTGTATCAACAAGTAAATGTTGCTATAGCAATGTATCATGTATAATAACGGAAACACAACAGTGCACACACTTTTTTTTTTAAAGAGAAGAATCGTTTTTCGTTACGGTTAATCACACGGTTTGTTTATAGAGCTGGTTTTAACAGCTTTACTAAGCCTTACTTAGAAACTTATTTAGGGTAACCCCTCATTTATAAAAAAACACAATGTTGAACAATTGAATGAAATTGATTTAAAGACCTGCCACTGTCGTTTTTAAATTACAGATCTTAAATACCAAATAGTTCCTACTACTATGATTTGAACTGAGACTTAAAACATGTTAAAACACACATTAAAACTTAAACAACTTTATAATAACTTTGTATAAAAATCGTCAATGATGTGAGCTATAACTTCGTGGAACGAGAACAAAGACAAGTTAATCAATAGCTTAATGAGACACAAGTCGTTATCGAATCAATGAGTAACACAACAAAGAAGAAGAGTGAATAGAAAACCGTCTCTTTTATAAATGGGTCTTCGTGTATGTAAGCTTCGTTGGTATATATAATAAATATATGTATATACATATGCGTGGGAGATTATGAGTGTTCTAGGATATATTCTCATTATTTTTGTGGCAAAATGCAGTAGCACGTTTGTTACCAACCCTTTTTGTATGTAAATATTTAACAGATTTCAATTTTCCTCCTCGGGTAGGTACCGCGGCTCGCCCGTGCTAGTCAGCCTCGATTTAAGCCAGCTGACTGTCCATTTCACTCAAGGATCAAAGACTGTGGTGTATAAACATCAAATCTAATATCGTTGAAAAAATAAACATTTCTATCTCTCTAACATTAATATTCTTATATCTTTGTAACATCTGGCTTCCACGTGATGACTTCGATGAACCCTAAAGTTAAAGGTATGTTTAAATTAATGAGTGGTCAGAGTTCGTGTCGTCCTATATGCATAATTTGTAGAAAAGCCAGGATCGACAGATGAAATGTGGGGACCTCTAGGTTATATAAGAGACTGTGACAAGGTGGCACATACTCGCAGATACGAGTAGGAGGACGTGTACCTACTGCTTTTAACCACAGTCCCCTTTCACGTACGCCATTATAATTATACTGCAGTAACACATTAAAGAATAACAGCCATTAGCCGCAAACCACGCAGCCCTCTTAAATTCCCAGATCAAAGTTTATTCATAATAAAAACTTTTTACAAATTCATGCCCATTGTTTCAGTTGGGCAGCCTCTCTCTTTATAATATTTTACAAAATTCTGAAAGCGAATTTTTAATATACACCCTCACAAAAAGGGTAAGGTAACGTAAAAGAAAAAAGGCTATTCATTAGTGTGCCAGTGAAAACATTGGTAGCGTGTTTTAACTCGGAAAAGTTGGTTGAATTTTTCATGTAAGCCTAATAAAATTACTTCCTAAGAGACCTGTATCCCGCCCAAGGGCCGCATAAAAAAGAGAAAAACCAGCTAGCTGCTAATTAATAAAAAACTCTAATGTAAATTCTGCGAGATTAAATTAAAAAATAACTCTACTAAGATAATTTAAAAAGAATCTAATTAATATTCCAAGATTAATAAGCAAGTTTATGTTGAAGGAGCTTTGGGCGACGAAGTTATTAGGATTCATAAGTTAAATCTAGTTAAGCAATGTTCCCTTGAGTATAAATAGTTGCGCTAATTAACCAGGGAAATATTATCAGCTCTGTATAGTGTATTTCCATCCAGCCAAGCGGGTGTGGAGCGATTTGTAGAGCAGAACAGTGTGTATCATAACAGAGCGAGAATAATTTAGAGCTAGCAGCGAATGTGGATTGACATTGTTTTATTCAGAGCCTATCTACATGTATTTAAATGATCTGATTTATTCGCAGCGAGAATTTATTCCAAATTGCGATAACATTACAATATTAATCTTTGTACGATAAGATATGCGTACTGTTTCTCGGAGAGTAGAATTACTATCTAATCTTATGAATGCTTTTTTCTCATTATTCACCGCAAAAGGGATCCGGTCTTGAAGGTACCATCGTTTAAACGTATGATTTTAACTTCATCTATACTTGAGAATTTATGGTTAGGACCGGACTTGTATTATTCACTATATAAAACACTACTAGAAAACATTTATGAAGCAAGATATGCCACTAATTTTTTTATAAAATCCACGTGTCGATAATAGATTTAGACAATTTGGAGCAATTATAACATTCAGTTTTAAGTGTGATGAGTCTACATGTATGTAGACTTAACTGTAGGTACCTAGTTACCTACCTATGCCTATCTAAATCTACTAGGTACTAACTTATATTAAGGACAAGTATATTGGAAGTAGGTACTTTACTTTATAGCATAAATTATCTGATTGAACTATTCTCACAAAGCACAAGGTATAAGAAACAAAATTGTTCCCAACTTGCAGTTTCTAATTAGGTTTCAAAGCCCGCAATATACAAAAGGCTTCTTTACGTAGCAACACCGTTATTACAGCTATTTGCAACACTCTTTGTTATTCTTTACACTTGCAGGGGAATTTTACTTCATGAATACTTCGCTTTGCACCATAACAATTTGCTAAATTTCAACTTTGTTTAAACTTTATTGTAATTTTGTTTAAGCAATTTATATAAGGTTAAAAAATAAGCTTTCTTTTAAAATCTGTCTTGTATGCGAATGACCTTCAATGCTAATCAGGACTTTAAAAGTGTGGGAAATTTCTTTCTTGCCCTACATTTGTCTCATGAATATTCACAATACACGCTCCGCTGCGCGTCTTGTTTGCTCATTTTAATATTCTTAATATGGGAAATGACAGAAAAGTATATTTCCTTAACGAGGGTCGTGTAGGATGATGTAAGCGATCATATTTCGTAGAACTCGTTGTGCATTCGAGCTGGCCCAATTTTTTGTTTCCGCCTCTGTGGGCAATTACAAAATTCCGGATGAGGCCGACTCGGCTCCGGCTTGTTCAAACTTGCGCCTGTCCCGTCTACATACCTTTTCAGTTTTATGGCTGGTTGGTAGATATTACCGCTGGTATTATTAGACACACAAGTCATGACCGGAAAATGAGAATTCATATATTTTCACTGTTTAAATTGACGAGAATGTTATTTGATTTATTTTGTTTACACTGAAATCGGATGAAACTCTATTTCTGCTCCGCGTGAGTTTTGTTCCATGAAATTGTACAAAGCACTTGTTGACTTTTAGACACACACATGCACTACTCACAGTTCCTGACACAATATTTCCTGTAAAGGCCACATTTCCATGTATTATGGCTTGCACTGGGAATAAATTACTGCATACACGAATTCAATTCAAAACTTGTTTAGAGAACTTGGCATTCCCACATTTATTATGCACTGTCAACACACATAACTATGTACAGCGGGAGCACAAAATATAGTACATTGCAGCATCTATCTCGAAGTTTCCACCAAAATAATCAGTCGTACGTTGTAAATTGTGAATTTTTTACTTTAGTAGTAAGTACACTTATAACTTAATGTCCACGAATAATTGGAATTTGCTTCAACACAAATTACAATTCAGAATAAACACAAACACGGAACAGAACTTGCTTCATTGATATATATTCTCATTTATTTCTCTTCCTCATTTACTTTAAAACCTTATGGGCATAAGGTTTCAAACTGCATACGATTATTTAAATTACTATACCAAATCGGACAGACAGTACCAACACTCGGATGACAAATTTAGGCTATCCAGAAATACCCTTCATCAAGTTGCCGAACCAATAAGGAAAATTTCAACCTGAACCAAATAGTAGCCTCGCTCCCAATAAAGCTGGCGTTATTTTCGAGATTCACGTAAAGAATATTCATATTACTTAAATAGATTTAAATGATAACATGCAGTCTTTGGTTAAGATGTCCAATTCTTTTTTATAAACTTGAATTATTAGTCTGGACGTTTATATAAACCTTGTAAGTGTTATCTGCACACTGTTACTGCATAGGTTCGAAATGTTCTTCGTACTAGATCTGCAGTTCATTCAAATATATGTACAGTGTGGAAAAACTCTAATACCTTACATGTAGCGACGATAGGATTATCTGTATGTATCTGTTGGACTGACGACGAAATAATTGTTTTCTTCTAAGGTCATTACCATCCTAAATCGCAGTGACGTACAATTCGCAACGCTACAACACTCTATACTGCTCTATGTTTACTGTTCGCTTGCCCACCAATCTGAAGTTAAGGATAGGACCAAAGAATAAATTATTGCGCAGCCAACCCATAAAATTGTAGTGAAAGAATTATTACGGACACTAAGTATCTGCGATTTTATGTCATGGGTAGGTATTTATGACGTACATAAGGATCTAAAATAAAGTACTATCACAGATATCGGCCATCGTTTGTGGGTGGACGTTTTATCGAGTGCGAGTTATACTTTGGACATCTTTGCTTATAACTTGCCTCAGTAACGGAAGCTTTATTATATGTATAAAGATGGGAAATCTAATCCAAGATACTAATATTTATAAATATAATTGTATTTTGGAGTTTACTTTTTCTTCAAGGTTTTCCTTATACTTACAATGAAAAAATGTAAAACAAATGAACATCATTCTGACAGTTCTTTTCACGGCGATTAAATGTTTCCCTTGGTACAAGTGACAACAAATCCGAGAATTATATTTTATCACTTTTTCTAGTTCATAGTGTGCCGTCTAATATAACGACACAACACCGAGAATAACTTTTTCAGAACTTCCACCGACCAAAGTATTGTAGTTCTCTTTGAATTATGGAGAAAAATGTGCTGCTGCTAACTTTCTCTAAAAACATAATGGACGGAAACGCCAAAAATGTATGGAGTGGCCAGTTTTATCTTTTATTTAGCGTCTGACTTTTAATAGGTTTATTTTTTGTTTCATGAAGTTTCCATGGCTTATCCAGTTTCTGCAAATGTTCATAGATCCCGTAACTGGGTTCTGGCAGAGGCTAGGACAACTCCCTGAGGTGTCTGTGCTCGTAAATCCAGGTTTGAATGTTTGTTTATGCATACTGCGGACCTAAGGGATTCGGTATGCGGTAGTTCTGAGAAATATAAAATACGTGATAAGTGCCTGCTCAGTGAGGAAACGATTTGCTATCGCGTATTGGTTCGCACTTATCGGAACATATCGTATTTGTATTTGATTGCAATTACCCTGTAAAGTTTTTTGCGGAAGCAATATGATTTATCATTTGATGTGTGGTGGCTCATCCGTTAGTGATAACAATACTTTATATAGTTTTTTTAAAGTAGGTAACCTCAGTTTTCTCGAAACTAATATATTAAACGATAAAATGCTTGAATGAATTAAATAGAAAGCATAACAAGCTGAGGCTTAAAAGAGATTAGAATAGGAAAAAACGCACCGCCACGACTGTTGTTTTTAATTTCAAACTTATCTATTAATCAGTTTTAAAGCGGATTTATCTTACAATGGACGCGGAATGTTATGTTTTCATTATACTATAAAAAGGAAGCTTTGAGTATCGATTTTAATTTGATAATAAAAATATGGCATCTTATGATTTACTGGAAATTAAATCCTGAACATGTACCTAGTCCACTGTGATAATATAATCGATCCATAGATACAGCTATTTTGAACATTTAAGATTATTCGCATTAGTAAACAAGTCAAGCCCCGTAATAATCTTTTATTTACTAATAATAACAACGTTCTCATTGTAAGATAACAGGTCGTTTGTCATAAAAATAAACATTGCGAAATGCTATTACAAATATATTTCTTTTTAATCTTTTTTATCTCAACACCGTTACCGTAACGGATGAAATGTATTTATATTAAAATTTTAGCTGTTATTTATGTACTTTCTGTCTGTTACTGGCGTAATCTAAATGTTTTTGTTCATAAATTCTTATTCATTTTTAGGGTGCCTCGCTAAAGTAAGAATCCTTATTATTTTGTCATGTCCGTCTAGCTGTCATGGAAAGTGGATATTAAATCATGTTTTATTAATACTTACCTTTTTTATTATTATGTTTCATATAGATTAATCATTTGTTTTTTTTTGTCTGATGATAATCTGCCAGTTGTGGTCCGCTAAACAAAAATTATGATCCCAGGAAATCTATGAAACGTATACGTTATTTTTGATGGATATTGAGGAAAGTCTTGAGGAAGGTTGTCGTTCCAGGGATATTAAATTATATTCACTATGCCAGAGTACTGGTATCTATGACGCAATAAAAAGCGATGCGTGTGCGTGTGTGAATGCGGGGCCAGAGCGATAAATTGCGTCGCACGGTCGTGATTTACGGGCGTGCCCAGGACGGCCCGGATTACGGGCCCGCCCGTTTGTTGATTACCACTGCTATCGTTTATTAAATACTGAATTAGGTATTCGTCCATTGCTAATAATTACATTAAATCTTCACACTTCGAAAAACAATGGAAATCACATTTTTAAACAAAATTTATCACCACCTTCACCATAGGGAAACTTTCTTATTTTATAAAACTTCTTCTACTTAAAGTCAAAAAAGGTAAGTTTAAATCCATATATTTATACAGTACCAGTTACTACCGCTAGCATGTTTTTTTGACTTCGTTGCTAAAAGCAAAAGAGACGACAACGCAAACCCTCGATGTTAATTTTTTATAATAAAAGTGACAATACTTCTTAAAGCTATCCCAGCATGATCCTGCAGGAAGCTGGGGCGGACGAAAAATCGAATGTCAAAATTTGATTGATGTCCCGACCCGGCCGGCCGTTGCCAAATTTTCTGCCCGCCATGACGACTAAGCGAAAGCTGCTATGGCACTATTGGAGTAACGTCATTGTTTTAGCTAATCTATAAAAGTCGAGGTTTAAACTAAATGTCTAGCAGCTCCATACGGTCTTATACATTGTTTGTTTTTGCTAAATACAACATTGCTACAATAGTGACAAGTTAAATATATTGATAAATGTTTGAGACGGAACAACAGAAATATTCCAGAATTTTCACTAACTTGAAATCTTTAGATGTTTTATATACCTACGAGATAATTGCACATGACATCGCTATACCTATAGGTAAGCCAGTGTAAGTCTCATAGATCTCCGAATCCACGTCATTAGTTGTATTTCAAACGTTTTCTTTGATCAAAAGGATTGCAATTTAACCAATATTATCTGCGACAAAATCGCTACAGAACTGTGATTGGTATCCGAAAAGCGTCGATCAGGGCAATACGGCGTTCTTTAGAAGGTCTCGATTGAAAGCCTCCGACCAAAGCCGAGCGCGTGTCCTTCGATCTCTTTGTGATATCGCTCTTTGATCTGCGCCTATAGGTGCCGCTTATTTCAAATTCCTTTCACCTTTGACCATTATTTTCCTTTTTTCTGTTTTGAAGCCTTGGGCACAAATGTGACGGTTGCTGAGCTTAACGAGTGAATGTACACATCTACACGTGTCTCTAAAGTCTTTAATACACTCTCAAAAGTGCCTATATAGTATAGACAATAATGCCACTTCGGGGAAGTCAGTCACGTATACCGCAGCTACATAGATAAGTTTTACGTATAACACGTAGACACACATATATCAATCGTGTCAGATGAACAAAGCTATCAGCTCGACATGAATTGCCCTGTCGATTCTGGAAGTAATGTTTTTCTACAATAAAAAATAGGTACATAAGTAATAAAGAATTCCAAATATTTCTATAATAATTCATATAGAAATATTGTATATATGTATATAATAATTCATATGAAGGACGAATATCTTGTTACTCGTATTGAGTTACTTTTGTTGGCATTGACTTGATTGGTGTCTGCTGCTGATGTGGGTAAGATACGAAATATTACAAAATTACGAAGTAACCTCGACGCTTGACCCTAGCAATTCCTACAGGACTTCACTAAACGCTATTGGTATCAAAGTGTCAGCTCAACCGAACAACCGCAAGCCCCTTAGCGCTAAGGGAAGTTAGTGTCGGCTCGACTCCTATTATGTTCTACATTGGCAGATGATTACTATTCCATTTCGAACTTGATTGCACGTTCAATCTGCTAATTTGATTAGACATTTCTCTATGAACGCACAATGTACAACATTCAACAATTTTGGTAGTTTATATCTTTCTGTTAGTGTACTTCTGTCTTAACGGCAGACATTGGCTGACGTAGTGAAGATGCGGCTTCGTGGAGAGACCCGCCCGGTTGTTAACACGATGAAATGTTCCTTTATTGTACTTAATGATATTCCTAGAATAAATTAGACTGAGTATGCGATGCCTGTCGGGTATACTCACCTGTCTACAGGATATCTGTCAGATAAGTCCGACACCCTCTTTGTACATTACTTTGAAGTTATTACATAAGAGAAGTAACTTTTGTTAGTAATGTTGCTGCCTGTTGATGACTTAACATATCAGGCGACTTTTAAGTTAACTAAGTGCTACTTTCACTTGAGCCTGTATCCCATTTATTTACGGCTACAACTTGTTGACTAATTATTAGTTTGATACTATCGTAATGAAACGATTGCATTTAATCTGGATGACTTAACTTGTCTGCCTATCTGGATGTAAAATTCAGGCGTGTTAATACCTACATAATTATAAATGCATACAGCGTAAAGAACACACAAACGGTAATTAATAAAAACATAGTTTAAACTCCTCTTTGTTCTGTTTTGGTGTCAAGTGGGTATTCGAATAAAAAGGCAAGAAGTATGCCGTTTAAAATTTAACTAGACCCATTAAATGTGAAAGGGTAAAGATGTAAAAGAGCCATAACTTAAAAAGTGCGGTCACGTCTCGCGCGCAAACGTCCTCTGAGCGGTATTCTGACTCGACAAATGCTCGACAAATATCCATTTTACTCAGTTACTGCCTCTTGTTCTCATAAGTTTCTTGCTTACTGTCGCTTAATGCGGCTATTGGCTTGAATATTTTTATCCCTAAAATGTGTTATTTACTGGGTTAACGTAAATCATAATATGAAGGCGTAGTTTTGTGATAAATCTAATGAGGACTCGTGTATCCCCTTTAACTATTCCGCTCCTATTGTATAAATTCATTATTAAATATGGGTACATATATCTTACTAATTAAAATAAACGAAGTCGAAGCTCTAAGGAACTAAATACAGGATAACACTATACGAAAGAGTTCTTAAGGTTAACTGGTGGAAAATGCCTAATGGCATTAAGTCCGCCTTTGTACAAATGTGCATAAAGTATAAATAAATAAATAATAAAATCCAGACATAGTTATTCGTTTTGAGTTATACCTACCTGCATATTTCATGACAATAAAATTCAGCAATACGCAAACTTTCCCTTCCATAAAAACAAGAAAGCCACCATTTATGAGTTATGTTTACGGCTTTACAAAACATTGACGCTCACATAACCATCTGAAGTTATATTTAAAATGGACCAAGCGCCTAAATGTACAAGTGGATGCCTATAGTATTTTATTCAGGAGCTAAGAGAACTCAGAGTACAGTGATGAATATTGAAGCCGCCGAGATGGCTAAATAAAACATTGTGGTATGGAGGCTGAATATTATAGCAGCGGTGTACCCTCCGGCCGACCCTCACTGAACAGAACAATACACGGATTGTGAATGAAATTAAAAATATTACAAAGCGTCTAATTTTTTTCATTAAAAGGGTCGGCGGTGGTCTGTTGTTGAGGAAAATCTTTTGTAAAGCTGTACAAGAATGTATACCTACTGTACGAAATCCAATGTTGTACGAAACCTAAACAAATACTAGCAAACTTTGTTTGAGCTGGCGGAAGCAAAAAGCAATATGCCTCTTTCTTACGAGTACAGTACGTGAATACTGCTAGTATATTTCTGGCAGCACGCAATAAACAGAATCTACCAACGTAAAATTTCGATAAATACTCCAAAGCTTTCCCTGTAATGTACGTTGCACAAGTTTGGTAATCGGATTGTGGTATTACCTGAGAAATTTGCTTTATAAACGTCTAGTGTTGTTACTGTAGCGCAATATGAAACGAAATGGAAGGGAGATGCACTGGGCGTGAGCTGGATGGAAATTGCAATATCCGAGCGAGCTGAATTAGACCCAACACTCTTCGTAACTAGAAACGACACCGACCCAGCGGGAGACACAATACAATTTTTCATCTTTCAACAGCATGTTAGCTCTCGTATTATAACTTTTTAAAAGGAATTTATTACGTACTTTTCAGTAGCAATGGTATATTTTATTCATGAATGAATGGCAACAATGCAATCTTGTTGTATTTAAGACTTTTCTTACTATAAATTCCACATAAATTGTTGCTACGTTCAATACTTTAAACTTACAAGCTACATTTTACTTAGGTACATAAAATCCAAGCTCGTGCTTTGCTCAAGTTATCCCAAGAGACGCTTTCTATCGGACATGCATCTAAACAGGTACGATGTATCTTATAAACTGCAACGTTTTCAGAGCTAATAGCTAAAGTAGAAAGATACTAACTGTATCCATAAACTAGTATTACAAGATATCCTAATACGTCTTTTATTAGTTTACTCAAAAATTTGAATCGATTAATCTTATTTCACCTCCTAATGGTAGAATAGCTATAAAGTTTAGTTAGAAGTAATTATTCAAAGAGCAGTTTAACTAGGTACTTTTTCTTGTTCATATCTAGTAGACTGCTTTATGGCAATAACATTAGGCCTGGTGGGAGATTGGATCGCACGAGCCAGCCTAACTAAACTTCATTAGGCAGGTTTGGATAACAGTGCGACGTCAGATTATGTCGTTAAGCATAGAGTTAAACATTTACTTACGCTTAAGTCACGGAACTGGCTTCTTGTACAAGGAATTATATATTTTATTGCCTCATTTCAGTACGGTTACCAGGAGATTTTTGCTTAGCATAAGCTATACATTTTCAATTTGGATATGCAAAACAAAACGCCAAAAAACGCGAGCCGAAAAAGCTTGCCGATGTCTACGACAAAAACGTATTCGCTGTACCTAAGCTTGGCAGACAAGGTAGCACTTTGAAGCAGTCCCAAGAGAGCAGATACCTCGATTCTCACTTAAACAAGAGCCTTGCATATTGTCTTATTCATACGGACTGATAGAGACGAACTATGGGACCGTTCAAATGTAGGTAGAGGTACTTTTTGGGCGGAACGTGAAGATTGCTTTATCGAGCTCAAAATGTTTATGATTTGGAAAGGAAACATATTTAGATACTTTATCTTAAACATATAATATAAAATTTGTTAAAATATTACTTATAAAAAAATTAGTCAAGCTACTCTGGAAAACCTGCATACCTACTAAAAAACTCAATTTTAGATCTATGATCGTAAAAATTGGAAGACTATGTTTTCAGGTCTAAGACTCTCTATAGACTGTAGCATTATTAAAACCTGTGGCATTATGGCTGCGACAATGAATGGGCAGCACCACTTATGGTAAAACATATTTCTCAGTAATCGTTATATGATATAAATAAGTTGGTCGGGAATTGAATCCGCGCTACATAACAGCACACGTAGTTCTTGTTCTGGTGAGTGCAGCCCCGGTCGTCCGCCAAGACGCGGTTCCAGGGACACGCTGAGCTTTTGAGGCATATGCCTTCGGACAAGCAGTGCGTCATAAACGAAGCTGAAACAAAACACAATCATATAAGATGACCCGTTTTGTGGTACTAACAAATTAAATTTTACTTTTTCGCAACTACTGTCAAAAGGCGACGAAGGAAAAAGATTCACTTTACTTTTTATCTCTTTATTTATTAAGTACTAGCTGCGCCACGCGGTGTTACCCGCTACGTTTTTTCGCGATAAAAAGTTGCCTATGTGTCAGCGACCTCCATATGAAATTTCATTAAAATCCATTCAGTAGTTTTTACGCAAAAAAGTAACAAACATCTATCCATACTTACAAACTTTCACGTTTATAATATTAGTAGGAATTTTTTAAATAAAACTGCTAACACAGTTCATCTGTGGGTATGAAGAGGTTAGAGGGAAACAAAATACTTGAATATATTATCATTATTATTCGGCCATTCAGCAATCTAATTCAAGTGCTAGAATATAATATGTCGGGCATATTTTCTACTACACGACACCGGAGAATTCACCGATACAATTTCGATTCTTTCTAACGTTTCGCCGACGTCCTCGGAATGCTAATTACAACCAAATTCGTTTAGCTGCGTCGTCGGTTCGCGTTAACCAATCGGATTGGACCGATGTCGCCGACATTATCTCAAGCGTCCTCAATTCAATTTACGTATTAATGAGATTAATCGTGAATATATTTGGTCCCTTGAATAAAAGAAGTCCGTGCTTCGAGAGCCTCATACATCTTTATTCGGGACTAGGTTATGCCCGCGACTTCGTCCCCAAGGATTACGATTAAAAAACTTCTACGTAGCAGCAGTAAGAAGATTTAGCACAAGAAGAAAAAATAAAAACCCCTGAAAATGTTAACAAAATCCGATTCAAATAGGTAAATGCTAAACCGTATACGGAGACGCAAGAACCTTTTCCCCACAAATGACTTCACACTCACATAATGTCATTTGACGCCCAAATCAAGCAGGCTTGTATTATTTGCCCATGTGGATTTACGGTACAGTTTGCTGAATGACGTGTCTTTGCTGGCTAGAACCATCCAACATTCAACCTTATAGCATATTATGTAATAATTATATAGAATTCGCTCCTGAATTTCATCCACAAGTTAATATTTTATCTTGTTCTTTATTTCGTGAATTATAACTATTTTACAACTATATACAACTTAAATCTAATACAGAATGAAAACAATATATACAAAAATAAAAAGTTAAAAAGCATCAAAAAATTCATCCCCATCGATGTCAACCGGTAACGTGCCCAAAAGACTGGCAGCATTGCCACGTTGAATGGCAATGCTAATTCTTTGGCCTTTTATCTTGTTAGTTTTAAACTAAGATATAGGTTCGTAATGTTTTATCAAAAGTTTATTGGTAGTTTGTGATTAAATATAACATACTCGTCACAATCAAAGCCAAGTTATTTTATACGGTGACGATGTACTTATTTTCTTTTGGCGAAATGAAATAGAAGAAAAAAGTATTTCATAAGCAATTTAAATAAATAAATGTTTTATTAGTACTTTGCAAACGTCAACATATTCAAGACAGCACACAAATCCCACCCTTCAACGCTTCCTTGTAATATAGCTGGGAATAAGAAGCAACAAGCTCCGAACAACACGCCGGTCTGTCACCAGATTACGAGTATCAGCATTTTGCACAAACACGAAATACTGGGTATGTCATTTGTATATAATATTATTAAAGCATACATTATTATTATATGATAATAATGACTGCTTCGTGGGTCTAGTGGTTACTAAGTGCGACTGCTGAGCACGAAGTCCTGGGTTACTGGATTTTCTCAGTAGCAGCACGGAGTCTGGATTTGTACCCGGTTGATGGCAAAATTAGGGCCCTAATTAGGGCCTAAAACATAACTGGCAGAATGTGGGTGTACTATATGTGCACCTCTACCCCTTCAGGAAATACAGGCGTGATGTTATGTTATTATTATCATATTTATGTATATTTTATTAGTTTTAACGTATTTAGAAAATGTAAAAACTTGTAAAAAAAATAAAGTCAATATTATACATTTAAATTCATGGTAAGTTGTCGTTCATTGAGGCGTTCTCAAGGCGGGGGCCACGTTCAACAGTAGAGATCTTTCGGCAGATGATTTTTATTACATAAATGAGCACGTATTATTATGTTACATTTCGTGCAAGTACTTTATTTCGTTCTGGAAACTACAGGACTACATTAAAACTAGTTATGATCTCATTAGCACTATTAAGTTTCAAAATTAGACCAACAATTTTAATGTATTTTATGGCAAAAAATGCTAGACTTTACAAATATCTCTTCGCACAGGTCCGCAAAGAATCTTCACACAGCCATTTAAAAAAGTGGACAGTAAACCCGCGGCTGAAATTTTAAGCCGTTGCTATTTTAGACAACTTATACTTGCTTTTTTTAGGCATTATTCTTTGTTTTAGCAGTGATAAGTAAACAGTGAACCGAGTGCTATGACCCTTAGACTGCCAAGTCAAAGGCGTCAAGTTCGAACCCCGGCACACACCAATGTCTTTATGAATTTATGTGCGTAATAGAAATTAGTTAACAGTTGCTAAAAATGGTGAAGGAACACTTCCTAAGGAAACCAGCATACCTGAGAGATTTTTTAACGCTGTGTAAAGTCGTATCAGAGTCCTAAAGGCGGTTTAAACTCTGACGCTAGGTTGTTCATCAACCATACGATAAGAGGGCATTATTCGAAAACTACAAATAAATACCTATCTTCAGGCGGAAAACGTCCACTATTGAACAAAGGCCTTCTCCTTAGAACGGGGAGAGAGGGTTGCCATAATACCCACGCTTGGCGAGCGGTTTTGAGATCGCATTATTGGTGGTCAAGTTACAGAAGATGCTGCCCATCTTTTAGTCGCCTCTTATGACACCCACGGAATAAGAGGCCGTGGTCAATTCTAGGCCGTATACCACACAGCATGTACAATAAGTATACAAGAATAAACATTACACTTTCTGCAATATATACAAGATTAGTATAACCCAACAAGAATTACCGTGAACACTAACGAGAATATAAAAGAATTACTATTCCCTTTGGCGCTCGCAGCGCCTTAATGTGATTCCGCTCCGTGGATAAGCAAATTAGCGTTTCATAATTAGCAACGTTAATACTTGAGCATTTGTTTACACAGACGGAAAATAAGCTCCCCAGATGGGTCACGCTTATCTGCGTTAGAATAACAATGGTTCAAATGGTTCAAGTTTAAAGTGTTGAAGCTCTTAAGTAGGAGGCCCAGATTCCTAAGCACATGGTTATGGATCTTTAGAAAAGTGTCAACGTGACTTATTCAAATCCTATTACACTTTATAGTTATTCTTGATACAAAGGACTAATTTGAAAGTGATCCTGATAGTAATAGGCTGACATAGAATTTTATTTTTCTGGTGAAGTATGAGAGTGCAATACTCAAATATAATTACTCTGCCTAGTCCTCCAAATAAAACAGACGTGATGGGGCTTGAGTCTATTGTAGAGTACTTTAGTTTATTCTTCAAATTATACTAATAATTAGGTATATTTTTGTTTAGACACTATATCCTTTTTTATGAGGAGAGGCCTATGTTCAGCGGTGGACTGCAACGGGCTGATGATGATGATGGGTACCTACCACGGACCACTTCCCAACTACTTTTACATGCACATAAAACTATAACTATAATAGTGCCGTGTATCAGCCACGAGACGTTTTCAGTGCAAACTGTGTCAGCCGAGACAAATGGGTCGCTTTACATTCTACATACAGGCAACTATAAAAGAATAGGTTCACGTAGCAAATGTCAAAAGTGAATTTGCATGTTCAGATACCAACATCACAAAATATTCTTGGTACGTACCTATTAACTTGCACACATCATTATGTACAGACAGCAACATAAGTAACTAATGGAGTATTTAATAAATTGAAATTTACATCAATTAAAGTTATAGTTACCAAAAACGGGTTATAATGCTTTGGGAATACTTTATAGTATTACCTATTATTGCAATTGTCCATGAAATAATGGTATATTCCAATCACTTGTGATGCTGTCCGTACCTACCTGAATTGTGAGAACATTTTTGTTTCTTTACATGTCCGGTATGTCCTTTTGTCCCGCCTACTTGTATCCCCGTAAGGTACATTAGATAATAACTTTAGCACTTAAGTATATTGTATCATGATAAAGTTGGGTATTCTCGGGACTGGCGGCCAGCCCGGCTTACAAAATTACTACCACATAAATAGAGACAAAATCACTTTAATTAAGAATTTTCCTAAAACGCTAGTAAATAGATGCTTTTGTTTGCATAATGTGTGATTTTAATTAGAATTTTAAGATAAGAGCTGGAACGAATAATTAAATAAATAATTATTTATTAGTCATGTATAAGGCCGATGTAATCATATAGGTAACTGTTTTATCCTATATAAACAAGCATAATTATCGATCTAGTAAGGGCCACGTGATCGCTTCTATACACTGGTATAAATATTGGTTTATTGAGGTGGGATAAAGAATGTGCAAGTTAAGGTGGCAATGAGCAGGCCATATCGCTCGAACAACCAATAACCGCTGGGGAAGAAAGGTTCTCTAGTGGCGACCACGAACCGGAAGACACAGCGTTGGTCTTCCACCAGGTGGACCGCCGATATCGTCAGAGTTGCGGGCAACCAGTGGATGAAAATGGCAAATTGTCGTTCATTGGCGTTCTAAGGGGAAGGCCTTTGTTCAACAGTGGATGTCTTCCGGCTGATGATGATGATGATCAAGGGGCATCGTAGTCAAACATAGGACTATAAACTATATAACTGAAAGTAGATAGTCAAATACATTAACTTTATAAAATTAAGTGATTTATCTAAATTAATCGGTATTGATCAGCTCTATCGATGGCCAGCTGTCTTTTGCTAATAAAGACCCTTGGCCAAACGTTGGGCACAGATAATATATCGCCAAAGTTTGTCTCAATCCCTTGTACCGTTACACGAACAGGAATCTAGGCTGCAATAAATGAAAAATGGCCCAGGGGCGGAACTAAACCCAAAAGTTTGGTTATTTTGGAAAAATCCTTCCAAAACTGTGCCTTTATTTAGTATCGCAGAGGAACTTGGCTACCGTTTAGATTTCAGATAAGACCTTCGGACGCTGTGTCGGTAATATATTCTAGAACTATAAAGTAAAATTTATGTGATAGCTTTGCATGCAAAATTAACGATCTACGGGAGACCTACGTTATTGTTTATTTGAAAGAAAAGTGGTTTATTGTTAGTCATTTTTCTTAATAAATAGTCTATTAATACTTAAATATCCTAACTTTTGAAATAAAGCTAGGGTTACGGATTTTATCTCGGTTTTTAATTGCTTTTTCCGACGTTTCGAATCCTTTACAGAATTCATGGTCACGGGCAGACTGATCCTTACTTTTGTTAATATCCGCACTTTCGTAATTGTAACAGTAGTTTGTTATGGTGGTTATGGTGAACAATGAAGCTTAAGCCAAAATTTACGCCAATCACTCACTCTCATTATAAAATATAAATCCAATACTAGATCAAGTTCATGACCTTTTAAAGTAGATCAGTGTCATGACCCTATATGACAGATAAAATAATCATCACTACTGAATATAAATCTGGAACTCCTCTTGAATAATATAAAACATAACATAACATCACGCGTGTATTCCCCGAAGGGGTAGGCAGAGGTGCACATAATATAGTACACCCACATTTCGCCAGTTATGTTATAGTCCCAATGTAATAGGCGGCGAGCCTATTGGCATCAACCGGGCACAAATCCAGACTCCGTGTTGCTACTGAAAATTACCTAATGGTACCCCAGTAACACTTTGCCCGACCCGGGATTCGAACCCAGGATCGACGAGTGCTCAGGAGTCGCGCTTAGCAACCACTAGACCAACGAGACAGTCCTAAACTATGTAAGGGAGTTAGTTTTTAAAGATATGGATTGATTAAATAGCTCTATAAAACACTTACGCGACTTCTGTTGGGGCTCATTCCGATATTTAACATAAAGTCCGCCATTTTCAAGCACGTGTAAAATCAGAATTAAATTAAATAAATAAAAACGCCATGACGTCATTTCATGCGTCAAAAAACGGTTGAAATGAACTGAAATTAATGAAACACGTCTCTCTTGGGCTAAAATCAATCTCTTGTGTGTTCACAATAGCTGCGATATGCATTAATACGATAAGAAATTACAATAAAAATCAATTAACATCGCTTTCACTAACGAGCTATTAATCGGTAATAATCGAAGCATTGCTTCTATTATTTGAACCGAATATTCGTAATTACTTTGATGAATTGCTTCTTTTGGTAATGTAATGTGTGCTGAAAATAAAATATAATATATTTAATATTTACTTTTTATGATATTTCTAATGCTTATTGGATAGGTACTAATGAACGCGTGATTTAGTTAAATAAAGTAGAAAACTTTCAATATTCATTTGGAGCAGGTTTTTCTTACGATAAATAACTTACATTGGGAGATAAAGGTTTTTTTTAAAATCTGACAACGTATTTTCTTTGACAAAGTTATCAAGCTATTGAAAAATCGGCCCTTTGTCGAGTTTATTAAGTATACAAACTTTAACTCCCTGTTGACCGACCATAACCATTTAGCTACCTTTTTGTTGTTTTTAGTACAGTTCCGTATTACTGGACCGCAACAATTGCGATTGCCTTCGCTTTTATGGTGTTATTGTAGGTATACCTAAAAATGCTAGTACCTATATTTGGATCTTAATAATATCGCTGATATAATGACTATTTAAACATAATATCAAGTATCAACCAATCTAAGACCTCAAGATTGGAGAGATGCGAAATTGATAACATTATAAAATGTCTCGAATTTTATTACCAACAATTAATTGAATTTAGCTGTGCCATTCGCAAACGGCGGTTACATTATTTCTCTCCGGGATTTATTATTTATTTCAAACCTCTTGTGGTATTACCGATTTAATTAATCCATCGTCACCAATACTAGCTACTTATTAGTATCTCGACTGCCTCGTTGGTCTAGTGGTTGCTAAGCGCGACTGCTGAGCATGAGGTCCTGGGTTTTACTTCCAGGTCGGGCAAAGTGTTACTGGGTTTTCCATTTTTAGTATGACATTACGATATTGTTTTTTAAATAAAAATGCAAATGCCAACCCTAAGTTAAGAACACCTGTTAGAAAACTAATCTAATTGGACGAGCTTATTAATTACTACGAGAACGACGCTTTAAGATGCACTATAAATTATAATTAGCAATTTGATTTATTAATACCAACGGAAAAAGTAAATTTCTTGCTTTATAATCATCAGCCCTAAAATAAAATACACTAGAAAAATGCTCTATTTATATTTTATATCGGCATTTTGTCGGCAAAGGAATAGTTTAAGTTTATTTTACTAAGTGAGTGCGTCCTCTCCTCGCAAATATATTGGCACTTGAGGTCCCTTCACCTACGAGTGCCGTACTGAAACTGAGCTCCGTTCAACATGCTGCCTTCTAAAATATTCAGACAACTCGAATTTATTACCAGAAAAATGACATGGCAACATGATTCAGTACTACGAACATAAAGATCTGCAAATATAACGGAACAAGTGGACCAACAGATTCTCTTCTGTTTTGTTTAAGCTGTACTTTAGTTTAAACAAAAGATCGACGAACCTCATTTTAATCATATTTAATCGCTGACCTGGCTAATGCACTATCGGCCTATCGGCGTATTCGTTTAAGCCTAGCCCAATATTAACATTGTACATCACAAAATGAATATAATCCTGAACTATTACAGGAATGAATTTCGTACAAGCAACTATTTGCAGCTCTCGCATGCCTCTTAAATACATATTCGTAAAATAAACGTACATTCACGTGCTTAACCATTTTTCCAGAGTCAGCACCTACAGTCGGGTGGCGAAACAAGTTGAATGCAACGAAGCGTTTTTCCAGGATTTGCAAGCAGCGAGCGAACGTCGAGAAAACGCAGTAGGTACTAACGGTGAAAAACTAACGTTTACCGTTTTAGCAAGAGCGGCGCAAGACGTATTTATTTATGCTTTATTTTTAGCCGTCTATAAAATATTTCTGGTTCGTTTTTTTTTCAGCACATGGAAGAAAATCGATCCTGTAGCCTTGACGTTGTATAATTGTACAGGTTACGAGTGTTCGATCTTTTGGATCATCATTATTAAGCAGCTCTCAATTTTTCATTTGATCTTGAGTGGACTCTTGATTCCGATACCTTACAAAATATCTTAAGCATCAGTTCGTTTTACAAATTAAAGAATATAATTTAATAATGTTGAGAATTGATACTCATAAATCCAGATGCTGCTTATTGTTTTGTTTACTCATATGTTTAACAACTGGCAATTTGATCAAACTATGCCTTATGTACGATGTCTGTTTGGGTCCATTATAGTAGGTATAGATAAACTACTTCCAGTGTCCGTAACTAGAACAGAATATAAAAGAATATTCTGTCTTGTACTCACGAAACAAGACAAACCATAACAATGCGTAAAGAAATACTACAATGGGCGGTATTGTCGGTAAAAGCGATCTCAAGACATCCGTTGTATGGGCAAGACTTATTTGAAAAATATAATACTGAAGGGGTAGTTTGTTGTATACCTTCTAACAAATTGTATAAATAAATTATGAGCGCCATTGGCCTAGCAGACAAGTGCGGTCACCGAGTGGGTTTGGGTTCCCAGGTAAATGAAATGGGTTTTGATGACGAGGTCTTTTGATAAGAACCGGAAGACATTGTTCCAATAAAATGAAATTATACTACATGAGTCTGGCCATCGTTGTTGGGAAAACAGGTATATCTAAATGTTCCTTTCTTTACGTTCTGTTCTGTTTTGGGCTACAAGTAATTTTATTTATTCCGTATATACACGTTGTGGTGCGGGTCCATTCCTATGTCGATTTCTTGTTTTCTGTCATCAATTTTAGATCCGAAAGATAGATGCATCTATATTCATACGCTATATAAAGATAGTAGTAGGTAGACAATAAAATTGATTTATCTAAAGGTGGCGATCATCATCCATAGCCTTTAATATTCCACTCTTAGGTAGATATCCTCCCTTAAATTATGCCATACATAAGTTAATGGTTTTCTAATGTCTCACTCTAACTAATGTTATAAGTGGGAAGAACGATTAAGTTCGTATCACTAAAGTAAGGAACACATTCCCAACGGGAAGCTAACAAACAAGAATTTATCGAAAATGTTAGCGGCATGTATCGGTATTTGAGACCTCTAACCCTCCGATAATCTCAAGTATTCAGTACGACATTAAATTTTGAACATTCTTAGCCATTAGATATATGTTATTAAGCAGAACATTGCTAACTAAAGAAAATGATGTACCTATGATTATTTGTTCAAATCAATTATTGTAAGCTACCTCAGTCACCCATGTGTTATACTCAAATGCATCCTAGTCGCAGTTTGTAAGATGTTCTCTGTATGGCTCTAAATACATCACATTTAAATATAATTACATATCTACTAAAATGGAAGTGATACATCTTTGTAATTTCTTATACAAACGATAAAAAATATTACGATATAATTTGGGCGGTAATTGCAATGAATCTATGCAGCCTTAGCCCAAAACTTATACATGTATAGTGTAAATGATTGTGACAGGTGTCAAACTCGTGGAAGTGTCATCAGCAGCGACTAGACTACAGGCTACTCATGTGTACCCATAGATTCAAGTAGTTCCTACTAACTTACTCTGAGTGTATACCGTACTTACTGATTACTATTATAACTTTAACGATCAATTCATAAACGTCAGCGCTGGAGCTGTTCTCTAATTATCATCGCACGTGTATCGATCGAAGGGATGTAAAGCTGTGGTATTGCATCGCACATTTTGCTAGACCTAAAGAATAGTAGGCTTGTTATTATGTATTTATCACAATTTTGTATTGTACAAACTTATATATTTCAGAGAATACAATATAACATGAAATAAGCACCATTGGCCCGGGGTTGAACCCGCACCGACGAACATAATGAATCCGACTTGTAACCATCAGGGTCAATATTACTTACCAGTTTTCATTTTCATAGAAATAAAAGTAGCTTCAAGAAATAGACCTTGTACTTCGGTTCCTATTGGTATAAACCTTTCTCAATTACCTGTCATACTTTCGACCTAGAAATGAAATAACAGGATTTTCATAACAAATACAATGTTCTTTTTCGACAAAGTAGCAATCAGAGCACATCGGGTAGTAAATAATAAAATATTAATAAAGAGAACAAGTATTTTGCGAAAACGAATAATCATTTCTTGGAAAAACAACGACGGAAATGATATGGGCTTTTATCCCTTCTCCTAATGTAACGGCTTTGAAATTCCTCATCATATTATATATCTCACTTATTTTCATGTCAGTATTATTTGGAAAGTTTACTAAATTATCATATTTCTATATATGCATAGTAAATTAATTGTTAACTTGTATGATAGTTGTCAGTGTCGTACTAAAAATGAGTGTATTATACATAACACGAAGGACCGTACGTATTAGCAATTGACAATTCCATTGCCTGGAATTATCACTTTCTTTGTGAATATTTTAGGTATGACTTAAAATGTGTGAAAGCCCATAAAGGTATCACCAATAAGTTGGTACTGAAGATAATTAGGAGTAGACTAGCCCTGATAGGTAATTGTAAAACTGGGACCAATGTAACCGTATGTATGTTTGCGTAGCATCTACTTCAAGCTACAGAATTCTGTGAACTTTTTTTGCCACGTATGGCAAATATAAAAATATTATGATTATGTAATATTATTATTCATTTTCTTTTTTTCATAATGTATTATGTAGGTACTAGTAATATAATACTAATACTCTACGTATAGAATAGATATATAATAGACAAAAAAAATGTGTTTTTTTTTTCTTTCTCCGTACCTCGAAAAACTGAGTTCTCGGCTTCCCGGTCAGTAAAACACTAACAACCATATGATACATACCTACGCTTACAGGAGTACTCTCAAAACTCCGGGTGTCCGACTAAGCCTGACTAACTTACCATAAACATGTAAATGAATATGAAAATATTTTCATAAAACTAAATAACAAAATTCTTGCCTTGTATTTGCAGGGAAAAATATTAATAAGTAATATAAAATTTCATTTGAGCCCTCGTGATTTTAAAATTCAGGCCGCGTTCACTCCATGAAAATAAAATCAACCGTGAACTTTACATTCAGGAGAGCCCCAAATTTACATTTTACGTAGATAGGACTCTTTATTTTAACTTGGTGAAAAATAATGCAAATCACCTTTTAGGAAATCCCTGCGGCACAATACTGAGAGAATTCTCAAAGTACTTATCTCCATGCCTATTGCCTACGTATATGTTTACTCGTATTCACAGCTAACGAAGCACTTAATGAGTTTTAAGCTGTCGGCGTTTCTAATAATTATTTTTGTTATACAATTTATACAAAATCCTATAATATGTAGAATTCGCAATTTAAGTACTACTACATAAAGTTACAACTAACATAGGTAGGTATCTACATATTATCATAAATATCTTCGTAAAAATACGATGCATAAAATCGTAGCCTATAATGCCGAGATAGTCAAGTGCGCGATTCACGGCAGATAAATAATCCAAATACCTGACTAGCACTAGTCGGCTACGAAGCCGTCTCTAAGGGTGCGAGACCACCGGTGCGCGTGAAAAATTCACTCTGGTCGGCAGGAATGTTATATTTAAGGCGGTGCGCACTGCGGCCCCTTTAAATATTTAGTAACGACCATTGAGACGGAGTGTTACCTTTCCTTGCATGACGGCGACTGTTTGACACCGTTTTTACTAAGCTGTCCCTGCGTAAGTCGCGAGGCCTAACGAGCAAAGTTACTTTATTGTTGATCGCCATTTTTTGTTGATAGGTATATGTCACATAATATATGTTTTTCTTGATGGTAATAATAACGTTTCATTCGTTGATTAAATATATAAGGTAATGGACATTATATCTTTAACGGATTTGGAGTAAGATTATAATTTTGACCTCACTCTCATGGACCTACGAAGTCTCAACCTTATCTCTCCCACTTGCCACGTACTACACTACCCATACGATGGCTCTGTGGTTAGTTTGCACCAGTACCTACCTATCTAGTGCCTGTATAGTCACAGTTTGAACCAACCTATCGATAGAATATGTATCAGCTATTTCGCTGGCAGTCAATAAATAACTGTGAGCGTGTTTTACGTACACGTTTGTAAAGGGTATAAAACGAATGATAGCCAAATGGGGTACTTTGTGGTTTCCATCTGACTTTTACGACGTGTGTATAAAATTCCAATGGCACCAACAAATTGCATACATCTTTATGATATAGTACCAATATACGACCCAATTTTATGAAACAAAAACGATAAAATACCTTTAGGCAAATCTATATAATATTTATCCTCGTATTTTCACCTTCTCAGAAATTTATGGCGTTGTTAAAACATGGTGCGAAAGGCACTGTAAACGTAATTTCAAAGTACATTACTCGTGCCCATTCTTGTTCTTGTAAAATATTACAATGTTTGTGTTGCTTATAACAAGATTTCATAAACGGTGAGAGGGAGGGGCTAACTCAGGCCACATGGCATTACACCTTATTACAATTTTACGTTCAATAAATCAGTACAGCCCCCTTACCATGAACTCTTAAAGCAGGACAGTTTACGATGTTGAAGCGAGACGCCGCTACGTGCAGTGGAACACTGCGCCTCGCTTCCATAACGTAAACTGTCCTACTTTAAGAGCTCATGGTAAGGCAACTGTGCTTCTGTTTGACCTAACCGAAATAACAGGTGTTGATATTATAAAAGCTAAGCCCACGCTTTATTTTATACACGTGACAAAAAGGCTTTAATTTTATGGCTATATTATCAACTGGCTGCGCCCCGCGGTGTTACCCGCTACATTTTTTATTTTTCGGGATAAAAACTAACCTATGTGTTAATCTAGGGTGTCAGCTCCATATGAAATTTCATTAAAATGCAACTAGTAGTTTTTACGTGAAAGAGTAACAAACATCCATCCATACTTACAAACTTTCGCGTTTATAATATTAGTAGGGATTTGCCAGAATACGTATCAATTTTTGAACTCCTAATACCTAGAATTGACCGCCAGAAAAATCTATCGTACTACTTTCTATTTCGGTAAGATCTGGAATCAGGATCTAAAACCGTCGGACATTAGAAATTTACTATCAAGCGGGCGTAATTAAACATTAAACAATTCCGTTTTACATTTTCCGGGTAAAGATAAAACCAGAATTGCACGTTTTCAAAGTGACATGAAATTTTTATGGAGAGAATTATTTTTAAATCCCCTATAAAAACTTGATGAGATTAAAATTTAAATGTTCCCGGATTTTTCGTGCACACTACGGAGCGGGAGTGTGGGGCGTACAGCGTGTGCCTAAACTCAATCATGCGAGTTATTGGGCGCCGACCTGTGCCCTAATATGGGATCGCCCTCAGACCTGCCCACTGAGGTAAGAAACTGTTGAAAATAATACATTTTGATCGGGAAACGGACGTGTCTTGTCTTCACATACTCGTATAATAACAGTGCACAGCTAATTACTTTCTCACTTATGTTATTAAGACCTTTCTAATCATCACATTAGTATGAAATGCATTAGGTAGGTATCTATATACGAATATAAACATTTGTGGGATAAAACACAAGTAAGTGTAAATCTAATCTATTGGATAATTAAGCTAGTAAAACTAAGTTACATTAGTATGCAGAATAGCTGAAAACCTGCAAAATTTTATATATTAGCAGGTATTATTAAACCTTAGTATAAAGCTAATGTAAACAGCTGTGGAAAGAGAAGTACCAATAAAAGAGAAGTAACAATGCGTAAAGAAATACTACAATGGGCGGTATTGTCGGTAAAAGCGATCTCAAGACATCCGTTCTATGGGCAAGACTTATTTGAAAAATATAATACTGAAGGGGTAGTTTGTTGTATACCTTCTGACAAATTGTATAAATAAATTATGAGCACCATTGGCCTAGCAGACAAGTGCGGTCACCGAGAGGGTTTGGGTTCCCAGGTAAATGAAATGGGTTTTGATGACGAGGTCTTTTGATAAGAACCGGAAGACATTGTTCCAATCAAATGAAATTATACTACATGAGTCTGGCCATCGTTGTTGGGAAAACAGGTATATCTAAATGTTCCTTTCTTTACGTTCCGTTCCGTTTTGGGCTAGAAGTAATTTTATTAATTCCGTATATACACGTTGTGGTGCGGGTCCATTCCTATGTCGATTTCTTGTTTTCTGTCATCAATTTTAGATCCGAAAGATAGATGCATCTATATTCATACGCTATATAAAGATAGCGGTAGTAGGTAGACAATAAAATTGATTTATCTAAAGGTGGCGATCATCATCCATAGCCTTTAATATTCCACTCTTAGGTAGATATTCTCCCTAAAATTATGCCATACATAAGCTAATGGTTTTCCAATGTCACTTTCTTACTAATGTTATAAGTGGGAAGAACGATTAAGTTCGTATCACTAAAGTAAGGAACACATTCCCAACGGGAAGCTAACAAACAAGAATTTATCGAAAATGTTAGCGGCATGTATCGGTATTTGAGACGTCTAACCCTCCGATAATCTCAAGTATTCAGTACGACATGAAATTTTGAACATTCGTTGCCATTAGATATACCTATGTTATTAAGCAGAACATTGCTAACTAAAGAAAATGATGTACCTATGATTATTTGTTCAAATCAATTATTGTCAGCTACCTCAGTCACCCATGTGTTATACTCAAATGCATCCTAGTCGCACTTTGTAAGATGTTCTCTGTATGGCTCTAAATACATCACATTTAAATGTTATTACATATCTACTAAAATGAAAGTGATACCATCTTTGTAATTTCTTATACAAACGATAAAAAATATTACGATATAATTTGGGCGGTAGTTGCAATGAATCTATGCAGCCTTAGCCCACAACTTATACATGTATAGTGTAAACGATTGTGACAGATGTCAAACTCGTGGAGGTGTCGTCAGCAGCGACTAGGCTATATGCTACTCATGTCTACCCATAGATTTTGTATCCAAGTAGTTCCTACTAACTTACTCTGAGTGTATACCGTACTTACTGATTACTATTATAACTTTAACGATCAATTCATAAACGTCAGCGCTGGAGCTGTTCTCTAATTATCATCGCACGTGTATCGATCGAAGGGATGTAAAGCTGTGGTATTGCATCGCACATTTTGCTAGACCTAAAGAATAGTAGGCTTGTTATTATGTATTTATCACAATTTTGTATTGTACAAACTTATATATTTAAGAGAATACAATATAACATGAAATAAGCCACATTGGCCCCGGGGTTAAACCCGCACGACGAACATAATGAATCCGACTTGTAACCATCAGGGTCAATATTACTTACCAGTTTTCTTTTTCATAGAAATACAAGTAGCTTCAAGAAATAGACCTTGTACTTTGGTTCCTATTGGTATAAACCTTTCTCAATTACCTGTCATACTTTCGACCTAGAAATGAAATAACAGGATTTTCATAACAAATACAATGTTCTTTTTCGACAAAGTAGCAATCAGAGCACATCGGGTAGTAAATAATAAAATATTAATAAAGAGAACAAGTATTTTGCGAAAACGAATAATCATTTCTTGGAAAAACAACGACGGAAATGATATGGGCTTTTATCCCTTCTCCTAATGTAACGGCTTTGAAATTCCTCATCATATTATATACCTATCTCACTTATTTTCAGAGGCACCAGTATTTTTTGGAAACTTTACTAAATTATTATATTTGTATGTATGCATATTCAATTAATTGTTAAGTTGTATGATAGTTGTCAGTGTCGTTCTTAAAATTAGTGTATTATACATAACACGAAGGACCGTACGTAATAGCAATTGACAATTCCATTGCCTAGAATTATCACTTTCTTTGTGAATATTTTAGGTATGACTTAAAAAGTGTGAATGCCCATAAAGGTATCCCCAATAAGTTGGTACTGAAGATTAGGAGTAGACTGGCCCTGGCCCCTGATAGGTAATTGTAAAACTGGGACCAATGTAACCGTATGTATGTTTGCGTAGCATCTACTTCGAGCTACAGAATTCTGTGAACTTTTTTTGCCACGTATGGTAAATATAAAAATATTATGATTATGTAATATTATTATTCATTTTCTTTTTTTCATAATGTATTATGTAGGTAGGTACTGGTAATATAATAAGTACTAATACTGTACGTATAGAATAGATATATACCTAATAGACAAATATGTAGATTTTTTTTTCTTTCTCCGTACCTCGAAAAACAGAGTTCTCGGCTTCCCGGTCAGTAAAACACTAACAACCATAATATGATACATACGCTTACAGGAGTACTCTCAAAGAACTCCGGGTGTCCGACTAAGCCTGACTAACTTACCATAAACATGTAAATGAATATGAAAATATTTTCATAAAACTAAATAACAAAATTCTTGCCTTGTATTTGCAGGGAAAAATATTAATAAGTAATATAAAATTTCATTTGAGCCCTCGTGATTTTAAAATTCAGGCCGCGTTCACTCCATGAAAATAAAATCAACCGTGAACTTTACATTCAGGAGAGCCCCAAATTTACATTTTACGTAGATAGGACTCTTTATTTTAACTTGGTGAAAAATAATGCAAATCACCTTTTAGGAAATCCCTGCGGCACAATACTGAGAGAATTCTCAAAGTACTTATCTCCATGCCTATTGCCTACGTATATGTTTACTCGTATTCACAGCTAACGAAGCACTTAATGAGTTTTAAGCTGTCGGCGTTTCTAATAATTATTTTTGTTATACAATTTATACAAAATCCTATAATATGTAGAATTCGCAATTTAAGTACTACTACATAAAGTTACAACTAACATAGGTAGGTATCTACATATTATCATAAATATCTTCGTAAAAATACGATGCATAAAATCGTAGCCTATAATGCCGAGATAGTCAAGTGCGCGATTCACGGCAGATAAATAATCCAAATACCTGACTAGCACTAGTCGGCTACGAAGCCGTCTCTAAGGGTGCGAGACCACCGGTGCGCGTGAAAAATTCACTCTGGTCGGCAGGAATGTTATATTTAAGGCGGTGCGCACTGCGGCCCCTTTAAATATTTAGTAACGACCATTGAGACGGAGTGTTACCTTTCCTTGCATGACGGCGACTGTTTGACACCGTTTTTACTAAGCTGTCCCTGCGTACGTCGCGAGGCCTAACGAGCAAAGTTACTTTATTGTTGATCGCCATTTTTTGTTGATAGGTATATGTCACATAATATGTGTTTTTCTTGATGGTAATAATAACGTTTCATTCGTTGATTAAATATATAAGGTAATGGACATTATATCTTTAACGGATTTGGAGTAAGATTATAATTTTGACCTCACTCTCATGGACCTACGAAGTCTCAACCTTATCTCTCCCACTTGCCACGTACTACACTACCCATACGATGGCTCTGTGGTTAGTTTGCACCAGTACCTACCTATCTAGTGCCTGTATAGTCACAGTTTGAACCAACCTATCGATAGAATATGTATCAGCTATTTCGCTGGCAGTCAATAAATAACTGTGAGCGTGTTTTACGTACACGTTTGTAAAGGGTATAAAACGAATGATAGCCAAATGGGGTACTTTGTGGTTTCCATCTGACTTTTACGACGTGTGTATAAAATTCCAATGGCACCAACAAATTGCATACATCTTTATGATATAGTACCAATATACGACCCAATTTTATGAAACAAAAACGATAAAATACCTTTAGGCAAATCTATATAATATTTATCCTCGTATTTTCACCTTCTCAGAAATTTATGGCGTTGTTAAAACATGGTGCGAAAGGCACTGTAAACGTAATTTCAAAGTACATTACTCGTGCCCATTCTTGTTCTTGTAAAATATTACAATGTTTGTGTTGCTTATTACAAGATTTCATAAACGGTGAGAGGGAGGGGCTAACTCAGGCCACATGGCATTACACCTTATTACAATTTTACGTTCAATAAATCAGTACAGCCCCCTTACCATGAACTCTTAAAGCAGGACAGTTTACGATGTTGAAGCGAGACGCCGCTACGTGCAGTGGAACACTGCGCCTCGCTTCCATAACGTAAACTGTCCTACTTTAAGAGCTCATGGTAAGGCAACTGTGCTTCTGTTTGACCTAACCGAAATAACAGGTGTTGATATTATAAAAGCTAAGCCCACGCTTTATTTCATACACGTGACAAAAAGGCTTTAATTTTATGGCTATATTATCAACTGGCTGCGCCCCGCGGTGTTACCCGCTACATTTTTTATTTTTCGGGATAAAAACTAACCTATGTGTTAATCTAGGGTGTCAGCTCCATATGAAATTTCATTAAAATGCAACTAGTAGTTTTTACGTGAAAGAGTAACAAACATCCATCCATACTTACAAACTTTCGCGTTTATAATATTAGTAGGGATTTGCCAGAATACGTATCAATTTTTGAACTCCTAATACCTAGAATTGACCGCCAGAAAAATCTATCGTACTACTTTCTATTTCGGTAAGATCTGGAATCAGGATCTAAAACCGTCGGACATTAGAAATTTACTATCAAGCGGGCGTAATTAAACATTAAACAATTCCGTTTTACATTTTCCGGGTAAAGATAAAACCAGAATTGCACGTTTTCAAAGTGACATGAAATTTTTATGGAGAGAATTATTTTTAAATCCCCTATAAAAACTTGATGAGATTAAAATTTAAATGTTCCCGGATTTTTCGTGCACACTACGGAGCGGGAGTGTGGGGCGTACAGCGTGTGCCTAAACTCAATCATGCGAGTTATTGGGCGCCGACCTGTGCCCTAATATGGGATCGCCCTCAGACCTGCCCACTGAGGTAAGAAACTGTTGAAAATAATACATTTTGATCGGGAAACGGACGTGTCTTGTCTTCACATACTCGTATAATAACAGTGCACAGCTAATTACTTTCTCACTTATGTTATTAAGACCTTTCTAATCATCACATTAGTATGAAATGCATTAGGTAGGTATCTATATACGAATATAAACATTTGTGGGATAAAACACAAGTAAGTGTAAATCTAATCTATTGGATAATTAAGCTAGTAAAACTAAGTTACATTAGTATGCAGAATAGCTGAAAACCTGCAAAATTTTATATATTAGCAGGTATTATTAAACCTTAGTATAAAGCTAATGTAAACAGCTGTGGAAAGAGAAGTAAATCCCTTAATGCGGCCAGAGGTTGTCAATATATTTAAAGGGAGAGTCGAGGTTATGTTAATTAATGACAGAGGAGGTTGTCCACAATCTCCCCGCCAAACATCGTGCGTACAAATTATCTACATAAAGGATAATCTCGGGCCAAGCGGACCGCAGCAACGAAATCCTCCGCCGAGAGAAACCGTCTACGTCGAACCAGCATCCCTCTTTAGTATTTCCGCACATCAGATAAGCTTGCCCATCAAAACTGTAATCATTTTTATGAAAAGAATTTCATATCTGATGACGAATATGACAGTAGGTATTTATCTGCCGCATCGCATATAAAACGAAACTCGTTAACTGGGATATCTTCAATCTTAACAAACTCTGAGGAGTACCTAAATTAAGAGATATCATTGTTGTCATATTTTTACTTACCAATTTGCCGACTCACATCTGTACAAAATATTAATAGAATTCCATAAAATAAATTCATTTTCACTAATACTATAATAAAAAAATTAGGTTTAAATAATTTCCATAGCATTTCGCACTAACGTAGTAGAGGACGAAATTTTATTAACAATTTGTTCACTGTACCGAAGTTATGTCCGATGAAAAATGCATCCAGTATCGTACCATGCCGTCGCTTGATTAAATAACAGTGTGCCCGATGCATATCGGCTGATGACCGGATGGCCGGCGGTATTACATTTTACGTGAGCGCTGCGGGCGCCGGAAAATTCATCCGAAACCGGCACGGTCACTAGCCGGGTAACTAAACAGAGCGCTCGAGGCACACTTCAAAGATAATTTGGATTTCTGTTCAGGAATATTGAATAGTTAGTAATTAAATCCATTTTCCAAGAACAGCAAACGAGGTTTATTAACAGAGAGTAAATAGAAGCGAGTTACTATGTTATTATCTCGAAAAACGAAACAACGCTACTGGCGCTACTTTGTTTATAGTAAATGCCATTATAGGTAATGCGAATTATAAACTTGTTAAAAGCTTAGGAGAATTAAATATTAATTCTTAAATCCAAATTGAAACATTTAGTAGGTACCTACCTACCACACAGGTTTTTCATAAAAATAGGCCATCCGCGCTAACACATTAGTTGCCTTGTCCAAGTTCTGCATCTTTATACGGAACCTCGAAGTTTTTATGTGAGCAGAACATTTGCCGAAAAGATTAATGGTTACCAATAGCTGAGTAATTGGTCTCACCTGATCTATCCATTATTTCTAGAAAACAGATGGCTATTTCTAAACACTAAAAATCTGGGTGAAATACATACCTAAAGTCTTAGCAGAAATCGTTTCATTTATACAAAGTACCAGTCTTTAGCTAAACATGTCCTTTAATAGAACATTTAAAAAAGGAATCCAGTCTAGCCGAGCAGTGCGCATTATTGGCTTCAGTTTCAACTAAAAGTAGGTATCACAAAGCAGCTTACGAGGTAGCCACCCGTAGCAACTTTTACCTTTAAAAGAATAAACCAAATCACATTTCAAACCAAACTTTTCCTTTAAAACTTTTTAAATGTGTAAAGTTCAATGCTGGTTGTCAAACAAATAGGTGTTCTGTAAAAGTAGATACGATATTTACCGGTACCTACTCGGTGACTGCATTGGAAGGGACTTTTTTATCGCTACTCAATTTACTTGATACCGCTGCTAGGCAGAAACCGATCGAAATCGAAATCTGGTTTTATATCCGCACGGGCAAAATATTCTCATGTCCTTCTAATAATATTTGTTCCAGATTTTCCCCACAAACCAAGAAATATTTATCTTCCCTTGGCCTTAGGCATATTTAGGTAGTGCTCATGACACTATACCTTCGCTTTCTGTAAGTAGGTGGGTACTAACAAATTACTAATTTATACTTAAAAATCAAGATTAGGTACTTGCATGTACCACTAAATTCAATCCCTACTTAATATTATAAACGCGAAAGTTTGTAAGTATGGATGGATGTTTGTTACTCTCACGTAAAAACTACTGAATGGATTTTAATTAAATTTCATATGGAGGTAGCTGACACCCTGGATTAACATATAGGCTACTTTTATCCCGAAAAAATGTTGCGGGTAACACCGCAGAGCGCAGCTGGTCTTCCAAAAAAGAGTATGTAACTAGGTATTGTGCAGCGGAAGAACTTTCATTCTGTTAGTACGAACTTACGAAGTACGAACTTCATATTCTAAAACCGTGAAGGTTTCAGAATAGGATGTTCCCGCTTTATATATAGCCAGCCAACAGCAATGACATAGCTAACATCTCGTTGAGCATGCAATTTGCACAAGTTGCGACCTGCAGCGGTTAATACATAAGCACGATTGCATACGAAGCTAGTGTTATTGTGGTAATTGCGGTTATAAACGGTGAACTGATTAGTTTTTGGTCACTAACTGTTGTTTGTTGATCTTTACATTGCTACATAACTGTTATGTTCTACTATTACTTGTAATAACGGTAACATTAATTACTCACTGAGGTATACCGTGTGCCTAAATAACGACTACTTACGACTTATGCCTAGATGTTTGTGAAACAGAAGGCTAAAGGTTGACCAGAAAAGCTCCCCACTTAGCCTCTAGCAAATTGTGCCTTAAAACATTTTATTCGCAGACGAGGAAAAGAAACAGAATCTTAGTTTTAAATAAAAGCGCTGCGAGCACTTAAGTTTGCCACACGCTATTTTAACAATAGGTACTCATCGCTACGAGTAATTTACGAAATAAACTTTCTCAAGTTAGGGTTTACAAATCCCACAACAAGCTTAAAGTTTGCAACTCAACAGATGCAGATGAGACGTGATTAATCACGTTGTCGACGTAGTTTGGCAATATATTTATTATTTACATAATTACCTATGTACCTATACCTAAGTATAACCTACCCAAATAATGACTAATCATTATCATAATCATCATTATCCAAATTAGCCTAATAATTATGAACCCGTGTTGTAACTGAAATCACGGCTGAATATCATAGTCCTTGAATTTGTTCAATATTTTATTATAACTTTATCAGAGGTTGATTTTATTACTAAACTTTCTAACATTGGGTGGGTACCTATTCCGAGGTTTTTGCCGGTAAAAGTCCGGAACACGCGCTCTTCTGTCCGGCAGATCACGAAGTCGATTAGGAAAATTACACACCCTGAACAAAAAACTCGTATTGTCAAATTAGAAGATACCACAGTAAAACTGTACCAATATTATTTAATTTGTCTAAGGTATATCATAGGTACTTTGCTGCCTAATACCATGCACTAAACAGCCATTGAATAAAAACATTGCATGTCCTTATAGCCCCTCGAATATTTTATAATGCTTGTTAAAAAAATACAAAATTAGGAAACTTAATATTAGGCAGATTAAGTGAATTTTACTGAAATGGCTAAACAGCCTTAACTATAATGCTGTAGTAAGTATTATAAAACAATACATCGATTTGGAACTTAGACACACACGCACGTTTGTTCTGTATTCTGAGACACGCACGTAATAATATGCTTTAGGTACTTGTTAGGAGTCGTTTATTTTATTTTTTCAATTTTCTTTCCTTTTTTTGTTATATTTTAGTACTTTTACTATTTAAATCTAAAGGAAATAAACTGGTTTCTGTAATATGTTTTATTACTTATTACTAGCGCTGGAGTCAGCGAAATCTGTAAATGTATGTACAGGAAACTCAGAGTAATGACTAAAGCATAGAGGGAGCGTTGCTTCCAGCAATACTGTACACTTTTTTTGCCTCGGTAGTGATGTGCCGTATTTGGTAAGTCGAAGTATCGAAATAAATTTAGTTCTTGACAGAAAATGTACTTCTATTGAATGTACGTTATTTTCACGTTGTATAAAACATACATCACCAAGGCATCAATATAAATTTAGTCCCAAATTTAAGAATTATCCAGTAAGGGTTTAAATTACAACAAATACGTGATTCGTTGACTTAAAGATTTATATTGCAACACAGGTCCACCAATCACTGTACTTGATTTGAAACATTTGATAAATTAATGGCTAATCTTTATGTTGGTCCTTTAGAACCTGGGAGCAAAAGTAAAAACACATATAAATTTAGTAATTTTTTAATAAATAGAAACAATATATATTTTTTTTATAATCTAGCTGTGCCCCGCGATTTCACCCGCGTCAATAAGTGTCGTTACCGATGTCTTTGTAGTTATTCTGTATTATTAGGGTTTTATAGCCAAATGGCAAAAACAGCGGCTATGCTTAGTCCATCTATTTCTAGCTCTTGTAAGCACTTTACACCAGTTCTCTTTCATTTGGAGGCATACTGTAAAATAAAACGATATTTGCTATAATTTAATGACATAAAATTAATTATCGTATCGAATAGTATCGATGAAAAATATCTACTTCACTAGCATGACATAACCTCACAAATAAACAAACTACTTTATTGTTAAATTAATTCGTTAACACAATATAATTCGTAAAAAAGATAGTCTGAAGGGATCATCATCAATCTAATGTGTATGTATAAGTGATAGTATACAAAAATTACGCGTGATTTTATAAGAAAATTGCATAAAAACACTTACCCATGAAATCTTACAAATTCATTGTTATCTTTCCGTGATGAATGTGATTTACACGATAAAACAAAACTAACCATATTAAACGCTTATTTATGTCTTTCCTGTCCTTTGCACCTTTTGTACACAATCAAGTTGCTTATATTATGCAAATAATTATATTATTTTTAAAATAAACAATGACCACCAAGGACTGACATTCACTACGTATAATACGACTAAATCAAATACTTTGTACTGTTAACCCTTTGACCGCCAAAGACGCTTTAAAGCGTCATTCAATAACTTGATCGAGACGCCAATGACGTCTTAAAGCGTCCATCGCATTTCAACTTTTAATGACGAATAAAACTTAGCTAATGTTAATTTTCTGAATCAGGAATATTTAAAACTCTTCATATTGACTTCGACTACTATAATTATGCATTAAAACATTGAGCTATAGTATAATTGGACACGTAATACTAAAAATTAACTCATCAAAAAATTTACTTATATAGTTACACTCACACCGCCAACGACGCCTTAAAGCGTCGACTAGTGTTGTGACTACCCTCGAATGAAAAAAATAATAATACATAATAGGTCGGTAGTTTCAAAAATGGTGCCAGTCAAGATTTTTACGTCATATATTATTTTACACTAACTGTCGAAAGCGAGGCGTGTAAACGGCTCTGTGTATTTTTGGTTGACAAGCATATTATTATTACTGTTTCCGCATAAATTTGAAGCTGCGTTTTGAACCGTAATGGAGAAGAAGACTGGTAAGTTTACGTTATTTTTCTTTGATTTACATTTTTTTTTTAAATTGATAGTAAAAATATAATTAGCATACAGTATGTACCGCATTTGCTTGAAAAATTATTATTCCTCGAGTCAAAATATTTAATAATTTTGAAATAGTGGCCCACCATTCGAATGTCGATACATCAAAAGTGATAATAGGTATTATAAATAAAATTCCTAACTCTAAGACTACTCAAGTATAGCCAACATGTGTAACGTATTAATTAAACATAATTTTACGAAAAAATATATATTATTATTTGTATCGCTTACTGATTTTACACAGATTTGAAGCGCCCAAGAGAGCAATCGCCGAGCATCCTACCCCAAGTTGCTCAAACACAAGCCAAACATAAGCCCACATCAGCTGCAACTTCTCAACATACTAATATTGAAAAAAATATCACAAGCCCATGTTTAGAATGTAACAAATATGAACGTGATGATAAAAGGAACTACTATTATTGTCAATTACTAAATGAAGAATTCAAGTACATTAAACCGTGTATTCGTTCACGTTGCTACATAAAAATGTTGAATTTTTTAGAACATGCAAAGAACACTCACTTTGACGAAATAAACATAGATTTATCAGACACAGAGAAACAGTAGGTTTCGATATGTTTGAAGATGAAAAAATAAAGAATATTCTTAATACAGTTTTTTTTTTCAATATAATATAATATTTATTATTTAACATAGTGCCTACTTTCTAATTCTAACTAATATGTATTAAGTAGGTATATTTGTTTGCAGTACCTACATACATTGATCTATAAATATAATTTATTTACCTAGGTACTTAGTTTCCTTGTAACATTATAGTTTTCCCTTTACTTAAATAAACATCGACAACTTATTCGAACATTACTAATAATCACACATTTTTCTATGTCGTGAACGCCGTTGACGACTTAAAGCGTCCGCCTATGACGTCACAAGCGAGAACGTTGGTTGTTATAGTGTTGGGATTTGACGGTAGGAAAAAATAACATTTTATCGATGTACCCTCAAGACAAATTATTATTATAACTGCAATAAGTATTTCACTAGCAGATCGTTTTGTGTTACGCGTTTTTATTAAAGATAAATATGGATCACGAGGAGCTCCTTCGTATTTTAGAAGGTGTCGATGATGGAATCGGAATTGAATCTGCATCTGACAGTGAAATTGAAGATGAATTTGAGGTGAGTCATTTCTAAGTTCACAAACCTACTTCTAACATTACAAGTTATACTCCGCTGAGATTGGACGGCATGCCCGAAATTTAGTTTAGCGTTTTTTAGCTCCCTTACGCCCTGTGTCACGGAGTACTCTAAGAATTACGGGTACAAATTACACTCGGACAGAAACACAAATGTGTGTGTTATGTGGGAATAACGACCTAAACTATTCGACTACCGAGGCTGTCCATAATAAATCATAATAAAATCGTTTATTAACTTTAAATGATAATTATGAATATCCATTACTATGGATATTCATAATTATCATTTAAAGTTTACTGTCTAAGGACTACTGTCCTTAATAATTAATTTTAATTGATATTCATTTATCTTTTTTAGGCTGTACTAACTGAGAACCTCCCAGCATCAAATCCTCCAAATGTTCAGGATGAAAGTGATGTAGTTGAGAACATACCAGGACCACCTCCTATTCAATGGACAAGACAACCATTTGGAATAGAAACTCCTTTTTTTGATGACTTTGGTAGTGGTATTTCACCTTCATTAAACTTAACATCATCGTCAAACGAATTAGCAGTTTTTGAGAAGTTCGTGGACGAAGAGTTAATAAAAACAATAATACGCTACACTAATCAGTATCATCGCTACTTCATACTAAACACGGATTTGAGGAACCACTCGAGGCTGCAGACTTGGAAAGATGTAACCGTTCCAGAAATGTATATATTTTTGGCTATTACTATGTTAATGACTAGAAACAGTCGCTTAACGATTGAAGAGCATTGGTCAACAAATCCGCTATTGAATTCTCCAATTTACACAACTCTAATGAGTAGAAATCGTTATACGACAATATTAGGAATGTTGCATTTTTCTGAACCAAGACCAAGGCATGCCAATGACCTAATATTGTCAAAGATAATAACAGTGGTAGATGACGCAAGACAAAAATTTCAATCTAATTTTATTCCGTACAAGAAGCTATGTATTGATGAAAGTATTGTTCCATTTAAAGGAAGGTTAATTATCAAACAATATATACCTAATAAGCGTAATCGATTCGGCATTAAACTGTTTGTCTTATGTGATGTAGAAACGAGAATTATATTGGATTTTATCATATATACTGGTTTAGAAACTGAAATAATACGCGATGCAGACCTAGGTGTAAGTGGATCAATAGTTATTACCTTTTTACAAAAATATTACTTTTCGAATAGACAAATTTATATGGACAACTGGTACAGCAGCCCCAAATTATTTATTTCTTTATTAAATCGAAATATAGGTGCTTGTGGAACTGTAAAACGTAATCGCAAAGAAATGCCTGAATTCAAGAAACTGAAAAAAGGCGAGAGGGATGTGAAATATGCTCCCAATATAATGGCTCTAAAATGGCACGACAAAAAAGATGTGTACATGATCACTACTATGCATAAAGATCAAATGGGACCTACTGAAAAAATTGATCGGTCCACAGGTTTACCAAAAATGAAACCCGAATGTGTTATAGATTACAACGAACACATGGGAATCATTGACTTGAATGACATGATGTTAAGTTCTTTACACAGTATTCGAAAAGTGACGAAATGGTACAAAAAGTTATTTTTTCATATAATTGACCTCTATTTGCTAAACGGTTACAACTACTACAAAGTTTTGCAAGACAACAAAACACTACGTTTTGCCAAGTACCAACTGGCAGTCGTAACACAAATTATCCAAAAGTACGCAGGAGACAAGACCTTACCGATGACTTCACGAAATGTAGACCAACCATTACGATTAATAGGAAATGCGGCACGCCACATGCCAGCATATTTACCGGATTCGAAAAAATTACGTTGTAAATTATGTAGTAATTTGAAACGCAAAAGGCGAGATACAAGATTTTGGTGTGAAATTTGTAAAGTGCCTCTTTGTGTTACATGTTTTCGTGAGTATCATGAAATAAAAATATTGCACTAACGCATAACTTATTGTCATACTTTGATTATAATAAATATCGACAACTATTAATAAATCTATCATCACATCACTGTCTATGTTACGTTTTTATGACAAAATTACCCCTCTCCTTCGCCATTGACGCTTTAAAGCGTCGACTAGTTACGGGAAAATAGGGTAATGTGTTATTTTTATATGCAAAATCAATATTTACAGAGGCATATACATATACACTAATGTAAGGTATTTGATCATAAACTAAATCTTCAATGGTAAAAGTATTATTTTATTTGTAAACCGTGTACACAAGCACAATGTATCGATGTTTTATCGATTCAAAGGTTTTTTTTTATCGGTCTAAGGGTTAATAATGATAAACTAAATATTTTTTTATTTCATTATTAGTAAAACTTCAGTTGTATAAGCATTATTTTATTTGTAAACTATGCACAAACAAAATGTATCGATGTTTTATCGGTTTGCGTTTCCCATCACTATTTTTTTATAGGTATAATACAACGAATTTATTGCTTGGCGTCGGGAGCACGGTTTTTCGTTATTAGCGTGGCGGTCAAAGGGTTAACCGTGTAGAACCATTCTACTAAGCAACTATGTGCTTTTTTAATTGGTCGTGTAGTAAGAGACCAATTATGACCGTTTGACAATTTCGGAATGTACATTTAGTTTTAAGCATATATGAGTCCATATATGTTTGTCTCTTTTATATATATAATCTGCGTCATAAGAGAGAGGAGATTGGATTTATCGTAATTTGTGTCTAATTTGTTCGCTCTCTCTATGCTTTAGTAATTACTCTGAGACAGGAAATATGTCAATAAAGCTTGTTTATTGTTTTTAATTTGATTGTTTACTCAGTGGTTAGTTTACTAATAAAATTAGACTACAGGTAAGTAGTAGTTCTTATGTACAAGTAGCGCCATCTATTATAATTTTGTTGACTAAAAACCTATACCAGAAACCTAACTTATTCCGAAAGTTTACAACCTGAATAGGGGAATTATAATTATGGTATAGCCCTTAGGCACAAAAAACTCACTACTAAGCAAGCAAAATTTAGGTGTTGTGGTTTTTGCACTTTTCTACTTGTGGTTATTATTATTTTACCTTCATATTGTCTTTATATATAAGAAAGGCTTTCTAGTTTAAATGATAAAGAAGGTAAATAAATAAACAAAATAATATTAAATCTTAAATTTATTGTTTCTTAGCTAATTCTTCTAAGGCTGAAGCTATCCTGTAATAAAATAAACTTGAAATAACCATAGGTAGTGTTATTAAACATTTTAGGAATGATGGAAGATGCTATTTATACCTTGAAAGTACTTCAATTTTTTGTATCTTATATTCTCTATCAAATTCTAGTTTGTCCCTTTCTATTTTTATTATTTCTTCATCAAAGGATGCTGTAAAATAATGTACAAATATTGTTAGATTATTTTACATAACACTATGAGAATAATATCAAAATATAATATGGCATTGTACCATATCTTTTCTTTGGAGGAACATAATTGTCACTGTCTATGTTCTGTGTGGTATCACCACTGCCCTCCGAGCCCGGTCCCACACTGGTGTCAGACAATGATTGTTGTTGTTTTAAAGCTCTTTTCTTTGTATTTGATTTAAGGTCACGCCATGTCTGAAAAATAAAAATTTACGTAGTCTCATAATTACTTTTAACTACTGTTAAAGTAAGATTAGCAAAGTTTTGTTATTACTACATAAAGCCTTAACAAATAACACTTAATTATGGCACAAAAGGTATTAACCCTTTTCAATCTTAGCCAGTGAGCTAGGATCCTTAATAAAATATACTGACACTATTACCAACTATATACGATTTTGAATGTATAAAGTTTTTGCCTGTTTCCATTTATCAACAGATTTGACAGCTCCACCCATAGAATTAAGTGTGGTTGTAAGGTCTCGCCATTGTGACTCCAAATCTTCTCTTTCAAGGCCCGAATTTAGGAGGCCTTTAGCTACGTCTGAATGTTCTTGCATGAAATCCATCAACGCTGTAACTTGGGCAGCTGTTGCATGCCGCTTAGCCGAATCCATTATTCTATAAGTACCTCAAGAAAATTAGAACAAATTTAAAGCGTCAGCATTAATCAAAATAATACATAATCTTTATTATTATTTAAGCTTACCGATTCTAAGTACTAGTTTTTACTACTTAGTCTAGGAATAATGAAATAATTATGGCATGCTCCTGTAAAATATGATCGTATAGGAATCATCAGCTAGATATTTGAGTAGTTTATTATTATAGGAAACACTCATACAGTGTACACTTTTAAAAATATTCTATTCTATTCTATTTATTTATAAACATTAACTTGAAAATAGCAAAATATTGCAACTGTCAAAATGCAAGTAGGTAAAATCACTTATGGTGGGCTGTTTATAAAGATGTAACTGCGCTAAAAAAAGATGTTTATTCTTGGACGCAGTTTTGAAAATAAGTATGACTGTAAGTATCTTATTTTTATTACTAGCAGATAAAGTATGAGGGGATTTTTTGTTATATCTCAGACAAATAATGCTAGATATATATCTTCTTTATGTCCGATAGATTTCAATTCAATACCTGAATAACTTGTCGTTGATCATTTCCAACATTATTTAAAGATATTATTACCTTTACACTAGTAAAAATATTTTAATATATCCCATATTACAATGTGTAAAAAGCATTGTAAACGTTATATATAATGTCAGACTGTCACTTGTCAAGTGTAACAGCTGTAACTTGGAAGTGTCAATTCATTAATTCAATGTCAAAAAGTCAGCCGATCAGCCAAAATCGGCTAACATAACAATCTAACAATATTTTGCTCTTTGTTAGTCTTTGTGGCTTAATTGACATGCAGCAACTTGGTTGAGTTGGTCATAGATTAGAATAAACAGCAAATGCACTGTCTATAAATATGGTATTGTGGTGTTGGGTAAGTAAACCATTACACAATGTAGTTTCTCAAAGAATAGCTGTTAATTCAGAACAGATATGACTGATAGATCACATTATTTTCAGGGTGCTAACTCACATGGTCAATTAGGCTTAGGTCTAGTAAGTGAACAAGTAGAAAAGCCGGCCAAAGTAGAGTTACATTTATATGATTATAACATACAACAAATTGCTTGTGGAGGGGGCCATACTCTTCTTTTAGACAGTGAAGGAAAACTTTATTCTTGTGGCTGGAATAACAAACTCCAATCAGCAAGTAACGAAGAAGTTAATAGTTTTCAGAGGACATGGAAGTTAAGTGGTATAACCTTCACAAATATAGCATGCGGATGGGACTTTAGCTGTGGTGTAACAGATGACCACTACTTATTTGTATGGGGTTCCAATACACATGGCCAACTAGGACTCCCAAGAAACCATTTTTCAGAAGCTATGAGACCAATTAGACTTCAAGTGAAAGCAGCTTTAGTTTCAATGGGTCTGAGACACACAGCTATAGTAAACTCAAAAGGACAAGTATGGACCACAGGATGTGGTAAACATGGACAGCTGGGATTAGGAAGTGATATATTATCCTCTGACAGATTTCAGAAGGTTGATGGTGTTGGTAAAATCTCACATATAGCTTGTGGCCAAAACCATACAGTAGCATGGTGTTCTGATGAGAGAGCATTATATGTATGGGGAGATAATAAACATGGCCAATTGTTACTGTCCTCTGAAAAATATAGAAAATTATTCAAGCCTAACAAAATAGATATTGGTGTTAAACAACCAGTCAAAAAGATATTGAGTGGCTGGACAAATGTACTGCTGTGGTTAGAGGATGGAACTCTCTTAGTTTGGGGCAAGAATAATTATGGACAACTTGGTGTAGATAATATACTATCTCATGGAGTATACACCCATGTTAATTTACCAGGTAAAGTAATTATAGTACAATATATTATTATTACTATTATAATATAATAGAATAGAAAATTAGGAAGTACTATCTATATCGAAATATTTTTTGAAAAATTTCAGATGGCAGACACATAAAAGATGTTGCATTGGGTTCTGAGCACACAATTTGTTTAGCAACAGACAACTCTCTTTGGGCATGGGGATGGAATGAGCATTACAACACGGGAATAAATTCTGAAGACCAAATTAGACAGCCAACTTTAGTACCCATAGAAATTGATACATCTGTCATAACTCAAATTTATGCTGGTGGTGCATACAATTTTGTTGTTACTAAAGAGATAGATAATACTACTACTGAAATAGATAACAAGAATAGTAATCAATTATAGCTGTGCATCACACTTGGCCTATTAATTGAAGTGATGAAATAATATTGTAATGTTACCTACATAGTGACTCAACTAGTCATGGCATAATTACTTATAAAAATATGTATTGATTAAGTTCGTCTTGATGTTTTAAACATTTGTTGATGTTTTCTTGTTTACATTTTTATGGCAAGAAGCCTTTTGTAATTTATTGTACAATATGACAACCTACAGAAAAGTTAATCCATTATTTTCAATAAGAAACTGTTAGTACATATCATATTGTAAGCATATGAAATCAAAAGCAAACTTTTGACTCAGCATTTTACTTATGTATCCTTGTGTTATTATATTTTCAATATAATATATAATATAATGTTTAACACTGTGATATTGTGAAGATTGTTTTATAAATAAAACAACTAATTACATACACATGTGATTTTATTGAAACATTACATGTGTAATGCATCATAATAAATAACAACTATAATAATGACTAAAAGCATAATAAAATTGTGTACAGTAAAATATGAAAATATATATGAAGTTGTTAACAATAAAAAAATAAAGAATTGGCTATAAGATATTTATGTTCATCTTTAACTGTACACATCAACTATTTCAATACAGAGGTAAATACTGGAGTTACAGTTCTGGCTGTATGAAGGCAACATTGTTATAGTTATTTGAAAACATGTATATAAGTTAGACAACACTTTCAAGCCCACTACCCAACAAGCTATAATCCAAACAACAAATTCAGCCTCTATTGAAAATGGCAAATAAGTAAGTTGCAAAATATATAACATAGAGATGTTTGCGAGAACAAAGATGGTATGGGCTTTCAGTAACAGTAACACAAGACTTGCAGAACAACAGCAATTAATATTTGTAAAATCGATGTTTCCATAGACTTTTTAACATTCAAGTTTGTAACAATTGAGACACATTGGGTGCTTATTTAATTTTGACATAAAACATATTTGTATAATGAATAAAATCTACATTAAAGACTGGCTTAATACCACAATGTATAAAAATTCTCAGGATGGTCATTGCAATTCATTATTAAGCTACTACATACACTTCTAAATATATAGGAACAAAGCACCACAATTAACAGACTAATTATTGCTATAACATTGGGACATTTATTACTATTAAATCTAATGTTTGTATTGTGTAAAGCAGTTGTTTTAACCCTTTCTACTATATTAATTATTATACTCAGGCTATTAACAACTGGCAACATCATAGAACAATATGATAAATATATGCATTGATGTAATACATCATGGTCTGTCTTTTACAAAATGTAGGTTTATTATGTACACAATCATAATAACTATATATTGTTAAAAACCTGAACAATCAAAAGCTTTAAGTGACCTTTACGTCACCAGATTCTAACACCTTCAATTGCACAAACAGTAAATCATCATGGAAACAAAAGATTGGAAAATAAGTAAATATTATCTTAGCAATAATAAAATTACAAAATTTTCTCAACTTGGTAAATATGTAAATAACATTAATTAGGTATTCAGGGATAAAAATACAGTCATTTGACCATTTGTGTAAAAATGCAGTTTAAAAACAATAAGTATGTGGTACGTTATAATATTAACTATGACCTATGCCTAATTTAACTAACTTGCAGGCAATCAAATACTAGAAAATTCTAATTATTTGTAAAAATTATAGAGATGGAAGTAGGCTTTATGTGGTCATGTATAATCACTAGATAATATCAGTATAACTGTCATATAAATATGAGTTGCAAATGACCATTCTTATTATACTAAAACAGAAATTGAAACATTATTGCAATGATCATATAAAAATGGATCAATATACTAAGACACATGGGTATAAGAATGTTCAGCTTGCATTTGTGCAATATTGAGCAATATTAACAGGATTTTAATATCATATTCACAAAGCAATGTTGAAGCATAGATGTCTGGTATTATGCTTGCTACCTTTTTCTTTCACCTTTCTGTGTCTTACGCTTTTCTTTCTTTTCCTCCTTTAGCTGCTTTTGTTTCTCCCTGTAATAAAAATACAATCAATTAACAACATTGTACAATATGGAGTAAATAGTTCATTATCATTTATTTAACTATGGAGTTACTTTACATAGAACAAAAGGTAATTATAAAAAGTTAAGACTGACCTGTCTTCTTTGTCTTTATCTTTCTTCTTCTGAGCATCAAGTCTGGCTTGTTCACGACGCTCACGTGCTGCAGCATGAACATCTGCTGCATTTGTGTTCTTTACTAGATCAGGTCCTTCAGAAGAGACTTCTTCATGCACCACATCTTCCTATTAACAGAAATAAATGTAATGTCAAGTTTTAAGTTTAACCTCACACATGTGCAAAAAAAATATTGTTTGTTGATGTTTACCTCATTATCAGACAACTGACTGTACTGAGACAATATAGCTTCGCGAATCTTTTTTTCTTCATCGGTATATTCTCGTCGTGTTGTTGTAGCTGGCACTTGAGATTCTAACAATTTTGCTAACTGAACGTCTACATCCGTAACAGGCTTTGGAGTTTCTTCCATCGGCCGACATGATTCCCATTTTTCAATTATCTCATCTATGTGAATCGAGATGTCTTTTTCCTGTTAAATAGCAATTTTTAATAGAGATGAACAAATTTATCCATGCCTAGAATCAGGTGATACTTACCACTATCTCAGATAGTATGCCTTCTAAGGCGTCTTTTTTATCATCGACGCTATCTTCGCTTTCTAAAATACCTGATATGTATGATCCAAAAACTCCTTCATCAGTTTTTAGCGACCTCAACTTTTCACTTAGCCACGGCTCAAAGTCACTCTTTGCCGTCGCCATATTGCTTGCAGCTTTTAGAATTCAAAAAATTGTTGACATTTCCATTGATGTCACTCTTTTTGAGGGCTTTGGCCTATCGCCCAAATTACTTATGGGTAATTTAGCATTATAGCATCAATGCATGGACACAGTTACTTTAATACGTATATAATAAAGAAAAATTTTATAATAATGTATGGTATTCAGTTTTATGAATTATAATGTAGTCGTTTTATTTTTTATTTATAGAATTTAATAATATTATACGTACAGTCGAAGGTTTCAGAACGAGTAATTTTATCGAAATACCGTTGTCATCGTTGATATAGTGTTGGGATTCGATACACAATGTGCAAATCGATTCTCCAGAATACATATTCGAAAAAAAACCACCTTAAAAGGCTCTAAAAAATAGCTTATTTCCAAAAATATATTTTATGTTTGTGAAATTAGAAAGGCGCAGCCAGAAAATAATTCAGCTATCGTTTATATCTTCGTCTATGATATCCCCTAGAGCTCACAAAGCTGTTGATCCTGTTCCCAAATGCCAATTCCCTTCTATACGTATTAACTTACTATTCATTTGGACTTTAATACGAGTGTAAAAAACATTAAGTTATAAGAGAATTTCAAGTTCTACAAACAATTACCTATTAGAATAGTTTATCGATTTTACTGATTAAGTTCTCTATTTGTAATTGATTAATATTTCCAGTGTCACATCCCTAAACGGTTTGCGTTGCGGCGAATGAATAGTTTGACGAGAGTGATTTGTAAAATATTGTGTTGTAACGAATCCGTGATTTATAAAAATGTCTGCTAGATACGATAGAGCTATTACAGTATTTTCACCGGATGGACACTTGCTTCAAGTTGAATATGCACAAGAGGCCGTTCGTAAAGGTTCCACTGCGGTAAGAAATTATTATTGGTTAGTTGCAATACAGTTGCCGAACTAATGTAAATAAATTAATACTATCATTCATTTGTGTTTTATTGCAGGTTGGGGTTAGAGGCGCAGATGTAGTTGTGTTAGGAGTTGAAAAGAAATCTGTCGCGAAGTTACAAGAAGAAAGAACAGTGAGGAAGATTTGTCTCCTTGACGACCATGTTGTAATGGCATTTGCTGGATTGACGGCAGATGCAAGAATCCTGATCAACAGAGCACAAATTGAATGTCAGTCCCATAAGCTGACTGTCGAAGATCCTGTAACTTTGGAGTACATAACTAGATATATAGCTGGCCTCAAACAAAAGTACACTCAGAGTAATGGACGTCGACCTTTTGGTATTTCTTGTTTAATTGGAGGTTTTGATTATGATGGATTTCCTCATTTGTTCCAAACCGAGCCTTCAGGCATTTATTATGAATGGAAGGCAAATGCAACAGGACGATCCGCTAAGACTGTCAGAGAGTTCTTAGAGAAAAATTATACTGCTGATGAAGTTGCTACAGAAAATGGCGCTGTTAAGGTATGGAATGGTCTTATTTCAATTTTATGCACTGCATGGCTAAGAATAGTACATTTTTTATACTAGTCCTGGCCTCATCTCTTAACAATAGTAAAGGTTCTGCTTAAGATGCAATTATGACTAGGCATTATTATAAGTATAGGTAATGTGAATGTAATGTCTATTATTCAGCAGATGACTAGGTGATGTAGAGTATTTCTGATGTTGTCTAAAATATCTGTTTTCAGCTTGCTATTCGTGCTCTTCTTGAAGTGGTTCAGTCTGGCCAAAAGAATCTGGAAATAGCAGTGATGAGACGCGGACAGCCTATGCAAATGCTTGATTCTGATACCATAAGCTCATATGTGTCTATCATAGAGAAAGAGAAGGAAGAAGAGGCAGAGAAGAAAAAACAGAAGAAGTAATTTATGAGTATTGTGTTACATTTTCTATATTAACTAATACATGTTTATAAGGAAAATAAAAATTTGTTTACTTAATAATTCATTATACCATATAATAACTTAAGAGTTAAGTAAATCTATAGTTTTTGAAATTTGAGAATAAAGTTCTTTCAAATCAGATCCACACTCTTGATTAGATCCTCTGTTGGTCATGATGTCATTAAACATTTGGTCCCACTCTCCATGGTAGTGATCAGAATGTTCATTATTTTTCTGAAATGTATATTATTATTTTATGCTATCACTAAAGTTAATATATAAATTATTGTAAAAGGACTGTGACAGTGATGTTTTAAGAAAGAATATGTATCATATTATAAAAAAATATTTACAATCATTCATCATCTCACCTCAGCCATAGAGACATCATCAATATGATCATTACTGATGGAAGGAAGGACACAATTCAAAGAATTGTGATCAATTTCTTTATTATCTCCAATCTTTCTTGCTATGCCTTGGTCTGTATCATTATCAATATTAAATTCTGCCAACAATTCCACACCAGAGTTCCCTCCAGAAGGTTCAGGATCAAGTTCCGGCATGCTAAGAAATTGTACTGGAAAGTTGTCACTATTTTGTTGACAAGCTTCATCAGTAAAGTGCATCAAACTATCTTGAGATGCATCTCTGCAATATAAATTGTTTTTATTACCTACATATTAAAATTTACAACTCTTGAGGTATTGATAAGTTATAAGCCTTACCTAAATGTTGTGTCTGTCTCCTCTGGTATTGCATTGTCATTCTGAGGAACTTGGACATTAGCTGTGAAAAGGTAAGGTTCACTAGGATGTATGGAAAGGATACTAATAGGAAGATAATATAGAGAAAGGACAATAAACCTGTTTCAGGAAGGACTTTTTCTGTACTTGCATTATCATTAGGAATTAACCAATCAAATTCAATATTCTCTTCATCTTCACAATAATCATCTTGAGAGTCTAAAAATAATTATTATTATGTAGTCTTTGCAGTAATGGATATTAGATTTTCTGCCAAACCAGTTTTCTACCACAAAAACTAGGAAAATCGTATAGTTCTCACCATCACATTCAAATTTAAGATTACAGAAGTGCTTAGGTGAATTTTGTACAAATAAATCTTGTGCAGCTTTCTTGAGGGCCATACGTAAAGCTCGTCGTGCCTTTTGCAATGGTGTCAAATAGAGTAATTGCTCAACATTACTGTATAAATTCTGAAAAAAATCACATTCCTATAATTAAATACCAGTAAGATATACTAATTTGAAGATACTGTTGCCGTTGGTATTTACTACTTACTTACCTTAGGTTTAAAATTTCGTTTCATAGCTAATGCTTTTCGAGTAATTTTATTGAGTAACTCGGGTCTACCATATTGAAAGTAGTCATGAACATATTCGTGCATGTATGGGTTACTAGAATTACACAGAGGATCTTGCAAATGGGAGGTAACCTTTCGAAAGCCATACAAGTTAAGTTGTCTTACAAAGCTTGAAATATTAGTCGTTTTAAAGATAGAGTGATCGCATTGCAAATAATTGTGAAGGATTCGATAATTCAACAAGATTGTTCTTCCAGTGCCGCCCCACAGAATTGCATCAGTTCGCAGATTTAGTAAATACCACAATTTTTGTGGAAAACGCATTTGAAATATCGCATTTTTATCATCCTGCATATTTGATAAATTTAATTTTATCATTACAGAAAATAATTAAATGAAATTGTTTTTCTTTAATGGCGCCAAATTTTAAATCAAATTGCCATGTCATGTCACATAAATTCAAAAACTCATACAGAACAACACTCTACAGATTAAACATGGAAATATTCATTCTCGTTTCTGATAATATTTTTTTTTATACAAAATCATGGGTGGTGTTTCAAGTTATCAACGCAAGATTACAGAAAAAGACGGCTGTATTCGTAAATGGGTAGGCAGGCGTTAAGTTTTTTTTTCTATTTTTTAATCGTACTAGAGGCCAGAACACTCATTTATGGTTTTGGATTAGTCGATGGCTACGTTGTACCAACTTAAAGCAAATAACTGTCAAGGAAAGATTGTCAAAATTTGACATTGATTTAAATGATTTCGACATCTGGCTTCAAACAAAGCGGTAAACAATAAACAAGAGGTGAAAGTTTTATTTTACAGTGAAGAGTTGTATGTTTATACCGCGCAGACTTTAGTGAGATAAATTTAAGAGAAGAAACTCATATAACAATCTTTCGTTAAGTTAATATTTTCCGTCAAAAATCCTTTAAAAAATGGACAAGTCGAGGTAAGGTCTAAATACTGTACTTACATTAGCTTGCACTTATAGTTTACTGAAGTATCCCCTGAACTAAATGACTCATTCGGCATTGTGCAATTTCGTAACGGTCACAATGCAAAGCAGTGCTTGAGATCTTTTTGTAGGGCGAGATAAAAGTCTAACGAATTTGAATGTGTTCGTTGATTAGATTATAATTTTTATATTCAGTCTTTTCTGTTACGGGAAAAGTAGCCTACAACCTAGTTTTGACTTAATATTATATGATTGGCATTTTTTGGGATATTAGTATATAACTTCTACCTATGTCTTTTTACTTGTTTAAGGTTTTCTATGTTACTATTGGAACCTGGGGAAATTTATTTTGAAGATTACTCCTGTACACTTAGTAACAATGAATCAAAGAATAAGAATGCTAAGCAAGGTCGCTTGAAACTATGTTCCAAGTCCCTTGTATTTGAGCCTAGGGATTGGGTGGACCCTCTCATCAAGATGCAGTTTAAAGATTGTGCTGACATAACAATAGTATGTTCTACTGATGAAGGTAGTAATGCTATTAAAGTTGGAATGAAAATGTATGCAGAAATGCTTGAGGAAAATATTTTAGCACCATACAAATTTATTTATGAAGACAGGGACTTTTATGTATTCTTTGACTTTGCCTCTGCTGATGAATGTTTGAGTCAAATGCAGCAGCTTCAACGGGCTGCCACATTACATGCACCTGAACACAACAGTATGATAGCTACAATCCTACATTCAAGATATATGAGGATGGAATTTGATCCAGTGATGATGGATGATTTCACTGAACAAATAGTGTGTGAGCTGCAGGCTGAGAAGATCTCCCCACTTGTAAGACATCAAGGCAAACTGGCTCTAACCCCAACAACTATTTACTTCCAGCCATTTAGTAATGTTGAAAGTGTAGGTATTTTGTTTACATATTTTGAGATAGTTATAGTGTTTTTTTGCTAATTTCATATGTTAATCATACATTTAAATTAATTATATTAAGTATTGTTTAAATATTTTGGAGTCTACTCATCCTGTATCCCACATAATATCCATAACAAATGGCAGGATATAATAACAATGGTCATTAACTTAATACTCGTTTATATTATTGTTAAATTTTAATATGAAGGTAAAGCACTGAAACTTTAGAACAATAACATTTTGTCAATTAATAGCTTAACCACAATTATGAATTAATAAGGATACATGATTAGTTAAATGAGGTTTAACTAGAAATATAATATGAGTTGCTTATGTGGAGCAGTGTTGGTGTTTGTTTAGTACTTAGCATAACACATGAAGTATACTATGTGTACTACATGCATGATGAATAAATACACAAGCAACCTATATGATACACAAATGTTTTGAGTTTTATTTACTTTGATAACACTCTTTGTTTACTTAACAATAGCTAAGTGCTTCTATCTGGGATTTCATGTTCCATTGTTTTGTATAACTGTAGATGTAAGCAAGATAATGATAGTGAGAAATATTTTTCAGAGCCCCATTTTAAAGTTAAAACTGGGACATCTGAGGAGGCTGTACAAAAGAAGATTTTTACTAAGGCAAGTTGTATGTATCTGTGTTTTATGTACTTAATTTATTAGCAATACATTTTATAATTTTAATGTAATTTACTACGATTATTTCTTTAATTTAAATATTTTTTTGCTGCATTACTAATTGTAAACAGATTGTGTAATAAAATACTAGGACTTTTAACTACCAAATTGATATTTATATGAAGGTCACTTTTGCATCTAGTCCCAGCCTTCAGGTTAAATCTTGAGATTGATGCATACATTTTTGAGTGTACTAGTAAAGAAATTTGCAGTAATATTGCTTCAGCTTCATTGTAATAATCCAGAAGCATATTAAGGTTAAAAACAACACTCTTTTTCAGGGCCTAGAAATATACAGTTCAGAAGAAAGTTCAGTGCCTCACATCTATGTAACATTCCAATCAGAGAGAGACAGAGACAGGATTTACAAGATCTTGGAGGAGTCCCCAAATGTTCAGTTAGAGAAGGTTCACACAGAGGAAATGACATTACAGTGGCAAAATGGAATTGTCTCTAATTATGACTATTTAATGTATTTGAACTGGTAAGAAAATGATTATGACCGTATTTCACCTTCAACTATTCCATGTAATTCTTTCTTCATTTATGACAATATCTTGATAGCCTTGCAGATAGAAGTAAGAATGATCTCACACAGTACCCAGTATTCCCATGGGTGGTAGCAGACTACACTTCAGATACTCTAGATCTGACAAATCCTAACACATTCAGAGATCTCTCCAAGCCAATGGGAGCTATAAACCCTGATAGACTGGACAAACTAAAGGAAAGATACCATGAAATGAGTGAGCCTAAGTTTTTGTATGGCTCACACTATTCTGCACCTGGCCTTGTATTATTTTATTTAGTAAGTATTTTGTAATATTATATTATCAATATTGAAATTTGTATAAGGTATTTATAAATTTAAATGATCAGAGCTGTTACCACTACTGTCCTAATTTCTGTGTCAATAAGTTAATGTATAATCAATCTCTTTTCAGGTTCGGAAATATCCACAATATATGCTATGTTTACAAAACGGCAGATTTGATCATCCTGACAGAATGTTTAATTCAGTTAGAGATGTTTACAATAATTGTCTACGAAATATGTCCGATTTTAAGGTAAGAACTACAAATTAATTATTATATTATTACAAATTAATATTAAGGAAACATTTGACATTTAATTAACGAGTTAATTGTACAGTTATCTCCATTTTGTATTTACAGGAATTAGTCCCGGAATTTTATGACACAGAGGGAAAAGGTGACTTTTTAGTGAACAAATACGAAATAAACTTCGGTGAGCGCCATGATGGGAGTAAAGTGAATGATGTAGCGCTGCCGCCATGGGCACTGTCGCCGGAACACTTCGTAATCAAACTGAGAGAGGCCTTGGAGTCCGAGTATGTCTGCAGACACTTACATTTGTGGATTGACCTTATATTTGGCTATAGGCAGAGAGGCGAAGAAGCAGTAAAGGCTAACAATGGTTTGTGTATATTTTTTACTGTTGTCGGCAGTAGATCAGCGACAATAAAATGACCTTGTACGTTTACTTGTCATGCTTTTATAATTACGTCAGTTAGCACTGAGTCATGGATTATGTTAAAAAAAAAGACGATTTTAATTCTGTGTGTAGATAACTATCGTATCTACATCATGACGCGATTATTTCTCAACTGATTTAAAATATTGCACATCAATGGATGCTCTCCCTGGCTGCACTGGCGCCGACGATTTTTTTTAATATATACTTTACGCAATTCGCATATTATTAGTATTCCTGTTAATTCTAAGACATTTGTCTTGATTGTAGTAGAAATATTGATGTATGACTGTCAAATTATTCATATGTATTATATTTGGATCTTTTTGAAATATTTATCCTCGTTTTAGCCCCCGAAGCAAAAATACGGAAGTTAAGTTTATTAATTCATTCATTTCTTTCCTTACAAATACCTACGTGTAACTACACTAAGATAATGGTTGTGTATATTATCTTATTACCTAAGCAAGTAGTAAGGTGCGTCATGTCGAAAAGTAGCTTGTTTCCTCCTTCATTGATAAGTACAATTGAAAACATATTTTGTTAGTCATTATTATCTTTAGATCTTCAGAGCCATAATAATAATATTGGGTTTTGTATGCAGGAAAATGACTGACAATGTATGTTATTATAAACGGAAGAAACTTGCACACATTTCTGATGTTTTAAACCTTTTAAAACAAACATCTGTGGTTCGCATAAAGTTTTACCCCGTGCGGGAGTCAAACCCGTAACCCTTAGCACAGCAGTTAGCCACTGCGCTAATCATGTCGTCAAACAAATTGTATATTATTATTTTAATTTCAGTGTTTCACCACGTGTGTTACGAGGGCGCGGTCAATCTCGAATGTGTTTACGACATGAACGACAGACACGCACTAGAGGTGCAAATAATGGAGTTTGGGCAGGTGCCAAAACAGCTGTTCACCAAACCACACGTCAGAAAAATATCACCGCGCATTACAAAACCTTTATCTTATTTAGATAAAAATGATTCCTACAAAATGGAATGTATTGATGTATTACAATTGCATAAGGAGGCTGTGACATGTGCTATTCGGAGAGAAAATAGGGTTATATCTGTCGGAAAAGATGGTACCCTTAAGGTGTATGATACCTTACTGAAGAAGCAAATCAGAAGTGTCATCCTTAGTTCCACTCCTCTGAGCTCGTGTGTCATGGTCGATAACAATACAGTCGCAGCCGGCTCCTGGGATAACGAAATGTAATTTTCATCTTCTTATTATGTTCTAATATATAAATAATGCCCTAATAAACGTTGTATGTTGCTTAAAAATATAATATTTTCTGATGACACAAGTCGCTTTTCAAACAAAAATGAAATTAACAACAAAGGGAACTACGATGTCACTGATATGCAGGTTATATTAATATAAGTCATGCATATCTGTGTGGCATCGTCACCCTTCGATGAGAAGTATGGTTAATGAACATTGAATAACCTAGTGTCAGAGTTTTAACCGCTTCTGACATGGCTTTGCACACCAATGAAAATTCTCTCAGGCGTGCCGGTTTACTCACGATGTTTTCCTTCCCCGTTTTTATCAACTTGATAACTAATTCATAATACGCACATGAGTTTGAAAAGACATTGGTGAGTGGGATTTTAACTTGCGCCCTTTGACTTCGCAGTGCAAAGGTCATACGGCTATCAGACCTTATGATAGTAATTGTAGTGTAGCTAATTATCTGATCCATCAGTTTTACAATGTTTATTAGTAAAATAATTTAGCTACAACTAATACCGTGTTGTATACTAACTTGCAGATATTTATATGACGTCGAGTACGGCAGAGTGGTGGAATGTTTTCGGGCGCATGACGATTCCGTTAGCTGTTTGTTGTGGCTCGAAAAAGGTACGCCTTAGCTTATGAATGTTATTTTATTATTATTATTACATCGTTGACAATGAAACGACCTACTAATATGCTAATTTTATTAAAGGACACTGAAGTGCTTGATGCTTTTGTTTAACTCAAGCTAGATTGCATGTATCTTGACTTGTGTTAAAAACTAAGAATTTCAAGTCGAATGTTAGTAAATACTATAGGTGATGTTTATTCATAGCATATTGCAATAAAACGCTCCGGAGTAGATTACACATGCACATGTCCAAACTCCCGACCACGTGACCTCACGCGGGGGCAGTCACCCCGAGCAGATCTCATCTACGCAAAACTGGGCTAATTTGGCGATCATTCAGTGTTTATCAAGTCAGAATTAGTGATTAATATTCCCACTAGCTAGAGAATATAAATCAAATCAAGAATTGTTAATCTGTAGGTAGTATGGCGGATGATTTACTTTATTTATGTATGTGCACTTTGTTCGTTGTCCTTAATAAAATTGTCATCACCTAAAAGTTTGCGGCACTGTTAGAGAGCTCAATTTTAAGTTAAGCTTGCTACAAGCAAGATATTTACATTAAAAATGTATAAAATATAATGTTGCTTATATCGTGCATAACAAATAATTTAGTATTAACCTTGTTGTATATTTTAGAACGTCTTTTGATATCTGGCGGATGGGACGGCGTCGTCCGAGTGTGGGGTAACATCGGTAGGACCGGACAGGCTCTACGCGGACTCAAGGCGGAGTTCGACCACGACGGTAAAGTCACTAGCGTCACGTACAGGTGAGCCAGCAATAAGGCACTATATTTATTTATTTTTCATACAAAAAAAGATGTACAAGGCGGACTTAATGCCTTAGGCATTTTCTACCAGTCAAACCTTTGGGTAGTGCAGAGAGGGATCATATAGTAATTTATAACTACAGTTTTGGATAGGTTTCGTGTGTTCCTGTAATCTACGAGAGACAGTAAATAAGAGACCCCCCAAATACATAACCTCCCTTTTTAAAGTCGGTTAAAATAATTCTTGTTTGCCATCATGTTTTAATATTATTTCTAAACAAATAAACACCTAGTTGTTGAGATTAACTGATTCATAACGCACCAGAATGGATAGATAGAAGAGAAACGAGATATGCTAATGCTGACGTCACTAAAGAGTTGAGACGACAAGTGACTAATGTAGGAACGATAAGCATGGGCGCCGCCACAGAATAGATAATTGTTGGCACAGCAGCCGGGCATGCCATTCACCTGGCTCCTGTTGGCGACCGATCATCGAATCTCTTTCAAAAGTTTAACCTAATACAATATTCAATTAATTTCAGTTTCAAAATCGGCTTATTTAGTCCAAATAGAAACTTATTGGTATTTTTTATAAAATCTAACAATAAAACTAAGGACAATTATTATGATAGAATCGAGATTTTATCTATATATTTATAATACGTAAAGAAAACAAACTAACCTAACCTCTTTTTTAGAGAGAGTGTGAGATTTGGCATAGTTAAAGCTTATATGGAGAAGATGTGCAGATATTTAAAATTAATAGACTTTCGATCCTATTTAGACCACTAAACGACCACTAGTATGTAAATGAAATATATATTTTTAGCAAGAAACTTTGTATGTGAATATAATAAGAAGATTGAATAATTTGAAACTGGTTTTCATGTTGTTGTCTATGTCGCATATCAGGTCAGAGGAGATTGTACTTCTGCGCGATAGATACGAACAGGGTCACCTATTTAGGCGAATTTCAATGCTTACCTAATTTCAATAATTATATTGGTCCCGCTTGCCGATTCAGCATTCTCTAGATACGCGCATTTACACTACACCGGACTGAAGAGGGCTTTCCGAAACTTTCTCGCCGGTGCAGAGGTTAAAATGACTTAGAGAGTGTAAAATAAACTTGACTGAAATATGTGTTTATTTGGTTAATATACTATTCCATCCGGCCTAATTTAAACACGCGTTCTATAGTCAATGGGAGGCTGAAAATCGTTAGCTCGATAATCGAGTATATAGGTACCCATGCAGTATCGATGCACTTCCAAAATCGCCGATCGTCAAACTTTAGTCTAATTTATAACCCGTTCGACAGGCGGCGTCGTCACGAGATTGACATAATAACGGGCACGAGTGACGGCGAGGTATTCATCTGGGACTACACTACGAAGGACTTGGTGAACAAGATCAGCGTCCACTCGTCGCCTGTCAGCGGCCTGTGCTTCGTACTGTCTGGGGACAGAGTGGTGACCACGTGCGAAGATGGAGACATGAGGGTCACTGACTTGAGTGTTCTAGATTCGGTAATTGTTATAAATACTATGATGAATAGTGGCCAAATATTTGTGTATTATTATGAAACAATACATGTCAGAGACTGTCCCACTGCAAAGCAAAAACCTTCCTTCATAGTAAGAAGGAAGGAGCAAAAATTAAATAACTGTTCCTAAGCTTTACCTCATATTTAAATACTTAGTTGTTAGCGATTTACTGTAATCAATTACAATTTTGCTCGGTAAATATTCGTGGACTATCATCAGCCGGAACACGTCCACTGTAGAACAAAGGCCTCCCGCTTTGAGGGTGTTGCCATAATCCCCACGCTTGGCAAGCGGTTTGGGGATCGCAGAACTGGTGGTAAAGTTGCAGAAGACGCTGCTGCCCATGTTATGGATTTTCCCTTAATCGCCTCTTACGACACCCACGGAAGAAAAGCGGGTGGTCAATTCTAGGCCGGACACCACTCGGCACAATATTTGTAGGAGCCACGCTGAATATATATCGCCTAAAACATAGCACTAAGAATAAAGGCGTATTTGCTATTATGTCTATTAGCTAGGACTGACTATATAAATTATAGTCTAATGTTTATAACTTGTCTAGGTGTATCAAAAACAATTGCCGGGTCCGGTGACGTCACTGTGCTGGGACGGCTCCAACGTGGTGTGGCTCGGCTGCGGCGGCGGCTGCCTGCTGCAGTGGAACATGCTCACCGTCACGCAGACCAGCTCGCATACTGCACATAGTGGTACGTATTACTGCCAAGAATAGTCATATAGTATATATATAGTCTAGTCCGACATAGTAAGCATTGGCGTCGACCCGATTAGCATAGTGTTGGATTAGAAGTTTAAAGAATTTACTTCAAAGAGTAAATAACGTTTACCTACTGAAAAATGAGGAATTGGAAATTTAAAGATTGAACCGCTGCTTCTAGACCCGTGTAACATCACGAGCCGGAAAACGTCCACAGGCCTCCCCCTTTGGTAAGGGGGGTTGCTATAATCCCCACGCTTGGCACGAGGCTTGGAGATCGCAGTATTGGTGGTGAAGTTACAGAAAACGCTGCTGCCCGTCTTTTAGATTTTAGTCACCTCTTACGCCACCCACGGGAGAAAAGGGGGTGGTCAATTCTAGGCCGGATACCACTCGGCAACCCGTATAACGCAAAACCGATATTGTGTGTTTCTAGACATATGTGCATCGGCTGATATTTCCCATATTTTGGCCTATATATATTATTTACTTAATTAAACACGACGCTTATACACACCTAGTGGTCGCCAAACGCGACTGCTGAGTATGAACTCCTGGGTTCGATTCCCGGGTCGGGCAAAGTGTTATTGGGTTTTATTATCGCAAATGCTCAGTAGCGACAACGACAACATTTGTGCTGGGTTATTAATGGCAATAGACGCAACAATTAAATTATCATAATTGGCAAAATTTGGGTGTTCTATATATACATCTGCCTACGACCTCTAGGAACAAAGGCATGGTATTACGTTACTGTCTTATCAATTAGTGTTTATTGAAAATTATTGTTTGGTTGCTTCCAGGATATCTAATAAGTTCGTAACCTAAAACGTAATATATCGAAATTCAAGGGTGAATAGAAACGAAAGTTAAGAACTGATTTTAACATTAAATTATTACAATTTGTTATCAAAAATACTTCTAGCTTGTTGTCTATATGGGTCCTTAATGGTATCAATCTATATCTTCTTCCTATAAAATAAAAATCTTCTTGCTATAATACCAATTCCAAAGTTTTGTTTCTATTCACCCTCGAGTTTCAATTCACCCCGTTTTACCGGTATATAATAAAATCAATTGTACCTACATGTACTTTAATACAATACACTTTTGACGGTCACTGTACCATTAGAACGTGCACGTGCCGTTTGAAAACCCATAAAAATAAGCGTGTGTACCTACTAGTAAAATATTACAAAACAGAAAGATAACATGTGTGTTAAAACTATATTATATCATAAGATTTTACTGAGAAAATTAAATCAATAGTAGGTACCTATTTTGGGAGTAATCATTACTCCATTGACCAATTTTTGTACTTTATTTACTCTTGTAGGTTGTATCCTTTTAGAACGACGCGAATAACGGCATGCTAAAGCACGCTAGACGCAGGTTAATTAAGGAACTACTACCTAGGTATAAATTTATGCGCTGTTACACAAACAATCGCTACCGGGGCGGACTGACGTGACGTCATTGAATCTTGCATCGCGCATGCGCGTCCTAAAGGGTAGCTCATCAACCTACTATTTGGAACCCTAACAACCCCCTAACTCAACTTTTGTATAGGGTTTAAATATCCTAAATAACTATAGATACCAATAAGATGATGTATCTTTCGAATTAATTGCCGTGGAAGAGTAGACGTGCTATTCTAGCTATCGGTAATAAGGCGATCCAAGTATTTTATTTCTAGTATTAGTAAAAAGTATTTCAAACATCATCGAATAAATATACCTTCCTACTTATTCATGTACTGCAAGACAACGACAATTTCAAAGCTCTTTGATAACCAAACTTCGGTATGAGTCCATTAATATTTTTTATTATTAAATCCAGGTTTCCTATTCATGTTTTCCTTGACCGCTTGTCAGTGGTGTCTTAGATTTACTTAGAAAGTTTACAAGCCGTTGAAAAAGTACAATATATGTTGGGTTTGAGTCCGTAACCTTGTATCGTATATAATTTATGATTGGTATAAAGAACTGGCCGAAGTTGTAAGAGGGCGCGGACTTTTGCTTGTACGTTTGAACGTGTTTTCATATTTCTTTTACGTCATTTCCTAGTTAGTATGCATACAATAAAATTTTTTTCTTGTGGCCCATAGATGTGATGCTTAGCTTCTAACGATTCATTGGTACTTCTTTCAGACTCTATCAACAACGTCTATTTCGACGAGATCTCAAAAACACTGATCACTGCCAGTGAAGACAAAATTATCAAGATCTGGGAAATCACGCACAGTTCCTGACGGAAACGTGACGCGTTCGCCTGCAGTATTATACAAAAATCATGACAGTTGTGAAACTATAAAACATTGTGATATTCGAACAATACGTAAAACAGATTTATTCGTTGTATATTATAAAAGACAGAAATGAGACTATGTTCAATAAAGATTTATCGTTTTATTTTTGGTTTATTTTAATTCTCGCTCCTTCGCCAGATATAACTGGCGAACTGGTACGGGTATGTAGTACCTACATGCGTGCTGCATTGTACTACACCCCCTTACATTCCTCTTCAGGAAATGCACACGTGAAGTTATGTCATTTTAATGTTTGAGTCCTAAAATTTTAATTCTAAATGCTACGATCGTTCTGTGCCTTCGATATGAAAAGTGCATAGCCATCGCCTTAACTTCCGTTTCTAAGCAATTACGGACGCTCAACGGCTGACTAGACGCCCCCACCGCTCCAAAATGTTAGGGGTGGGTTGCGTCCAATGCGATGTTACATGATACTTGAACATGAAAATTCATATTTGGCTAAAATGCCATCAAATTAACTGCAAACACTTTATACCAATCCAGACGTGCAAATATGTCTGCAATATTGACATATTTGTTTTATGGTGTATTGTACGTCTTAGGAAATCGCAATTTACTGTTATGGTTGTACTTTTCTAAATGTATTTTAATGAAATTGTAATGTATAATGTTATTTTTTTATATTACTCTTAGTGATATAATTTTTGACACGCTTTATACTGACTTCGACAAATGAAAAGCCATACGGTATTCAGAAAGCTACTGTTAGCAAAATCTGCTGCTACAAAAACACAAAAGCAAAATTCATAAAAAAATAAGTTCTAAAGATTTACCCCTGGGGTAAGACTCCAATTAAATGTACGTACTAGGTGTAGCACGACTGCATACATTTCAAGCCGATAACAACGAAGGAAAATAAAACTGGGTGACCTCGAAAACGGTTACTATCTTCTCAACTGTTCTCCGGGAGCAGTCGTCAAAACAATATTACTTATGAACATAAATATTGCAAGGCTGTTCCTAACGACGGTCTTGCTTAACTGACAGAATATGTTTTTAATTATGATAATTAGCGAAGCGAATTTTGGTATTAGCTATGTTTGTCAATGTTTTCCGGGGGATTTAACTTTGTCTTTTGCTATCTATATTGTTATAGTCCTTGGTACTTCTCTTGTTCAAAGGCATGATCAATAGGACACAAATTGGCAACAGTAGTGCACCGTAAGGACAGTTTTCTATGGGCTATTTGCGAGTCTGTTATTATTAAGTTAGATACTCAAGCAGTTTTTATTAAAATACTATATTTTTTACACCGAAATAGGTATCTTTCATTTTAAAAGTGTATGAACTTGCCTTTACTTTTGATTGATGCAATAGCGTGTATAGTCGAACCAGAGAATAAGTCGTCATTCCACCACTACCTATGTTCTCTATCAGTGGACGCAAAGAAAAGATTCTTCATAAAATACTATATTTTTTGTATAATACTATATCTGCATTCTACTATATTTTTTAAAGCTTAGTTGGAAAAATACTACTTAAATTTCGCCGAAAAAATACTGGAAGGAAGGTAATGTAGTTTAATTTTGTCATTTACTAAATAGTTACTTAAATCTAGTTATTTTCTTTCCAAGTTCTGTATTTAAAGTAATAAAATTGTTAGTTAAAATTAAGTGGAAACAAAAGTATATTGTATTTATTATCTTAAAACCATTAACAACGATGTTATTCAGCTGTTTTAGACCGTTACTAATTGGATTCATTAGAAACACGAGATTTTTAGACATTTCTAGTGTTGCGTACTCTTAGATGCTATGATGTAGTTACCCAGTCACTCAAATAGATAAAAACATGTGTGGCCATACATAATTATCAGCAAAATGGACTCATAAGGCTACCTACTCTACCTAGTAACGTACATTGACATGATAGACCATTCGATGAATACAAATGACGTCAACCATATACATTAGTAATAAAGAGTTTGTAGTAGGTAAGTACATACAATTTGAGTAATTATTATCAAAATACAGCTTGCTTATTATCTAGTTATAAAGCTGCTCAGTGAAGTTACTGCAGAATGCGATTTATAAATGATTGTGATGATATATCTAAGCATTGTTTTTATTTGTTGAACACAAGTGGTCATGTCTGAGGCGAACTAATTATACCATGTAGGTAGGTATCGCGACTGTGATACGCGTTTAGGTATAACAAGTTACTGATACGAGTACAGTTGTTTATTTGTAGAGATAAATATCTTTATAGGTGACCTAAGCTGTTAAGATTTTCAATAAAGCAAGTCTTTTAAATTTACCAATTAATATAATTAAAAATTTCATAACATGATAATTAAGACGATTAAATACAACAAGTAATTCATCTACACAATAACAGACTCTACCATAGTTTTTTTAATAAGTTCACCAAAGTTCTCTGTAGTCTCGGCGTTATTGGTCTCCGATGGCGCTGCCGCAGATTGTGATTGTAAGTCTGAAGCATCCTGGGTCGTTTGGTCGGAATGATCCAAGTTTAGCAGCGTATTGTGACTAAACCAATTCTCATCATTTTCTACAGTTTGCATCTTATTACTAGGTTGATATGGCAATGTCATCAAAGTAGTATAATGAGTATCACTTTTATTTTCATTATTTACACATTCAGAACTGTTTTTATACATTTCATAGGGGTTTTGTTGCCCGCTATGGTACTGTAGCGAATGGTGCTGGTGTAAATTCGTACTTGATTTATGTAAGTAGTCTGGTACATAAACGTGTCCATAGTGACTGAACATTGTCATCTGAGAACTGTGCGCAAATTCTTCAAAACTAGTAGCAGAAAAGCTTTGCAGACCTTTGAAATGATGTTCTGTTTGCTGTTCATAAGCGTAGTTGAGATCGCAAGGAAACCTTTGTATGTTGTTTGATATAGTCTCAAAACCCATAGTGTTTGCTGCTGAGTAAGGTGGACCCTTTCCTTGAAGTATGCCCGACGTGTAGGGGTCATTGTGGTTGTGATGATTATTTGTGCTTTCAAAGTGCATTATGTTATTCTCATTCACATTATTGTGATTGGAAGGCTCGTTTCTATAGCCGTATGTCATGTCGTTATTCTGTGTAGCAGAGGTAATCATATCACAATGAACATTATTAAAACTACCGGTATTAACGCAAGATTCAACCTCCACTCTGGGAGTAAGGGTCACATCACGCAACATTCCATCTTCATGACTGAGACAACGCTCCCTTTCATAAGACGAATTTGATGAACACGACGTAGAATTATTGTGCGCCTCCAGCCATTGTCTCTTAGCCGCTTCCTGATTTTCTTCATTTTTCTTTTCGAGGCCTATTCTCATAAGCGTCTGTATAAAATGCGTCCTTACTCTCACAGGATTAAATTCTATTCGACCGGTGGTATTAGCGCACCCATCTCTAGTGCAGCCACACGGAAAGTTTAATCTATCGACTTGGCATTTAATACCTGCCAGACTGCACGAACAATTTTCGGGGTTGCAAGTTCCCTTACAGGCGCAGCCACAGAATTCACGTGATGTTCTTATATCTCTGCACTCATCTTTTTCATAGCCCTCTATCTTTCTCACACCTGCTGCACGTAATAGGGCCCTTCTTTGTCTGGTTGGAACAGGTTGTAGGAAAAAATAACTATCTAAATCCAGCTCTGACTCAGAAATGTCGCTTGCTTCTTCTTCAGTGTCGCTGTCTTCACTAGAGGAAAGTGAAGCTCCTTGTAACGTATGACGCTCACTTTTCAGTTGCTGCAGTATTTGTCTATGTAATCGTCGCTGTTCTAAAGCATGTTCTGGTAAAGAAAATTTTTGTATATGGGAATGATCCCACTCCATTCCTAATGTTGAGCCTCCTTGAGATGGTACACATGAAAATCCTTGGGCTCTAGGAAAGTAGTACACGGTAACATTGTCGAATGTTATACTCTCTTTCCGCTTTTTAGGCTGTGGTTCGTTTTTGTTATCATTACATTTTCTCTTAAGACTACTTCTTAGGGGTTTTGAAATTTGTGCTATAGAACCTTTGTCTAAATTGTTTTCATCATTACTATTGGTGGAGTTATCATTTTTGTGTCCTGAATCATCTGATGATTTCACGACATTTAGGCTACTTTGACATGGTAATGCAAGATTGAAGCTTGGTATTTTCACATCATCAAGAGCTTCTGACCCAAGTCCTGAATCGCTGCCTTCCGATCTGTCTTGAACTTCTTCTTCTCTATCATTGAGAGCGCCATCCGGAGGTAGACTACCAAGAGCTGAATCTTCACTGTCAGCCGATGCACTGTCCGTTTTAATATCATCTATGTCACTAAGAGTATCATTGTCATCTATTTTTACTGCATAATCTATTTTACCGTCACTGCTCTCATAGAACTGAGAGTTACTACTACTGATTATATTACTTTGTTCATCATTAGAGCTAAGGTCCTCACTGTGAGCGTCACTGTCACTACCTTTTTCATCTTTTATCACTAGGAAACCGTCTTCCTCGGACTGTTCTACGACTGGATCTCTATCACATTCAGTTACGGCTTCAGCCTGCTCTTTTGGCTGTTCGCCTGATTCACATACAACGTTCTCCATGATAGAATCTGTAAAAAGTAAAACAAAATTAAATAATAAACCAATAGAAAAGGTTGAAATGTAAATAGTGTAGAAATACATAGTATATTAACGAGGCCCATTATGTTATAGTCTTAATATTGTGTAGTCTTTAGTATAAATAAGAATAAGAATATTTATTTGCATGAAATGTGTTACATAGAACTTAAATGTCTAAACTTAGTGTTGTGACTGTATATACGTTAGGACTCATCGTTGCGATGAAGAAGTGCGAGCCAGCTGCACCCGCCTGAACCGAGCAGTATTATAAATCAAACAAAATGATAATTCAAAACCGGTACCTATTTCAAAAGCCTGTGGCCTCGACTAACTCCCCCGGTACGCTCGAGCACGCCAGCGGATCCCCCGCTCCATGATCATCACGCAGACACAAATACAATCATTGGTCTCTTGGTCTCCTCATCATCACGAAATATCAGTAATCATAATAATTTATTTTAGCAATTCGGTCATCGACTGCAGCACTGTTACACAAAAGTCACTCTTATTTACACGCACAATACGGTTCTCTTTAAAACACTTATTGCAGCAAGCCGTTGTGTTTTAACCCTATTTATTTATTTTCCGCCTTATTTTGACAGCGACGTTCTTTACTTTTCAGTCTTTTTATACAGCGTTTTATTTTTGTTTCCAGCCACCAATGAGTCAATTCACTTTCCGGGATATTCAAACTTCATATGAGTTGTTTTATGCATAAAATATTTAACGTAAAATCATCACTGCACAAGCACAGAATCACAGAGAGAGGCCACTTTTACTACCGACCACACAGTTCCCACCTCGCGTAATCGCGTTGGACGACTCGGGCGACGCAGGCAAGTTTTAAACCGAAACAATAGAATAGTCCGGTAACACATGCGAACGCGGTATACGGAGGGGTCTTCTGAATTTAGAAGCGTATGGGCTGCGTTGTTCGACGTGACGTCGCCCCTCCCCGCACGCCGCGCCCCGGCCTTGCGACCCTCCGCACCGCGTACACCCGCTAGCTCGCGCAAGCGCGTTCCGTTTCTTGTGAATGCAGTGATACCAACGTGGTGATTATTAAATTCCCATGTTATTATTGTCTTTGTATTTTTCGTATTATAATGTTGTGTTAAAATATGTACGAAGTCTTTTTTTTGAAGTTCTGTACCTCAGTCTTTGTTATTGAACATAGTACTTTTGTAGAATTTGTGATGTAAATTGCGCATTTAAATCATAATGGGATTTTATTGGTATTCAAGAATTAAATTTGAATAGGTAAAATGAAGTTAGTTATTTGATATTCGTAATGTAAGCAGTAGATGGCAACAGGCTGATGATGATGATGAATGTAATACATCGAACGTAGGTAAAGCTCAGATATTCTGACACTAGTTTTCTAAGAGATAGAGTTTTATTTCTTTTAATTAGTCAAGTCTGGCTACTCAACGGGTCTCACCTTCTACGATCTGGACCTGATGAATTGTAGTTCTTATTACATAATATATAGGCCTTAAATTTTATTAGCAGTATAAGTAACTATTTCTCGAATATCTTTGTAGGAATTCCATTAAACAAGGGAGGACAATAGTGGCAACACAGGTTCACAACCTTTTGCTCTCAGGCCAGCTCGACAGGTCTCGACCGACATAAACGTACGTCTGCGTCATGTCAGCACGGCTATGTACGTAAGTTACTGAGCTGATGATTATGTCCATACAACATACATCTTCCAATACTAACTACAACACGATGAACCTTTTATTCTAAACAAAGGCCCACCCGCTGAGTAATCTTTATCTATCAACAATATGCACCTATTCCTCACCTATACATGTTTATGTTCTGTCCGCTCTTGTTACTGTAAGTTAATCGTCCGGGAGGGGTATTTATAAAATCTGCCATAGTATACACATTGGCAATCTGTTTACTCGAGCAGGTGTACGTAGGTGTGCATGACGCGTGGTATGGTCGCGTCACTGCAGCGGAGTACACTGAGCTCGCCTCACTACGAGCATTCTTCAAATAAATTGGCACTCGACGCCAGTCGACATAATACAGGGCGAGGTGGCGGACTATACATACCAACCCGCACGTATACGATAATCAATAGATATTTTCAGGAGGCTTTCGTAGAGAGCGACCGCGACGCCACCATAGAGCGCTCTCGCTCTCTCCTGTAATTTACATAGCATACGGTGAAAAGCACGATGTTGGATTAAAAGTTAGTTTTATGACAACAACAGTAATTTAGAGATAACAACGTTATGTCATCGTTATCAAGGACAATCTAGATAGTAGCGAGTTTACTATCAAAAATAAACGGATAAAAATATTATTTATTCTATTCTTACCTTAGTTTTATTTTAGGAAGAAAGACTTTTAACTTTCATAAAAATATTTTTGTACCTTTATTACAATAAGAGGGATACGGACTAAACTCCACTTTCTTGTTAATCATTTATATGCCAGGAATGTCGGCGCTAAGATTGGGTTAAAACAAAAAATATTTATGACGACGACACAAATGTAGAGACAGGTAGCCTGAGTACTTAGGTTTAGCCAGGATAAGCTAATATTTGGGCATGTAGGAAGATCCCTGACACAGGTAACAAATTTATGAGACAAGTATATGCTTGTATTTCCCACAAGCGTTTAATTCACAGAAGCAGACCAGCTCTACAACAATTGAACAAGTTTTTGTTCATCTCTATATTGTGTGTAACCAGTTTTTTATCTCATTTCTAACGGTTGGCTATGCCGCCGCCGGTCCTTGTGTAGGACGTACCTAGCATGTAGGTAGGTCACCCAACCGTCGTATCGTGCCGTACCTAGGCACTGGAGACTGGCTATATTAATCGTTCACATGGTAACGTCGGCGAAAAACAAACTGCACAGGTATTATAGTCAGAACTGTTACACTGTATAGTCATCAAAGACGCGCGTTAGCGTGAATAAATTATTTGTTCGTTGTAGTGTAGGTATGTGTGAGTTGTACATAGATACGTAGGTGTTTGGTACGTGGGGCGGCGGGAGGCGTCGGGGGGCAGACAGGGGGTAGATTAAATTTCGTACCTCACCGCTAGCTGCCTCGAGCTTGCTTGTATTCATCACCGTTAGGGTTGCAATTGCTTCCCGGTGTATTTTAGCTCACTATACGCTGTAGCACATGTGTTATATGGGACTGCATAATAATTAATTACATACAGGCTTTGAATAACGTTTTGTACTATCATCTCTCATACTTACAAGTAATTTATTTCATACTACAGTAATTTGTATTGACGTAGTTATCGGTTGGTTTTGTGAATTGTTATCGATAATACATAGGTATAATATACGAATATCAATCTAATCTAAATGGCTCTTACCTGATTATATTTCTAACGTGGAATAATATTTTTGCATATGCTAATTCTAAAATCTAAAACTCTATGCAGCGGTAGAGTTGATTTTGTAAGGCTCAAGGCTGGCCGCCCTGCGAACCTTTTTCAAGGCTCCATGCTTACATATTACATAGCCTTGGGAAAAACTATAGTTCTGACTTCGTGTAAATATTTCGATGAATTCAGCCCTATCTGGTTAGACTAAACAAAATAATATAAGTACACCTACAGGCTACACGTGTACTAATAGCTTCAAGCTATGTATTATGGAGCTGGTTGATAATAAGGATAGAAATAATGGAATACGACGAAACATTTTCAGAGAGTTAAGGTTCTTAGTTATTAGCTCTATTTCGTAGCGTAGGCCTTTTTAGATTTTTCAATTAAGCGTGTAAGGGATTAATAACACTTGTTGTGACTACAGTTGAATAAACTCGATACTGCGTTTGTCCATAAAACACTAGTTTTAGCTTTCAGAAGTTGAATGATCTGCAAAACGGCTATTTTCCATAGAAAAAGCTGAATTGAACTGAATAAGTGTAGCAAGTCTCTAAGTTGGTGTGCCGAACGAACATAGGTGTGATCATCCGGCGGTATTTCTCACGCACCCAGAGAATAAGAAAAAAGGTCGTGTTATTAATGCAGATGGCAGTCTGTTGCTATTCAGAATGCACTACGTTACTTTATAAGATAAATATACAATAGCCGTAGACACAGCAGCATAGTACAATGTGTTGTCAATTAGTGAGTTACTTGTGTATACGATGAACAATTTGAAACCATTATAAAGATAATGAGCACTAACACGTTTTCTAACGGTATGATTCACATTGGATTCGACTGTGGTATATAGTTTATTTATTGCAATATAAACATTATTCTTTTAAAAAGGCTCTGGTTTCTCTGACATTATTAAATAGTAACAAGCCGATATTTTGTCATTTATTGTTTTAGAATTTAATTTCGTAGCCTTTTATAAGTTTACTCTCTCTTTTTTGTAATATAATTCTCAGATAAAAATAAAATGATAAGTATAAGGTTTTCCTTAAACAAATCAATTCACACAACACGGAAGTGTTCTCTTCGTTCGTTCGTTCTCCCTTTTCGTGTGGGCCAGGCGAAGGTCGAAAGAATGATAATATTTCTTCCAGCAACGAAGCGTACTGTCGAGTGCTACGCCGTCGTACGTCCGTCCCCGCCCAGTCAGCCTAGAGTTGTTGATATATGACATCTGGTGTAGCACTTCTTCAAGTAAATTAGACGACTAATAGTTATTGACTAATTAGCCTCTATTCAGTCTTTTAAGTGTGTGTTTTGTGGCAAATTTTAATTGGCATAGTTTTTTGTAAAATAAAGCATGCCAATAACGCTGAATTAAAATTTCATTGCGAGTTTCTTACGGAAATAATTCCGCAGGTATGTATTCTTTACCTATAGAGAAACTAATTTTAAGGAAAATAATAAATGTCGATAATGGCGGTCTTAAGAGGGTACTACGTGCGTAGCGTTGCGGCTCGTTTACAAATGGCCTCTACCCTATTTATCCTCAATTGCTTGGCCTTTTACATCTTTATAGGTTTTGTAGGTAAATGGGATGGTCGTGCACCTTCTAGACTCATTTCTTAGCGTCATCTAGGACTCTGAGGCCTCCGCGCATCCCTTTAAATGTAGGTTCTAGTTTCTAAATTATTCATAATGTGTATACGTAAGTTATATTATTTCTCTTGTCAGCTCATTGGCGCTGTAGCTAACTTATTGTCCTTCTGTTCGCGAGCTGGCGGATTCTTGGTTGAATCCTGTACCAAATAAATAATTTTGCAACTGCTGTTGGCTGTTTTGGAGCATGTTAATTTCTTGTTTGTAAAATGCATGTCTCGCTAAAGAAATCACTCGCGAGAGATAAACTTAATTAAGGTTATGGATTTGATCGAACGATTTGAAAAGATGGCAGTTCGCAGCTCTCTGATAAAATAGAAGGTTCTCCTATTCTACTAAGACGGTTGTTACCAACGTCAGTTTAAATACTGCCACGCCCATATTGTGCATACCACTTTGTGAAACAATATATTGTTATTGCAAACGTCATGAGAACGAAATGTTACGGATTATGGGAATTGGAATTACAATTGTATGGAACGACGGTGGAATCTGACATGAGATTAAATTAAAATTTTTGAAAGGTATGTCATTTAGTTAATTAAGATTTAGATGAATAATGATTTTTAAATTTATCATTGAGTAGTTTCTTTGCGCTTTTATTACTCCTTGGTGTCGCATTTTCCAGCCCAAGCCATGGCTCTACGACCTTTAGTTGGCTTTCACAAGGTTTTAGCCTTACAAAAAAAACTTTTAGAAACTGATATAAAAGGTTTTATCTGCATGGACCGATAATAAACCACATTTGGATCAAAAATCGCCACATTTATTTCATCTTCGTCCGTGCACTCTTCCTATATTTTTCCTTCTTCATTTACACAGCTTTATAACAGACGTACCTTCGTCTGCCCAAGGCTTTTTAAGGACCTGTCAGGTTATCTTTGAAAGAACCATACTCTGCATACCCCTCTGGGAATTGGGCGTGACTTTATGTATGTATGAACAATACTAATGGTAATAATTTAGAATTGTACCCATTTAAACCTCAAAAAGATTTCCAGCTTATTTTTAGTGAACTAGCTCTATCGTACATCACGTTTTAGCCTGTAGAATAGTCTGACTCTGTATGTAAGGTACGCATTATTTAGCAAATGATTTAAAAAAGTATATTTTACGGTATAAAAGTACACTAGCGTAATGATAGGTATGCACGGTGACATAATTAGAGATTATACGTAAGCGTAACTTGTAATCGTTTGTAAACACGTCAAGCTGAATGGCGTAAAGTAGTTACATCACGACTTCTACGTTAGGGTCGGCTTGTAACTCAAACCAATGCGGCTAAACAGCTGGACTGAACGCTAAGTTAGTTACTATAGGATTATTAAATCTATGCGCATTAAAGACAACATCACATGGTTGCTTCTTGTCTAATACTAATGGAGTCTGATTAAAGTGTGTGACATGTAGGTATATTGTTAAATATCCATAATCTTTGCTTGAAGTTGCTCAGAAAACAATCAATCGATATATCATTATGGTGCAGCGCGAGCTCCCCTACTCACCAACTTAACTATCGGTATAGACGAGCCAACATAGGTTTCAATTAATTTAGTATGATTCAGTTACCAACTAGATGCCGTGTTCTACGTAGTCTATACGGCCACACATACATCAAATATAAGGCATATATACATGTCTGCCATGTCTGCGTACTATTTAGTTGATAGCATCCGATCAATCATTCAGTGCTGCCTGCTACGTACTTAAAAGCACACATTAGGGGTAGGGGTTAGTGACCTGTGTGATTACTGATAATGATATAAAGTTAAATACAAAATACATGGAAATTATGATAGACTACAACATTTTGATGTTTATACTCCTGAGAAACGGAACACCTTTGCTACACCTTTAAGTATTACAGACATGATTGTTTGTTGCGTTACTTATTATTGACATCGAAGTACGAATATAATTACAACTCTTAGCGTTTTAATTGATATTAGAAGGCAACGGTTTTAATAAAAGGGCAGGCGTGCACATGTATCATACGTGACTGGCGCATATGCATCATTATGGCTGTCGAGTGCGCTTATTATGGCTATATGTGGCTATATGCAACCATATGCTTGTAGGCGAGCTACAGCAACTTATGGCGAATACCTGCGCTCTGTTGGTCGGTTTTATGACATGGTATTTAAAATATAGTATGTAGGACTATAGGTAATTATGTGATATCACTATTTGTGAGCATTACAAATGATATGGGTACACTGAAAGTTAAGACGAATATAAAAAGTTGTTATGTACGATTATTAACAATGTTACAATGAATGTTAAGAATTATAGTTTAAAATTGGTTTCGCCGATTCGCTACGGCTGTTACACTGTTGACTTAAACTGTATCTTCTTGTACATATTAAGTATTGCCAACTGGTCTTACCAAGTGAATATATTAATTAAGTTACAAATGTTTTAAAAATACTAAAGATAATGGAAGGTGTGAAATGGTATTTATTTGTATCAAATTTAGAGACAGCGTACTACAGCAATTAATTCAAATTACGAATCAATTTACTACAACTCTACGATACTACGCTATTTTTATTGTACGTGTATTATTAGTAACTCGCTAAGTGTATTGTTTCCTAGCTCTTCATGAACGGACACGTCAGTTTCAGCGAGCGTCGGCTAGCATTCTATAGAGGTTGACTCACATGACGTCTATTAATATGCTTCAATAATTGTAGCTATTATCCACAAGAAGCTGTTATACGAGTCAGAAATACAGTCCGACGTCATTAGTTTGCAATCGGAGCGACGCAGTCATATGAAATAACTGATTTTAGTTACGACTCCCTGAAATTGATCCAAGACCTAACCATAATGGTAAACATGGTAAATGAACAAGTCTGGCGATGAAATAACTTTGATGTCGTAACTTTGATGTGATGAACGTCGCTCTACACTATGAATTTCTCCTGTATCGTGGGTGCGTTTGACAAACATGAAATATCACATACACAAACACTCAGACTCGGGACAAACATCTGTGGTTCGCACAAAGTGTTGACCCGTGTGGGAATCGAACCCGCAACCCTTAAAGCAGCAGTCCAATCGCTTAGCCACTGCGCTTAACAGGTGATTAAATATTGTCTGCAGAGTTTTATCCCTAGTATGTTGGGATTGGCTTCCAATCTGACCGAATCCAATATTTTACATAGAGCGACTCCCTATCTGACCTCCACAACACAATTATTGGGTAAGACGAACACCCAAAATTAGGTACCAACATACCAATATAAATATAAATATCAAATATTACCCAGTTTATATCTGTCCTGCTGCAACGCAAAAGACTCTTCCGTAAGAAGAAGGAACGAGCATTGATCATACTTGCTTGTTAGTGATCATGTTTGCCCAATACATGACGTTACCGTCACGCCCCTATACTGTTTTCGTAGTTAGTGTAGCCACCTCTACGTAGGCTGGGGGGTGGTCTACGGGGCCAGTTCGACAATCTTTAATGGTGTCATTTCACTTGTATATTTTGCTTTAGGAAAGTACGTCAAAAGTAAGGCATGTATATTAGCTTGGTATTTTTAACGATACGATAAATTAACTTAACAATTCATTCAATTCATTATTAAAATTAAAAACTCTAGTTTCCTTTGTGTAAAGTTATGGTCATAAAGATTAAGCTACTCTTAGATACTATGAATAGGTTAGACTGGAAACCGACTTCAATATACTTGGAAGAAGACTAGGTAGAATAGTATTAACATCTCTCTATTTTCAACATGTGAACTGGGTGAACTTCAACATTACTCATCTGTGACTCGAAGCCGTACCATGGGTCTTCTGGTCTCATCTGTATCTCTATTTTGACTACGTGGAGGGAGATTCACTCAACCTCTTCAGGACCCATCTCTTCCCACCCGAAGGCCGCATAAGGTTATTGTATAACCGCAGGTACTACAATTCCAATTAATTTAGGGGTGTGGCACATCGTAACATGATTTCTATGCCTTCATTACATACACGTTTACCCGCATTTATACATACCTGCACATAGTACGGACTTACCGGTTTTCACCAAACCGATTGCAATTTGCTGTTTGTTAGGCTGCTTGAAACCAAGGCTGCTTCGATTATAATAGTTTTCCTAGTTAACAGCTATTCAGTTTGTATCGTCCATAATATATTGTGACATTTTATAAAACTTTCAGCCTAATAAAGAGAAACTGTACTTTGTATTAGGTACACGGGAATTTATTATAACTTAATTTTGGATGTCACTTGAGATCTTTTTCAGCAGGCAAGAATAACCCGTATATACATATATTTGATTAAGTGTTAACATCACGGCTTTTTGTAGAGGGAATGAGGTGAATATTTATTCAAGGCTTCTAAAAAAAGAATATTTTTAATTTACCAGCTAACTAATTCCGATATTAGGACCGGTGACAGTCTGTTTATTGATTTCTTTGTTATCGAGCTCTTTCAGGCTTTTTTTATCATCAAGATAAAGAGATAAGTTATGTCGATCGAAATGAATTAAGTTTGAACATCAGAGGTGTACTTCTGACAATCAAGGGTAAATTGTGCTCCACGAGTACGCCCTTCCTGTGTGACGTTGCCTACGTAATTCCGGTGCGCCCTGGTCAGGTGACCTCGTTTGAAATAGGTACTGTCTGTCCAATATTCACGCTCTACCTATGAGTAGTATGATACTATTGGGCATACATACTTCGTGAAGGTATTTTATATTTTTTAAGTAAAAAATGCGGATTTTACATTCCTTGAACGTGTATTTGCATTAGGCATCTTATTGGTAACCTGCACCCAGCCCAATTAAAAATTCACTCAAATGAAAACTCCGTGATGCTTTACTTGCTAAGTATTACGGGCAGTAGAAAAAAGAATAAAAATCTCTATACAAGATTTTCTTGGTAATAAGAGATATATATGTATAAATATATAATAGTATATTATATCCTACAAGCATTTCAGGCTCTGCATATACCCACGTTATTTGTTGCTAAACATATCAATAATAAACTCAGGTAGGAAACAACGTGCTATTATCTGTAAAATATGCATTGTGTAAAACTGTGATAAATAATATTGTATTGTTGCATTAAGACATTTGGCTGTTACATTATCGATAAAGTAATGATAAGGTTTCAGTGTGCGTATCGTACCGACGTTTCATATTGTTAATTTGTTAGGTATATACTGAATGTTAGAAGCTGTTTGCCATTGCTAGGCTTTGTTGGTCAGAAGTAGTATTTTGCAACCTTCATCGATAATCCTATTTCGTTCTTCTTTAAAATACATTTTGTTTGCTACTTGGGCCTGCACAGAATCCGCGCCTCTGTTTCCTTTACATATTGTGAAGTATCAACAAGATTCAGAAAAGAAGTGAAGGTGCACTTTATTCTAAAATTTGAAACTTAATCAGATAGGAGGTACCTACTTTAAAATTGTATGTTATAGTTCCTATCCTCGGTATCCATTTATATAAAAGTCAAGGTCTTATACATTATTATAAGGGTATGACCAAGTCACGCACATTGTAGTTGTGAAAGCTAAATGTAGAAGTAGGTAAGTATCTATATACAAAGATAGCGGGGACGGCTCTACTAAGCAAAAGAGTAAGATTTTTCTCATGGGTAACTAGGTCTGCCCCGCGGTTTCACTTGGAACTTCAAAAGACACGAAGCGACATCAAGCGGCCTAAAGCAATTGTGACCCTCAAATGATATCGTTCTTTCCTTTAGGAACAGTACTTTGTTTTAAATAAAAGGTACTCTATGTCTTCTTCTGTACTCCAAACAACGTATTTGCAAAATTTCATGATGATCAGTTCAAGGGTTAAGTCGTGAAAAGGTAATAAACAAACTTACTTTGGCATTTTAATAATAGCAATGATTTACCAAAGGGCAAAAGGACTTCGAGAAGTCTTACAAACAAAGTTTGTTTTAATTGTAACGAAAATAGAATGAAGGATTGATTTATATTTAATGTTTTCAAAAGTCTCGTTTTGATCCTCGTGATTTATAAAAATAATTTGGCAAATTATCCTACCTTTTTCGTTTTAGAAAATGAACTGGAGCAGTTTGGTAGCAAATTACATAAATTGCTGTTTTAATTTTTGTTTTATGTTATGATAGTGTTTGTTTTATGTCAACAAACGTTTCTTTTTTTCTATACTAGCCTGTCGATGACGAGGCACTTAGTGGGCTCGGCCCCTGATACTTGGAACTAGTGGGTACCGAATTAAAGACAAAAAAAAATTTAAGCATAGTTCGCCATCACTATCAGGAAATCGACAGTAATAAATACATATTTGTTTCAGAATAGATAGTTAAAAACGCTGACTTGCTTAGGTATATCAAGGTCTATTGATGTGCTGTGTGGTCTCCGGCTTAGAATATATCACCCCCTTTCCCGTGGGTGTCGTAAGAGGCAACTAAAGGATGTTTTTTTTGGGATGGCAAGCTGCGTTCCCCCGTGTAGGTATCATTTACCATACTGCGGTTGCCAACCACGTGCCCAACGTGGTGTCTATGAGCAAAACCTCCCATGAAGAGTAGCCAAAGAAAATGATGATAGTGACTAGGTGACGAAAACGGGGAAAAGGGCCTTGTGACGTACCCTGTGGGAGGCGTACGTCAAGCAGTGGATTGCAATAGCCTGATGTGAAATCTATTAATCTGAAAAGGAAAAACGATCATGGTTCTCGTTCTATGTACGCGTATACGCTTAAATATACCTTATATAAGCATATGTATCTATATATAATATATTATATATGTAGGTGTAGGTACCTATTAAGTTTCTTACAGCATCTGGATCTATTTTACTAGTTTCTATAAACAACGGAGGGTCGAAACCCTATAAAATTAGAGTTTATTCCGTATCTTCTATACTTCTACGACTGTTGAGAACGAGGTTCTGGGTTCGAATCTCGAGTCGGGTAAAGTGTTACTAGGTGTCATTAGGTAATTCTCAATAGCAGCAGTTTATGGCAATAGGCTCGGCGCCCATTACACTAGGTCCTAAGAAGCATAACCGGCGAAACTTGGGTGCACTACTTACTGCAATTAATTAATTTACGAAATTATTATTATAGGTACCTGAGGCAGTAGTATTATTAGTTCCTAGTTTATTAATTTCCAATACCAATATATATATATATATCTAATATAGAGAATGTATGTCAGAATGGAATCGTACCGTTACATTCTCCACGATAAAATAGAGCAAAGAGCTCGTTAAGCAAATTAAATCAACTACATATACTTGTCCATCGCTCGATCTGTATACAAGAGCCCAATTAAAGTAGTCGGTAATCCATCAATGTACGTTGAAATGAGGCCAACAGCGGCCATTGAGCAGTTCGGCAGGAGAGCTATTAGGTTTTGTGAAGCAAATGAGAATGTATGCCGTTATGAATTTACCTAATGATGTTAGACATTTATCAGCTTTAGGTATTTGAATACTATTACATAAAACATTACAACAGCCGAATCAAGAATTATGTAATGTTCAATTCATAACAATCATCTACAATGTAGAATTGCTAATTCAGCACGTTGACGCCATCTGTTGTAGAGTCAATGAACTTTCAATACGAGAGTTGGACTTGCCGCTTACTGCTTGATACAAACTCGTGATGATACTGCTGTTACTAGTACCACTTATTCCCACTGAAATGCACCCGAACAACATATAAATAAGCTGTAGATGGTATAAATAAAATTGCGGAATAAAGGCAACAGCGTAAAAATGCTCACATCTTAGTTTCGTAGATTGCATTATTAATTTTAACTTGCACGTGGATTAATTGCACGTGGTTTTATATTTTGTTAGCTCTACTTTGAAACAAGTTGTGCAAGTAAATTCATGATCAATAGCAGGGTTAGGAGTTTTGGTATTTTCTTGATCAAGCATGCTTATTAAAAATCTAACGTTATATATACGATGCATAGGCATAAGTAGATAGCCATTTAAAATACTTACAAATATTTTCTCCTAAATCATTAATATTATATATATTGCAATAGATAACTCTACTTTTTTGTAATCTCATGTTGTCCCACTAAATGGTTATCCAATTTGTAATAGAGATAGATTGTTTTAGAATTTGTTTACCCTGAAATTATTTGATAATTTTTTGTCCTCATTCGCAGACGGAATCTAGTAATACAATTATATTTTAACGTATTAATTTGCATATCGGTTGTGCGTGTTAGGTATGGTATCTGGAACTGCGCCCACATTAAAGGAAAATATCTATATTAGTGGTGTATGGACTATTTACCAAGTTTTTAACTGACGTAGATATTTTTATCCAGAGATGTATGTTTGTGGATGAGTCGTTAAGACTTTGACCTCTCTCCGTAAATCATCTAAATCCATGTTTATTGTATGAATTCGTTTATCAAGGAAAAAGGATTCAAGAAGTGGGTTCGTTTAATCTTGTACGTATGCGATCCCATTTAAAAGAATACTAAATTATATTTTATTTCTTTCTTAAATATAATAATTATAAACGTACAAAACCATACTGGGATATCTCAGTTGTGGATCCCATAATATGCTTCTGGCATATAAGTTTATATTTCTCCCGCTTGCTATGGAGGGAAGTGGAAACAAAACATAAATATTCAATCTATTGCGACTATTCCTATATATCCTTTCATGGTTAATTTCGTTGACGGTTCCAACACAGTCGAGTAATTTCTGGGCCGCCTCAAGCTCCGTTACCTCAATGGATATTATTGTAGATTCTGGCTTACAGGAGTTACAATGACGGGTACGACTGGTAGGCTTGTCACAAAAAAAAAACAAAAGTATACTTCAGTCGAATCACATTTCACACTTTAATATTATAAAGGCGAAAGTTTGTGAGTGTGTTTGTATGTTTCCTTCCTCTTCGCGCTCAAACCGCTTGACCGATTTTTATGAAATTTCATATGGAGGTAGCTGACACCCTGGATTAACATAGGCTACTTTTTATCCCAAAAAAATGTAGCAGTAACACCGCGAGGCGCAGCTAGTGAAGTATAATTGTGACATCAAAGAGACAAACCTGGAACTCCATGTACTTAAATAAAATCTTTGTAACGTTAGCGGGAAATTAAACTGGAACATTATGCACTATACTTTATTTCCAGTCACATACAAATAAAAAATATTGCTAATAACAATCACATTTCACTTTGGCTTACTTCTAGTTAATAACTTTACATGTATACTTTGATGGCAATGTCTTGAGCTCTACACACCTTCACAAGGCTTTCCTTTCGACTTGTTAATTGCATGAAATTATATATATTATATGTATAAGGAAGGATTACAATGCAGTTTATAATTATAGTTAGATACATTGATAAGAATATTTGTTAGGTAAATGAGCATAATATTAGAGCAAAGTTATCGCTGTTTGACAATGAATCTACGCATTATAATACAGCTAGGTACAATTATCGATTTCATTAGGACCGATATATTTCACATGTTTATAAATATAACTACAAAAAGTTCAATGTTCATTAACATTCTAATTAATGTTGAACGTACAAATTTAAGTAAATGACTACATTGAAATTGTTAAGACGGCTACGATTGAGTTCGAAATACCGATATAATAGCTTAAATATACTATAATACCTACTTTATACTTAAGTAAAATCGACACGAAAACATGACAATTTGAATAGTTTGTAAATAAACAATTATTTTCCTACTTATATAATACAAAACTACTTCATTTGGCACATGATTCACAGACTCTGGATAACTCACAGAGATAAATGCTACAAACTACAATTTTATTCCTAAACTTATTTCTCATCGACCTAAATATCTTAATGTTAAAACTTTAAAGATTCCGAATCAGTAATATTGATTCTACACACACATTCACGATTTAGTTGGTTTCAGTTTTTGCAGATAGTTGAGTTAATCGCAAACTGTCTCATTCTCATGATCTTTTGTTCACAGTTAAACTAACCCCAGATTTTACCTAGCCTCCTGAGCTTACTGCCACATTTACTTCTGTCTCAATGATTTTATATAGATCTGTCTTCAGATATATTATTAAACGTAAATGCAACATCTACGTACCTACGTAGATGTGCCGTTGAAGGCAAGATCTAGAATCTTAAACATAATATACTTGTAAATTATAATCAATTGGTATAATTGAATGTTCTTCTAGGAAAAGGCAAACACAATTATTTTCTATATTTTAAAACTGATCTACTCTTAACATTAAAATATAATGTTTAAAGAGATAAGTTCATATCTACGAGCTCTAAGATTGAATTGATGATTTCCTGTGATTGATGCGTTATTATCAAGATGTACATAGGTATATTACACATAACGAATTATATTTATTTTAATACTATTCTTAAGTGAGACGATAATATTATGTTCTTGTATGAAAATTGCTCAAAAAATAATGTTAATCATAACATAAATGTTCGATCTCGCCGCCGACGACCAGACAGACTGAGAAGGCGATGGCGAGATAATTTGGATATCTTTGCGGGAAAGACATGGCCTGAAATGGCATTGGACAGGGTTTTGAGAAGGAATAATAGGGAGGACTTTGCCCAGCAGTGGGACACCGAACAAGCTACATAAATATATTATCTAGTTTAAATATAAATAATTTAATATAAATATAAATTAGTTTAAGTATACAAACCACTTCTCACCAATAAACTAACAATTCCGATTCGTATCTGTTTATTTCCTCAATCAAAGGGGAGTTCCCACTGTCTTATTTTGGAATTCCCGTAAAGATACTGAACATGATGTCTAATCAATTATATTATTAATAGTTACTATATCAGGCAAATCAGGAATGAGATTCTTGTTTCATGTCGACATAAGCTGTAGGTATAAGTAAGACTAGTTCATATCCTGGCTTAAAGATTCCTAGCATTACTCCGATAGCCAATTGCTAGCATTTCTCCAGGACCCATTGCCTTTTTAATAAAACTATCATCTACTATTAATCAGCGTTCTACACCCAATAAAAACTATCCAATACAATCATCTTGCGATTCAAATTAAAGGATAATCACTAAATCATTTATATAAACGTATATTTACAACTTATGTATCTATCTATAGGTAATATGAGATCTATGTATAATCTTAACACGAATTAAATAATCCAGTGTATCTCTAGTTATGTAAATAGAAAAGTAGCGCGCAGTCCACACGATATAGATTAACACAATAAATAAGTAACAAAAGGTAGTTAGATTTGATCTTCCAAAACAAGACAATAATATTTTGGCACACTATTTGAGATGTCAACACGAAGCATCGTTGGTTATCAGAATGAACTGAGTTCTAATTAGCCTAGTTTAAATGCGCAACTTACGGAGCGCGTATTACCATCAATCTCCTTATACCTATTATACCATTGCCCTGAAAGCTTTTATTAGATGCGTATATCGTGTGGACTGTTAGTTGCTAGGAACCCACGTCTAGGGTTCTAGTTTGACGGGTGGGTCTCAAGACGGCGGGTCAGGCGGGGGCAGCGGGCCGGGTACAGGACCTTGCAGCAGCTTGGCGGCTGCCGGGAAACCGGTCAGGTCGAAGCCGGGCGGAGGAACGATGCCTGCTGCTGTCGCCGTGCTCTGCAGATATGCTACCAACCTGGAAATACGTGTATCATTGTAATAACGTCGGATAATAGGATCGATTTCGTACAAGAAATAAATCATAAAAAAAGTTGAATATCTTGAGTTTCAAAAGAATTACTGTGTAGTTGTATACAAGACATAATAGTACTAAATATGGTGTAGCGACCTGCCTGAACTAGGTTTGTTAAAACCTGTGTAAACAAAAGAGTCCTTTTGATTATGATTTACATAATACTCGTATAATAAACCCGGTAAAATGTTTGATCAAAAACAAACGAACAATGTATGTAGTTTTGTCTCTGCAAAATGCAGATGAAAGATAGAGTATCTATATGAAAACTAAAATAACAGGACCCGCATGAAATAAACTATTGGCAGATGTTAAAATTGATCACGTGGTACCTTCTCAGTTCTTCCAACGCGCTGGCCTGCATCAGGATGTAGTTCTTGGCTAGGAGCAGTGTCGCGATTTTGGACAGCTTGCGGACAGATGGCGAATGAGCGTACGGAATCACTCCTCGCAATTCATCCAAAGCATCGTTCTGGAATAACATCAACATTATAAATTATGCAATGGCACAAATTATCCATTTCCGCGAAATGCTGTTGCACAATAACAGTAACACTCGAAATAGATGTCTATATTTGACGAATAATTACTTCTGATATATTCCAGATTCGTTAAAAGCAATGTTAAGGGCAACAAACATTTCACATCCGAATATTTACGTTACAAAGTTCGACCAAAACTTGCTAGAAATTACATGAAAGGTATTTTTATCTTTATATTGAATATTATAGACAAATTGAAGTGTCGCTAAATTAAATTAGATTGATTGTCTTACAAGATCATGCATCCGACGTCGCTCTCTTGCGTTTATGTTGAGTCGCACGTTTTTCCCTTGACGCATCTTCTGTTTTGATTTCGACTCGTTGATAGGTCTGCAATATATTATTAATGATTGATTTAATAAAGAATAAAACAGTCGGACGTATTATATGACTGCTTTTATTACTGTAATGTTTGAGAGCTTGACAGCTAACTACTGATAATATACATAAAATGTGTGATGTACGGATATATTATAATTTTATTCGCTAACATGCCAAACGAAGTAGTGTTTATGTGTGCGATAACATGTCTTGGGATCATCAAAGCATTTGCAAAAAGTTATTTATGACAAAACGTTACTCATTCGTTTATTTTTACCGTACCATATAGGTAGGTGGCATAAGTGATTGGCATCAGACAAAAATCGATCAAAATGAGGACACTGGCCTCAATAATATCAGTCTGACGATCAGTTCCTTTATGACAGAATCTATTTAAAGAGTTTTCGTAAACTAATAAATCGGTTATAGCATCAGAATTAAACGGGGTGACGACTGTTGATGAGAACCTCAATAAAAGTGGTAAGTACAGTTGCGTCCTGCGTCCCCTTAGTTAGAATTTGATAAGGGTTGGCGGTGAGGCAGAGCGGAACAAGTGGCAAATACTCTTTGTGCACAATCAATGGGTTTGTATGTCGGACGCTAACGAGGGGAGAGGGTGTCGGCTCGGTTGCTTTGGGTATGGAATACTAATGCGCGAGCTCGGTACTTGATACCCGGTACGGAGACATAGATGCGGATGTAATGAATTATTGTGACGCTGGTCAACCTACGAAGGAGATACATGAATTAAATAGTTTAATATCATATAGACCTACGAAAAACCGAACGAATATTTTTACACCTTTCGTCATTACTTAGTGAATTCAGCAGCATATTTTACCTTTTTACTTATAACCTGCTTTGATCACACTTTTCTAATCTGAACCCGTACGAGCTAAATAGATGTAGGTACGTATTTCAACTCATAGTACCTACGCTGTATTCTATTATTGTAAGCAAGTTTATTACTCTAAATGTAATTGCAATATTTGCTGTGTCAAACAATGCTACCTACGTCCCGATGAAATGCATACCTCAATGGTATCTGCTGCTTTGTGAAAGGAATTTATGAGGTAATCGGCCGTTTATTTTGGACTTGTTTAAACTATGCTAAATATAATAGCTTTGAAATGTTCTAAATTATGTTGAAATTCAGAATTTAATACTTGATTGGTAACACATTGTTATATTTAGGTCGTGATTGGTTGAATGCATATTATCCTGACATATTTATAAACGTCATTTATATAAGTGCGAAATTATGGTTGTTTAATACTACATTTTGCCGGCATTGCTTGACTTATTTGGATTGAAATTAGTACAAAGACACTGTTTAAAAGTAAATGTTATTTTGATTATACTTAAACAACTTTTCAACATCGCTCTGTAATAAAATATGAGAGCTACGTACTTATATACATATAATATAAATTTTTGTAAATATAAATGATTCTGATTGAATCTGAAAACAAAAAGTACAAAAAATATTTTTGATTGCGTCCCCTCTATGGCAACGATAAAAAAATCTATGTTGAAAATGATCGCGGTCAATTCGAACAAAATACTTGTCAAAGGGGAGGGGGCTTGAACAATAGTACCTACTCTATTGTGCACAGATGCTGCGCAAGAAGAGCCGGTGCAGTTGTTTATCGTGATTAGAACTTTGGACATGTGTGCCTTTATGCCACACATAATACGATATAAATTGCAAATAAGTAGTCCACCATATGGGATAGGTTATATTTTTGATCGTTTTTTTTTATAAAATGATGACTTGTAGAGTTCAGGCGTTATGTGATTTCATAATTTTAACCCTAGTTCTAGTTTATAGTATGTAAAAAATAATATCTAGGTTTCATGGTGACCAAATGAGGTAGCCTTAGAAAGATCCGAAAAATATATTTGAAGTCTAGTCATAACATAAAATAGCATAAAGTGGATTCTATTTCAAAAATTTTTTTTTATGTATTATTTCAAAAGGGAATGTAATATAGAAGATATCGTATCTATCTCTATCAGTATCGTACTTTTTGTTTGGTGGGTCCGATTAGTGCGCATGCGTGAAAAACAATCTGCTTTTGCTTACAAACAGAAATTTATACGGCAAAATGAAAAAGGCGTCATGCAGCTGAACCCTGATATACCGTTTTTCTTCGCGAAGAGTCATCAGAACATGAACAAAATAAAGATGATGGGTTATGAGGTGGTAAAGCAGGGTTATTAGCTTTTATAACGTGGAACTGACCTTTGTCCATAGCTAGTTCCGGGTTCCGGCTGGTTTTCGTCTGCCGGATAGCAGTGCTGCGGAGGTGGCGGAGGCTGGCCACCTTGCATGTAGAAGCCGCCCAGGCCCACGGCTCCCAGCGGCGTCCTCCGGCCTGGCACTGACTGTGGTGGAGAATGCGACTCGCCCAGCGGCACTCCATCCCAAGACCTCCGCCCCTCCATTGTTTAAAAAATAAAAATTAACACATAACACTGATAGAAAACTCTGTATTTATGTATTTTTTAAACCGGGACGGTGTCTGGGACGTTTGACGTTGGAGCCGCTTTGACAGACTGTGTCGAGTAGTCGCGGAGAGGAGTGTGGTCCACAGATCGATCGCTGTACGCAGCTGGGGTGCGCACCCCTCTCATCTCTCCGTGGAGCGAGCATTGTTCTGAGATGCGATTGTGATTTATTTCGCCGGCGCGTGTGCGACCGGCCGGCGACGTTAAATTCGATTATTAATGCACGTCAGCTGATAATTAGGTTACACAACTATTATTAATATGATGATGCCCTTAAGTTTAGAGCCAAGAGAATGTACACCAACAAATATGTACCTAAAATATGTCGCAGATAATATAATTGATGATTCATGAAATACGTCATATGATTTTAGACTACACAATCTCTGTTCAATAGGTCTAGAAAATTTATCTACTCACGGATATCTACCCTACTAAAAACAATAAAGACAGTTAACAGCGTTAATCTAAAACGGAACGGTCTAAATAACAAAAACTATGTAAATAAATTTTGTAGAGTCCATAAATGTATACTTTTCCGGAAAATCGCATGTGCATAAATTATATTCAGGTAGGTAGGTTCCTACTGCACTAAATCGAACACTAGCCTTAAACGGAGCGGGGTTCATTGACTTCTGATCGTTAAATTCGGTCCGACTGTATCCTAAAGATGCGTCCATAAAACTATTATAGTTTCGTTACAAATTGTCATTGAAGAAATAAATCTCATTTTATAATTTATGTTTTCGTTGGCACCTAAACAAAAGAGTGTCCTAAATTCCCGACGACACTAATCGATGTTAGACTTATTTCAAATTGTAATTCTTCCCCGTCGGAAGTCTACGCAATTACTTTTGCCGTGTTTTATTTTAATTCGACCTTTTTTTAAACGAAAACTGATTGTTATGATCTCACCGGTTGACTTATTCATGTTAATCTGCTTTTTTAATTAATGAATGTAGGTAGTAGGCAATGTAGTAGTTTAAATTGAGGACTATTTATTGAAACCGGAAAGTCGTAAATATTAGGAGTGTAAAGTGACTACAGCCAGACTTCATGTTCAACCATAAATAAATTTCTTCATTTATTAGTAAAAGTATATAAAATAAATGTTCTGCTTTTAGTGGTCTAAAAGTCGCACTTTATAGCTGTTCTAGTAGGCTCGTGTATGTCTGCGCCTTAACAGTGTACGAAGATTATTTATATGGCGTATCGGCAACTGGGTTAACTAAATACTGGGCGAAAGATAAAAACAATCACATCTATCATCTTGTAGTGGATGTATAATCCATTTAGATTATAATATGTGAGGTAACGCTATTTCCCGTCTATCTGTCTATTAATTTAAGAGGAAATATAAATTCAGAGTCGTTTGTGTAGACATTTTTCATGATATAAATACCCATAACATCTATAGAACATAATACTTTGTGTTATTTTGGACAAGAACATAAGGATGTAAGAGAACCTTAATATCCCATTTTCTTAGATCTTTGTAAAATTGTTGCAAAGTGTGTTTATTGTTTCGGCAATTGCGAGTCATCGTATTATAATTTAATGTTAAATACCATGTTCCCGAGTAATTTTTCTCTATTTTATTAACACTAAATTATGTCTTTAGAAATAGGAGCTCGTAATTCACGGTTCCGTACTAAAAAGATAAATCGGCGAGACTTCCGTGTCTGTTCGTCTGTGTGTCACAACAGTTATCTCTTAGCCGGTATTTATAGCGTCAGTTAAAAAACTTACAAGTATTTTTACTCTACTAACAACATGGATGATATAAGACCTTGATCAACTAATAAGAAGAAACGTTACATTAATTCTCGATTTTATTAAATATATGCAAATTGCATCAAAGGGTAGGCATCAGGGTAGCCTGTATGGCAGGGTAAACAGTAAGGAATTTAAAATATGTCGTTGAGGACTTGCAAAATATAGTGTTTAGTAGACTGCGACGTAGAATGTTTATTCTAATAAGACTATTTACGTCGGGAAAGCTTGCAAGTGCTACTCTAACCAGAAAAATAATAGATTTTCATACACATCTGTGTTATTTAATAAAAAGCTAAAAAGTAGGTCCATAAGTAACTATTATGAGCTCTTAGGTCCAGGTTCAGGTATCAACTACAACTATTTAGTCGCTAACTAGAGCTTTATAAGTTTCTTCAAAAAAAAAATATTTCTTCATCTTATATAAGTATGAGTTACTTTGGCGTTATCGATAGTAATGTAGAAATACGGTTGACCCTTATCGTGTGTCCACTGCATCCTTGCATTGCATGTGTAGTTAAATATATGTCCGTTTCACCTGTAGGCTGTATCTTCCATTCAGAAGGAAGTGACAAGTAGCTTTGCTTTGGAAATGTAGTGTTGTATTTAACACTTCTTTCATTTACATATCTTCTTTGTGATATTATATAAGGGATTTTGTATTGGAAAAAAATGAAACTTAAAATAATTATTATAAACGTTTAATATTATTAAAGCTAATCAATTAAAGTTATTTACAACTTATTCCAATCAGTTCCGACATTTAGTCCCCTTACAATGTACATTATTTACATTCTTCAATTCTGTTTTCATCAATATATTTTATGGAATAGACAATATATTCTACAGTAAGGCGGGGAACAGGCTAGGCAGAAAGGCTGCAAGCTATAGTTACACAGTTATTTTACTGCGATGTGCTTAGTTCACGGCTCACGTAGTAAACTGCAGTATGGCTGCCTAGTGAGTTCACCGCCTTAGGAATAATTTAGCAACTCAAGGTAAGGCAATCTCGTTACAATTATGCCGCCGCACTACAATTTTGATAAATATATATATATATTGTATAATTACATGATATTTTATATTATATTTTTAACAAAATTTTTCAACTTTACTTGGTTAGTTTAGAGATTTAAAATTGTCAACATGTATGTATGTACGTATATATGTCGAGTATGAACTCGACAGTGCGGCGGTCTTCATCTTACAACAATATCACACCGGCCAAACCCTTCCTTCATTGACTACCTAGACTATCCATAGTTTTATTACTACATCTCATTTGTCAGAATACACGTAGTTATCATCTTGTTAAATTGATTTACATTGTTTACTCAGAACGTCTTTAAACATTCGACTCAAGCAATCAAAATGTCTTTTCACAGCCCTTATTCTATGACTAGAAGATGACTAATGATTTTATAGAAACAATAGAGTATATGAATACTATCTAGCATAACGATGCTAGACATAAACATGTTGGTCAAGTCTGCCGTAACAATAGAAATATTATAAAGACTGTAGAGTTATATTCTATTACACAACAATTATCAAAATTTTATAGATGCTATAATATGCTTATTTCACCACTCCTTTAGGCCTCAGGTAACTAATGATCTTGATACAAAGACCCATAAGTCCATCCTACATAGTTTCGGATGTGGTGTAATACATCGATTACACAAAGTGTAAATCCTTAATCTACAAATGATTTATTTTAATAATACTGTGAAAAAGTAGAAAACTGTAGGCCATATCAAATAGACATACGAATAAGAAGGTACATAGTTTAGCGAAAGTCACACCTTTTAACAAAGATGAGATATTGAGACATGTAGGTATATATTTAATTAACATTAACATTCAATACGGATTTGTTTAAATATTATGCAAAATGAGTATTTATTTTTGAGATAATAACATTTATTAATTCTTAGTATAAAGCCAGTAATTCAGTATCATTCTCAATCAATTATTATTAGCAGATCTTTGGCACATCCAGATAGACACCCGACATCGTAGCTACTAGTATTGTAGCATTTATTGTCAAAATTACTTGAACATCAATACCTATTCATAAAACTGATAATATTCACTTGATGTTCTGACTCAATGCCGTTTAGGCATACACTTTAAATAATGCTCAGGATAGAGCGCTTATTTTAAAACAAATATTATATTATTGACTAGGACTGGTTTTTGATGAGATAAAAGTCCACGAGCTCCACACAAAATCTGCACCAATAGGTAGCAGCACCACGACATTGTCACTTTAGTTCATATAATAGTGGCCGACAGCGGCGTGGGAGGCGCAAAGCGAGCGGGCACGGGCAGGCAGGCGAGCCACACTGCGCCGGCGCCGGCGAGGCATCAGCGCGCGCGATGCGCGGGCGCGGCCGCCGGTCAGGGTGCCGCAGCGGCCAACGGCGGCCTCGCCGGGGCGGGCACACGCGGGCAGGCCACCATGGACCCGCTGCGATTGGTTTGGCTGTTACCACCACCACCTGGAACAACAACAATGTCAAGAGTTAAAAAATATCTTCAAAACTATACTATTAAATAGGTGTCGGTATGATACCTGGTAGTAGCTATTTCCCTTATGTAGTGATACAAACATACTGATTTTACTTAGAGTAAACCTAAACTGTAGAGGTAAATATTTGTAGATTTTTAGCTCAATTATAACCCAAGGGACACATATCTCCATAAAAATTCTATATTAACAACTATTTTAGGTGCAATTGCGAATCATTGGTGTAGAGCCAAAGATGACAACGAAACTCATTGTTATAGCAATAAATGTTGTTTACCTATTAGTGATCCAAGCATTTTTGTGACGGAAAACTTGCGCGTGCGCTGTGGTGCGCGGACTTCTGCCAGCAGGCGATCTACGCAACGATACAGGTCGCCGGAGTTGTCGGCCACGCTGGCCTCACTGAACGACGCTCCGTGCGCAGCGCTGATCGCTTGACCCTCCTTAGTCGACACCTGTGGACAACGCAATCGAACATTGTGAAAATATAATACTAGAAACAATTTCGAGTCACATAAATCAAATATCTACACGAGATCCAGTTATTTTTATCTTATCGTCGCTGAAAGCTCCTGACGACAAGCTTGAAATATCGGGGTGTTGTTACTTAATAATGAATTCAAAGTAAACCTTACAAAGCTGTTTAAATTACGTGTACTCTGTAAACACAACGTAACAAGGTCAGAAGTGTGTATTTACTCCAAGTAGGTACTTTATATAAATATCTATGACCTTCGTAGAATAGGCGTATAAATTACTTTGTCTTGTTGTTTTAAAAATTGAACTCAAATTCAAAAGGTTATTGAATTGTTTATCATCTGGCTTTAGTGCCCAATTCTCATTAAAGGATTTTATTCATTGTTACTGGAAGAAGGTATTAAAATTTGTCATCGACACCATGATTTATTTCAGTAGTTACGGTAAGCTACAAAATTATCACACTACTATAAGAGAATTAGCTCAGGACTTATCTATAGTAAACACCGAATTTTTTTTTTAAATTCCTAAGAGCAACTCAAACTTTTAAGCCGTAAAGTTGTTAACATGTATTATAGTTCTACGCCTACATGAGTAAAAACCAAGTTGTCAATCTCTGTTATAGTTAATTTATATCGCTGTCATTTACGAGTATTCCTGCTTGGCAAGCTTTCTGTCGGCACATAATGTATTTCAGATATGAGTTTCTGCGACACCTTTGGTTTCTGAGTGAGTGCCTGCCTATTATACACATGACAAAAGCTGTCTGTTACTACACTATGTACCTACACTTATGTTTCCCATTGAGTGCGAGCTCAAAAGACTCAATAACGACAGACAAGGACTGTCACGTGTCTTTGTTTTACTCGCAACGTCGAAACTTTATGATACAGTTAGTCGTAATAATGTTCATTTTATCTTGTCGTTCAGTTCATCTTCAAGGAAGTGTCGAACTAGAAACTTCTGCACGAGTCATTTCTTGTAAGGAAGCTTTATATTTGAGTGATATTAAACATTAGCAACTTAATTGCTTTCTCGAGATTCCTCTCATAGTAACACTCCTTCATATTCGTAGTAATCCAAAATAATCAAATGTCTAAATGAAGACGAGAAGAAGGAAATGTGTCTATCTTTCCTGTCTATTATTAACGTACACGACCGTTACGCAATAGCATTTGTAATCGTGACAGTGATCCCACATATCGACCGGGACTTGTTGAAAGGTGAAGGACGATTCCAACAAATATTCTAGGAATATCGCGAATACCGACGCGTGGGTCGAGTACTAGATTTCCTATTAAGTTTAAGGCATTGAATGACATCACTGTTATCTGATCTAAGTTTATTTTGTGAAAGAGTAAAATTTGTTGTTACGAAAATCAACGCGCAATTTTATCAAAGTTTTATATGTTGCGTCTAGAACATTGACAACAGACAAACACTATCGATTTCGGTCACCGCCGAGCGTGATCGCGCAAAGAGGGTTTATACGCACGAGTAATTTAGCCACCTGAAAGTTATCGCGTGCAATTATTGTGTGGCAGTGATCTGTTCGGAGTATGTTACCTTATCGGATTGGCCTGTTATTGAGTAGCAACTGACCTGTCTCAAGTGGTCTAAGTCGGTCTTGTTCCCGAGCAGCGCGAGCGGCATGGGCGCGGCGGCGCCGGCCGGCCCGTGAGCCGGGCTGCCGCCCGTCGGCGCCCGCTTCAGAGCACTCAACACTTCAGTGGCATATTCAAAGCTGCTGCGGTCCGTCACTGCATACACCAGTAGACACGCATCTGCCCATTGAATCTAGAACAACGAGATACATTATTAGGATATGCCATAAAATAAATAGGTCAGTTTGATTAGATAACACGTGTTAGATAATAACGTGGAAGTCTAATGGAGTATCGGAATAATATATGTCAAAATATAGTGGGTAACAGTAGTTTATCTACACTTATATTTAATATTGGAGTAAAATGGTCAATAAATTAAAAAAAAACCGTTTATATTTGTGCTCCTGTCACATCTGTGATACTTATTAACATTTTATGGCTAATTAAGTGTCGGATTAATATGCCAGGAATGTGTTGTCATATTTGCCCCCATTTGAGAGAATGGACGTCGGAAGTTTAGGTTTTATCTAGTTTACACATAGTTTACATTACTATCTCATCGTAAGTGCGTCAAAGAAGATTAAGGTGCCAAATGCGTGTTAGTTTCGCGCAGCGATGGTTTCCAGCTTAGCTTTAATTTGTAAACCAATTCATCAGTTACTAAGGACTTCTTTGAGATTGTATCAACTTACAATTTTGTTAGGTACTTGTTTTTCTTAGTTTAAGATAACTAGTAACGTTAACAAAACGAAGCGGAACGAAACCTAAAACGCATATGCGAAACATCATATTTGGCCAGTTTACACAAGAAACCGACAGATCAAAGCTATGTTTACTTTGGCAAAGTAATTTTAAAGTCTTCATAAGACAATTTACTGAATGCTTTGCATAAAAGAGACTAGACGAAGAAGAATGTGTTTAATTAATGCGTCGTCGTAGCCAACATTCCAGCTTAAAATTAGCCTTGCAAGCGATTCACGGGCGCTCCCACGCAAGCCGCGCCGCGCCGCGCGCCGCCGCGACACGCAGCCCACGTCCATCGACTTCACTCATTGTTGTCGACACACGATACCGAGCTTGTTTATATACCACAAAACGGTGAAATCATTAATCAGGAAGTTGATCTGACGTCAACAAAGGTCATTATAATAACCCATACAATAATCCAACTCGTACTGTCGTGCACTTCAAAGGAACATTGAACGTAATATAATTCCTGGTCAATAACTCTACAAAATTATAATTTTCTTTAAATTATTGTTCCGGAAACTCTGTGGCTTCAGTTATCAAACATTTGTGTTCGTTCAGGTTAATAAACCAAGAATATTCTTTGTATTAAATTATGTAAGGTTTCCTGTGAGGTCAACGTATATTAATTCTGAAAAATTTCATAAACAACGTAGTAAACGAAAGAGGAAACAAAATATTGTATTATTGGTCTAACACAAAGGAGAATACAATATATGAAACCATCAATGGAATCCCTCATTCAGTTTATTTGTTACAAAGCTTAATATTATTTGGATAGCAAGATGAGTAACAATGTATCCTACATATGATATGTAATAAGGAGAACGGATAAAATACAATATGGATTTGATTGAGAATCCCGTAAAACTGACAGTCATACATTAGTAAAAAAAGATTGTTATTAATAATTTGTAGTGTTCTAACATTGTTTTAATTTACCTTGGATGGCTTATTTACAATTAGGTACTACTAATCGTCCTAGATAACGGAACCATATCCCGTCTATTCACCAGTCCACCCACAGAAAACGGGCCGTTCAGTCCGCAATCTCGTCTTGCTTATTTTCTTAAAGCAACGTCTTTTTAACATCATTTCAAAAGAGCTATTTTCGAGGATGTCTAGAATAATATTATTCTTTACTTCAGAGGGAGATCCAGATTAGATCGGCCGTCGTTCGAATTCCGAAATGTTGAAAGCTGACAACTACCTCTTCAGCCCGTTGATGAGTTTTAGAACTGCTATTAATAATGTATAGTAAACACGGTGAGTCACAGCTTTCGGTGCAGGTCACCGGAGCAGCCACTGGAGCCGCTCCATGCCAATAGTATTATTATTTGAGACATTAACCTAGTTGTTGAAGCATAAAGCGGGCTCAGGCTACGAGTAATAGCGGGTTTTGTTTGCGGAAGGGTTACTGGGATCGATGCTTTGATGTATGGAGGGAAGTAACCGTAAGAGTTACTACTTTGCACCTCATTATTGTTTTAAACGTCATTTAAATGGTTAAATAACTTTCAGATGTTCGAGATTTTGGCTCACATTCGATGCTCACATAATTTATATAAACGATTTGTAAAAACGAACTACTCTTAAAAATACTGACCAGCCAAATGTTACCTCTAAATCAGAGATGGTCATAAAATATAAAGTAACTAAGAGTTAAAAGTGTTGGAATTTAGTTTAAATAGCTACGAAATGCGACCTTCTGATGAAATACTCGACATCCTTAATCTCACTGATTTGTATACTTATTATTGTTTAGAAACTAAAGGTCGGTCGGCGGTTGTTTAGGTTATAGGTACTTTAATTTGGTGAAGGTGAAGATTGGTGGGCACTGGGCAAGGTCCCGCTGAGTTAATCCACATTCATACAGTCGTTCACTGTTAATATCTTAGCACAAGTGTTATTTCAGTATACCTTTGAAATATTACGCATTGGTCAAAGCGAAGGTTAAAGTTTATGATAGGTCGGCGCGCTCTCCACCATAAAATTACGTTGGTTTTAACATGCTATGTATAACTACGTAAATATAATTTGATAAGTACATTCTATAGCTAGAGAAGATATAGAAATCAAATATCATATTTATTTACCTGATCAGCTGGGAATTTATCGGAGTTAGAACCGGATACATCTATAACTTCCAGTTCAACTGGAGTACCGTTGATAGGTACTGTTTGTCTATACAGGAGATCTGAAAGGAAGACATAAAATAAGCATATTGAAACACGAAGACGCATGAGATGCAATTTATATTGAAATAAACGGGCCATTAAACTAACCTGTATTTGAATGGTATTCTCCTATATATCTTCTGGTTAAATAGCGAACTATGAGAGCTGAAACAAACAATAATATTATTAGTTTAAGTAAAACAATGATAGCCTATATATACCTAAGTTATTATTAATTGTGTCCTTACTATATTGTTCTACATCACAATTGTATTCCTGTCTTTTATATGAAACAATTATAGAAAGTTGGATAACTGCAGAAGAATGGCGCTATAAGTGTATTCTGAGGTGTTTGTAAATCAGAAATGGACAAGCAATTCATGGGAATGTTGTGAGAGGTGACGAATGTATCCAGTGACATATTGATGTATTGTTCAACAGCAAATTGTTACATCATTAAGGAGAATGGGTCATCGGGCTGTTGGCCGTTGGCCTAGCTCACATTATGTAACATGTGGGTCGGACACCCGAACATTTTCGGTCAAGGCTCGTAATTGAAGTATTGTTTATTGTTGCATTCAAGTTATGTGACGTTTTCAGTTCGATTTGAAAATCGAGTTCGTTTACAAATGTTCAAAGTATCAATGCAACCAATCTAACATAGAAACTGTGTTTAATAAACTAGGTGTATTTCGAATAAAAATTGACGGCTGATTTATTTGTTGTTGTCTGTAATTTCTCTTATTTGAATTGTGAACCGTTCTTATTCGCAGTAAATAAAGGATTGAAGAGAAATGGTGTATATTTTCCGACGTTTCAGAATTATGTTTCGCTTAAGTATTATGGAAATATTTGGTAACATGAGCTAGTGTCTTTATCCATCAAACGTTGACAGGCACTCTCAGTCATCTAGGTCGCTAAAATTAATACAAAATATTTTCGTGCCCTGATTTTTTAATAACTTTCTCAAATTCTTCGATATGAATACTATGTATACCTAATGGTATATTAAATTTGCTTACCGGACTTGCCAACTCGAGAGCTGCCAATGACGGCAATGCGTACGCGCGGCAAACTTGCACGCTCGTCCTTCATGTTCGGAGGTTTGCGCTTTATCTGAAACAATAACAAATTGAATATTAATAATAATATACCAACCAAAAAAAATTCGACACCAATTTAGACTGTTTCTAAGTGAAGAAGCGACGAGAGAGGAAAACATTTCTCTCGTTAGTAAATGGACCCTGTAATTGCGTTTTCCTCAGCACCTAACCTTTATCCTGTAAAATGGCTGTTAACAACCATTTGACTTGCTTTCTGCGCTAAATCACGGTAAGATAAGCTCACGCGGCGTTCAGTTGGCGAGCTTCAGTTTCATTCATTACTTACGTCTCTCCGTGACGTCCGCTAGCTAATGACCGACAAAACGCGTCAGAAACAAATACTTGTTTAAGATTAGATACAAGCAAGATTTAGTGTGATATTCTTTTATTAATTTTACCGCATGGTAATTATATTGCGTAGTTCCCGAATAATATGTAATAAGTAGGTATTATCTAAAACAGCATATGTCATTCCTTCACGCATTCTTGGTCTTGTAGTTTCATTATTATTATATTATATAGCGGTAAACATAAGAAATTGAGTGTATTGCAGTACGTTTCTTTGTTGACGTTAGATTCAGTTGCTGACTGCTACAAACAATTTTCTTATTGCAAATAAAAATGCTCCTATTTCTATTTTTTCAGGAAGGAAAACAATAAGCCCGGTGAGAATGGTACACAAACGCCATGAATGCGACATGTATGCGCAGAAATATTTATAGATCGGACACTCCGCTATGCGTCAGCGGCTGCCTACAGACTGGTTGAATAACCCTAGAAAACACCGTGATTTTATTCATTCAAACTACGCATCACTGTTTTGACAACAATACGGATTAAAAGCAAAAACATTATATCTATAGATTACATAAATTCCTTTCAGATATCTATTATAAGCTTTCTTTGTTGTTTATTATTTTGAGTTCGTATTATAAACATGTAAGATCTTCAGAAGATAATTTTAATACGTTTTGGCAACATGCTGCATTATTTAAATCAAAGTTTATATTGTGTTACACTGCAAAAATGTTATTGTGGTACTAACTTCTTAGTGGTAAATAAGGTAAACCGCATTATGAAGCGATTTAAAAATGTAATACATAAGTGTAAAAATGCAGTAGGTGTATTCTATTTCTTTCTAGTATTATTAATTCAGTTTTTTGCAAAGACTCGTTGAGCTTTCTCTTATTTGCTAGGCGTTTTGCATACTACGTGTATATAAGATCTCATTAACGTCAGACGCGTCTATGTATAAACAACATATGACGTAGAAGTGTTGCTTCATTGTATTAATAAAGCATCCTATCAACAACCACTTGATTGTAATCTACATGACGCTCCAACGGCTACGCAAAAAGCTTACGATTGTTTACAATGTCGTGTCGGTTTCCCCGATCTTACGTAACTTTATTTTTGTTAGAAATTTATAATATATTTTCCAAAGCTATAATACTTTCATCATCAATGGTTGATAATATTTATCGAGAATCTGAGAAAAAAGTTATTTTTTTTAAGAATAATCGTCGCCGAGTGTCATTTATTATAGATTATAAACCTGAACAATACGATATATCGTGATATAAATCGGTGCGATAGGTACATTGGCAACTGAAATGTATCGTGTATTTCGTTTTTTAAACAGACAAATGCTGTAAGATCTGAAGCAAGATTTTAAGTACGGTAGGTGATAGGTAGGTGTGTAATGAATGAAAATACATAAATTGCAATATCAAAGGGTACCGCATCACTATATGAAAAAATATGAGCCCACGCGTAGAACGTGGCAATTCCTACATTTTTGCTTTGCATTCTTGATACCACACCCAGATTAATGTATCAGTGGCGACAACGCCGCCATTTTTATTTACGTTTGGCGCCAAATAATATTCGTTCGGTCGCGTCCTGATGCCAAAAGAAATATCGAGTTTTAAATTAACTTTCCGTGTTACATAAATAATTTTGATATGTACGTATTATATAAAAATACTTTTAATGTGTTACGTTGCAGGAATTAAATGTAAACTCAACCAATTCGGTCACTTAATATAACAATTCTAGCAACGTTGCATCGCGCGATGTTCAATCGAGTAGGAGAACTCTAAAGGTACCCCAGAATTAAGAAGCTGTTCAAATTACACAATCTATACATATCTCTAATTAATATGTTTTGTTTGTATCAAGCTTCTATTTTTTGGAACGAACACGTGCGACTAATTGAAGTGAGTTGCGAGCCTGAGACGGCGGCGATGCCGATGCCCTGAAGGAGACTGATAACGAGCTGTGGCGCAGTTTAGTATCCACGACACGTGGATGTTTGGTGAAATTATTTACTACCTTCACGTCTCATACAAAAATACAAGTGAAGAAAATATAAGGCTCGAAGAGTAGATTTTATATCGCATTGTCAGAGGCAGGCCTTTTCGCAATAAAACCAATGTATTTTTACACACAAAGATAAATTGCTTTTTACGTGGGAGAGTGCTTCGTATCGCTGTTTACTATCGGACGACATGGAAAATTGATATCAGCCTGGTCTTTGTTTTTGTTCATTGCTAAGGTCGATAATTTGTTTTATGATATAAAATATTTCGATTATTTTTGCTTTTTGCTCTAGCTTTTACTTTTGATTTAATTTAACAATAGAACATTGCATACAAGATGATACGGGTACATCAAACACTATGTAAAGAAGATACCACAGTGCATTTATATTACACCGCTATAGGTAGGTGCTTATTGTATTTATTACACGATTTTGAAACCGTAAAACGTAGACAATAAATTTAAACAGCGGTTAAAGTGGGCGCTTATCTGTCGTGGGCGTCGATCCTCCGCCCTAGCGGCTGCAGTGTGGGATGTTATGTAAACTTCGTCTGAAATATCACGTTCTTCATATTAAAGCTATGTAACCTTAAAGTTAACTCTGGTGGTTTCAAATGGTGTAAACTTTACACCACGTAGATGTAATTTGTTATATAATGTGTACCAAAACTAAATTAAGTTAATACTTTAATAGTTCGGTTTATTGCACTCAGCGAGGCCTTGGAACACGGTAAGCACTACAAATAACTCGTCAAGAGTCCTTGGTGTGAAGTATGGGCGCGTGACCTTCACCGTCAAATGCTGCAGTAACTGGTATCAAATCCCGAAGGCCTTGCGACCGCTCGCGGGACCTGCCGAAAGGACATAACCTTGATAGTACGTCGAATCACGGCCATTAATTTCCCCGTTTGAAGGTTGTCTGCCAAGGACTCCACTCAGGTTTTGTTGACATGTCACTGATCGGTGACGACTATGATAAATAGCTCTGCTGCTGTGTAACTAGAGATTGACGGTAATTGTGATTTGTTTGCACTTAAGCAAGTCCTTGACATGAGGCAAACTTGAAAAGAAGGACGAAGCTTTATACAATGCAGCTATAAATCAGCTAACAAAGTTGTTGCTTGTTGGTATAATATTATTTATTTGCTACGTTATTACAGAGTAATAATGAACAAAAATACCTCATGTGTTTACTTGTGCGTGGTCCGCGAGTGTTTTTTCAATCTTGTTACAAAATATAGCGCTATTTTGTAACAAGACTAAAAAAGCACTCAATTTCGGTACATAAAAGTAAAGTGTTGTTATAACACAGCAAAACAAATTAGTTTACGATTTGATTGGCCACTTCGTGGTATATCAGGCAAGAGTAACAAACAACGGGACAATAAACCTAGTGAACGGGATTACAACCACGAATACCTCAGCTCATGACTCAAATTATTTATTCATTGTTCTCATTCTTGGCGAAGTATATGTAGAGGCACTTTGGAGAATGTTAATTAAATGTTCAGAGCTACGTGTGCTGTACACCTTCATACACGTCAGGATTGTAAACTTTAGACGAAGTTTAAATGTGTAGAAATTCCACCTGCGTTATCTGGTTCACCATTACATGAGATGATGTCAGAACAATGCGAAATAAGCCATTATCCACGTTGTATTCTGTTAATTTATATTCTCAAAGTTTAGGAGATTAAATATCGCACAGATTAGTCTATATGAAATTAAGCAGCACCTTCTACGGTCAGTCATTGGAAAGGTAACTGATTATAAGCTACGCAGTGATTTGCATGTGTGTTGGTTTACCGATTGAGTGAGTAAGAATTGTTAGGACTGGCCTCTGCGATCGAAAATCACTAGGAGAATATTCCAATGAAAAATTACTTATTACATGCAGAGCTCTTTGTGTCTGCTACATTAAAGTGTAGGTAATAAGAATAAAGTAATATTAAATAAGTAATGTATGTGTTGAGGTCAGTGACCCGTCTGATATGTCACTGTATCACTAATGATCTCAATGATTTTATCTCTTGATGTGTTAAGGTTCAGTATGACACATGTGCATAAAATGTAATCACATCATGTTTAACATTGTATATTTATGCAAAAAAATATATGTAGGTACAGTGTATATAGAATTTTAGTCAACAATATGTTAATGAGTGAAATAATAAGCTTAACCTAGGCTAAACAATTCAGCGATATATCATGTGGTTTGATTTTTATGGCAAAAACAATAAGCTAATTTTCCATAATCCAACAAAGTTATTCTAGGAGAGGTGATAAAAACAGTATTTAGTAGAAATGGTTTGATTTTGTTTGATTAAGTAACATTAGGATGTAACGGCATTATGATGAAATATAATATTAATTTGTATAAAATGATTACGATGTCTTTTACTGTCTTTATAGATAAATTGCATTGTAATTTCTAAAGATGATTTCAGTTTGAAACCAAAAAAAGTCATGAGCAATTATTTCGTTCTATTTGTACTGGTCTAAATGATCGCTATAAAGTACTTAAACATTACAGGTAACTTGGGTTGTTAAGGTAATTTAAATTAGACCCATGAATGTGCTACGTCTAATCTATTGTCTTTGGGGTCGACTCTTGAGAGTACTTACCGTTGCTCTGTTTGTATGTCTGGAGCGACTGATAGACCCTTAATGAGGTCACTGACTTCAGTCTCTGTTGGATTGACAGTCATATGGCGAGTATTTTGGGTAAATATCTTTGATTGCCGTCTTAAACAAACACGCGCTTTACGATCTAATTAAGTTACTTGAAAATTTGCAAACATTTTATGACGTTTGTTGTCATGCGGGTTTAACATTTGGATATAAGACGTATAATATGAGTTGTTTAAAAGGTTGCAGACAGAGAATAAGTTTAAACACACATAGGTATATGTTGCCGGCCAGCATTTAAACACTAATGTAGTTTATTAATACCTAATTTAAAAAGACATCAACACTATTGGTAGAGAAAATGTTCATTGGTTTATCCTCGGGCACCAGTAATGTATTAATTTCATTGTATCGAGTCAGGCAGGACCCGAGTGACCCTTCCGTGACCTGCATCGACCCGTGACCGGGTCATCTGTGCCCGTTACCTGAGAGCTAAGACCTGAACATGGACGGCCACTAACGCAGTTATATAAAACTGTTGTGTATGAGAGCTTTTAAAAACATCGCATTATTTGAAAGTTACTACGCAATATTAAGTTACATAACATAACACCACGCCTGTATTCACCGAAGGGATAGGCAGAGGTGCACATATGGTACATCCACATTTTGCCACTTATGTTTTTAGGTCCCAATGTATTAGGGGCCGAGCCTATTGCCATCAACCGGGCAGAAATCCAGACTCTGTGCTGCTACTGAGAATTACCTAATGGAAAAACCCAGTAACATTTTGCCCGACCCGGGATTCAAACCCAGGACCTCTTGTTCAGCAGTCGCATTTAGCAACCACTAGACCCGCAGCGAATATTAAGTAATGTATCATATCAACTTTTTTCGGGCGAGCATTCAATAGTGTAAATTGTATACACAAAAAATGCCAATAGTTATATTGATAACCTATTAAACCTAACATTACGGTAACATCAATCTGTTATGACATAGCAAGTCTATGTATGTATATGGCATGGTAGATCAAAGTTAATTATTTGAGCTGTTCGTAGTTCGAGCGTTAGGCACCAAGTCATGTAAACTGTCAGTTTCAGTGCATCGCGCCGCGTTGACGTTTGCCTCGCGGCTCACTGGCTACAAACACAGTATTGGATCAGATTAATGTAGGAATTTTCCCATAACTATACCGTGCACCTACATTGTATAATCCTCTTTATTATCATACTCATATCATATTGTAATAACATTTATTCACGTTCCGGCGAAAACATAAATATTTTTGAGTTAAGCTGTTTACATTTTCGTTACTACATTTCGTATATGAACATTCGTTTTCATGATGCTTGTGTTTGATTTCAATGCTCTGCTTGTTTGGTATAATAATGGTGTTTTATGGAGTACTTACATCCTACACTTGCTTTTCGATTAAAGAGTATTATGAAGGATGAAAATGGGATTTTGGCGTCCACCTACAGTTTTCACAACAATTTACTGTACATTTCCACCCAACGTCCTACAACAAGATTACTCTCTGAATATTTGAAACTACCTGTGTAATACCTGTATAATAATATAGGGTAAAAGCTTATAATATAATAGGTAAGTACCGCTGCTCGGAATTGCGCCGTATCACTAATTCCATCTGCACCAATACCTAAGAGATTTATAGCTGAAATGTTCCTCCGGACGTCGATAGGAAAGTTTCGATGTTGTTTATAACTCGCCGCAGTCCACACCTGGCCCGCGCTTTAGGAATACACGAGTGACCACGAAACGGATTTGAGAAATTGATACGTATATCAACTGATATAGAACTCATATTAGTAAGTCATGTATGAGTGGTGGCCAGGTACGATGCCCGGGATTTCAGCACACAGGTATGTTAGTTACCCAATATTATTGTTTGGTTACGGATTTCAATCGTTTGATCTATTAATGAAAAACTAAAATTAATTAAGAAAAAATATTTTTTTATTATGAACCGATGCGACGATGGTTATAAAGCAGTCCGTGATAAATCTAATTTATGTTAGAAACGTCTAAGATATTGTAAGATATATGAAGAACTCAAAAGATTGATCTTTTATTATTACTTCTTTAAAACCTTTTAGCAAACTATAACTGATGAAACAATTGTTACTCGCACTGTTGATAATAAACATTTATTTATCATGTGTTCAGAAAAAACCCATTAATTTAACTTGTATCCTGAACGGAGTTTAAAACAAACATGTCTGTTGCTAAGCGTGAGTAGCAGCTACTAGGTAATTGATTCCCGATTTATTTTTCAATTCCACGCCTCTGAGTTTATTGAAGCGGAGGTAATGCTACAATACGTCGAAGTTTTGTGAATTGCAAATGCAACTGCAAAATTGCTAACTACCTATATAGGCGAAGGGCGACATTACGAAAAAGATTGAGAGATACTCTAAACTCCTCATTATCCCAATTTAAAGTTTGACAGTAACGTATGCAAGTCAGCCAAACGTTGTGCAATCTTCATAACTGGGTGTCGTATTGTTAAAAACATAACTGGGTCAAGTTTAGTGAGCGTACCATACGATGGGTAAAATTCATGTGTTCTCACTGTTTGCTCTTTGACTTTTATTCGCCTGTAATAATAAACGTTTTCTGTTACCATTGAACTTTTGTGTGTTTGTGTTCAACTATACTGGTTTCACAAGTGATCATTACACGCACAGCTGTTACCAATTCCAGCGAAGAAAATTTAAAAGAAAATTATTGGGTCAAGTACACTTACACTTTGGGCATTACCCTGTTATTTTTACAGCAATTTAATAATAATATACACCTATGTTACGGTTTAACTAAACACTGTAAATGTCAGAATGAATTCCATTTGCTTACAGAAAATTGTATGTTAATTGTAAGTAAATTTTTAGTTCATTCTGCACGTGTCTACGTATAGTGTGAACTCTCGTAGATGTTTTAAATATGTTTTACACGTTACATCAGGAGTTTTTTTCCAAAGTTTATTATTGGTAAACCACTCATTCATGCGAGAATGAGTGATAGTGAACGCGCTGACGTTAGTTGGACATACATAATATTTATCTTAGCATGTTCCTACGTAAAGATGGACTAAAATTATATTTCGCGAGTAATGAGTATAGAACGTTGGAATATTTAAAATACTTGGCAATGTTGAGTGCGGGCCTGATCAATGTTCAGCTGGGTGTGTTTCATCTCACTTCATACTCAATTAAGGTGACTTTGACCTAAGAAAATAGGATGTCACCTGTTTTAATTCAATTCACCTTTAAATATAAAATGTTTAGGGAAATTATTCTGCCCATTTGTGCTGTGAAGTGGACGAATTTATTAAGTCCGTGTTTGCACACAATGAAAATGAATGGCTCCCAGTTCTAAATTGGATGGCAACCGCCCAGTACGTTATATGACATGTTTAATTGGCTTTATTGGCTGTTTTCAAGGTTGTGTTATGATGATCAATTACGAGTTTCGGAAAATTTGGAAAAGCATATGTGTTGCGTTAATTAACACATGTCGTTACACGTGTTTCTCTTACTATGTAATACATTAACATGTGTTTCAATTCATACAATGTGTTAATCTTTAGAGTATACGATTTCCTTTCCTTGGCTGAAATAGTCCAGTTAATGAATAAGTATTAACAACTTTTTATACTAACGTTAACAATGTTCGATGTTTAGAACAAAAATATTACGCTGTAGTAAAACACAGCAACATCAAGAAGTTTAAGTCGATGTCTTCATAATATTTAAATTTCAAAGCTAGCTAATGCTTCATAAATTATAAGAGTCGGCTTGAGATGAAAGCTATGGGTTGGTAACGACGTAATGCCTAGACACTATCAATAATATCTACCAATTTTAACCAACGAAAACACTGAGAAGGTTTTGAAGTCTTTTTTTATTGGCGATATTTGTATTTCGGCATGTGAGGAGTACCCTTAACCAACGAGCGTGTATGAGGAATGTGATGCGTTTGAATGAAGCGAAAGAAGTATTCCGGGAGTACCTAGCAAGTAAAAATCCGTGGTCTCTGCCCACCCCTCTGGGAAACAGGCGTGACTTTATTTATGAATGTATTTGTACGTGCCTTGGTTTTCTTACTTAAATGCCGTTCCTTTAGGTTTAACTAATTTAAAAGGACAAAGTGAGTGTAAGAGCTGCCTGTTTTCACACACTATCACAAAAGCATGCCGCCGTAAAGATTCTACTCTAATGGCTAGTGCACTTCTTAAGATAAGTACTAGCGCTTTTGATCTTATACACTGTTAGCAAGGGTAAATGACTACTGGTCCGTATGGAAGATATGTTTTAACAATATTTTAGTACAGTGGCTCTGAGGTAACTTTAATTTAATTTTACATTTATTGTGATGTTTATTCGTTTTTAGTCAAAGCCCGTGAAGATTCGATTTAAATTCATTTGAAGCCCCAAACTAATTGAAATCAACAAAATAAATAAATAACTAGAAATACCTCTGTAGTTTTCTTACAAAGTAATATAATATTGTTTCAGCGCGCACTCTACTTCGGTAATTGCATTGAACTGCATTGGCCCCGACAATATTGATTTTATAGCTCTTTCATACAGCAGGTAATTGATTTATTTCCGAGAATTTGGAATGGAGCTTTTACTGCGAAAATGTGATTGAATCCATTTTAGGAACAACGAGGCGCATTGATTTACTTAAATAATATGTTTTATATGTATTACATGTTATTGGATATTCCACGTGGACACAATTAATCTAACTTAAGAAAACTAATGTACATAGAAGGCAAGTGTGGCTACGTAATCATAAAAGCTTATTACCATTTGAACATAATTCATGTTCATAAAGCAAAGGAGCAACTATTAGGTATTTACGTTACATTAATAAATCAATACTACAATTGAAATGCACAAAGAATGCTTACATATCGATTGCAACTATAAACGTATAAGCAAGAAAGTATAATGAATACACGTGCAACTACGAAATAAATGGAAAATACATCGTCTATACAATCCAAAATGAGTAAATTCCAGGTAAATAAAACATTAAGCCTCATTCAATGTACGGCGTTTACCAAGAAACGTAACGAAGGAGACAGCACTTGAATGGAGCTCACCTGATCCAAAGTATTGGCGTCCCGGGCCGACAGCTACAGGTCGGCTCCACTCGCCGGTGAAACACCACACAGGCAACCAAATAACAAGTCTTTACACAACACTAAACGTTTATCAAATCACTGTCTTCTAAGTCCATGAAATAGCAAAATAATTGTATGGCTCAACAAATTCTGTAGAGTCACTGTAGTTGAAACCGACGTGGTGCGCGGTAGAACAGCTACGAGCGACTGGGCGGCGCGCAGCCGTGTCAACCTATATATACGTAAGTAGCTTGCACGCCGCCCGCCCTCCGCACGCCTCGTACATGCAAAAATATCAGTGGAATTTAGGGCCTAATTTTCCCTGTCACTGCCTTATGCCGACACAATGAGAGCGTTGATCTGCTCGCCTGCATCTGTCACAGTTGACCAGATTCTTAAAATCTGACGGCTTTACGGCTCTGTTACTCATATCCCGTTCGTGTTCAAAGCCATATACGGATGCTTTGCGTTAATTAATGTATCAATTAGGATAACATGTAACAGTTTCTTGTTGCATTAAGATGTTTATGGATCAATTTAAGTCTTATATGATATAATATATAGTACGAACTTCCTGTCCTATACAAATAAAGAGATAGTCGAGGAAAAAAGCGAAGAAAACTAAATTTTTCACACTTCATAAAACATTGTTAAAAGCTAGGTGAGATTTGTTATGTTATATTTATGAACATTCACGATAACAAACGATCTCATTATATGATTTTCGTAAGTAACGACGATAATGGTAACAATAAATAATCAAAATAATTTATGCGATTATGAATACCTACGTATAATAGAGTGAACATTATTTACCCATAAATAGAGGTCAGAGACAGCAATAAATAGTTCTTGTATAATGTTAAATTCATAAAATTTGGTCTATTTTTTATATGTAATAGGGTTTAACTTGTTGATATAATTTTCTAGCGATGTTTACGATTTTTAGAACAGTGCAACGTGGAGATATTAAAATGTGTCTTGATTTTCAGATGTTTACTCAAAATAAAAGTAAAAACACAATATTAGAATTTAGATTCCGATTTTGTCACATTGAATTCTTGTTTTCGTGACTAAATCATTCTGTTTTTTTGAGCGGGAAAGCCGCGATAACAGCGGTAGGTACCAAACTATTTGCTTTCATAGATATTTTCGGTAAGAGAAATTGGCATGTAAATAACAAACCACGCTCGCTTTTAAGACGCAATTAACAAACATTGGATAATAAATCGGCTAGCGCTAAATTATTTAGAAAAAGTAGTTCGATCGCTATCACAAGTCATTCGCACATAAAATGGAACCAGTTCAAGGATATTCGCTACACAACTAATGTTGGATTCCCCAAACGATTTTTATTGTTATTGGCACATATATCTTGTCAAGTATTGATGAGTCATGATAAACTTTCGCTGTTCATCCAAAAGTATTTATTTCAATCCTATCCGTTCTTATTGTAAAACTATACTTAGGTATTATTCCGTGGAAGTGGTCTAGTTTATTATGCTTGGCATGCGGTTTGCTGGTCGAAATATTGTGATACGCATCGTGATACTGTCTTGCGCCATCCCAAGAGGGTTGAGGCCTAAATTGCGTCAGGACCATTTTAGGAACTAGACCAATTGAATCATTCTCATTTCTGTTGGTTATTTACCAACAAATAACATGTGGAAAGTTCTTGATATTTTTACTGATTTTGTTGTGGTACGACAAACATATTTAGGTTCGGAGAATCCCGTTATGAGTTATGTTTTATATTGAGAATAACATGAGTTAAATCTAAAACAATTTTAATGTACACGGAATATTATTGGCAAGTCGGTAGAAAGATGGATCAAGAATATTTTTCCTTTCGTCACCGGGGCATCAAGTCATCAGACAAACGCGGTATAGGCCCTAATAGGGACAATGGGCACTCTAGATTTATAATGAGCATTGAAAAAGTGAGTGTATACTGGACGTAAATGCTTCTGAGAAAGGATAACACTCATATCCTTTGAGGAATTCCACTCGTAATAACTGTATGAGTTCCTCGGCAGTAAGAAAACAATAATACTAAGACTATAAGGTCACTTCTACCGTATTGTTTACCAGGGTCATTAATATCGGATTTAAAAGCATAGTTGTGCTGTCCTCCCCTTGTCTCGATCTCGGGACATAACTATTGTTTAAGTGTTTATTACCTCGCCTTAACATAATATATTTTCTTCGTAAGTCAGCGATGTTGTGTTTGTGACTTTATTGAAACAGGTACCATATTTTTTGCATTATAGGTTCATTAGAAATTGGGCTTTAGTAAAAAGATGGAATACTATAACATCACGCTAGTGTTAAGCATAGAAATCGTAATACGAATCGTATTTTGAACAAGCGTAAATACTTTTTACGTCAAGAAACTAGTATATTTTCGCGTAAACGAATATAGTTGGAACTAGATACATCGCGTTCGTACATAGGTTAAAAATAAATTCAAAAAAGTTGATCAATATTAATATAATATTTGAATGTGGACCAAATCTTTGCATACATACCGCGGATAAGTGTTCTATTTCCAGCGAGATTGATTTTAAGTGAAGTTGTTTGTCGATGTATAAAATACTTTATACAATAACAAATTGAATTTTCCTGTTGGTTATTTGTTTTTATCGAAAACTTTCCTTGGATGTCCTTGTTTATTACCTTTCATTTTTACGCAGATTATTTGGAGTAAATATACAGGTTTGTGACTAACCTTTTTGAACAAGATGATTCGTTATAGGTACTTGTTTTTTGATCGAGAATAGGTTAAGAATCTAATTTACTTTCGTTCCGGGAAAGTATGTCGTAAGAGGCTACACTGAATGATAATAAGCATAACTGGCATCAATAACAAGGCATCGATGAGCAGTAAATTTACTGTTTATAAAAAAAAACCTCTGCCTACCTCTTTGGAGATTATTTATGTATTTATTGCACTATGAAGTATTACTGAAAACAATATGTATACTCTTAAAACTTGCAAATGCCCTGTAAAGGTGTAACAACACATGTTATTTTATAATGTACGTAAGTAATTACCTCTTAACAACATTAGTATACCTATATTGAAGAGAATACACCTATGTTTGCTTACGGTTTTTAGTTGGCAAGCATTATAAGCCATCAGTTTTCCCAGAGTTTTCATGTTTCCCTGTTTTTGTTTCCATACCGCTAATATTTCAGACTTCATCGTATTTCAAACAACTGATAAAAAAATATTATGAAAGAAAACCGCTTTGTAGCCAACAGTAATATTTTCTATCGACTCAAGTGTATGTGCAATATCTCGCTCGTATCCTCGTGGTAGGCAGATGTGTATTGAAATGAATAATTCTTATGAAATACGGTTGACTGCCTTATAGTGATTTTATCATTTGATACCCTGGGAGATAAATGAAATAAAAAAAATAATATAAATAAATTGGATATAAAAATAAAATTGTCTTATATTGTTGACACCTTGACCGGTCTGAGAATCAAACTACAATTGCGACAGCCATAGACATTAACCTTTTCAATCGCGTAGCTACAGGCAACCAGAATCATGTTGTTAGTTGACCTCATTTCTCATTATTACCACGTCATTGGTAATTACTTTACATCCGTCACAATGTACATCCGCATCCGGAGAAATTATACATGTTCATAAAGATCCACTCATGCATACAATGTTATGTTATTTAAAGTCTAAAAGTGTCGTCAACACTTGCGCATGCCACGATCGAGGTTTCCGTTTGATATAATAATTCGTTTTAACGCACAACCAGCGGTACACGTAAAACATTCTCTTCCTGCAGCCATTCATTCAATAAAGATGTTCAAACAAAATAATACGTTTCGTGAATAAAACTACTTACAGCTAATAACGCGTTCAATTAAATGTAATCGAATGTTTTTTTCGAAATAAATGAGATGTTAACATACAATCTTGACGTAAGATGATTATTTGTGAATTTAGTTCAAAGGAAAGCATTCACTTTTTATTTTAGTGAAATAAAGCTGAAAAATATTAATCAGAATGAAACCTTGGAGCGTGTTGAACTTTTACCTCTGCCGTGCTTCAGCTGTGTAAATAATTTAGTTAGTAATCGCCGAAGCATGTTACGTTGACAGCTTAATGTGATTGTTCTTGAAGCACCCTTTACATGTAAATATACACGCGGACCAATATAGGCAAGATATCCATACTATCGATCGAAGTTCGCAATAACAAAATAATTCTTGTACTACTCATGGCGTATAGGTATTATATTACACAAAATAATAATGCTATGGATACCGTAAGGAAGGGTATTATAGTATGTATAATATTATTTGTTACCATGTATTAGTCTGGCGCTGTGCCTTTGAACTTGTATTTTCCATTAGAGTCGCGGTGTTGATATCCGTTCAGTACCTACAAATATTGTTATTACTTTGGGCAGTGCAGTGGACATCTTGGAGATAGACATCCTTCAAAATTTGTTCACTTAAATGACACTACTTTCACCAAATTAAGTTCTATTTTATAAGTTTACAACTACTAGACCAAAAATACGTTGAGAAACATTGTGTACATTACAAAATAATGTTATATGAAATTAAGCTTCGTCCTGGCTCCAAGTACCAGCTACATTATGTACTTGTTTGTTGGATTGCAGTACTAGCGGTATATTTACGTAACACCGTGGAAATATTATTACATAAGTATTTAACGGAACGAGATTGTTGAAACCATAATAATGTGGGTAACAAGTTACCGTCTTATGCACTTTCATCGAGGGTTATTTGTATCGGTTATAGTTGATGTTAATAATATATTAACTATATTCAAAGATGCATAAAAATAACCTCCGTTTTGGTATTAAATAAAACTAATGGCTTATTGTGGCTTGACGCAAATATGATAAAATAGTTGTAAGTCCAGAATAAGCGGTCACCAAAAATGGTTTTCGACCACGCATTTGCAATGTTAGAAACAAATACGTGAACACATCGTAGCTTACGGCTTTGTAGGCGTAACAATAAATGCTAAAGCGGTCTGCAGTGACCGTGGGGACTAATATGGTTGAAAACGCAGTTTTGTTCCAAGATTCTTCGGTATGAGACAATGATATTAGACCATGAAAACATTTCAAGATCAGAAGTGGCATGAGTCAAGTGCGGCGATAACACGCGTTCTGAGAAATACTCACGAACAAGTGGCGCGGGCGGCCGCTCGGCGCTCCGGCGTCGCCACTCCATGTTTACTCCAATTATAATACGACCGCTCGGAGATTAGCGGAATTTATGTAATAAATACTTCTTATTATAGGAAACTGAAATCATCAAAACAATAACTAAGAAAATGTAATAATAGTTGTTTCATGAATTGGTTTTCTTAAAAATATATATTTAATAGCTACAATTTCTAGTAACTTTACAATTAATGGTGAAATTCTCATATATTTTATACATTTTTTGCATTTTACGTAGTTTGAAATAGCTTGAACGTGCACAGTGTAAATCATATTATAGGAAAGGTTAACCTTTAGAATACCTATGCACATAAACCGAGGTTAAATCTCTGTAGATAAAGGCTAAATTTAGAAAATACGTGCAACACTCTCCACGTGCAGCTATCCTAACATATTCCTTTAGCCAACCATCATGCAACATTCATAGTTTCCTAGAATATTAGAGTAATTTATTTGATACTAGTTGCGCCCCGCGGTGTTACCCGCTACATTTTTTCGGGATAAAAAGCTAGCCTATTTTTTAATCCAGGTTGTCAGCTACCTCCATATGAAATTTCATTAAAATCGGTCTAGCCGTTTGAGCGTGAAGTAACAAACATACACATAGTGTGATATGTAGGTTGTATAACCACTACATACAAATACTAACAGACTTTACGACTATCTTGTCATCTTCATTAATATTTATATAACTTTATATCAATAATCTTCACATATCACGACCCATATTCATCGAGACAACTTTGATCGTTTGATGTCCATGTGTACGATCAAGTGGTAGTAATTTTAACCGAATTCTTAATAGAAGGAGTGTTTTTTATAATTCTGGTTATCATTTTTTTTTATATTTGCTAATAATAATAATAGTCCTGCAACAGTGGAATGAAATAGAAACGGTTCATACTATTTTCAAGAAAGGTACTATGTAAAAAGAAGTAAAAGGTAAAGAGGTATGTATGTAATTGTAACCCACGACGGAAAGGACAAGGTGACAGTGTAAGCGTTTGGAATGAGAGGTTGTTTGTTTGTATGTGTGTGCACAAGTGGTTGTTGGCAATTTTCTCAAAAATGAATTGGTCGATTTTCATGCGGGTTTCGGTAAAGGGTATATGGTTCTTTCAATTTTATTCTACAAAGGTTTATAACCGTCGTGACATTTTCAAAATTTTTAATTTCTTTTATTATTATTTTTAGTTTACACATTGGAGGTTTCTAAATATTTATTTTTTAATAAAGCCTGTTCAATGTCCCACTGCTGGGCAAAGGCCTCCCCATTATTCCTCCGCAAAACCTCGTCCAATGCCATTTCGGGCCATGCCTGCCGCAAATGTGACCAAAACAGATACCCATCGCCGACGTCCAGGCAGATCGAGAAGGCGCGTTAAACCCTTATGTACGATACTAAACTCTTTCAAATGACCGACCTCCGCCCCTATTAGAGCTCATTGCAACATAACGCGCAAATAACTTTCTGTCCTTCGCAGTACTATCGTAGATGAAATATCTATTGCATTACCCAAATTGAGACATTGCGTAGGTACTAAAATTGTAATTCATTCAAAAACAATATTTCATACTTGAAAACGTGTAGGCAAATCAGCCCCCCCAAACAAGTGGCAAACGATTGATAAATAGAAATTGAATAGAATGGTATATGTATGGGGATGACATAATGTTTGGATGACGTCATTCTATTCGATTTCTTATATTTTGCGTTCTATTCATCAAGTATTTTGCCACCCGTCTAGAGCAGAAGAGACAGAAATATACTTTTTTACAAAGGTTTGTGGTACAATCGATCGCCCACTAACTGGAATGTTTGAAGTTCACTTTGAAAGTTCAACTGCAATCCATATTGGAGTCAACATCAAGTCCAAATAAAATGTCAAGTTATTTATATGACACTTACGTCTATTGGTAATACGAATACATTAAGTACTAACGAGTGTCTATTTGGATATCGAAATATTCACACTAACTAGAATGTATTATTAACTTTTTTCTTATTATTTTTGGAGAGTGGGAGTTTAAAGCTGGCTTATGTATGACGTGCAAAAAGTACTATATTCATAACTTGCTTTATTAAAAAGATACTTATATCAAACACTTTCCTTGGTTAATTATGTAATATATAATAATTAAGTGTTAATTAAGTTTTATGTAATTAATAATTAATGTTTTATTATGACACAGCGAAAGAGCCGCAGCCCCTTTGATTTTAATTTTTATCAACACTGGCTAGTAGCTCTGCACGTAATATATTTTTCGCGGAAGCTCGACGACATAGCATTTTAGCTTAAACTCGCTATGTAATAAATAAATTGGGAATATTCTCGGAACGGCCGGGTTTATCAAGTTCAGTTGCTGAATTATTATTCCATTTTAATAACGGATACGATCCACTTTAGCACACGACGAATAAAGTGGAAGAAGGCCTAGGCCTTGCAGTGGGACAAAAAAAACAAAAAACAATGGATAACCGGCAAATTGTTTCCATTAATAAAATTCCTGGAAATCAAAAATAACACACACAACATATTCGATCCATGTATAAAATAATTGTTGTAATCAAAGTCACTGTCTACGAATCGTAGCGCGTAGCCGTAGAGCCTTCGTAGACTGTTGTAGAGAGCGTAGACTTTTCGTAGACGATCGTTAAATTGTCTACGAAGTCAGTATTCTAAGATTTATAATCACATGTTAGGTGTTTTAATATTTCTTGTATACATTACAATGTCCTAATAATTCACTTAAACGTCGTTTATTCTCTTAACATAGATGTGTTTACTTTCACGATCGATAAACACATGATTATAAGTACAATCACGTGGTATGTGTACTAATCAGTTAGCATACAATACAACGTAAATATTTGGTCGACCATCGTCACAACCAATTGTTAACTATTAGCATTTTGATTGACGACATAAACAGCAGTCATTATGGAGAACAACTTAGTTTCGAGATGCTGAATACACATTTGATCGATCTCCTTTCTGATCGGTTAGGTAATAGCAATCACTCGTGCCGGCTGGTATTGATTTTATTTATTTACAGTACGAGTTTCCGTCTGTTGATGTATTTCTCTCAATATTGTGAAGGGTGGTGCATCACTTAGAACTAAATACTTTAGTTTACTTGTATAGATTTTTACTGGAATTACAAACATATGTTGTTAGCTATGCTTATCATTCTTTGCTTTTAGGCAAGCGTTTATCAAGCGTTTTCTTTTTAAATAAAGTGAGTACAAAATTGCACTCAGTTTTCAGGACACTAATATTCAAATGATTATCACATAATGACAACGCCAAACGTCTGTAAAGTAATTTAACAGAGAACCTTCGAAAGCCTTGACATTTGAATACAATATTTTATTCACAACCCCACTGGGTATTTGTCTAATACCTCCACAAAAGTATGTTTGCTAACTATAATTTACTTCGGCACAAAGGAGGTCAATAATAAAATATAAATTGCCTACGAACTGCCAGTGTTACACAAAGTCTATCAGACTCACTTACGTTGATAAACCTGGTTCTATGATGGAATAAAATCGAAGCAGGTCACAGCGGCGACGGTTTGGCTCGGCGGTCGCGTATAAATTAGCACCAAGTCACCTCGATAGTGGTGGCGGTTGTAACAGTTTACCTTACACGCAATCTCGGCTAGACCGACACGGTTCCGATATCTAATAGATTGCGTGAGTCCCCCGAGGCATTAACGTCAACGTATCCCGGATATCCACATTGGATTATTTACTGTTTAAGAAACGGGCACGCATCAAATTCTCCTCTAGCAATAAAGCTTGTTATTAGTTGGCCGTGTTTTTGCGCAGATATTGGAATCTGTCGAAGGTGATTGAGTAATGGAATAATCCTGTGCATTCGCGTCAGGTGCGTATCGTTAGGAGTTGCTTTTTTGCTATTAATATACTATATATATATTGTGCTAGACATATTTGTTGTGCTTTCCGTAATACAGAATAATTTGATGGCCTGCTAGACTTTGATATCACGCGTGCATAGAGTAGTTATGTTACCTATGTATATTACATAAACTGCCTCGTTGATCAAAAACATAACTGGCGAAATGTGGGTACACCTCTGCTTACCTCTTTGGGGAATACAGGCGTGATGATATCTTATATAATATGTTATGTTATTATATACAACTTAAGTACTACGAAATTTCAATAATCCGACAATATTTCGTCCCACCCAAGAATTTCATTAGGACCTTTCACTTTACAAGTTGGTGTTATTGCAATTGTAACAATAATAAGGTTATACGGTTACATGGCATTTAAGTAATATGAATTAATGTTAGAACGCCTCCATCGTTACCTAAATCCAAATAGCCGTCAATAAACGAATAAATTACAGCAATTTGTAGCAATATCTGGAAATACGAAAAGTTCAAACCAGTTTTCGTCGGGTGGTAGGTAATATCACTTAACCTAGAAAGATATCGTATTCGGTATACTTTATAATTTTCGTTTTCCGAGACACGCGTTGTTATGACGAAAATAATGGTTTAAGTTTATTATACTTCTGTTAATAAATGTTACTGGGTTTTTCCATTAGCTAATTCTCAGTAGCAGCACGGAGTCTGGATTTGTGCCCGGTTGATGACAATCGACTCGCCCCCTATTACATTGGGACCTAAAAAACATAACTGGCGAAATGTGAGTGTACTATATGTGCACCTCTGCCTATCCCTTCGATGAATACAGGCGTGATGTTATGTGTGTATGTTATAAATGAGAATGAATAATGAAAAAAGGTATGCCAGGATCATAGCCAATGAAAATTCGTAGTGTCTGCCAACCTCTTTGGGAAACAGGCGAGACTTTCTATACGTATGTAAATATACTCTAGCATGAAATAACAAGCCATCGTGAAGCCATCATGTTCTCTTCAAATACTCTGCTCAGCTTTCAAGCAATTGAGTTATACGCAGTTTAGGTATTAATAGTAAGTTATATTTAAGAGTAGGCTCAGTTCCTGGGGTACATCGTGAGGAATAGCTGTGAGTGGGCCATATATAGGTCTATAGGAAATAGGAAGGTTCGGATCTCAAATGAAATACTAGGGCGTGGGCCGATATGACTTGGCTGGGAATAGACAATGAAGAAATATTTTCATCTCTTACGTAGACGTGACACGATTATACAATAGTACTTTATGAATATAGTAGGTAAGTATAGACTATAGAGTAGCTAGCAATTGTTTTGAGTTTGATGTTTATTTGTGTTTTTTATCCCATCACATCACAATAATGGCAACGCATTATTACGTATTGAGTTAAAAACCTTGTATTATTGTGGCATTTAAAAACTTAAGTCCGAGTTACGTATAACAGAAACAAGGCATTATTAATTATGCCGCCTACTCTACAAACATAATATGATAACTTGGGTTTCTAGAATACCAATTAAACGCCTACGAATTAAGAAAAGTTCATCTCTGCTAGGTGCATTAATTTTTGATAAGGGCAAGCCTATATACATTAACAGTTATAACAGTCCAGTGATGTGAATCGCAGTTTTAATAAGTTATGATTTTGTTTGATTAAAATTATTGTACCTAGGTAACAGTTTTTGATATCGTCTGTTATGCATTTTTGACAAAATTAAAATTGGTTAAGCGTTTATTGCCTACAGAGCTAAGGTGTGTTATTGTAGACCACATTTTGCAAGATAATTTGAAACCCGTCTATAATTATATTATGATGGTTATCCATTATAACTGGCTTATTTTAAAGAGATGAACACTTAATAGGTTGAGTTCCGAAGAAAATAGAGGCATAATATGGGACACTGAAAAAAGTCTCAGTGATACTTGCAAGGATACACGAGCAGGAAAAGCTTATAAATAAGTACAATATTCTGACAATGGAGTGATCTATATCACTCAATAGTGCTGTGTGTGCCACGTAGGAAAGGTCATTGTGTAGGAACGCTATTTAGCGTGCCTACACAATGACCTTTGTCAGCTAGATAGCAGCATAAATCCATGCACTTAATCCGTGGAACTGTCGTAGTTGAACACGAGTTCTAACAGGTATGTATATTGTACAGATCAATGAAGCTAGAGTAATCAACTACCTCAGCATCATCAGCCCACTACTAAACAAAGGCCTCCCCCTTAGAACGCCACAATTAACGACAACTGAATAATGAGAGGTAGGGTCGTAGAGCCTGTCTGACCTTATAGTTGGCAAAAATATTATATCAAAACTAAATAGGTATCTAATATAAAAATTAAAAAAAGCCGAGCTGAGTAAAGGAAAAAGTACATTTTTTAATTACATATGTTGTGTGAGCAAAAAATCCAATATATATATAGCATTAAAATCAATTTTTATTAATTATATAAGTTTATTGAATTCATAGTATCATTTAGTTTGTTTAATTAGTATTATTAGACACTTGAACTCTGAGAATAAACTTGTTGGAGGTTAACGGTCGATGTATTTGACCAATCTATTAATTCACAAACTATTTTGTTCAACAAGTCTTTGGTATGTACGGACAGCAATATAAGTAGCCTAACAAGTTGAAAACTTAATCTCTAATAAAGTAGTTAATAAAAGATTTATGATACAAGTTATAGTTTTATATTACATGTATGGATTTGCGAATGTTGGTTATAAAAACATATTCTGCGTCCCGACTGTTCTTAAGTTAGTGGTATAGTTTAAGCGATATGTTAATTTATTGTTCTTTAATATGGTAATTTAGAAAAAAAAAAAATTTATTTGCTGGCTGTTCTTCAATCTATTTTAGTTAAGTGAGAGACGAAAAGCATTCTGAAATGTTGGTACGTATTTGCAATCAAAATTTTAGAACCTGAGTAATCGGACTGAAGTATTATGAATGAACTATTACGAAAGTTCGCCAGCCTTACTAACCTTTGGGATGCCACAAGGCTCATCATAAAACGTGTACAAAAGACAATAGTACGTTCTAATAAAGAATGTGTAAGAACATTTGTTAATACTTGAAGGTAAATAAAATACTTCACTGTCGAATTATATCTTTACTGAAACAAATAACTTACTAATTGAAGAGAATCAAACGAACTCAACATTCAATGTTAAATTATATAAACACATTGTTTGCCATCCCGAAATAACAGTAATTTGACTGAAGTGTCTAGTTAAATGCCTAAATTCATCCTCATTGTATGGTGAGCTAGGGCGGCGGCGAGAGCGCGTCAAGTGGGCGCTTGGTATCGGCGTGTCACTTCAACTTATTTATAGAATAATTAAACCAAAATAACCTCTATTTCATTATTTTTAGCCCGCAGAGGAATCTTGCAAAGAAAAATGCTATTTTATTTTTGGGCCTATTATGTGTCTTTCCCCCTAGAGAAGTCGAAAACTATTTGACGAGTACAAATCGAGTAGAAGGAAACATGATTTGACATATGTCATCGATAACATACTCGGATTATTAGGACATTCCCTTACATTCATCATTTTATTCGATTTGTATTTGTCAAGCGATTTGCCATTTGTCTAGGGGGCTGGCTTCCGTCATTTACTCTATGATTATTAGAACCGTTATGTGGGTATACAAGTAATACGTAACTTTCTTAGAGCTATCTCAATTAACTATATTTCTCTCTGACTTCTATAGTCTTATAGTATTAATTACATGTTACGTGGGACGAATTTGGTATAAATAATTATGTTCATTTTGAAGTCTTTAGAAGCAGGTGCTTACTTGTAATCGACGCGAATGGATGAGCATGCGTAGGAGGTTGTCAGTGTAAGACATTGATGTCGTGGACCTTTGCCATGTTACAGTCTTATCTTCCTTACTTAAGAGCTGGGCTGTTATCGGTGAAGAATATTCCATATCACGTGTAATACAGGTAATATTTGCACGTACTCCAGGCATCAGTGATCCACAACCGTTATATTGTGTTGTACCTACCTTAGATTAAACTTTCTATATCGATGTATTTCGGCTTGAGTGAGAAAATAAATTATTTTATTATATTATACTAGATTGTAACATCTTGGTACATAAGCTGACCATTGTTTTCATTTATTTGACTTACGTACTGCATTCTTGGTCTTCCTCTCCTTTCTTATACTTTTCCATCTAACACAATTTTGAATTGGCAGTCTATATTAAATAATCACTACTAGTGGATACCCGGCGGCCCATTCCAAGTCCAACTGCATTATAAGTGACAAAGACTTACTTACCATACCATAAGTACGTAGTACCCTGATCCTAGCATAGGTAATCAAGTTTGTACATAATCAGTGTAAATGTCGTCCGTTATGAATACATACAATGTCTTTGTCCCAGTTGCAGGATGAAGGAAGTTATTTTAATAATTCGCCCTTCGGTTCTCATCCTGGTTCCAATGTTATTTTTAGAGCCGATTTATAATTTAAACAAATATTCCTTTTTAATGTATGACGTGTTACTGACACATTTTTTCACTACATTATTTATGAATGCTTAAGTTCAAAATTATTTTCTATTGTTATGGCATATTATAAGATATATAATATATATAAGAAAAAACCCTTGTCACGCATAATGGCCCACTAAAGAGGCTAAGTGCGGAATATGCCCAGCAATACCATACCATACCATACCATGGCGTATTATAGTATTAATGTATGCAAGCACGGTAGAAGCTTCTCGAATCCTTTTCCTCTCTGTGACGTATGACATCTGTCACCAGTGACAATGTCTATGTTAAATAAAGGTTAAATAAGCGACTCTTTACAATAGAAATGGCTAAGTGTAGCTTGTTTTTGTAGTATTTTTACAACACCATTGACGTAGTAACAGCTAGCCTACATATTATATTAAAACAAATTACTGTCCTCCATGCCTTATCTCACGTAGAAACTGATAATACACGATGGTATCATACTATCCATAATAGAAAATGAATATCAGCATGTTTGTGTCCCTTTCGGAGCAAAGTTCTCTCCTCATGCGAAGAATGAAGGAGCACTAATATACTAGCTGCGTCTTTGCAATTTTAGACATTTTGGTCCAGGGCCCCGTGTAAACATCTCGTACGGATATTATGTACTTACGACCGCTAGCCACCACCACGCACCATTGAACTTTAAGCCGAAAAATTTAGTCTGATCGATCAACCTTCGAGTCACAACGATGTATCGTATACTTGTAAAATTCTAATAAGTTTTTACAGTTACTATTTATCATTTTAGTGAGTGCCTAATACGAGTGCCAAATAGTTTGTGTGCATTATATAATTAGAAGGCTAATAATACTATCAACACGCTTAAAATGCGAACTTGTCATAACCTACATGTATATTTTCGCTTATGTTGTTCAACCAACTCAGTGTAAACGCTCCCTGACAAGGTTTTATCAATTTTATTGCCATAAAGCCTCCTAATTTAATATTCTGTAAGGTATCATAAATTTTGTATCATATTTAGTTGGCGGAAACGATAATCATGTTATGAACTTTGGAATTAAAGTTGAGACTCGTTTGATGATGACATAGGAAAACGAAATTAACTAAATTTATAATTATATTACTATTTGAAGTAGTAGTGTTAAGCATCTTACGCTGAGAATGGATGGCTTAATGTGGCTCATTTCACCCGATCCCAATGGTAGATATGTCTCAAACCAAGGGGCTACTCTAAGACAAGTTTTTTATACACAGAAAAAAAATACGATTCATAAGTATGCTATTTATGTCAAGAAAATGCGACGTTGCTATACTATATTGTTCATTTATTTTTCGACACTGTAGTTCAAATTAAGGTTAACTGCATATTGTAAGTTGTTAGAAATGTACATATATTTGTGGGAGCAAATCTAAAATAATCATTTTGATATATTGTACTATTTTGTGTTTAAAAGATTTGTGTTTCCCCCTATTAGTAGAATAATAAATCTGTTTTACAAAACATTACTCAATTCACACTTGACTGTTATATCGATTATAATTTTAGAGTTGTCCCATTACTAATAATGGATTGCAGAATTTTCTTTGGAAAAAATTAGACTAGTCCGAAATACTGGCATTTTTGCAGCATTTCATATTTCGGAGTCAGCTCAAGTGCTTATGGTGCAGAAGTCGGGCACCAGCATAATATAAATCATACTATATTGCACCTCTTTGATCCTATACGGTTTTGAGGGTCAAGTCTACTACTATATCCCATTCTTAGTTATATATTTCTTTATACTCATATTGCTTAAAGTTAAAGTTAATAAAATAATTAAACTCCATGTGTGGACCCATTCAAGTTAAGACGCGCCGCAGTGTATTTCAAGAAACCGTTGCCTACATTATGAAGAAGATAACCGATAAGATAAGTTCAGTAGAAAGTTCTTGGCTAAAGTTCAAGATGTTTAAGAAAGTTTCAGCACATGTAAGAAGGTATTCCTTAACTAGATGCGAGCGCGTGCTTGTTCGTGTGTAAGAAGCATTTTAGCTCCACTTAGAGCTTTGAATGTAGGTCACCGGTTTCGCTTCAATAAATGTTATTGCTACTTTTATGTTATTGGTTTTTTACTCCTGGTGAATTCCATTTGTTTTGGTATCACATTTCCCCTTTTTGGTAAGGATGTAGAACGTAGTTCTTCCATAGATATTTTGTTAAACATAGAAGTAAATGAATGCGTGATTAATAATTGTGGCCTGATGTTAAAATGACTATATGAAAAAGGTTTTTTGACTCTTTTAAAATCACCGTAGTTTTAATTTAATGATTATAGGATTCTTAGAAAAAGCTGAACGGTTGCCTTTGGAATTTCCTTGAATATGCAGCACTGCGACTCAAGGGCGAACTATTTGCAGTAATTGTATGACACGCGTCACTTTGATGCTCATTACTTGTTATGTTCTGTCACAAGTATATAATTATGTCCCATAAGCATGCATAGAACCGGTTTTATTTGCAGTTTGCACTCTCCGTGGCACATATTTGGGTCAAGTCCAAACTTTATTCAATATTTGTTTACCTATTACCAAAATATTTTGTTAAAGTGGTGCTGGTGTGAAGATTGAAAATGGTACTTTTTGATCGTCAAAGAACTATTAATTTTAATATGTCATATTTGTATGCCAGTATGAGAAACATAAATGATTAATTTTGCGACTTTTTAACGTATTTCAAAACAACTCTCGTGTCAAGGTCCTTGTGTTGCATTGCGGTTTGATAGTGACATTGAAAATTGGTTAATGTTATTTTTAATTTGTTGGCAGCAAGCTCGTCACGCTACTTTAGATGTCATTACATGCATTGGCGTCATGTGGATAGGTCATATACAAACTATCTAGTATGAAGAGGGTTAATGATTGGTCGAGCATCGCTTGAAATGCATTTACGTATATTACTATAGAAGGTAGCCGTGACCCAAACGTGGAGTTCGTTAAATTGTTGCTGATGCACGCTGGCGTAGTAACTTCACTTTGATAGCGAACTGTCGTAAAGCGAACCTTTGAATATTGGTGGTAGCTTACATTTTAATACAGCAGTAAAAGTTACATTGAAAAGTGTTTTCTGCGCAGTTTTCTTAGCGAAGCTGGTGTAGTAAGCCTTATTAGGTCAGTTTTATAGGGATTCAGGTGGTCAGGTCAAATCTTTTCCACATTTCACCTTCCCGTTACATATTATAAAGTACGTGCATATTAAATTGAACGTACATGTCACTCACATGTCCATCACTATAGATGTCCAGTTTTCATAATGTGTTGAAGTTTGTCTTGTTCGTAAAATAAAACTGAACACAAGACAACATGTTGCTTATTTTGGCGCCGCCATTGTCAATTACGCATTAAGCAACCAGTATACGGTTGTAATTTAAGCAGAGTGCGGATATTTTTTACTCAAAACAAGTGTTATATTTATGAAAATTTGTTTTTAAATAAAAAAGTGTAACAAGAAGGAACATGTAAAGTTAATATTAGCCTTTTTATTGAATCACAAGTCAAGTTGTAAAAATAAAACGGATTATTCGTCGCCCACGGATTCGAACCGGCGTGTGAATCACACCGACATAATGTGTCGTTTAAAATCATTTTTCCAGGTATTTGGATTGGCTATTCAATGACATTAACTCTGGCTTACAAGTACTGAGAGTCAGACATTAGCTATTTTAATAAGATTACCGTTTTCCTTGAAAGCGAAAAAGCGGTATAAGAGTCTCAACAGTTTGTTTCTAAATATTACAAGAAAATAAACAACACTGCCATGCTTTTGAAATAAGTATATTATAATAATGTTATTTACATACTTTTTAATTGACATTTTTTATAAAAAAATAATGCGTGAGGAGTAGATAATTAAAATAAATGTCTTTTAAGCGATTGAAATAAGGATTTAACAAAGCTGTATGGCAGTCGTTTAGTTTGAAAATGGATATTCTCAGTTCTATCGAACTGGTCGTTTATAATCAGTTAGTTTGGATAGATCTAATCTAGTAATACATAAAGCCAATAAACTTTGAACTTAACGTTCGACCTGACTGCTCGAACAACACTTGATCGTGTCTCTTAACCCCGAATGCTTTGATCGGTTTTATATAGAGATGATACCAAATCAAGTTATATTTTTTTCAAAATTTAATTTAAACTGAAAAGGCTCTACAATTTTATATAAATATGTTTTAAGATCTCTAAGACTTATGTTATATTAAATCCAATGTTTTTTGCAAGTAAGTATTATATTATTAGTGAAGACGTTTTTTAACATTCAATATTTAATGTGGATCGCGTAGTTTTCACTCGTGTTATTGGCCTGTTTGTGTTGTGGTGTCTACAATGGAATTATTATTGTAGACACACTATATCCAATTACCTTTGTCGTATAAGCAAGTTTTGAGTTTAAAGCATGCGAGTTCTCCGAACTGTAACTAATATTTTATTGATAATGTTTGAACATTATAGGGGAAAACACTTAAAGATAATAAAATATAACTAAAAAGAGAAGCAATAGTTGACACCAGTTGACATCCTCTGTTTCAATTCAATACCACTTCATAAAAATAAAAATGTCCGCGCTATAAAATCCTTTATGTTAGGAAAGAACATTAGGGACAAAAAACGTGGCGCATTAATTCAATTTTATAGCGCACAAATAAAGAAAATCGTTTATTTCAGCGCTGCGCGTTAGTGAGATGCGTTGAAATACGTCCGAGCGTCGAACGCGCGACGGCGGCGCGGCGTTCGGCACCCGCGGGTCGTTCCTCCGGCGTGGTTCCCGGATTCCTACGTGACAACTTAATCTTGGCATCCTAATTTGTTGGGCGCCGTGCGGAATCTCCGCGGCGTGTCAAGTGCGCGGTCAAACACCTCACCTGTAGGCTACGCTGTACACCCACCGCCGCGAATCATTCCGCCCTAGTTCTTTGTTTACTTTCTGACAATTCCTGTTCTGCTGAGAATACAATAAGGACTGGTCAATAACCTTTTATTATAGCTATTGTTATCAAAAATATTGGACTGAGGAAAATAATCAGTAAAATATGGCTTGGGTTACTGTTAGAAATCTCGTCTTCCCATTCGAATTTTAGTTAAAGTTAGTTTTAAACTATAACTTGTTTTATATACTTAAGTACCTATTAAACAATTCCTAAAACATGTATTATTAATAAAAAAAAGTAAGAAACCTGCTGAAAAAAATGTATTGAAAAATGTAGCTTATAAGTAACATAAAATCGGACAGTGACAAAAAATCATACCTAATCCATGATACTTACAGGAAGAAAGCTAATGTATTACCGAAAACCCCCGTTTATTTATTGGTCGTACATATCTGACCTGAATAACTTAGCATTTACAGACTTGTTATTACAGTTGTATCTACATGTTGGGTAGTCTTGCAACCTTTGATAATATCAAAGGTTACCGAACGCCTACGCGACAGGACGTTTACCATAGTTGACACGCAATGCTATTTCTTTCATTTATAGTGACAGCAAATATTAACAGTATGAATTATTCTGTATTGTTTTTCACCAAATTTTCCTAGACGGCCTTGCTATTTAGTCTGCGTGGAAGTGAGAAATGTTACTCGGTTTATGAAAGTGTTTGAGAAAGATTCCTACGTTATTCTAAATAATTGTAGATACAATTAATTTAAACGAACAGTTATTTAAAAGTTGTTTAAGATATTGTGTCTAAATGTAAAGTTTTAATGGTTATGCGCCTGATGCTGTGTCTCGAAAAGCATAAAACATCGCAGCACAGTTTTGATTAAATCCTCAAAAGTCAAATGTGTATGACATAATTCTGATGACTGTATACTTGGCAGCCGAACGAAAGACCCACCTTAATACCCAGATCATGCAGAATGTTATCAAACAGAAAATTCTCATAAAGCTACATTATGAGTTATTACCGGTAAATAGCACCGAAAAACGGTAAATATTAGCAAAACTCTACCATGCCTCGACATGAAATTAGAAAACCTTATGCTATTTGGGTGTCGTGGATAATATTGCCATCTGCTTTTGTTTTCTAATTTATCCTTCGAATGTACTTAATGCTTGACCTAGATTTTAGCGACCCAAACAAAAACCTCAAATTAAGGCTTTTGAAATACGAACCTACCATTCTGGCTGTAAAAACAAGACTACATTCTGTGTTGGTAAATAAAAACAAAACTGAACTATGCATAAAAAAACACATGAAGCTATCCCAGTTGCAATCCTATCGTTCTACAATGTTGTTACAATTCTCTGTGGCATTTCCCCCGAGCTCGTTACTGTCAACTTTCAAACGACCACATAACAATTATAAAAACTCTCTTTGAGTGGTTGAACTGTGACACGTGTTCGTGACAGTTATTGCGTCGTATATGAACAGTCAAAAGAAGTAAACAAAGTCGTCGCCGTGTCGGAGTCGCTAGTCACTAGTGCATGCTGTTTGCATACACTGACACGCGTGCTCGGAATCTTACATGTTTCATGGTTGATCAACTTTTTGATACACGATACGGTATACATACTTAAAGTCACGCCGGTACTTATAAGTATAGATAGATACTAGTTAACACGTAATTTTGTTTGCTACGGTCCTGGTACACACACCATTTTCGCTTTATTGAATATCATTGCGAGAAAGTACGCGAGAGTCACTAGGTACTGTTCCGTGTTGTTTCCAAATAATGTATAGTTAGTATGTAATGTATGTACTTGTTTGTTATATGTACCTATTATTTTTAAGTTAATTAATGTAGTTGGTTTTCGTTAGTCGTTTTAATTACTTATAAATAAATACATTATAATAGTCTTTATAAATAGGTACTAACTAAGTATTGGTCGTCAGTAAGTTTGGAACTTATTTACTTGGTCTTTATCTTGACCATCTCGAATCTAGTCAGAATATGTATTTATACCAGATAGTTAATGGGAATAAAATCCGGTGTATAACAATCTCGCCGTTTTATTATTTACACTCTACTGCGCACATGAGTGTGGACGGAGCTGCGTCATACACATTCACGGACACCACCAATTTAGGAATTAGGAAAACCCTACCATGTCTCGACATATGATTGGATCATGATCGAGGTATTTAATATATGAATGTGTATATTTACATCTTATTAATATCTTTAGAATATCTAACTATATTATTATACAGTTTCGTGTTAATAACTCAGCGTCGCCGTCGGCTTTCACCACTACTAGGTGTATAAATATCACCGTACGAAGAATCCGAGGAATGCTACCTGATCCCTTAAATGATGATTTTAATTGCACTGCATTTATCTTATATTAATCACGAAGTAAATTTGTCTTCACAACAAGCAGAAGCACGCATTTACAGAGTACCTATATAAATTGTGTATATGATGTAACAAGCTAATTGGCTCGAACATGCATTTTCGTATGCTTCTATTATATGTTAGGTAGGTGCTTATACATTATTATGTACGTATCCAGTACATGTGTATTTTAATCTTTGATGGCATGGAAACAGTCCCTGCTTATAAGTATAATTTCTTATTACCTGTAGGTATATACCATCATTTTTAAAAACTAACGTATACTATCGAATTCTTTCTAGGGCTGATAGTTAGTGGGATTGATTTATTTTTAACGGTCTCGACGTGACAGATCACGAGTATGCTTACAAAATATTAACAATTAATATTTAATGACGGAAAATTCTAATTATTCCCTATTAAGAGCCGTTAAATACATATTTATAATTATGATTCAACTAATTACGTCGTAAAACAAGGTGAATTAGGAGATGGTTTAGTATTATTATAATTATGAGAACAATACCTGTTTCTAGTATGAATCCAATACGTTAAGAAGAATTTGTATTCTTAATACTGTCAAAGAGGGTCAGATGTGTGTAAATAATACGGCGAGTGTCCGTAGGCGGTTGCTTAGCAACGGCTCAAGACAAAAATCAGTGGAACAGTACTTTCGTCTCTATAACTAATAAATAATTTTAGTTTTTTCGGTATCCTATTCTAACAGCTAATTTTATATCGATAATTACAGAACGAAAATGTTTCTTGTGTAGGTGGATAAAATGGGGGCTAATTGCAGCCGAACATACTAAACCGTAAAATGTTTCTGCCAATTTGTAAGGGCTTGCCTTTTTCTGTTAACTTTAGGGGGCACGTTACTAGTATTTTGAACTGAATCAAATGGATTTAATCCAAACCTTCTGACTTGTCAGAACGGGTCAATTAATTATGCGGTCCACAGATATTTATTCCAAGTGTTTGCGCATGTAATATTTTATGCCTGTAAAACCCACGTTACGGGAGAAAATAGCATTGTGTAACGTGATGTGAGATGCACACACTGTAATTTCCTTAGGACATAGGAATACAGAAGAATACATATGTAAGTGACGTCATCACCGATAGGTAGCAAGTAAGCTCTGTGCATAAAGTATTTATGGTGTTTACTGATCAAACAGCAAAACAAACTTTATGTGTACAATAACTGTCAGCGATCAATATTTTATGTGCCCGATCATTGTTAATAGAACATTGTTTTACGACAGCGGTTACTCCATGTTGGGGTGTCACGTGGTACACGTCAACCACTCAACACGTTGTCTAGGCCATAAACTTCCCGGGAATAGATCAATGATGAATTGTATGTTTCAGAAGTTGGAGAGTCATACCCACGTGGTTTGCCGAGACTACGCCGCGTGAGTACACAATACGTAGAGTAAAACAATTAATACCCAAATAAAATTGGCTACCCGAAAATAGGGGGAATTAGAAGCCACGAGAGGCTTTTGCCTAGCTATGGGACACAAATGAGGCTATTTAAACAACCCAATAATTGCAAATGTATTTGTATAATAATTTGTATATCGTATCTTTTTATTGACGTCGAGGTTCTCTTATTAAACCTCAAAACTACAAGGCTTTTAATAATGTTATGAAATAATATCAAGGTACTTTTTAAAGCTTCGTGCAAAAGGCTATTTTTGAACGTTTGGTATAAAAATGAAAATAAAGCCCACAAAGGAAAGGTTAAGCCTCACGTCGGGCGCCATTATTAAAGTGAGCCATTATTTTCTAACCCACATGGCCAGTGAGACATTATAAGTACGTGTATAATGCAAGCGTTATTAGATATATTTCGTAGTGGGATGATTAAAATATAGTATAGCTGTTAATAAAATAATAGGATTTTAAGTGGGTTCACAATGTTATTGTGACAGACAAGACCTTGCGCATAGAAAATGCTGGCAAGTTTTAAAGTGCTCGTTTGTCAAATCCTATTACGGAGTTGCTGCTTTGTTGAGTATTCCACCCTGCATGAGTTTATCAAGTTTGCTTTTACGTAACTTTATTAGCTTGCTTTATAACATTTCTGTAACATGTTTACACTCAAGGATTATTATAACATAGCATCATGTCTGTATTCCCCAAATTGGTAGGCAAAGGTGTATATAAAGTATTGTTTTAAATATTTTTAATTAATTGTAAATATTGTTTTACTTATTACCTTAGTTTATTATTGTTAGTTTAGTATGTTGTATCCTGGCCTGTTAATACTGTGTTTCTATTGAATTGTTCTGCATGTCTATAATTGATGTAAACACTAGTCTTAGTACACCTGAATTGTTATTTTATATGTTTATGTTTATATTGTTGTGTGAAATAAATAAGGTACTGGATGTACTTTATTTATGCGAGTTATGGTAAATTTCTCAAGTTATTGAGGCAGAGCCTATTGCTATTAACCGGGTATAAATCCAGACGCCGTGCTGCTAATGAGAATTGCCTACCTACCATAGCCATAAAATATCCTATCCCTAAAAAAATACAGTCGAGTTGAGATCCTCTTCCTTTTTTGAAGTCAGTTGAAAAGAGAGAAGGTCTAAAAAGAAAGTGTAACGCACTCGCTATCATTAGCCTAACCTCTTCCAAGCTTAAACAGTAGCATAAACGACGTGGTGTCGTAAATGTTACTAAAAATATAATTTCATTGCTAGAACAAACTTAGCGAGTTTAGCGAGTATAATACACAAACAAGATAATAATCGCGTAAGTTCGCACCACATTTATAGGCGGTGCACGACGACAGACATAATATTAAACCTGTTGACGTAAGCTATGCACGTGAGGCTATTGTTGCTACATATTACTTGTATCTCTAATGACTATCTCAAGAACTTCAGTAAAGGAAGCTCAAATACAGTGAATTTTAAGGTCCAAAGACTTTAAACTCCTAATGAAGAATCCATTTATCACATCATCGTTTGATCCGCAAGGAAAGATCTATCTACAGTTAAGTTAAAGGCTCGAAGCGAGAGATCTACTTCATCACCTTAGCATTATCGTAGCACCCACCATGTCTCTCACCACCTGCTAAAATTTATTTTTTAACATAGGTATTTTATCCTGAAAAAATATAGCGAGTAACACCGCGGGACGCAGCTAGTAATATAATACACTGAGAATTATCGGAAATATGATTTATCTGGGACTCCCAGTCGTCTTGAACTATAACTTAACAGTTGATGACCGATGAATGTAGGTGTGGATGAACCCGCATGGAACCAAACTATCAACTTAACGTGAACATTACTAGTAACGTGTATAACTTCGATGTTATGACATCGCACATATTCCCTCGTGAGGTCGACGAACTTATAATCGTAAGTGCCTTAATGCCGAATCTAACAAACTTAAATATACCTCTTTGATAGAAAGTTGTCTTTGAGAATTAAAGTAAATAATAAATAACTTTAACCTTTTATAAAAAATCAAAGGAGTTAGGTACTTATACGAAATGGGTAGCACCAATTTAGTTACCCATGCATTAAACTTTATTCTTATTTATTTCTAGTGTTTGCTAAAAATCTGAAAAAACGTTCATGCACAAATTTACCTACAGGTTATTACGAATTGTCAGAAGCCGGAAAACGAACTAAATAATTACGGTTTTATTTAATTTACTTAATTTCAGGAATCATGCTAAAGTATAATTTGCTAGTTTTTAGAAACATAATAATGATATGTAAAAATGTTCACTAAAATGAATAAACAAGTATCCCCACACCATATTCACAAAATGTATAAGTACTTACCTACATAATAAGCATTTCAAATAACAATGAACATTGTTTACATTAACCTAGATATTCGCAAAATTTTACATCTTTCTTTACGCTCCACAAATCAGAACGTCTTCATATACTTATTTGTTTTATCGATCAAATAAAAACATAATTCTTCCCGTGCTCTATTTTTTATCGCATAACCCTAACTATGAGTCGTATAATCGTACAGAGTAACACAATACGCGTTTCAGGAGAGCGGGAGGTGGTGGTAGCAGCGCACCAAAACAATGAGTCATGTGCGCGGGCGCCGCGTGGCGAAATCCAGGTCAGGCGCGGCCTCGGGGAAGGCCGAGAGCTTGACACGAGCCGTGATAACGCGATACTACGCAGATAGTATTTGTAAACACTAAGGGATTATTTATCGTAAGCTTTTTCGTACAGGATTACTCATAATAAGTACAGCAATATTTGTACCGGGGTAAACCCTTGCCTTAAACTCGCGTTTGGATTGTTCTGTACTGGAGTTAAACTATTCTTACTTATACCGTACTTACTGTATAATGCGAAGATGTCTGTCCGCTACCATCCTATCTTTACCTATATATAAAGTTTTTCCTATATGAGTTAAAACTAGACTCTTTCTCATAAAAGTATTGTTTCAAAAACACTAATTTTAAATAATGGCAACAATGAAAAACAACGTTAATTCTGGTTAATTGGGTACTGTCAAAACAATACAGGTGGAAATGTCGCTCTGACTCATTAACAATTTTTACTGAATACAAAATTGGACGACATTGTCCAGCGTTCTTGAGTGCTAGCGGGTTACCGGCAGCTGTCGCTCACTCCGCTAATTATCTGTAAAGTAACACCAACAGATGGGTTTCACCACTCCTCGACCTTAGCCTGGCAATTTGTTGAATTTTAAAGTTTCTATATTTCGCAGTGTCATTGACATCTAAATTCTTCGCGGATGTTTTATTCCTCTTTTTATTGTAATGCTGCATATAAAATGAACTTCCTTGAGAATCTATTCATATAAACTAAAAGCAAATGCATCAACTGTGAACCTTGGATGGACTGTTAAAATTAGGTGTTTTTGTAAATCGATACGCCGACTTATTGTACAAAATGTTTTAAGGAAACACTAAGCTAAAGACTAACAAAGTAGCACATCCTGTTGATGTTGGTGTTCGCCTCAAGTTATTAATAACTGTCATAAAGCAAGCATGAAAATTGCTCAGAATTCTTGTGAATCAATCAATCAATAGAGGGTACTTAGACTTGGAGTAACCTTGTTCGTCCATCAGTGTGTGAAACCTTGGCCTGCAAGGTTCGCATGCACCTGACTGAGAGATATATTGCAGTTATAATTCGAGCATGTTCTTCTTCATAATAAAGCATGCTGCAATGTCAGATGCGCTTGTCGTCGCTGCTGGCAGAGAGTAGTGGACATCCGTCGACAAACGTCACATTTACACCCAACGCGTAAATATGTTCTAGCCAATCTGAAAGCTCAGTCTTATTCTCGCAAAGTGCATTTCACCCTGTCCCATTTATATTTAATTGATCTACTATTTGTTTGTTTGTGTTTAAATGGTGCTGAAATTCGGAAGAATAATTTTAGCAATGTGTAGGAATCGTTAATAGGCAACGTCCATTTCACCAGTAGTGGATGTGTAATGAGCTCGTGACTAAGTCACATTGTTGAATGAAGCACGTAATTGCTATACGTACGTATATAGTATGTAGGTAATTGAAGTGACGTGTTTTATACACATCATCTGTAATATGAGCATGTTATTTAAAAAATGTATAACATTTTACGAACCTTTGTGTAAAAAACTTTTTTATAGTCCTAATAAATTGCAAGGAATTCCAATAAAATGTTCAGTGAAGTAATAGAAACGGATAAACGGAAGTAAGTTTCTTATAAACACGGAACGAAGCTAAACACTCTGAGGGACACGATGAACAGATGAAAGGCGAAACTGTATTTTAATACACATAAATGCTTTTGCTCATTTTTAATTATAAATATTGCAATGTTTCGCAGGTGAGTCATCGTTTAATACTCAATACTGTTAGTATTGAAAGCTACAGCTACAATATTGTGATGCAAGTCGTGTACGTCTGTTTGTTGCGACTGGTGCGGTCTGTTCGCGACGGTAGCTCGCTTGGTAAAATGGTGCGCGAGCGATGCCGCCCGCCGGTTTCGAATTCTTTAGGGCTGCCGGCATCCGGCGCGATTGCAGCTGGCGCAGCGCCAACTATGCGCGTACGCAGCTAACATGTAGTGGAATCTACTGGGTAATTATCTTTTACTACTGGTATTCTACAAATGATGTCGCGATTTTTCCTAGAACGTTGACAAAATTAATTTATGACTATGTTTTTAATTTTAACTCTATTTCATTCCAAATCATTTTTGTAGTACATAGTAATAATATAAAGCGAAACATATTACAAAAGCAATGCAAAATTCTATCGTTATTACCTATGGTTCCTACTTATGCAAAATGCAAAAGCAATAAGATTTTGTAACTTCAGTTCCTGCTTGCAACAATGTATCCACATAAATATAGGTATCGACTTTTCAAATAAATAACTTTCAGTTCGATCAGCATGTTCGTTACATTTCATTATGACAACGTTATCCACAATAAAGTTCATAATACATGTTCCTTGTGTAGTGGTAAAGCTCTCTCCGTACACGTTAGCTTCACTATGAAGTATCACTGGCTGGCGTCGTCATCGGCGCGTGCACATCGCCGCGGCGCCGGCTACAAGATTTATAATACTCAGCACTCCTCTCTTGATAGATATTCTTTAACACCATTAAAAGATTCATTTGATACATAAAAAAATCTTGAAATATCTTTAACGTTTTTAGTCTTTTTTAAAAGCAAACAGAAGTAAAAGAAAGTTTTGATCGTATGTAGATTATTTTTATACAAATGAATCATTCTAAACAAAAACCTCGTTAGTTATTAATTCATACTCATCTTCCGAGTCTTTTAACAACATAATGCATCATTACTGCCGACAATTATTCCGGCTAATTTAAACGTCGTGATCAATATTTTGGCGCCATACCGAAAATATGAATTTTACAACGTTTTCATGTTCCTTAATTGCAATTTCTTTTGTTCATTATTTTGTAAAGATTTCAATTGGTAAATCCTTACTTAGTGTTACTTTAAGTGGTCGTTACATGTCTCTGAGTGCGACTGTAAAAGTTAGAAGAGAATGCCCATAGCTGTCATGTACTACATCTTTGCGTATTCGCATGTACAATGGTACACGTGTTAGAAAGCTTTCCTTTGTTTTGTTCTCTTTGTGTACTAGGTAGTTCAATGTTATGTCATGCCCAACCTGAAATACCAGGTTATTATTTCAAAAAAGAAATCGTCATCGTTTATCAAACACTATTAAAATATATTTATAGGTATGTTATTTATGAAAGAATCAAAAATAATATAGGCGGACTTCCTGTATTCCGCAAAAGCGTAACGAGAACCTAAGTAAACAATATTTGTTACGTTGTGATAATTTTTCTTTCATTGCGTAATAAAGCTCGAGTTTATTGCATTGTGTTCCCTTGACAGCTCTCCAACAATAACTCGGTAAACTCAACGAATGCCACTGAATATTTCAAGTCAATATTGTATTTGAAATATCCTAGTAACAAGAATAGTTACGTTTGCCGACTCGAGGCTGTTAAACAAGCCCATTTATTATAACTAAACCATATATATTGAACTCATGAGTCAGGATAGTTTAATATGAATAAGGGATTCATAATTTGTGCCGCAGTTTTGTTCCAGTTTTCCGATGTAAAATTAAATTATATACACAAAAACTAAATATCCAAATGATAAAAAATACTTTGATAGGTATCTACACGTATTTAGTGGATACTACAATCATCATCATCATCATCATCAGCCGGAAGACGTCCACTGCTGGACAAAGGTCTCCCCCTTGTTGATACTACAATCAGAATCACTGAAATACCTTAATATAAGTTTTAGCTTAAAAGATAGGGCACGGGGCAACAATGAGGTTTTGATAGTTTCATCGTGTATTACGACAATGCGTAGCAACTGGAGTTGTTTGGCAACAGACAGCCGCGCTAGGAGGCGTCCCGCGTCGGGTGGCGTTCATTCAACGCACGGGTGTCGAAACATTCGCCGTCGCGTTGCACAATCACAGACACCAGACATGATGTTTCCTGGTTAATTTGGGTTATTGTTTTAAACGAAGTCTCCTATTTCAATACAGCAGGCACACGACACTACATACGTATTCTGATGAGAACACAGGCTAAACGTAATGTATGTTTATTACGATTATTACTTGTTTGCCATGGTTAACCAAAATCAAGATTTATGTATTTGCGGAAGAATAGTAAATTTGAAAAGTATGTGTGTTAATGTTTGAAATGAGGAAGTATTCCTGAATGTAATAATGACGTATGATTACCAGTTTATGTGGCCTCAGATGAACCAATTTTAAACATAACTATGTTTATCTGGAATTATGTAAAGCGCACGTTTCGTCGTGAAACCAATTCATTGCCATAAATTTAACGGTGATCTAGAAAAGTCTGGTAAGAATATAAACTCTTTATTGTTTACGTAACTGTTCCCACAAGTGACCTTTAATGCAGCATTCTTGGAGAACGAGGGCGTGTCGAACTGTCGGCTATCGACGTCTATTTCTAGTCTCTGGTTACGAGCCCTTCGATCATTGAGAATATGACAAACAAAGACATGCAGGCCGCTAGAAAGGTCTTTTGAATTAAAACTGAAAAAGAATCAAAGAATTTAATAATTCCTTTTTTATGCATTGTTAAATTACATTTCTTTAAAATAACGATGTGTATTAAAATATCTTTATTTTTTCGTCTTTGTTGTATTATTCTTTTGCAAAAGTAACTCAAAGGAACACTTATTACATAGTTTCTGTTGCGCACCTTATGAGAATAGAAGAAAAGAGTTTTCTAAATTAAATGTATTCTCCATGTAGACACGAAGTAAATACGAAACACATTATTGTACCTACACTGTACAACCATTATATAACATTCGTGTGTAACCAATGTTCTGTAGACACACAGCATAATATTATGATGTTGTAACCAAACTATAGGTAAATGAGCCAATAAAAAGTAGAACACTGAGCTAAATGAAAAAGCTTAAACGTTTCAGTTTTTTTATACTTATATAATTGTTTTTCTACCTAAAATATCATTGTTATTTTTTTATTTCATCTAAAAGTTTTCCACCAATCAAATATATTCGTTTCAGGACTAAAATCCTTGCCCCAGGAAGCGTCTGTCAACTCTTCAACAAAGTAACTTGTTGGCGACACGTTTCCGTTCATAATAAGATACAAAACATCACTCAGATTCCGTACTTGACTTTAATATGATTTACGGCGCCGTTGTGTGATCGTGTTACCCCTTCCAGTTGTAATATAACACTTTCTGAAGTATACTCGCCGTGTCAAAATAGGTTGACCCTTTTACTGCAAAGCTTCCGCGTAGGGCGCGTCAAAGAAAACTGCACTCGTTATGATAAAAATAAGGTTATGTTCAGAAGCGATATGTGTTTGTTAATGGAACAAAGCAATAGTAGGTATACAGTTTTATTGAATTGTAACACGTCATAAAATCATTTATTCGCTTGTATTTGTTCCGTTTCTGCAGTTAAAGTCTTCATGTTTTTGGGGTTTGAAATAGTCTTTTTCATCCAAATACACTTTTTACATGTGTTTATTCTGCGATATGTAATTATATGCTAATAAAACAGCATTTGAGTATGTAGCTAATACAGAAAAAAGAACGAAATAATTAATTCATCGCCGGAAACGAGAGATCTCCTTACCTAAGCTTTTTATTAAAAACAATCCCCGATTCCCCTGAGATAATAAACTACAAAGCCGTTTGAAATGCAGTCTCTGATCTTGAACTTATGAAGTAGGTAATTTTTCAGAGACAATAGATTAAGCATCAACTTAATAAAGATTTTTATGGCATTAAATAAGGTGGATAGATGGAAAAACAAAAATAGAAGTGTAAAACTAACCTAAGAACCCCATTACGTATTTGCGCCACGCGGGTCAGATTTGACCGCGAACAATAAATAATAAATTAATTGTCTGCTGCAGTCGAAGTGTTAATCTTTGAGTATCTTCTTCTTCTTAAATTTAAGAGCTTTGCTCTGTGAATCTGAGTATGGGGTTCTCATATTCGCCCTTGCGTACGTCCTTTGTGTGTTTCATAGCATTTATCGGTATTTCAAATATATCTTCCAGGGTCATTGTTGCTTTAAGAGAGCACTAAATCTGAACAGCCGTTGTGAAAAATAAACATTAAACATTTTTATATACTTCCTAATGCCCGTGTTAAGGTCTCTTCATTAAAGACGTGGTGATGTATGAAGCGAAAACGTATTTCATTTTCTAAAATGAGGTACGATTACATAAATTATGGAAGTTTGGCTTTTGTCATTTACGATGAATGTCGTTGAATAGGGTGTGAAGAAAATAAGATGAGGACTTTGCCCTGGAGTCGGACATAAAAAATGCTTCATTCCTAACACTATTACTTCATATTTTTACTACATACATACTAACCAGAACGCTGTTGATAGGTTGAGGTATTTAGTTCTACTATCGTACAAAATATAACAGCAGGGGTGGAGTTCTCACATGCCCGCACTGTGCGCGAATTATCACCAAGAACATTGGTTACACAAGCTACATGCGAGCGCATGAGCGCCGCCAACGCCAGAACTGAAGCAGTCGCCGTGGCCAAAATTGGTTAAGATGTGAACAAGCTTTTATCGTCTTTAACCCGAATTGGACTTAAGTCCCTTGGTCGTTTTAGAACACTTATGGCACTTCACAAGGTTGCATTTGACCTGTATTACTTGTACCTGATACTGGTGAAAACTTGTGTAAGTTCGTCGTGGCTAGAGGCCGATATCATTGATCATAGCTGTAGCTGAGTGAAAGATCTATAACATCATCTGCACATTAAATTCTCGGACTAAAGATCATTTGTGTGGATGTTTATAGGTAAGTATTACTACTGTACTGGAATCGAACTCGTGACCAGTGTAGCAACATGTGCCAAATACTGCTTTAGAACTTTAGCTATATAACCTGTACTTTATGCACTTTTGCTCCTATACTTTTTCTTGCACACTGTCGCCTCAATTTCTAATATATTTCTCCTTTCGCAGGTCTGCTGGAAGAAATTTCTTAATGAAATAAGCAGTACCTTTGTACTTCATGTTTCTCTTATTCTTTTTTTTTTTACTTTTTATATTGTGTGTACATAAATTGTTAATAAAATAAATAAATAACCTAGTTTTACATAGCCTTTTCTCTCAGAAATAATTAATACTAAATGAAACCCGTCACTGTTGACATTAATTGATTTCATTGTACACAACAATGACTTAGCTATCGTGTTATATACTATTAACATTATGTATGTTCAGTTCAATGACACGTCGGAAACTGAAGCCGAGTGATAGTGTTACTTAGAAGCTTGACGTGCAAACCTTATAACTACTCGCACATTGTAGCTATTGTTTCCACCATTATACGTCTATCAGTGACTATAATAATATAATGATATTGATAAAGTTTGTATGTGAATTTGGTACACTATAATTATTTGATATGTCAACCAAGCAAGCTCAAAATGGTTACGATAATGTATTCACAATTTGAGAGTTTGTCATATTATATGAGAAATAAAACGATGTGAGTAATATAATTTTATAATAGGCACTTACATAATATATTAGCCTTGATACCATTTTAATAGACAAATTGTGTGTTATTACATAATTTAGAAATAGGACGAACTTTTTAAACACATGCGGCCTCATTCCTGTATTTGCACGATTGCAATATTATGAAACACTTCAGTTGTTCTACATAAATGCTACCAAAAAGTTAGAGAAAATAATCCGAACGAATGTAGGTCTTTAATAAAATAAGAAAATATATTTAAATTAAAACAAATGCTCCACCAGATTCCATTCATAAAATGTTCACTCTGCGGGTGTTATGTAATCAAATTAGAGCAAAATGAGGTTACCAACTGACATTATGTAGTAGATTAGACATAGCAGAATGATCTGGAATTTGTTTACTTTATAATTAGGGGTACTGCTAATGTAGCTAAACATTCTTAGAAAAAATTGTGCTAGAGATATAAAAATGAATAGAGAGGAATATAGACGATCATTTTTACAAGAATATTATTGCTCGTAACATGATGCCGACGTATAAACCTGTATTCACCTTGATGGACTGTATTAATGTGTGTTTATCCAGACTCGTAACGATCTGTCAGTCTCGCAAATGAGAATGAGAATAACTTGCTATTAATATGCTATGAATAATGTTTACTTTAATTGGTACAAAACTGAATGAGATTTCCATTCTGAAAAATGGGAGTTTGTGTACGTTAATTCTAAGAATACTTAATGTAAGTCATATTTTAAATAAACAAAAACATTAACAGGAAGTAAAACGGTTTTGGCGCATTTTGAGGTTCTGTCTAGCTAAGGTAATTTACATTTCTTTCTTCAGGCGTCAATCCTTTGTTATACACAAAATGTGTTTTAAATATGACTTTTTAATAATGTCAGTACTGCATTCTTGGTCTTTGATCTTTGAATTAATTGGCTTCATTCATTCAAGTATTGCGTTGCGCTACTCCACGACATGGATGGTCAGAGACTACGTGTTTACGATGCGATAAATTCACGAGCCGTGGCGGCTCCCGACCACGCCGCTACACAATATGTTTAACTCGATTTGTTTAAGAATAACGACTTTCCGGCGTAGCAACAACATCTGACTGTTAAATTGACTCAATAATTCTGTCAGAAAGGATTGTCCTCATATATTAAATTCTTAATAATACCTTTTTTGTGATTTATTCAAACCTATGAATATTCCTGTCAGATATGACACAATTCTTTTTCATTTTGCGTATGAAACAACCGTAGACGAACGTTTCTCGCTTTTTGCTGGTTAAGTACCTATTAGTCATAAAGGTAAATGAAAAGTAAGAGAAGGTAAATGAACTGAATATGTGTCACTGCACAACTGTAGCACTTCAAGGTAGACACTTACTCTCATCAAAGTAATGACTGTAAAATATTAAATGTATTTTAAATATGAATAAGTCACGAAGAAACATTTCAAGAGAAAGGCGTTCACAACTCCGAGCTATAATTAATAAAGTCCGTTATACTCTTACCTTCTTGTTGCTTCTAATAATATCTAAGTTAAAATGTCTTTGTTGGCTATTATATTTTTTCCTATAAGAATAGAAGGTAAACAAAAAAACATTTATCTTTCCTTTACAATAAGATTAACACGAAAACACGTTGTCATCATGCATTTGATAGAGATAATTTGTAGAAAACAATATATTAAGTAAACATCTAAATCACTACCTTCCATTGAAATCAAAATCATGACTAATAAAAATGTTTTTATTATATTTATGAGATCACTACTCATTGAACGAGGTTTCTGGCACAAATGGTTTACGGTTGAACGCAAAGGGCTCGAACTGATAGCAGTATAGATATCAAATAGAATATATATTCCACCAACAACGGCTCAATGCCTAATTTTTCATTCATAACAGACAGGACAACGAAACGTGAAACGTTTGATGTAGTGTTACAAATTATTATGTCGCATATAACGAACTATAATTCTTATTTATAATGTGCGTTTATCCCAGCTGGGCTGACCTCGATCCATCAGACAGAGACCTTGTCTTCATCTCTACGTAAGACTCCATTCATAATTTCAGACACTACACGCGCTATACACAGTCGATTGTTTTGATATATCAGCCTAATTAAATTAGATAGCGTTGGATATTAGACATTCGGGATCTCAATGTTCTTCCTTCCGACAGGAAAGTTTTAAGATTGATTGCAAAAATGTTTTTTCAGTGCGATGCTGGATAGTTTTCACGAACATCGCGCCTTGAAATGAAAAACAGGGCGTCAATTAATCAATGTTGTTAAAAAGATTTTAATCGTTCATTTAATTTCATTTCCGCTGATATAAGATAGGAATGCTGTGCTTTAGATTTTAGTGACTCGTTGCTTCGCGGAAGTAAAGTTGACGTATTGTAAGCTCTGCTGAAAGTCGATCTTCTAACAGACCAGTGGCCGACCATTATTGGTTGAACTATCTCATTGTTTCCTTTATCAACAGAAATAATTTATTACTATTTCGTATTTTACAATTATCCCTGCTTTACGCCTTTGTAATAAAATGAGTCTTTTTAAATAACCTTTGTAGGTTACACCACCTAAGTCTGTATAATGCCGAATTGTTTTAACAGCGAAAATGTAATACCACATGTGGTTTAAACTAGTTCATTAACAGCTTATCTGAGCTTAGCCTATAATGTCAAGCGGGTAAGTTTACTCTATATCGTGGTCGTGATACTACTTAGTTTACAGATGTTAAAATAAGCACGTAGACAGTATTAAGCTGACTGTAGGAATATAATAAAAAGGTGCTGGAGATTTGTTTGATAAAAGAAGCTATTTAAATATTTCTAACTGAATATTGTTATTGCAAGCATTTACCGTACTAGTCCAAAGACAGTATAAATAAACTCTTCGATTTATCACAAAAATATCATACATGGCGATAAGAATCCGTCTCACCTGCAAATGGCTATTCGTTACGATCAAAGCAAGTCCAACATCTGGCCAGGAAAACGAAATACCCCATATATCGACAATAAAGTCAGAGTACCGATTAATCAATATAAAGCACTTTCGGAAGATACACACATGAATCAACAATATGAACTTGAGAGCATTAATAAGACAATTTTATATCCAAAGACGTAAATTACATTTATTTTATTTACACTCACAGAGAGACTTACCATATAAACAGCTGGCATAACGATATTTCTTTAAGATTTTCACCGGGAAAACTATCACGGAAGCGTCAAATTGATTGATTCAATATATTTAATTCACTATTTAGTTTACAGTATGCTGATTGCAGCACCTGTATTCAGTCTCCGTCGACCTTGTAAAACGAGAACAGTTTTTCTATTCAGTTGCCGGAACACATCAACGCTGGGAAGTGTATTGTTAGGACGCCTTTTCATGGGCATGGAAACTTTTATTACCAGCTGGCATGCTATTTTACACTGTCGACGACAGATGGCACAATATAGTAAGCACAACAGTTATATGCACAACAGCTGATAGCTCACGGAGGACGTGTAACGTTTTGTACTACGATGCAAGGACGTTCTAACATAGATTTTAATGCCACTGAAAGTTGTAATTCCTCCTACACCGAACACATTTCATTCGGAAATATGCATATCGTTTGTATATTTTCGGTAAGAGAACATTTACTACAATACGTAAGTTTACAACAATGCGGAACCGCGTAAAATTATTTATTTGAAGATATTCATAGCTTCAAAGTTCGATTCTCAAATATCAGCTGGTGTGTATAAATAAAACATACTTATAAATATTCTATTTCCAAAGAAGAAACTGTTTTTAATTTATCATCGCTGCTATCATAACACTGGCAATAAAAATCAGAAACTTCAACATTATGGAATTAATTAAAATATCTGAGAATCTAGTTTAAAAATCTGTTGACAGACATTACGCTTAATGGTAGGATTTAAGTGAGTTGCCGGCCTCAACCACAACGGCACGTGTATCGGTATCTGGCATCCCTTTAAGTACTTGGGTTTGCTTAGCCTTACAGGCACTCCCACGTGACTAACACCGATTGTTTTTGTTGCAATTATATGAACACGTTTGTTGTTGTTTATTTAATTTTGTACACATACCTATCTGCTTTACATGACTTTGATCATTAAATAACGACTGTTTAAGATTTTTGTTTAATGTTTCTTCAATCTGTTTTGTTTAAGAATCGACTTGTACGGCTTTATTCATGAAAATATTTGAAGATATTCTACCGGGCGCATCGTTTAGAAATACTTGCATGTTCTTTTGTTTCAACTGCAGTACCGTTTATGTTTCATAAGCATTTCACTGTGAGTACAAAAAAACCTTATGTGTGCGAATTGTAGGTACCTACATATTATAATTACCGGGAATTATGTGCCATATTAATGTAAATGTGTTTTGATTAAACAACAAGTCTGTAGCAGATTCCACAGCCTACATTACAGTTGACGTAGGTATCGCACTTGTAAAAGCTTAGTAACCCCTTTACAATGTCCAAAGAGGACACGCTTTGTTGTCAGTCCGCCTTACTTGTATCAAACAATGTGCATTAAAATAATTGATATGGTCTAGAAACTAAAGCCTGACTTACTACAATAGTCTGTTTATGTTATTGTTATAGTGATTCACGTTATTTATTATCAAAAGCCGACTATATAAACTTTCATCAGTAGATAAAGTCGCACCTAAATAAGTATTAGAATAGAGCTGACGGCTTATTGTTTTTTAGATCAGCCTAGATGTAAATTGTGTGTATGGTTTTGATTGTTAAACTTTTGTGTTTGCTTCGGGGACGGTCAGTGTTAAAATATACATTCACCTCATAATTATTATTTAGGTAAAGCTTATAAATCTTATATTGACGAAAGTATTTACGTCATTCCGTAAATAAAATATTTTTGTTTAAATATAAATGATTGTTTACCATCAAAGCAACCAAAACGAGATGGTGACAGCAGTGTTTTTATGAGACCGGACTAAAGTTCTAGTATAATTAGTCATATCCGTAGTATGCGCGTCATCAATAAATCGATAATGCCAACTTCCGCGAAGCTGCACCTCTTAATGAGGAAGCTCTTCAAAGTACACCTCTTAACATCGACACGGGAGATCTTTGTTGTTTAATGGAACATCACAAGCGCTTAATTACATTCGCCCTTACGTGACACAACTAAGTGCCCACTAACCTATGATATATTTCTCCGCGTTTCCATATTCTTACTTTCCGCTCTGTTTACGTTCTGGGTTGTCAGTCAAGCCTTTCCGAACAGAAAGCCGCGTGGTTAGAATTCGAAATATGAATCCGTAATAACATTTCCCAACTAAAACAATACATTGCGTATTTATAAAAGAGTAAGCTTAATAATATGTTCGGTGATTGTTTAGTATTCGATACGACTTCAAAAGCATTTGTTAAATGAACATATATTTGGTTAAAAACATGTTTACGGTCTCGATGTTAACGACTTCTATTGAAGGGGAATTACAATGCAAACAGTGGCGATCACAACATGTTTTTAAACTAAATGAAATATCGCATTCAGTGCTGTAGTTAATCTAGCTATATGCCCGCCAGTCTTCCCACAAGCTGAAGTGTATTAACTAAATTGTCCTCGACAACTGTATAGTTGATTACGTTACGCGTGCCTCGCCTTGGTCGGTGCGTAAGTGTATTTGCTAAGCGAAATATCGGAAACTAGGAAAACGGTTTAAAGAAGCAATCACCTTCGCCATGAAAATAGCGAAGACGGACGTAACATTGACTACACGCAGATTAATGTTTGTAGAAACTGAAACCCAGGCGTCGGTCTAGGCCACTACGTGCCGCGGTCTGCGTTACACAATTCATACATACATATCTACAAGCTACAAGCGTACAAATTCACTGAGCTATGACTACGATATCGATAGTGTAATAGTAAATAACAAATGGGAATACTTCTTTTAAAGAAAACATTTTTGTTTGGGTGTTTAATACAAGCTCTAAAATAATATTTTCTAGCTAGTAGGAATTAAACTCAGTTCACTTTTGCACCGAAGCCGTATATACATGGTACATAAAGATACTACGTCACGTCACTGAAAATTATGGCATAGATAGTTTAGTTCTTTACAAGGCTCGAGAACTCGGAACCCATTGTCTAAATGTTCCGACCCACACGGCTTAAAAATACTATTCCCAATCAGGTTATTGTATTTTCGGCGCTTAAGGGTCTCCGTAGACATGAGAAGGTGCAAGGTTATCGACGCACGTTGCGTGTCACATGAGCACATCAAAGGCCTTCCTAGTTTCCATGGCAACAACGACATTCTGCACACCCACCAGAGGCGTGCTGCACACCCACCTTTTGCTTGATAATATTACTCCAACGCAATAGGAGCCTAATCAAATTTTTTGCCGCACAACTATCTATTAGCTGATGGTTTTGAAGCCCGTCTGTTAACCACGAAACTACTATGATAACTAACTACTAAAAGATACCAACATATAGATATATTTTAATCTTTTTTTGTAGGTACGGAGAAGTACCTGTACCTAAGTAAAAATGTACTTCAGATAATAATGTAGGGTATAAGGCTACTATAATTTGTATTGTAATACACCATACCCGGATATTATTTCCAAACATATTATCACGCCTGTAATCCCGAAAGCTGTAGGCAGGTTCTTTATCAGAAATCTATATTTTTCCATTATCCTCAATTTGACGTTGTCCTAATTTCCCTTATTCATGAACAGTAAATAAATTACCATAATCTTTCCACGTGTGCTTGTGTTATTAATTGGATGGTATCGTGTATTGGTATAGGCTACACGTGCCATTTATTTGGTTCAAACCCGTAAAGTAAAAATGAAATTATCCCGAGATCAGGTCAAAAGTATAAAAGTGTACCTATCGCTATTTTTCCCTTTTGCTTGTATGGTTAGCTGTAATATTATACTATAATAGTTTTGAAGAGATTTCATCTACCTAAAGAACTTTTATGAGTGTACTAACTTTTTTGGGTTGAAATAAAATTATGCAAGCACAGTCAGTGACTAAGAGAGCAACACTCTTGTTCTCTTTTTAATCTAAACTGGAGCAAAAGCTGAAATATTTGTTTTTCTCTAGAATAAACTAGCAAGCAATGAGGTTAAATTATCAACTCAAACTCTTAGCTTTGAGCTACTGCATTCCTGCCTCGTGATTGAATGCTAAATCTTCGAAACACAAATACATAAATATGTGTGAGTAGACTTATACAACTATAATGATAAAACTGAAAATGCGAACCACATTTCAGTGTAAATAAACTGTTACATAATGAAAGTCAAGTTCTACAGATGGAAATAAAAGATGACCTTGTCGATAAATCCTAAAATAAATGTTACGTATCGGAGGGTCTGGTGCTTTATTGTCTTTTAAGTTACAATCTATAAATATCTTTAGCTTAACCAAAGCCGACAGAACGCTGTGTGGATCTATATACGAGCGTCTTTTCAGTAGGCTTAATCACGTAAGGTTAAAATCATATTTGGGTTAAGACTTAAAGTCAAACATGTCAAAATGTGACATTAACCCAAGCGGCAAGACAGAAATCGTGGTTGATAATTACGTCGATAGCCTGTTGAGCAAAACAAAAGACAGTGGAGTAAATTTAGGTTAGTGAACTGAAACCATGTAAGCGACAAACACTATCGCCACTTTACCCTTTTCGAAATATTTCAGAACAGAAATGATTGTGAATGTGAATGATTGACATGGACACAAACAACGTGGGCTAAATTGGCGCAGTGGTTGAACGCGCAGCACGAGTCAGATTATAATTTTTGCTTTCATTGGCCACATAGATTCGTATATGAGGCTATCGGAAATAACTACTAAAACTAGTCGAATAAAAGACGACGGTCGTTTGAACTGGTGTCAATATTTCCTTGTTCACTATAAATACTTTACGGTCGACAATCATTTCCAACCAGACAGAGCCAGTATATTTTTATTTAACTGATATATATTCAAGATCATGTTATATTGTTAGCTAGTTTTAAGATCATGTTATATTGTTAGCTAGTTTTAACACCTAACTTCATCTTACACTTGCATTTTAAACATTTTTGGGCCATAACCTTAAGATATCTGAGAGTACTTCAAAGTGCGTAGGTATATAAACACGACTCCCATACTTCTGCGCTTATGTTTTATTTTTTGCATCAACGTTGTCAGACACGTCAGTACCTCCATTGTGATCATAATATTCTAAAAATACAGCTACATATTTTGACCTATACCAATCAAAAGAATCAATACGTATTGTTGTATTACAGAATTTTAGGCAAGCAGTTATTTAAATTGCGAAATGTCGTTATAAGGTACAAAATATGATGTAATTTAAAAACTCATTACCTACTTTCATTACCGTGCTATGGCTTCAGGAGTTTCTGAGAACCACAAGTTACGCAGCGCAATACAAATTTGATGTACTTATATGTAACTGGAACAATTAACTTGTAGAAGTGGAAGCCTTGGGTAGCTATGGAGGGAAGTCGGAACTAAATTTATATTCCTACTCCTCCTATATATTCTTCTATGATTAATTTCGTTGCGGGTTCCAAGACAGTCGAGTCATTTCTCTGGGACGCCTCGAGCTTCATTGCCTCGATGGTTCTCAACGGTTATCATTGTAGATCCTGGCTTACAGGAGTTGCAATGATGGGCACGAGTGGTGGGCTTGTCCCAATAAAAAAAAAAAAAAAGCCTTGGGTAGCTAGTAATTACTATAGGTACTTTTTTAAGCGCTAAATGCAGTAAAAGTTAATGTGTAGGTACTATCACACTAATATTATAAAGGCGCAAGTTTGTGAGTGTGTTTGTATGTTTATACCACTGCACGCTTAAACGGCTAGACCGATTGAAGCTGATACCCTGTAATAACACATGGTTCTTATCCCTAACAAATGTAGCGGGAAACAAAAAAATAAGTATTGCTTGTGTAGCATGTTTGTATAGGTACTTTTAGGGGTAAAACATCTGGAAATTAAAATATGCAAATCAGTGGCGCGACATCACGCTACTAAATCGCAAATAGGGAACGTATGTATGAACCAACAATAATTTCGAAGTCCTACTGTTATCCTCAAGGACCAAACCGCGTAGCACATTTGCCCTCGATATTTCTATGAACAACTGCCTCGTACAATGTCTTTGTATTTATCGAGATACAAAAGGGTTTGGGAACGCTTTATTAAGTATCTGAAACTAGACCGCGAGACATTCCTTCATTACAGAATACCAATTTGTGGGAGCCACGAGCCCCCACACGCGATTGTATCACAAAGCTTATTCAGCACAGTCCCTTGATCCACGTTATTTTCGGCATGAATGGTTAGTAGTAATGAATGAATGCTTTGTGAGAAAATGATGAATGATCACGTAAATGTGCATTTCGTGGTAAATTAGTCAACATTCCACACTCACCTATTGTTAAATATGTCCACTAACATCCGCTAAAATTCATAAACCGTTCATTATTTTGTAAATAATATGTGATGTTGGGATTTGGAAACTGTTATATTTTCTTTTACTTGTTACGCAATAATTATGCTTATGTTTCGTTCGTAAAAATGAGTTTTTAAAAACTAACTTAAAACTTATTGCTATTCTATGCGCAGTGAAACGTTCTCAATATGAGTATCATGAGTATTACTAAGTCCATATATCCTATAAGTATGATAGGACTTTATAAAACTAGAAGCGGTGGCCTTTCGAGAACGTTCTAGGTCGTTGTGTTGTGTAACAACCACTTAATGGTTATGTAACCTACCATCGACTTTTGCGTATCGCCCTTATTTACAAATAATATCTACCAAGTATCATAGCAACATGCTACGTAGGTATAACATTTTTTTAGGCACTCAAACGGATACCTACGCATTCTGTTATGCATACGGATCCGTCATTGGTTCACTTTATTACGTAGTAAAGCTAACTTTAGGTAACAAAAATATGTATAGAGCACTCACACAATAATATGTTTAGATAATTGTTTCAGATGAATTTAATATTCATACCAGTACCTAAAATATATTACTGACCAGCTATTACTAACGTCCTAATATGTAACGGTTGCACTACAAATAACCTATTTAATATTAATCGTATCTAATTCGAGTGATGATCATTGACCTCAACATTAGAAGTACTCGATCATTAAGACCCAGGGTCGGCGCCAGGAAGTGTTTATGATTCCCATTTTAAGGTCATGCGATCTAGTTACCTCTTTAGATAATCCCTAATGCATACTGGATCAATTACAACGTAATTACAGATATTCTGGACATCTCTAGGCCGGTATTAGATGAATTAGCCTTCAGATACTTACCTTGATGATTATAAACTTTATTTCAGTCGAGACAGATGATAAAAGTGCATATTATTGTTTGTTGAGTAAACATAATAAACTTTATAGGCTTTGAAATCATGAAACGGAAAATAACTGTGTAAACAGACGACGCTAGACAAAATCCTTGGTGATAATATAAAAAAAGATTTAAAGATTATTTAGTATTTTCTTGTTTGTAGATAATAACGAGTTTCTCAGTATTCTATGGCCATAGATTGGGTAGCATGCAATACATTACTTTTAAGCTTAAGTTCATTTTAAAATATTGAAATAAGTTATTTTTGGAATTATGTACATATAAACCATAACTGCGACCGTAATAAAATCAGGGATGAGCCACATCCAACTGCTATTCAGTTCGTATAAAAAGATTTTTTAGGCCGATGTCCTGAAGCTGTTGATGTTGAATGTCAAAATTGTGGCATGCCCCGGCAAGACCCTTGACCGTCCACCGACTCGGCACATAGTGGAAAATGCTAGAACGTACACTTGAGTGCAAAATTAACGAACGGAAATTTCGACGGGTCAACGACCTTGTCTTCGTCAGTCTACCTTAGTGACTCTGATCGAATTTTAATTACCGTCGTTAGTTTAGTTGTGCGGGGTAATGTAACCCATTTAGTATAGATAATACGCACAGTGCTCGGTTACCAGAGAATTGAGGAGTAACCGCACAAAATTAACATAATATGGTAATATTTCTCGTTCGCTCGTACTCGTAAATAAATGTGTAAATTAAATAGATGATAGGGGTACTGTGAGTACTCTGTATTTCTATGACTCTAGTTACATTATAATGTAGAGTTATGACGACCCAACTCGCTTACTAGCTGAGCGATTGGACTAGTATTGAACAAATAATTTTGTAATCTGCAGATTCTTCAATCTAGGTAATTTTTTTTTACCATTTCCAAGTCATACGCTAATCTACTAGTGATACTACGTTTGAAGAAAGCAATAAAATGAGTAGACTTTTGAATTGTTTTTCTTTTTTTTTCATTAGTTTAATCGAGTACCAGCGCATGAATAAGGACACCGTTCGATTTCGAAATTAGTAGCATATATAGTTAAAAATATAGTACAATCGAGTTTAGGCGTTTTCTTTCATAATACATATTTTCTACAAGGTTAATCTCCCTAGACAATACTTTCTTAGGCCTCAAACAATGCCATTCAAATCAAACTTTGGTATTATTCGATATAAACAATAAAGCCTTTATGTATGTAATAATGGAGCTACATAATGGACTGTTATGTTACCTGTGGTAGTGTACCTTTATTATTGAATAGGTCAACAATTCACTGTTTGTAATCACCCTTTTGTGGTAGTAATTCTATAAGTCTCAGGAGACGATACGGTTCAGCATGTAATTATGCTGAACTGTTTAGAATCGAACAGTTATAGGGTATTTATTTATTTTACTTTTATTAAACCGTGTACACCAATAGCATAACTAAAGGACACAAAAATAATTTGAAAAAAATAAATATTCAATAATAAAATATGTAATAGCATTCATGCCTTCTTCTCTCAATACTTCAGACATACTGACAAAATCTTTATCCATTCATCATCTAGCTGATAGGTGTAATCCAAGAGCTCATTTAATGCGGTGAGCGAGGTTATATTACCTAAATGTCCCGGTGGCCCTACAGCTTGCAATCTGAAGTCTTCAACACAAGGCGGGTATGACTATACTTGATTGGTTATTCTAAGACTATTGTAAATGATTGTTCCCGATAAAAGGCCATAACGTTGCACCTATTACATTAAATGATTACTGTCTGGCTATTTAGGCATACCTGTGTCTACCTACAGAACCTACTGAGATTAAAAGGAGTGAAGATTGCAATTACTAATATAAATACAAAAGAGTAATTTTATTATTAAAATAGGCGGACCGTAACTTAGTCTGCTCGGTATTTCGATACACGATGAAAGGATTTTTATCAAAAGGAATAACTTAATATAAAAAAAATATCTTGTCATTGAATTTCTGAAAAATTCTTTTCGATTTTACTATTATGATTATATTCATTTTTAGTTATTATTTTAAATGACCGAAGCACAAAAGATGTCGCATCTGATTAAAACAAGCGTGAGTCTACGAAAGCATTGAAGTATGTATGTTTCAAGATCACGCTCCCATCAAACAACATATAAAACCGTTTACTAGCTAGATACTCATTGCATATCTGGCACTATAAACAGTTTATGATCTTTAAAAAGCTAATATTTTTTGCAATGACACTCAATGAGCGTGTTTTATTTCTAGACATCAATAGATTATATTTTATGACGAGCTCGTGGCTAATAAATGCATGGGTCGTCCAATTTGTTCGCAGGTTAAGCTACGTTTTCTGCAGTCGGTTTTCATACCCAGACATTTTCTGAGTAAGACATTTCCGCACCTATGACAGCACGTCAAGTCGTCGACCCAAGCTTACATTCATGGATATTTGTCAGTCGTGACCTTAGACCCTTAAACCAACGTTATTTAAATGCTCTAGGGTCGTGACGTTTTGGACCACTTTATTGTCATAAAGGTTAAGTAAAATAATTATACCTCTGTACCTCTGTACCTCTGTATATGTGCAACACTCGGTAATTTCCGAATATCAATGCCAATGTTTTTGACGCATATTAGCTATTTACAGCTCACCATTTAGTCTGCTCTTGATAGAAAGCTACAACAAGTGCACGATGGTATCACGTCGGGTCTGAATGCTCAAAGCATGGTCGACTCGTTTCACAGATACGTATGATGGTAGTTAGGTTCTTACCTACTTTATTTCTTTTTACCTATATAAAACAGTCCAGTAATCAATAATATAAAATTATATTTTTATTGTAATCCTATTGCCTGTGGATTTATCCCATGGAAGTCAAGGCAGCGGTTTCTAACATGTTTTTTTATAAAATTCTCAAAAAACATGTAATACGATGAGTACGCTGATATTTCACCGTAACACCCTCTACACGGGACACGCTTCTAATTAATAGTTCTGTTTTATTTATTTTCAGACGTAGGTAATCTTTAAATTCTATAATACAAAATAGTACTATTAAGTATGGCTTACTATTATTTGCAGGATTTATTTTTATCTATGACCTTTCTTCGTATTCAAATGCGATTTGGCCGAATAAAGTCTCAAAGGTAAACTTTAGGTCGTTTAAGCGTAGCCTTTAGTGAACTATAACAGTTCAAAAACATCAAAACACGTATGAACACTCCACAATTGGCCGTAAAGAACAAACGAGTGTTAGTCGTAAACATAAAACAATGAACTAGTATAATTGTAAAACAAGAGTAAACTCGACAATACGGGTTGCTTTGTGCCGTTTCAATCGATATATAATACTCATTATTAAAGTTGCCGTTCAAAGTCCAGGTGAATAATAATAATTTAATTGTTTATTGGGTTTTGACAGCCGGATAATTATTTTTATTTATAATAATGCGACACCATTAAATTTCAAGGAACTGATAATATTTTGAGCGGACATTGGGAGCGCTGGACACATGCGATGGAAGTTTTTAGTCTAAAGTACAAACAAACAGCTGAGCGGGAGGAAAAGTTTCAGTTCATATATAATTAGTTCAATTTATTTATTATTAGCTTAGCTTTCTATTTTGGTATGGATATAGCTATTTATGAGTGGAGTTATTAATTTATTTCGAGCTTTATACACGCAATGCTTCTTGATTTAATATTAATATGATTATGTAACGTGAAATGCACTTAGTTGTACAACGTGTGCGTGTGTTAAACAAACGACGAAGACGAATGATTGGCGCAGTAGCGAAGCAATTGGACTCCTGCGCTAAGGGTTGCGGGTTCGATGCCCGCACGGGACAATAAATTGTGTGATCCACAGATGTTTGCCTCGAATCTGGGTGTTTGTGTATGTGATATTTCATTTTGTGGAACGCACCCAAGATATAGGAGACATTCCTAGTGAGGGTCGACGAATTTTTAGAAAAGAAGAGAAAAACCAGTCAAGCCAACACGTTTGTTACATTGAACAATAAAAAAGGTGACCAAAATCTAGTTAAATGATTTAAATAAAGACATCACGTTATAAATACCTGTATAATAAATCCTTATATCTAAATGTATATCTAATGCAATCAATATGTTTGTTTATTTGTACAAGAAGAGGTATTTTGCAAAATTACCTATTGATGTGAAATAATTACATTTCCTAATTAGTAGTGCGCGAAATGCGAATCTATTTTTGTTGGAAGTTGTTTTGCAAGGATACATAACAACTTCCGGGAACATGTTGTATGTATTATATAATGACGTTAATTGGAAAATTATTTTGTTATTACAGAAATAATGTTTTTGTAGGTATTCACTCAATAATATTTAATGTACCAGGTATTTTTAAAACGGAACAGATACTCATAGATATAATAACAACATAGCTTTTCGGGCACAATAGAAAAGGAAACAATGCCACTTATAATCTCAGACATTAAAACTAAGAAGCTACAATTTGTCCGTAGATAAGCATCTTCACAAACACATAAAACACTCGAGCCCTGTACCCCTTATAATTTCATCCCCTCATAACACTGAGTAGGATTCGCCGAGTTCTGAACGTAAGACTCATTATGAGGTCAACGACTTCACTTCGTCTTCAACGTACCAAGAAGATGATCAAACTTATTCGTATTTGCTCATTTATGTTATGAAACTGTTGATTGGCTCGTTGGGGGCCAAAGAAGTCTTATAAGCACAGGTAGATCGATGACCGAATTTCATGCGGATTATCGGCAAATCAGAGGTTTACGGCACGAAAGCGTGCAAGTGTGGGTATAATGTAAAAGGTACAATGTAATTGATAAGATTCATAATAATCATCTACGACAAAACACACGTGAATCGCTCGTTACTGATCTCTAAACATTGGGGTGCAAATAAACAGCCTCCACTAGTTATGATACCTAAGTACAGTGCACTTCAGACGTTCGACCACACCACCATTCTTGGCGAATTACTCTACTCCACTGTTTTTTCTTGAAACGGTTAACTTAGCCCCCTGAAAAATGAGAAGAAAAATGACACACGCAAACGTCAGAAAAATTAAAGAAGTAGAGGAATATTAATATCAACTATTAAATTAAATCAACTGTTGGTTAAATATTTTATATCGTGTACCTATATAAATAGCAAAGCATTTGAACTAAGAAATACTAATCCTACTAATATTATAAACTAGCTGCGCCCCGCGGTGTTACCCGCGACATTTTTTCGGGATAAAAAGTAGCCTATATGTTAATCCAGGGTATAACCTATCTACATACCAAATTTCAACCAAATCGGTCCAGCCGTTTATGCGTGAAAGAGTAACAAACATCCACACATCCATACATCCATACTCACAAACTTTCACATTTATAATATTAGTAGGATAGTAGGATGTGAAAGTTTGTGAGAATGGATGTGTGGATGTTTGTTACTCTTTCACGCATAAACGGCTGGACCGATTTGGTTGAAATTTGGTATGTAGATAGGTTATACCCTGGATTAACATATAGGCTACTTTTACTCCCGAAAAAATGTAGCGGGTAACACCGCGGGGCGTAGCTAGTAATCAATAATATAATCAGTTTATTTTTCAGAAGTTCGAAGTTTGAGGTATACGCTTGGCCTACTCGCGAGTCGGGCTAAAATTGCAAACACAGTGAGTAAGCGTCATGATTAATAGTCTTTCTTTCCTTGTATATGAAGAGGCCTTTGCCCGGCAGTGACACAATTATTGGCTGAAGGCAACGAGTTTATTTTATAATCATCGCACGAAAATACAATAAAATTAACTTTTATACATTATTAAATATTTTATCTAAACACTTAAACATATGCGTAGTTAGGTGTGAATTTTATCTTTATTCATACATTTACTTTCGAATCGTCACATGAATTAAATAAACATCGCGCAGAACCTTTTATTAAAAACATATCAAGTAAAAACAATATTTTTAATATTCAATATATATTTTTAACACAAGCTTTTAAATTAAAAGCCACCATATTGTATTGGCACTAAACCTATTTAAGTATGCAAAAATTAATTTCAGTCGAATGTCAAAAAGTGGTTCTAATTTAGATTGCAAGATTTCACCTAAACAAACTCACATTTTTTATTTATTTATTTATTCACATACATACACTCATACATAATTACATATATACAAACATTGCAAGTTAGATAAAAGCTTGTAATAAAAATAATAATGATGTCAATGTCTATATAATACGGCTCTAAACGCCATATCTTATTATAATCAATACTCTTAAATATTAGCCCGCTTATAAAAATTTACAGTGTTAAACAATTGGTTAAATTATACCTGTGACTGTCGTTTGTATGTCAAATAATAGAAAGGTCAATAGACATAACAAGTAGTTATCTTAAAACTCGTGTTAGCATCGTTTATAAGTAAGGGGGTAGATGTTTTTACGAAACGCAAAAAATTAAACGCATTACAAATATTAAGATGAATTCAATGAAAATATTTGTGTCCCACACTGTTCCTTCTTTCCGATACACCGTGCAAAAAAATATTATTGAGTCGAGCTTTCCTAATGCTAGTAGAAATGGTACCTACGTGTCCATGAATGATTTCTAAAACAAACCGCTACACGTGACTAGTTATACTCGTGTTATGTGATGAGGTTGTCAAAGTTCCCTCTGTCATGTTGGGAACCAGCCAGGGTTTATTCACCTCAGCGCTGGTAATAATTCACTTCGATGATTGACTGTAATGGAATTTTTGGATTTTATCTTTGATTTATGACGAAAAATACTTCAGGTCAGGAATTATGAAGTAAATTTTATTATAAGGTTATTTTATTTAATGTATTTATCTTTTGTTTCGCAATACTACATTTAATAACAACATAATGTTAGGAGAGTAACAAGGAATAACTAAAATTAACACATGTTATGCCATTCAAGGCCTTTTACTTGTATCTACAAGTATAGTACTCAGAAGGATGACATATAAACCGAAAGCTTTTGTATTATTTACAGTACTAAAGCTTTTTGTAATGCCTATCAATAATGATAATTGTGTAAGTGTTACATTGTTGGCTAAGCAGCTACATAAAAGGCTACAAAAACATGTATACGAATTCTGAGTATAATATTATGTTAAGAGTATTGGGAAGCATTTGAAGGCAATAATAAATTTATTAGATCTGTCAGAACATCACGTAAGGGTTAGAAGTGCGCAACTTACTTCAAGCATGAAGGCTACGACGCCTGACGTAGCAAGTTCCGTAGGCACAATCACCGCACGCGTAGGCATTATATATGTATATATTTACAGTGTGAATAAATACAATTACACGAGAAACGTACCTGTGGGGTAAAACATTATTGGGTAATTTTCCTTCTATTATCTGTATATTTGTTGTAAGTCATATGAGTACTTTAACCTTTTCATACACGCACTCACTACGGAGGTTGAATGCGATACACGTTCCATTTTTTTAGGTTAATCGAGACGTTACATCGGGCAATAACATTTCTCGAATGCGACCATAACAATTCATGAGCCTACTTAGAATCATCAATGTTATTTATGAACGAGAGAAAATGTGTAAATAACATTAATGTTAATAGCGTATTCTTTCTTGAAAGCCGCTTGTAAATTTCGATTGTTTATTTAGGTTTTCTTAATTACGGTTTAGTTATATAACAAATACTGGTATGAAACTCATTGGTGTTACAACAATATTTGTTCTGATTACGTAACAATCGAACGATTTACAAAGGCTGAGCTTGAGGGGTTGGTTTGGAATTTTGACTCTATGTCGTGATTCAAAATAAGAGACAAGATTTCAAAGATTGAAACAAAATACAATCATAGGATCTTGCCGACCTGAAGTTTTAAAACAGTACTGTATAACCTACACCTAACTAAAAATAACACTTAATGTAATTTATGATAAAAAAAGGTTTAATAATGGATTAACATAAAACATAACATCACGCCTGTATTCCCCGAAGGGGTACGCAGAGTTGGACATATAGTACACCCACTTTTCGCAAGCTATGTTTTTTAGGGCCCAATGTAATTGTGCCCAATGTATTGCCATCAACCGGGCACAAATCCAGAATCCATGCTGCTACTGAGAATTACCTAATGGAAAAACCCAGGAACACTGCCCGACCCGGGATTCGAACCCAGGACCTCGTGCTCAGCAGTCACGCTTAGCAACCACTAGACCAACCAGGCAGCCAAACTGAATAATAAACGTAATAGCTTATAATCATTGATCAGGAAGGTATATAACTAATTAATGGCTTAGTGTTGTGTTGTCGACCATGAAATAGGACCGCGAGGCTCCGGCTACGAACCTTGGCTCGTAGCTCCAGGCTCACTATATCCCTACCGATAGGAAAGACATTTATTATTTCTACCCAACATTATTAATTCATAACAATATTATTCATATCAACAACTTGTGAAAATCTTTTATTAATTTGTATAGGCTAAGATTTATCTTATAATTATGCACAAATATAATTATAATTATTCATCAACCATACGATAAGCAGAAGAAAACAAATATTTAATATGTAATTTTCATTAATATTAGGGATGTTTTAGAACAAGACGTACTCCGAATAAGCCTAAATCTAGCATTAAAGATCGTAACGTAGAATAGTCTAAGATAACATTATTAATTATGCTGAGCATGAATAAAGCGAAAGCGGTTTATCGGATTGGAAGCAATTTCAAATTTATGGTAGCTGTATTTTTCTCAGAAAGGTAAAGGCAACTTTTCTGAGATAAATCCATAGCTACATAATTATAATACAATTTTATTCATGTGTAAATTCTTCTTCTACAGTATCAACGTGTGCTAGGTAGTTCATGCTGTGGCTCCATCGTCCAGTGACTACATTGTGAATCCAAAAAATGCATATTTATTTCCATTGCTTTTTATTTATGCCTGAGTTAGAAATTCAGCCGATTAAGGGTCCCTCACAACGTCGTATATAAGCGTCTTGATTTCGCAAAATGTATGGCATCTGTATGAAAAAGATTTGCTCTTTGAAATATGTACTGCAGAATTTATTCACGAAAACCTTTTTACCGTAGTACCACATCGTACATTCACCCGGAAGGATGAAATTTCTCATTTACATAAGAATACCTATCCCCTAAAATCCCTTTCATCTCAAATTGAGATTTTTTATATTTTTCATTTATTCTGTTAAAATTCCCGGATTTTATTTGGACACTATATTAAGTTCTCCATTTTAAATCTATATCATAAAATGTAGGTACATAAGATGAAATTAATTAATATTTTCTAATTTAAGTCAGACAATAGGTGATTCTTTACAAAAAAATGTCAAGTCTTTTAAGAACGGTACTAGGTAACCAATTTAAATATCTCTTTGAGTAATTTAAAATGCTCTACAATGCAATTTCTTCATCTATGAATTATCATTTTATAAACAATAACAAACATTCACTAACTTAAATGTTAAAAAATGTATTGCCTTCGGGGACAGCCAAAAAACACGGCACAAAAACAAGAAAAAACCCTTTTACCCTTGTCACAAGAACAAAGCCAAACTATTAGCCCTCGGCTCCGGGTTTGCTGTTATAGAATGTAACCTTCTTAAACAATTGCTTGATTTACTAAGCCCATTAATGTTAGCAAACAAAAGTAATCAATCTAAGTAAAAATGACCGTAAATAAGTAAGAGGCTAAAATCTCAAGACGAAAGGTAATTTTCCACTCGAGGAGCTGCGTCGGCTCCACTTTCACCAACAAACAGGATGCAGGCTGGAGGTCAAAGGTCGCGAGCCTGCCACCGACCGTAGGGCGACGAACCCACTCGCTAAAGGGCCTGTTTCCCTTTATTATTACTGACACCAACGTATAATTTACCCTCAACGTTTCGTTCATAATCTATATTATCACAAAATACAACCTTTTCTAGCCTTTTGTGTTCAGCTGCGTTTATTTTGGTATGGTCGGGCACTCAATCACGACGTGACGAAGGTTCGATATCCTATTGGATACGTTTATTATCCTCGGCCGTCATCACACAAAGGGCTTGGTAAACCCAATATCAACACTCGATAGTGTATTCTGATATGATTTACTTGAGACAGCTATTGTCAAGTATTTCAGACCTTACTGTCAGTTTACCATTTACATGTAAAACACACAAGCTGATCAATTTTATCCATTCAATTAATGCTCAAACTTCCAAAAAGTTTTCAGAGCGTTTACCTGTTATAATCATTATTAATATTTTGTTATTAGGGGTGAATGACACGATATCTGACAGGTACTACTTTTCATAAAAGTTAATTACGTAAATATCTCGGAAAAAATATAAATCTTAATTCCTATTAAAATTCGTGTCTACGAACATATCTTAACTTAAAGGTAAGCATTATCTCCAGCAACTTAAGGTCGTTAACTTGCGCTTAGAACGCTTTAATGATTACGAAGTACTTAAATAAATTTCTGGTTTAACTGCGGCATCTGTAAAGAACGACTGACTGGAGTCAACGCTCTAATTTTCCTCTTGACACACTTTCGCGCGGAATCGCGGAGCATTGTATCTTCTAATAAAGCTTAACTGAAAATTACTACCTTCATGTGTGAGATGTCCCTTAACTTACATTGTTTAGGCGATACGTGTTTACTCTTACTGTGAAATTAGGATGTGTTGACTCACGGCTTACCAAATCAGGTTAGATATGTTTATTTCGGAAACAAAGTCTAATTATGCATGAATTAAAGGAAATGATATACGATCTTTTTAGAAACAAAAATACCGATCGCAATGAACTGTCTTTCCGGGTAATGGGTTCGATAAATGAAGCTATTTAGTATCTTATGGTGTATATAAGATATAGTGAAGAACTTAGGAACTACTGAAGTTTAAATTAGGTGATTGTCAGAAAGTTTTTAATTAATTAATTTATTACTCTTAACACCCTATTATTTAAGTTTATAGTCAGTGATAAGAATCGATTCCAAAGTTTTAGATCGGTTATTTAGCTTTTCCTAGTACCTATAGCAACCAAATTTAATTACGTAAATAAATTGAAACCAAGAAAAAGATTTCCTTATTTGGGCAAATATGTTTCTTATACAATTCCCGGATTTGTTTACCTAACTCTCCTAATTACAAAATACGATTAGCCTCGTGTAGGGGAGTGTATCTATTTATATTATTTCTCGATAAATTTCCTTCAAACGTGAAACTTGCGTAACGGATACGTCACGACCACGAGCCACAGGGCTGACGTCGATTTATGGAGTGACCTTATAACTGTTGTGAAATAATCGAACCTGTATTACTTAAAATGTACCTGAGAACGTTAAGTAATATGCAAAAGGTATAATATACGTATTTAATATACATACGTAAAACATACATAACATCACGCCTGTATTCCCCGAAGGAGTAGGCAGAGGTGAATATATAGTACACCCACATTTCGCCAGTTATGTTTTTAGGTCCCCTATGGGCGAGCCTATTGCCATCAACCGGGCACAAATCCAGGCTCCGTGCTGCTACTGACAATTATCGAGTTATGAATTATGAGATTATTCGAACCCAGGACCTCGTGCTCAGCAGTCGCGCTTAGCAACTAGACCAACGAGGCAGTCGTATTTAATATATTCATAAGGAATTTCCTGATGATGAGGAATATTTCTTTAAAATTTTGTTTACATGAACAGTTCTTCTTTGCATCAAGCCAAAGTCTATTTAAAAAATATATGTTATGTTACTTATCGTTTGAGTGTGAACGGGTTAATTCGTAGCTTGATACTAACTAGCATCTGCAACTTAGTCCACCTGGTACAGATTATTATTTGTAATCTTTCAGAGGCTATGTTTCTTATTCGTGCTCTTACAATATGCAATTTTTTAAATTAAAACATTTACATGAAGTCAGACGATTATTATTTTAGGATTAGGATTTAAACAACTGTCGCATATGTAGGTAGTACCTTTTATTTGTGACTTAAAGTTCAGTTACCTGTTAATCCTCTTATCCATTTTAGAAGCACGTAAAATTGTTTTTATACATTAAAACCTAGAATAACTATTTTAGAGGATTATGTATTTTAAGGGCCGGTTTAAAGTGCATAAGTATATCTTTGATGATATCGACATGACGGTGGAGAACCAACCCCCTACATAAATTATCAATAGTTCTGCCTCAACAACTAACAGGAATGTCATGTATTCAGGCTACAAATCCAACGAGAGATCATAATTATATTTTTGTTTTATTTATAACAAATACTACATTTATAAATGGAATAGCGCACTATAAACTCATTAAAGTTTTTCTGTGCGCTACTATCGTCGTTATTACAAAGGGATAATGCTAGATTATCTAACTTGTGAAAAATAGATTTTAATATTAATGAGTTGCACGAACTTCTTTATATTTAAACACTAACAGTTAAGTATCTTAGTTCTTATATAATTAAAGTAAGATGAGAATAATAAAGCGATGATCATTTTAAAAATACATCTTACGATTTCGCTTCGTGAATTTTCGTAGTAATCAGTGGGTCGATGTCCTTTCTTAAAGTTCACAACACTCAAGAAAATATTATAAGGCTTGCGTATATTCTTTCATATATTATTGGGTAAAATCGGGAAAAATATTCAAAAACATTAAGCTATTTTGATTTTTATTGAATAACGTCTCTTATTCTTCGAATGAGTAGGCAGAGGTTTACTGTGGAGTAGCCGTTCCCACGCAATTGACTTGGTCTTTTTCATTGACTGGAAATCATTATATGAGGTTTACCTTGCGCTTCTGAGAAATTAGACTGACAGTCAAAGTCTGATCTTATATTTCACCGCAATACCCATTATGTAGGTAGATTATATAAGGACAATTAATTTTCCAATAGTTTAAACCGTATCTAACTAATATCTTTACACAATGTTCTGGAAATTTAAATAAAATTGTCTATTTAAATCACAAAGTTTTTGCTCTTATCTCTTGCACTGAAATAGAGTAACAATTGAATCTTTATTTGAATCTCGGAAAGTTCCGAGTTCATTACAGTACTTTCAGGACAGGTAAATTTATGGCCTAGCACCGCGCTGGGAGGCAAATTCCATTGTGGGAATAGCCAGATATTTTCAGTGCCTAGGGTCACTGTACTCTAGGCACCGAACGTAAACATACATAAGCACTAAATAACTCGTCTGATTGTGTTTATCTCCAAACAGTAATTAATCATTTTACTGAACGTTTATACGAAGCGTTTTAAGATGACAGAAATATTAATTCAACTAGAAAGTAAGAGGATATAAATCATAAACCGTGATTATTTATGTATAATAAATTAATATTAATGAAGAAAATAAAAAAATATAATCTTCTAAGAATTTGGCTTTGAGTCATATGCATGCTTCGTTTTTGTTTGCGAAACTTTATGAATATATAATATAAAAGTTTTTAAATGAGAAAAAATATGAGTTCGAGTAAAGGTACTTGACGATCTGATTAGCGCAGTGGCTAATGGATTGGACTGCTGCGCTAAGGGTTGCGGGTTCGATACCCGCACGGGGCAAAACTTTGTGCAAACCATAGATGTTTGTCCCGGGTCTGGGTGTTTATGTATGTGATATTTCATGTTTGTGAAACGCACCCACGACACAGGAGAAATTCCTAGTGTAGGGCGACGATTTTTTTTTAAAGTGACCTCTGTTGCAATTTGACTAACACAGTCGTTATCATATCAGTCTGGAAATGTAGAGATACTCTTATAATTTCCATACCTTGTAGGATTTTTAATAAACTGGGGTAACGACAACACGGATTATCCTGATATTCGCCTGTCTATTTCATATGATGCCTTATTTACCTAAAGTAATATTACGAATGCTACAATAGGTACATTGTAGGTTGATAATTTGATTTTCAGTTCAAATGAAGGTTCCTTTACTCATATAATTGCAGTTTATGAGTTCTGAGGTTCTAATAACTTTTTGAAACTACGCACGTTTTTAAATAAAAACTTTTTAGTTAAAGTATTTTTTCAGTGACAGTGACTTTCCATCTGTCAATATATAATTTGATAACCAAATAAGAAAATTAATTTTGTTTCAAATCTTCAATATATTAAGCGATTAACAATATTACAGAATTTTCCGATGAATCGATAAACATGTATTCAACGCTACAAGTGATTGGTTACACTGACAAGGGATGCAACGGCGAAATTGTTTAAAATCCAGGAGTCCTGACAGTGAGACTTCGGATTCTCTTGATGTGGCACTCACGAAGCCTGAAGACGAACAGCTGTTCTACACGGCTAGCGTTCACTTTCTCCGCAAACGTCTTGAGGAAAAAAGCCACAAGCCTCCAAAACCACAAGAAGCGACTAAAAGCTGTTGTAATTTGAGTAGACCGATCGTCAGCCAGCACAATACTGTTGTAAATAAAACTGCTAAAAAAGGACAAGATTCCCAACATGCCCGTGTAGGGGAGAGACCGTCATTATCAATGCACCAAGTCTTGCCGTTCCCGAAATCTAGTAAATACAGTTTCTTCGCACGACTGAGGGACACATTCAGGAAGTTCAGGCGCCCTATAGACGTCGATAATCCGATCTCAGAGGATCCTGAAACTGAATACATATCGAACTTTAAATTTCCCAGATGTGCGCGTCTAAGAAATCTCTACTCTTCGTGTTTAGTAGAAATATCAGAGGAAAAGTCTAATGAAAACATAAAAAGTCATAATGTAAGACATTCGAGAAGTAGTAATGTTAATATTTTAGAAGAAAGAAAATCTGAGACTAGTTCTAGAAGGTAGTTTTGATTATTTGTATTTTATTATATAAAACGTACTTTATTTGGTATTGATATTGAAGTTTTACTTAATTTATTTTGCATGTAATTTGATTTATAAATAAAATCTGTCACAGAGTACCTTGTATAATTCACAATACTGCAACTAACTATTATAAAAATTGTTTTACGGCTAAGTGAAGTTTTAGCAGCCTGCATCCTCTTCTTCTAGAAAACCATAGAAGTAATTTAATGAGTAGGTGCGTTTATTTTTTAGCAGATTCATTATAAACGGAACCGTGCGCTTTATGCTGATGTTTTTCACACAGTGACATCTACATATGACGCCGGTTCTCGAATATTCTAGTGAACCGACGTTATGTTAATACAAAAATGGCAGCGAAGCCGTACTGCGCGCCCTTCATCAGCTGCGTCAACGAGTTGTCGTCTGGGGGCGCGTCTTGTGACGTAACCTAAGGTTTAGCGGCCATTGCTCTTGTTCCTCATTCCGACTAGACTGTTTCAATAACATGATAGATGATGTTACTTTCCCCTTTTCATAAAGAAACGTCTCAACCTCAGTAATGTGTAATCATATTCCTACGTAGTTAGTAAGTATGTCAAAACAACATGGCAATTTAGGTAGAGTTAGGCTGTATGCTAAGTACATGTAATCTTGTTGATTTTTATGTGTTTACATATTAGAAGTTCTTGACCTTACAAGATTTCTAGATGCGCCCCGCGGTGTTACCCGCAAATTTTTTACGGGAGAAAAAGGAGCTTATGTGTTAATCCAAGGTGTCAGCTACCTGCATATGAAATTTCGTCAAAATCGGTCTAGCCGTTTGTGCGTGAAGAGGTAACAATCATACAAACACACTCACAAACTTTTGCCTTTATAATATTAGTGTGAACCGTGATAGGTTATTTGACATTCTCTAACTACATCAATTTACCCGAAAGCTTTGTTTTCTTCCCGGTTTGTAAAAATAAGATTGAGTTCAGTATTTATGTGGGTATCATTCGATTGTTAAGTAAAAGCAATGTTACAACTGTAGGTTGTCTATAATAAAAAGGCCCACTATATATTACTCACTTAACATCTCGCCCCCGCATGGCACCAAATTAATCAGAAACCGAAATACATTTAAGTACTCAGTAGACTAGAATTTATCGTATTATTGTCATTAAGCGTAGGAGGCTATAGATCTGTCTTTAACTTGTCAATGGGAGGAAAATACTTTCTGTATTAAAGTATTCAATGTAATCGCTATACAATGGTCAAAAAGAACTCATATTTATTGATGTATGAAATTATTTAAAGATGAATGACTGATATCGAAGATGCCAATGACCTCGCCAACTGTCGAAGACGTGAAATTGCATGATTTAAAAATACGTAAAGGACACGAGTCGAAAATTATTCTTGTAATAATAAACAGTGAACATGCCATTGCTCATATAATATACAAATATCTGTTTTGCAATTCTTCATTGATGTTCTATGTGAGTAGGTACATACAGAGGGGCTTGTGAGTAAAATTATCGATAGATACAAGGTCTCCGATAGCCGACCTTTCTTATGACACTTCCGGACTTCGAAATCTAAATAGCGATTCCCGGTATGCAAATATCTATGACGGTAGACGGGAAATTGTGTTCTCAAAAGTCTGAGTCTAGTAATTTTAATTTTAAGACACAGAATGCGGATATTCAATTATGTGCTTGTGTCCATTGTATCTTAAAAAAAAGTAATGGCTTAAACTTCAACTCAACGGAGTTAAATACTATCGTTTGTGTTTGTTACTCACGTATTTAGAGCATTAAACCAACTTAAATGCTTTAAGTTCAAGTATGGTGAAGAATTTTCTGCAAGTTGATATTTGGAACTTGGAAGAAATTTACGCTTATCAATCACTCAGTTGTGTCTCAAATACAAATAACAGAAGCTATGTGCATTCAGGGCACAGTCAGGGTCTGAACATGGAATCTGAGAACTTACGTTTGACAGACGAGTTTTTGAATCGAGATATCTATCTTAGTATTTAATAAATTTAAAAATGATGTGAAATATTACTCCCCGTCTAAAACAACTGCTTACGTCCCAGCTCAAACAAAGTAGTTAGGGGAAAATAATAACTCATTTCATGTACATGTATATAATTACAAAATATAGGTACACAGTAACTCCAGTTAGAATTATATAAAAATAAGGCTTTACTATAACTATGCATTAAGTGCACAAGTTGTTCTATCACAGGGTTTTTTGACGAATTCTATCGATATGTCTTTCTTACGGCTATCTTACATTAACATACCTAGTTACAATGTAAAATGATATTGTTATCAATTAAGTGTACCTTACTTACTTACACACAGTAAGCTAACTAAAATATTAAATTAATTAAGGTAGACATAGGCGTAAATGATAAAGAAAATTATACAGACACATAATTAGGTAGATATTTTGCTTAGGTTCTTAAGAGTTTTTATTCCGACGTAAAGAACTTAAGTGTTAAGTTCTTTGGCTGATTGAAAAATATAAATATTCTAAATGGCAAGGGGTATGGGCGTGGGTATTTCTAGATTATGGGTAAAATTACTATACCATTGTTACATACCTTAAAATATTTTTTATACAAACAAAACAACTTACACTACTTAATAAAACTCAAATTATCAAGCACTTAAACATAACACTTAAACAACTATTCTAAATAAGGAATGAAAGAAGAACATACTATCCGTAATATCTGGGAAATATTTGCTTTAACCTAATATACCTTAATAAAACAAATATTAAAGAATCTCGGTTTACTGTTGATCGATATTTAGAGTCATTAATCGCATTATTTAGTAGCCCATTGACAAGGTGTCTTATTTAATAGGGTTTTTTCAGTGCAATTGATCGTATGCTAAAAACAAAACAATAAATTCCGATATAGAATCAAATAAATCTGTTAACTGTTACTCGAAGATAGATTTGCAGAAATCCTGCAATGATCTGTTGAATAAATATTAAGAAACATAATTTATAGAGAACAGAGTTTTCAATACAACTTGAAACCTTTATCTTTCAACTGCCTTGCAACTTCAGGATCCACTTCGTGTTCTCGGAACTTATAGCCGTAGCTGATGACTTCTTTGGCTACACTGTAGTTCTTCTTCAAGGAATTAAGCCAGATAGTGTATGAGTAGTCTGGCCATATACCCCCGTAGCGTTCGGGCAAGTGGTCGGGCAAAATGTGTTTGTGTAAGGAGGTTAAGTCGTGCCCGTGGAAGTAGACTCTTGACCGCATACTGGCGTTCAGCAGCGGCTTGAATATATTGTAGATCTTGTCGAACATCCACGAGTGGTTGATGACGTGTATGGCATACGTAGTGACTGGGAAACACGACTGGAACAAAAATATGTCTTGGTTACAATTAAAATTAGACAAAACAAATAAAAATTATATCTTCACTTTTTATTCCCTATATAACCTTTAATGAACACTTTTTAAACTGCCTGAATGTATGAGCCTGAGATATAGTACTTTTAAAATAGTTTTAACCTATTTACTCAGTCTCACTATTCTAACAGAGTATATGTCATCATCATCAGCCGGAAGACGTCCACTGTGATCAAAGGCCTCCCCCTTAGAACGCCACAATGAACGACAACTTGCTATTTGCATCCACTGGTAGCCAAAATAAGTGTATGGTTTTATTCTTATTTGTTAATAACTCACCACCAGAAGCTTCACTATCTTAGCGGCGACCGACGGAGTGATCTGCCAAGCGTGCTGTGTGCCGATGTCTTCTAGATCAAATACAGCGACTCCTCCTAATATCTGGGATCTCTGTTCCATAAGACCAAGCTCTAATGCCATAATGGTTGCTTTAAATAAGTCTTCCACAGGAATAGTTTTGGTGTTCCAGCAACCTGCGAATTTGATCGATCCTTAGTAAACACATATTCTATTTCCCTGTAGTATCCTTGCAAGGCCGTACAAAATTACACAGATTAAAATGGAAATCATATTCGAGACGCCCACTGATCACATTTCTAATGTTCAAAATAAACTTGAATGTGGTATGGCACATACACACCAAATTAATTTGGTTTTACAACGATTTGTTAAGAGGTCAATGACTCGTATACAATACAACCTTTTTGATGGAATTTAAATATATTACGTCCAATGATTTTTTTTGCATCCCTGGCTTTATGTTAATTTCATTATTTTAATGAGAAAATTGAGGTGAAAAAGGAACTGAAGCAATAAAAAATGATTAACGTATATCACTTCCAACGTTTTCGAAGGTTAACAGCATTATTATCAGAATTCTCATCATGTTACTTTGGTAAGTCTCTACGAAGTACTTCATACAGCCTAGTACCTTGCTAGTATGCATGCCTAGTACATGCCTAGTACATGCCTAGTACTTTCTCATAAATTTTAAAGTTTAGGCCCGTTAGGACTTATAACTTGAAAAAATTTACCTATTCTGTATAGCAATAGTCGGCGACCGTCCTGGTCTCTGTATGGTGGCACAGCAATCACATTAGCATCTCCAATGGTCCTCAAGTCCAGGGGAAACACGTTCTCGAAGAGCTCCGGGTAGTCTTCTTTGAACTGGTAGTAGTTTACAAGCTGGAAGATAGAAGTAATAACATAAATATCACTAAAATTGAAATATAGACAGTTGACAATAATCATAAGGCTGTCATCAAACAGTCGTCCAAGGAAGAACTTTAGGTTTTTCAAATTTCAATATCAAACCCTAATTGAAATCGCATGACTGGGGTGAAAATATATCAGATCGTAAAAGATGATGTGCGCATCTGCATCGTTGAGGCAGAAAAGTGTAGTAAGCTAATAACAGCTGAACGTATACAATTCTAGACTAAGCACGACTATATTTCTAATAAATGAAGTGTTTTTATTCCACAATAAACAACCCACGTCGTATCATTGACGACGGATGAGTACGACATCAATATTTTGCGTCAGATTTATTTATTATCCGTACCAATATAAAAACCCACACACTATTAATTTTACTATCGTTGTTTCCCTTTTTATGAAAACCTTGGAGTTAGACTAAACAGTAGATTATTGATTAAAATGTGTTCTTATTCTTGCAGAAAATTAAACATCAGCCTTCTTATCACAAACGAGGCTCATACCGGCTTTAATTAAACCCTGTATTAAGTTTATTGACATCTCTATTCTTTGACATGCGAAGGACAGCGACAGGTATAACTTAGTCCATGGTTTGTGTCGTTCTGGAAAAGAGGAAGGTAAACATATTGCTACACTTTTTTGCCAAATGACAAAATGCGTTATTTTTATTAATGAACGGTTTATGTTTTAACTTTTTTTATTCACTAAAGTTTTGTTCTCTACGTTTAAGAACAGTCGTCTAAGACTGATCCTGATTAAAACCATAATGTTCGGCTACATTCCGTGTTAGTGAGTGTAGCTAGGTACTGCCATAGACAAAGTTATTTTCCTCCATGGTATTGCGCAGAATTGCAGATCCTCACTTAGTCCCTTTGGACTACAAGTGTTAGGGAATAATTAATGTATACGTATACATATTATATTTGGGCACAACAAAATCACCTGCGTGAACGTCTGTCAAGAATGGCTGCCCTAAACAAAATTTGGTTAGGAAGACATTGTACTAGGTGTTTACATGGCAGAATCCAGCGTAATAACAAAAAACCTCAATTATTACTCTATTGAACATTTATATCGATAGGTAATTGATTTAATAAACAATCTTGAATCAATTGTTCCATTCCGGCTAATAAAATCGGTGTGTATGATTAGAAAAAGCCCTACAAATTGATTGGTAATAGCATTTATGATTTACTTTTTGCAAATAACATAACATTATTGTAGTTCATCTGACTCTACTTACATTCGTATTATAAAAGCATTTTGAAAGGATGCTATTACTGCTACGTGAAAATACAAAATAACACAAAAAAATAACGCCTATCTATTACCTACATAGTAATTAAACTAGTGTTATGCAAGTATATAAAAGAAACCTAGTTAGAAATATACACTTACCAATCTATGTGCTCGTTTTGGAATGAAATTGCGAGCGCGCAAAAACTTAATCAAATATTCATCGTCCATACGATGAGGAGTGCATTCACCACGTTCTGAAATTAAAAACAAAACAAATTGTTATACTTTTTAATGTATCTAAAACAGCGTAATATACATTCTTACAAGTGGCCGCATAGTATTTAAAATACGAACGTTTATTAAAAAAAGCGGGTGGCATTGTTTAAGGAAGGCTTATACTCAGCAGTGGGATATTGAAGGCTGTGGATGATGATGGCCAGTAAAAAAATGGTTATTGCAGCTCTTCTCTACTACAAACTATAACTATGTACTTGCCAAACCTCACACTCTTAAAAAGGGATTTGAAGCTTTCACTTTACTTATTATAAAAGATTTTGGGACAAGACTGGTTAACATTGAAGAATATAATAAGTAGGTACCACATCGTTGCCTATTCCTCTTCGGTAAGTACGTACAAGCTATTAAGATGTATCTACTCACAGTAGCTAGATAGACAAGTATGATTTCTCAAATACCCATTAACATTTGTGCTAAGAGTACCTATAAAATTAATAACAGCGTTTATAACACTCATTTATCATCTAGGTATTCTCAACTACAATGTAACAAATTAAAATAATACTGCAATAAAAACAAGTTTGATTAAATTATAATGTTTATGACTTTAAAAAGATTTCTTTAATAATAAAGATGAGTTTATGTTGAACTATCTGCGCCCCGCGGAGTTACCCGCTACATTTTTTCGGGAAAAAAATTTCGAGATAAACCTGTATGAATCCAGAGTGTCAGCTACCTCCATATGAAATTTCATCAAAATCGATCTAGCCGTTTGTGCGTGAAGAGGTAACAAACGTACAAACACACTCACAAACTTTCGCCTTTACAATATTAGTGTGAGAACAAGATTTGCTTACGTAAAAATTTCGGGAATTTGAAAACCTTGCTAAGAACTCCAGAAATTATCGTGATGACTTCAGTAAAGATTTTTTTTGTCCTAAAAACGTCATTACAAACGTTTAAAAAAAAACTCTAGGAATATCTCCTATATCGTGGGTGCGTTTCACAGCCATGGAATATCACATACACAAACCACACCCAGACTCGGGACAAACATCTGCGGTTCGCACAAATTTTTCAAAATCGAACCCACAACCTTTAGAGCAATCGCTTAGCCACTGCACAAATTAGGTCGTCAAAGTGAAGATTATTTATTTTTAAAGAGTTCTTAAATGTGCGGTGATGAAGAATAACAATTTAATATCTGCATCAGTTTACGATATCCGGATACAAGGGTTCCGGATAATAGTAATATGTTACAGATAAAGGTACAACAGTGTAGCCATTACATATTGATTATAAAACATATTTTTAGATACGATCATAGTATAGTATATATACCTAGGTACATAATGCACGTTGTCAAACGGGAAAACCTAATAACATGTTAGTGCTGTCACGGTTTTCCATGACTGTGTCTAAACTGGATAATACAAGACTGCAAAATATACGGTTAGGTCTCTAAGACATATTTTCTAACACCCGTAAGAAGTTAAACGTCATATTTATCCATAATTAAACTATCTTCAAACATACAGCTGTAAAGGCTCAATTAACTAAGGCCTTAAAGACAAGCGTTTACAGAACAGAAATCTATTTTATTTTAATTTTTTATTTACCTTGGTTGGTCTTTTTGGTCTACGTAAAAATAATATGTCCTTACCCTTACCAAACCAACCCTCAAATGCTTGAAATGTGGCTATATAGAACATCTATATTCCGCAAATGAGATTATTTCAATCTTTGTAATAGGTAATGAGTGGCAACAGGAACTGAACTTTCTTTGTTTTTTTACAGAAAAAGTAATTTTACTATGCATAGTGGGCTTTATTTTAGCTGATCCTCAATATAATACAAAATTCTACGAGAATTGAACTAAAGCAGTGGTTCCCAAACTTATTTTGTCTACTGCCCACTTTGAGAATATTTTTTTTTAGCGACCCCATTTTTTCACCTATTTAAAAACCACTATAACTACAAATTAAATTAATTAATTATTGTGACCTATATATGTATATTAACGGAGAATTCTAAACGAAACTTTTACTTTTAATTAGTTTTAATTCATATTAGTTGTTGTTGAGAGTCGAGAGCTCTTGCAGTCGTTGTTTAAGAGGCCTCCTAGCTAAATAAAGCTCCTAGCAAAAAAAAACATTTTCTTTCTGGGTCTCTTACCGCCCCCTTGAGACCTGCAGCGCCCACAAGGGGGCGTTATCGCCCACTTTGGGAAAGACTGAACTAAAGGAATGTGCGATGCGATTTTTAATACGCTAAATATTAAAATAGGGTTTAGGATATCAACTCAACAACTCAATAGAAAGTAACATAATATCAAACACAAAACATTTCTGGAAGTCTTCCTTGCCTAAGTCTTATAATAATTTACCAATAGAATGAAATATAATACCATCTGTCTCCTTGCCGCCTACATAGTAATTCAGAGCCTCGTTCATAGTATATAGTTCATCGCCCTACCCGATGTAACTATGCGCATTTATCTAAATATAATTCGCCTTTATCTCCTTGGACGTGCCTACAATGTATCAGGGCCCGCCTATCTTCTTTTGTTATGTAGAAAACTGTTTTACGACCTATTTCATGTACTAACTTAGCATAAGCCCTCTGCAGGCGTTGATGTGAGTGAATACCTAAGTATTCATTCATTCATTCCTTCAGTTAAGATACTGAAAGAAAAGCGAGCCTATTAAATTATTAACCCCACAAGTTTATTGGCCAGCTGTTAATATCAGCACGGGGTGCTACTGAGACTTACATTGACCGAGGAAACGCATTTGGAACTTCAGATTCAGCAGCCGCGTTTTTGACCATTAGACTAGATGTTATAACTACATCGTGTCTCACCTGGCCTGCAAAACAAAGTACCTACTAAACGTTTAAAAATTTAATTTTAGGTAAAACTAAAGAAATTAGAGATTTAAAATAAAAACCTTTTGTAGCCAGTTTTATCAGGTTTCTTTGAAACTGTAAACTACAAATTAGTAACATTTAACTTTAACTTATTTTAGTCCTTTTTATTGACTTGAAAAGTTATTTTAAAAGTGTGAGTCTTACTTAGTTTTGCAGGCCGGTGTGCATCAGTGCATTCGTGATTGTTAACATGCATTCTAAATCAGACGTACAAAATACATTTGTTAACCGGTTAATCCATGTCATGGTCACTAACATCCAGCCAACGTCCTATTGTTCACCTATCTAAATCGTCCGTTACGAAATATAACAACGAATGTAACCGCCATGTGATCTATTTTATCAATGAATACTGACAAGCTTATCTTGGAAACAATTGTGTAATACGTTTTTTGTTCGGCACGCTTAACGCCTAATATCACGACAAATACAAAAGGACAATAGGTAGATTTGTATCGAGTTTGTCCCAACCCTTATAGCAATATAATATGTGGTCAAATATAGTACTTGTTTCCCTAATAACATATACATAGTTATTTTACTCTCAGTACACATAAGTGAGAAATATTTTTTTAAACAAGTTAAGACAAATCCATTAAGAGCAAATAATCTCCTTTTAGTAGTACCGAAATTCGGTCAAAAGTATACATTTATATAGAATCCGACTGACCATTATCAGGCTCGAAGCTTTAAGATAAAACAATGCCTACCATAAATCATTTCCTTCAGTTCATATATGGCCTGGAGGCGGGTGTTGGGGTCTTCTCCGCAGTGTTGGCGGGCGTACTCCATCAGCTCCGGTGGAGGCTCGCCTAGGTCCAGGTCTACGCTGTAGTCGGGCGTCGGCATTTTGTCCTGAAACAGAAAGGAGTAAGGTTGCTATTCTGTTTGCGTGATTTTCTAGAAGGTAATCTTTATTATGCGTCTGTATATATCCTTATTTGTAACTGACGTGACGTTTATAAAGATTAATATTTGATTTTCGAATGACAAATGTGGCAGAACAAATACCAGGAAAATATGTATAAAAAGGAGCTTTAGCGAATGCGCGCAGAGATTCTAATTTTATTAACCGCATATTCCATTACTTTTGCTTCAATTCCATAGCTATACAACACGACGATTAAAAATGAATTCTTAAACTAATATTAAAATGCGGAAATGAATTTACATTTGTTGATCTTAGACACGAAAACAAATGTATTTTGCGGACCTAATAACTATACGGTTGTTACAACATTAAATTAACATAAACCGGTACTTATTCGTTTTCAATGGCTAAGCATAATATTAACATGAGATTGATCTCATTCGCACTAAGCTCAAGGTTGACCTTGAGCTTAATTCAGACATAAAACAAAATTAATCGCTAATGTCATTTATTTTGACAATGATAAATTCAAAAAATAAATTCCATCCATATATTTATAATACTTTTTGCATACGTTTGAATGCAAATGTCAAGTCTAAACATTCAAGTTACAATTTCATAATAGCAATTCCGAATTTTAAATTTCGTATGCAATATTTTTTTTAATATCTTTCGTGAGTGTTATCTATATAATATTATTTTCCGGTTATACACACGTGTGTATTCGGAAATGCCTGACTAGTTTCGAACTCGAACAGAGCCCTTATTCGTGAGCTAACTAGTCGGGCATTCCTGAATACACACGTGAATATAACCGGAATATATGGTAAATATAACGTATGCAATATTTTACAAAGTACTAACTGCGCCCCACGGTGTTACCCGCTACGTTTTTTCGGGATAAAAAGGCGCCTATGTGTTAATCCAGGGTGTCAGCTACCTCCATACAAATTTTATTAAAATTAGTTCAGCCGTTTGAGCGTGAAGAGGTAACTAACATACAAACACACTCACAAACTTTCGCTTATATAATATTAGTGTGATTCTTGTTGCACCTAATTTAAGCACTATAATTTTGCGCAGTTTGGGAACAAAAATTAATGTCACGCCGTAACAAATGACATAAGGGCTACCCTTCATCCTCATCCGTCCTCTACAAATTAACTCGATGATTTGTCAAAGCTGATAGGGATCCGCTGGATGCGAAAATTTATCGATGTAACGACACTTGGAGGAGCCTATGTTCTAGTATTTGCCGTCTTTTGTCTGAGTTGATGACATAAATGGTACTAATGGACTGAAAAGACGTATCGGGGACTTTAATCACACCGTAGTTAGACCATTAACCGTGACCAAATCACTTTTCACACATTAATAATCTGAAATCCACTCTGGTACCATTCCATACTAATGACCGATTGCCAGTTTTTACATAGTAATCTTTCGGTATTGTGGACTACCTAGGTACCACACCCATGTGGCTTGCACCAAGGCCTTGAAGACTTCGTGCCGACATGCCGTCGGTACCTACTGTTATCAAACGGGTGTCTCTGGCAATTAGCAAGGGTCACGGGTTGTCCGATATTTGACAGTCTGACAGACAGAAAAACCGGTAAGTAAATCTTGCGTGGAATCCAAAAGTTCAGCTGCATCTGGTTTATCTTGAAGCTGACCCCAACATATAAGACATGAAAGGTTAGAGTTCTTGCTGCATGTTACAAAACCACGCGTAATTTATTATTTTTGGTTTACCATTATAACCTTTTGTCAAAAATCTAATTTTCTTTGTGTTGCAAAAAGTGCAATTAAAATAAGTGGAATTAAGTTATTTGTTATAAAGTTTTCTAGCCTAGAGAGTGTAAATTCACAAATGGTAGCCACAGCTAAGGGTCATCTAAGTAAAAGGCAATAAACGACTTATTTGAGCTAAAATAACAGGTAATGGTGCATAGAAAACTGATTTAATAAGCTACAACCATAAGGGATTTCTAAACTTTTCACCATAGAACGTAAATAAGGAAAGTAAATTGATATCTATAAGATTTATGCAATATCTGCTTAGAATATTAAATTAATTCGCAACAGGTCTGCATTATACAATAATAATAGTACTTACTTATTCTAAAGAAAATTGCCAAGAAAAAGCAGTGACGGTGTACGTAACACGATAAAGTCTTGCAAAATATAAAGGAATCACAAAGCTTCACTTAGTGCATTGCGCATAATGCAGCCATCTTATTATTACCTAAGATGAGTTTACCTCACTATTTAGATGCAACTGTTAGTTCATGTTAGCTGAGATAAGATCATACGAAACTGAAGAGAATCGCAATAAACTGTACCAAAAGTTAATATGAGAACGGTATTGTGGAATGCAGTTAATATTTTACTTAAATTGACGAAATTTAATTCGATAACAATATGAAACCGTAAAAACACACGTCATGTTGGTACATGCTAAGATATTGATTTGCCCATTGCTCATAACTTTTCAATTATCCCACTGTAAAACGGAACTAATAAATGTATCTAAACAATTAACTCAAACACACAATGAATACATTCTAACTTCTATTATATTATTACCTAAAAGATATTGTCTAAGCCAAACACTAATGTAAATAAAGATTTCACGGACAGAGATATTTTTTTATTAACCATTTTGTTCATTCAGCGAGATGGCTTCCGCATATAATAGCGATTTGACAAGTAGGACCAGTGGTAGTACCACGGGTAAGAAGTAATCGGCTTCCGCATATAATAGCGATTGCATTCAAATATAATTAATTACCTGTATTAAGTTATTATTACTAGAAAAAGGATGTGTTCCATTGATTAAGTTTACGATCGACATAAACCCTCTAATGAAGCTGCAGATTTATATGAAAGTTGTTAATAGGAAAAGTGGCGAGTACTAGCGCGCTATCGGTGCAGTTAATCGGTTTAGGGTACGCTAGGATAGCATTGCAGAGAAAGTGCAGAGAAATGTACCTAAAACCGGCCAGGAACAGGCTAGTCGATAAACTGGTCACGATATGCCTGTTTCTGAGCAGGAATAGCTTTCATATGGCCGATACTTGGTTGTTAGCGAGAGCGGCACGAATAAACTGAGGATTAGCGGTGGTTTAACATATCATATTAAAACAAATAGAATAAAACAGCTTCATCATAGGTAAGTTTCACAAACTATCGTCCGTGTAAAATCAATTAATGCCGGAATAGAAAATATTCATATTCATAACTTCATTGTTCAATTCGTGTTCAAAACATTCGCATAAAATATTAAAGAATGTTTCTTAAGAATTTTAGATTGTATTTAAATCGGTGCTGTAGACGGATTACAACTTTATGTACATAAAAAGCATAGGTTTTTTATTTACTTGTTATTTAACCTTTAATGACTGCCTCGTTGGTCTAGTGGTTGCTAAGCGCGACTGCTGAGCACGAGGTCCTGGGTTCGAATCCCGGGTCGGGCAAAATGTTACTGGGTTTTTCCATTAGGTCATTCTCAGTAGCAGCACGGAGTCTGGATTTGTGCCCGGTTGATGGCAATAGGCTCGCCCCCTATTACATTGGGACTTAAAACATAAATGGCGAAATGAGGGTGTACTATATTATGTACACCTCTGCCTACCCCTTCGGGGAATACAGGCGTGATGTTATGATTTCATTTAATATAAAACGTCAAGGGATATTTATGAAAGATAATGGTATAAGTTGATAGAATTGTCAAATATTTTATTTATTTAAAAAAGTTTTGTAATATCAATAAACATATTTTGTAATAACAGAAGTTGCTAAATAGCATGATAAATAATTACAAATGATGCGTATTGTGACAATAATATAGGTACCGTTGTGCGTAAAAAAACAGCAACCGTCTTTTTCAATATGTAGGTCAACGATTTTACGTAACTCAGTGCGGACTTCAATAGCCCTTTATTTTACATTTAATAGCCACCATAATTTGACCTCTGACGATAATTACAATTAAATACAGTTCGACTAAATTATGATCGGGATCAAGCAGCTGTTTCCTTGTCAAACTCGTTTCTGTATTCGACAGATGTGTAATCGTCATTACATTTTCGCTTTCAATATTTTGGACGAGAGACAAACTTATTCGGTCGTGTTACAACAGGCTTATTATTTGAAATAAAAATAATAATGTGCTTTAAGTAGAGTCGTGTTGTAATAAAATTGTATCTGCGATCTAAGTAACATAATCTATGCTAGTTGCTAGACTAGTCTAGCCGAAGGTCAGTGTATTCAAACGTGTCTTTTTTTCAACAAAGCCTAGTCACCATAAGTAATTTCTTAGAATTCGTTTAAAATTTAGACAATTATCTAAAAGACTGCCTCGTTGGTCTAGTGGTTGCTAAGCACGACCTTCTGGGTTCGAATCCCGGGTCGGGCAAAGTGATACTGGGTTTTCCCATTAGGTAATTCTCAGTAGCAGCACGAAGTCTGGATCTGTGCCTGGTTGATGATAATTGGCTCGCCCCCTTTAACATTGGGACCTAAAACATAACTGGCGAAACGTGGGTGTACTATATGTGCACCTCTGCCTACCCCTTCGGGGAATACAGGCAAGATGTTACGTTAAAACATTATTCAAAATTACCTGTTGTACGCACGTGCGTCTTTGTTTTTGAAGGTAAATATTAATGAGTGTTATGAGTACCCACGCTAAATATAGTTATTGGTAAATGTTCCTAGTATGTGTGTGCGTGTACCATGACCCACAGAACCGGAGGTAACTATTTCAAGTTTATCCAAGGTTTATACTTTATGCGGACCTACGATTAGTTTTGAACAATTGAATAAAATCATATTCATGGACATTCTATGATTTTATTATATTTTACTCTCATTACTATGACTACTTCATAAACTCAATTAACTGTTATTTAAATAAATATTATTTATATTTCAAAACAAGATTTATTTGTGCAATATCCATCTGAAGTATCTAGAGTACCTAGTATGCCAATTTTTTTTTTCAACTCCGACATTTTAATAACATATTAGTTTTTTTAATAATTAGCGGTAATAACTATACGTATGTTAATTAAATATTGCCTTGGTAAAAAACGATTGAATATTTAGATGTTAAAAAAATATGATAACTAAGTCACACTTCGCTACATGCCACTGGACAAAGCATGCTTAAAGTAAGTAAATGTAGGTTTCAGTTGTATTTACATACATAAAGTTGTATTTTGTGTCATAAAAAACAACCTTGATAAAAAACATGAGGTTAGACTCTACTAATGCGCAGTTGGTGCTTTTTTATATTTTAGACTCGTTAATTCCAAGTTATCAACATCAAAGAAAATGTTATATTTCAATTAAATAAATATTATTCAGACATACATAATATCACGCCTGTCGAAATCGAGTCGGTCGGATTGTTACGGACAGATGTACATAAGTCATAAAAAATAATTAGAATTGGACGCAACAAATAACACTATTTAGAAAAAATATAATGAAGGGTGTTTCTTGCGCGACGTTCGTAGTCACTGCGTATTACTTTCAAGCTGCGATAGAAAATCCGATTTCGAAAACTTTCGGCACCGAAATCGGAACTCAGTAACATCCCTAGTTAGTAGCATAATTTCTAATAATATATTGTCATTTCCCCTTCTAAGAACACAAGAATTTAAATTAAACTATGAATGTCACAAGTGACTAATATACGGAAACAAATAATCGTGGCTCAAGAAATACAATGTTTTGTGGAATGCAAGACATTCGTGTCGTATCACTAATATTACATTACAAACTACAGTTCATATAATATCTTTATAGCTTTGTAAAATGATACTATGATTTGTGGACCGTCTTCGTTCGAGGCCCTCGATTAAGGTTGCTTGCGAGTTGCGAAATATCTGACCGGGCACGTTTCTGATCTTTGGGTATCAAATTATGATACAAGGCTCAATCACCGATCAAGTACTGTATGTACTGTGTAGGTGTGTAAACAACTGTTCATTTATATTCCTACTCCTCCTATATATTATTTTATGATTAATTCCGTTGCGGGATCCAAGACAGTCGAGTCATTTCTCTGGGACGCGTCGATCTTCATTGCCTCCATGGTTCTCAATGGTTATTATTGTAGATCCTGGCTTACAGGAGTCGCAATGATGGGCACGAGTGGTGTGCTTGTCCCAAAAAAAAACTATTAAATCTACTGAGTGAAATAATCTCAAATGAAGTAGACGATGAGTACCTACTTCAGGAAAAAGACAACATAGAATTTCCTCGAAGTAGATAACACAAATATTTTCCTGTCTGGATTCTAACATCGACGTGTGACCACCAATTAATCTGACAATATGATTGATTAAATAATAATGTTCCGCGGTAGTTGAACAAGGGTTAATAGGATGAGACATATACGTATAATATGTATTCAATAAACAATACAATCACGGATTTCCTTATTCACTAACATATAAACGCAAAACGCACAAATTCCGATAGACGTTGACTTTGAATTTATGAACTAGAACTAATTCCAAGGTTTCTACTCGCAACAGCATACAATGAATGAGACACGAACGTATTTCTTGCCCCAGCGCGGCACACTTACAGTCTACCTATACCTAATTATAATAATATTAAATGTTTCACATTTCGTAGTATTTTTTTAGTTAAAATACTATACTTCCTCGTATACTCAAAGAATGTTTTGATTTCTTACAATAACTAATTTGAATTTATAATTAATTCGCTGTTTATAAACTCGTCCTTCTTGAAGTTCCTTATGCTAATGAAGCTAAACGTTAATACTACGATATACTTTTGTTTTCTTAACCAGTTTTAGTTAGATTTAACCTTTGTGTGATAAGTAAGCTAGACATACTATAATTATACTTATAAACTTTTAATTGAAAGCTTCAATTGTGATTCAGATAGCCTACATAACATACAGACTACGTAAGTTTTCGTAAGTTTACAGATTAAGATAAACTCTAACTTCTAATAATTATGTTAGTTTCAATATTTTTTTAGAATTCCAACTCAAGTCTTAAATGCCACACCGAAGTTGGTTTTGGAATCAGCGCGCAGCGTAACTACAGTTTACTTTCGATGTAAAGAGCGACACGCAATACAAGTTAAAAATATATTTAACGGCTGCCGCGATACCATCAAGCAGTACAGTTATACTGCTATAATGTTTTCGACTTACTAATAAAGTACTTTAATTCCATTTTGGTGACTTTTATTACAAGGGAAAAGCGCATGTGAGGTATCCCTCTTGCGTAACTAAAGGGTCCCACATATATACGTACCAATAAAGTTCTCGCGGTATTTTGGATGTTGGTTTTATGTTTGTTTGCCAATCAATCACGAACCGGTCCGTTGGATTTTTACTCGCAAGTATATTTTTTTATGTTTATGCTAATATTAAGTAGATAAATATTCTAAAACATACCTGTGAGGAAAAACATTGAGAACCATTAACTGCGTTACTATTTACATGAAGTTAGCGGGGTAGCCATCAAAAGTATTTCCATGCGGATAAGAATTTATTCGTTGCCATTTTAATTTTAAGAAACTTCCTTGTAAATGGAAACAAAGATTTAAAATTTTAAGTTATTACAGGTTAACTACACATTTGAATCTGTATTATATAGCAGCTCTATCTAAATTAGTCTTATTTGAAACTAAAAAGCTTCCAATGATGTAAAATTGCATACTCTGGTTGTAAATCAATCATTAAGCGTTTGTATCCAACCACATAACCTTGAATGGTGATATTACTTAGCCAAGGTTAAGACGTCGTCGAGAGCCGCTCTTGGCTCGGTGAGTGAGGCTGCAAGGCACGGCCGCTAAGCGAGATATAACAGATGCACAGGTAAATAACCTCAGCGCAACTTCCTATAAAGCCTTGATCGACACACGCGACGTGATATACGGTCAAGGTCAGACTTTTACACGAGTTTGTTATTGTTTTAGTTGGATTTAGTTACAAAACTTATTATGTACAGCGTCCGCCTATTTTCACTTTCATTGAAATATTGGAGTATTACTTTTGAGTGAAAATTATCCTAGCATTAGATCTGCCAACTCGTTTTCCATTATAAATAGGTCATTGCAAAACTTTGTTTTAACGATGTACGATTGATCGACATCCTATCAGCCGGCCTGCGTGATAACAGATTCACTGCGCATTACAAATAATATTTAATTGACATAACAAATAAACATGTTATTTTTCATTTGTTAGTATGTAGGTATATTATGTCCTTTATACTTAATGTATGCATTTTTATTAAACTTGGAAATCCGCTGTAATACGTGCCTATCTACATCCGCTTAGTTAGAAAAATAATTAATACTATGAATAATGAATAAGTAATAAATAGACATTCTAAATAATAAAATGAGAACTGTATATCACGTGAACGGCTAATTATAATAGATAAACAATGCTGATGAAGCTTTATTTGTACACTCTTACGTGTATTAAAATAACTATTTATTTATCTTCTATACAAAAATTAATTGATGTTCGTAAGTCTCGCTAAAACTCGACAACGGCTGGACCAATTTTGGTCTTGAAATATTCGTGGAAGTCCGGAGAAGGTTCAAATGGTGAGAAGGTAAGTAATCAGTCATAACTATTGTCAAATTACTAACATATTTCCAATCACTATGTGGAAATGTAGGTGTATAGAGGTAGAGTCCTGGTAAATTAAAACGCGTCTGCGCACTTTGGAGATTGCAGGCATGATGATGTAAGTAGGTACAATGTTATTACGCACAAAGGAATGCTACTGGTCGTGACAGTACCTTACTAACAGATATCATCCATTTATGGAAAGGATATAACCTATTTATCTACAAACACACGTACCTATAACATTAATCGTAGTTGTAATTAACACGTTGGTATGCTTAATAAACTTGATATCTAAACCAATCCGTCATTCACTTATCAAGGGATTAAAGTATAATACTTAGATAGCCAATCAATATAATGCCATCACGCCTGTATTCGCTGTGGATGTTGGCAGAGGCTTAATGTTTTAAGTAAGGGATGTGCAGATGTATGCTTAGAATAATAAGTATTTAATATATAAACATATTTTTTTATAATAATGACAGCGAACGTGTAAAACAGAAATAGCGTGTGCTGCATTACCATGACAAAAGAAATGTGAATACGAACGTTGTGTTGTGTTGATGTAATACATAATAATGCGGCTCTGTGTGGCTGTTTATTTACTAAACATAGCAGCCAACCGTACGATTTCTGAGTCATCGTTAGTCGCCCACACACTATAACAAATACTACAACCAGATATGCCCCCTTGCTAACTTCCATATTAAATTTAGAATGTACCATCCAGGCCGGATTATCCATTAGACAGAATAGACAACTGCCTAGAGGCCCCGAAACAGAAGGGTCCTCGCGCCACGAAATACTTATTGTTTTTTCATAATGTCATAAACCTAATTTTAAGATTGGTATGTAACATACCCTAAATAACAATGACTTCCTAGTTTTCATTTAGGTACTACAACTAGCTTTTGCCTTCAAGGAGGCCTGAAAAGGGTAATGGGGCCCTGAGACGTGTATTGCCTAGGGGCCCTGACATGGTCAATCCGGCCCTGGTGCCATCTTCTGATGAAAATATCACATAAGTGTTTTGTAAAAATGAACTAATTATAAGAATAAACTCGGACTTGTAATTTGCTACGGTTCAAACTTTAGTTCGCAAGAGGTTAATCAACTTTCCTCTAAGACCTTTGTATATAAACAAACCCTTTTAAAATAACTTTGAATAAATCGCGATATTTTCGTAGTAAAAGGAAAGGAGAAATGCTACATTTTTCCATTTTCTTTACCCGTGCGATAAAAGGTAATAATAACAAGTTTAATAAGTGACACAGATTCCGGAGCCCAAGCGATGGTGGGCGTCAGGCCAATAACCAAGAATACAAGGGCAACAATCTTTAGTTCTACTTACAGAGAAATATTTATTTTCTTGAAATTGCTTGTAAGCTACAATTAATTGCGAAAATACCTACAATTTAAGTAGAAAAGTTTAGTTTCTATGGCCATACATCCGACCATAGTGAAAACTTGAGTGGATGGTAGGTTATAACCCCACGTGTGCGAATGAATAGCCGTTGTCAAGGTCGGCGTGCGCGCACCGTCGCTGATGTCCGTCGTACCGAACAATACAAAGTAACAATTTTCGAAAATGTTTCGAAAATAGAGAATGTACGTTAGCCATTACGAAATAACTTAATCTATTTCTTCACAAGCTCCAACATTTTTAAGGCCAAAGTTGGTACTGACGCACTGGTATGATCTAGCCTAGGACAAGGGATGTGGCCTAGATTATAGTTATTACATTTCATATAAAAAATAATCAACATATTTTGAATATCAAATAAATCTATTGCGTGAATCGTGATTGATTAATACAACTCGAGACTATAAAATAAATGAATAAATTACTAACAACCACAACATTCAAATGACTAACGTGGCAATGAAATCATGTATGTATACACTGACTTAATATCAATTTAGTAATAAATAACTTATTGAATAATTACATACCATCGTGTTAAAATTTATAAACTAAGCTTGACAATAACACAGTTCACTGTCGCACAACTTTATTATTTAATAGAATTTGTACAACTGAACTGAAATAAATTATCATAGAATGTTATCCTGAATAAGGTACTGTACAACACATTTCTTTGATAAGATCTCTATAATCAGCTATCGGCTTAAAAGATATTAAAGAACCGTGACTTTGTTTTTATTTAAACGACTATTTCATAATGCATTATTATTAGATCTTTTAGGACAAGTCTTGTTGGATACGATCATCACCGGTGTATCATTTTAGCTCACGCTTGTTAACACACTGTTCTTCCTATTTTTGCTATACTTGGAAAAGAGGATTTATATTTATCATAAGAGATTGTTTGTGACAAAAATACATTTACACGTGTATTTCTACGTGATAGCTAGGTCACTTTATATTATGCACCTAATGAAATAATCAAGATAACATGTACTAGCTAACCACTAGACTCTGTGTGCTAAAAGCTGCAGGTGTAGTATGAATTTAATTAGGAAAACAAAAGAAGGGTTATGGCAAAATACACAAACCGTCAACTAAATGATTATTATAAGCTTACGTTAAAGTAAGAGGATATCTTTTTTTCTTGTATGTTTATATAATAATAATACGATTGTACGAATCCAGTCCAATATAACAACAACACAACTTTCAGAAACGCAGCTTAAATTGTATAATAATAAACATTCATGTACCGCACTATAATTATATGAGCAGCTGGTATAGTTATATATAATTTTATAAAATAAGGTGTATACGTACATACATATGACAACAGACGTATATGTAGAAATAAATTTAACGGAATCATAATTATATATATCAGTACCACACGCGATCTATTTAGTATATTGCAAAACAAAGACTCGTCATAATGTAAATTACTCCGATAATATGATTAAACCAAGCTTCAAAGAATAAAATGATCAATGAAACTCTACATAAAACTTAATGCCGCACTGCTTAGGATATCAAAAAAGGATTTCAAAAATATCTCACCCTTAAAATAAACAAAGAGCAACTAGAGGCGCGCGCGCAGTAGGGCGGTGCGCTGACAACTGCGCCGGCTATGAAACAAAACCCACTCGAGCAGAATCCTTTGCTCACACTAAACATTCACGCAACTCCACTCCGATGCTTTATACCTCATACGCTTGGCACCAACATTTTGTATGCACGTGGGGCCGATTGACAACGCCAAAAATAATTATCACGTCAATATTACTTTGTATTTACTGAAACAAAAGTACGTTTTACGTTTTTGAAATAAATATGCACTTTCGAGAATTAAAGTAGGTACATACTTCCACCCACTGTCTAGAACAAGGCTAGTGAGTGACCTTTGTCTAAGCACAATTGCAATCCTTAACCTTTTAGACGATTAAAAACGGTCATAAATATTAATCGATTAGCTTTTAATGATATATACCCACAAACTAATTATGAAATAAAATTCTTTTAATTTCCAACAACTTATTTTGCATTGTTTCGAACTTCGAGAAGCCAGTTGTGAGATTAGTTTTGTATCACGTCTCATAGGACACTGTACACTAGTAGTCGTTGTATTACGGTTGCTGATGTTACTGAATTTTCCTAAGACTTGGGACATCACAGAAACAGATCTGACAATTATCCTTAGGTATGGAGAAAAAGACATTGACCTGTCTTTAGAAACAAAAGCATAGAATAGTTAAACGACAAAGTTTAGTCCAAAGAAACCGCTAAGCCTGGTATTATTGTACTAATATTAATAATGATCACGTCTTAGACACTTGCTGATCTACCTAAATAGGCCTAGGTCTATCGTCTACATGCCATGTTTGTTTGCTTATGAAGGAGTGAGATTACCAAAAACTATTTTGAAAATGCACTTAAAAGTCTGCCTTTGAAAATGAGTAGATATTTTTGCTTACAATTTTAATTAAGTTATACTTTAAAAGAATTAATTCACCATAGTACTGAACTTATGCTAAGTATTTGATTGTGCATCATACATTGTCAATAATTTAGAAGAGAATTCCCGTGAAATATTCGTTGAAATAATTCTTCAAAAGACATTCTATGAAATTTTATATTTGATCTAATACCTACTTTTAATGTCTTAGCAAATAAATTGAAAATAATCATGTACAAGCTTTTATTTAACTTGCAATGTTTGTATGAAAGTATGTATGTAAGTTACTTTAGGTCCAATCTTGCAATCTAAATTAGAACCACCTCTTGAAATCAAATTTTGCATACATATGTAGGTTTGGTGACAATACAATATTATGGTACTTTTGAGCTGGTCTGATGCCATCATCAGATAAAATTATCAGATAAAATTAAATAATTAATACAATTTGCAATTCAAATAGTACCCGTGGTAGGTACAAATTAATATTGTACTCTTTATCACATACATATTATATTTCTTTATGTTGTTCGTTCTTATAAAATGGTCCTTTTCTTCTCATTGCCACTGAGCATTTGTGCATGTTATATAATTTGTGAATGCCCAACCATGCTTTCACAAAACAACAGAAAATCATAGCGAGCGGCCACAGTATTGTTACAGCATTTCAACTAAGTTTATTTATGCAAACAAGTTCTAGTTTAGACGTAGTAGACGGATTTAATTAATAAAGGATATCTTTTGCAACACTCCCACCTTGACCCACACTGTATTTAAATTAACCACGTTATTATAATATCTATGATATAGGTCTAATAGACTTCGATAAACCCACAAAACTCGTTTTTCAAATATCATTATATTTTGTCTATCATGGCCACTGTCTATGAATCAACCATTTTATACTTCAAATGTTGCAAAAAACTTGTAACTTTATCCTCATTCGAAAATCGGGAGATCCCAAGAAACAGAAATTGACTACCATAAAATCTCAACTTTAAATTACATGCACTGCTAATTTAGAATATCTTTCGGTTTGTCTAGTACGGTTAATGGCCGAAAATAATTTCTTTACCCGATATAATAAAGCTAATAAAATATAGGCATGAAATATGTTACATGTTACAACAATAGTCCAACATTTCACCAAACAGGTATGCAAATTTTTGTGCAAGCATGCACAATGTATAGGTACATAGTAATGTTACATAATAATACTAAGTTTTATCTACAAATAATTAACATAAAATAATAATTTAACAATTAGAAACAGCGTTGCAAAGATTTTTCTTTCTTACGATGCTATAGTGTTGTTAGTGGGCTATAATAAACGCTCTCCAATCTAAAGATGACTAAACATTACACCTAAAATGATTCATGCTGTTAGCTTGAGTATTAGTCAGTATCAAAGTCAGTAAACCGTAAACAAACGGCGACCCCCAAATATATGCTTAACAATAAGAGACACTACATAAATAACTGACGCACAAGACCTGCATCTTCAGCAGCCAATAGTTTGTATTAACATCTACTCATATTATAAAAAGAAAAGATTTTTCTGTTTGTTTGTACTGAATAGGCTCCGAAACTGCTCGAAAGATTTTAACAATTCTTTCACCAATAGAAAGCTAAATTATCAGGAAGTAACAACCCAGAATAATGTAATCTCAAAAAATTAGAGATCTTTAAGACAATGGCAATAATGTAACCCAAAGTAGCAAAATGTGGATTTTGGTACATAAATGATGATATATATTGCATCTAGCTGCTCCCTGCTGTTACCCGCTACATATTTTCGAGATGAAAAGTAGCCTATGTGTTAAACCAGGGTGTCATATCAGCTAACTCCAAACGAAATTTTATCAAAATCGGTCCAGTTGTCGTCCAGCCGTCCCTGAAGAAGTAACAAACATACAAACAAACACACGAACAGTTCGCCTTTATAATATTAATGTGATGTACTAGGATATTAAAAGTATTATCAGCGAGCGAAGACGCGGGCAAAAGCTAGTCATTAATAAAGCCTAATTCAATCCAAGTCATTACTAGACTACGCTTATAAATAGCGGGACATACAGCGCCGTGAATGAAACTATCAGTGGAAACTGTGTCGTGCGAAAACGATGCGTATCACACACAAGTTTAGTAAAGTCTCAGCGAAACCTGCTGAAGTGTGAGCTATTGCTTATCATTTGTATGGTGCTGATATATATGCTTATAAACATAGTATCACGCCTGTTTACAACGAAGAGGTAGGCAGAGGTGTGAAGTATACCCATATTTCGCTAGTTATGTATGTAGCTCCTAATTTACCAATTAAGGAGCGAGCAAGTGGCATGATGATGCAGCGTTGGCAAGTGTCCCACCAGGTGGACCGACGTTATCGTCAGAATTGCAGGCAACCGGTGGATGCAATTAGCAAGCTTTCGTTCATTGTGGCGTTCTAAGGGGGAGGCCTTTGTTTAACAGAAGACGTCTGCCGGCTGATGATGATGATGCCATCGACCGGGCATCAATATAAACTCCGTGGCCCTCGTAAAAATTACCTAATGTAAAAAACCAGAATAGCACTTTGCTGAGCCTGGACTCCAACCCATGATCTCATGCAGCTGCACTTCACGACCACAAGACCAACGACGAAGTTTAATAATCGAATATTAAACCGAAATAAATGACAAATACGAAAACGCTGAGATGTTGACCTCGGTTAAAATATTTCTGTTGGAGTTAGTATATTCTATAATGAGCAGTAAGCTATTGACATCATCTTAATAAGTCAGCAGATGGGTTCTACAAATTTAAGCCCAGATAAGAAGATTTTCTTATCATTAATGTCCTCACAAGCTGCAAAATCAAGAGAAATCAATCGGGAAATTAAAATTTGTTTTTGTTGTTATTCGAAGTAAGTAATTACTGGACACTTACAGATGTCAATACAAGATCCACAACGGCTTATCCAGAGCCCAACACAGAATATATAAAGGTTAATGATAATAATGATGCACTAAAATGAAAACTGCACTTCTTAATTAACGAACATGCAATTAAACAAGAAGAAGTGTGGTCAACAAGGTGATGAATCGTTTTGAAAGTAAGCTGTTGGTATTTAGTGAATACTGTTACACAATTCTCTTTATTATGATTTTCATAAATGCATCTTATGATTGCTTAATAATAAGTTTTTGTGCAACGTAAGGGTGAAAAAGCACGTTTTAGTGCTCGATAAGATGTACGGTTACATCACAAAAGTGCTCATCAAAATTAAACACGGCACTGAATACTGAACAATTACCTAATTGACATTTCAATAGTATTTCAGATGCCTTTCTTTTTGCTACGTAATCTTCTTGAGATTCAGGTCCATTCTCATATGTTGCTGTGAATTGTAGAGAAACCGTTGTTATAACAGCAAATTAATTTAAACAAAGTATCGTTACGGTGTGAAGTAATGTTTGTTACTATAATTTTAATGTCAAGTCTAGCTCAAAATTGCTCGTTTATTGTTAACGCATGATTGACTTTTAGTAGTTTCGTGGTTTCTTTTTGATATGCTTATTAACAATCTGACTGCTAACTGCCTCTTAGGCCTAGTGGTCTTTAATCGCGACCGTTGAGCCGTTGAGAAATATTAGTGAGCTTTTCCATTAGGTGATTTTTGGTAGCAGCACGGAGTCTAGATTTGTGCCTGGTTGATGGCAATAGGCTCGCCCCCTGTCATATTGTGATCTATGACATAACTGGAGAAATGTGGGTGTACTTAATGTGCATCTCTGGCTATCCTTTTGTGATGTTTTTTTTTAATACGTCGCCCACACTAGGATTTTCCCTATGTCGTGGGTGCGTTTCACAAACATGAAATATCACATACACAAACACACAGACTCGGGACAAACACCTGCGGTTCGCTCAAATTTTTGCCCCGTGCGGGAATCGAACCCGCATTCCTTAGCGCAGCAGTCCAAACGCTTAGCAACTAAGCCAATCAGATCGTCGTTTTCTTATGTTGTTATTTGTGAATATATTCTTGAAAAAAAATTGCTGCAGTCTCACTCCACAATACCAAGTTAGTTGTAGTTGCTTAAAAAAAAACCATTAGATGACAACGATAATAAATAAATAAATAATCAACACGTAATAGGGTGAAACTTTAATCAATTACCATGTCATTAAAAGCCTAAACCTATTGTACAATAATAATTAAAAACCATATCGAATCACATGTGAAGAGAAAACTATAGGTATAGCTATTATCACATTAGGCATGTATTATGATAATATCCTTGAACATTTTACTATGAACACACACTTTTTAGTAGCCATTGTAGATAAACACTTTATTCAAGGTTAAATCTTTGGCCCACGTGCTTGAAGTTAATCTATTAAAATCGATAGGGCTGCAGGCATACATTTTTCTCCCACCGAGAGTTAGCGAAGGTCAACCACAAAATCGACACCACACTTGTATCATATTATGTAGCATTAGGTAGATAATTGTATTACCATTAGGTAGATATTTAAAAGGAAACCTTGATTATTGATATATTATGTTTCTAACTAATGACTAGCAAAAATTACTAATACTACTATCTAAAAACTAATATTAGAATTTTTGTTCATAACAAAGAGCTTGCAGTACTAACAGAATACATAAGTAATACTTGTATATTAATGCACGAATATGAATACGTTTGTATTTCATATAATACTAAATCAATCAATACAGTTACTCGATACGATTTATAAATAATCTGTTAATTGAATGTCTAGGGCAATGCCAACTTGTCCTTTGCACGCCGCGCTGTAGGTGCAACGCTCCGTAGGACTATAGCTCAATTTCATGTGAACCCTATGCTCATTCACAAACCGGTCTGTCAAAGTCAACAACCTAGCTTCGCAGTATTCACGTTCTAACATTGCACAGCACTTACTCCTAGTGCTTTAAATATTGAAATGATTTCGCAAGTTCATTCAGAAGTACTTGACTAAATTGTTTTTTTATGGGAAGGATTGAGAACATTCATTTCCGTAACGGAAAAGATGATAAATGCCAGTAGACTCGCACGGAGATACGTTTGCAGTACCTATAATTAATTAACTACTGATAAAGGTGAATAGAACACCTCCGTCTATCCCTATCGGGAATAAACGCATTATCAAAAATCATGTTTGCATAAATGAAGAAGCATTAACGTTTCTTTTGAAATTTTATAGAAACAAATGAATTTACAGACAAAAGAATAAAGACTTATACATCGTGTATAGTATAGTTATATGTTGTACTTGTGACGTTGTTGCTTAAGAGACAATGAAGTCATTTCAGTTTAGTAATTTATTTGCTACGTCAGAATTAATTGAATATGAATCAGCCTGTGTGTCGTCACCTTTGTGGAGTGAAAATCTTCCGGTTCTCATCAGTCACCATGCGAAACTCGGAAACAAGCGGTATTCTATGAGAACATCCTACTTCACCAGTCCAGCCAGTTGCTTGACATGTAATCAGGCTTCAAGGAAGCTGTATTACGTAAAAGATTCAATTGATTAACCATGATTCACGATGTGTCGTTGAACTCCGATCATTAGTTACCTGCAAATCTAGACATAGACTTCTGAAATAGAAACTTATACGCTAGAATTACATAATTCTTACAGTTACTAGAAAAAAACCATAAGCAACTGACAGTTATGCGCCTGATATAAGACCGAGCTGCCAGCGTTATATAAGCCATTTGCCCGGACCAAATACCTAATAAAACAAAACATTTATGTAGTATTATTGTGTAGGCGTCTAGAGACGCAAGCAACGTGCGAGCGCTGCGCCGCTGGCTGTATCTCCTGTCACTTCCAGCCTACGAGCACCTCGGGCACGTTTGAAGCACATCCACGTTAATTAAGGGCCATTGTCACTGTCTTAAAGCTTAGCAACTGATTGACGGGCACAGATTGTCTTGCAACACGAAAGAACAACTGACCTTGATACACAATTTATCATTGCTAAAGCAATGAAGATCTATTTCTAAATTATTATCTGGTCACGTGTTTAATTCCTTGAATCATTAACCTAATGTGGGATAATACAAAAAATACAATGCACATTTTATGAAATGAATCACATCCAAGTAACCCAGTGGAGAGCTATGTATAAGAACCAAAGACATTTCGAAAATGAAAGCCTAGAAATATTGTCTGTAAACACGCCCACGACACGGAAAATAAAGTGCAAGGCAACGCTTTAATAAAAAAGGTAGAAATATCGTCCTTCACGATCAAGAGCACGCATTTGACCAAGGAGAATAAAAACACTTTGTTATTCAGCCGACTACAATCTGTCAGAGTCTGCGTTCTTTATTTTTTTTCCTTCCAATGGCACTATTGTTCTGCCAACGAGTGAATCACCGACAAGGGGAGCTTGTGATTTTACTTAAAGTTTTCAACCGACTAAATCTGGCTGTTATTAAGCTCACATAATACAGGGCCTTATAACATACTTTTCAGACGCCTACTTTTTTATTGATTTTGTTTTTTTTTTCAAACATTCGATTATTCAAATATTTGTTTTGCAAAAAAAAAATTAGGTACTTAAACGTTAATATTGGGATTTATCGTTTACATGTCTACCATTATCTGCATTGTCTACACGCAGCAGCCGTTACTATTGCGTCACATTAACCTTACATGCAGTTAGCCATAATTAATTCCTAAACAAGTATCGCTATGAGAACATAAATAATTTGAATAGGCCCTTTAACTGATTATCAAAAATGTATTACCGACACATGAGATTTCCTTGGCCTACTAAAAGCAAAATGGTATCAAAATTACAACATGCAATTTTCGTGTTGTTCATGGAATACATAAAATGAAATAGAATTCCAATTTGGGCCAGTATGATATAATAGGCTTAATTGGACAGGTTTTACACCATATTTATAAGTCCTAGATTATTGGATCCTTATGAGTCAAGTTCACACGAAGCAAAAAGAAAATTGATATGGAGACAGTTTTAACCAGGGACTTGAAAACGTTTCTCAAAATATCGTTATCGTTGTTCGGATGACGTTTCTTGGTACGGAACGTTACAAAACAACGTTATCCGAAAAAAAAATGACATTTTGAGTAACATCACAAGACCCTGGTTTTAACCCCATGTGTAATATGTATCGGTGTTTATTTCGGCAAAGACTCGGTTACATTTTCCACGCGGACGAAGTTACAGTTACGACAACGATGTTGGAACATAATCGCATTCTTCCTTCTGCCAAATAACTTAAAAAGAATCCGTTACTTTTTATATTTGCATTCAAATTCAAATAAAAGTCATATAAAAATATTTTTTCGCAACATTATCTTTTTAGTATTCAAATTACAAAAATAATAATTATTAATTGCGGTAAGATCCTGTTTTACCGGGAAGACGGTCTAACTAATAATAATAACTGTTTATAGTATCCATTCAAACGTTTAAATACTAAGAGAATTAAAGCTAATTAGAAATATCAGGCATTGAGTATGTTTTTAAATTGATAAAGGGAAACTTGAAAAATGATGGACACGAGCGGGACTCGAACCCGCGACAGTCGCCGTACCGTGGCGCCGCTCTGCCAACTGAGCCACCGCGTCACTGCTGGCATCCATCGAATTTCAAGTTCCCTTTTAGTATTTACGTCTTAAGGGTGACGTAAATTAGTATGTATAAAAATATCCATTAGTATGTATAAAGGGTTAGGTGAAGTAAGTATGTTATAAAAATATCCGTATTTAAAGAATAAAGTATAACCTATGTTCATATTTCAAAACAAAAACAAAGTAAAGTAGTTAGGTGTACTACAACAACAGGCAAATTAAAAGTTGTTTCTTAAAACTTAAAGTATGCAGTATGAATCAGTAGGTCCATAAATTATTGCTGAGTTAAAGGGCAGGAACAATGGAAGCGGAACTACTTTTTAAAATACTTGAAAGGGGAAGGAAATGATACTTTCTTTTATACTTTAATAACTGAGGCGGTCAATTGTACTGTTCCTCATTTCCCAGTTAATAATTTCACAAAGCTAATTATCATAATAATGCTGAATGTAGTTTCATTAATTTTGTATTCGTTTCATTGTGTCATTTCTCTTTATTATTTTATTGCATGTAGTCCGGAAATGCATTGTGATGCGGCTTACATCTTGTTTTATTCATCATTGCATATTTTAACAGTTGCATTTATACCAGGTCAATCTAACTCAAGGCTCTTCATCCAACTTTTTAAATAGATTTCTGATATTTGAGTATCTAATTACTATTTCTATTTCCCAAAGGATTATTGGCACGCAGCTGAGTAACCACCGCGCAGGAGATTATATTTGCTGATGTGAGGTTAAGTAGCTCTTGCCGTATCTTTACCGTCCTATCGGACCATGCACATGAGAGTATATAGTGTTTGAGCAAACACTAAAGGCGGGTTGCTTCAGTCTGTTAACGTTTCATATGTACGTCAAAAAATAACGATTACAGAAGATGTTTAAAACATGAAGCGTAGTTTCATAGCATAAAAAAACCCGGCTATCATTGTTATTAGGGCTGCTAGTAGAAAACAAAAATTTTCCTTATTGGGGCTGCTAGAAAGAAACAAAATTGGTAATGGCATTTATAACAATTACGTGTGCTGCAAGTGAAATTGAAGCAACCCGCTCTAATTGTGTTCTGTAAATCGTAATAATTATAGCCTGCTATAGAACTAAACAACCCCCGTAAATATAAGATACCAGTAATTGATTCATAGACAACAAACAACGATCATATACTTATCTGAATTTGCACGTAACTGAAACGGAAGATATAAGGAAAGCCGTTGTATAACTGAGGGCACCAACAATGTAGGCGACATGTGGCACACACGTAAACCTATATCATGCATGTCAGTTACATTCCAACCTTTATTTTTTCATGAAATTACGAAACGTCCATCAAACGCGTAACATAACAAATAAATAAACATTGGCAGTACTGGTTGTTGGGGGCTAAATAAATAAAAAAGGTGTCACACCTTCTATACAGAGTCACGCCTTCATTCAGTTTTCTTTTACTTAAGATACTTGGAAATTATAGATTAAGTACTTGATGATTACATGAAATAATTGTACAAATATATTTTTTAATTTAGATTGCAAAGTTTGACCTAAACAAACTAACAGACATCCATACATACTTACATACAATATACAAACAATGCAAGTTACATTAATCATAAAAGTTTGTAATAATAAAAACTACAACTTTATCAAGTTAATGAGATACAATGTGAGAATTAATTAGATAAGGATTTAAGAATCTTTTAATTTCGTTACATACATATGTAAATAGCTATTTAGCCACATTAAATTAACGTACAGACAATAACTACGTCCTTTTTCAAGAGATAATTGACCAATTTTGGTTGGCTTGCGATTCCACTGCGTCATGTGATTATGAATAGGGTCCGTATGAGTCTGAAACTAGTCGGGGTTTCCCGAATATAGTCATTTTTTTTCGAACTTGTCTCTCGCAGTTAGCTTTAAAGGAGCTCTTACTGCTTAACCGGTCGTTTGGCGAGACCTAATAAAAGGCCTCCAGCCAGGCCGAATATAGTCATGTGAATAAAACATATTATAAATATAGTAAATAATATGGATAACACTCACGAAAGTTCACGTTTCAACGAAGAGTAAAATGTTAAGTAGATACCAATTGTAGGAGGCATTATAAGTCACTCAGTACATACAATGTACAGTGGACATAATTTAAAGTCACATGGCTTTATCCCGCACCCTTGTGTAAATGAATTTAGGTCAAAAATCTCTAAGCTATATCGACGAATTTTGGTCAATAAGTAAGGTACCTACAATTTAATTAAAACACCCAGGTACAAACGAATTAAAATTGCGTTTTTTTACCATTTTAATTGTTTTATAATTGAATCATTATCTTAATGCATACGAATTATAATAATTTTATTAGAAATGAAATAAATTATGGTATCTTTGTAATTTTGTACTAATAACAATAACGTACTTCCCTGAAGCGCATTAATGCAACGTTTTATTAGAGAGCTTTATTAAACTACTAGTGATACCGAGTTACTGAGTAATATGAATTGGTACGTCGATGTAATGGTCGTTAAGCCCGACTGCTGAACAAGAGGTCCCGCGGGACGCGCGTTTGGATGCTGATTCGCGTAAATATTACTGGGATTTTCCATTAAGTCATTCTCAGTAGCAGCACGGAGTCTGGATTTGTGCCCCGTAAATGGCAATAGACTCGCCCTATTTCGTCAGGTCCTATAACATAACTGGCGAAATTTGAGTATACGCACCTCTGCCGATCCCATTGGGACTACAAAGGCGTAATGTTATGTAGTACTACGAAAACAATAGCATGTTTAACAATAGCTTGAGCCGTCAAGTTTCCCAGAGACCGACGTTGACCAATCTAATTTACAAATTGTATAATGGTACATACATACTATAACATTAGACGTAGACCATAAATCAACAGAATTTCAAAATACAGTATAAAAAAATAAATTAAGTAAGTGGGTACTACTCACCACGCCTAAGGCAAAGAAGAAGCCCTTATACACGAAGGTACACTACAAAAAATATTCCAGGCCTTATTCTTTTCAATATACCTACTGCCGGTACAATTAACTGTAAGCAGGTGTAAACAGTGTAAATTAATTTTTAATATAGGTATGCAAGTACCCCCCCCCCCCCTTACTAGATGATTGTTTTGATGACTGCATCAGGCAGCGAATTACTTAATGTTATTAATGAGCACTCAATAATGGTTAAAATAATCCTGATTCAATAGAGTGTACGTACGTAAGTATGTATGTAATTGGTATTGCTTTTGAATCATTTATTTATTAAAATGCAAGACAATATAATAATAACAACAAAATAATAAATTTATAATCCTAATCTAACTACAATAAATACTTATGTTATAAAATTGAAATGCAAAGATGCACACAGGTCGTTAACCTTTAGACTCAAGTTCAAATGCCAGCAGCGCTTGCAGCGGAATATTTGCGAACTAATAGCACCGTTACTGTCCAAGAAGGCTTTATCAGTAGCGGGTTAGTTAAGTAGTGTTGCTACTCAACAGCAGATGTCGCTTTTTTATGCTGTTAACATTTATTTTAACAATTGAAAACCAGATGGCATAGCAACATAAGTTTACTTAAGCTCTATCTTGTGTTTTATTATTATGGAACGTATATCGAACCAAAATGATCCAATGTAATCCACCAAATTATATATTTTATAGAATAAGTACATACATTGTGCAAAGTTTAAACCGTTGAATGTTCTTCCTTAAACGACGATGTAAACATAAAACTGTCTATCTTCATTAATCGCTCAAGGTATACGCGAATCGGATGATTATATAGTAGACAGAAATAGGTGCGAACTTCCAGAAGACGTTTCCAGAAGTGAGTCTACTATAGAAGTATGAAAGAAGGTTTATTCAAATGTTATTACTCGCAGTCTGGTACTGAGCCGCTGTTGTCATACTGCAGTGCTAATTCCACACTGCTGTGCCCTTCGGAACCTATGCCTTACCTTGCGGAACGATCGAAGAGTTCACGACCTCGGTTTAATATATTATGTCTTTTGTCTTCGTCCTACTGTGGCTACGTGCTTAGCCTTGAACAGAAAGGCTGGTTCTTTAGCGGCTCGCTACATATCTTGGCATTTAAATATGTATGTAAAGTTTGTATACGCACCTACTAGACCGCTTTTGAGGAAATTTCATAATTATGGTCGTAGCTGACACCCTGGATTAACAAATAGGCTACTTTTTATCCCGAAAAAATGTAGCGACTAACACCGTGGGGCTCAGCTAGTATTAAAGAAATTCTACTAGTTAATATTAGTCTTATTCTTTTTATTTTAATATGACCCTGTCTGCTTGCTGCGAGTTAAACCAGACGTAGTTCCGAAAATAAGAATAAAAAGAAATAACAATCATATTATTAAGGTCATATGCATAAACATAACATCTCGCTTGTATAGGTACGCCAATGGTTATGGGTGCTGGTGTTTTAGGGAGCTAGCCCGTTGCAGGATATAAGAAGGCTATATGAATTAAATTAATTTATGTAGTAAGACTAGTTTATTAACTAAATTACTACAAGTATAAATTTAATTAATTTAATTTGTTTGAGATTAAGTAGTCATAAAAATAACACCTGGTACCTGACGAACCTACACTTCTAGGTCGGTCACATTGCGAAGTTTCGTATTTATTATCAACCGACAAAAAGGAGGAGGTTCTCAATTCGACTGTTTTTTTTTGTTTTTACCTCAGAACTTTGTCATTTATGAACCGATTTCCATTTGCTCTCCTTTGCTTATGTAGAGTAAAGTGAATAAAATATTATTTTCCACTTTCCAGTTCGTGGTTTTTGATGCAGGTTTTCATTTTTTATTTATTTTTATTTTTAAACAAGACTAATCGTATGGTGTATATATATGGCAACGACAGTTGCCAGTTTTCTTAGATAACAGAATGAACTTACGTACACATATAATGAGCGGTTTGTCAGTCATCAATAAGTAATAAAAACCACAAAGTAACTACGCAGTGGTTAAACTTTAAAGCATACCGTGTAAAGTGTACAGAGGTCTGTCACCTGAGAGTAAGCGTAACTCCCAGATTCATTTTCAGGAATCTCTACTACTAATCCGTGTGATCAAAAGTTTCACAACTTACTAAAAAATGATAAATATTGTTTTATTAAAATTTATAAGTAATAGTTTTAAAATTCTCTTGTAAATACAATCAAATGTTTGACGTAAATCTTTGGCAAACTTCGGAGCGCGAAGATTGAACCTCTCTCCATGGCCATGGTTCGGGTCTAATACCTATTACGTAAACAGGAAATCATTCAATTGCTTAGTTAACTATTAGCCTCTCATAATGTGTACTTAGAGCTACTGATTAGTTCGTTAATTATACATTGTATACGTGCCTTCAATTTAACTAGCATCGGACATCATTTAATCTTCACACGTGAATTAGATTATCATGGAAATTTTTGGGATTTTCCCACCGAATAGTATGTTACATGTGAATATTAATGAGCTAATACATGATATGCTGAGTAGTATTTGCCTTAGAATTCACCAACCCCTTTTCTTCTATGGGTGTCGTAAGAGACGACTAAGAGAAAATCCAGAAGATGGGCAGCATCGTCTTCTGTAACTTCACTATCTAAACTATCCCCAAACGTGGGGAATTTGGCAACCTCCCCCCCTCTTATTTAAAGGGGAGGCCTTCGTTTAACAGTGGATTTCTGGCTGATATTAAAAAAATGACATAATATAATAAACAGTAACAAGGAAAGGTTTAACAATACTTATACTTAAAAAATGCCTAGTCACTAAAATCCCTACAAAAGAGCACATTGTCGGACAATAAACAAATCTGTGTTTCGTTTTTAGGGAAAATGCTAGCGTGGGTTATTTTTTTAATGTCACTAAAACTAAGACAATTACTTGCGAACATAATTGCCAGCGTCTATAAATTAAGTAATTAAATTAATAACTGAGGGAAGGATAATTCCAAGAATACCACGCTCGGCTTGTGTAAACGAACCAATTGGATTAATCAAGTCAAAGTTCAAAGTAACGCATTAACAGTTACCGATACCTACAAATGAAAGTTCAAGACTGTGGATGCAAGGCTCCGTGACATTCCTTTGGAAAAGTACCGAAAGGAACCAGCAACTCTTGATCTTTTAACATACATTTTTGCGTAATTTGTTAACGTTTCCGTGGTTTAAACAAGGATTTATATCTGCCATTGTGTGCATGCATGGATAGATTTTGCTAATGCGAAGTAACACTATCACTTCTGTGCTATAATAACAAAAAAAGGATATTACACATACATTTTGATAATGTATAATATTAGTCTGACTCTAGTAAGGCATTTCACAGAAACATGCTGCTATTTTTGGGTTCAGTTTCCAAATTGTAACCGGTACTTAAATAACCAATATATTATCTTAATAACAGTAATAGTATAATAGTAACCCAAAATGTATGCTCTCATTACATTAAATAAACCATTATAATGTGACAAAAGGTCGAAACACTAAAACGGCGTCTGACCAAACTCAAGTCAACTGACCTTAGAATACAAATATTATCAACTGACTTGGTTGCAGAGGTGCGATGACAGGCTAATAATATGCTACCATTTACATGCAGACAATAGTATTATAGGTGGACAATTGGAAAGAGCTTTAATAGCAGCAACAACCCTAGACCAGAAATCTATTCTGACATTGCATGAATTATGTAATGTATGTATTTTCTAAACTGCCAGGAACTAATCACTCATAACCATAAGTCAAAGTCAAAGTTGGTCAATGTTCATCAAAAGTTATATGTACCAATGCATATTCAAAACATTGTACAGACCATAACTCATGGTGAAAGAAGCAAAACATCTAACGACACGGCACTTAAAATAACCGAGGATTGCCTTAGATAGTGTCCGCGTACGAACACTTTCTTGCATGACGCAAATCATAACAATCCAAGCACAACAATGCAGCGGCAACGTGTACCGTAATCTGTAGCAGTCTGTAGTACTCACACGCGGTTATAGGCGTGAAGAAAATAGAGGCGCGCGTCGCGCACCGCAGACAGTCATCGCCGAGCTTTGCCTGACGACGCCCGCCCGTACTCCGCTGTACCCAACTATAAAAATAAAAACATGACATAAAGCCCATACTTAATTCAGTTTATGTCACGCGATATACCAGTCTACAACCCAAACGTGCTGAAGCTTGCCGTCTGTAAATTACTAAGGGTCAACTCAAATTGATCGAAGCTTTCAAAGTTTTGGTTACAATGCCGGCTGAAACGCAGAGCAGAATCGTGGTTCGGGATGTCACGCCAGAAAGTGAGTACATTGTATTTAATTAGTTAACTATGCTTTTGAATGTTCTTAGTATGCTTACTAGTAACTTAATCTGAATTTGTTTTTAATGTGAGCGGTAACAAATGATCTATACAGTCACAAACCAGGTCACGTTAATCCATATAAGGAAAACAAAGTTAAAAAGACTTTTGTTGTGTAGCAATTAACATAATGTCAAAGTCAGCTGTTGGGTGGCTCCGGATCTGTAGTACTCTACTCTTTTGTATACGTTTATTTATTAAAACCACTACTCCAGTCAGTAATACGAAAACAGCTGATTGAATTTAGTGATGTAAATATCTACAAATTACTTTAACGGTAATCATAGTTCAATATGTAATATTATTGACGATAATCGGTATTAAAATCGGTTTGAACAACAAACGGAGAGGCCAATGGCAGTGATTCATTGTCGCTGCCGATGAATCACACAGTTCAATTCAATTCATTGTTGCCTGCACTCACATGGAGGAAGGCGCCGCGGAAGCGGTCAAATCAGATCTGGTTATTACAATAAATGTAATATTTATGTCATAAACTATATTTGCAGGCTTCTATAACTCAATGACATTATTTTATCTAAGTGGGTTGTTAGCTTGTTATTTCGACATCCTAGGTCACTATCAAAAATTACAAAACAAAACGTATCCAATGTAGCAACTCCAAGCAGAATCCATCGTACGATTCGGTCTTACGCCACGAACCGGCAAGAGAGATGATTATTAATGAAATGTAACCATCTTACGAAAACATAAATATTGTGAGCAAGCCAATAAATGTTTCTTAATATGGAATATGCGATGACTCGAGTTTCTGTTTGTTTTGAAGGCCCCAATCAGGATGTAATGGAATTCAGACCAAATTATTGCGTTAGGTATATTATGTAAATCTAATTAATAACACCTATACTCATTCCAAGAGTCACTAATAGTATTTTTATGTAGATAGCTACATAACAATACAATTAATAGTGATTCCCATACTTATGTAGTATTACGCACAAAACAATACCTACCGTAATAAACAAAGCTATATTATAATTCGAATGCTTTTAAAAAAATATATAGAACGACTCATTAAACATTATATGTTTTTGGAACCGTCATGGTTCACGTCATTGTTAGATCTCAGATTTAATTGTCTACTTTTAGATTATAATCAGTAATTACTATTCGAATGTCCCTCACTCGAAGTCAATATTTCAGTCTGTAAAAGGCTAGCCACCAAAACAGTCTGTAGACAGAAATTTTACGTAAGTATTATAAAAACGCATATGGCCTTCTTAAACATATTCCAAAAAGATTTCGCGGCCATTCAGCTTTTGTAAAACCCCTGTTGAATACAAGGCGTTTACCGTATTTACGTATAGGTACGTATTTTTTTTTACTGCACATGTAAATATAATATTTACACTGAAGTTAATTTCCGCAAACACAATATTTCTGAGGTGCAATAACTAAAAAAAAAGGTTTACGGTACTCGAATCCGGAAACCTTGACTGCAGTAAGCTGGAAGTAATGCTGCAGTCGACAGTTAAAAAACTCAGTGAATAATGTTCTCACAAAAAGCGTTTTGTACTTTTCTGAAAATAAATCAGAATTTATAAATATCTGCTTCTTCAACTTATGTATTGACGGTACGTTAATGGTAATGCCCAGAAAGTGGCGTCGTCAAAAAATCAAAAGCTTTGTTTAGGTTATCCAATGCTGGTGACAGGGTACATGGGACTCTACAGCAAGTACGATGGTCTGGTCAGGAGCACCACACTCGCACTGATTTATTAAACGGATTGATCTGCTATACTACACTAACCATAAAAGTAGCAAAATCATCTTAGTGAGTCATTTAAGTAAAATAAGACTACGAACTTAATTATAGCATTAATGAGGTTAATGTTTAATGACTAGACTGTTGATCATAATGATCCACTCTATATACACATACGCCTTTGACAATACAGTGTACCCTTGACAAGGGACGTAAAAACTAATGCATAATAAATTGAGGAAGTGTGTTGCACTCTGTGAATATACGTATATTTGTAACGGTACTTATTGGACTTGATATAGGGCCTAATGCTTTCATATGAATTCATTTTATTGCCACATACCTATGTTTTATATTACATAATTCATAATAACATATGTATAAATATATATACCTGTAATATTCTGCGTCACGGACCTATAAATATATTTTTCAACCCTTTTTGAAATAATGTAAGTTTGATTTTTTACGGTAAGTTCGTCACTTGCACAAATATTGGGTTGGGACATATGTTACAAAATACCTATATTCAGTGCATTGAACCTGATGTCAGAAATCGAGAAATGAAATATAAAGATAGATAGGTCCGAACAGCAATGATGCACAGCACATTAATAGTTAAAGCCACAATTACCTTACAACCATACGCGAAGAAAGCGTAACCTACGCCATGGTTCTGAATTTTTTTAGGCTTTTGGCGAACTAGAGAGTTTACTTTTGTTCATCTGAAGTAAAATGAAGCTTTATGAATACGCAAACGCGGTATCAATACAACTTACACTCAAAGCTAAAACTTAAAACAAAGGAATCATGGTTCGAAGAGAAAAATTGTACAACGACTTATTAACATGACAAACGTGGCAAAATGCCTTATTTGTAGAGGATTGGGTAAAATTTGCGCACGGATAAAATGTTAACCATTTTGAGTATTTTTTTATCCCAAACAAATATTTTGCTACGGTGATGCCTGTAAAGCTAAATATGACAAATAATAAAAAAGGTAAACAACCTTTAGCAAAAAAAAAAACTTTAATAAAAAGGTTGATCCAAAGTGTTATTTGTGTAATTTGCAATATTAATCATATTGCATTCATAACGTAACGATTACGATTATTGATTATTTAAGGAAAAAATATTACACCATTAAAATTTAAAAATATTATATTAAAAAGTATGATCTATATGCGCATGTTCAACAGCCTGAAAATGTAATCGTTCGAAAGAGGTCCTCATAAATATACGTCCGAAGTTGGGACGTCAACCGAAGGTCGTTACTCCCAAAAGTACTCCAACCGGGAGAACGCTTGTATATTATCATGAGATTGCTAACAGGGTTTTCCAGACCACCAATATTCACCATGGGCGTGTAATCGATATCCATAAGGGGATATTAATCATTAAAAGTTCCCCAAAGTAATTTAAAATGCCATTGCAGTGGTAATTGCTTGTGTTTCAGTGTAAATGGACGCCAATGGTGAACGGAATAAAAATATTATCAAAGTTCATTGCAACAATCGATATTATTTTAAAAACATTGCAGTTGTTAAAGAAAAACTAAGAAATTGCTATTTCATTTGCAGGATAGATTGTGTGGATTTAGCAATAGAGTCGATAAGCAATCGTATTGCTTTACCTAGAGTCCTGTCGTTTTTGCGCCACCGTATCTGTGTACCATGCATCATTATAGTGCAATATCGCTAATGTTAGATAGATTTTCGCGTTGCGTCAACTTGACTCAATTTTGTCATCATAAAAAATCGTTTTAAAAATATTTCCAACACAGGGTGATTACGGTCATGATGTCAATCATTGCGAGCGATTGATACATTCAGTGCGTATTCAATTTATGTTCGATTCTCAAATAAGTATATATCTAACCCGCTTTTATATTTTTGATACAAAGCGCTTATTAATCGTACGGAAAACTAAATCGGATAGAGACACAAGAGTATAAATAATAATTATTAAGATATACATAGATAGAGCTAGTACAGTATCTATAATGCTATAGCTATTATGTTTATGGCTTAGATTCATGTAAATATATGTAAGTTGTAGAATCGAGACCCGTCTAGTACCAATGTCACACTTTCAATATCATATACAAGTTTCTAAGTTATTCTCACAGAGACACAAGCGTGGCTGCAGTAAAGATAAGATAATAAAAAAATATATTTTTAACACAAGCTTTCAAATCAAAAGTACCATAATATTGTATTGTCACCAAACCTATTTAAGTATGCAACATTTCATTTCAATCGGATGTCAAAAAGTGGTTCTAATTGATTGTAAGATTTAACCTAAACAAATCACAAACAAACATTGCAAGTTAAATAAAAGCTTGTTATAACAAAATATAGGTTCCCAAATCTGAAATAGAAATATGCACTCAATGATGGTTGTGCTTAGTCTTTCTTCCAAGTGATGAATGAACAAAAACAAGCTACCATTACTGCCGAAACTTCTTTTATAGAAAAAATAAATTAATGGACTACGTACACATCGGAACAAAATAATAAAACTAAAAGCAACGCATCAATCAATAATATGTTGGTTATGTATTAGATAAAAATGATGAAAGTATAATTAATTACCAATAAAAACGCCATAAATACCGCGCTGATAATACATTAACAGAATCAATAAAATATAGAGATATTTTTAACAGTTACAATGATTGTATGTTTCTTATGCGTATGTTTTCACTTTACGATTCAAAGCGGCTTTGGTCCGCAAATTTTTAACGGAACCTCAAACATTGAGGGATTGGGAGTGCAATAAAGAGCCTCCATGAGGAACGATTCTCAATTATTATTGATGGTTCAACATACTCCGACCATTAACCTCGCTTTAGATAGCTAAACTTTTTACCACATGAACTAGAGATATGTGTCGAGCTCATGTTGAGACGATAGAAGAAGAAACGGCTGAACAGGAAAAGTTACAAATGCTATTCATTCTAAATTTATAAAGGAAATTTGAAAAATGATGGACACTAGCGGGACTTCATCCCGCGACCTTCGCCGTACCGTGGCGCTCTGCAACTGAGCTATCGTATCGCCGCTCCCGTCTAATTACAAGTTCCCTTTTTTATTATATTTGCTATTCAAGTCTATTCAAAATAATGATTGGGTAGTTCTCAGTATATGTAGAAGCTATATATTAGTCTATACTTATACTTAACTTGTAACTGTACTTTGATGATTGTATACTTATTGCAAAATAAGAGTAACACACCAGCTACCTAATTACAACTTAGATGTATTTAAGTGCACCTAAGATTGTAGAGAACAGTGTTTTAAGCCGTATTTAATAATGATGCAGTCCAAATAAATAGTCCTTGCATTAAACTTAAACCTTGTATATAAACAGTCGGTTTGCCTTCGACTGAAGGCCTGTCTCCTAAGAGGGCAATGACCAAAAAAATATTTCGACCGTATTCAAATTATTGTTACATAGTTTTTCTTTAGTTTTGTGTGGTCGAGCCTTTTATAAAAAGCAACTAACCTACTCTCAGAAATAATATCAAGCATACCTACTTAGTACTAAAGCATAACATAATATTACGCATATATTACCCGAAGGGGTGGCAGGGCTACATATAGTACTCCAACATTTCGCCAGTTATGTTTTTAGGTCCCAATATAATATGAGGTGAGATATCATCAACCGGGCACAAATCCAAACTCCTTGCTGCTACTGAGAATTACATAATGGAAAAACCCAGTAACACTTTGCCTGACCCGGGATTTGAATCCAACACCTCGTGTTCAGCAGTCGCGCTTACCAACCACTAGACCAACGAGGCAGTTCGCATTAAAATATGTTAAGCTAAATAACTAATTTACATAATTAGTGTAATGACAGGCTTTTAAAACGGACAGCATAATTTTTAGGCTTGTCAATAAACCGGGAAAGTGTTCACTGTAAGATATTTTACAACCGAGGGCCCGATGCAGGGCAAAGTGCAATGGTGTGTGGGCCTAGTACTTATAACACCTGAACCCTTTAGGTATATTATATAATATGTTATTATAAGGAAATGTCAATTGTTACTATTACTATTGTTTTAAGATATGCACAGCTGCATTGCATGCCAATGCCAAACAATAAATTACTTGATACCTTTATATTCTAAACAAGAAAAAACGTTCATCATTCACGCATTCTATAGTTAACTACATTTATTATAAAATTTTAATTGCCCGTAAATTAATATAAAAGTGGACAGGTAAATGAATTGTTTATCTGTGCAATGATATCCGCAAAACAATTGCATAGTTTATACTTTTTATTTGTACTGCAAAAGAGGTCAATGTTAGCGCCAAAAATTATACCTGCATTTAATTATTTCCTCATATAACCCCGAAATTATCAAATCGTCCTTCTTAATTGTAGCAGTAAAAGTAGCAAGCATACTGAACTTGACTGCTTTATTGCCAATGTTATCCTTAAGACCTAAAATACGTCGTAATTTGCATCACAAACAAGTTTGAGACCGGTTTCTGCAGCTGACAGTGACAGTCGAACTAGTCGTAGGCTCATTCACCCTCATCTTAACAGACAGTGATCAGACCAACCACATAATATCTCATGTTTTAACCCTTCCACTGTCAGGTATACCACATAAATGGTACTCAGCGATTGTTTAACTATTGCATCTACGTAGCGGACAGTCAACGTAGATCACACCTATATACCAAGCTATATTGTAAATTTTGTGGTGTCGTGTTTTGATTCAAAGGATTGGAAATCATACATGAAATCGATAGGAATAATACATTTGTCGAATACCTGCTTATTTTCCATATCCTTATTATCCATATCATAAAATGAACTTTTCTCTAAATAGTTACACTAGAATCTTAGATACCTACTGTTCCATTGCAGGGCAAAGGCCTCTTCTCAGACAGACACGGAACAAACATAAAGTATACAATTATATTAATACCGCGTCACAGTTGATTAATCGATAATTACAAATGGCCGGATGGGTCATCGATGCGACATAGCCGACCTACTTTTTAGATAAAAGGCATAAACACCGCGCCGCTGTGTGGTCACTATCAATATCACTCGCAATTTCTAACTGATCACATTTGACCCAATTCTGTAATCGTTATTAATTATTATGTTCACGGGGCAGAAAATAGGACAGTAATAGGCTCGTATTATTAATATTTTCTAGTTATATCTTGTCGACTGCTAAGCATGAGGTCCTGGGTTCGAATCTAGGGCAAAGAGTTAACAGGTTCTATTAGGTATTTCTTCGGGAACGACAGACGTCATTTTATGTAATGTTTTTTTATGTTATCAATATTTTTATGTTTCTAAAGATACTACAGTTAGTGTTACGTAAATAAAATAGTAAAGCTACAACTCGAAAGCTGTAAATAACGTGCATAACACTGTCTAACCCCAGACATAAAAAGCATGCACGAGTGTACACCGAAAATAACCCAATCGATAAAGATAATGAACACCGTAACATACTGATGTCGGCTACACGCTTGAAACTTCTTCAATGTACAGTTTACATTCCTAAATATTTGACTGAAACGTAAACAAAGACTGTGTAGACACTACACAGGTCATACCTTTATTTGACATTGAAATAACTAATGCAAAGCTTCGGGGTGTTGAGTGTTCTGAAATGTTTAATTAGATACCAAAAATGCCATATTTTTTAAAGGAACACATCCTTTTTTTGATGTATACCAGATTTATATGGGACCACTTTGAAAGGACAAGCAAATAAAACTATTTAAACATTGTTTTAACAAACTCATTGTCGTAGTTTTATTGCTTTTTGGCCACTGATGGCGTAAATATCGCTGAAGATACAAAAACTTTACACTCAAATAAAGGACCTTCTCTCGTGACGTTAGTTAAAAATAAGAGTTTTAGTTATTAGCTCCTTCCTTGCTTCCTAATTAGTAATTATCAGCCTGATGGAATTCCTAAAGCACTTAAATACATGTATAGTGTATACCTCAACTATCATCAGTAGGGAGTCCACCTAAAAAAAAATATTTTGATGAACTGTCCTGGTACAAGGTTACGACGCAATTCAATGAGCAAGTAACATAAAAATACATGTTTACCAACTCCGACATGTATAATATATCGCTAAAAACATAACCTAATTTTGATAAGAAAGTAGGTTCCTGGAAGTGCGCATAATTCATTTAAAATAATAAATATTCATGATAAAAATGACAGCAGAATCATACATTACAATGAAATAAAACTCACTGAAGTAATTTAAAAGCAGAATAATTATCATAAATTATTGTAATATAATTATGGTATTGATACATCGGTAACCGATATTTGTGACACTGTTTAATTGCTCCACGTATACATATAAGGTACTCATACATATTATAGGGCATTATGATCATATAGTATGTCGTAAGATAACCCTCAAAAGAAGGTTGTTGGTAGCTAAGAAGAACATTGAATATCTCTGCCGCGTATGCACTACACTAAGTATATATTAATCCTGGACTTGCTGTCGCATAGCCATAGTCGGATAAAATAGGCTTAAATCCGCATCTGTATTCAAAAGCTTGCTTACTAGTAAATAAGATATGTAATTAAACTAATTGGAACCAAAATACTTTTGGAAATTCTTACAAGAATGTTTGATTCCGTCCAGGCTTTGAAACCGGTAAATATAATTTTATGTAGGGAGTGATTAAACAATCAACCAAACATTAAAAATTGACAAGGCGCATGTTAAGTTTATATGCAAGCGCTCTATTCACAACTTGATGCAGTTTACAATCAATCAGCCTTCTTCCTAATAAGTCGGGGTCAACTAACAGCCAAATTGAATGCAGCTAACGCTGGTATTTTACAAAAAGACTTCTCAGGCCTCAACAACCTAGTTACTAGACAAAACCACACCCTTCGTCAGAACCACAAGACTTCTGACACTTAACAAAATTTCCAAGATTCACTAAAGGTACCTAGAGCAAACGTCTCATTTTTTTTTTTAATTACGGAAAGGTCTCTGGAAATTGATGATCAGTTGGTCTCCCATTCACAGGCTCACAGCGCAAGCGTGACTTTGCTTTGACTCTTTATCTTTGATCAATTCATATTTCAGTTACTAAGCACGTGCCTTTATTAGGTAGGTATAATAATATTTTAAAATATGTACATCCTTTACGTTTAATTTTCACGTTACATGCATTACGTTGGTTTGACAAAGAGATAAAATGGGGCTACCGATAATTCTCATAAGAACAAAACGTCCTTTATCTCCACTACGTTATCGTTGCATCCAAATAATTACAATGGTCTCAGATAACATTCATCAACTGCAGTGATCAGATTATAAGGCAGAAGTCACGTCCCGTCTACACATTGCGGTCCGATAATGAGATAAAAATAATTAAAGGAATTAATAAATCGCTGATTGCAGCTTGCATTGTCCTTGACATTGTTGAATGAATTGTGAAACAATTTGATTAATTTATTTTCTCAGATTCTTGATTCTTAACTTTTATATCACCAACATTTACTTTGTATCATTATTATTTAAGAGTCTCGTAACTACCTATATATAGATATGTACCTTACGGGGTGACCCCGGTAATTTCTTGGAAGGTAACCTTTCCCCACAATCTGACTGACAGTGAAACGGCTCTTCCGGGTCAGTTTGCGTACGAAGGTACCACTATGCGCGAGCGCACACACTTATGCATAAAATTACTATCCCGAACGTGGCTTATCCCCGTTGAAATTGCCCGTCATGACCGAAATTAAATCAGAAGAACATATATAATAGGACTAAATAATAATATACTTAGTCATACTTGACTACACACAACACACGATTAACACATAATTTAAACATTTTGAACGTTTTTTTATCCCTAAAAAACGTTTACTTTTCAAGGATTCTTATTGTGTACAAACATTCTCATAATAAAAAACAAGTACTTATGTAAATGTATTTATTAAGTATTTTTTACCGGCAAAAACACCTAGGCACAAACTATTTCATTGAAATAATACCTATAATTACTACCTCAATGAAATTGTTTAAAAAACGGATTTTTTCAGACTTGTGCTAATTAATTAAATTTTATTTTCACATCAAATTATAAGATACTGATAATTCAGAACTCAGTCATGCTAAAACAAACAATACGAGGGGACTTTATGCACCAAAGATTTATTTAAACTTACCGATAATTAACGAATCGCAACGTTTCTTAATGTGTGTTTAGTGATGTTTGCAAGATGTTTCTAATTGCGTAAGAAAGTTGATTGGAACTCACGTCAGCCGCCAGCCCTTGTAACGTTTGGTTTTACTGCTTCATTTCTATGCAGCCAGCGTTACTGTATAGAATAAACAATTAATCAAAATAAACACATGTTCGTTTTAAGCAAGGATTCGTTAATTAGGTTTAAAGGTTAAGGGGAGACCTATTTGGTTAACCCTTATCGAAATCAATTGAGAGAAACAACTGGAAAAGCAGTAGAGTCTCAGGAATGTTTTTTTAAATATAAATTACAATGTACACATTGTACTACGTGGTATCGTGGTATCACGGGTGGCATCTTATGTAAGTAAGTACCATCTGGGTAGGTCGGCACACCCCTTCCGTTTCTCAGTGGGTATTTCACATACACATTACGCAACAGCAACCTCGTCTCTATCATAAGTTGTAAAGGCTCGAATTCAATATCGACCCAGACCTTCCACAATAAAACCTTATAACGATTAACGATCTGAAAGTAAAGGTTACCGTAATCTGTTGTGAGAAACGATCATTTAAATGTCCTTGCATCACTATTACGATTTGTAAATCCAATCACGCCCTCCGTTATACTGTTGTCGTACGATGTCCGACCGAGAAACTTTTTTAATGCCTGCCATTTTCCTCAACCTGGGGCGGTCCACATCGTTCGTCGCAAAAAAAACAATGGAGATATCATGTAGAAGAGGTTGACTGTCGATCTACTGTCCTTGATATTATACCAAACGTACGACACTATGTGTTCAACATTATTCAACATTCTACAGCCGAACTGGTGTGAAAAACTGCAGTGTAATAAAATTAGCCCGTAGAATTTGGGCTATCGCAAGGCACGCTGATAGTAAAAATAAATAAGTTTATTGACAAAAAAGTATTTTATTAGTAGTTTAAGTCATCCTATAAGTAGGCAATTGATATAGTGCCAGGACAAGTCTCAATGCCGTCTGGAAAAAGAATGCATGTGCAATGTGAATATACTTACATTTTAATAGCCTTTATAAGTGTGCCACAGAACATTTCTGCCTACTTCTTTATTGAAATAGGAATACTTTCAGACTTCAGACGTATATATAAATAATAAAGAAATATGACAAATAATTGCTTCTTAGATTTAAGATGTAGGTAATTAAATCCTTTGTTTACATTCGTTCCGTGTAATTATGTCGGCGTATATATAATTATTCAATAGGCCATCTGTTGCTTTAAGTACCTACGCAGGACTGGTACCTACTTACTCACTGCACAACGATAGCATCCGGACTAATTAGTCATCAGTAGGTACACGGTCAAAGTTCACACATGACTTCTATAAAAAACCTACTCTTATCTACTACAATATGTCCTGCGCTGTTGGGTCACTGTACAATACATAGATATAGATTTTTGAGTGCGATGACCTCTTCATGATTTCTCATATGAGGGGTTCGTACCTAAGTGGCTACCACGCAGATCAGTCGATCTGTGAGGTTAAGCCGTTTTTGCCGATGTCAGTCTTGTGATGGGTGACCGTTTTTACATATCGAGAGCCCTCCGTGCTTCGGAAGGGTTGCTAAGTCGTTGGTACGCCTGATCTTACCCCCCTCGTGTCTGTCTACCGTCCCATCGGACTATGCGAGTAAGGTATAAGGCATACAGCAGTGTGTGCAATATGAATTACTATTACAATTATTGCACGACACTCTTTAAAAAAGAAAACAAGTGTTTGGATATAAGTTTTTAGATTTCCGCGGTTTGAATCTATCAAACAATAAGAGTTAACGGGCCTTAACCGCGTACGTAATTTACGGAGAGTTTGAATATTAACACTGCTTTTTACTTACGCGCGCTAAAAGGTAAAACTGATAGATAATAAACAAAAAACTAAAGTAATCAAATAATCGGTATGCTCTCGTGGCATAGTACGGCAAGGTCAAGAGCGGACTCTCTGAACCAAAACTGTTTACACAATCCCGATACCAAACGTGCTGTTTTAATCATTGAAGCTTATCATCTAGATAAAGAAGGACTCGGTAATATACCATAAATCACATTCTGTAAGTACTCAAAACGTGTTGTTCTCATTACTAAAGCTTATTATCTTGAGACAGTAATGCTCAGTATGAAGTTATTATAATCTAAGCACATTCTACTGCGTTTACGTCATAAATCGGCATGTTCCGCTGATTAACATTTAGAACTGTCTCCTTTTTGACGTCATACATAATTTTCATCCCGCTGTCCCTTTCTTGTCCAGTTATAACTCATACCTGCTGCAATTGAGTATAACGATGCGTGATAAAATATATTTTTAGCCTAGACAATGACCCATTAATTTGTTTGGAGTGCGAAACTGTTTACGTATTGCAAACACGTGCAATCGTGCATTAACCTATCGTTTTGGCGACTTCCCAACCATGAGCCGGGACTCGTTCTCCCTGAATTAAAGATATCGTTTCCTAATTGCCGTTACTTTTATTATAATAACTTTGTTATCTCTTGTTATAATTGGAGAAAAGAAACCCACATCGACTTTTGGTAGATGATAAATGCAATGTGCATGAAAATCGTTCCACCCACTTTGATTTTGATATTTGAGGAAGCCTGAAACATGAAATTAAAAAATCGTATAGCAATTAGGTGTAGTGACTGAGAGACCATAGTACTGTATAAAGAGTGTTTACGAACTTACATGTCGAGCGTTCTAAACAGTTGAGATTATTTTGACATTCTAATATAACTATGTCGACTACAAGCACGAACTCTACACTGACGTAATAAGATTATGAATTTTAATTTATTATAACATTATGGCCATTATTTAATTAGCAAAATTATCATGCTGAGCCAAGGATTCCTTTCACAAACTAGTTTAGTAGCCCAACACGATGGACTTTTTATTATTTATACAAAAGTGTACAAGGCGGACTTAATGCCTTAGGCATTTTCTACCAGTCAAACCTTGGGTAGTGCAGAAACTGACCACGGTAGATGCACAAGCAGTCTGCGAGAAGAAAACATTTTTTTTATATACCCACGTACATATATATTACGATCAAAGTTTACGTATTTTGTAGGTTAAAATCAAACGATGCTTGGCTCCTACGTACCGTAAAAAATTGACCTCAATTAACTGATCATGTTACGCCCTCAAGCCTCAACTATGCAAATCGTATGGTAATAGTAATTAAGACGAAATGACTACGAAGCCTAGAAAGCTTACCTATACTTTTCTTCACTGCACTGCCTCGTTTGTGTCATTATTCGTCCACTGTATAGTTCAAAACAATACAATCAAACCCATACAAGAGCCACGAGTTCTAATAACAACAATGTACACACTTTGTAGGCCACCCGTGTCAAAGAGACCATAGTCTAAATACTTTGGGAGATAGCTGATAGGAGACTACCTCAATATGTGGGCAGATGACGCCAGTGCAGACGTAATTGGAATGGTCTTGGCGAAGCTAGCCAAGCACGGTGCGGTTGCCAAGCGATATTACATAGTTAGCACATAAAGTACGTGGATGTCACACGTGTATATCATGTTATACTATCGTATGTATTCCTAAGAATTGCTCTTTTAAGCTCTTTACCTAAATATAAGCATATACCACAGTATGCATGATACACCAAAGTGAAGAGCAGTTCATTGTGGGAAATGCTATAATACCAACATTTTCTCTTAGATAAGAATTGAAGATAAAAAACAGAACTTAAGTTTCAGTGTTAATCAATGTTAATTTGACGTGTTATTGTTAACTCAACTGCGAATAGGAATCCTCGTTTTTGCGACGTAAAAGCTCCGTATAACATAATGAACTGCTACGTATTTTGCGACGTAGTCCTTAAAACAGTACCTACGTAAGTCTCGTCGCAGTAAGAACCCAGACTTACTTACTTACTTTTTAAACATTTGTATTTTTTTTATGTATCGTCATTATTATTTACTATTTTCTCCAGTACTAGTATATACATATATAATTCAGCGCTCCGTTTGAATATTGGCGAAAAAACACGTAAATACAAACAGAGTAAATCTAATTAAATAATTTAAATAAATATTAGTACAAAACTAAAAAACAAACGGCCAATACCAATGGGCATAATTCGTGACTACATAGTGCCATCTATCGTACAGTAGAGTTTACGTAAAACTACACTTAACATAGATCCTCCACTACTTGGTGATAGAGGGCGCTAGCAGTAGCTTTAACTGCATTAGTAGTATTTTAACCACTTTAGTAATATTGTTATAAAATATGTTAAAATCCCCGGTATGTTATTTTTATTTTTTACAATACTTTAAAGCCCTATTAATTGGCATATTTCAGCCTTGAAACTTTGGTAAAAAGCTTTACCACACTTAAGTGACTCTTGTGAATCTTACGAAGACGGCCTTCTAAAAATGCAATTCATTGACATTTTCTGACATATTCCTAGTTCAAAAAAGTCTGAAAAAACTTAATATATAACTCAGTAATAATAAAAGTAAACTACGACAACACAATAGATTGTGATAATGACTTTGCCACGACTTAGTACTAATAAAAGACTACAGAAATTAATTAATTAAAAAATAAAACAATTTCAAATCCGTAAACCAAGCTCAACAAGAACCTCAACAAGCTACAACTATTGATTTGATTAAATAAGATAAAAATAAACATTAAATGTAAAAAAGTACCTATCAACCCAATCATTAAACTCGTGATGAAGCGAATAATATTTACCCACGTGTAGGTATATTATTTTGTCCTAATGGAAAAACTCTAAAAGACTGACGCAAGTAAAAAGTTTCTTACAACAGCACTCAAATATAATACATTTAACATACTAATATCCTACTGCTCAAGTGCTCATAGACTCCCTGAAGACTTAAGCTTAGTTAAGTCAGAGGTGGGATATCCAGTTGTTATGTACTGGATTGTTCCTAGTTGCCTCGCACAGCAGTGGTGGATAGCCGGTCGACATGCTTGCCTCGCTCTGATACCTCAAGCTGCTCGCTACGGTCTAATAGACAGGCGTTTATTCATGACGTCAGCTCTCATTCATGATGAGTACTATCGGAGCGGCTCCCTAATTCCCGATATTAGCACTTGACAAGTAAAATAAAATGATAAACGGCTAACGGCTGGTTAACACAATAGTGTAATTCTGACGACTGAAGGTAGGTAAGCACAACGCCAAATATAAGGTACATGTTCAATAGCCCAAAGTCAGTCGTGTGGTTTGACGCTTAGTGCGACGTCGTATTGTGAATTGTATCCTCAAATAAGTGAAACAAATACATCGATACGCAACCAATATTTAACAATACATAAACAATGGGAAAAAGTGAGTAAAGTTCACATTAGATAAGTGTAATAATTATAGAATTAAATTTAGATATAGTTATAGAAATGTCATAATAATTTAAACTATATCTGCATCTGACTGCATTTTGTTTTCTAAACAAAATAAAAATGCCTATAGGCAAATTTAACGAATTAAATGTTTAGTAGTACGTTTTGAAGGTCGCATTATAAAAATAAACATTAGAATTTATCTAACCGTGCACTCCTTTCTCTTTCATTCATTAACACGTGTTAAATTATTTGCTTCAATAATTGTAAATCCAACAGATGAGTAGGTACTACTCATACCATACCTTTGTACAGTTCCAGATTATACTCTTATATCTATTGTATTAATAACCCATACTTAGCAGTCTGATAAAAATGGTATTTTAACTATATACCTACCACACATAATAAGGGAAAAATCTTGTATCGGTACCTATAAGATGTGATGGCCAGGCAAGTTTTGCTTCTTAGAATTGATTAAATGTTTAAATATTAGTGTAGTGAATACGACATTATCAGTATCAGCGCGAAGTTCTGAATAATTTTTCTTTTACTAAAAGTATACTTATTACATGCAAAATGCATAGCTAATACCCTCCAAATTGTAATAAAAATATTTTTAAGCAATCCTAAAATACTAACTAAAAACGTTAACTAGCATAGATATCTTTATAATATTATCTAACAATACGGATCAAATTGCATGGTAATTGAAACTGTCTGTAATAAAAATAACGATACATGCGATATTCACAAACGCACATCGAATGTACCAGAATATCATGAATCTACAGATGTAGGTAACTTGTGTTCTTCTCGGTAAAGCACTTGCAATTCATTGTTTGCATGTCCAATAACTTTTACTAGTTTGTTCTAATATGTTAAACATAGAACGAGTTATTTGCTCGTTATGTAGGTGGTATCTCGGAAACTGTTTGAGTAATCTGTATATCCTACTTAGTTCTGTAAGAAGTATTTGCAAATCAAATAATTGAAGATTGTGCCTCATAAAAAAAATAGCAGATTAGCGTTTCCATGTTGTGAAACACGAGTAACTATATAACCCATAGATACAATACTCATTGCTCAATAAGGAACAACAAAATGTTTGGAGTTAGATAATGTCAATGTTTTCAATGAGTACATTGACGAATCCTTAGAGGGCAAATCGTTTTTATTATTATTTTAAATATGTATTCATAAAACATCTTCAAATATTCGTAAATCTTGGTTCTATATTGATCTTATTGTTATTATAATATATTATTTTGACAGATTGACTAAGATTTGCGAGTTCATTTGCCTGCCATGCCAATATATTTATAACCTGCAGATATTTTTTCTGCTGATCGCATAAGTCGACCTGATTGGCGCAATGGCTAAGTGTATGAACTGCAGCGCTAAGGGTTGCGTGTTCGATTCCCGCACATGACAAAAAATGATGTTTGTCCAGAGTCTGGGTGTTTGTGTATATGATATTTCATGATTGTGAAACGCACCCACGATACCGAAGAAATTTCTAATTTGAGGCGACGTTTAGATAAAAAATAATAGTCCAAGTATGTAAACTATCTCATAATATAGGAGAAACACCAAAAACGGGCAACGTTTTCTTGAAAAAAATATAGCATTGAATTTGTACGTAGATCTACGTATAAATTGAATCCATTTCGTCTCGTCATTCCTCTTTTATTGTTTCCAAAGTCAGTAACCTCACCACTATGACTCACATTATATGAGGACATCGAGGACCCTACAGCTCGGCGAAGCAGGGGTCCTCATTGGTCCTTTGTTATTTTATTCACAGGAAAACAAAATTCAAATACGACTTAAGTGATTCGAAAATCGATCCTTTTCGCATTGCTCTAATCTAGAATGATGTTCTTCATTCATAGCGAAGCTATTAATTTGTAATTACTAGCTGATGTTAAAATTTCGATAAGGATCCATATAACATTGACCTACATTGGTGAATGGAAGGTTTGAGTAGAGAAATATTCCACAGCAATTAATTATATGTATATTAAACAAAGTTGGTGGTTAAAATACATATATAGATATTGACTCATACTTACTTGAAACTAGTTTAAATAAAAAGGAATCAAGTGACGTAGTTAATACACACTGGAATGTGATGAGGAGACTGTAATGGAAAACAGTTTTTATAATTATAGAAATGTGACCGCTAGTGTCCTCTGTAATGGCATCATCGGTGTATGATGAAGTAGAATGCACCCCCCCCCCCCCTCCCCCCTCCCCCCGGTCTGTACGTAGGTCGTATACACGTGGGTCTTTTAAAGGTCCTCCTCCACATAAATAAAAAAATATATATCTGTTATCCTTCAATATTTACTATGTAGGACCTATGTACAAACTAAACACGATTTTAACAAATATTTCCTTATTTTCAGTATCGCAGCACATGCTGACAGACCTGGACAAGATCCCTGGAGTCCAGCTCGGAGACTTCCTGCTGCAATTCGAGCTCGACGAACCGCGGGAGTCTGTGAAGGAGATCGCCAGGAGAGAGCTCCGGGAGACGCCTGACATCGTCCAACCTGCTGTAGAAGAACTCAGAAGACTACTTGAAGGTACTAAATCGAAACACAAATTAACTGATCCAGTCGAAAAATTATTTGAGAGAATGCTCTTATAAGTGCTTTGTTAAGAGTTTTAGTGTTAAAACACCCACATCACGCTTCTAGGTGGTAGTGTGTACACCCACATTTTGCCTGTTATCGGATTTTACCCCTTGTACTGGGGGGCCAGCCTATTTGCCATTGCCACAACCGGGCACAAACCTTTTCAATTTTCCCGACCCGAGAATAGAACCCAGGAGCCTATGCTCAGCAATCATCATCAATCTAGACAACAGCTATTAGCAATCGCAGGTTATTTTGACATATATTTAGTAGTCATTCTATGCATTCGCTAATGACTATTGACTTCTAAAAAAGTACAATTTTGACTCATACACTATGTTGGTCCAATGACCAGCATTGTTTAGTGCGAAGCTAATGAGGTCACCTAAGAAGTTTTGATTGGAGCGTTTACAACACGGGATACGTCTTTAAACACACTTGACGAAATAATAAAATAAAATATTGATTGAGTCATAAAAAAACAGAACGTTTACTTATGATAATGAAGTGAGATTCGGTCCTAATACTCCATTACTATTCTACACATTAACTTGTACATTATGAGCTCATACTTGTGCACAAATTTAACTTCAACATAATATTAGCATAGGTACCTAATTAAATTCGCGCATAATGTGATAGTGTTTATATTCGATGACGAAGAAGAGGGCGCCATACAGTTGAAATGAAACTTGACCACGTTGAAATTATGTAGATGGATTGTTGCGCATCACTCCCTTTGTGTGACAATTAGTGTAGTAATTAATGAATAATTAACTTGGGCAATTGCGGCCTTTGAGTGCTACAAGCATTAATGTCAGAATTTATAATTCTAAATAAACGTAACTGACCGAGTAAAGCGAGTCTGAAGTGGATGTTAAATTTAGCATTAGGGGGTTACTACTCGTATGAACTTACATTGCAGGTTATTTTCCGATGTGGAAGCGAGACGTCGCTATGTGCAGTGTAGTGTGGCGTCTCGCTTCCACAGCGGAAAATAACCTGCAATGCAAGCTCAGACTTAAGCACCTGCATCGAGTATTTTAGTAGCTGCTCACTGATCACTCAGACACAAACACTGACCGTTTTTATGTGATATCATTATTTTATTGACGTCATACGGAGATCCCAGCCCAACGCCCTGCAATCCACGTAATTACACACAAACCTGTTTCCAAGCAGGGTAGACAGACACCAAAAAAATTCCAACTGCTATACTTTTTAAAGCCTTTTTACTTCTTGTAGAGAGCTGCAAATGTGTCAAAAACACACAATAATAAATAGTATTTGCTAATAATTGTGATTGATTAAGACGAGAAATGTACACGAACAAAAACTAGGTAACCATAGTCATTATAGGTAGGTGCTGCTGGATACATAATAAATAGATGAAACAAATGAGTTAACCGATGAGAGTAGACCACGCCGTGAGTAAAAGACCAGTCGAGTAACCCAACTTTACTAGGTAGTCAACTAGTCACCCAGAGCGCGTCAAACGATCAATTTAAAACAATCGCTCGTGAAAGCACTTTGCACCCTATGTTTTCTGAATACCTATAAATAAATATAACATAACTATAAATATGTCTATAAATAATAATTATTAAGTTAGTAAATACAATATAGATGTTACGTGTTATATCGATGTTTCAATATTATAATAATAAGTCACTTTGTGTCTGACATGTTTCAAAAACTCATCGTTTGCAAAATGATATTCTCTGTACATGTTTTTACTAAAAGTAAAGAAACCTCGATCTTAATCATTATTTTGTTTGCGAGAGAGTTATGGATCTTTATCCATGGTTATGGTATCTCTAGTAAAAGCAGTGCGGGTTTCAGTGTACTTTAAATAGGGGCAGACAATAGCACAAGCGGGTACCCATAACTTATAAAGTATTGCGTTTAACAAAGATCAAAATGAATATGAGCATTATTTCTTGGAATCAACCTAATATTGTAGTCAGTAAAGTTATAGGTAGTTATAAAATTACAATAGACGATTACAGTTACTTTTGTAAGTGTATTGATGGTTAGTTTTCGTTTTGTCTAAAATTGGAAATGACACTGCCGTTAATGGTCGTAAATAAATATTTCTATTTAAATACAAGATCCGTATTCGGGCTAGCTCCCTGTGTGCTTGTGGTCTTGACGATGGATCTCTAGACCACATATATTTATTTATTTTTCGCCTGCCCAATAAATTCCAAATCATTTGACTCGTATCGAAAACTTGCAGTCTTAACTCGAAGCTGGCAGAATAGTTGGCAACCCGACCCATTTCCATAAAAAAAATCTATGTAATGTCAGTTGTGGAATGTATTTATCTAATATGTATACATGAATTGCTGTTTGTTAGTGTAAAACTCGACAACTGTTGGACCGATTTAGCTACGGTACGAAGTTCGTCAGATCAGCTAGTTATAGATAAATCCTATTATACCTAAATACTAGGTTGATAAAAAATCCAAGTAGGTACATAAATTTCATTAAGAAATGTATTTTATATTGGAGACTATGTAAATGAAATGCACGCAATTCACGCTGAGTGCGTGACGTTTAGAAAGGAACATACTCATTATTTACCTTTCCGTTCTGTAAAACTAAGGTCAAGTTTACACACGGTATGATTTAATAGCAGAAGCCTATATCATTGTTAGCGTTTCTAATCTTAGTTCGAAGGCTACAATCTGCTCGTCAATAATTATGCTGATGTTAGCATAACATTTTATTGTCTTCAAATAGTGTCTACTTATTCGTTATGTTGAAACATATTCAAGGACTTGGATAATTTAGGTATATTATATTGCGTCCCCTTTTGTGTCTTACTTGTTCTCAATTTCCTAAACATGGTCTGACTGGGCTTTCTTGTTTAAGATCGCTGTAATGCTCTTACTCTATAAGCAACCAGCTTCAATAATGCTCAATAGTATAATTTTATGATCATGTTCTTATTTATTTAGCCTTTATTTTATTTGAATGCCTCACTTGACACACACTGAGGTAATATTGTATTTTATTTATATTCCTACGCTCATCTCATGCCTATGAACGAAACCAACGTCACGCTAGTACTTCAATCTATTGAAATTTACATAAAATAAGGTATTCTGTGGTCAGTCAATTAGCGTTGTTTAGTAAAGCGATAAACAGAACCGAAGATTAAAACAACGAACAAGTTTAAGTGTCACTTCCGTCTTTTACCGTGTTTGTATTTCAATTTACATGTCCCTTCTTTTTATTTGTTGAGGCCTATGTCATGTCGATTCTTAAATCATGGTGATATCCGGATAAACCAGAAGCTAATGTGTAGCGTAAATATTGATGACGATTAATACACTAAATATCAATATATACAGAATTATATTATTAAACAAAAGATCACGCGCAAGCTTTAGGCAAACCAATGTAATGATAATAATCTAATTACCTATACATATGTAAAATAAAGTATAATTTTGTTTCAGTTTCAAAAAGTAGGTATGTCTTTGTATAGTCGTTAACTTATTGTAACTTTCCTCTGTTTCATATAAATTTCTCAGTGTAGACTTGTAGAACTTTCGTAGCCCACTCACTTATCACACTCTCGCGTTCAAGGTCAATGCACCTGAATCATAAATAAGTCCGGTACATAATTACGGAAAAATACATTGACTCTCAAAACAAATACATTTTTACCTAGTATTGTTGTTCTAATAAATACACACAATTGATTTCATTTTAAGGATGACAAGGTGTGGGTACATTTAGCACAAATTAATGCTCTAGTTACCTTGCGGATACATATGAATTAGATGACAGTAACTAATTGATTAGACTGTTGCGCTATGGAATTGTGTGTTCGATTCACATTCCACACAATTGCTTTTTTGCTATAACCGCAGATTATTGATTCTGGGATACATATTTCAATGGCGTGTTCGTTAAACGCATACAGGAGATTATACGACTTTAAGTGACGTCGTAACTAATTTACTGACGACATCGCTACAAGAACTTGCAAAATGTTGCGAAATCCGCAAGCAAACAACGGTACTATTTCTATGACATTTTTGTTCTTTTGCAGAGGACAAAGAGTTGTTGGTGCCAACCAACAGTGAAGCATGGCTGATACGGTTCCTAAGACCTTGCAAGTTCTACCCCGAGAGCGCCTACGACCTAGTAAGTGGACCTTTTACTATTACAATGAGTTCAGCCAACGTCAACGCTATAGTCATTAATAGCCCAGTGGGTGAACGATTGCACTGACGGTTGCGGTTTCGATGACACGGGACAAACATTTCTGCGATCAGATGTTGGCCCCGAGTCTGGGTGTTTGTGTATATGATATTTCATGTTTGTGAAACGCACCCATGATACGGGATAAGGGGGAGGCCTTTGTTCAGCAGTGGACGTCTTCCGGCTGATGATGATGATGATGACCCATGATACAAGAGAAATGTGTAGTGTGGGGTGATGTTTAAAAAAAACAATTCGTATCTATTCAAATAATAATATTATGTAACACGAACTTTCTAGTAACAGATTTAGTAGTTACAGAACTGCCAACCCTTTGCCTTAATTTAATTGATAGTTGATGAATATTTCCTCAGTTATTCACATTCTACAGTGATTCATAGGATGTAATAATTTCAAGTGCAATGTATGCTAACTAACCGCAACCTCGTTGCATAATTTGTATTTATATACACTTGTGAGTACAAACATCGTTCATGGTTGTTTAAATTGCAATAAGCGTGTAATAGTTCAAAAGTATCGGGTTCGTGGCTTTTCCTTGTAAAGCACTGCCTATGTTTACTTAAACTTGTTTAAATAGTATAATATTTGTTAATGTATTTGTGTTCGGAACTAATTTCAAGGTGCTCTCCAATTTGCCAGTAAAACATAAGCTGTAAAATACACATCATATAAACGTGTTCAAAGTTTTCAATCTTATCCTACCTATAATATTGATTAGGCAGAACTTATACCTACTCTGATAATGTGTACAAAATATATGCAAACCTTATCGTGATTGAGAAGAATATCCCCTGTAAAAACTTCTGCATCAGTGAAAAATAGTAACAAATTATTTATTTAAAAACCATATTAATTGTAAAATCATTTCAAAATTTCATATCACCTGTAGTGATTACAGAAATGAAAATCTTTGATTGTTCCTAATAGTTCTACATTATATTTTCAGATCAAACGTTACTACGCATTCAAGCTGAAGCATTCGAAGCACTACGAGGGTCTGACGCCCAGCAAGGAGACCAACGTGTTCATACAGAACGTGCTGACAGTTCTGCCCACTCGCGACCAGCATGGTCGGCGGGTACTGGTGCTGGAACTAGGAAGTAAGTTATGTTTATCTAAGCCTGACTACTAAGCATAACGTCCCGGGTTCGAATGCCGGACAAAGTGAATCCTATGATTTATGACCAGACAGTTGGCGAGACAATAGAAGAAAGGATTTACAACATAAACTAAAACTGCAGGCGAGAAATAGGAAGTTAGTAAATCGCCATCGCCATCTAGTTATTATTTTATTTTTTTAATTTTAACGTGTAAAAGTGTTTGTGAAAACCTATTTACAGAAATAGATAAATCATTTATTTATTTAATACTATTAGCGTCAAAAAATTTCAGCAGGCTAGATGGAGCCCATAAATTAGAACACCAAAGTCGATACTGATTTTATTATGAATTTCTAAATTAATCATGAAACTAATATTAACATAATAACCCTAATGTTTTACGTGTAGATAATAAGTTAGTTAAACATCATTGAATTCTGGGTAAAATGGTCACGCAACCATACCCAAGATAATGCTCAACAAATAATACATTGCATACAATACCAGCTGTAGTATACCTACAATTATATCGAACGTGGCCAACTCGTCATTGTATGACGTCACTTTATTATAGCCATAATCATCAGTTTGCGTATGTAACAATAATTTTATCATTTGTTCAGAACTCAAAGTACAATGAAACTCTAACTACATCTTTTAATAGCTAATTCGAAGTTATTTATACAACTATGAAATACCCAACACCGTCAATAGATTTCTCAATAGCGTTACCAATTAGCAAGTAAAAAATAGATACATAGAAAAACTACTATCCAACCTTTGGAATCATTAATCAAATGCCTAATCTCTCCTATGCCTATCCTCATCATTTACGCTTTATAGGTGTTCCGAGTATGAGGTTCGAATCCACCATTCTCTACCTAATTCCAAATTAACCAGGTTAAACTAACTATCAGTATTCTAAAAAAGGCCGGCAGGTAGGCTTGCCTTTTTGACCTCCAAAACTCAGTGACTGGGTATTACCGTATTACAATACCCTTTGGTAAAACTGGTTGTACGACTTTGGGGTAATGGTCATTGACTACCCGTAAATAAATTTAATTCGATCAGGGTGACATACATAAACGATGATTTATCTACAAACCTTCGAAAGAACAAAATAACAACACTTGACTTTTAATGACTCTTATTTACGAGCTTCGGCACAAAATACCATTTGCCAGCTTAGCTCACCTTTTAAATGTTATTTTATCCTTCATATTTACAGAAAAATGGAAGCCAAGCAAGTGCAGCCTAGACGAGGTTTTCAAGGGCTGCGTGTTGTTCCTTGAGGCCGCCATGTTGGAGCCAGAGAGCCAGATATGTGGTGCTGTTGTCATCTTCGATATGGACGGCCTGTCCATGCAGCATGTGTTGCAGTTCACTCCCAGCTTCGCCAACAGAATCGTGGACTGGTTACAAGTGAGTATTTGCTATTTCTTGCTTATCTATTGCTGACTTGTGCACACATTCTGAATGTGAGGGCCAGAAAAGAAAACCGTGGTATTCAAAGTAGACAGTAGCTCAATTACTTAAAAACTGATGATCATAATGAAATACAATTACAGAATGTTCATAAAAAAAAGAATTTTATTTTACTTCTGTACCGTACAATGACGTAAATTAATCAATTTTGACTGTAGACTTAAATAAATTTTATTAAATTCGTGTATAAATGGTCCATGTTGTACCTACCTTGAGTAAAGTTTTAACGTTTATTTCAGGAAGCCATCCCGCTGCGTATTAAAGGTCTTTACATCATCAACCAGCCATTCATCTTCGACATGGTGTTCAAGATCTTCAAACCTTTCCTAAAAGAGAAGCTTCGTTCCCGTATAGTGTTTATGGGTAGTGATAAGAAGCTGTTACACGAGTACATCAGTCCTAAGTGCCTCCCGGAGCAGTACGGCGGCACGCTGTCCATCCCCAGTGTGACTGGAGGCCAGTGGTTGGAGCTGCTTCTCATGTGCGATAAGGAATTCAGTGGTAAGTTACTGTGTTTAAATCAGATTTTGTTCTATCTATTTTCTATTTTAAAAGCTGAATTACTTACGTCCAAGAATTATTGCCAGTACAGCAAATATATATGTTTAGAGTTCCAATCGTGCAAAATATTGTGAAAAGGTATTATTTAATAATATTTTAATAATTATTACGCAACATTTTGTCAACAACAATAATGTAACTACTGGCTTACAGTTTCGCCCGCGTAAAGCCGTAGCAGAGTAGTAGCCTATGTCCTTTCTTGGGTCTTAAACTTTTATCGTCCAGCGGTTTACTTGTGAAGGCGTGTGAATATTATAGTATGGATACTTGGATAGTATGGATTAATGATAAGATTTCCTTATAATTTTAATTTTTGTTTCAGCAATCAATTCATATGGATACAAAAAGAAGTGAAAAGCACTGAATGAAATAGACGATTTTATGCAATGTGATATGTATATTCAAACCGTGATAATATGTAATACTTTAATTTAGATTATGTTTACGTACAAATCATTTTAATAGAGCCTTAGCCATTGGCAATGTCATATTTTATGAATAGTTCTAGGCATTAATTAGTCGAATATTAATTGTAAAAAAATATTTATAGATGTCTAAAAAGGTTTTAAATAATTATTTTATGAGCATTTATGTTGGATATATATTATGCTCATTAGCATTTGTAATAATGTTTTGATATTTGGACCAATTATATTCCATATTTATTACTTAAACTTAATATATTTATATATATAATACCTTTTTAAGCTCAATCTTGTTGTCCATCGTGAAAGGTTGCATGCAGTTGATAATGTGAATAACATATATATATGTATAATGCGCATGCGGCACATTGGGGATCTATCTACAGATTGTTGATGTGTGTGTTAGGCTAGTGGAGAACTAGGGTCCAAGGATACATTTCAAGAAAGGCTGCTAATAGGCGACCTTTACCTGCCCCTTCTGGGATTACTGTCGCAATGCTATATACATTTCATAGATGAAAGCAGGCTGTGATTTTCTTAAAATATATATTATTTACTGTATATTCCGGTTATACTCACGGGTGTATTCGGGAATGCCCGACTAGTTTCGAACTCGAACGGAACCCTTATTCATGAGCTGGTTACGCGGCAGAGTCGCAAACCGAACTGCGTGCGCAACGCACCGCATACCGCTGCGATACACCCGTGAGTATAACCGGAATATACAATAAATAATATGGATAAAACTCACGAAAGTTATTATAGTAAAATATATAAAATTGTCCACGGGAGGCTTGAAGCCTAACAATGATAGGTACATAATTATTACATGATATTTATCTTATCAAGATTATTTTTTATGATCTCTTTAAATGAACGTTACTGTAATGGACAATAACTTTCCCTGATATCATGTATATTCTATGTATTAGAAGAATCTCTTGTAAAATATACTCTACACATTTTATTTGTCATGGATTTTAGTATGGTATGAAAATTAAAGTAGGTATATGATGGCAAAGACATAGTAGGTAAGTCCATGTCCTTTAAAGTATATTATAAGATTAAAATAAGAAACAATATAAGTATGAATTACTCAGTATAATATATAGGTACATATATATATATATATATTGGGAATTGGTTTGTCCATTAATATATTTTATAATACTATTAAGGTAGTCATGGTGGTTTATCGTAAAAAAATGTTCTTTGTAAACCTACGTATTTCTATAGATTCTTGTTTAAATATATAATTCTATCATGTATGCATATATTATAATCGCCTCTGAAATGTTACAAATAATTATTGTAATAAATAATAAAACAATATTTTTAAATTATTATATTGCCTTTTATTTTATAACACCAACCAGATTGTACTTTTATGTTTACATCACAAAAAAACTAAATACCTACCTACATTTTAAATTTCGAATCCAAAAACATGGAGTATGCATTCGCACTTTTAATTCCGACCGTACCATACGCCATACTACAGGGCTACATTAGTTTAAATAGTCTACGTATCTTACTATGGCTTAAAATAAAAATGCACTTAGATTACACCAAAACTAAATTACCTACGTCCTTATACTAATCAGTATCTGAAGGATTTGAGCGAATGAGTTCCATTTTGTACTTTCATTGAGCCTCCGTCTACGCCTTACCGTTGTTGTTTACGTTCTTGATGTAACCGTATGAGTTCGCCACTGAAAAATACATTTTAGAATATATATTAAACTATGACTAATCGACCTCGTATTGTTAACATTTCAGATTAGCGTAGGTAATGTTGCTTAGTCAGGGTGGAAATGCAGTTGAAATGATGTAAACAATTCATAGTCATGTAATGCTTGCATAGTACTGACTGGTTTAATAAACATTACCTACTTTGTTTAAAATAAAACACACATGTAATTGTTTATACTCACATTTAAACTCTTCCTCATAATGGTGCAGCATTTTCCACAGCACTTCGCCTGTTATCTCTGGTTCGGGCAGAAGGCCACCATGCCTTTGCCTCAGCGCCTTACGATCTACATGCTTCATCAGGGAATTCATGTCGCTGCCGTGGAAATGAATGCGCGAGCGCAGTTTTTCTCTCATGAATGGCTTGAATATTGCGAATAGCATGTTGAATATGTACGGTTGGTTTATTATGTGAACTGCCTTGACGCGAATGGGGACACATTCCTGGAAATAAAGAATCAATATTAAGTTCAAGCACGTATTATATAACTAGATGATGTCTGATGTATGAGAGTTACGTATGTTGAAATGAGGAAGTGAACTTTAATGATTATACCAAGAAAATCGCAAGCAACTACTAAATTAGGAGCATAGTTCTGGTAACAAGCATTGTGATCGTATTTGGTGGTGTACAATAGACTAGGTAATCAATGTTATTTCATTATGATTTAAAGTTAACGAATAAACTAGCTTTTTAAGATAAATTCAGGGTCCAGGCGTTACGTACCCACATGGTGTACCTAACTAGATTAAAAAAAAAACTAACCAACTAGATCTAAAATAGATTTAAAATACCAACTAGTATATCTGGTCTGAGTACCTAACTACTGTATATTCGTAGAATAAAGTCATCGAGTAAGTGTCCCCGTAGGAGAAACATGTAGATACGTATGGACATGTTCCGTTTGAGCTTCATTTAATCGCGAAACCAATAAACATTTTATATACAGGATAATTCACAACTGTCAGTATCAATTTGCAACGTGCACACATACAATTGACCTTTTATTTGAAAACGCGTAGACATTGATTAACCCTCTCGGCGCGTACACATGTACGGACAAGATGTGTTAACATGTTTGCAATATAGTGCCTGGATTATATGAATACCTAATGTATTTTATATGAATCCCGCGACTAAAATAATACATATTTTAGTCACGAGATTCATATAAAATATTCAGTAGCGTCAAGTGTCACAAAGACCGTGGCCTATGGGATTGGATGTATATGCAACGTTGTGGGTTCAAGTATACCAACTGTCAGTAACTCGCCATGCGACCTCTTTAATGTCTTATTAGCAACGAGCCTGCGACACAACTGTCTAATCATTAAACATTTACAAATAGCAACAGATAATTAGAACTAAAGAGTACCTAGTCTCTATTTAGGACGTACATCGTACCCAATTGGAACTGTACCTACCACATAACTAGCAAACACAAGCGTTAACGCTATATTAATGCACTCTTAAGTATATTTTGTTTCAAACATGGTGAGAAGTGATTATTTATCAATAAATTACAATGTTATCGGATGATATACAATATTTACAAATTATAAATTGCTAATTGTAAATTATCATAATCACTAATGATCCATTTTCACTGTCCTTAAACACGATTAAAACAAGATTAAGATATAAATATATTGTTACGAAAGGAGTCCGGAGATTATCTCTACCTGAACTGATTACTTGGCTTGTTTTTGTTATTATCTTATTGGCTGTGTGATTTAATAATTATGTAATAAACTACGGAACTATATGTACCTACATATAGCGTGTAATGACATATACATATAGTTAGCATGTCTTATTAAATAGTGGAGATCAGTAAGTCTTTTACCTGAATCCATTCAAGGACCATCTTCGCGTAGGATGGCGTGAACTGCATGATGTGTTTGAAAGAGAGACCTTTCATGTCGAATACACTGATGACGCCGCAGATCTGAGTCTGTGGCTCAGCCATGGCTCCCTCCAGCCCTATCTGAATACCGCGGAACACCTCCTTAAGAGGCACCTCCTGTGGATTCCATCTCTCTGAAAATATAAAAAAAGCATTTGGTTTTTACATGTTAGGTACCTACTGACTTGCACTCACGTCTTTGTTCGCGTGCCAATATAAAGTCATTTCTGAGACAAATTGTTTCCCATATCTATCGCAAGTTTGCAAGAGTTTAAAAAGGCAGGCAGAGTTAAAAATAGAACATTAAAGATTAAGACGTAATCTTACATAATTCTTATGTATATAAACAAATCTCCGAAGGTCAAACAAATATAACCGTACCGCTAGAGTCGAGCGCACAGCGACTGCGAGGAAATCATCGACAACACACTTTCTATTACCTAACCAACTGGGTTTGGTTATAAGCTACAAGTCATTCACCTCACAATGTTACCAAGTATACTAAGTATAACATTACACAATGTATACATGCATATTCCGCGCATGAGTCGCTCTCGTTTTTATCAAATATTTGTGGTGTAAAGGGTAGTCTGACCAGGCCAGAGGGGTCAAGTCAAACCAGATGCACTAAAATGTACCATCTGCCTTCTTGAATTATTTGGATATATCTAATCAAAACTCGTTACAGGTAAACTGGACTAATATTCTGACTTTCTGAACCGGTTTTGTATAAACGGGGCCAATGCAAAGGTAAACGCGCAATCCAAAGTTAGATGAATAAGAACAACAATCAACTCAAAGCCATTCTAACCGCATCTACACCCACCATCTCAGATAAGAAGTTCTACGAGTTGTCTAAAAACGACATAATCGTAACTCGCAGAACCTATTATATAAAAGTGCAATCACACGTTGCGAGACTTGTCCTAATTTCGTGTCAAACCAGTTTTGTTCAAGAGACATCAACATGTCATTATATAAAACTGTTAGGGTGTTGCCACTAACCACGCCCACCCAACTTTGATTCGATAGACGAGTAATTTCGCGACGACAGAAGACGCGAAAGACGAAAATTTTAGGCTAGAAAATAATCTGACATCAGCTGGGCTTTCGATGGTCTGTAAAGTATCGAAAGCGTTAGTGTGACTGCACCCTTAGCCCCCACACTGGATGCAGCTCGTATATCAGGCTGAGACTTTACGGAGTTTTTGTGAAATTAGTCATTATTGTTTTTGATTGTATGGCACGATTCTTGCGAGTCATATTACATCAACAATAATATAATTTGAAAACGTTTATATTTTGTTTTTGCAAAAACCTTTACACGTGTCGCTCGTTAGTCAGTAAAGTTCACTTTCGGTACATGCACGTTACATGAAGTAAGTACCTTTTTATTACAAACGACGTACGACCAGTTTTTTGAACTGCCAAAAAAATTATCCGCGTTAAAAAACATTTTTTAAGAAGTCATCAAAGTCACTTTACTAATACATACCTATAAACATAAACAGAATAATATATGTTAATATTAATTACAATGCAAGCTTTTAAAATCTAAATTGTAAATTCGACCCAATTGAACTCAGAATTGAGTGCGATTAACAGCCTACATAAATAATTTTAATTGATCTATCTAACAGCGCGTATAAAGAACTCAGTACATATTACTACTTGAATTAGGTGTACATAAATGGTTTAGTCTAACCTTGTGATAGTACCTATTGCGTGGTAATAAATATACCAATAAGATTAACTCCACGCACTATTTGTTGTGTATCAATTTCACGATTTACGCCCCAGATAATCTTAACGGGTATAAAAACCATCGCACGCTCACAGTACTGTGCCTTTTAAAATTATGGGCAGAAATCAGTAACTAAGTTCTTTGGACTATCTGTATGAAAGATACTTTACTACTGTAGAATTATTATTCAGAGATAAAATTGCCAGACTAAGCAATCTCAGTACGCCGCAACCTTATTACGGCTGGGTGAAGCTACATGTAATTTAAACTTCGTATATACGCATATATATATATATATATATATTTAATCATTTATTCATATGAATACAAGCAGATACAATAACACTAAACATCGCCAAACTGCAACATCGCCAATCACGATACCACAATGATATTCCAATCATATTGGTATCGTGATTACATTTTTACATTTCAATAAACTTTTACTATCAGGAGAAATTCTCAAACGTTTTCTCTGTTCAATGGCGGACGAGAGTTGTATGGTTGTATATATTCTTACTTTCTTACCAGTGGTGTTTACATAGACATACCTAATTCAGAATTCACAGTAATCTTAACTATTTTAGGGCCTTAATCTCTGGCTTCAATGTCTGTTACGCGAATATATTTTCTCTAGGATTTAATCTTTCAAAACCGTCAACGGCCTCGTTCTCCCACATTCCATATACAGATAGATATATTAGTAAGGCTTTGATCACAAACCTCCAGACTCCACGAGGATGATCCGACGTCCATGCTGGTCGCGCGGAGCCAAGATCGAAACTATTGAATGTTGGAACGGAGACCGAATAGTTGACGGTAACAGATCCTGGCAATAATCCGAGTACTGGAGCCTGAATTTGTAGTATGCTTCTATCTGTAATGAGAAAGAAAAAAAACATTGACAGATATTCCTTCATTAATTATGAACATAAACACGTAGATCTCGTAAAACAAACCTTTTTTAAAGCACTTTCGGGATAGAACTTGCACGGTCTGAGGAACTTCAGAAGAAAATCGTCTCTCTCAATTGGAATAAAAAGTGAAGTGTCCTCTGAAAAGAACAGAATAAGTATCACCTTTATTATACAAGTTCACAAATACTAGTACCAACTAAATTTTTCGTTGACCTACGTCCAATAAACTGCGTATAAACAACCAGTCAAACTTATATATATTCTACGTAATACCTACGTCTGTAGATAGTACAGCTACTACTAAAGTAATATAAAAATATTCAGATGTTAATGCGACCGACCTAAACCTTTATTTAAAATAAAAGCCAGGTTTTAATCTTCTAATTTGTGTTTCTCATGTTTAAGTGAATACCTAATGTAATTCTTATGAGAAATAAAGAATATGAACAGTAATTTTATTTTTAAGCTTTGTTGTAAATCTTCGGTCACCTTTAAGATGAAGAGCTAAAATAACTATCAAAATAAGATTAGATAGGTATATCATGACTACATAAAACTTCTTATAATGTTTATTATATTTTCTAAAAGTGTGAAATAGGTAACTTAATTTCTATGTGCTCACATTATTTTGCGATTTCGCATTCGCACGACTGTAGGCAAGCACTTAGTACTTAGCAATCTGAATGCTAAAAGCACGGTTACAACCAGTCTCCTAATCCATAACCTGCCAAGTTTCACAATTCACCTAATACCTCGCCGGGCTCTAGCGGTGGGTTTTTCCATCCTGAATACTAGACTCATGTCAGCATTTGACCGATTCATTCCATTAAAATCCTATGAAATCTCGCAAAGTCCGTTCTGCGCGAAATTTTTGTACACACTAGCATAGGTAGGTAAATTTTTTCATGCTCATCACTTTCTAGTGGTCACGAAATTTTAATAATGTTCTGTATTTCGGATGTACAAAGAAGTCAAGACAGTAACGGATATACTCTACTAGGTTGGCCGATTGTCACCGTTAGGGTCCAACAAGATTGTTTATTTCCCATACGAATTTATATTGTCTCAATAAAAATGATGAAATTAAACTTGGTAAGTACAATTCCAAAGAGAAATCTATTGAAGTGAACTACGTATGATGAAGCCAGTAAATAACAACACAAAAAATGAAGACCAAGGCTAAAGGAAACGGTTTGACAAGACGCGTCTTTAATTACGAAGATATCATTAGTGTCCATGGAAGCTAATGTACGGGCAATAATATTAATAACTAGTACTTAGCTGAAACAGTAGACACTTTAGAGATGTAGAGGTTATCACGCGAGCATGAAACTTAGACGCAATAAATAAAAAAATTGATGACGTTCTTTGTATTTAATATTGAAGATAAGTAATACCTACCAAGAGTATCCTTTACCATCTAATGGAATAATACGTATAAGTATTCAATAAACTCAAAGTGTATTTTATACCGGCAGCCCTTTTAATAAAACTTAAATCCATAAAGGTCAAGACATATTATTTTATAAAGCGCGAGAGAAACTCTGAACGTCGACATTGTTTTAGAATATAATCCAGAAATTACTAGACAATTCGGAAATTATACCAAATTATTTATCGTGCACCATAGATGAAGTTAGGAAATGTGTTATGTCAAATAGATGGCCATTAACATTTTGCTTTGTGCTCTTGCAACATTAGTCTTTCAATCGAGGAAATAATGGTATTTTTTCCGCACGGCCGCCCCTAGTAACAGTCTCTGAAGAGTATTAAATAAATGTTAAGGTTTGCATGACATTCAAAATATAGCATTGAATTGAAAAAGATAACGACCAAATTCAACAACATTGGGTGTAGGCATGTAAAAAAACTATTCGTAATTACATAATTTTATATGACTGATGACATTACTGCCACTTTGGTCTAGTAGTTGCTAAGTGCGACTGCTGAGCACGAGGTCTTGGTTCGAATTCCGGGTCGGGAAAGTGTTACTGGGTTTTTCCATTAGGTAATTCTCAGTAGCAGCACGGGTTTGTGCCCGGTTGATGGCAATACACTCGCTCGCTATTACATTTAGTTTTTAATGTGTTAAATACTAACTACATAACATGTAGATAATGTTGTGAGTTGTCAGGTCTAGATGATAACATTACTGCCAAAAATGAACTCACTACCAAATTAAATAATTCATACTCAATTTAGTTACCAAAAAAGTGCCCCCACGTGACAATGCCTAAATTGTCTGTAATGGACGCAAAGGCCAAAGATAATGATGTACTCAGTTTCTGTAGCCAATATTCTACATATAGTTATTAATCAGTAATAAACAAATCGTAAACAATAAACAGAGAGTATAAAATGAAAAGGCAAGATTATCTTACTATCGTCATTTCTAGCATAAGCGGCTCTCCACAGGAAAGTCTCATAAAACCTACGGAAGTATATACATATATCTACGTATTTATATAGAAAGAGACCAAGTTTTAAACCTACATGTTTATCACTCGCAGCCTCTGAAGTCGTTCTCGTTTTGTTTTTATAATCACCTTTGTACGAGATTGTGAAAGGGAAAGCAATAAAATCTCATTTTACAAACTTTCCATTTATTCACGCGATGCACTTCAAATGATTACATCTCTCGGCACAACTAAAACTCTCACAAGTTCGGATCAAATCATTGCATTGACATAGGAGCATATGCAGCCATATTTTCATTATCGGAGATCACTTCGAAAACTCATTAATATATTTTTAATTAATCAATCAGAAAGTTTACTGCATCTAAATAACACTAATCTATCGATTTGTGTTCATGTGGATAGATGTGGTATACTGATGTATAAGCTGTTAGTCTAAAGTTTCATCAAAACCGTCCAGTAGCTTTTGCGTGAAGGAGTAACTGAAATCCATCCTCACGTACATTCGCGTTAATAATATTATTAGTAGCATGGGTTTGAATGTTAAAGTCATGACAGACAGGGGAGTCTACTGACCCTCCTGACTCCGACTAGTGCTTGTTATAATTGTAATTAAGATTTATATTTGCCAAGCAACATGCAAACGTGAATCTATATTAATCAGCTGATAATGACAATTTGATAACCCTAAGATTATATTGTTGACAGTCTTTTTATTTACCTACCGAATTTATGTAATTAATTAATTCGATGTAAATGAAAAAAACATACATATTACGAAGTTTAAAAATGTTCCTAGCATTTTCATCTCTACTCTGAATGAACTATTTATAAATTGATATAGCAGATCCATATTCTCCAGTCGATAAAACTTGGAACGCTATGTTTTATAATCAGTGTTATTGAGTTTAACATACATGGTACTGATAAACTATTTAAATATAATTATGTCACTGTCAGTATCATAGATAACAATATAATAACACGGAAGTTATTATTATTAAATGAAATAAAATTCAAGGAAACATTATTAAACATCAAAATTATTAGTGCAACAGAAAAATATAAATTAAACTCAAGAAATAAAAAGTAATTACTTTCTAAACTTACTTTTTAAAAGTTCCCGTAGCTCTACCAAAGCGTTCTCCACAACTTCCGGAGTTTCTCTCAATTCTTTTTTAGCTTTTTCCATACAAGAGGCGTCGTCCATCGGATTAAGCTCCAACAGTATTTTACTATCTCCCCATGTCACGAACGGAATCCCATCTGAACCGAATTGTACTTCCATTGTTTTTATGTTCGTTATTCAAAAGTTAAACTTGAAATAGTTTTTGTTCTGTTCACAAACTGCGCATCGATCTTATTTCAGCAGATAATCCACGTATGTCTTAAAATGTGCGTGTCAGCAGTGTCGCCGCTCCAACACCATTCACTTGCATTTTCACTCGACACAGTTCTTACAATGTTGCTTTAGGCGCAAAGATTAAAATAATTATCACAGAATATGACGCTGTTATCTTTAAATTAATCGACTTTGTATTTCCAAGTGCTCGCGTCTAAGTTTCTAAAGCGTTTGAGTCAGTTAAAATAAGATACATATAATATATAGAGCTAAGTACGATCGCGCGCCGACCGTCGCGATGAAGTGCTTAATGGAGAGACCATTGTGAGTCCATCTTAACGGTATCCCACCACCGCTGGCGAGCGCATTGCCGCTGCGCCCGCGCCGTTCACTTGTGCTCTAAACAAACGCCTTTTTTGTATGCATTACCGTATCTACATAAAAAATGCCTTGTTGTAGGGTTATAAAGGATTTTTCCTCCTTAGTCTTATTTGTACACATTGGAAACTTTTTCTCAATTGATATTTATATATGTTAATTAATTACAATAAAAGATTGTACACAAAAAGTCGTAATTATACATAAAAGGTGTTTAAATATTATCCAGCTTTACACTACCACACAGAAGCCGTTTATCGCAGATACTAATCGGATTTTATTTAACGAGAATCTGCTCAACGCGAACAAAAATAAAACTGTCAGACCATTTAATTAGGTAATTAAGGAAGTGCAGAAACATATCATAGAATAATTTAATGTACATCAAACGAAATATGCATTGTCTTGCATTAAATTAAATATAAACTAGGTACCTATATCCAAATTTTCTCAATATTTTGCATTGTTAGTTGTCTTTTTTTGACGTTAACCTTGAAACGAAGTATCATTAAAATATTAATTAGGTACCTTTGTATGCGTCATATTTCTGCGACTTAATAAAAGTACCTACAGGGTGCTCTGTAATTAATACCCATGTTTTATTATTAACTAGCTGCGCCTCGCGGTGTAACCCGCTACATTTTATCGGGATTCAAAGTAGCCTATGTGTTAATCCAGAGTGTCTTTTCATTAAAATCCATTCAGTAGTCTTTACGTGAAAGAGTGACAAACATCCATCCATACTCACAAACTTTCGCGTTTATAATATTAGTAGGGATTTACGTCTGTGGTGTGGTAATACATATTATATGCATACAATATAAACAGTTATTTTACTGAAAAACCTCCATAATTTTTCCTTTTGATTTTACGGAATGGTAGAGCCGTAACAGCCGAACAGAACTGAGTTTATATAATATACTTTGAGCTAACTCTCGCAGCTGACTCTACTAACTTCAGTACCTAACAAAAAACGCAGTTAAGTAACTACAATAAATAAAAAAATCTCTTCTAAAATAGTTTAAATTAAAACATTATCCGTAAATAATTCTCATGCGTAAAACAAGTTTATATCTATAACGTCTGAAATTTTAATCAATATTAGAACAAGGCTATCAAACCTTAGCCTTTTGGCGCCTGGACAAACTATTTCAGTAGCTCCATGTTTGCTCCTTTATACGATTTTACTTTTCACAATAGTAGTAGGCGCCGCATACGTTAGTCATGAGTTAACTTATAACTATTAATATTCGATCCCCGTTTACAAAGTTAGTGGCAAGTAGGTACTAACGGTACTGAGTTAAAATTGGCAGGATCAGCACACACGCATACATTTAACCCGTTTAAAACAATGCCCGGTGAATAACTTGAAACACGTAACTTATGTATGTAATCGTAAAAATCGTATTGAGCAATAATTTTGTATTTCTAGAAGGTTTACGTTTTCAATGAACATTACTATTTTTTAAATGAGGTCAATATAACTCTGTTACAAAACATTACATTGTACCTATCTAACGGAACTGTTATCATTATTATATTTTCTTTAGCTCTTTATTTACGGAGCTTGTTACTTAATTATGTTCTTCGAATGTCTAGAACTATCTTATAAATCAAATGCAACACAAACGCATAGACTGCCTCTTTGGTCAAGTGGTTGCTAAGCGCGACTGCTGAGCACGAGGTCCTGGGTTCGATTTCTGGGTCGGGCAAAGTGTTAATGGGTTTTTCCATAAGGTAATTCGCAGTAGCAGCACGGTGTCTGGATTTGTGCCCGGTTGATGGTAATAGGCTCGCCCCCTATTACATTAGGACCGTAAATAGTTACTGGCGAAATGTGGGTGTATTATATGTGCACCTCTGCCTACCCATTCTGAGAATACGGGCGTGATGTTATATATATTATAATTACAAACGCATGGACATAATAGCGATCTACACTTTCGTGATGATTAAATTTAATTAACGCCTTTCAATTTGTTAGGAGCATATTCCACTTCAATCGGCTCTCAACTCTCACTTTATTATAGTTTGAGCGGGACGTGAGATTATATAGCACGAGTTAAGTATCAAAACGGCGCACTATTGCATTAGATAAACTCAGCGGAAACTCATTTCCGTGATATATATCTCTTGGCCATGTAAAAGTGAATTGTGTATAGCCAGGCACCTACTAACGTTCACTAGAATTCTTTTCGTTGTTGCGCCTGATACAATATACCTATGTACTTCCAAAAAATAATGGCGTCTATTACGACAGATGTACCCCAATCCTCTCCAGTTGTTTCTTATCAACGTATTACCCGTCTTTTACAAATATGGAAAGAAACGTCGACTACTAATGATTGGTTTCTTCTTTTTTAGTCAACGGTTATCAGATATAGTCTAGCGAAATTCGAGCGCCGCGCCGCTTACTTGTTGAGTGCAGGATATTCCATTAACAGTATTTTCCATCCAATCAGATACTAAAAATTCCTCCTCATCGCTGTCGACTGGTAGGGTACCCAAATGGCTGGCGGCATTGCCACGTTGAATGGCAATGCTAATTCTTTGGCCGAAAAACAGGTCAGCCTTTTGGTCACGTGAAGCGTCAACCAACCGTTTCGAGAGGTCACTAAAAAGAAGAATCAGATACTAATTACAAATAGTGTAAAGCGTAAAAATCTCTGTGTGTTATTATTACTAACCAAAGTTTAAACGTAGTTCACAAGTTTGTAACTTCTTCTTATCTTAAGGTTGATGATCAGCCTGGTGTCAGAGTTTAAACGATGGGCATGATGATGAGATGGCTTTACACACCGTTGAAAACTCTCTCAGGTGTGCCGGTATCCTCACGATGTTTTCCTTCAACGTTTTTTAGCAACTGATAATTAATTTACAGTACCTACGCACATGAATTTGAAAATGCATTGGTGCGTGCCATGATTTGAACTTGCGACCTTTGACTTGGCAGTCATACAACTCGGCTATCAGTGCTAAATAGTTTGTAACATCGGAATCAAATCATGGTAATTGTAATACGTTTTTTACTGTTTACACACACTATTTATTTTAGTATGAGGTGTTTACGGGATTAGGAAAACAAGGATAGGTTGTCCATATAAAAAAACTATTGATTTAAAGAATTTTATTTATATTAATATCTACCTATTTTAAAACGAACGCTAATTTCATGCGTTCCGTATCAAACATGTATATATTGAGCAAATCAGGTATTTTCATCACACAATAAAGTATATAAACCTATAAAAATACAAAAATATTTATTGGAATGCGACTACTAAAAGCACATTGGCATCACAAGAGAAACTGTCGTTGTTCCTGACATACACACACATTTCTCAGAGATTAGAATTTTACACAATAACAACTTTAAATTAACTAGTAACTCACTGAATGCTCAAAATATTCAGTATTAATATGATATATAGGTAAAAACAGTGTGTTGGTGCAAGCAATTATATTATAAGTAAAAATGATCATTTGTGTGCTACGAAAGTGACACAGTATAATTGAACTAATTAGCTCTTTTAAACTCTGCTTGAAGATCTAAGGTAGGTAACACTCAACCTCTATTTACTTATAATATAATTGGCTGCAAGTCTATGTGCACCTTTATAACCAGAAAGGATAGGAAATCATTGAAATATGCGAGAAGAAGCACCTCATGCAAACATTCATTTGTTTTAGCCACGACGAATGCAATTCGCAATTAGATGGATTTTAAATGCGAAGAAATGCCTCTCAGTTCCCTACGAAAATGTATTTTATTGGAATAAATTGCATATCCCTTAAAATAGTATTTATAAAATTCATATTAATTATTGAAAATAGTGTATTGTGTTATAAAATGGTCTACCAATTTCTTAATGATATAAAACATACAGCGTAACGCACGTGACATTACATCTACATTTGGTGATTTCATGGTTCTGAACTGGCATCGTACGTCAACACTGTCACAGCCCTAGTCACCGACATGCGAGTTGTGCACCATCAACGGGAACATATTCCTTGCTTAATCTAAATAAATAAAAACTTTGTATACTCCACAAAGCGTTCGTACCTACATGTCATGAAATTCGCTCGCATCCCCACAAAAGTAAACATTCAATGTACCACAAACAAACTATTAATTACTCTAAAGATAACATGAATCAACCAGTCGTTGTCTATGTACACATAAAACTTACATATAACCTGCATAGATGAACATATTATACTATCGATTAATTTCTTAACCGTAGCTATCTAGCCAGTTTCGTTCAGCTTACATATAACACAATTATAATAATATAGCCATAATTATACAACTTGTCAATATTTATCACATAACTTTTGTCAACATTCATTCACGCTCTTCATATTAAAAAGAACAAATATTAAGCTACCAACTAAATCGTCTTTGAATGTATGCAAACTTTATTCTAAATTTGGTAATATCTATACTTATATAACAAAGAACCCTGATTATAGAAGAGCTCGGGTGTTATACTACTGGTGCTCGGGCACATGGCATTATCTAACAATTATCTAATCACCACTCAAAGGCCAGAAGTTAAGAACAGCACGTTTTTCGAACACATAGGTACTCTTCTTGTTTAAGTCTTAAATAACATCTAAATCTAAATTAACATTGAGAATAGTTTAAACAAGTGTGATTCGCCAAACGTGATTAATATCATTTACATCATAAGTTTAATTTTCCATATAGAGAGTACACATTGCAAAGAGATTTAAAATTTTACATTGTGTTAATAGATCCTGCTGTTAAACGTACCGGTATTTTTTTGTTTTGAAAATTGAATTGAAAATCTTAAAAAAACTGAGGTTAAATATCTTGTACTAAATAATTGCTTTAAAATCCTGCTTGCTGTCTTCGCCAGCGTACATAATCACGAGAGGCAGTCACCAGTTTATGTGGCTACTTATAAAAGCTACGTGTCTACGCTTTCTTAGCGAAACCGTACGTGTTCCAGTTGTTGATGTAGGGTAACACGTCGTTGATGACAGGATACCAGTCGGCGCCGGAGTAGTCGATGGCGGGGAGCTCGCCGCCGTAGTCAGCGGGCAGGTGCGACGGCGCCATGTGTTTGTGCAGCGACGACATTTTGGAGCCGTGGAAGAAAATCTGGAAACAAACAGCCAACAATCAGTACACGCTGTATACACAGTCTCTACGTTTCCAACTCTCAACAGTAGATGGCATTAGTGTTAGTACCTTTATATTAAAGGAATGGGAATGTCAGTTACGTTATGGTCAGCTCAACTCAGCTTTACGTAAATCCAGTTGAGTGAATTATCGCGCAAGCTCTATCGCAAGCCGCAAACAATAAAAATGTAAATTACGTTTTTAATAGCAACGATGATGGCTGTTACAATTGCTCATGATTGATCGTTAAATTACCAGCATATACTTAGTGTTGAATAACAAAATTAGGCTCTTTATGTGCCAATTTGCCAATCTTTTAGTTCACAATGTCTCAGTCGGAGCAATGATTTAAATACAAAATTAGAACAAGTGTACAAATTGGAATTATTTGCTTTCTTGAAGCATCATTTGTACGCAGATTCATGTGGAGAGGTAATATACTGAAAACTTTTAAATATCGCCGATCCAATCAGTGATCTAATCGAGATCAAAACTTACTCTGTTCTTGAGTTTCTCCCTGATGAAGGGCTTGAACATATTCCAGACAACGTTGAAGATCATGGGCTGCTTCACGAAGTGTACCTCCTTCAGTCTAAGTGGCATCGCGTCCTGGATGAAGGTCAGCAGACGCTTGGAGAACGCGGGAGTCAGGCCCATTGTCTGTGGACAAGGAGGCACGGGGAAAATTAAATATTTGGTCGATTATAAAATACAAATTAAAACAAAACAGCCTCTTGGAGTAATTTCCGAAGGAATATTGAGTTGTGTGCACTCAATATATATTACAAGTCCCATGCATACAAGGAAACCAGCATATTGTAATTGTAATGACCAGGCTCAAGTCCAGACTCAGATCTGTAATAGGATTTTCTACTTTAGTATTGTGCTATTTTAAAGAAACCAAAATTCTCATTTTCTTGACTTTCTGCGAAACGGCCCGAGCATAAACCCTACAATATCGGTGTACCGCAGTCCAACCACAAGCAACTCTCGAATATTCGCAATAGTCTAATTAATAGTTACATCTTAAATCGATCCACATAGTAATACATTTTGCTTAACTAGCCGCACGAAACGACTCTACATAATACATTTCTTTAATTCTTTATCACTGTCAATATGATAACACGTTACTTGTTATACAAAGGACAGCATTATGACTAATTTTAATCGGCTCGATTAGACGTCATTTGTCAAATATGTTGGGTGAGTGACCGAATATAATATGTGATAACCTACGCCCTACGACTTGGCAGGCTCCGAGCTATCGGTTCCGGGTTTGACTTCGGTCAGTGATCCGCGCATGCACCAACTCTCCAACCCACTTAATATGTAGGTATCGTTCCTACGCTTCACACGATTCAATCAATCCATCAAAAGTTTTTAAAGAACTAAACAATCGTACGCAGTGTGGTTTCCGGCCTAGAATAGACCAACCCCTTTCCTGCCGTGGGTGTTAACAACGACAAAGGGATATTTCAGGGGATGGGCAGCAGCGTTCCCCTGTGTAGGGGTATCGTTCACCATACTGCGATTGCAAAACCGCCTGTCCAGCCTCTCCGCCCTAATATTTCAGCGTGGCGAAAACGAGAGAGCGGGTCTTGTGGTGTACCCTGGGGGAGGCTTACGTCCAGCGGTGAACTGCAATGGGCCTATTTGCAGAAACTAGCTATGGATTGATAGACCAACTGCCTAAATCATTATAAATTTTGCATCTAGATAGTACAATGGGCATAAGCTCTATCATTGCTGGCTGGCCCATCTCTACCCCTTCTCGTTACTAGTATCTATGTGACAACTACTGTCATGAAGATCTCTGAATATATCAATATAACATATATATTATACTAGCTGTTGCCCGCGACTTCGTCCGCGTGAATTTTGTGGTATGAAAAATAGATGTTGGCCAATTCTCAGACCTACTCAATACGCTCACAAAATTTCATGAGAATCGGTCAAGCCGTTTCGGAGGAGTATGGGAACGAAAACTGTGACACGAAAATTTTATATATATAGAAGATTATATCATAAGTATTAGGTACAAGGACATTAACAATATGTTGATAGATAACAAGGGGTTCTAGCAGCATCAACTAGATGTTTATTGGTAACTTGATGCCTCATTGACACTTGCGTCTTGTATGAGACGTTAAGCGGCTGATATATTGCCGTTTTAATTTCTATTAATAAGCAGATAAATAATATGGTGCTGCTCAGTCTTCAGATATCAGTATCTAACGAGCTAATTAGCATCAAGGGCACTTTGATATCAAAGACCTACTTAACCTATATCGTTCAAGCGTGTTTAGCGAGTTGCATGAAATTGCACATGTTTTAAATCTATATAAGTTTGTTTTTTACGTGTTTTACATATCAACCGCTCCAATAATACCTATATAAACGTAAACGACCATTCTAAGCCTCATTGAAAATAAGTCCCTTAAACAAATCTTTATTGAAGCCTGTTAAATCTGTTGTCATGTCTATTCTTAGGTAGCTATGCATATTTGAATCAATGATTTAAGTTTGCACAGCTTTATAAATAAGGGGACTCATTTATTAAATTCTACGACATTCTTACGTTATCGGAGAGTTGAAAGTCTAAGAGTAATTGATTGATCACCTATAAAATATGTATATTAGATGTTATCTAGACATTAATTATAATACACGGAAGCGTTATATCTCTTTACAAGTGTTATCTGTTGGAGATTTAAGCACAAGGATCTAAATGTAATCTCCAAATTCCCGTCTAATTCGACACCAATAAAACTATGAATGTACTTATTGGAACTTAGATATTATCAAACGTATAATCGCAGCTTAACCCATATTAAATGATAGTTTATGATACTTAGCTACATGAAAATAAAATACAATGAACACCTATAAACAGCCATTTGGGTATATTTCCTAAGCCCGAACAGTTACTGTCAATTTCCTTACAGAAAACTCTTTATTGTCAACCCAGGATTTAAACTTTCCAATACGATAATATCTCAAACGTATGTAGGTATACATTTCTTTCTTCACTCGTCTGCGCAATCAAAGACGAGTTACGCAACGTAGTTACATAAACGTAGAAGTTTGCAACCCTACTGGACAGACTCAGTATATCACAAGTCGCGACCCAGTTGTGGCTCCACGAAGGTCGAGGACTCGAGGTACAGATCAGGTGGATCTGCACACAAGTGGAGCACAAACTACGAATAACTATTTGCCCAACGTTCATGTTTACCATCGTCCTTAACGAAAAGGAAATCCTATTTCCTTTCATATCAGCACAAGGACGGATGTTTGGTTAAAATATTGATCTTCTGTTAACCTAAATATGTTTTAATACGGGTCCTTTAAAGCACAACGCAGTACTAGAGGCATTAATTGTAATCACTGGCTGGTTACTCTTGCCCAATTTCCGCTCCGATTTTCGTAACACTCGCCATTTAGAACTGTAATTCTGCGGTTAGTTAATAGCAGTTCAAGTTGGATACTCGGTGGTTTGCCTCTTATAAATTGTCCTACTATATAGGGTTGCCATGAATGTGACAATCTAGATGCATTTTTATTCATCCATCTGCGGAATGATCAAACAGCCTCGGACGTGATGACCCTTGAGAGAAAACCCTGAACATCGTTTTCCCTGTGAGATGTTTATTAATCAGCGATGACGAATTCAGTGCGATTCCGATATAATTCCACATTACGGTCAACATTCGTTTCCTTCGTTTGATTATATTAATGAAGCACGCTATTGTTTAGAAAAGTGTCGGCTGCAAGTGCACGTGACACTCAGCTAAACATTATTTTACGCTTAATAAAACACGGAATCAGGAATCAATAGCATTTCAGTTTCAATATGTATAAACAGGTCACTGTAAGCTACGGAGTACATTGTAAATTAATTAACGATGATGTACTCCGAACTAATGCACTCATTACAAACAATGAAATTTCGCCATATCTGACCTAAACAATCAATTACATTCAGATAAAGAACGCGGTAGTAGCGATTCACACGCTTTTAATGATATCAATATGTTCTCACAATCAGGACGCGCGCTGCGTGATCGGCAGACGAAATGTATTCATTTTGCAGATCCTAATATAAAGCATGCGACGTGACACCTAACTGCTATGACCTTTTTGTCCAAGCGTGATGTGACTGATAATAATTGTGTGTATTGGAAAACAAACTTCCTTGCTTTGAGGAATTTTAGCTCTAGTACCGGAAGAAGAACCGCTTATTTGTCATGTTCAACACCGACCTTCTAATTTAAATACATCATTAGGAATGTGAAGAAATTTCATGCTTGAATCGCTCTTTATATTATATCGCTATTTATAAACCTTGGTATAATTTACATTTTGTTAAGGGAAAAAATACTATTTTATAATAAGTCCGTTTTATAGAAACAGTTTGGCGAAGTTTAGTTGACTGAAAACATTTTTTTTTTTGTAGGCACAATGAACTATTCCATCTAAATACGACCGAGCATCAGTTACTATCAAGACACGTGAAGTGATTAAAAATTTGAATACAAACAAGAAATAATATTTTATCGTAAGAAATAAATTCCAAAGGATTATTCCTTTCATACGTATATTAAATATTAATCTACTTACGTTACTTCGATAAGATAAAACTCTCTGATATACTAGATCCTGTTCAATGTTTACAATTAGAACTACAATCTAAAGTAATATAGATATCTGACACACGTTTTGTTTATGTACAAATATCAATCATTTTCCTTATATCCATAAAGCTTCTAGCAACAAAATTATTAAAGAAGCATAATACGAGAGTACCTATGTCAGTCCGTATATATTTGAACCCTAGGGAAGGCAATAGATTATTTTTAATTCCTTGAAAATCGCGATAAAATTTTCCACGCGGCAGAAGTTACCACTAGTATTGCGCTAAGACGTAGCAAAACTTAGAATTAAATATAGATACACAAATATTATAAGATTAAGGATTGCACAACATGTGAAACATAGTCGTAGTAATATTGGAACTAGACAGCTTGTAGTTTATGAATTTGTCTATTTGATATTCAGTATATCTCAGATTTATGTTGTATGCATAGTTAATGACTGCTGTGTTGTTGAAAATCGCACCTATGCAACATCACACGGCGCACCAAGACTTCATATAATTCCTTGCTTTCAAGATGATGTTGACGAAACCGCACAATATATACAAGTCCAAGGCTGTTTTATTAATTTAAATAAACAAATAAACACCTTATGTAGCCAGTATTAATGCATATATTATTATTTTGTAACTACGCGTTTAAACAAAGATAAGCAAAACAATGTAAAGAGCGACGGCACGCCAAGAACATACTTTATAACATTTCTTTGTTTGTATCAGTCAGTAACATGCACAATGTGTACTTCGAGCTAGGTGCCTACACTTTGTTTTAGGGACTTCATGATTCATCAGGCCCTTCGCGTTTTGGCTTCGAGATTTTCGTTGTTCAATACGTAATTATATATCGCCACTCAAATGTGTTAGGTACTCTAATTTGATGTGTTTACCTTATCAAAAGTGACAAGAGACAAACATCTTAATTAAGTAACATTATAAGACCCCAATGTCTGTTGGTCCTTATTAGCGCATTAAAAGTTATCGGCCTCGTGGTTCAATAACAATAGAAATAAAAATTGTCTGTCATATAATAACCTAAACAACATTTTTATGAGTCTTACAACATTACCGTGTGACAAGGCATTTACTGTCACTTCGTTACGATATATTCAAAACAGCAAGCGCCGTGCGCTGCGCACGCGCAGTGAAAGTGATCCGTCCACATACAACACTGATATTGAGCATTGGTGTTATCTTTTTGCCCTAGTGTACATACTTTTAGGTTGTTGCTATAAATATGCAATGACGTTATGAATTTGACAATCAGTAGATCTGGATTTGTGCCAAAACAATTCTAAAATGCATTCAAAGAATGTTCACACTTTAATAAATTGACTCGTTATTGTTTCACCTGGTATGTACTTTCACAAATAATTCAAGTCTACATTTTCCACTTCAATAATAAAGAACAATACTGCTCATTATGTATGCCATAAAGAATTACAACAATGACCTAGAAGTATGTGTATCAGTTATTTCCTGAAAAACAAGGGAGTGGGCCGTGCCAAAACACTTGTGCAAAACGCAATGAACTTTAAAACAATAGTGTCACGAGTCAACAACGGTCAAATGTGTGTTTCGTACGTACAAAACTAGTTTCAGCAAATACATAGATTATGACGACACGATAATTTAGTTGGCATAAATAACGACAAGATTTCGTCACTCACTCGACTAGGCTGCTTGACGTAAACGAAAGATGGACGATATAAGATCCGTTGCACTTTAAATGGTTAAAACGCAATAGTCTCAATTAAAATTTCAACCGCGGAGTTACAAGTATAACAGACAATTAAAATTCAACAAATATTTACGCACAAAGTAATTTAGTTGACACTAGTTTTTTTCCACGCAATTTGTGGGTTGCTACTACTTATGTATGCCAAAAATATCAGTAGTATTGCGTGTTACACAATTAACTACATTTTACTTCATAATAGAGCGCTGGTACGTTTAATAAAAACAAATGCTATTAAATAATGAGTGGACATTATACCCAGCCAGTCAGTTTACCAACTATAGTGTTTTTGTTTTAAATTACCTGTAAGGTTTTGACCGTAAAAGAGAGGTCTAAGGAAATAAATAGGTTCCGTACTAACCTGTGTCCAGCCCATGTCATGGAAGTCCATGAGGACCACGGTGCCTCGCACTTGAGACTCAGGCTCCAACATAGCAGCTTCGTGGATCAAGTAGAACAGTCTGAACAATTGGTCAGCGTTTACTTTCTTCGGATCCCATGAACCTAAAACAATTAAATAGTATTTACGCGTCATTACATTAAACATTGCTCTATCAAAAAACTATATCTCATGGACTCAAAGGTGTTTTATAGGACGCTAAAATAATAGCTCTTTTTACAATCAAATCATGTCTTTAAAACAATATTGTGGTACCTATGTAGATTAATTTCGGTAAAAGGAGAAATAGTGATTAAAGAAGTAGCCGCTTATTGTAAAACAAGAAGTGCTTGCAGTTAGGTAATTATTTTATGACTGTCTCTCAAACATAACGTATAAGTACACATTATGTCAAGTGAGGAGAGAATGGGTTTTTGTAGAGTTTTGTATGCGGCACACCAGCAAACTGTCACTGATTATGCATATTGCGTATACGCATTGAATACGGTATTGCGTAGAGTTAGCCTCAGAGTAATCTCTGTGTTCACATACTCCGTGCTCTTCAGCCTCTATGACCACTTATATAATGTAAGTATTGTAAATAGCCATTCAATTGTATACAATAGCATAATTGAATAAGCTGCATTAACTCTCAAGTCAATTGAAAAATGAAATTGCCATAAATCATTGTGACTTGATCGCATACAGAAATGCCTGCATATTTGAAGGAAACAATGTGTACTTTCTTCCTACATGCTGCTAGCGGAGAACGTAAACATAACTAGAAGGAAACCTTAATTTAATTTTCTGAAATAACATTACGCTTTTACTCTTGCGGTGCAACAGTTACAAGCTGTATATTATTGTAGACCTCAAAAAACAAACAAGGTAAACACATTGATATTTTGTATGCGATGATACATGATCATATTGATCATAAACCTCTGAAATAGAAAGTTTACACTGTACTCAGTGCACGTTACAAGCATATGTTGTCGCACTATAGTACAGTCAAGCGATTAATCATGACGATTTATCATCATTGTTGTTATTGAGAGGCCTACGAGACAAATTCACAACTCTTTGTAATATATGTAGATCGGATAATGATGGATCATTGTACTTATTCACCACTGACAAATACCACGTCGCATTCGTGTTTGGAATATGTTATCTTGTTTTTAAACAAATGCAAAACCATTTATAAATAGGCAATTACGATTTGGCTAACAATTTAAGATTGAATACCTACATATTTATTAAATGATAATGTATGACTTGTGTATTATGGTTTTATAAATAGCCCTGTAAGTACTCATGTAGGCTGGCGATATGCATCGTGACCCCGAGGGGTCTAAACACAAGCGTTACTCAATAAGCTCAAAGGTCGCGATAACACATGAATGGTAGACGATTCTCAGCCCTTCGCTTGTTATTATAATTGGAAATGTACAAGGTTTGTACTTAATGTAGTTCAATTGAATGTTTCTTTTAAGTACGAAAATGCCGTAACTCCTAAATTAAAAGGTCGTAAAAGTCAGCACTCACCTCCGACGCTGACGATAAGGACTCTTCTGCCCTTGTGGTCACGGCCCTTCAGAACATTCACGACCTTGTGATCAAGGAACGCCACTTTCTCCTGCTCCGGCAACAGACCGTCGAGAAGAGATGCATTGTCACGTTTGAACTCAGCTATACGACGCATCTGCAAATTAAATTGCGTTCGTAAATTATGGAATAATTGTCAAAGCGGAGGTCGGAGTACAAAAGCATTTAGTCATACTCGTATGAAGTCAATGTGTTTAGGTCACGTGGTTCAATGTGTCACCATTAACAATCGATAAATGTTTATTAGTTAATTCGAGGTTACTGCATTAGTGTTTAGATTTAAGGATGCAATATTTTAAATTTAATACATTTTTTCTATGTGTCCTTAGCAAATAAACCATTACATCAATAAAGTCGGACAAAAAGAGGACCTTAGTGACTCTACCGAATGAAATAAAAGGCAAAAATTAAATAGGGTTTTGATTATAATCACCAAGCTAGAAACAACTTTACATTTGAACATATACTTGGATCTGAGATGATGATTGACTATTTTCTACATGTAGACAAGGCTGTAAAGCGACAAAGCGAAAGTGACATTAACTATCTGCTGAGAAATCAAGTTCGCACTGCAAGCTCTCCAGCCTCCACGTTTAATACTTATTTAATTTATGCATAAGTTATCAATGTACACGCCAGTGCTTTCCGGCTAGAAACTTTGCTTTAAAGAGAAAATATTTAATGACATGATTAGAGCTTAGGTAGACGTGTTGGTATAATTTGCGAGTCCACATCGACCTGCCTGCTTCGAACTCATTTCGACGAAACCTGTCTCGTGTATTTAATACTAGTCATTTAACGTACTTAGCAGACCTAAAACAATTTTGTTGGCCACCAAAATGCTTTTTAATAGATACACAAAATTATGAAACAATCTTATTTGCAATTTGCACACCTAACACAGAAGTTTTTATATACATAGGATCTCTTTTGCTTTTTTCATAACTTTAAGGCTTTTTCTTTCTTCTATATTTAAACCAACAGCTAAGATTAAATATGTACATAAAATGTAAAGATATCTGATGCACAATGATGTAGAATATGCAGATAAAAACAAAAATATTGACAATTTAACTTGATTCTTGTAATCTCAACTTGTTATCATAATAATCGAGTAGTTTACATTATCTGTGCACACACAATGGGACTCATTTCCTTGTTAGTTTCGATAATATAGTATATAACCAACAATATAATGATGAAAACGTTCGGTAAGTATTTTATTGTCGAGAGAATTGCAGAAGGTTACTTACAGGTGAAACATTTGTCTATTTACTGAAGCGGGTTATGTTGACCACGTAACGAGTTGATGAATGAGACAGCTTACACTTGCCGCCCATACAAAGTACGTTCAATTGTCAATTAATATACTTATACACATTGGCATGGTCCTCTACTGTCCATACATATTTCTGACGAAGAGCTCTTTGTGTATGTATAGTATGCGCGCCAAATACGTTACTAAATACTTGCGCGAGTGACTTGGAGACGGTTTCTCAATAGAGTACTGTTATTAGAGTTATATGAATTTGAGAATCAAGCGATAATTTGTTTGGTTTTGTAGTACAATACGAAAACACGGGCAGGGATTTTGTAAGTTTAGTTATTTTTAGATGTTTGTCACCGAAATTATCTATTTTCGCGTCTTATAGTCCGGCCAAAGCCTACATTTTCCATGGGGACAATTCCCGTGAAAGTATAGGCTTCTGTCTAATAAGAATTTTAGATTTCAATTACTTTACCAGCTTGGCTAAATAACCAAAGATTTAGTTCCCAGTGTTTTCAATCTCTACTACTCAAGCTATAAATCAAAAATGTGTTATGAAATAGCTAACTTAATGTATTGCATGACACGCACTGGGCAGGTGTTTGTTTCTCTTGGATGGACCTCTAAAATTGCAGCAATTTGAACGTCGCAACGATATGTCTGGCTACTTCACGGTCAATAGTTTATAATTATGTAAGATACAAAATAAGACTTGGAACATTTATTCAATCGCTTTATATATCACATATTACCTACGCTACATAGAGCAATATAGAGTGGTTGATTGACCACCAAAACCGTCGAGCCAGGATTGATTACTCAAGTCCGTCTAACAGCTGATTGCAGCACTTGCCACTCTTATACTAGGCACGTAGGTTCAGACCATACCATTGCGGCTTTACTCTTGCCCAATCTCTTCTGTTATTATTTTAATTACGTCTAATTGTTTGTATTTCTTTGTGGACTAGTACTGCACTTTACGCAATGTTCGACGGTAATTGCCTTTGCAATAGCTCTAATATTAGAAATGTAGAAAACGATAGTATGAAGCGACTAAACCAACTTGTTATTTAATTATGCACATCACAGATTGTACAAAGGCGGACTGCAACTAGGTTACCTATTGGTGTTATTTTTAACCGACATTTGTTTTAATTAATCTTGCAAAGTGATTTTATTTTAGGTATTTATGCAATCAGTCGTTCTCTGAATAATTATTGACGAGCGCATCACAATTATCGTGAGGTGACGCCTCTGTCATTCAACTACGGTCAACTGTTATCGCGGGCAGATAACACCATGTTTATTGCACTATGTATCACACAGCATATTGTAATATATTATTCACTAATACATTAATCTTAGGTAGTTCTAAGTTTCGTAATTAGGCCTTATCGTCTCTACCTTGTGTGATTATTTGCATGCAAGGTCAAATGGTTGCGTTTGAAATAATGCTGGCTGGAACAAAGGTAAAACGAAGACAAATGAACAATATACAATATTATTGTACAACTCTGATATAATCATTCTAAATACTATCTCGAAACGGACAGATATTTGAAGAATCACAAATTTTCTGATAACACCCTTTGGAAATAACAGTTCTTATGTCATTCTTAAAATGAGAATATGAGAATCGATTTTCTAATAAGTATTCGACTAATAACCTACTAAAGTTTGGTTTAGTAACAACAGTCACGTAAACATTAATCAATAAAATACAAAGTCCAAATAAATAGCAGTTTACATAAAGAGGCTAGTGATTGTGACGTACCTAGATCACTAGGCAAATAGAAAAATTATATTTATTAATTAGAATACTTAATCTAGGTAAGCTAGACCTATGTCCGGGTCGGACTCGATAACAGTCCTGATGTGCGCCTGCGCATAACTCACGACTGTTTCACAAATTGGATCATGAACGCGCCCTTTGGACAATAACCACGTATCGCAATCATCAAGGTTTTCTTCGTTTTCATCGTAGCGTTTGTCAATCGTATTCTAGTAAATTGCCTTTGTTCTACATTCAAACTAATAATTTATCGAATTTAGTCAATGTAATTTTAAATATCGAATTTCGTTCATCGCAAAGGAACCTGTTATTACCACAATGATATCCTTTATAAACAAATGACGTAGATTATTATTTTCTGTATTAAGAAACCTTTCGTGCACATATGTATGATGTTAGCACACACGCGATCAGTCGCTCCTCACGAAAAGCGACTTAAGTAGATACCGATCACCGCTGTTAAACGCTTCGTGTGTGTGGGCCGCCTCGGAGAACGCAATACACGATGAAAAACATCGACATAATAGTCAATTCATAGACATATGATATTGATCATAAGAGTATCTACCAAGACAATGCTTTTACTTTTCTACAGATTAACAATACCCCTGAGTTGTATATGAGGACATTATAGAACATCGTAACTGATTTTGACTAAGAACCATATAGATACTATTCAGATTTTTATGAAACAGTTAGTTCACTTTTAAAGTAACCAAGGAGCTGGTCTTTTTGGCCTAGTATCGTAAGATCAGCATGGCAATGCGTCTTTTGGGCACGTCACAAATTGACAGCAATGGCAAAGAATAATTATTATTATGCTTTTTGTTTTAATGTATTCGATTTTTAAGTTGTATATAGGTTAGCTATGAAAAACGTTGTGTAAAAGTCAACATGCTATGTGTAGTTAGAAATAAACATGTGTAAACACGTGTATGATACGAATGTTTTATTAAAACGAAAGCCAGTAACATTCGCGGTGTACTAACCCGTACTCAAGACCTTGGCGGCTGTTTTCCCGACGTTTACAGCACTGTGTAACTGGTCTATTGCGAATCTTCCGTGAGACACATGCAACAGCGCGTTGTTTGTTAAACATATACGTTGGCCACCGTGGCCGGCATTATGTTGCCTTCCTTGTTCGCGATGGTAACGATACACTATCGCCCTCGCCATCCATAACAAAAACATCGTATACAAGTTACATACATTATATCAGCTTCTGAACTTTTAGCTAGCAACATAATAGCCCCCAAAACTTCATTAACCTGTAACTTAGGGGCCTTCCCTTTTAAAGTGGACTTTCATACTTAATCCAGTACTATGACACCTAAAAAGATTTATTTTACTTGGCATTAGTCCAATTAAAACCGTGGTTATTAGTGCATGTCGGTGCAACACACTTTTGTGTTTGATGCACCAAATAATTAGGTTACGATAAAAAAGTTTTACAGCTAAATAAACGGGCAACGACTTTACTAAGCAATTAGAAAAACAATGACTTATCCATGGGTCAGGAAGAACGAAATGAAGTCAACAATGTGTTTTCATTTAAAGTAAAGCTAACCTAAAGAGTGAAACCAACATAGAATCACGGAAATAAACAGGTGAGTAAACATTGCAATACTCTGTAGAATCTGTTTCTAATTAACAGCCATGAGCTATAGCTATTATTGTTTTGATCTAAGCCTAACCGGCTCAATAACGTGTAATATGTTTAGTTGCAAATATGTGTAAATATACTAAAGTGGTTGGCATTGAATAGAGTCACTATGTTCCGACGCCACAGTACCTGTAGTAAACAAATGCCGGGTAGGACTGCGTAGCGATAAACACAAATACCGGAAAAATAATACCTATTGGAAAATTAATAGTGGGCTTTGTAGATGAGACTTTCAATGAGCTTTATCTCAACCGTTGCGTTGGATGCTATTCGATGAGAACTGCACAACGTGATACCTACATCACCACTTTTATACTTTATATTTTACTATATAAGCTCAAAATGCAATTACAGTCACAGAGCCATCAATTGTATACATAGAAGGTAGATACAGATATCAACTCCTAAAAATAAACTCCTATAATTAAAGTTAATAGACGATGCATGGAAGTTCAAAGCGTTCAAACACTAAACTTCTCGCGTTTTTCATTACTATGAACAGGAAGCGTGACGTTGATACAGTATCATTTGTACTACATTTCCCAAGTGACCCTAAACGATGGACAAACAACACTCTAATCATCTAATGTATTGTTTACGCCGTCTATTTAAAAATATCGGCGGCAAATAGTGACGAGATACCATTATCTCGTGGTGATAAACAATGCACTTTGACATTGCGTTCGCAGCTTATCTCGCCCTTCCCGACGGCAAACGGGCAGATTCCGACATAATATTTATAAACAGAGGAAATTGTTCTATCATTTAACAAGCGATAATGAATAATATTACTGGATCGACTCATCTCATTACTCGACTGCTGCAAGAATGAAACCAATTAAGATAGGGGTGTACCTACTTAATTAAAGAGATAAAGACCGACTATACTTAATACTTTGTGTCAACATACTAATAAATATTTAAACAAAATTGAAATATTTTTTACCCGAAGTTTTAAAGCCAGAGTTGGAGGGTTATGTATTTAAACACTGAACAAAAATCAGTATATGCATGCAGCTTATTTTATTCTATAGCATATTATTGAAAAATGTTTTTTTCTAATGGTTAACCCTAGTCGTCTTTCAAACTATCTTTTGACAAACAATAATATAGTTCTAGTGCTCTACATAGTGAAGATGGGACAAACTAAGAATACAAAACATTAGCACTTAGTCAGAATCCAAATAACAGTCAAGCTAGAGTCCTTCTCTCAAGATACATATTATATTGACTATATTGTCACATGTCTCAATGTGAAGCAGTAGTCATTATTAATTACCTAGACTACAAAAATTACAAGAACAAAGTACAAACGCGTATTAAAAGTAATCGTTCAAAGATATTGGTTATCGACCTTTAATTGTTATTGTATAACATTGTCACTGTATTACGACGCTCGCTCAGCGACGTTATGTAATCTCGGCCATACTGGATGATGCGTGTATTTTACATGGTTAAAATATGGATTTAATTATTGCGGTTATTTACATATACTAGAATTGCCGAATTTCATTTTGGATTACTGTTTACACAATGTTTAGACAGCTTCGTTGGTCTAGTGGTTGCTAAGAGCGACTGCTGAGCACGAGGTCTTGGGTTCGAATCCCGGGTCGGGCAAAGCAGCACGGAGTCTGGATTTGTGCCCATAACTGGCGAAATGTGGGTGTACAATATGTGCACCTCTGCACTTCGGTGAATACAGGCGTGATGTTATTTTACAATGTAGATACCAGAGATTTTAAGCTTTATCATGACGCAGCTAATTCTAACTACAATGTACTACCTATATATTAGATGTTTGTCTCTTTTAGTGAAGTTTATTTTACGCTTTTTACTCTTTGCCATCCACTGCCGCCATATTATGTGTAAACGGTTTGAAGATATAGTTTTGTAAATCATCATTACTGTTGATGATTTATTGACGGTAATTATGTACAAGTTTTAATTGGCGACACTGCCTGCGTCACTGCCATGTCATTGTAAAACGTAGATGCATTATTTGGGGCAGTAAAACTAAGATAAAAACGTAGTTTAGTAAAATAACTATGACATAAGTCTAGAAAATATTAGGTAATTTAAAGCTATTGAGATGTGCTTTATTAATCTATTATTCATATATATTCTTTCTCACATGCAGCTGCAGTTAATGCATTAATCAAATATAATAACTTCAATAATATTCTCTTGGGAAAACTTCACTGTAGAACAATAGATATTTAAACAGACACATTGTACCGATAAACGAGAATAAGCGGTCGACACGCGACTTTACAATGTAAAATTTACTTTTCAACACTTCTTTAGCTTGTTTGTTGCGAATAATTAATTTACTATACAATTAATAGAATTGCTTACAACACAACCTAGCTCATTTATATTATTATAAAATGTAAAATCCTGTTTCCTTGAGATGCTCTTCAAGGAGATACAACTCAAAGTAGCATTATATCTAAGTAGATAGTAATCACAGTATATTATACCCTTGGTATACATCAGTATAATAACCGGGGTCTAGGACAAGTCCGACGAAATCAGTCGTTAACCGTTCGTAATTGTAGAGTTGCCAAACATCACTACATTATGTAGTTGGCGAGTTACGCAAATTTAGTAGGCTGTAACATTATGACCTGCTTAGTTCACTCACTCGTAAAAGATATCAAACGTTTATATTTACTTTCATGTATCTAGTTAACTGACTCTATTTTATTATTACATCGTTAGTTTTAGGTATAGGTTTTACAAAAGGGTCAAGTGAGTACCCTTAACCGCCGAGCATGTACGAGGAATGTGATTTGAGTGAATGAGGCAAAAGAAGTATGTCAGGATCGTAGCTAATGGAAATCCGTGGTCCCTGCATCCCTTCTGGGAAATAGGCGTGACTTTATGTATGTAACGATTTTACCCTGGTGACTTTCCACTGCAATGGATATTTTCCAGTTGAGAGTGCCTTATTGAATATTTGAATATTGGTCGTTTTAAATAGCCTTTACATCCTTTTATGATATAGTCGGGAATGTTATCTGGACCGACAGCTAATGTAGGTTTAAGTTTATTCATCCCTGTTTCAATATCGCATAGCATTAATGCATATTTATCAATGTGTACTCGTACAAAGTTAGCTGAGGTAGAGTGACAATCATTGTTATTTACGTTACTATAATCAAGTAGTAATAAGGTTCTTTATTTCCTAATATAATTTGACGACCCGATAGGCGCAGTGGCTACGTGATTGGTAAACAGGGCCAAAGGTTGCGGGTCAAAATCAGAGAAATATTAGTGTGATCCGCAGATATTTGCTCCAAGTTTATATGTATACTGTAACACGCGATGTTATTATAAAATGTAACAATAATTTAAAACTAATTACTTAATAACAGACCTCATTATAAGTGTAAACTAATTAACTAAATATTTGCTCGACTTGTTGAACTGTTAGTTATAATTTATAGGTTTAGTTCCCGTTTGGGGCCTACAGTTATATTTGTATGTCTATATGCGAGAATAGTGTTTGTGAAAGTACTGCCTACACACGAGAAATGCAAATAAAATTAATTCGGAACTAATAGTAGATAGACTCATGCATGTATTAGATAGTTTGCCTACAGGCAATGTGTAGTCCTCATCAATTAAAGAAGCCGGTGAGAGTACACCAACTTAATCAAAATGTATCTATAAAAAAGTGAAGTGCAATACGCGCAATTTAAATTGACCTACTTGAACTGCAGTAGTTGATGTATATAATCATTATATAACTAATAGATATATTAAAATAATTCTAGAGACTTTATTATTTGTCATCTACTGCTTAAAAACAAAAACGTATCAAAAAGAAAACTACTGTCTTGCCTACTCAGATTGCGCGTACTGTATAGTATTAAATCACTTACAAGTGCGATCGCGCTCTCTGGATACCACTTGCATGGCCGCAAGAAGATGGTGAGAAGCTCGTCATCCTCTCCGTAGCAAAGGTCCTTGTTCTCCTTCAGGAGCTCCTTCAGCCTCTCCAGCGCCTCCCGCACTCTCTCTGGAGTCTCGCGTAACTCTTTCTCAGCGATAGCCTTTGTCTCCGGCGACAACTCCACGCTGCGCTCCAACCTGAACTCGTTTGAACTCATTCTGAATCTGAAAAGAAGAATGGTTTGTTTATGGTCGTTTAATAATACCTCTTACTGTAGTACGAGTTTATATAATATCTTAATAGAAGCTCTATTCACATGTAATATTATAATATTACAAGGCCTACGAGACAGTTTAATGGATCAGATAAGACTAACATTCATTATTCTCAAAGAACATCGTATATCTACGTCCAGTGAAGTGTGTTGACATGACACTGGCCGCAAGGCAAGGACTTATTGTGGATTCCGAGCACGGTGCGCCGGCGCACGTGTCGCCGACTCCACGTTTAAAAACACATCATTGCGTTGGAGATCGATTGCACAAATCTATCGGTCACTAGCCAACGGCTAAAATGGCCCAGCAGGCTTTAAATTTGAATAACTGCTAAAGATTCAATTTTGTTTGGTATGTGTGGTTACCTATTTATGTAATAATCTTTTTTTTGTTAATTGGCGAATTATGTCTAACTTAAAGCTTTAATTTGAAAGTATCAGCAACATTATGTATGTGTGTTCCATCACATTATAGAATTAAAGGTCAGATATGCTTTCCCAGAACATTCTAGATTAAACGTCAGTAACAAGGAATAAGCTCCTAATAGAAGTTATTACTACCTAAGTATACTCAGTACAAAAGCCATACCTACGAAATACAAAACATTTCCAGTGAAGAGCTGTTGAACAACTCCTTCGCCATTTATCTAGTTTTATCTAAAGTTCAATCACCTTTACACGAGTGTGTTATTGTTCTACATAAATCGCTTACTTAATTAACTATAAATAAGTATCAGTAGGTGTCTATAAGTCTAGGCGTGTGCAAAAGGTGCTGAAAATGCTTTTCTAAACGGTTTCTAGACGCGAAATAATCGCTATTATGCAATAGAATTGATTTAATAACTCGACATTATTCCTAATGTATGGAAATTTGTCTTGACTGCAGTTTGATGTTTACTTAAAATTGTCAGGAAACAGAAAAACATCATTAGCGCTTGTTCATTAACTTAATTGTATATACTTAAGCTTAGTTAAACTTATTGTGAATTTTGTCATCAAACAATTTACTAAGTGTTGTACGTCGCCGTATGTAAAAATTAGCGATCGAAAGCTTTCTCGAAGTTTGGACAAACTTTAATTATATTATCTAATTGCTTGACTTATATAATCACCAACGAAATTATAGATATACCGGCAGACTTACTTTACAAGATAACATATAAAACATATTTGAAGCACTTTATCTTACTTCTAGAATAAAGTGTTTTTCAATTACCTGGACATGAGTCGTTAAGTTTGTGTTTATACTTATAACTTTTTAACGGTATTCTAGTCTGAATATTCCTAGACTTAAAAATGATATACCCTGGCCTACAAAAATAAGTGTCACACTTTTAAAATTGAAATAAGTTTAAAGTACTTAAATAAAAAGGACTAAAAGAAAAAAAACTGCAATGATGACCGAAATTACTTTAAAAATTAAGAACTTAGTTTTGCTGGCCAGTGTACTTTATTAACCGAGTTTTTGAATTTTACATTTATAAATAAAGCCGCTCTTTGGTTTGGTGTACAAAGTTACCAGTCAGGAGGTTACGTATACAAAAACTATGTTGCATGGTGTTAAAAAGTTGTTTACGAAATACATTTCACAATTATAGTCGTGCAGTTTAACACACTGGCCTGACTTTGATTTCTAGTAAGATTGAACTGTTTTATTTAAAATTCTGAGTAATTGCACAATTTATTATTTAAAAAATAATTAAAACATAAAAAAGTTGGAGATATCAATTACACGGTTGATATATAATTTAGTTAATCTTACCAGAATATGTTTATATTTGAAACTTACTAACGATAATAATTCAAACAAACAAGATTAATATATTTCATACGTATTCCCACAATACATGCACAATAACAAGCACAACACAGTCTGTACACAATCGCTTGCAAACCTTCGCTCTATTTTTTCCACTATAATAATAACTGAATTGTGAAAATGCACTAACCTCACTCGCGTAGGTTCACGCGCCGGTGGAAATCACAAAGGGCGGAAAAATCGATCGTGCGGCGGGTGAGAGGCGTAAGCGAGTGTGCGCGCGCGCATCCAACCAGCTGTTATATAGACACGATAAGGCGCACACGCTTACTTTGTGCCCCAGCAATAGCGCCTTATAACTCACACTTGGTATGGTAAGAATTTATTAAAATAAATCTATGTGTAGAGTTTCGTGTTGAAATGGTTTCAAATTCAACAATTGCGTATATTTTTAACCAAACTCTATAGTATTATTTATAACAATCGTTATATTATAAACAACTTTTATAACCCCTCATGTAAATGGAACCAAAGAAAAACATTGAACAGTAAGAAATTATAGCTTAGTGTTATTGTTACACTCGGCGCTTGGCGCAAAACCCTAAAATCAACACTATAGTGTTATTTTTTAAAGTTCGGCAACATTTGTTTGGCAGACAGGTGAAACTGGAAACGGATACTCCTGACTCCAACTCATCTGAAAAGTCAGTCTATACTTGAATAAAACACACCACTGGGTGTATGTTTTGGTTTAAAAACACCCTTAGTTCTTAGCATGTCGATGGCCTAATAATAAAATAACACACTAAAAAGAAACACCCTGTGTCACACCCTCAACTCCATTACGTAAGTAAGAGTACTGAAACATTACGCGAACATCAGGAGAGTAGCCAGTAATTATTTGTTAAGTAATATGATTTCAGTCATAATCATCTACGATAGATATAAGTTTCTATCGATCAATATGAATCGTCAAAAATAATTACGAAGTAGTTTTTGTAAATTAAAGCGGTATACAATGACCTCTGCTGTAATTCGTGATTACCTATGCATACTGTACAAATATATGTAAGTACAGTAACACATAAATTAAATAAACATGTGAGATAAGAACTTTTCCAAATAGGGTATTTTTGTATGACAAACTTTGGCCGAGCGATTTATTCCCATTTGTGTCCCAGACATTGCATCAAAAACGTAATATGTTAAAAATTAAAATTGTGGTATACCTAATACTTGATACGTAAAACAAGATTCCAAGAAATTCCAATTATTTATACGTCTATTGTACTTATAAATATTTGTTTACATATTCCAACAGTAACATTCATCTCGCGTAAGAGGTTAAATAGACTCATTGAAGACTCAATTAATGAAGATATTATTAAACAATCAAGTTTCTAAGTAATAAGTGCTGCAGTAATTACCTACTTCAGTTATTAATTTTATACACACTGATGGTATCGTTAAAAGAAGCGTTAAGAACTCTTATAATATTACCATCGGTACCACCTGTATTATGAATAGGATTGTTTAAATACGTACTTAATCTTCTTCCGTGACAGATTGAAGTAGCAAATAGTGTAGTTATGAAAAAAAAAACAGCTGCAATGGACCAGTTGTAATGAAGGAATGTAATGTCATAAAAATTTAACACATCCCCATCGATTAGAGGTGACCTACTTTGGTTAGGTCATAACCCTCGTTTTTTGGCTTCTCCGCAGTCGGATGAAAGTATCATAAATAGGAAGTATAGTGACAATGAAAGCAGTTGGTCAGGATCGTACCGAAATCACGGAAAGCCGTAGGTCGTAACCAAGAGTATATAACAAAGACGGGGCGTATTATGTAGGACCTACACCCACCTTAACTGGAAACTTTTAAACATCCATACATTACATTTAGAAAAAGTGAAATACATAATTATATCAAAACAAATGACTAAGTAGTTGTTTACTACTCAAATTCAAATGTATCTGCATAATTGTAATGAGAGCAAAGTAAACTATGAGTTATCACTCTACATTTCATTGCTTACTATAACCATATTTTACTTAAAAAATATTTTTGTTACGTGTTTGACATAACTAGTTATACATATATAAATCGGTCAATAAATATCCTGTATTATTTATTTGTAATGCGATATTGATGTACCTAACTAAATGCCTATTTTCTCCCTAATATGAAACAAAAGTCCATTATGTACTTAAGTTTAAACCTTCAGAATACGTGGTCCAAAGAGCTATTCTTTATCTGTATCATGTCTATATTTTAATACCTAGTCCACACTCCACAGATCAAGGAACCCGTACAAAGGTACTTGAGACTGAACAATGTCCATGTGCGTGACTCAAGAGTAGGTACATATTGGACGTACTTACACAAAGACACAAACATTCGTTGTCGCGATAGGGACAGCGTTGCCCAAACGTCTTTGTTTGGTGGAGCGAGCGCAGGCGGCGCGGCGGCGGCGGTCAGCAACAGATATTCCTTTACACATCCCTCACTTGTATACATCGCGATGTGGTATCGAACTAACCCGTTTTTCTACTTACTTCATCATTCAAGTTATCATCTCGTTATTAATCAGTAAATGTCTTAGTTTGCTGTTGTTATTTCCATTTCTCAAGTTATTATCGAAAAACGTATTGAACGTGGAGTTTATAGCAACTACATCCGCCAATCATTAAACATCTATTAACAATACTTCAATTATGTGTTTTTTATATGTGTATTTTCAGGTTTGATTGTACAGGCTGGTCACTACATGACATATTTTACGCCAAAAATTCTTGATATTCTAGCTTCAACCTATGATACGTTGGTAATTTTTTTAACCAACAAACGACTTATGTTAAGTATGTATTACTTACAAAGTAGGCTATTCAAATTAAGTTACCTAACAAATATAAATGCCAAAGCATGAGTACCTCAATAGTACCTACCTAAATAGGTGCAATGAAGTAGGTCCTACAAGTTAGTCATCTTGATAATAAACCACGGCTTTGTACTCCGATATCCGGTGCATAGTCTCTGGACATTCACGTTATAAATAATACTGCACGGCTTGCAAAAGAATCTTAAATTCTTTGTTTGAAAATGCATGAAGACAATGGTTTTGTTGGGAAATTCTTTAGGTATTCTTATGGACTTAGCCCAAAACATCTTTGTCATAATAATGTCGCGACGAACAGCACGCGCGGAAAGGCATTGTGTTTTAACTTATTATATTTATATTATCGATAGGTATTACCTATAGCTAGCTACCTGTAGCTAGTTATATGACTTGCCTACCTTTCTTCAGTTTCTTCCTTAGGGTAAAGTTACAATAATTATGTATCTAGGTAGGTAGTGTTCAATGCTTGTCACTTCTCTGTATGAGAAGAGGCCATTTCCCAATGCCTTTTCACATTTTCCTCTTTACTGTATACTCATGAAATTTATTTTGGGTCAAAAGTCCTCGGGATCAAAACCCAAACCCGAACTTCTTATCAACATAATATGTATTTAGGTTTTATTTTATATTCTGATAAATATATTTTAAACGTATTAATAACTTAAGGAAGACAGAAATATTTATTTACCAAGAGGGCAAGGAACGAAAAGGTTAAGTAAGTAGGTAGGTACCAACTACCTGACAATTTAATATTTAAATCGGTTTAATTTTAACAGTTATCTTGGTCCCAATTTGTTGGTCGCTTTGTTTAACTTCTAATCAATGGCCTCGATTTCTCATCTTTAGAATGAAAACTCCCTTAGCAAGTCCAGTGTTTTACACTGCAATAATCGCAAATCATCACTTTGTACCTACCTATAGGTGCCTTGAAAAATAATGTATTTCTAAATGACGATAGGTAGGTACTTACAGCATCATCTTACTACCTAATACTTATGTAGATAACAATATCAACAGCATTCTTCTGTCACCTCTTTTGCAACCTGAAGGCAGGTAGGTACATACCCACTAGGCACGGTAAAAACCTGGTCATCTATACACATAATAAAGCAGTAATATTATGTCCTACTCGGTTTCGACTTTGGCGAACCCTTTGCTTTATATAGCGCCTATCACGAGCCCTCGTAGCTGTACCTAGGGAATAAAGGACGGAGGCAGAGTTTCAGTAATGGACATTTATGAGTGATGTTTGCTCAAGCGACTGTTCACGCCAGTAGTGAGTAGATAGACGGATGAAGTTCACTGATATTAACTTAGTAAACACTTATTCCTGAGGTCAGTCGCATAGCTAATAATGACTCAAGCGGACCGCTGCGCTGGTCACTCAAAGGAGATCGATTGTTGCATCGACGCACCGGATAATAACAACATTTTTAAATCATGTTTAAGAATCATACATCGATGTAAATTCAGATTAATTTTTTATCAAACACTCAGCAAAAAAAATTTTAGACAATATCTTGTTGTGTGCGAGGATCACCAGTGAGACCTATGTGCTAAAACTTGCGAGTAGAATGCAAGTTACTAGAAGGTATTAAAGAAAGTAATAAGATATTAAACGGAGACTAATTATAAACAAAGTAAACTCTTCAGTGTATAGTAGACTCAACACAAGAACAACAGTACGTAATCCACATAAATCCCACTCTAATCCTAAGAGGCAGGCACTCGTACATAATTACAATTAATTAATAAACTTAATTAAGCGCGGTCTTGTCAGCACATTGTCGCCTCCCCGATAACAGCTGAACTCAAATAGATAAAAGTTACTATGCCGGAACTTTCCACGGCGTTGGGGGGATTATAATGTGAACTATGATCGCGATAGCGTATCGTTTATCGATTAATTAATAACGCGACCTTGAGAGGACATTACGGTCGCAGGATGTTTAACAAAACGTAATCTTGTATCCAAGTGTTGTAAAAATAGGTCATTCGTCGCTAGGTAGGACATAGGTAGGTACTATTTAAATAACTAGGCCGTAAGACCGCGGTGCATGGCGATCCGTGCAGGAAGTTTATCCGTGGACGTAAGTACCACAAGTTAAATGGCAACTTATAGGTACCAGTAAAAGCAAAATTCATATGCCTGTTCTGCTCTAACATCGCAACGGATGTCAATCGCGATCATTACCTTCTCGGAAATGGTTTACATTTAACAGCCGATATTTTGCAGGAAATGAAACAAAAACTAACAAATTCACAAACACTTTATTTTGTTTCAAGCTTCATCCATTTCGTTGACAGTCGTGTCGTCATCAGAATTAGAATCACTATCACTACCGCTCCCATTTTGCTATAAATAATAATATTTAACATTAATCATACTGTTCTACAGGTAAAAAACAATCAATCAATTTCAGGGGGGCAGATACTTATCTAGAATCAAAATTATAATCTACTGCTATCTTAGAATTAGTGAATAAATACATAGATACAGTAGGTACCTATAGTGAATGTATTTCTGCGGCCTCATATGAATTGTAGAGGCTTGTTGTTCTCGCATAATGTAAGAAATATTTGCACCGATATTTATAGATATACCTATAACGTCACTTGTATAATTTATGTCTCCTGAAAATAAGAATCCCGTCTTTTCAGCACAAAGTTAGATGACTGATACACTTTATTTTTAATATTTTATTAGTATTTTCGCGTAGTGGCTAAGTGATCGTGCTTATGCATTCGAAGTAGCCGGCTTAAATCTCGCACGGGGCAGACATTTGTGCTAATCTGTACATTAGTGCTTGTAATCATTTGCATCCTTAATTCAGGAGAGTTTCTAAGCAAATAAATCAATAAATTCAAGTTTCTTTTCATCAGGCTCCTTAGAAAATGTAAACATAATAAAATTATGAAACTAAATGGGAATGACATTTACGGATCACGTGACCATACGATAGCATATCTACTGAATTCATTTCATTATCTCTCCATAATATATAAATGATCGATCGTTGTTGTTTTCTCGTGAAAGGGCAGCCACCTTAGACAAGACAACATTTAACCTACTAATAAGGAGTATTTTGTATAGCTGTCACTTCAGTATAACATACCTATTATCTTAGTGATATGAGTTACTGAAGATTAAATTGACTGGATTTATTTGCCTGCCCGTATTCTATCGATAAAGTAGTAATTTTCGAAGCGTTTCTAATTTTTGGTAATGTTCTGAATCCTGATCCAAATTATCAGTTTACCAATCATAGTCCACACATCTAAATTCATCAACACACTTTCATAGCTAACATAAGAAAGAAATAAAAAATACAAACCTCAAACTTCAGATCGGTACTGCTAGAATTGAACAGTGCGTCCTTAACGTATCGGAACATGTGGTCGCGACAGATCTCGTCGGTGTTCGGTGGCAGCCAGCCGCGCTTCTGATGGCAGAGGTAGCCCGGGGGGATCTCCGCCGCGAGTATCTCCTCCACCTCGGGTAGCTTGATGTCACAGTACTGGAACAGATATCCTGTCAATAGGTATCTTATACCGCATAAAGTAATATATTTATACACATATTATGTACAGAATGTCTCCGTTATAAGACCTCTGTTTTTCAGAAATCTCCGATTGCTACGATCCTGGAATAACCCCTTCACCTCGTTTGCTCTGATCGCATCCAATATATTAACATAAAAATATGTTGTCCATTTTTTTGTTGACTTCACTACGAAAATAAATGGAATAGCTTACTTATTCTGACTTCCAGTGTTGGTTCTCTAGTAAAAGTTGTTTATCAATGATCTTAACGACCGCACTAGGTGTATCCACATTTTGCCAGACAGTAAGTACAAGTAATAAAGTCCATCCATTTAGATGTTATTAGGTATTAACAAAGATCTAGTAGACCTTTTAAGGCCATCTATGGTTACGAATGTTTAACAATAATGTAAGTTACTAGAAGCCCAATTATTAAGTAAACAACACACAAACAAATATGTGTATTATACATTACTGAACAGTTCATACCTGGTAGAATATATGTCTTTGCGTGGGCGTCATGCCTGGCCGGAAGTAGACGCTCCCCTCTGCAATGTCGTCGGACGTAGAAGCGTCGCGTTCGTCGGCGTTTGCCAGCTTCCTCTTCAACTTGCGATCCCGGTCAGTCGAAATATCGTCGCGAGACATTATCATTGAGCGCACGCCAGCTGAAATAACAAATATTAAATGAAACTATTAAACTACAACGAAATTAATTAACTAAATTAAGATACATTAGATTTAGAGTTATGTATAGTTTTATCCTACACTAGGAATAAATAGTGTATTATAATCTGTGCATTGTACACATAAAATATCACCTGACGTGCAACTTTTGTTATATATTTGTAATTGTATATTAATATTTGTAAGCCCGCGCTTGGATCGAAAATCGAATCTACAACTACAACCCACGAATAGTGGACAGCCGACATAAAAGTCTGGCCAACCAAACTAACCTGCATGTCTTAACCTGAAGTCCAATGTTTGGTAAATTCTAGCTTCAGGGTCTTTTCTGGGATCATATCCAAAACGCACCCACATGGACCTCCAGGGCCCAGTCTTCATGTAAAGAGCTAAGCAAGGCATGATGATTTTTAAAGAAATTAGCCTTATCTTTGACTGATATCTTATTAGGTTCAGGGACCAAATTGGTCTCTCTTCAAGCATCTAGAAATACAATGATTTATCACAATTATATAATACACCCACAATCACATAAAACATAACACTACTTGATTAAATTGAGATAGTAAAAGTTGGTTTTGTATTATAATGATGCAACAAGTCAATAAACTATGGTAGTTTTATAAAGAAGCAAATATATAACTAAATAAAAAAAGAAATAACCTTTCTAACAACTTCATACTCCTCCATAAACCGTGGATTACTGTCATGTTTCAATTCTTTTTGTCGTATGTAAGTTTCGTGTGGCTCCGTTGGCAAGTCATCGGTCAGGTTAAATATGTACGGAGAAACTTGCGCTCCTCGCAACATTCTAGTTTTACTATGAACACTTTCTCCTCTCTCTGGAGATGTTCTATCTGGATACCTTCTATCAGTGTAAGCGTAACATATAGGTTTCTCAAACCGTGTGAAGCTTGCAGGAATAAGCATTAGCGGTGCTGGTTCCCTGCAAAAATTAAGATTTAATTATACTCTTACCACAACTTTGTTTGTGTAGAACATTTACTGCTTATTTTAAGAATAGTGTTCAAATTGTCTCCATATTAAATTTCATTTCAATTGGTTTAGTTATGATGAGGTAACAGACACAACTTTACATTTATTATTATGTATAAAGGAGATTAGTTACACTCTAGAGTCTAGCTATGCAAACTTTATATTAATAAAATACTCACAGCAGAAAGTTGAAGGTGTCTACTCCAGACGGCAGTAATTTTTCTAGGACACACTTTGGAGGAGCATTGGGGCTTTCTCTGTGTACAGCTGTATATTGGAAGTCACACATTGCTAAAAAATCAAAGATTTTTATAAATACTATAACAAAGAAAAATAAATACAATGTTCACCTACTTATTATAACATTATATTAAATTTTAGTTAATTGTTACCACATTTTTGCCAACAAACATTATTATTATATACTTTTCTCTAATTAAAAAAAAATACTGTTTAATAAACTAACAAATAACTCACATTCAAATTTGAACATAGTTTTGACACATCCAACAACAGTGGTAGACATAACTTCTCGTTTTATTTCCGACCCTTCTTTAGTTTTCTTTACCTTTACCTTCAGTAGAACTCCACCTACTCTTTTGGTAGTACCAAAAATTTTTTTTATAAATGGGTTATCTGGTTGAAAAGATAGCCCTAGTCGTTTTTTAGCTGAGTTACTATAAACCTACAAAAAAAGAAACAAAAAACGGGTTAATATTAATAAGGATATACAGAAATACTTGGTATCAACGGGCTTTAACAATTAACAAAAAAATACCTGTGAGATGTTTCTAATACCTCCCAAACAAGTGATCGCCTTCTCATCATTATTCACGATTCCAGGGAAGAGTATCCCTATAAGTTCACGATTTAGGTTATTACCCTCCATGACTGTTATTATTAAGTACTCTATATTATGTTGTTACTATCAAAGAGTATACACTACGTTATAGTTACTCTTGTTGTTAAAACCGTGAAAAATAAACAATACACATAGCACATGTGTTTATGACATTGACAATTATGTAAACGTCAAAATATAAGTGTCAATTTTATAGACGCGTTCCATGTTTACTTTAATTTTATATCTAACAAAGAATTCTCTGCTTACGACAATATTAGAAAGCTAGCTGTATTAGAATAACTATTCAACAGTTGGCCAATTAGTCAAAATTAATATATTTTGTAACAAAGAGATACTTCTTTCCATACTTTTTGACAACGGGTAAATAAGCATTGTTTTGATGTATGCATATAATGCAACAATACTTCCTATATAACATGTTATCATTTAGTGACGCAAAATAAGAGATAGTTAACTATTATAAATATTTAATATCACAAACTTAGCCTATACTTGACGATCGCTTATTTAAATACGCTTATTGCAGTCCTTAATTATTAATACAAAAATATAATTATATGTGTACTACATAATATTATTAATTTATTATCGATGCGCCACAGCTTCCACTGCTACTAAGAGTCTGAAACATTAAAAATAAGATGTATAGAATAATAAGGTTGCTATATTTTAGGAAAAATCAATTAGGTGGTATGCTCTGAATGAAGCTCTTATTATTTATTATTTTTCTATCATGGTAATATTGAGCTAATTTTATAACTTGAGACGAACTTACTTTTCTAATAAAATATTTCTTTGTCTTTCAATATCAAGCCTGTCTTTTTCCATTTTAAGTCTTATATTGTTACACCTTTTCTTCTCCAAAAGTTTCTGTTTCTCAATCCTTATTCTTTCTTCTTCCAAATTGAGAAGTCTGTCATGCACAAGTCCTATAGAATGCAATTAAACAATCATTAAAGATAATATGTTCATAGATATCATTTTTATTAACATAATTTAATAAAAGAAAAGGACATAATATAACACTTACTAACTGGCCTGCCTCTTTTCCATAGAGGTTTGCTTGTGATTGGAGCTGATGAAACCTCATTGGGTCCCATACCAGTATCTGGGCCTGTGACCACTCCATCTGTTAAACTCATTTCTAAGTCTGCTGCTGTAAAGTGTTGAGATTCTGGAGGCCATTTCTGAAAAAAATATTAAGTTGTTGATACTCCAATAATATCTAACTTGCACTAGAAGTATACCTTCTCACAATGGTGGATAATGTAGTTTGATTTAATTGTATTTATTTTATGTATTTTTTATTTTAAAACTATTATGTTTAAAACACCTTCTGCTACTAACCATACTACTAGTAGATGGATCACCACTGCATATAATATCGTCATTAGATCCTGTGCTTTGTGTTGGTGCCTGAAATATAAAAGAATAAAAACACATAAAGAGTCAGACAATGTTATTTTCTTTTTTTATAAACTTAATAATATGATTATTATAATTCTATAAAGTTAGCTAGACAAGTTTGCCTTTACTCTTCAAATATTAAATATTATAAATTAATGTAAAATAATTGGTCTAACCATGGTGTTAGTAACAGGTGAAGTTTCAGGCACCCCTGATAGCCCAAAAACTGAAGTATTGGTACAAATTAGTCTTAATATCTTTTCTTCAGCCTCTGTTAGCTGTATGTTAGCATTACAGCCAGGTGTAAATCTATTTTTACGTATTTTAAATGCTTTTTTCTTGACATTGGATTTCCAGTCCCTCCATGTCTAAAAAAGAAAAACAATATCTCATTTCTTCACAGAATTTTCAATATTATACAAAATTACTTTTAAAGACATCATATAAAACACATTTTCCTAGCGATCTCTTTATTGTAAGATGTGATCAACTGATTGATGCTGCTGAATGGGAAATTTAAAGAAGAAGCACTAACTTTAATAACATTATCTTATGAATAATACCGACCCTCGCGATCATTTATACAGTATAATAAAAGGTTAGACTGAAACCAATATATAAGTACTTAGTTTAAATTGTACCTGTTGCCACTTATCTGGAGTTTTAATTGCACCAGAGCCGAAACCAGAATTAGCATTAAGTTTTTCAGTAATTTTTATCCATGCATTTGTTTGTCGAATTCGTCCCTCAAGTCCAGTGAATTTACCAATGGCTAATTCCTTGTCTTCCTCAAGAAAATGTAAAAGCATGTTTAACTGTTCAGGACTAGCTTTCCGTCTTTCCATTGTTGTGATCTTATGTTACTAGTATCGAAAGACAGCATTTATATGCATACAAAGAGTAGTTTAAGTTTATTTCTATTAGTTTAACTACAAAAAATATATTATTTATGTTACGAAATTAAGGACTCCTGTAATAAAACAGTATATTTTTTGTTGTTACCGCTGTATTTGTTTTCTATTTGCTACGACTGTCACTGTCACAAATAAAAAAGTTAAAGAACTTAATAATACGTTCCACGACACGAAATAATGTTAACTGCCATTCGCGATGATTTTACTGAAATTGGTAACTAATAATCCAGTATTTCAAGTCTATAAAAAAATCTAGATGTCAGAATCACGCTTATCAATCCGTTGACTGTTATACATAATCACGAAATATTGTAAACAATACTAAGCACAGTGTTTACATTTTATAGCAATGCCTTTGAAACTTACTTCATAACTTAAATCTTACAACGCAGGAATAATACAAATATAATATAATAAAAAGACATGCCATTTCATCTTAACCACTTAAATAATCATCAGTCTTAACTCATAGTGCAAAATGAATACGCTCTTGAAATTAAAAATGTTACGAGGCAGTGCCTACAAGGAAAGAATAACACGAAGACATTTGACTGACTTATCTAACTGCATCAATCTTCCTGATTCTTATCTGCTAAAGAATTGTGGTATAAACAGAGTAGTCTTTCATCACATATTAAGAATATTAGAACCTGTGGTGCCCAAAACACAAAGATCTAATGGTATACCGTTCCCTTTAAAGGTGAAAACTTGAATCCTTAAACTATTATTTTAGTACTGAATACTTCCTTATTCCTTTCAAAGATCTACTTTAAAATTTTCCTATATCTCATTATTATAGTCTGATCTAAAATGATACTTATCATAACAATCATTCTGGTTATCCTACGGAATTGATAAATTAATATATTTGTAAGTATCGGCACTATAACTCCTAAAGCAATAAAGGAGGTCTTACATAGCATTTAACTCAAATTTATCAACATATGGTTCTCTTTTGTCCTTACATTTCAATTTTGAAATTATCATTACAGGTTTTAGTGACCCTGTCATTCTTAGCCAGTGGCTCTCACCAGAAGTCTGTTGGCAAAGACTTTAGCATTAATATATCACAGAAGTCAGTGAGCAGGGTAATCAAGATAGTTGTTGAAGGTTTTAATATGGTACTCAATAACTGCATTATATTTCCCACAAGTGTTCTACAAAGGGACCAGGTTAAAGAAGGGTAGGTATAATTCACATCCATCATGGTTCCTGGCAGGTTTTTTTCCCAATTGTTATATATATTTTTAATATTTATTGTTTTGTTATTGTATCTCCACTGTTTCCACCATTTGTTCTTATCATATTTCAGTCAGCCCCTTGCAGATACATGTTTTTTTATTTTAGAACCTACCCTTAGTAATAATGGCAAGTAAAAAGACAAGGCTCTTACTGCTGTCCCCATTTATGTGAATTTTAAATATTTTGTTTTAGATTTTATAGAAAATACCATTTTCCTGAAACCATAGGCTGTTTGGATGGTACCTATGTTGAAATAGTATGTCCAAGAGATGATGAAGAGGCATTCTATGACAGAAAAGGTCAATACTCCATTCATGCACAAATTGTAAGTACTACATATATACATATTTGATGTATCAACAAATAAATTGTCTTGTATAAGCCCCTAAAGGTAGGGACACCTGATAATTATATAATAGTCTTTGCCTAACAATGTTACTTAAACAGGCCAAAAAATCTGTGTATGTATATTCCTATTTCTGTTGGTAGATATGTGATGCAGATACGAACATCATAGCAGTTTGCTGTCGGTTTGGGGGATCAGCAAGCAGTGCTTATATTTGGAACAAAATGAATATTAGGCCTTTTATTGAGGGTGTCAGTCGCCAAGGAGAAATGAGTTGGCTCATTGGTTAGTATGTTAGATAAGATTTACCAAATTCATATTTATATAATTTTAATAATAATACAATTCTTAATTATTATTTTGTGAATCAAAGTATACATTATCACATTATATTTGTTAGCAAAAAGTTCAAGTGTAGCGATATTAACACTAACATTTGTTTTTCCAGCTGACAACAAATACCCACAACGGGCGTGGCTTATGACACCGATAGTGCACGCTCCTCAAGGCACACCAGATTCTCAGTACAATCACTTCCAAGGGAGAACCAGAACTTGTATTGATAGATGCATTTCCAAGCTCAAAGGGCGGTGGCAATGCCTTCACAAACGTCCTTTACACTATACACCACAACAAGCAGCCAAAATTATTAATGCGTGTGCTGTATTACATAACTTATGTATAAGAGCAGGTCTACCCGATGCAGAGCATTATATAGATCCAGAACCAATGCCAATTATAAATGAAGTGACAGAAATGCCAGATGATAATGTTAATGATTTGTATATTGGTATAGAAGTTAGAAGGCAGCTAGCTGAAAGAATTTATTACAGTGTTTGAATGAAGACTGATTTTGTAACATTTTGTCGTATTAGAAAGCCTGCAATACTGTGACAAGAAATGGCTTTTCAAAGATTTGATCATGTGTGATTTATTACTCCTTGTCACAGCAGTATGAGCTGGGCGACGACATTATTATCCCATGTTCCGCCTTAAGTATGTATATTTTATTGTAGCATGTAGGTTTATATTTGTAAAACACAGTATTGTTAATAAAAATACTTTATTACGTAATTAACACGAACTTTCTCAACGTTTAAATCAATGCATCAGTATTTGCATCTGTGCTAGCTGGCTGTAGGTGTCGCCGGGCATTCTGTACGCGATGTTACCCGCAAATGTGTTTAATACTTCAGCTTGTTCACGTAGCCATTCCACTTGCTGAAAAGAGGATGCATGTAATTATGAATATGGGTTTTAAACAATTTAACTGGCTTATGCCTAAAATTATGTTGTCATTACAAAAACAAAGTTTAATCTTTAAATTACCTTATTGTTTTGTGCGGCGAGAGATTGCGACTGCGCCGCGGTGCGAAGCCGTTGTCGCTGTGCCAGAAGGATAGTGCAAAGCGCGCGCAGCACGGCCGGCAAGCTGCGTAACAGCTCTCCGCGAGCAGTGCGGGCCGCCGACACACGAGCGTCCAGCTCGCTTGCACTTAGCGGCACTAACTCGCATTCACGGAGGGTCTGGAAAAATAAGAAAGTAAAAGTACATAATATATAAGATTTAAAGATGTAATAAATATTAATCAAGATACAGTGCTTGCTATAATATAGCTTTCAGGTTTTATATTTTAAATAAGACCCCTCTTTTTATATTTGGGGTTAAAAAAATATTGTCTGCACATTACGAGACAAAGTTTAAATTACCCTTGTGGGGGTAGATTTAAATGATTGAACACAAAATTCGTTACCTCTAGTGCACCTTCATAGTTCTCGCTGTGGAACTGGTCGAAGAAGGTCATGAGCTTGCACAGCTTGGTGTAGGCCTCGACGAGCGCGGCGGTGAGCGTGGCCCCGCCGGCCGAGCGCAGGCGGCGCGCCACGTGCTCCGCCAGCAGCGCCAGCCGCTGCCGCAGCCCGCCCGCGCCGCCGCCGCTGTTCACTACCTGCGCCAGCAGCACGCAGAACAGCTCCAGCACCTTCTCCAAGTTCTACGATACATTTGAGATATTATTTTTAGTAGAGCCTTTAAAACTATGCAAATATTTAATTTCTTAAGCTCTAGAACAGGATTACTCATATTAAATAAAGCAGACTTTAAATGTACAATTAAATGACTGTAAGTTATGTAGCATATTATTAATAAATGACTTACCCCAGCAATATCATACATTGTGATAGCATCTTCAAAGAGACCTTTGTTCACTAACTGTTCTGCTACATTCAAAGCAATTACCTGTAAAATAAATATTTTTTGAAATCCATCTATTTCAAAACAGTAGGCTAGTATTGCTTGAATCTTCATGCAGAAAATATAACCTACTTTACTATCAATATGAGGATTGTTGAATTGGTCTAATAGTCCAGAGCTGCGCAGTCCGGTCTGAGCGTCCATGCGACCGAAGAGGAGGTCGTAGTCGCGACTCTCTAGCGCGAGGTCAGTGCAGCAGCACATGAATAAGTTCTTACCGCTGGGGTCTTTCAGATTTCTAAAACCAACAATAAATAAATTACGTTTATAAAGTCATATATGCAGACACCCATAAAAACATGCCCACCCCATTCTTCAATCACTTGAGGAGGCCTCACAAAATAAGTTTCAGAGAAAAGAAATTGACTTACCTTAAAAAGAAGTAATAATGTAAAGCATCGGATGGGTCTGTGAGCTCGAATTTTCTGACATACAGGAGCAAGAGTCTTGCTAGGTTCAAACGCCGAAGTGGAGACGGATCGTCCGTATCCACAGATACTGCAATTAAGTTATTTAATTATTGCATGACAATAAAGTTCAGTTATATTACTAAAAAATTATTGCATTACAATATTAGTTCATAAAGTGGGCGGTAAAAATGTTTATGGAATATAACTTACATAATGGTGCCTGAACATTGCGAGGCGTGCCTAACATGTAAACATCATGGAGGGCCAAAGCCATGTGGACGCCGTGGACTTGAAATCTGGAAGAAATATAAATATGAGTTGTACACCAGTAGTTCCTAAAGGTAAGATAATGATTGAGATTGGACGCAGCTCTAAGATTTAAATGAACATAAATTGGTGATACTTGTTGAAGCATATTCTGGAGGGTACTTGTGAAACTAAAAAATGCGGGATTTAAATGTATTTACCTCGGTATTCTTGATAAGAATTCGATTGCGGGCTCAAATTGTCCTGTCAATGTCAGCATTTGGAAATATACTATCGGCTTTTCATACGCGTGATAATGTGTTTCACCTGTAACAAGTCACATCATAAGACATTGGAAAAAATTCAATACGTACCTAAAATAATTATGTATTTTTTTATTATTGGTGATATAATAACAATCCTACCATATTCTTCAAGGATCATTTTCTGTAGGTCGGAGTACGAGAAGGTTTCAGTCTCATTGTTGTTTCGTGACTTGATAAACGAAAGTTTAAGCCAGAGGTAATCGTCGGCGGTTCGCGCCACTTCGTAGTGCTCGTCGCTAAGGTCACAACAACCTATGACGCAGTACACCTATAAACGAAACACATAATTAGTACCTACTAGCTGCGGGATGTATAATTCATAAATACTCTATAAAGAGAAAAATGTGTACTTACGGCTCTCTTGTATGGGTCTGTAGAGTTGCGCACTTGTATTCTGTACTGAAAGTTGATGGCAGTCTGTAACTTGTCACTGAGTGGCTTTTCTGGACTTTTTATGTACTCCTCTAAAGCAGATATAAATTCTTCATGATCACGGCTGTAAGTTAACATAAAAATTTCAAGCGTGAGTTATTAATGCCTGACATTTATGAAGGAATTATTGCAACAAAATTAATATATACTCTCCAAGTCTCATTCAAGATATTATTGACACTACAGGAATATAAAAACTATAAATCTCAGATACTACTTATCATATGAGTAACTGTACACATAAATAACCCAACATACCCGGCTTTTCGCAGACAATGCAGCGCAGCATTAGCGTCGCCGCTCCTCAAACAGTAGTAGACCATCGGCCACAGCGGGCGCTCATCGATCACGCCGTCCGTCAACACCTGCATGTTCTGCCCCTGCAGGCGCAACCCCACAAAGCCGCGCACCAGAGGGTACGTGCCCGGCTCCCCGCCGCGCATCGCCGCTGCGGGGTTCGCGCGTACCACGTCGCTCATGTATTGTTTGTATCTATTAATAGTTTATAATTCATTATTCTTACATTGTCGGGGACCCTGGATATGATGATAGGATGACTGCAATTGGCCAAGTTTACAAACTCATATCCCAGTAATGGGATATTAAAGAATGAGGATGGTAAAATCCTTATAAAAATTAAGACAACAAATAAGTAACACAACTTGTAGCATATAGCTACAAGTTGTGTTACCTTATATAAAATTTCACATAACTTTCAATAACACACAACACGTTTTGTTTAGTTTCCTTTGACAAATTTCTTAACATTTATTTCACAGGGCTGATCTTTTCCTACCTTTTTTCCAAGTATTTCTTGCCCTGAGCAACAAGGCATTGTTGAATGGCAGAATTTCCCCTTGCCTTCAGAGGGTCCTCATCTCTCACTAAAGCTGGAATGTTGGCCATTGTCTTTATGATCTCCCACATTTCTTTTACTTTCTGTAATGAATAGAAAAATGTAACCAAGTTAGAATTTTCTGGTGATTATTTAATGTATACCAAATTATTATGCTACAATAACTAAACATTATGGATTTTATAAAATGAAAACAATACTTGTTTTTTTTGTAAAAGTATTCTGTAATCATCTGTAATTGATGCAAAGGCCAATGTTAAGATAGATAAAATATTCTTTATTGTACACCAAGAAACAAATAACACAGAACAACCTTAAAACTAAAACAACAGTGAAAGATGAGATAAGATGACTAGCTATTTATAAGAATGTTAGAATGAATGTGTAATTTATTGAAGTTACTAATACTAACCAAATCATTAAACTCCTCAGCTACTTGTGCAAACTTGAGATGTAGGGCTGTCCTTGATTTAGATCCTTGGAATACCAGTTTGTTATACTGGTGCACTTGTCTAGCATATGCTGCCTCTATGTTGTCTAGCATGGAATGACCAAACTTCTTAGGTGCATCAGCAATGCTCGGTGGCTCAGGAGTCCTCTTGAGATCCAGCCAGTTTTGTGAAGGACCAATCATAGCATTCATCAGCTTGATCTTTTCTCTGTTCCACTCTGATAGCATGTGTTCCCATTTTTGATCTTCAGTTGTTTGAAGTGACTGTAATCATAATAGAACAAGTTTTTTGTTTAACATATTGATCCAAATAAAGGTGTGCACTAATTTTACATAAGACAACTAAACAGATTCATATAAAATTTAGCATGGGTAGATAGATAATAACTTAGATAAGAAACTATAATTTACAAGAAATAGTTCTTTTAGGATATAGTTGTGACAGGAAGTTAGTCACATTATTTTCATTAACAGTTTAAGCATACTTACATTTTTGTTAACCTCATCAATAAGTGATAAAATGGCATTTTCTCTCTCGTTCCTCAGGAAACTTTCAATATCAGAATCAGCTATAGGCTGCAGAGGCTCAAAAGTTCGCTTGGAGCTTAATGTCTCAAGTTTCTGGGTTATTTGTTGCAAATCTATGCCTTTTGAACCGAACAAAAGATGCCTGTAATACAAGTTATAACATCAACAACAAATAAGCAATTTACGAAGGTATAAAAACAACGGTATCCCAATAGTTTAACAGGTACTTACGCTTGGATGTCGTTAGCTCCAGACTGAATTACTCTAGAATAGAGCTCTTGAGAAGCCTCTAACACTTGGCCCAAAGAACGTTCAACTCTTGGCAACTCCTCATTGCCTTCAATCTCAGTAGTTAACTGCTCAGCTTGCTGCAATAGTTTGCTAAAATCGTCGTCTGCCATCGTGCACTGTAGGTTATTAAATATTGGTGCAACAATATTTCACTCCTCTAACTGCACCTTGTATTTTTTATCATAAACGTTTCAAAAATGATCAGATATTGTGACTTAGAATACCTACAAACAATAAATAACCTCCTAAAAACAACCGGTAGGTACGCGCTCATTTAGCAAGACATTGACACTTTGACAGTTGACATTAATCGTTAAAAGTTTGACAGTTATTTTTTAATTAGCGCTTGGCAACTCAGTATTTTTAAAGGGTCAGTAGCCAACCAAAAATAAACTTAGTATTTTGAGACCACTTATAATACAGAGGTCAGTGTTAGAGAGGGTTTCAGTAGCGCTTTCAGATAAAAAATATAACGCTGTTGATGGAAGAAATAGCTACTTTATTTATTAATTGCTGCAAGTGACGCGAAGATTGCGAGTTCGAATCCCACTCGTGTACATCATAACACACTAGTACGCAACGTGATCTACGCATTTTATCATCTGAACGCTGTTTTTGTATGAAAATGTATGCCATATAGACACACGCAAGTTTAAAACATAACATAAATAAATAAATAAATAAATAATAAATCCCGTCGGGGAATACAGGCGTGTTGTTATTATATTGCACTGTTACAAAATGCAGTTAGGCCAACCCGCATTACAGCGGGCTGGAGTTAGTTTTTATTTATACTAAGCGTGCTGCTAGAGTTATCAGATGAGACTGCAGAGGAAAAGCCTTCTAGTTTCTTTTATTACTCTGGCCAAGGAAAAGGGGCGGCAATAAGGAAAGTCATAGCTGAAAGGATAAAACACTCCAAACATGCAGTTTACTATTCAAAAGACCGACATTAATCAAATCTAATTTATTTTTGAGAAATATATAATCATTAACATACAAATTACAATGCGTTACAATGCGTTACAAAATGTCCCTATTTATACACTTTACACAGATTTCTAGAACAGCAGCAGGTATTGATGTGGGAACACAACTTATTTCATTAAAGTTCACCCTGCTTACTCTTCTATGGGAAACCTATGTTATTTAAATTTTTTAGGTCCAAATATGAGGTCTGCATCGGGCGCTCCTTTCGGGTGCTGGTACTTCTGTCGAACGTGTTGCCCCCTGTTCGGGTTGCCACTGCCCCCTGAGCCTCCTCCGCTTTCTGCACTGTATTCTTCCTCTTCTTGCCGTTCCGAGATATTTAAAGTTAATCTATAAACAGTAGATTTTAATTAAATGTGTTGTTTTAGTTACATGCTACTACAGTTAAATATTTAGAACAACAATAACGATTGAATCATTAGAGCTTCGATTCTACATAAAACTATATACTTTTCGTTTCATTATAGTTAACCAGAGGACATCCACTGTTTCGTTTACTCTTCACTAATGACATGAATATTAGTTTTGTTAAGTAATACTTTGTCGGGATTACTTATGCTATTATACTATTAATATTATATACATACAGTTTCATTCTCTCCATTTCTTGTTTATCTGCCAGCGCTTGTTGTTGTAGATTGCTCGCTAGTTCAGGTGGAGCATTGAAAGACTTGTATTGGGGTTTTGTACCCTTCCTCACCATCAGCACAAACTCTACATCTTCTTTACCTTGCTGTAAAAGCTGTTTATTATTTAGTACTTACATTAAATATCCAATGCAGTTGTAAAAATTGAACATAGATTAAGATACATACCAGCAGTTGTTCATAGGTTTTCTTGGTAGTCTGTCGGCAGGTCATAGGAACGGCAATGTCCCGCTGTTGGGGCCTAGTTTCGCGTTGTCTCTCAGCTATATTTTCCATGACCATTTTCTCAAATGCCGATTCGAATTCAACATCTTCCACCTAGAAATATAAAGTGGTTTGGTTAGTTTTACTGCCATGGAGAAAAATTAAATTATTGTTTATTTAAGGCGGATTACTCACGGGCTTTGGAGCAGGTCTCCTAGGTTCGATTGTAATATCATCATTTGGTTGCACATCATTATCGTCATTCCCAGTGTTCTCTGTAATCGGCTCTTCATCTGAGCTTTCCTCAGGTAGATGAGGATTATCTGTTTCGTCATCAGTCTCAATAATAGTGTCTAGTCCTTCATTAACACTGTCATCACCTAAATCGTCATTATCATTATCTTCCTCGCCGAGTTCTGGGTACAATGTCTGCCGTAATTCCTCGATAGCATCCTTACATTCTTGCCAACTATTAAACATTGTCAACTTGGGCCTTAGAGTCGTCAAACACTCTTGATATATGTACTTCACATAAATAGGAAACATGTTATCATCATTCCAATGAGGATCAGAAAACTTGAACCAGTAGTAATTTTGAAAGAATGTAAGGAAGTAATCTAATCGCTTTTTACTAGACCCACTGTTGAAATAAGCACCACAAGTCTCGAGAAGGGCACACACTAGCCTTATTCTGAACACATTATCTGGAGGATCTAGAGGAGATACATTACTGTGTTCATTTGTAACTCCGAATGTTATAAATGAATATAAAACTGTGAACACATCGCGCGAATCTAACAACTTATAGTTGTATAGTTCTCCGAGATATCTGACGGTGGCTATCCTCCTCTGATTATATCTTGGGTGGGGATCTTCCATAGTAACTCTTATTTCTTCAAGTATTGTGTCCACCACTGCAGGAGCTACGGATTCTTGCCACGCGGCTAATTCTGCCGTCAGTCTGGCTAGAGCTCTCCTAGCACTGGCTCTTACTCTCCAGCCACCTGCCAGGTGCTGTATGGCAATAGCTGCAGTATCAGGATCATCCCAATTCAATTTTCTCATCAGTCTTAGTATTTTTTCCTCATTACTTTTCTGCAGATCTTCATGGAGAACCTTCCTAATAAACTGATGCATAGGAGGCTCTTCCTCTTTAGGTTGTGCTGGAGCTTCAGGGGGACAAACATAATAAAATGCATTTTCAATTTGCGTCACGTAACGCGAATCTAGTGCTGATACAGTCTGCAAAAAAAATAGTTTTATTTGATATGTATTGTCATAAATATTTTATACTAATGTAAAATGAAGCAATTTAATGTTACCTTTTTCCTCATCATTTGCTGTAAATATATCATTGTGCGTTGATGTGTATCTGGATTACAATACAAGAACCTGCCACAAGTCTCAAGGAGGTTACATGCCATTTCAATATGGTGGTGTTTAAAGTCATGCAAGAGCACCTTTAAACAATACAGTGCCTCCATTTTCGAGTAAAGACTAAATTTAACCAACTCTCCTATAAAACGCACGACTTTAATCTGCAAATATAAATTAATAGGTATGGTATAAAATACTGGTTATACAATGAATAACATTAAATACAGTGGTCCCGAAAACATTACCTTGGACTCAATATTAATTTGATCTTTTTTCCTAACATGATATTTGAAGTCCTGTTTCAACATTTGACATAAATCAGCACACACATCAGGCAAAACGGGGTATAGTATAGCTGCAAATCTTGAGTAGAATGGCAACAAATCCAGTCTAGTTCTAGCAACACTGAAGAGTACTCTTGTCAGTTTCTTTCTATTATTCTTAGTATTGAGATTCAAAACAAAATCGACAGCAGCATTATCAATCAACTCCCTGTTGATACAGTTTGGCAGTTCATTTAAAAATGCATCTAGGGCATATCTGTGAAGGAAAAATATGCACGGTCAAATCTGAAAAGCAATTTATATACCATTATAGAAATGCAGTTGTTGAATATACAAAAATAAAAATAAACAAACTTGTTAGAAACATTAGAGGGCTGTGCCTCCTCCTGCTCCATGTCAGGAACTGCAGGAGGTCCTTCATTGTCACTAAGCTCATCTTCTTTTAAATCTTCATCCAACATTTCCTCTGTTACTGTTTCAGTCTTACTTTTTACTGTCTGCAAATATCATATTAACTAAATAATTTGCAAAGGCTTATTCATGTAGCATTGCTTGATTTTTTTTATATACATAATTTTAAGTTTAATAAAGGCATTTGCCACCGCAGTGGGACACCGAACAGGCTACATAAAAAAAAAAGTAGAACTAAAGTTCCCAGTTCCCACATAGCCTTTGAAGGGAAAAAAATTATTAGTACATTCACTTACTTCTTTCATCTGATAGTTGGGCATGAAAACCTTCAAATCTGGCAAGCTAGTATAAAAAGTCCTAGTGTCCTCATCTTGCCAGGGATCTGTACCAGCCTGCATAGTGAACTCTTCATTGCCCCCTATGGTTACAGTACCTTGGGTCTCAGTCACTGTCAATGTTAACGTGGGAGGCTCCCCGGCCTCTCCTAACTCCTCACCTAGCACTTCTGCAAAGCTCTGTGCTCCTGTTAACAACTTGTCATAGGTAGCCTGAAATAAAATTAATGCAATTGTAATGTTGCATAGTTTGTAGCTAACATTGATTTGATATCATACAAAAAAATTGTTACTATTTATATTATAGTTGGATAGTTTAATAACTAAATAGAACAGTACCTGATGCTGTTCCAATTGGTCTTTTCTTTCCTGAGATAATTCACCCCTAGTATGTAGAGTCCTCTGGTTGGCAGCATGCAAGGCCTGCAGCTGTGCTCTCTCAGCAAGCAAATGCTTTGACAATGACAGAAAATAATCTTTGAGAAGAGTTCTAACAGCTGTCTGCTTTTCCGCTGGCAAGAATGTGTTTCTTGGAATAGTCACATTGTACTTCTGGAAAATAGCACACTTAATTTATTAGACTTCTCGTTAAAATTTTATAATTAATTTATAATCCAAGAGTTGTTGCATGAATAGAGCTAAAATGTAATCATAATACAATGAAGTGAATGCATAATTAAAGTACTGAAAAAGTTTTATTTACCTCAGCTGCATCTCTTATTTTCTTAGGAACTAATCCAGCATAGTCTTCACCACAATGCTTACAAAAAGACAACAGTATTGGTATATTATTATGGTCTTCTTTATCCATATTTATAAGAACTGTGAGAACATTGCCTAGCAGTGGCAGACCAGTTTTGTTAGTAAATATACCCACTGCTACTAACTCTGCATAGAATCTTATGTCAACTCGCAGTTTTGAAGAATTCATTATTTTATCAGTAGTTTTAAATGTTAAGATCTTTTGCCAATTTTCAAAGAAATTTGATGAAAAGTCAGCATATGTGCGATGGAGCGCCGAGCATAAATTTATAGCAGCTGCTATATCAGACATTTTCAGTTTTGCCTCGGCGATCGCCGCTGCCACCTCTGATATATATTTGGTTAAATTAAGAGCATTGAAATCTTTTAAAAGAGTATCAATTTGTGTCGCACTGAAGGATTTTAATTTCTTCACGAATGTTGTGTTTTTCTTCAAACCAGAATCTAGCTTAGAGAAATAATTATCCGGTGGACGAACACAGTTTAAATTTTGATTTCTCAGTTCAGACTTCTGCTTTACCCTAGATTCTAGGTTATATATATAATCATCGAGGACCGCTTTCTCGTCTTCAGCATTTTCTTGGCAACTCTCATCCTGCTGTTCACTCTTCTCTGCATCTTTGTCAGTGGACGTCATATTTATTGTTATTCAAGTAGCATTTTATCAATACAACAATTACTTCGTATATAAAGGCGTCTTATTACTCAACAAAGAAAAAAATATTTATTATTTTCGATGTTATTGGTTTACTTTTGACAGCCAACGTTGACGACATGAGCTGTATTCAGCGTCAAATTGTCAATCTGTCTATTATTTAAATATATTCAAAAAGATTTTAACTAAATTTATTCAATGTTAACAATAGAAAACATAATATTTTACAACTATAAACAACTTAATACTAACACAAAATAAAAACTTTTTTTTGTTTGGCAACTGACTGGTTGGAAATGTGGCGTTCTATGGGGGAGGCCTTAGTTCAACAGTGGACGTCTTCCGACTGATGATTATGATGAACTGATGAGGGATCCAAACCAAAGAATATATTAATATAATTATACAGAAATCCAAACTATTTTAAAACTATGACCAGAAAGCGATTGACAGTTGACACTGACGGCGATTGTACAGCCATCACCTCGTCCTTGGCTTTCAGCTGTTAGTAGTGTCTGTTTCTGTTGCCTGTGCCTGAATTTGAATTTATTTTGATACGTTTGGTGAATTAAACAAAAAAGATTCTACAATATGTGTGGAATATTTTGTGAAATATGTTACTCTAATAACACAACAAAAAAGGTTACTATTGCATTGGGAGATACCATGGAATTATATATTGTAATATTCTAAATATTGTGAGGTTGTTCTTTAATCAAATACAAAAAAATTGTTTTAGGATACCCGTATATTGAATCGCATTAAAAACAGGGGTCCTAATTGTAACCAAACCTTAGAATTGAACTTAGGTAATGGTATAAGTGTGTTTTTCTGTGGGGCAGTACTTTGGATGCAAGGTCCCCAGCTAACCCCTCAACCAATAGAAAACGAAAATGGTGTGCTGCTGTTTAATGGTGATATCTTTGATGAAACATGGGACTGCACTGTTAGTGACACACAGATTATTATGGAAAAACTAAACAATAGAACTGTAAGATTTTGTATTACATTTGCATCTTTTTGCTGCCAGTATTTTATCTCCCACTTATTTTAATTAACTGAATAATATTTTAATTGCAGCAAGAATCGCCTGATGATTATATAATTAATCAACTTAAGCAGTTAAAAGGGCCATTCGCAATCATATATTATGATAAAAAAAACAATCAAATGTATTTTACACGAGACCGGATTGGAAGGAGCACCCTACTCTTTCACAAGAAGGATAATTCTATAATTATCAGCAATGTTTTAGGTAGAGAGTATGAGTGCATTGAAGTGCCAGCTACACATATTCACATAATGGATTTTAGTCAAAATAAAATAATTTTGTGTCCTTGGAATAATGAATTATGTTGTGAAGAATTAAACATTGTGGAATGGGTAAATGGTTTGCACTCAAAACAAAGTTTACCTGATGATGAATTTAATTTTAATTATAATGAAGAAGATTATACAGTAGAGGTAAACGTTATAAAACTGATGTATTTATGAAACAATAATTATGTTTAAATACAATATGCTAACCAATTCTTTTTTAGGATGAGGTAGTAAAATACATAAAAACTACAGCTCAACAAGTCAAATGTAAATTGTCTGCAATGAAGAAAATATTAGAACATACTCTAATAAGAAAAACTGTTCTTAAAGTGACTGAGCTGTTGGAAAAAAGCATTAGGTTACGCTTAAGTAGACAGCCGAATAAATGTAAACTGTGTTTAACTAATAATACAAACGTAAAGGAAATCTGTAATCATTGTACGGTGGGAGTATTGTTCTCTGGTGGCCTAGATTGTACAATATTAGCTTTACTTGCTGATAAATATTTACCTAAGGAACAAAGCATAGACCTTATCAATGTTGCATTTAGAAAAGATGAGAAGGGTACATATGATGTTCCTGATAGACTGACTGGACTACAATCATTACAAGAGATACAAAAACTATGTCCAAGAAGGTATCTGTTTAGTTATGTTTGTTATTTTTTATAATTGAAATCTTAAGTAGGTGTAGTGTTGGAATAATAAATAAATAAAATCAATTATTTTTTAGAAAATGGGTCTTTCGTGAAGTTAATATACCCAAAGAAGAAATGGAAAAACATCAAGAAAACACAATAGGGGATCTGGTGTATCCTCGACAATCTATATTAGATGAAAGTCTTGGTACAGCATTGTGGTTTGCTGCAAGAGGCCAGGATTGCTCAGGCGTATCTACTAGCAGGGTACTCATTACCAACAATCTATACATGTGTATTGTCATGAAATAATAATATTAAAATATCTTTAATGGTAATTATGGTTTCAGGTTCTATTAGTAGGCTCAGGTGCTGATGAATTATTTGGTGGCTATATCCGGCATAGAAACGCTTATAAGCGTCATGGCTGGCAAGGGCTTAACAAAGAATTGCAACTGGATTGGAATAGAATTTCCTTCAGAAACTTAGCCCGCGATAATAGAGTCATATGTGATCATGGTAGGCAGCCTAGAATGCCATACCTAGATGAAGACTTTACAAATTATGTATTGCAGTTGAAACCTTGGTTCAGGTTATAAAGATTCCATTAGCTTGGGTAACAGATTGACCATGCATTGCTTTTTATATACATACATACAATATCACACAAATGTTCCTTATGGCATTTGTTTTGTTTACAGATGTTTTCCTAGTGAAGATTTAAGTGTTGGTATAGGAGACAAGCTAATACTCAGACTGGTTGGATTAAATCTTGGATTAACTGAAGCTGTTATTTTACCCAAACGCGCTTTACAATTTGGTTCAAGAATAGCCAATAAGAAAGAAAAGGGAAGTGATTTATCTAAAACGTTCCTTAAATATACTCGTATTACAAACTATACGATATTTTAATTTATACTTATATTGTAAGTTTTAGTATAAGCTGAGAACATTATTACAGGTCTTGGAAACACAACCTTGCGACCTATTTGACCTCCTGTGCATTAGGCAACCAGCTGCCACGCTCAGGCGCAAATCAATTGAATTATAAATTATTTAGGTCGCGGCCATTTGGCCGCTACCAATGCGCGGAGGTCTATGGCAAACGATTATACGTTGCGTATAATATGATATTGCCTACATCAATATAACATTACGCCTATATTGCTCCAAAGGGTAGCGAGACCAGATGAACTTATTTTATTAATTATAGCATAGACCATAGAGTAATCGTATAAGCTATTGCTAAGACAGCCAACATTGCTAGCACGGAAAACATTGCTACGACGGCCAACATTTCTACGAGGGCCAATCTTGCTACGAGAGCCAGAACTACTACGAGAGCCAATCTTGGTACGAAGGTCAACATTGCTACGACGCGACGGCCAATATAACTACGCGGGCCATGTTACTACGACGTCCAATATTGCTAGTTAATGTATAAAGATAATCATTTAGAATACGCAATTGGCTGACAAAGATATCCGTTCGGGCCTGTTAGTTTTGCGACTCAAATATGAGCCATATTTTTTTTTAACTATCTCTAAGAATTATACCTATTACAATATTTTTTTATATAATTTCGATTTGATTTCAGAAATAATTATTGAAATAAAAGTGCCACAAATGAGCGAGAATCGTAAAGTGGTTTAAACGTAATGCTACCTGTCACGTCTAATGAGACGTCATATTTCACGATATCAAAAGTGTTTTTACATTTAGGTACTTTATTACAATATACAAATACTTATAAGTTGGGTTTATGTTATTTTTCGTGTTATAATAGTTGTAAAATACAAAATGTATATAATTTTGCCATTCCGTTTGTCAATACTATTAATGAAAGATTTAATTCATAAAAATAATATAATAACCAAAGTAATACAAGATTAAATGCAGCTCGTGCAGAAAATTGCAAGAATCTGGACAATACGCTAATATGGTCGGTCATTGATCGATTTTCTTATTGAGAATGCAATCCGGGATTATTAATTTTTTTTATAGCAACATTACCAAAATTCTGACAGTTGGGTGTAAAGAATCAAAGAAATAAGAAAGAACCCCAATTCATGATTTAGAAAATATATACATGAAGGCTAACGGTAAAATATAATAATTATACGCAAGTATTGTTGATATCACAGATATTGTTGTTAATTCGCTTATATGTAACGACTAATATCAAAATTTAATATGTTAGCCTGCAGATCTGGTGGTGAGATTCGGAACTTATGATCTTACAGAACATATTGAATGTCAGAATGACAGTTTTCTATGAGATGACAGCTATGCAAGCGACGCCGTCACCAGCATAGTTAAATTTGTAGCAAGCAGACGACGAGCACTCACACAAACTCATTTGTGTAGCATTCGCATTCTGTCTATATAAATAAAACATTACCCACACATAGGTTATAAAAATGGCTGCAAATCGTCGCAAGCAGGACGATAAAAATTTAGAAATTTTACGTGAGCTTATTTCTCTAAATGGGAACAAATATTGTTTAGATTGCAACCAAAGAGGACCTACATACGTAAACACCACAATCGGTTCTTTTGTGTGTTCGAAATGTTCAGGAATGTTGTGAGTATTGTTTCTACGTTATTCTGCTATTGTCTAAATGAATAAGATCAACAAACAGATTCTTGTATTACATTTCAGGCGTGGCCTTACACCACCTCATCGCGTGAAGTCCATTTCCATGGCCACTTTCACGCCGGAAGAAATAGAGTTTATAAAAGCGAGAGGGAACGACTACTGCAGGCGGGTTTGGTTAGGCCTTTATGAGGGTGAAAGTGTGAATTTTACCGATGAACAAAGCGTAAAGGATTTCATGTCAGACAAATATGAGAAAAAGCGTTATTATTTGGATTCAGCAGCAAACAGTAATCCTCCTGTAAATGGCAGTTCAATAAAAGGCAAGCCTAAAGTTAAGACCGGAAATAACGCATCTGGCTCAACGCCTTTGATATCGATTTCGCCGCAAACATCGAAAAACACTGTCAACAATAACTCTGTGGTCCAAACTGCGAAAGTCGTGAACAACTTATTACCTGCTGCAAACAATATGAGCTACAGAGTGGCTCAGCCAGTTAATAATCAGCCTCTTATGAATAATGTTAATGCCACACCTGTACCTGCTGCTGTGCACGCCCCAGTACCTGAGTAAGTCACATATACCACAAATTTGCCTTCATGCACACAAACATATATGACAATAGAATTTATTTTATATTTCAGTTTTCCTGTCGATTTTTCTACAGCAAATATATACAACAGTAGTCAGTTCAACAATAATGTGAACAACAACTTTTCATCTCCGTCCATGACCACATCAGAATTTAATGCATTTAGCCCTCCCGCTCAGCCTGCAAGTAAGTATTTAACGTGTAATATTTAGAAAATACAAAATGTTAATATTTAATTTTGGTGTTATTACCTTCATTTGAAATGGTGATGTTGTATCTACAGATGACCGCTACGCAGCATTGGCAGATTTAGATCTGGCTCTAAGACAGCAAAACATGAAACACATGGGTAAGAAACTTTACTGAATGTTAAAAAAAATATTTTAAAACACAAAAGATACATTTTTTTAAAATATATTTTTAATGGAATATGTTTGTTTCAGAGGAAAATATTGTAAATAATAAAAATCCATTCCAAAGTACTACAACCAATGATCTGTTTGCCAATAAAAACCCTTTCTTCAATGGAGGATGGAGCACTAACACTGCTCCAGTGCCAGTCAACCCTTTTATGGTAAGAATACTTTTCTAATAACTAAGTTGTGTTAATATATTACTATTTTATTTTACCTGAACACATCATCATGTTACTACGATAGATAATGATGTCCTTGAAATATATTAATATTGGCTGAGCATGTATGAATTAAGTAGGTAGATGTATTCTAGTGAGGTGCATCATATTAATCAAGTATATTGCATCTAATTTACAATTGCCACATTGATGTACCATTTGGCATTGAATACTATTACTTTTTAGACCTCAACCATTATCTAAAGCATTTGCTTATTAAATTATTAATAAGGCAATGCAAAAGTAACAAAGTTCCTTTACAAATTACATTTTCCTGCACTTTTGGATGTGAATCATGTTCTTTTTATAGTAATATGTATGTATCATTTATGAACTATTTGTTTGATAATGTTATCAATTGAAACATAAAGGAAACCATGAGCAATAGATTGTGGTACTTCCTAAAATGTTGTGTGCAAATTCACAGAAACTCCTTTGTTTAATTTATTGTAATGTGAACATTATTTGAGGATTTAGTGACTCCTATGAGATTTTATTCCATCACCCATACCTATGCTATATGTTATGAAATTACTCTGCTATATGAAATTTCTCTTTTAAACCTTTACTAATACTACTCCGTATCTCTACAGTGCTAGTAAAATTTTGTGAATACAAAAATGGATTAGTGTCCATCCTAATTATCAAACCAAAAGCATGCTATTGTAATCATCATACCTATATCAATTTATATTTTTTTTTAATTTTAACCATCACTCATTTACTGTGTTTTAGCAGCCTACAAATAATGGTGGTTTCGTGAATTCCAAGAATCCATTCCTCTGATTGGTCTACATGGAAACATTAAGAACTAAGTGTGATGTCAAAGAACAAACTACGTAACAAAAAGCACAAACCAAGCTACAAATTTTATGTTATTGAACAATCGTAAAGTAGTTGAATAATTTATTAATGTTTTGCTATAGTGGGGGTACAGTAACAACTCGAGTTTACGCAGTGTTAAGTAGGTGTGGCATAATTTTGTAAGGAGAAATATGAATTGGTATTGGTATCACTAATCAAACATAATTACAATAAATGACGTAAATGGGGATATTACTGTATCTGGAGACTTATCAATTCGTAGCTACCACAGTGTGACACGCTTGTTATGGTTGTAAAATTGAGTGCCTCAATATGCCTTAAATTTTTCAATATTTACAAATATTAATGAAATTATCTTTAAAGTAAAATTAAAGTATTTGAAATGTATGGATATGAAGTTAAATAATAATTAAATGTGTATAAATATGAATTATTGATGAAGACTCTGGGTTTAGCTTTATTTTCTAAATTATTTAGATTTTTTTTAAATTACCATTTAATGACGAAACTATTTACATTAACATTATAAAGTAACGTGATATTGTAAACACGAATATAACTATTTTTTCAACAGATGTACGTTCTGAGACCAGTGCCTTGTGTGTTTATTGCTGTGTTCACATAATTACTGGAAACTGCCCAATTTTGTGTTTAATCAGACTACATTTTGTTTTTGTAATAACAGTAGCACTGGCCAGTTGTAACACCTAACGAGATTATTATGTTTGGGAAATTCTACAACGTCACTACTGGATGTTCCCTGTAGCACAAAAAATAATTAGCACATTTTCTTCCTGATTAGGATTAGATGAATTTAATAATCTTTGTTAGAAGATTGTTCAGTTTTCTGTAATATGTGTGCAGCATAAGTTTTGTTCAGTGAGTCAGCCAGTGACCAAGTTATACCTGCCATGCAAGTATGTTATAGAAAGGTCACTGGCCTTATTTGATAGAATAGTTTGGAATTGTATGGAACGGTACAAAAATAAAATAACATATGTAAGATAATGAATCTAAGATTATTGGGTATGTTAATACAATTATGAGTAATAGTAAAATATATTTTATGTCCATGTATGAATTGCTCATTTTGATAAATATGTGACCCAAAAAAGGCTTGCTTGTAATAAATTGTACCATTTCAAGTTTTACCGAGTAATGTATTGTTGACTTTTTGTAATTTCACCGCATGGATTGTAAGTTATTTTTAATGTTATTTAATATTTTAACATTTTGCTTGACAAAATTGTACTGAACATTTTCTTAGTCAGGATTAACTATGATATACTCTATATTTTTAAATGAAATCAGTAGAACATATAGATATAATTTAGACAATTATAAAATGAGCTCTCAAATTTTGTGCTTCATCTGTGATTATAATCAGTTTTATTTTTATTCGCAAGGAGCTAACTTGAACAATTTTTATTTTCTAATCAATGCACTCTCCTATTTATTTAGTTCTTAATATAATTGTTTTTTACTATTTGAGCACTAAGATCTGTTAATTGTATAAATAAAATAATCACTATTATTTTTTATATATACTGTGTTTAATTTACACAACACAATATGTACTTCCTATTTAATGTTTACGTTTATCATGTAGATAAAAACAAAGGAAAACAACTAGGTTTGTCGATAAGCTTTTTTATTATAATTTTACATTTTTACAAGTGATATTGGTACACTTACACTATCAGTCAGCCTCTTCACATTTTACATTTTTTTGAAATTGTATGTCACATTTTATATTTACTATTTTTTCTCGTAAACACTGGTGTCGAGAAGTTGTCGGGCGTCACGTTAGGGCTCGGCAGGGGTGTTTTAGGCGTATCTTGCACTATCGACACCGTAGATCCATTTTTTATGGCTTCAGGTAAATCATCAGGTATATTTTCTGGTTGGGACGATGTCGATGAAGAGCGTTTCTCTGATATAGTTTTTAGTATATTTTTCCCTGCTTCCTTGGTCTGTCAAAATACAATTTCATATATATTTGTGTACATCAGTAGGTAATAGGGAAAATGAATGAAATAAACATGTGATAATGTCAGTCTTATCGTAGGCTGCTATATTTATTCCTACAGGCCGTATATCTAAATTTAATACGAGTGCATATAAGTTTTTAGATATATGTATTAGATAATGATAAATTTTAATGACACTGTATTTACCTACTAATAGGTCGTATGTTTTACGCTATAGGTAACTTACACTTTCATGCTCCAAACACTTGTAGGCATAATGAGCGGCATGGTCGAGTAACGAGAACCGCAAGTAGTATTGTGCTAAGTACCGCTGTGCCGCAGGCAATTCCTTACTGCCAGCGTTAGCAGGGTCTTGGCAAGCAGCCGTGTATGCCGCTGCTGCACTGTTCGGCATATTCGACTTCTCGTACAATCTGAACACAACACAAAAGTGCAATTGTATGAAAAAAGTGTTACTTATATTACAAGTAAGTTCAGGAACAACAAAGTAAAAAAACAATAATAACAACGGACAAATAGATTAAAAAGTTTAGGTAGGTAGAGGCTGGTGTTCCTTACAGGAATGTAACTTTACTTTCTACTCATTTGCAGTTATGTCAAGTTAACATTAAGGCAACTAGCACATTTTATTAAAATCATGAAATAGAAACTATAGTTTGTTAGAAACTGGTAAATTCATTTATTTCATAAGGTAGGTAAATGAATTAATTAAGTTCAGAAAAAAAATTGAAGTAAATTCCAATATCCCAACAGAACAGAAATGTGGATTTCACTGGTGAAAGCTTTCCTGTTGTGTGCTGCCAGGTGACTGACAAATTAGATTTTTTCTAATAAATATATTACTTTATCAAAACATACTTAGCTAGTTTGAATAAAGCCATTCCTTCTATGTCACCAGTGCTGTGCGCTTTGTAGTAACATTTGAGTGCATTCGGTATTTTATCCATTTTTTCATAGGCTTCACCTAATGACACCAACATCCTTGAGTCGTCAGGTTTAAGTTGCGCCGCTCTTGAATAATAGTATATGCAGTAACCATTCAATCCTAATATTTCATAAGCTTGACCAAGGCCATTCCATGCACGATAATCATTTCTATTGACATCTGAAAGTTAGGAAATGTATGCATAACATCTGCTATTAATGTTTGTCTTACCTACATACTATTAGCACATCCTGTATTCTCTGGAAAGCAGAAAAGGTAGGCAGAGATATTAATTATTGAACACCCACATTCCACTGGTCAATATTGTCTAATACACACTATACTTTTATGTGGGGCATAAAATTCATAACATAATTATTGGGAATTATAAATGACTACAAATTTACCTATGGCTTGCCTGTAACATTGAATTGCAGCGTTAGAGTTTTGCAGCTCAATAAATTCGTGACCCATAAGTATCCATGCCGATAAGTATTGAGGGTCCAAAGACAGGGCCCTTTGGAAGTATACTACAGCTTTTTGGTGCTCACTTCTTAAGCTGTAGTAGTTGCCTGTTAGTATAAAAACAAATGTATTAAAAAAATATACATAATAATGTAATTAAATTTAAAGTAACATTATAAATAGTTACCAATAACACAGCAGGTCTCAACTCTGTATTTGTCAATGGACACAGCTCTCTGAGCTAAGTTGGCAAGTTCCATTCGTTTTTCTTTTAGGTAAAGAAGATGAGAGTACACATCCCAGTTATCAAGTCGATATGGGTCATTCTGGAATAGTTCTCTAAACAAGGCTAAAGATGAATCAACATCTGGAAAAAAATTACAGACAGATTAGAGATGAGAATATTTGTTTATTTAAATAGAAGTATGTATTTATGCTAAAGGCCCAATACATAACAGAGTGGCATTTAAGGGAGGAGGCTTATGCTGAGAAGTGGGTCACCTAAGAGCTGATGATATACCTACTTTTATTACATGTTAAAACATAAGGCAACATCTGCATGGCAATAGATAAATCTTGTGAGACTTGCTTTATTTCTATAGCAATTAAATGATTTCTATTTCACTTGTACCATGTAAAAAAGCATTATTTACCTCTTCTATCATGGTGAGCAATTGCCATTTGTGCTGTTACATAAGTACTCTTTTCAAAGCCTGCTGCAACCAATCCCATATATGCTTCTAAAGCTTGTTCAGATAATTTTAATTCTACAAAAGCATGAGCTGCAAAGAAGTACATCATCCAATGTTTTGGTAATTGCAGGGAATCTAGTGCTTCATACTCATTAGCTAATCCTGCCAACTCTACCCACGCTGCCCACAGTGTGGGTGCAGCTGCCACAGCAGCTTGAAGCACTGTCACACCCTGGCTTCGTAAATCCAACTTCTTTAATACTACTCCTTCCAGGTACAGTAAATAACCATCCAGGTTATTACGATTTGCCTGAAAATTTACATTTATTATTATTTAAGAGTATTATGTTAAGTGATGCAAAATAGTGAGCAATGATAAATTACTTTTCGCGATCTCATTGTACAAATAACTTACCTTAAAGTACGATAGTAAATCAAGTAATACTTGTGTTGATTCGGAATTGTCTGAACCTAGGTCTGTAGCATTATCTAATCGCTTTTTTTCGCTAGACATAAAGTTGGAATATTTAAGAAGAAATATGCATTTAGGACTTGAACAGTTGTCTAGAAAATGAGCAGCCCTGTCGTACTCTTGACAGTCGAAGAAAGTTTTAGCCAAGGTGTAAGCTTCTTTTTCTTCCACAGTGATACCATCATCATAGGTATTTGGAGGATGTTCATATGTTATTTTGTGATCTTTTAAAGAGAAATTAAGTTCAGCAAGCCATTTAGCAGTCTGCGTAAGACCCCGGTCTGTGCATTCACGTATGCCGTGTAAAATATCGATTCTTACTTGGTTTATATCAATTTGAATATCACCTTTAGAGTTTATAGATAACGGCTGCATTATATTTTAGTATACTTTACGTACATTTAGTGTAACTGTAATTTATTTATAAAAATTACCGGGAACAAATAAATGAATATGAATAGAAACGAGAATCGGGAAATTGAATTTGACGTTGTCACTGTCAGTAATTGAAGTGACAGCAATCAAAGACAGTTTTGTCTACAGATAAATAATACTTCTCTCACATTTAACTAATTTTTAAAAACGTTAATACAGGTAGTTTTTGATCGATAAATTACTATCGCGCTATCCTTTTCACACTACAAAGTGAAGAAAGAAATAGCTATAAACTTTGAAACAAGATTCTATGTAATGCAAAAGGTTATCGTTATTCTTGGTATGAATATTCTGATTCTGAATGTTTCATTCGCTTCGTAACTTGTCATTTTGTTTTGTCAATCAATTCGCTAGGCAATGTTTTAGTGCAACTTCAATAAAAGTGAATTTTAATTTAAGTTGGGCTCGAGTCACGCGTCACTTACAGCTAGAATTTCGGTGTGTAAGCACGAGTATTACAAAGTCTAGTTAATAAATAATACGTAACTAAGATAATATCGATTTGAAAATAAGGCTACACCTCGGTCATACAATAGAAGAATACAAGCAATGGCAGAACAAAACACAGAAACTGCAACAACTGACGTGGAGAGTACGTACACTTCACCTGGGAATGATCCTAAAAACATGCAAGAGGTTACACAATACGTAAGTAGTATCTCCTTTAATAAATGTATGCTCTACCATAGCTGTTTATTTTTTACGAGTCTAGATTTAATACGGCGCAATATAATAGCATTGTGTTTTATTACCGACAAGGTTATCGGTATAATAGAAACAATTTAAGTATATTTTGTATTCATTAAAACTTGTTTTACACTTGTAAGTTTAGTATTAGTTGTTAGTTTTATAGTTAAAACTATGATGTATCTATAGGTAAACTAAACATCTTAAGAAATAGTATAACCAAAAACTAAATCAATGTAGCTACACACTTACATAATGTAAATAAAGCTTAGCAATTATAATTGCAAAGCTTTACCCACCCTAAATGGGTGTGATTAAGGGTGATTTTATCTACATGAGAATATTTTATTGAAAAACACCTTGCTGTTTCATAATATGTACCTATAATTATAACTCACAAGAATCATAACTTGTAACTGAATATAATATTATGAAAATGAGTATTAGGTTAAAAGACAATTTTAATGTAAATTCTAACAAAAAGTTGGGTTAGTTGGGGTCATTATTACACAACCTGGTCAAAATGCCAGTGCACTTAGGCAATGGCATCATAATTATCAGCACTCAAGCATAATTCTATACACAACAGGATGAGACAGGGAACCATAGGAGAGGGAGAGGTATCACATTTAAACTAGGAATTAACTTCTAGGATGTCCCTAAACGTAACTGTTATCTTTTATTGAAAATAGTAAATCAGAATCACATTTTCACTTTCTACAGTGGCTTTAAAAAACCATTAAAAAATGTATTTCATCCTTTACAGGTACAATCCCTCCTACAGAATATGCAAGACAAATTTCAAAGTATGTCAGATCAAATAATCAACCGGATAGATGAGATGGGCACCCGTGTTGATGAGTTGGAGAAAAACATTACAGACCTCATGACACAAGCTGGGGTTGAAAACGAAAAGTAGTAATAAATAATATTGCAGTGATCCTAGAAGTAACAATCACACCACATTGTTTTGTGCCTGAATCATGTCATTTTTACCATTTACTATCAAAGTAAATAAATGCACCTAAAGAAATATAGATAATGTCACTCCATAGGGGCTAAAAGATTATGTGTCTCGTGCATTTAAATGTTATTGTGTATGAACCACCCACTATATTTAAGATAATATAATATTATTTAAACATAAGTTAAATCGCGACGAATGGGTGATTCTCAGATATTTACTCCAAAAAATTTATAATATATAGGCAATAAATTAAATTACATGGAGTATAACACCAATTAATATGTTAATTTTGGAGAGATGTGTAAACAGTGTTAATTATGGTATTAATACATTAATGTAGCACGGCTGACCTGACATAACTTTACATTATTAGTTAATAACCTCCATTGTTTCTGAAATGGTAATATTTGTTTATTATGAACCTTACAGATATAAACTAATTCTGTAAAGTGAATGCTGTCTCATGAATGTATTCACCACTTAGTACTTAGACTGGTTAGTTAACACATAGATGTATCAAGTGACAGCAGTCCTTTGTGAATGAAATAGATTTAACAGTATCCTAAACATAGACTTAATGGCATGAAGTTTGTGAATTTGTTCAAAGACTTGGATCTACCAATTGGATTTGATATATTACAAGAGTTTCTTTCTGTTACATAGTACGCTAGTAGATGTATAGTCTATGGAAAGTGAATATCAAAATATATGCTAAGCAATATGGAGTGATCAGATAATTGGTTTCTTGTAAGATTTTACTAATCACAGTGAATGTATCTGTGTTTGCGCAACTATTTGTACGATTGATTATATTGTAATTAAATTGTGTTGTATTAAATTGATGTTTTTGTTACTAGAGCGAAGATGGTTAGAATCGGGAGGGTGACTATTGATCGGTACCTTTAGTGCGTGGTACGTAATGGTACAAGGTATACATGATCGCGTGCATGCTACGATGGAAAATCATTATGAAGGCGGGTATCGCAATTTCACATGCGAATCTGTTTTTGTTTACAGATTTATTAAGGAAAACCATGAGGCATTATTTATAGACAGCAATATTTTGGTGGATTTGTATTTAGACAGTCGGAATATAGATAACCAGTCAACTGCTTGGGGCCTTAAACATTCATGATTGTATTTATGTAAGTAAGCCTTCCTTTAACCAATGCTAACAAATAAGTACCTCTATATCAAATTATTATGCTCAAATATTATGAAAATGTACAAACTAGACTGTGTCTGTATTACATATTAACTTATTTATTATGAAATTAATAGTTATATGGCTAGCCATTTTAAATATTTTGCCGTGCTTTGAGGATATATAAGTCGTATATTTACAGTTCTAAATTAAAGAACAAGTCATATTCATTAAGTGTTTTATTTAGATCATTAACAAAGTAATATTATTTTGTTCTTATTTTGTAAACATGTGTTACATAATTTTATACTAACGTGATTCTGTCTCTTCTGAAGAATCCCCGTCTTCAGTTTCGTCCGATTCCTGAATAAAAAACGTGCAGATCAATTAAGATAGTAGTAGGTACATTAATGAGAAAGAGAAAAAACAATCAAAAGATAATTATATATATGCATGTTACCGATGTTGCATCTTCGTCTTTAGTTGGCGAATTATTCATAAGAGCTGCTAGAGAGCTAGATCGAGCCATTGCCAAATTACCATGCTTTTCAGGCGACCTTAATTTTCGTAAGCTCTGCAATAAAAATATTTAAAAATCTCTGAGTAAGAACGTTCGTAGACCGGTTGCTTACAAAATAGCTTGATTTGGTATTCTGACGTAGCTCGCCTAGTTTGTTATCTGTATACTGAGCTCGCCTATTGCTAACTCGTAACTATAACCTACCTTAGTATAAAATTATAAAGAACAAATTTTTGGTTGTACTAAAATCAAAGACTACATACTGCTACCATGATAAGCAAATGTGGTAGCTAGTAAGTAGGCAATTTGAAGTAGTATACCTATTTACATCGAATTAAGCTACGAAACAATTTCAAGGTATCTTGAGAATAACTTTTTAATAGAAACGAAAACTTTGCTAGTTATATACCTAATAGGTAGGTAATGGTATAGTTTATATTATTCAGTCTAATGCTAACCGCAGAGTCTTCATCATTGGTGGGAGAATGCTGGTTCATGAGCGATGCTAGTGACGAAGATCTGGCTGACATTCCTGGATTTACTTGTTTCTCCGGAGAGCGCAATTTTCTTTTGAAGTTCTGTTTATAAACATAGTGTAAATGTATAAGTGTTAGCCTATATACAACCATTACATTAAGTCATATTTACCGTTTGATCCTCGTTATCCGAAAGACCTGCGGTTAAACGCTTCACAGAAAAAACCAATTAGATAGAATATTAAATAGGCAAGTTAAAATATTAATGTTATGTAGGTATCTGCGTCACTTCTATACCTACTCTATAGCATTCAAAAGATTCTGAATATGAAATACTTCGATGATAGGTATTAAATAAGATATAATATAAGTAGGTAGGTTATTAGATTCCCCTTAAAACAACACCCTACAGTTACTCTATACTAATCGGATACAGGTACTTCGTGAGTTTTTACAGTCGTGCATTGAGGACGCTTTGTAGCCTATGGCCATATAATTTTTTATGAATAACTAAGACCTTTGTAGATATTTTAAGTAGGTACAAAAACCAGCCCTTCGAATGTTACAATAGCAATAGATAGGTCAAACGGAAAATCACCTCCAAATCAGCTTTATCGTTTATATCGCTTATCTGTTGGTGAGCAACTGTAAGCAATTCGACTGCCTTCGCGTGAAATGTCATTTCAATCATGACAAAATCCGAAAGCAGTGTCTTTAGTTGCTGAAGTTTACGACGCTCAAAAAATTCCGTCTGCTCACTCAACCCTTTGGCAGTCCGAGACATTTCTGCTGATGCCTTGAGTAGCTCGGATTCCGCATATGTCTGTAAAACAAATGAAATGTAGCAGAATAAATATGGTAAGCATTGTTATCTCTTAAGAAAAAATAGGTACTAGGTATAATTATGATTACTGCTCTGTAAAGTTTGTATCTTTTTGTTCTAACATACTCTACCTAGGTACTTCTTGGATATAATTTATATATAAAAGCATCACATTACAGGTTTATAAATAGGTTGTATGATCTTATGTAAGTACCTACTAGGTTTAGTCGTAGCGCATTGCGGCTACTTACATATGCTTACTTACTTATATGCAAATGTAGTAAGTGTCTACATTCATAAACTTACAACTTGTTGTCTATTAAAAGGTTGCCTCTCCCTGGCTTTGTCTAGTACTTTCTTGCGTGCTAGCTCTTTCTCGCGTACGTTCATAGTATGCTTCAACTCCTCCCTGGCATGTTTACAAATCGTTTCGTATTGGCACAATTCTCCAATTACCTGAGAAAGGATAGTAGGTATACTGGTATATTTATGTAGATATAACAAAGTTGTGATACAGTTTAGATTATTTTTGAAACAATGAAATAAAACGTTACGCCTTTATTCTACGAAGGGGTCTCCGATATGTATAGCACACCCACATTTCTCCAGTTATGTTATAGGTCCCAATATAATAGGGGGCGAGCTTATTGGCATCAACCGGCAACAAATCCAGACTCAGTGCGACAGTGCTGCTACATAGATCACTGCAGGTGGTACTGTAAATTATTTGTTACTTATCGTCCCGTTTGAGGATAGATCTTCTTCGATAGGTACCGTAAGTGCGCTTCAATATTGGGTTGTAAACCTATACTTATAGGTATCTTATTGATCTTTAAGCAGGTATATTGTATGGGGCCCGCTACGCACTATCACTAAACTATCATCTATGTGCCTATACTATAGTCATCCCTCCGACAATTAGGAGCCATTGATTTTAAATACTAGGTAGGTAGTTACTACATATCGTTTTAGATAAATACCAACGTAAGTATTATTTTCCCTCATATATTCACGTTTAAAAAAAAAAACTTTTTATGCATTTATAATGCTTTATGCTTACCTTCGCCTCTAATCGCTGTACTTCGCAGTTTCGATACTCTTCGACAGCTGTTAACGTAGTGGATAGATTATCTAAGCCATTACTTAAAGATTTATTAACAATTTCATTATTTGCGTAGTCTTTTAAAACTTTGATGAGCTCATCTCCCATGTCACGCAATCTGTTTGTAAAGAGGATAAATTTTACCGTGAAATCGGAAGTTTTTATTTTAAAGGTTAAATGTTGAATAAGTCATAAATAACCATGTTTCGTACATAGATCACAGGACTAAAGTAAGTACTTAGTTGCTAAGCTGAAGTCGGCGTAAAATCCTACGCGTTGCACTTATCAGACCGTACTTTTTTGTCTGAATTACTTAATAAATGCAGAGATTTGGCACCTATTATCCTTCACCTTTAAGTTCGTGTATTTTTAAGACGGATTTTATAAAAAAATATTTCACGATTTTTAGTGATGCCTAGGATTTATCCCCCCCCCCAGACTTTTGAAAGACTAATAATTGATATCTTTACAAAAAGCCCTTTTTAACGATACCTCACAAGATAAAATATTTAATCTTGGAAAGTAGTAGGAGGGGAGGGGTGGGTCTTCCTTGTTAGCGGTTAGTCATCGACTACACGTAAGTATAAAAACTATGTCATGGGCGCCGGCAGGGGGGTGCAAGGGGGTGCACTTACACGCCCCTGGCATGCAGCAAAATATAATATAGATTAGTTTATTCTTTATTAATTTTATTTGAAATGCACCTTTAGTCTTATTCTATCCATGATCTTTTCAAATGTGTTTGACAAAGACAATGCGTGTTGTCAATTTATTCTACATTTTGTATTAGTTGTGTAGTAATTTGTATGTAGTTTGTAATGCAAATGCACTTTATTAGTCCGGGGTGCCACTTGAAAGAAATCCTGGCGGCGCGGGCGCCCATGATAAAGTAATATTATTACTTTTCATGACGACGTTCTGCTATGATCTTATGAGGAGTTCCATCTTTCGGAAGTTTATCGTCAGATCATGACAATATTTGGACCAATCGGGAACTGTAAATCGTTCCACATGAAAAATAGTATTTTTCAAATCGGTTCATAAATTACGGAATTATGAGGTAGGTAGGTAACAAATATAAAAAAACACAGGTAGAACAAATGAAAGTAGACACTCGGATTATTTGCAAACTTTTTATATGGCAACTTTTTTTTTATGTCAATCTCGGATTGTCAAAACACGATGGCGTGTTGTTGTTGATTTAATGTGACCTTTGTTTATCATTTTTCTAACTTAAACATGAATGAAACGATTAAAAGTAGAGTGCGGGAGATGCTATTTCGCATGATATCAAAGTTCGAAGAAAGACAACAGGAGAAAGACGCCCAATTCAATCAAAAACAAGATTGTTTACGTGTGGTGTTGGATTACTTAGGTAGTTTGATGCTTTGATTTTGATACTTACAGTTCGAGAAACTGATTCAAGAATCGTTTGAAAATATAACTCCACAGGAATGGAAGAAAATGACTGACCATGTAATTCACATTGAAAATAAATATAAAGAAAGGGATCGAATAACTGAAGAAAATTTAGAAAGTTTTATAATTAATGTTGGAGATAGTGATTCCAGTGAGTCAGATGAATCTTTTGAAATGGAAATGCTTGATTCAGATTTTGAATATGGAAGTGAATAAATTAAAATTATTATAGGTATTGTTGTTTATTTATTCAGATATCCTATCCTACTCATATTTTAAAAGTTATCCTACTAATATTATAAAGTATGTTTGATATACCTACTAATATTGTTACGAGCTGGGTAGGGGACAAATTATTCAACATCAATTAAAAACCAAATAATCTGTAGGTAATGACACAAATCACTAATTAAAACAAACTTTTAACACTATTCAAACAAAAAACAAAAGTTATCCTACTAATAAGCTTAAATAAAAACATTAATTGAAGTGTCTGTTATTTATAACACGCCAACAAAAAATAATTTATGAGAGCCCGGCCGTACGACTCGCGGCGGCGCGTCATTTTTTGTCGCACTCCAAAGCACTCGACGAGTCGACGCAAATCGAAGGTCGGCGCGAACACACTCAATGGTTAAAGATACGACTTTACGTACAACTGGTACCATAGACTCCCACATTTGGACCTGTCCACACAAGTGGTGTACAAATATTTTTTACAAAAAAAAAAACAAATAACTCTAAAGTATCAAGACAGGTTATTAATTATACGTCCTACAAATTTTAGGGTTACTAGGCTGAGATTTTTTAAATTTGCCACCATTTTTCAGTCTCTACTTTCGTTTGCCAGACTCCGAATTGAGAACCTCCTTTTTTGAAGTCGGTTAAAAAGACTGCTTTCGCACGCACGAAGTCGAGAACGTCTTCAAAATAGGTACTAAAATCATATATGTATATTATATTACTTACAGTAGATACCACAAGGTAATTACGTTTTGATAAAAATGGTTTCGAATAGGCGGATGGTAAATATCTCACCTTGCTGTCTTCCTAGTGTAGTCGCCAAATGCAACACAAAGATCTCCAAAGTTTTTTTCCACATTTGTTATACGATCTTGAATGAACTTAGCTTGTTGTTCATAACTTAAAGAATGTGGATTATCACCTCTGAACATAATGGACACCTACAATTTATAACAACTTTTGTTTGTTATTATTTTGTAGTTAGTGTGATTACCATGGAAACAGTACCAAAGACTAAAAGATACACGTTTTTAAAACTATGTAACTTATATATTAGCCAAGGAAAGGAACGGTAAAAACCAAAGTTAAGCCTACAAGTTGTTCATTACATTTGTGCCTGAGTTATGTCATGGATAGAAAATACAAACAGTCCAGTTCTTAAGCTTTCGAGCTCTTAAATCAAAGAGAATCCTAGCAAGTAGCAAGACTGCGGTACACATTGTCTGTAATGGAATGTTTTAAAACCCAATGTTATTGTTTTTGTAAATAATCGCGAAGCTAGCGCCACAAGCTTAGACCGTATATAACATATGGTTATATACTCTTTGGCTTAGAGTAAGGCCAAAGGTGATCTAAGCACGCACACACAGACACGCGTGTGTTAGTAGTTTCTACTACTTTCTAGTTTTTTTAATCAACTTTACTTAAATTAGTTTTGTTCAAAGTATTCATTAAAGTAAACACAATGTTTGTTTAGTTTTCTATAGGTAAATTGTTTTTCTCATCATAACGGAGGTAAGGCCTGGTGATCTGTGATGCAGGTTTTGCAGACACCAGTCTCATTTAATTATTGTAATATAATTATGTATGTTAAGTATAGAAAATAAGGTAATTGTTGTTGTAAAAAATAAATAAATGTATTATTTTTATTCATTAAGCCTAGAATAGAAGGCAAACCAGAACCCGCGTTCTGTCATTTTCCTTTCGGCGCACTTAGTCCGAGTCTTTTGAGTGTCCATAATTATACTTACAAGGCCTGCGGTCTCTCCTGCCGCTACTTCAAACCCAATTAATGTTGGTAAACTTGCTAGGTCAGGAGCGGGTTACCACTTTTGGGTACTGCGTAGATCAGTCGATCGGCTAGGTTAAGCCGTGCTTGCTGCGGTCAGTTTTGTGATGGGTGGCAGTTTTCACATGCCGAGAACTCTTCGTGCTTTGGAAAGCACGTTAAGCCGTTGGTCCTGCGACTCATCTCTGTCCGAAGGAATAGGGAGTACACCTGTGTTAGCGCGCATACTTGTGCACTTGAATATCTCCTACGTAGCTTAGCTGGCTAGTCTCAGATAAGACAGGTCGCCGTGATAATTATTATTTTCGGGAAAATTATGCTGTTTCTTAGCTCATTGGGTAGTTTATACCTTTACGGGCCCGAGCCAAGTAAATGCAGTGCGTAGAATTTATGTTCAGGTCTGTTGCGATTAGAGCCTACTTCATTTTCCTCTCTTTGCATACTTTCTTGCGATTCGACACGTTTTCAAAATAGATGCTTTTTGTAAGGATAATGGGTGATTATTTTAGAAATAGTACAGTACATTATGAGTGTTGTTATTATTACCAATGGGATACATTAATGATAATAATTTAAAAATAAACGAGATAAATTAATTAAAATTTTATTATTAAAATAATGTTTTTTTTTAATTCTACTGATGAACATTTATAGCATTTTAACTACTATATACACCGGTTATATACCTAGTAGTTAATATGGATAACACTCACGAAAGTTATTATAGTTAGCATCACTGTTGACTGTTATTGCTTTTTAAATTTAATAGGACACCTTTTAAAGATCTGTTTCTTCTAAAAAGCCTTCTGTTCTTCTGATACAGTGTTTTTACACATCGGACTTGTTGTTCACGAAGTAACGTATTAAAATCTGAATTAGGCCGTGAAAAACGGCCTAATTCAGATTTTAATACGTGCATTCTTGACGAGTCGAGTTCAGAATCCGAATCAGAAATGTTAACTTCGGCTGTTTCAGCGTTTAACAGCGCAGGTGATGAAGCTGGTGAACCCTATAATTGAAAATCATATGTAAACTGACGTCATAATATATAAAATGTACCGTCGTAATATTAATTTCTACACAATAGATAAATTAGTAAATAAAAATAATACACACATTACTCACTGTCGTAAATTCAGGTGATGCACATGATTCACACTTCTCTGGTCCCAAGGCTAAATTCTGAAAATATTTTACGAGATCAGTTCACAACGTCAATGCAATATGCAAAATTAATTACGCAGACACAGAAAAAATACTAGAAATTGTTAAGTAAGACTGACTGACAACATTATTAGTAGATAATTTCCTTTGCTGATAGACTTTTTTGTAACTCGTATTATTTTGTAAATGAATACTATGTAGTCTTTAATTATTATTTTACTTTAATTTTTAATAATTGACCTATTTAAATATTTACCTTCAGTGATCACCTGAAACACAGGTTTATCCTAGTTCAGGCTGGCAGCAATTAATACTTTATGAACCATATCATACTACATGTACTGTAAAAATGTTATATTAGTTTAGTTTAACATAAGTGTAGTTTAAGTTTTATTGGAACTGTGGTATTTATAAGATCTAGTTTAAAATTCTACACTGTAACATATATTTGCTCAAATAAATAAATATTATTATTACTAATACAATTGGTTGGATTGGAAATTTTACATATTAGTAAGATCTATATAAAGCCCATTAATCAGAAATTTACCTGCAGTCAAACTAACTTCTATACTACTACTACAAGGGACCATTAATGAATTACGTTAGACTATTTTTGGTAATGAATGACCGCTCTCCCTACCCCTACATGTATAAAATAAGAATAGGCCCACCCCTTCCCCCCTGTTTAATATTTAATACGTAAGAATCTAAAGGAAAAATAAATACACGTTTGGTTTATTGCATTTTCGTAGTAATTAACTTTGACTTTGGTTTTGATCTTAGGAACTATCAAAACTCTCACCCACTTGTAAGAAAAATAAGACAGGGTCGACCCCCTAAATTGACTTACGCAATAAATGAATGGCCCCCAACATCCAAACTACTAAGTAAGATAAAATTATGCCAAGAACTACCAACATCAACGGCATCAATATTATAATAGTGTACCAACTTTGTTTGGAATAGCTTCTTGCTTTAGTTTTCTATAACCAGCACTTGTTAAATAAAAAAAATCGTCATCAAAGTGCTTTGAGCAAATAACACTTCGTTTAGATGGTTTCCAAAACTCCTCTAGCCGTGCTCTTTGTATAATTTTTATCCACTTTGACTTCCTTATTTCATTTACTGGAAAACTAACACAATGTTTTATTAGTAAAACATATTCTTTAAAAAAAATAATTATAAAATACACTGAGTGCATCAATATTAAAATTGCGATGTGATGGGAGGTAAACGTAGGTACATCAAACAGCACTTCATGACAACACAATATCTTAAAAATTTAAATCCACCCAAAAGAAAGAAAGTCACACATACTTACATACATAGTTTACTTATAATTATATGAACACACAATACGCAGAATGATGTATAATCAAATTCTGGCAGCACGCATAATTTTATTTGACTGTAACACTCAGTCACTGACCTGATTATAAGACAATAAGAACAAATAAACTAATCAACATTTAAATTAAATTACATATTTACGTGAAACTTACACATGAAATGTAATCCCATCATCTTTTTTTACATTGCCGGCAGAATTTTTGCACGTTAGAACTACGCAGGTCGGCGGCATAATTAAACTAATTGTGCAGCGCGTGTACAAATAACGTTCAAACGATGCGCGCCATCTTTGTAAACTAAACTATATATAAAAGTACTCTGTGACTAAACGTCAAATCACACTAAATCGGTGTGATATAAATGGCTTCGCTTTTGTGCGCGATCACCGTTTCTGGTTTGAGGGCTACCGTTTTTGTGCTCACTAGTTGGCGCCTTTATCGAGTATGGTTAGATATCGAGTACTTTAGTAGATAATTAACACTTTGGAATAGACTGGAATTTAAAAAAATGTTAACGGTCAGAGTTCGTCTTCGTTTCATTCTCATTCTTTGCTTCCTTCACACATAGTTTTTCTATTTAGTCTGTGGTTAATGTGGTTTAGTTTAGAGATGGGTCAAACCGTATGTTTTTCAAATCGGTTGAACCGAATCATAATTTTGCTCAAACCGACTTACAAACCGATTCAACCAAACCGAATCATCAAGTACTGTGTGACGTCATTCATTCGTTCATGAACCGCGTTATAAGTTATAAACCGTATTACGATACGGTTTACGATTTTAATTCGGGTAGGCGATAGGAATAGATGATAGGAAAAAATATCGATGACTGAAAAACAATGTATTAGGCGTTTATTTACTATTAATCATATCACAGATGACAGCCCGCATCAGCTTATTCGCATTGCATCGCATTCGTACTCGCTCGAACTGAACACGAGTTGACGCGATTGCGTTTTCAAACTGAAACCGGGTTGGATAGACTGTAGCTCGGTTTGATGCGAGTTGCCCTCAACCCGAATTGATTCCGTTTGGCAAATCGGGTTGACTCATCACTAGTTTAGTTCCCTACTTCAGTTTTTGTCAGATTTCATCATTCTAGTTGTCACTTGTCAGTGTCAAACAATAACAGCTGTTTGCCTTTTGTGTTTGTTGCCATTAATTCTAATCATTGTACCACAGAAATGAATGAAGAAATAGATGAATATATTTACCATCAAGACTTTACAACAGCGTCAGAATGGGAAGTTTTCATTGCTCGCATAGAGGAAATATTAAATGAATGGAGATTATCTAAATCAACTTTACCTAGACTGTCAGGAGAATACACAAAGAAATGGGTTAGCAAAACTGAGGAAATCCCTTTCCTAGACACCAAGTTTACATTGTCTTACCATACGCTTGAACTTTCTGAGGCGGAGGAGCCTGAAGTGTATAGTGCTGAATCTATTTTAGTAGAGCTGCATGAAGGCATTACTGATCCCTCAATAAAGTTTATAGATGACTTGGATGGAAGTCCTTTCCCAGTGTCTGTTTGGTATGGTTTAAAACGATACGTAATGTTATATCCAAATAATCCACTGGTCCATGGGAATCTGATAAAATTAGTCATGAGCACTGCAAATATTGCTTTTGCAAACACAGATTGTGGTGTTCCTTTTTTTGTTAAAATACGTGAGCCGTGGCAGCACACATATTTAGGATTTTATGAAGATGGTGAATTTAAAATTAGTTATGATACAATCAATTTGAAAAGAATTTCAAATCAGTGCTCTGAATTAAGTAATCTTATAAGCATATTTAAATCAAGAATTGCTTCACCCGTTGCTCTGGAACCGGTCATAATTTCTTCAAAGATTTCCTATGAACTTAAAGATTATGATGCATTTGCTTGGAGAAATACTACACAGTCAAATGAGTTTCTATCAATAGATGGTTTCGATGTCAGGAAATTAATAGAGCTACCTTTTGGATCTGACAAAAACCCCATACAGAGTATATTACTGAATGCTATTTGGCTAAAGTTTTATGAATATCATAGTTGTATTGAAAATCTTTCAGCACTTTTGGTTGACCCAAATCAAGCTCATTTTTGGACAATTACTCTTACACTGAGGGATAATTTCAAATGTCAATTAACTGAAACAATTAGTAAAATGATGAATTTGTTAGAAAATAATAATTTGCTTATGGACACCCTGGGCTTGAGTAGAAGTCTTGGGTTAGTGAATCCTCTGCATAAGATCACTGAAGCCCCAATAACAATATCTAAATTAGTTAAGGCTGCAATGGGACAGAAAAGAACTACAGATTTTAAAGGCCCTATATCTGATGACCTGCTTATGCCTCTGTTGTATTATATTTTCCCTGATGCAGTTGAAGATGATGCTTTTAACTATCCTAAACAGTTGGAAGTGGAATTTAAGCAGGTATGGTGTTATTGTTTATCTTGCCTAGCTGTAGCAAAGTACATTAATTTGATGCTTGTTTAAAGTACTTCTGCAAGGCTTGATTAAAGAGGAAATCCCACATGATTGATTTATAATTTTACAGGTTGATGGTGCTCAAAAATTATGTAGTTATGTTAAGACGAGTCCAGAAGGTGGACTAGTGTGGCGGCTCTCGGTGACAGCGGCGCGGCTGTTCGACGCGGGAGGTCTGCCTTACTTAGCCCACTTGTGGTACGAGTTCAGCCAGGAGCTACAATACAGATGGGAACATCAAATTCTTGTGCCTGGGTAAGTTTTGCGTGATATCTTATCATATTACAAATTTATTAATATCTATATTGAACCAGCTGATTAAGAAGGAAACTGATTCACAAAACACATACATCAGACAGGATTAGAATAATAGAAACTGTTTGATATTTTGTGTGCCACATTTAAGAGTACTAGGTTATAGTCATATGAATAATAAAATAGTATCAAATTAATTACAATTTTATTAACATAATTTACATTAGAGATACCTAAAGAGGTGACAAAATGAACACGTAATTGATATATTTTAGATAGGTAATACAAATTAGGTTGCTTAACAATTGTAACACATCTCATTTTTGTAAAGTAAGTAGATTAAAAAAAAAAATGAAATTTCGTCCTAAGCACACCAATTTAGGAATGATTAGGTAAGGCTATCAGTTACATGGAATCGGTATTATTAATTTAATATCTAACTTTCGAAGCTAGGCCATGACTCGAATAAATACCGACTTCACATAATACTACTTCGTATTTTTCGTAATTACTAAAACGATTAATTTAACAATTTTTTTGTGGAATATTACCCACCACACGCTGTTGCGTGTATGATACCTACCTTTATAAAATAGCACCATTTGGATTGAGCATCGTTTCGTTCTTATAAACATTCATGTTGTTTTAGCTGGTTTGTAGAACTACGTATTAAGTTAAAATAACTATAGATAGGTTACATGAGTCCTGGGACGTTACTCTTTAGTTGTCACACATTTATATTGATCTCAAATATTATATAATTGTGTGAAGGTAGGTCCTATTTAAGCCCTTGTTATTCTTGCATCTTAAGAATTTTGCTTAGAATTCCCTTTAAATACAGGAATACGTACCTATTCAAACTAAACTTTACCCGTGTGTTCCATATAAGGAACTCCAGGCTGTCGCCATCATCTTATTTAATATTCAAACCTAGGTACCTACTTGTTGTTACATGAACTTAACATCTATTATTATACGATATTTACAACTTATTCACATAAAAGCTTATCAATAAATACGCACCATACAAATAATAAACATAGGTAAGTACAAATCAGTGGTAATAAATGAACACTCGGTGTTCAAAATGCGAACATAACATTTTAATGAATAACACTTCCCAACATTATTAATAAATTAGTTATTATTTATATTTTTCAACACTGCTATCGTTTCGTTTATTGCGACTAGGTCTCAGTAACCAGATAATATAATTTATAACATTGGTTGGTATTTTGCTTTGTTATAATAAGACACACACGTCGTGCATGTTTTAATGTGCAAGAGTAGGTATTTTAATTTTGATAAACGTAAATGAATAATGTTTTCGGTAAAATTCTTACCCTAACTACTGTTTAAAATATACCTACATTTAGTGGACACAATATGTAAACAGAAACTAAGCTAACTGTACACAATCCCAGAGTTAAATAGTAGGTAACAAATATTATTACACTAAACTCAATATTCTAATGGATACCGGACACACTGGTTGTGACCCGTGAGTCTGTTACATTGCGCGTGAGCACGTCTATTGGTTTTCTCATGGCTATGACGGCGAGAGTGTCGGTGCTGGCGCTTGCCTGTGCGGGCTTCATGACTGCACCACGATGTGTAGGCATTGCCAGGTGGTCTTCGCGAGGGCGAGGTGCGCCCGTGGAATGAATGTTCTCCCCGCGCCGTGTCCCTTGCACGCTATAAAGGTACTAGTCCACTCCGAGTCGTGGGGTTTCGTGCCATGTAGATGTCCATATCATGATCGGTCCAGTTGTCAGAAGTGTCACAATACCCCATACCTAGGGATCCAACACTGTAGCGACTGGCGGGTCGTGATCTAGATCGCGGCCGTCGCCTAGACCCTGCCGTACCGCCCGTGGCCCCACCCGCAGCGCCACTTAGTGATAATCTTGAAGCTCGCTCTGATGCCGCTCCTAAAGATTGTCGCGATTGTCGGAGATCTAAAAGTCAAAAGGCATTTGGTTAGATGTTTAGATATAAATCTTATAGTGCAGAGTAAAAAGAAAAACAAATAAGTTCAAGCCGGGAGTGAAACGAAGGAGAGGTATTTCAAGCGACAGATTTACTTACCAGCTCGTGATCCTAGAAGGCTACTAGGGTAACCAGGCGCTGCGTAACGGCCGGAATGCGAATAGCTATGCTGCGATTGACCGTCAGCAAGGGAACGAGCTCGGCCTGGACGACCTGGTAATGGGTCCGGAGGAGCTGGTTCAGTATAGGAACGTGCACGCGGGATCGAACGTGCGCTATAGGCCGACACTTGATCCCACTCACGCTGCTTTCCAAATGCGCCGATTGTAGCTAACGAAGACAGCGGGCCGCTCGGGCTCGGGGTACCGGTGAGACCGCCGCAACATGGGTTGGGCATCTTCTTAGGTACTTGAGTGTGCAGGCGATGCACGGTGCGAGATCGGCGACGCGACGCCGCAGCAAATACCAGTACCGCCACGACGATAGTACTGCAAATAGCGGCGCTGGCCGCTATCGTAATCTTGTCCATATTAGAGGCAGCGGCGGAAACGGTGCGTACCTCTCGGCATTGAGAATACGGCACTGTTTCTGGACTTACGTGAACCTCCTCTAAGGAGATCACGCAGACCACGATGCATTCCTAAAATAAGTAAGTTTGTATTAATATGGGTACACTATCTAAGCACTGTATAACTAAAAAATATATATGTAAAATGTATATGTAAAATCTAAATAAAATGACAAGTCGTGGCATGTATTTAAATTGTACAAACCTGAGACGGAACATTTCTTATGGTAAATTCCCTTTCGCTGGCTTCTAAAGGTGGTCCTTGTTTAAAGCTTTTATCTCCAAAGAGTCGATAAACCACGCGGAAGCCGAGAATGTTTGCTACGTCTGAGTCCCAATGAATAATCACGGAATTGTCTTTCCTGTATGCGTTCTTAACGATAACTTCATTAGAATCGTCTACTTTTGGTTTTTGTTGTGGAAAACTCATGACAAGAGGGGGTCGTTGGTGTGGGGCATGGCGCCAGGTGGGTGCGGCTGGGCGAACAGTTGGAATTCGACTTGGTCGGGAAGTACTTGTACTAGTAGTAGTTGACTGAATAATTACTGGTTTTGTAGGCATTTCAATGTTATTACTTGTTTCTGTGTTATGGGATGCAGTTGTACTGCTAGTTGGTGCTGGGGTTGATGTTGTTGTAGATGTTGTTGTGATGACGTGACTTATTTTCCAGTCATTGAAATCTTTTGCCGTTGTTGACTGTTTTTCTGTCGTTAAAGATGTATCATATTCACAAACCAATTCGTTTGGTTCAAAACTGTAGAATCCTCGCTCTCGGAAATGGAGTGGATTGCCGCAAAATTGCGGATTTCTCTCTCGTGATGTTACTTGTAATTCTCCATTACGAATCCATTCAATTATCCAGCGTAGGCGACAATCGCAATTTAGAAATCTTCCGCCTAGACTAAGGCCCCGAAGAGTTTGATTCAGGTGAGAGAATGCTTCTTCCGGCACTGTAGGCAAAGGATTTCCATCTAACGCTAATAAAGTTATAGATGGATTGTTTGAGAAAGCATCCAAGGGTAATTTGTTAAGTAAATTAAAACCGATATCTAATACTCTTAAATCACTTAGTGTTCCTATTGCAGAGGTAGGAAATTCAGGCAATAGGTTATTCAAAAGGCTTAAAGAACTAAGTGTTGTCTTTATTCCCTCAAACGCGTCTTCTCTGAGATTCACTATAAGATTTCTTTCTAAATTTAGAGCAGTCAGTGACTCTAAACCATCAAAAGTTCGGCTACCATCCGGTCCAGGAAGTTCTCTTATACTGTTTTGAGAGAGATCAAGAAAAGCTAAGCTCCGAAGACCCCTAATACATTCGGGAACAGTTTTTTGTTTCGTGCCTTTTAAGTTTAAATTTTTTAACGAGTTTTCCAATCCACTCAGTGTTTGTGGTTCTAGCGTGACGTTGTTGTCAGAAATCTTAAGTGTTGTAAGTTTGCGAAGAGTTATAAAAGAATGGTTTTCAATGTGTGTAATTCGGTTTTTGGATATGTCTAAGAGAGACAGGTTTATTAATATTTTAAGTGCTTTAACTGGAACCTCAACCAATTCATTATCTTGCAAGTTTAAGTTTTTCAGATATGGGCCTTGCCCTCTGAATGCGTCATCTTCTACTTTCTTTATTCCACATCCAGATATCTGAAGATTATGAATTTTTAGGTTTGCAAACAAATTACTTGTAAGGATTGAAATGCTTGAATTGTTTATGTATAGAAGATCGATGACAGTATTTCGTGCGCTCGTATTTAAAGCGGATAGTAGCGTCGGAAAGTCAACCTGTGGAAAAAATAATTATGATATAACATATTGCCTATTACTTTAGCAAATTATTACATACATTTAAAATAATATTTGAAGAACCATAATGCTAACGTTTTCTAGTTGTAATAAAATATTAATTATATAAATACTTTACTCAGGCTATCAGTGATTTAAAGACAGTCTTAAACAAAATTTAATTTGGGGTTAAACTGTACAAATACTTGTAAATGTTAGTGAAAATATAATGTACCTGATCACATTGGACAGATAAATCTCTGGCCAAATTATGTATGCAAACACAAGAGTTTTGTAGAGTCGGTTCACCTTCCCATGGACATTGGGCGCGTGCGCAGTGTACCATCAGCATAAACAGCACAGAAGACAGCCATGCTCCAAGATTCTTTCCCTGCTTTAATTCCCCCTGAAATAATCAAAATGTATGTATTAAAAATAATCTGTGCTGATATGTATCCTTAAGCTGGCAAATTTAATAAAACGTATGAAAATATTTAATAATAATAACTATCCCACTGCAAGCCAAATGCCAGTTCTAGTATAGAGACAGATTGAGCATTTATCATCACGCTAGCTCACTGCCGGTTGGCGGTTTCAGAATAATTAAATCCAGGTTTCCTGATAATGTTTTCCGCCACCGTTAGTCAGTGGTGTCTTATAATATCTAGTCTGAAATTAGTTCTCAATAACACCATGTTCGTTAAAAAAGTGTATTATAATGTGAATTGTATTATAACATTATCTAAGAAATTATTTATGTCATTTAACCTGCAAGCTTGTGCTTACAAATTCACGCACCACGACATTTTTTATGTACATAGATGAATAAATATTAAAAAGGTGTATGCGACTTATAAGATAGCAAGTTAATGGTACCTAATAACTAGTAGCGTATCTGTGTCCTGAACTGGCCCTAGCAGTAGTCATTGAATTTTGTATTTAAGTTTCGCTTGGGTTCACAGTGGGTAACCTGTAACACGGTACGAAATATTTACGGAGTTAAAAATCACCCTAATTGTATTACACGTTCCTGTGTGTAGCCCTCGTAAAAACAGGCTTTATGTAAGAGCCCGGAACTCGGAAGTTATCAAAGGATTATCCACATGTTACGGGCTAGAGTTAACCATGACCTAATTGCGTACGCGCGTCCTATTTTATTTTTGTGCGTTGACTCGTGTCGGTTGTGTCGTTATTAATAGCAACGGCGCTAAGAAATACAAGAAAATTATAATCGTGACTCTGACCAAATCATTAAGTCTATAGTCAAACTTAGAAAAGATTAATATTATTTGTCGTTAAGTCTCTCTATAGTCTTACTCAATGTTAAATAGACACTAAGTTTGATAAAATTATGTGAGATTTGGCTAGTTAATGTTTAAAGAACAAGTGCAGAATGGTAAATTTTTTATCATAATTACAGTCAAATTTTAGCCGCCACGGGACTGTAAATTCTAAAAGCCAGTAAAATATAATAATGGAATTTGAACGCAAAATAACGGAAATTTGACAAATATCACAATTTGCATAACCGATATTGTGGCATAAGTAAATGATTTATTATTAATTTATTTAATATTCCATTATTATATACTTTACTGGCTATTAATAAATATTATTACTAAGTCTAAAATAATTTACGTAACTAAGTGCTAGGGAAACCCATGTAATTGTAATTGATAGTTATGGTTACACTAAAAGCTTCGAATGTTGGGTTGTATGATAGATGTGCGGTAATCAAGCGGTGCATAGACCGTTGAAGAGAAGTGCAGCGTGGCGGCTACGGACTACTAGCCCGGAACATCTGGCTTTCCCTGCACTTGCCTTGCTAATACTTCATAGACAGTCAAACATCACAATACTATAAAAATAACCATTTAAAGGTTTTAAATAGTCTACATCAGTTTCATAAATTGCCGAGACGATGTTTCGCGTAACCTTAAATGTATTAACAATAAAAGTTTAGCTACTGTATTGTATAAGCTGTTAAATAAATTATTTACATATATTAAATTATTCACGTAAATAAATGTATATAGTATAGGTTAACACAATTTTTATCTATGGTGTTAGCTACGCGCATTAAATGAAGCGCTCTTAATAATTTTGTCGTGTACTAGTGGTAAAGAATTAGGTAATAATGCACCAACACAAAACAAATGTAAAATAACGGTACCTATATTTTTAATGTTACATTGACATTGTTGACGTAAATAATAGATAAGGCCCGTTGTAATCAATATACAACACGAAATGTCAAATATTTAATCTGTGGACGGCAAATGTTTGCGGATGTCCTGAAATAACCGATGATCCAACATCAGTGTTGAGTTACAAGGAGGGTTGGTAGTTTGGTAGATGTAGATTTACGGTATTATAATGTAGAAAGCTAGCATTTGGAACGCAGGCAACAGAGCAGCATTCTGTCAAAGGATTATTATCGTTTAGTCAGCTTGGGACCGTTTGAACGATTTATAGCCGGTACTATATTCCTGTAGTAAAGACGTATCTAAGCGTCTTTCCAGTGTAGCACTTGATTTTTTGTATTGTAAATTTTTATAATAAGCTAATATGAATAAAGCTGTAATCAAAACCGCTATACCTTGAATAATTAACACATCAATCAATCATAGTTTTATTGTGTCTGAACAAATACCTAAAATAATTTTCATAACATGCAAAAGTGAAACCTCAAACTTTTTATCACCAATCATAGTAAAGTAGTGAGCGCCTGCGAACTTGTGGAATGCTTGTGTTTTGGTGTAAGCTCGTAACACTGGCCTATTTACATAAATTCACCAGTCATCCGATTTCGCCGTTAACGGTACTCTGAAGCGCGTGGCGGCGGAGTCTCCATGCTAGCTCAGCAGTTCACTTTCTCATGGCGTTTGGGTTAGGTATTATTCGAGAAGTAGAATTTGTTTTAGTCTCTGATGTATCTCTTCTATTAGCTACTATTACAAATGAATGCCATATTTTTAACGTTATTCAGAAGATTTTTATAATATCGTACGCTACGTATGGTAACGACGGCATACATTATCCTGGTTAACTGATTATAAGCCGTATATTGTTTGAGTGGTATACATATATTATATGCATGTAGTTTGTATCATACAAATGTGTGATTGTGTACGTGTGTTACTTGAAGGTGTGTAATGATAGTCTGTAACGTGCACGACTATGCGTAACAGTTAGCATGCGTTATGTAGCAGAGGTAGTACGGAAGTACATCTTTAGCATGCTGTGCAGTTACTTAGTAAACACGTACTGTGTTGCGCAAGTGTTACTGATCGAACAACACGTCATTGTGTTTCTTATCAAGCTTGATTATAAACGAGGCAATCATTGTTATTTTCAGATGTATTATGCCACTCAAATGCAGCCTAACTCCTAGGTATATAGGTTTTCTTACACAATAAGCTCCAATTGTATGTTCTCTGGCAACCCTTAAAGTGATGAAGTAGTCAATAAAAAACAGCAACGTATTTTATAAACTAGTACTAAAGATAGCGGTTGGGAAAGCTTTCTATGTGAATGATTTAAAAGTTCAAAACTAGTATTTCTTCTTTCTTCGTAGCGGTCTACCTGCTTGTCATATTATTGAATGTGTTACAAATTTAAAATATACGTACATATCAATGGAAGTAATTAAAGATAAAAGCACCGTTTGCTGAATGTATGTAGAATTATTCCACCATTATGATACATGCGAAAGTTTAGATATTTAGATGTTTGTTAGTCAATTACTCCGTCACGGCTGAACGGATTGCCACTCTATATGCTAATCCGAGACATTCCACCTCTGTATCAAATTTCAACTAATATTCCAACTTTTGTATACTTTAGCAGCAGCAAACCAGGATGCAAGCCTGTTACAACTTTTTATTGAATATAAAAATGAGAGCAATAGTTAAAAATTCAAATTTTCTCTTCAGTATCATAAAGTAACAATACCTTTACACCGAATAAAAACTGACTAATTCGGATCCGTTCTTATTTGAATAGTCCAAACGATAATTATTTCCTACATGCTATTCTTGTTAATAGCTCGTTAATTAATATGCCAACAGTATTCCACATGCATTATTGATGTCGGCTACAATTTGCATGAAAAAGATTTGTTGGATGTTGATCGAACACGTTGCTATAAAGTGTGTTCTGATATGTTTCATTGATGCAGAGGTCTCATCCTTTATTCATTCCGTGTCAGGTGGTGTCAGTTAATTAACCTAAAATAATTCACCAGTTATCGAGCACTCAGTTTGAGTGACAGATCGATTAAAGTTTCCCTAATTTTGTGAAATCAATGTCGCTGTCGCCGCACCTTAGTTTGGCTTGAGGTAAATTTAAAAGTAATTATTTCATTCAAAGGCTGCTCCTTGTCACCTTTAAAAATGACACCTAATTTTAGATTAAATCTTTTTGACTTGATTCAGCGACTTGTTGAATTGGGTAGTTCACTGTCGAGCAATATAATTTATTCAATGGATAATTACTTGTTCTCTAAGTGAAAGTGGTTTTTATTCAGAACTTTTCTGGTTTTTGAAAAGATGTGATAATTGGAATAAGAATTTGACCAAAATTCATTTAATAAGTAGAAAACTAACGCAAGTTGCTTAGATTATAATTATTGATTTCGTAGTAATTTAACTATGAAGTTCTTATTTTGTGTATTGAGAAAGAAATTTGAAATCTTTTGAAGTTAAAAGTCTGTGATAGAATATAGATGGTGGCTCAAACAGATGAGACTGACGATAGGTGAGATTTGGTTGGGTAAAATGTTATTGGGCTTTTTTACCAGGTAATTTTCAGTAGCAGCACGGAGCCTGGATTTGTTCCCGGTTGATGGTAATAGACTCGCCGCCTATTATTACACATTGGGACCGATAATTTAATTGGCGAAATGTGAGAGTACCTGCTATGATAGGCACGCCTCTGCCGACCCCTTGGGGAATACAGCTGTGAGTTATGTTAGGTAGTCTAAAAAAGGTATTAGACAGGAAACAATACCTAAAGGAGTAAGCAAGCAAACTTTACTCAAGAGAGTAGAAGCTTACCACATTGCAGACCGTTTAGTTTTTTATTTAATGGAGAACATAAAGACGCTCTTTACAAAGTTGATAAATCTACATTATCTACTTTAAAACGACAACTGTTCAACATAATTCATATGTCACACCTATGTAACACTCAAGTTAGACGATAAAGGGGCAGACAGCGAGCAGCTGTCGGAGATACAGCGATATCAGTGCTGGCGAAAAACTATCTGGTGGCTCGATAGATGGCGTTGGCGTCAAGTTGAATCGCGCTATGGTTTCGTTACCGCCGCCGGTATATAGTGTTTCGGTAAACCAAGCAACATTGATCTTTCCAAAGGTTAAACGGGGAATGATGATCGGATTGGACTTGCGTCTGCATGATGTCCGCCGCCGAATGTTACGCATAAGGCGGGCTAAAATTCTTCTGACCCCTAATTTTTGAAAGATCCTTTTATCAAATTATGAAATTTATACTTAGTGTTTATCCATTGTGGGATTTATAATAAATCGTTTATCATTTATGATGGAATGGCCTAGAGATGGGTCGTCGACGCATTTTTCGTTAACGGAACGAGACCGTCCATTTTCGTTTATCAACTAGTCGTTTAACTAGTCGAATTCGTCGACTAGTCGACGTCACGTTTCGATGAATTCACGTTCAAGCTTTGTGTTACAACGATTTCTACGACTCGAGTAGTAGAATATTGTTGTTTGCCTTAGGCATGTATTTGCGAAGTTTTAAATCTTTGATCTTCCCTTCATACTTTATTACCAGGCTTAGGACTGGCTGAATATAAATATTATATTTATAATAATACTCATTATTCAATTATCGACTAAATATAAGCGTCGCCGTAGATATGAACGTAGTTCAGCCGTCTACTAGATTCGAATAGTTAACGCGTGGACGGTGGACCGTCGACCGTCGAAACGTTGATTCTACGTTAACCGTTCATTCAACTAGTTCGTTCAAAGCGTCGCCGTAGATATGAACGTTGTGCTCGTCTAGTTCAGCCGTCTACTAGATTCGACTAGTTAACGCGTGGACGGTGGACCGTCGAAACGTTGATTCTACGTTAACCGTTCATTCAACTAGTTCGTCCATTCAACGCTCATCACTAGAATGGCCATCGTCATTTGTTTACCTTGATTTCACTTTAGTTAGATTAATAATAATTATTATAGTATATTTTTTTACTTGTGTATTTTTTAAATTTTAGGTCATGTGATAAAAGTAGGAATGTCACGCGTCATAATTACAATACTTTTAAATGATAAAAATATTGTGACGTGTCACGGTTTCATGCGTAGCATAGAATGTCGTCATTCATTTAACGTCGCACGCTACAATTAATTCAAGACACGATCGGTATTACTAGCTAAGTAGCAACAGGAGAGGTTTTTCTTGAATTGCTCAAACGATCTCGTACAATATTTACATTTTTTAAATATTCTGTTGTAATGATTTTGTAATACTTAGGTAGGTACACTGTTTTTACGGTTTAGCCTAAGTTACATTCAAAACATTAATTTGTTACAAAATCATTGAAAGTACTTTTAACTAAATTTGAATATTAGTTCAATACTGCAAGAATAGCAGTATTTCCTATTTTAAGTTTGTCCTCATTTAGATCAATATTTGGACGACATAGGTAGTTTTAATTGGGTTGTTGTATTAGTTACAGATTTCTTTTCACTTAAATCGTCTTTTAACTTAATCAACCCTTAAGTCTACTGATATCTCTTTAATCATTTTATATTGGGGAATATGTATATCATACGTGGTCACAGAAAGCAAAGACTAAAGAAATACAAACCTCTCTACTGGCTACTTTAATGAATACTTACCTAGTATCCTACCTACTATACCTAATTAGTAAAAAAAGGGTATGCATATTTAACTACATATTAAAAACGATGTTTTGTGATTATATTCTATATACTTTCCGGTCTAGTTTTGTATCGTCGACACTTCTCGCAAAAGTGAATATTTCTACCGTTAAATTCCTCCACCTCGTCTTTAATCTCTCAGAAGTGGAATTTAGCCAACGTTCTCTCTCACGGAATCTGTGTTCAAGGTCGGTTAATTCTCTAGGATTACGAGATCGACAACGTACCGTACGTATCTATATAACGAATATACCAATTTATTAATACATTACATGATGGGGTGCTTGTAATAAGTTAAGGATAAAGCTTAAAAATCTATCCGTACTAGAATAAATACCGTTATCTCCTCCGTATTAGAATAAAAAATACAAAAAAAAATCAAAATACTCTTTATTAAAACGAATGTATTAAAAACCTGTATAGCGCTAGGTAAAAGCTTTAACTGACTGCCTCGTTGGTCTAGTGGTTGCTAAGCGCGACTGCTGAGCACGAGGTCCTGGGTTCGAATCCCGGGTCGGGCAAAGTGTTACTGGGTTTTTCCATTAGGCAATTCTCAGTAGCAGCACGGAGTCTGGATTTGTGCCCGGTTGATGGCAATAGGCTCGCCCCCTATTACATTGGGACCTAAAACATAACTGGCGAAATGTGGGTGTACTATATGTGCACCTCTGCCTACCCCTTCGGGGTATACAGGCGTGATGTTATGTTTTATGTTTATGTTTTTAAAAGCCCTAACTATGAAATGTACATCACTCGATATAAAATGTGAACGGCTCCGTTGTTCATGGAAAATTATGATGTCAGTAAATTGTGAAAAACCTCCGGGTCATGAAACGTGCTAGTTCGGACGGGCGATGATTAATATTGTGTCAGACTTTGTATCGATTGCGATCAAATGGATTACTGCATTAGAATAAAAATTGAAGCCCTATAATGTGAAAATGATTGATTACACGTTAGTTTTCAGTAAACTTTGTAGTATAAAATTGCTATGATGGATTTCGTTAATTTGTTTATCGCTTCTTAGGGGTGTTTTATAGCAGTAGCCCAGTGCTTTATTATAAGTCTGAGAGAGCAAAGAAAACGTTTTTGCTTCGAAGGTAAACTATTTTCTGCTCCAAGTAGTGTTGGTATGTTAAGAAAGCGTGTTTGTAAGCAGACGTGAGAGACTTAAACGTTTCACATAACGTAACGCGTCTGCATTTATCCTGCGCTTAGAGGCAATTAAACACTCTTTAAAACTTAGAACTGAATTTATAAAGCACGTATAAAGGGTTTGGTTTTACGACAACAATAATCTCAAGCTAGTTATGGACGAGAGTTGCTCTTACTTGATACACCCATACCTTGAATTTTTAATGCGACCTTTTTCTTGTCAGTATTAAGACTCTGGCGAGGTTGTAAAGCTCCAGCCAAATTTATCTTGAGCCCCTCCAAGATATACCGTCGCCATTAAAGTTTCACGCTTTTGACAACGTTGCGCCGCGCTCGTCTCTACCCTCGTGTTACGTACTCGAGCCCTCCATTTGGATCCTTTGCTAAAGTTTTAACTGAATCTAAACTTGGAAATGTAATGAGAGTGATTGATCAATGTGGATCACGTGTATAATTTAAATTCTATAATTTAAATGCTTTGTGGAACATAACGAACTTAGTTATACTTCCCATATTTTAATGCAATTCATTTGTATTCTACAATCGTGGAGATAATCAGGGTTTATTTGACGAATTATTTACTGATATTATTTGTTTTAGTAAGTGTAAGTTCACATTGTATATAATTCAACTTACATTTTATCGATTTTTTATTAAATAAGAACAGTATGTATTGACAATGCAATTTTAATTAAAACTGTTTGAAATTAGACGTCTAATTGCATTAAATTCTGAAAGAATTCACTTTTACTGCCAATTAAAACTGTAAAGTCAAATGGTAAAAATAATTTTCGGTAATAAAAAAAAATTGTTGAAATTTAAGAATAAAAGTTATTTAGGAACATATATTTTTGCTAGAAACTTGTTAAAACTGCTCAATTGTTAGTACAACAGAGGTCAATCACTTAGGGTCGACATAATAAAGCTGTACAATTGTACATTATCTATGGTGGTTTTAAATAGGATGAAGCGTTTCAAACTAAATTACAATAAATGGCAATCCGTTCTATATGTTGTAGAAATAAATGTCTTATTAATCAATGCCTACATATACATTTTAGTTTTGAAGCGACTTCATCGTTTGTATTTACAATTTTGTTGTTTCTTTCTTTTTAACATAGCGGTTGTTATACATTATTCATAGAGTCTAATAGAACTAACGACAATGCTATGCCCGTTGTGGTGAATAGTGGTGATTTAACTTGCTCGTTTTGTCGGCCGTTGTGCGCCTGCGCCGCATTTCTGCGTACTCCCGGAACGTGCGGTATGTGTGCCCTACTCTGGTCTCATATACCGGTTCACTAGGTCACAACTTTATAAACCTACATATTAATCATATATGCCTAAACATTTTGTTATATAGGTAAATTAAATCTTAACCCATATTAAGCATGGTAGAGTCTAGAGTCAGAGGAAGAGTGTCCACAAATAAGCCTAAACAAGAACGCATTTCAAGGTGAACACGAGCAAATAACTCAATGTTTGATATGACCTTCCCCACCGCCTCACAAAGGGAAAAACAGGATATCGTGATATCCTTTGACCTTACCTTGACATCTAGAGAAGGGTGAAACAGATAGGCATCCAATAGAAAATGTTTAATTTCAAATAACACATAGGTTTATTAGATTCGTGTTTATTATATTATTTTCTTTTATTTTAAATATCAGATAGCAGATTGTAAACCCGATTATACATATAGGGAAACCTGTGTAAACAGATACGGCGAACGAGTATACGGTATAGCTAATACTGAACGGGGGCAGATCGAAAATAACAGTCGCAGTGTTTACTTAGGACCCGATAGGACTGCTGTTTTGTGGCATACCGGCTGAATACCGGTGCCGCCACCTCTCTTAGTTAAACAAGGGAAATCGCGTTCACGTGCTGTTTGTACAAGGAAAAATTAAAATCTAATTGCTGGTATACTTACATTTAATTAAATATTGTAGGTGTGGTTTGGCACTGAGTTACTGCCAGCCTTCTTTTTACAAGATTTTGTTTCGCATATTAGTGTTTATGGCCAAGTTTTCTAGGTTATAAATTAATATAAACTTTTTGTTGCATTCGACTCGTTAATGACGTAGGCGAATAACGACAATAATTAAATTTTTAGAGGAAGAAGATTTAAATTTTCTTAAATCGAATGTAAAATGTCTTATATTTTTTTTTAAACATAAGTGAACATGTTCTTCTGATGTATCTTTAATTTTTAAATACAATCTTTGTAATAGAATCTATGAAATATTTTACATTTATTTACAACTTAATTTTAATACAAAAAAAAAACAATATATCCAAAAATTATAATTAATATATTGCAAGTATCCATTAGGATGTTTTGTATTTGGATATGTTTTGCTTTTCAAGGGTTAAGAAAGCGGCTTATAAATCCATAGTAACATACACTGTCTTTTAGCTACATAGTAACTAACGTATTAGCCCACCTAGCTTCGACATGTGCCGTATGCATATCAACCGGCGGCGGCCGGCCTTTGACCGTTATGATAAAGTGGGGCCAAGAAAATGTATCATTAATGTCAGTGATGTTAGCTATTTGTCGCGAATCAGTTCCGTTTGCCGTTAGCTGACGATTCAAGCGCACTGCTGTTACTGTTCGGAACACCCGCGCTTTACCGCTAACCGAGTTCCAATGGGTATATACCTAAAAGACAATCTAAGTCATAACATCTCTTGCGCCACATGATTTACGGGTACAGTACACCTGCATATGTTTATCCTTTGGCATTTACGATAACTACGATTTACCTTTGAGTGATGACATTTTAAGGCTTATAACTATACAACATTATGTTACTCTAGATACAACAATTATCAAAATGAGAATGTTGCCTCTCTTGGTTAACTAGTTTAATAAATTTGGTTAGTTGCGTTAGCTTTCACTAACATTTTAATGACCTAGATAAATCTATTATTCTATTTAGCAAATAGCATGTATAAAGTTTGCCTGTTTCTTTAATGCAAAGTGAGATAAGGCATTCGTAGGATAAAGTTATGGTAGAGTTTCCCTTATAATGGTAAGCAAAGGCGTAGTTCCCATCAAATTATCTGATGAGTTCATTTAATTAAGCGTATCACAGCTACTACTCTGCACGTAAACAAGTGTTGGTTTGTGTCTAACCGTAAATGTGGGTAGAAAGCGCGACTCGCACTCCCTACGATTAGACGCGATGCGTAGCGAAGTGACTAGCGGTCAACAGAATACCACAATCCATGTAGACAAGTATCATTCAAATATATATTATGATGATTTATAAAATAAGGTAAAATGTATGTATTCAAAATATTGTATTCACAATGGTCTGAAGATGAGTGCAAGCAAGCTATATCTTGCTACCGAAGTAGAGTTATTATGTCTTTGTTATTGTGAAGGGAACTATGCGTCCGTAGTCACTTTGATCATGCCGTGTTCTTAATTGCACTGCTGTTCGTCGGCAGGTACTCCGTATCTTCTCGAATAAGTTACCATCTGCGCTTAGACTTTGTAATACAAAATAACCGGCTGTTGTTAATGGCTGCGATCCTAGAGAGCTTGTGGATATAATGGTAGAGCGTAATGCCGATTTGGCGGGAAGCGGCGCGAGGGTTTGGGCTACGGATGTTAAGCGCGCTGAAGTAACTTCCTCGCTTTAATTTATGATTCTGTAATATTAACAATCTATTACGTTTTCGTAATTGTTCGATTGTTTATAGTATGTTTTCCTGCGCTTAACGCCCTTTTCTAATTACAGATATCGATGTGTTTCCATATATGGACTTTAATTACCTATTTGGTTAATTATAATTATGTACTTATGTAATATCATATTTCGAATATAATATTATACTAATATGTCATAGGTATAATGTGTAATGTTCATTCGACCAATCATTAATGGTTCTTGAATGGTTCCCGTTAATCTGTAGGGTCTAGGGTTGGATATTGTAAAGGTACTAAACTAAACACAGTGGTCAGTAACAGCTGTTGTGTAAAATGCTAAGAGCAGGTAGGTTGGCTACCTACGGTATCTATTCATATAACGTACAAGTTGTTTTTTTTGTAATTTATGATCGGAAACTAGCAAGTAGCTTAAATAAAATATAATTTAAGTATAATTGATGTCTGTAGAATAGTTTCACGAAAATATTGCGTATTTATTATTAAAACAATAGGGCGCTAATTACGTACCTAACTAATATTAGAACAATTTAGATTTTTTAATCTTTAGAAATTGATTGCATGCCAAGTGCAAAATTAAGCGTGTAGTACCCGTATAAAGGCATTTGGCTTGGTACAAACGCAAATTTGACGCCTTTGCCATAGTGCCTTTACTGGAAGTAGAGTTTTAAGCAAATAACTTATAGCATAATGCATTCCATACGTATACCGATTTACGTGCTTATTGGAAATATTAATAGTGAAAGACATGACATGCTTCTCCGTTAATGTAAAATATTCATTTGACGTTTTCCAATCTATTTGTTCATTTGAATTTTATGCAAGTGAAATCCCAGTGCTATATGTTCCGTGTATCGAACGCAAAAACTCTGAGGAACGCAGTGAGGCGTTAACGATCGGATGTGGAGATTCGCAGATATTGCCGGCAGCCGGCCGCGGCCGGTAGCAACGCCGCGCGGGTACCGGGTGGTGGCGAATGGCCGCGATGCTGAGCGACGCGAGACCAACTGCTCGTACACATTTACGATAAATAAGACCTATATGTTACAGTTGGATGCACACGTGTCATTAACGGCTGTCAAATTTGATTATTACGTACTTTTTATTTAATTATGGAGTTTCTACGCAAGGCCTACTAGAGTAGAAATTGACAAGTAATAGATCGATGCCAATGACAGAAAATATATTTTCTCATTCAAATGCATCGATAGCCTCAGCCTAACTTTTATTTATGTTTTTAAACGTCACACGTGATCAAATATAATCAACTGATCAATGCTCGTGGCCATTACTATGCAGTGCAGTGAGTTACTATTATTTTAATGATTTATATCAATAAACAATATGTAGACTAGTCATCCAGTAGTCACGTCTACGCAAGACGTAGCTACTTGTATATAAAACTAAGGTTTTAGTGGTAAGATAGTTTTTTTATGTGTTAAGTGCAGTCTATGCTACACGGTGGTATGGAATTCATGGCATGTCTTGCTGTGGCCCTACAATCACGCTAGATCAACCATCTCTAACGTTAAGATGGTAGGTAATTCTTCAAGCCTCGCACTGACGGTAACCGTGACTTTAATGAGTATTGCACCTGCGTGTCGGGTCGCTGAACCTTGCCACAGAGAAAAAACATACAGTGGGCTGAAGACATCAATTAAGATGATCGAGACATCAGTTATCACTAAACGAAACGCATGCTAGTTATACTAAAATTGTCACACGCCACAATAGAGCATTGATGATGTGTACTTCATCAAAATCAATCACGATAATTGGCAGTTTTAGCAAACTAAATGTGGTGACCATGTTATGTCAACGAAAGCGTTGAAAACGAATCTACTCGATCATATATCTTCTTACATAATACGCTATTATTTAAGTTATTGGCATGATATTTACTGAGGCGGAAAAGCTGAATAAATAATAAGGGTCCGTCAATCAATCAGTTCTAGTTTCACTATATTTCCTCTAGGGTATAAAAACCGTAGTCCACTTGTAATATAAAAACATATACCTAATCAAGAAAGCGGCGTTTTAAGCAAAGTTCGTATATAGATATATCAAATAATTATCTTAATTCCTTCTCGACAGACTTGTATTATGCATAATGTAATTTGTTAATAAAGATGATATAATTAATTTCACCCGCTAACTGCTGCACCTAACCTGTATACTGTTTTGATGCTACTAAAGTCCTGCATCTACAGTTTCCGTTCATATTCGGTTTATTAAGGTTTACACTCGGCATGCAATCCGGGTTCATATGTCATAGCATTTGAGTAACCTACAGATGCAATCGTAGTGCAAGGTGTACTCGAGTGGGTGCGACTGCAAGGTAAAATGAGACTGTTAAATTTGTAAGTAGGAGAAAGGAGGACATATCGAACGGGAAATACTAGTGGTTCTATGAATCAAATGGTAGAGAAATTGAACTGCTTTTATTTGGCGAACAAACTTCTTACGTGAATAAATAATATTAGAGATGTAGCCCCATGCCCACTTAACGCGTTAGCACCTGATCAGTCTCGCATCTCTTTTTGTTGTTTTCTATTTCCATAAACTTTCTTATTTCTGTACGTAAAGTGTTCTTGTTTTCTTTGCGTTTATTTTTCCGTATGTTATTAATACCTATTTTTTCCATAAACATAATATGTAAGTAGAAGTATAGTAAAATAATATGTAAGCTCCCAACTTCTTTATTTTGATTCAGTTAAGTTGTTCTTCAAAAGGAATATTCCTTATCAAGTGATACTAATTAAAATATTCTCGATAAAAAAACAGGATTTTTAACCTTTTGTACATTGTGATTCTAACTTATAAAAGATACATGTTTTGCTTGTTTTGTTTTGTTTTGCACTTACATATATACTTAACTATTTCGTTTTAAGTACTACTTATTCAATATCTGAGGAAATATTATGAGTTAACCTATAAATAACATATATATCTACTCTCATATTTTGAAGAAGATTATCAAAAGTAAATAAGGTATGGCTTAAATATCAAACAAGTTTCTAAGTTAACTGTACATATTATGGCATTTACGCAAGACGCTTTCTGCTGCGATGTCGATTATAACTTTCTATAATTGCTTACTATTTTAATTACACAAATAAAATGTACAATTTACATACCACATCTGTAAATCATTATCCTCACAAACAACTTGTATAACATATCTATATTTTTTTTGAAGTATTAGTGTAAATAATAGCAAAGACTGAGCGTTCCAAACAAAGAAAGTTGGTTTTATGAATCTTCCAGAAATGTGGAACAATTATTATGTTTTAGTGAATAATTTAGAACCATCGTAGTGTAAGTAGAGTAAGTTTTATAGAACATTGTTTTGAAGTGAGCGAAACGTGTTAAGAAATATGAAATACATAATTATAAAAGTAGTTTTTTTCTTATGTAGCGTTTGATGTCTGGTAATACCTACTAGTTCATTATAAAGTATCAACAAGTCTCATTCTGTATTTTTGACATTTAAATTATATTAACAGACAAGAAGTGTTTTTAAATGGCTATTCACACTATTTTTATAGATGTTGTATATTAACTGCTTGTTTGCATGCAATAATTTGTAGGTAGTAGGTATAACGTCACGTATACAATCAGGGTGCAAGTACAGCGAGTCTCCCACGGACTTGCATCGTCGACAACTAATCTGCGACACAGTTACTCTGTCTATTGTCTTAGGTTCTTCGCCGTAGGGTTTTTGCTCACTTTTTGATCGTAGGTGAAAATTCTCGTAAAAACCTATTCCGTGTTGCGATTATGTTCAAGGTTACACAATGTCTGGTTTTGTAAAGAAAACTGTTGTGTTTTTTATACGGATATTATCACTATATTATAAGTAGACAACTTAAATATTGTGTTTTGAAGTTGTAGGTGTCTTTGACAGTGTGTAGCTTTCCTACTGTCTGCCACCATCATTTATATCGGCGGCAATCAATTTTGCACCTAAATCTTGTCAATGTGGCTCGGGAGCAACGCATATATTATTACGAGGGAAGGGCGTAGACCATGAAATAGACGTCTCCATAGCTCTCTTGAGGCTTTCCGTCTAGTCCGTATCTACGCCATTAATAAAACCTTTTTACTCTCGGACTATTTCTGATTTACGACCATCATATAGGTAATACAAATGAACATTCCATAACTATGTACCTACGTAACTACAAACAAAACTTTGTTAATTATTTGCTTTATCGCCGTATTTTACGTAGACTTGTCGTATCGTAAAAGGCAATTAAAACGTTCCCAAAGCGCAATGCGAGCTACGTAAATTAATTGGTTACTGAATTTCACGGGTAACACCTTTGCCGGAGGAAACTGCGCAAGCTGCCGGCTGCAGAGAATGCATGTACCTAAGTACCTACCTACGTAGGTATATGTACCAATTTGCTAGCCGGAATGATTACCGGCACAAAATTATTGTTAAACTTTAAACAAACTGCGCTGAACTAATTGAGTTATTAAAATGTTAATTATAAAAATGTTATTGCAGAAGTCGCTAATTTGATTTTCCTTAATCATAGGATGTCGAGTATTTTTCTCTCAGTGTTGAGTATTTTGGGAAATTTTAGTACCGTGCGTTGTGATTACAGGCAATGACACTAAAAATCTTATAGAAATCTAAAAAAAAAACATTAATAAATGAAAACCGTATGGTTGTAACTATAAAATCAATATGCCTCGTAAATGAAGAGAAAACAGAATGCGCACTTTCCCACCTTGGCGATATCTGTAAAAGACTAAGCTCATCGTAATACATATATTGATATCGGTATATGACTAAGTGGAGAGGGAGGCGGTGGGCGACAATAGGACGAGCCCACTCATGTGGATAGATTTTACTCAGCTTTTCTGTCTTTTATTGAAACCGATGTGGACTCATAGGTTAATTTATAAATAAGTAACTAACCGCCTCATTGTTCTTCGATGCAACGCACGATGCATCTATATGAGTGTTTATAAAATAACATCGTATGATTACATTGAAATGACTGTTCAATGATTTGCTGCCAATACAAGTGATTTGTTTCAATAATATAAACAATGAGATTAGTCTTAACAAATAAATATTCAGGATAATACTACAAGAGGTAATGTAATAATACAAGCGCCGGGCATGTTTGATTGCATTTATTTGGTTATAGCATATCGAATTCAAAGCTATAAGCTACAGTCGAAGTGAAGGCATTTCATTTGATTTCTCTTCGAAGAAAAACATCACATTTAGATAGGTAAAAGTAAACAGGGTGGCTATTAACGAAGTCGAAAGTCCGGAACTGACTTAGATGGAGCGACTCAGTCGCTGGGTGTCGGGCCACCCCTGTCGCCGCAGGGAGGCCCCACCCTCACCACCTCAACAAATACACTATCAAGCCAGCACATAAGAAAACTTTGACAAATAACAAACCACCACAGTTTGCTATCAAAGAAACACAACTGGCCGGTACCAACGGCTTTTATCGAAATCGCTTTTATAAAATGTTACGATTTTTTAGAAAGAGCTTTTCGAGCGCTGTGATTCACGAGTTTCAGAAATACCAAAAACTATTAGAGAAAGTGCGCGTTTGACAGCCACACGTGTGCTGTGGCTGACTCATGATGCATCTCGCGAGATTTATTATGATGATGACATACATTATGTACATATACACTTTAATTTACAATACACAATAATTATATCATACATACGTTTCAAATATTTCTAGTGTTCGACGAAACATTTCAGGGGGCGTGATTATAATAATTGAAGAAGTTTAACGTTGCTTTTAATGACAAAATGCAAGTTATAACGATCAGGCGCTTTTTTGCAATTAAGAATTTGGATGTGGATTTTAAGGTGTAAGTACAAATAATAGTGTTTCTTTCATTCTTAATTCTTTACTTGTACGAAATAATATATTTAGACGATCATTTAATAAAGAACAACCTACCTCAAAGGTTACCATAGGATAAAAATTATGGTACCTACTCTCATTACTATGAAGACGGGCAGAATGTACAAATTGCTCGCAAACTAGTTATATTTCTAAGTTTATCTCAAGCCTAAGACACAATTTGGAAGGAAGGAATTATAAAATTCATAATAAATTATAGAATGTAATTAATTAAACCTAGTACGGTAGCTGTATAAGTAGTACAACGGTATCATAAAATTCAATAGAAAAACTAGAATTAAAACTTTATCCAGTCGATACAGCCAGCCTAATTATTTTTTCCTTTTTTTATTTTGAAAATCAGTACAAGAAGGTTCATCTTGTTCGTGCCGGTTACTGTACAGTACGCTTGATTTACTTATAAGTGGGTCAACGTACGCGACTAGACACTTTTCTATCAAGCTCTAAGTATAAGTTATCGATAGAGAATTAGGTATTACTGATGATACTTGGATTTTCAGTTATAACACTTACCATTTTAAGGAAAAATCTTGATTATCAGCAAAATAATCCTGTGATGTATAAAGGTGATCACTTTGTTCTCGCACTGTCACTGTCTTTTTATTTGTTTTTAAAAAAAATCACCGATGGCTGGTCATGTTTGGATCACAACAATAGAAACTCTCTCACTTTCGGTGTCTGAAACCGGTTAGGCGCAGATTGACCGATGTAGGTCCATGTCTGCGCGGTGGATGCGCTCGCGGCTGTCGTCGGCGTCGGACTGTTGGTCGGCGCCGAGGCCCCCACCATTGCTTCCTGACCTACACCTAGAGGCTGCTGCCGCACCGGCTCTGGTAAACAAACGGTTCACCGACCGATTACAAGACGAGCGTCTTGCAGACGCGGTCTTACTAGCGTTCGCCTTCTCCGCCTCGCAGCAACACATTTGATAACGGTTTTGAGAGCGTTCGCGCGTTTAGTTCAGTTCCCGTTGATTCTGGGTCGTGGCACACAATCGAGACATCATTCTGTTTCCGTCGGATAGTCGCAAGTGTGCTCGCTACTACTTTATAATAGCATGGTACCGAGTGTACACACCCTTGCACTTAACGATTTTGCTTCGCCGGCGTTCGTCTTAAGGATTTGCATACGCAAAAGAGAAAATACATTATCATTCCGTGTTTTGCACGAAACAGTCAGAAATCACATATGATTCATTTTGCTTTCTTTTTTTGGGGAGTATGTTCATCTATTTATAATTGCGTTTAAAGTGAAAGTCGAAACAAGTCGGCGGAGCTACGTGACAGTTGTTGTTTAATGAATGTAAAAACTAATTTTACTGTAGCTACAAGTTATTATAGTCACTTGTGTCAGAAAATATAAGCTAAGTCTTGCATAAACTTTGTAGGTTGAGCAAGACTATCATCACATGTGGTGATTTTAATGTTAACATTTTAGAGAATACTATTGTATGTAGCAAGATTCAAAGTCTTTTTAAGTCATACAATCTTGAAAGCTTATTTCTGGAGCCTACTAGGATAACCCCTACTACAGCCACATGCCTAGATAATATTTATACAGACATTGTTCCTCAGCATAAGCAAGTTATTAATATGTTACAGTCTGATCACTGTGGACAGCTAATTTCAATTTCGAATATATGTAGGGAAGTGGCTGTAAAGAACATCACTGTTAACCCTAAAACTGCTGGTCGTTTGAATAAATTTAAAACTAAACTAAGTGATAAACTACCACACCTTATCACACCTCACTTTCAAGATTCAAATGATTTATATAATTCTTTTTTCAAAGTTTACTGTAAAGAATTTGATTCTACTTTTATTCCTAAGACGATCGCGGTTAAGGGCAATGCTTCCTTTAGTGAATGGGCGACTGTTGGAATTCATGTAAGTCGGAAAAGGCTTTATGAGTTATATCATGAAAGGACCTTTATTAATACTCCTGAATTTAGTACTTATGTGAAAAACTATTCTAAATTGTTTAAAAAGATTTGTTCGATAGCTAAATCCCGTTATCTTAGCACTAAAATCAAAAATAGCAATAATATTATTAAAATGACTTGGAGCATCATTAACCGCGAAACTGGAAGAGTCAAGAGCCAAGATAGTAACTACAGCCTTTCTATCGCCAACAAGAAAGTTGAATCGGACATTGATGTAGCCACCGCATTCGAGAACTTTTTTACTAACATTCCAGTTTCTACTACTAAAGACCTAAACTCGTCACCTGCTATTGCAGAAGGTTTACTGATGGAAAATGTTTGCGCCTGTCAAAAGCAATTCAAATTTTGTCATGTAAATTATTTAGACATAAAAAAAACGTTTTGTAATTTAAATATAAAGAAGACTGCCGACTTGTGGGGTCATTCAGTTGATATGACTAAGTCAATTATAGACTTAGTAGCACCCGACTTAGCGTTTATTTTTAATAATTGTATTGAATCTGGTGAATTTCCTGATCTAATGAAAAGCAGTAAGATAATACCTCTATTTAAATCTGGTAGCACTTCTGACCCTACTAACTTTAGACCAATTTCAGTGCTACCGACATTTAGTAAAATTTTTGAAAAACTTATTTTAAATCAAATGCTCAGTTTTTTTAACAAAAATAAGCTGCTTCACTCTAAACAATTCGGATTTACAAAGGGTCGTTCAACTACTGATGCTGGTGTTGAACTACTAGGTCATATATATGGTGCCTGGGAGGACTCACACGACGCGTTAGGCGTTTTTTGTGATTTGTCCAAGGCCTTTGATTGTGTCCCTCATGAAACATTGATCAGGAAATTGTACCACTATGGTGTAAGAAACAATGCTCTGAACCTTCTTAGTTCTTATTTGAGTAATAGGGTTCAGAAAGTTGATATCAATGGAAAAAGATCCCCGGGGTCCTTAGTGACAATGGGAGTGCCACAAGGTTCTATTCTTGGTCCATTCCTATTTCTCGTTTATATAAATGACCTGCCTTATCTTGTTAAGGATTCTCATGAGATTGTCCTATTTGCAGATGATACTTCTCTTTTATTTAAACTTAAGCGCTCTAACCAAGTTACCGACGATGTAAATAGTGCTCTCTCTAAAGTGGTCCACTGGTTTAATGTTAATAATTTGCTTTTGAACGAGAAAAAAACCAAATGTATTAAATTTACTACACCAAATGTTAGACAAGTGAAAACCAGTGTACATATGAATAACGAAGAGTTGGAACTTGTGGATACCACTGTATTTTTAGGCATAACTTTAGATGCTAAGTTACAATGGGGCCCACATATACATAAGTTGTCCAAACGGCTGAGCTCTGCTGCATACGCCGTATTTAAAATAAGAAACCTTACTGATGTTGATACCGCTAGACTCGTTTATTTTAGTTATTTCCACAGTGTTATGTCGTATGGCATTCTTTTGTGGGGGAATGCTGCCGATATACAAACAATTTTTGTACTACAGAAGCGGGCTGTTCGGGCAATTTATAAATTAAGTCCCAGACATTCGCTAAGGGAAAAGTTTAAAGAGATTGGTATTATGACTGTCCCATCACATTATATTTACGAGAACTTGCTTTATGCTCATAAAAATATTAATCTTTTTATTAGAAACAGTGATGTTCACAACATTAACACTAGAAATAAACACAAATTTGTTGTACCAGCCACTAGGCTTCAGAAAATTAGTAACTCATTCAAATGTCAATGCATACGTTTTTATAACAAGATTCCAAACGACATTCAAAACCTGAGTTTAAACAAATTTAAGTCGTTTATCAAGCACAAACTATGTAGAAAAGGTTACTATAAAGTGTCTGACTATATGCTAGATAAAAATGCTTGGGCTTAAGCCTCTTCTTGTATTGTTTAATTTTGACATTAAATTTGTTTACCCTTTTTTACATATTTGACGCAAAACTGACATTGTTTGATCTTTTGATCCATTTTGTTTTGTTTTTTTATATTTTTACAAACTGACATAATGTATTTTTTTTTTCTTTATTCTCATTATTATTGTTATATTAATGTACGATGTAGGATTTTCCTTCTTAGATAGTTTCTTGTCTGGCGGTTTGAGTATCTTATACAGCCTACCCAAATGTCCTGCAGATGGTACGAGACGGGGCGTCTGTCAGGACAGGTTGACTCAAATCTGCTTTGGTTCTTTCTTTAAAACACCATCACAGACGTCCTACATTGTACATGTCCTGTATTTGTAAATGTGAGCATTGCGTAGGTTTTTTTTTTCCTTCCTTTTTTTTTATTCCTATGCGTGTCTGACGGTTTGAGTATTTTATGCGGCCTACCCAAATGTCCTTCAGATGGTACGAGACGGGGCGTCTGTAAGGACAGGTCGACTCAAACTCGCCGTGGTTCTTTCCTAAAAAGACCACTTCTCAGACCACCTACACTGTTCTCGCATAAAATATTGAGCTTGTCTGGACTTTAAAAGAGACCTTGACCCCTGAGTTTGTTTCGGTATTTCTTCTCAGAGGTAGTCAGTTAGGAAATGCCGATGCCATCTAGTTTTTAAAAAATGACGTGTAAAAGTGTTTTTTTAAACCTATTTACAGAAATAAAATCATTTATCATTTAAGATTTTTTTACTAAGAGCGCCAAATGTCTTTGATCCACTTATATAAATGACCTTTATGAAAAGTTCAACTACTGCCTAAACTGTAGCCGCTGTATTTCTACAATGATTAGGGATACTGTTTCGTTTGTCACACACTAGAAACACTGTTATTAACACATTCATTATTTCGCGGCCAACCGCTTTTCCAAGTTTCTGTTAGGTTAGTGTAGTCATAAAAGTCTGTTTATGAAAACCCTTATACGTAAAGGTTGTTTCGACCCCGATTGTGTTTAGAGAAGTTAATAGTCTAGCCAATCTTCACTTTATAACTCTCACCGCATTGCAATTTAGTTAACTAATCTACTATTTTATCTAACGTATTCTATAGGTTTACACATAATAAATTGCTTACGTCGTCGGGAGTCCCACTCTCAACGTTAGTTCTTATCAATTTTCCATTACTTTGGGAATAATAAACTCTATGGGCCACGCAATAGAGTTCTAAATTTCCAAACACAATACCTACATAATTGATTGGATTCGGCGTGCGAGAGGATAGGCCAAAGAACGGGGTTTCCAGCTCTTTTCTCTTAATTTAATTTCAATGTTTTTCTGATAAAGATAGTACAATAAGTCAATAACTCATAAACTCCAAGAACGTATTATGGGTCTGCCATGCATTTAATGTAAAGACCCTAAAAAAAATGGAAATAAAAAAGAAAGAACGTGTTGATATATAGGTTGTTTATTGTTTAATGCATCATATTATATAAATATTTTTTATTTCTTGTCAACAGAGTAGCAGAAGGGACACCGAACGCACGGACTTGCTTATTACATCAAAAACTACAACTTCTCAACTGTTGTATTATACGGGCACTGGATAATACCAATAACCTGACTGGAAACTCTTCTGAAGATGAATTCTTTGACTGCTCCGAGGGTGAAACTGAAGTACATTTACCCTGGGACAGGCCAGTGGGGCGGCTCACTCGGTTAGGTGATGCCACGCTCAAGAGCGGAGCGCCTCTATACGTTCCCCGTACACAGGTGTGTATAAATAAATTAAGAATCGGTTTAGATAATGTTACCGAAAAATAACCAAAGTTATAATACTATTATACTACACTATAATAACGGCGATACGGAAATAAAAAGACATGTCTATTGTATATGACCATACTACCTATCCATTATGTATTGGTTAATTTTATGAATGGCATACCAAATAAATAAAACAGACTTATTTTTTTTTATAATATCACTAGTACCTATAATATAATCACACAATATTAATATATATAGTTTAATCAGATGTATTTAGCGTCTCAGCTGTCTAGCCCGCAGTAATAAAAATGATACTTGTGTATAAATTTCATTATTAACTTAATCAATTATGCATATATTATAAATAACTGTATTTTTGCCAATGTAACCTCATTCAAGTAGAAAGTTATCAAAACCGGTGGGCATAACTGTTTTGATAGAATATATTAGCTTTTTATTACAATATCTAAGTAATATTCATGACTGATATTAGCATTTATTATTGGAATATAGGATCCTGCACCGAAAACAGAAGACCAGCTAGAGGAGGACGCAGAATTAATGTTGCGGCTTGGGGACGATGCTAAGGCGTCCGAGCTCCGGGCGCGCATGATGAGCGCTTCTCTTCTCTCCGATATGGAGGCGTTCAAAGCAGCTAACCCGGGCGCGGAACTGTGTGATTTCGTGAGGTGGTACTCACCGCGGGACTGGAAACCAGACGACGGTGGTTCTTTAGGTGACCGTATGTTATTACCAGGTAATCCTTGGGTAGAGACGTGGAATGTCGCGCGGCCGGTGCCGGCGGCAAGACAACGGAGATTATTTGACGAGACACGCGAAGCTGAGCAGGTGTTACATTTTCTGCGCTCGCGGTCCATCAGCGCCGCCGCCGAGCTTTTACTGCCGGCTATCATTCGTGCGGGGGCAGTGAGAGCATACGAGGAAGGTGCATGTTGCGGGGGTTCCACGGTGGGCGGCGTCGATACTCGAAGAACGTTCGAAATAGCTGCGAGGGACCTGCACGATGCTGAGAGAGAGGCGTGCAGAGCGGCCTGCGAACGTATGGTGTACGGGTCTGGTGTAAAGGGAAAGCCTCTAAATTATGACGACCGAAAAAAGATGGAGGAAATTATAAAATTCGATGTTTATAAGACGCCTGACCGCCGTGAGTTCATGTTTTCAGTGAAAGACTCTGTCGCGCCGCAGGTGATGCGGATCGTGGTCGCCAACGACTTGACGATCGTAGGCGCCTTCACCGAGCGCATCGTGTGTCTCTAACGGACGGTACGACGAATCTGAAGAGTTAGTGCTAGTGTAAATCTTTAACGTTTGTTGATGGCATGTATATGAATTGTTGATCTAGTTTTTAGGTATAGTTATTTAGTTTGATAATTGTAAGTATGTAAAATTAACTTCGGTACCAACATACTGCTTTATATCAATAATTCTCTCTCTATATCTTTTATATCTAATTAACAAACACATTGCCTACTTGATGTTGTCATAGTTGGCTACCAACCGAGTTTTGGGTTCAAATCCCAGGCCGGAAATGATATTTTGGCTTTTCAAGCACATCAAATAAAAATATTAAACGCAAACAGTTATATTAAAAAAAAGATTGTTCACATCCAAATGAAAACTATAACACAAAAACTCTTCGCTAATTTTCCTTTTTGTAATATTTTATATTAAGTTTACGTGCCTATACCACAGAAAAGTACAAAAAGTATAAAAGATGGCCACATAGGTAATAACATTTTTTGTAAGAACAAATCGTTACCTTATAGATGATACAATAAATTGAACCGAATACTAAAATACCTTTCATTTCATAAAGAGTAATTAAGTAGTAATTACCCGGCTCAACGTGGGGTGTGTCATGGTCATTGAGGGGTTGTCGACGGTCTGTGGTAATATATTCAATCAATAATAATAGCAATACATTAAGAGTTTGTTAAAGCTTTGTTAAAAGCATGTTCTATATGTAAACTTTAATAGCCTAAATAAAATTAATCAACCCTATTAAGGATTTTTGTTTTTTAATACCTATACATTTACCCTTTAATATTACACTTGCCCTTGGCTTTATTATGAGAAACAGTAGGCAGAGACGTGACGGATACGCATACGAAGTTGTACAGTAATGGCTCTATGTAATAGGAGGTGAGCCATTTGCTATGTATCAAGCATAATAATTGTAAATATAATTGATCATTGATGTCTATATTAAACTTAGGATCTATTGGATTCTATTGGATCAATCTTAAGTACCTATATAAAAATAATACTGTTCTCTGAATGAATTTCGGTCATGGTGGCCTATCTCATCCTGAAACTTGCCAACTACGCAGGAAATATTATAGAACGTAGAGACAGATGCACTCCCTATTCTCTCTCTCATAGTCCGATAGGACGACCGACACCACCAGAGAGAGATCAGGCGCGGGACCAACGGCTTCATGCTTTCCGAAGCACGGAGGGGTCTCGACATGTGAAAACGGTCACCCATTACAAGACTAACTGCGACGAGCACGACTTAACCTCGCAGGTCGACTGATCTGCAGTGGTCACCATGCTACGAGCTGCTCATTTGTATAATATAGGTAAGATACCAAAGTTAATCACTAGCCAGTTACTACTACTAATATTATGTTTGTATGACGTTATGTCAAATGATTATACATTACAAATATTTCAATACACCATTATTTCAAGTACCCAAATAAACTTTTCTTATTCTTATCCTTAATAATTCAATTGATAAAAATAATAATAGTTTATTTGCTTGAAATAATGGTGTTTACAGTTATAATTTTTGTAAAAGTAGTCTCACATATTTCGCTTACTTTTTTCGGCATGCAAAACCAAAATACATATTATAAATTATTTATTGACTCAAAAATCAAGTTTCACAAATGGTACAAAATATTCATATTTATGTAACTGGGTTGCTGCAATTTACAAAAGAGCACCTGTAGCCGAACTAGATGACGACCTGTATTTCAGCTGTAGCGTTAAAAGCCTACGATACAGTATGACAGCCTAAATGTTATTTAATTTTCGATTCAATTGATGAGTCTTCAGTCTTTGTGAAGAACCTTATTTAACGTTATGTCATTAGTCAATAGCACTCGATTCAATTGAGTGCTTACTTCATGCCACACTAAAAATAAACAACTAGGCTAAATAAAACCTACGTATCCAACTACGAATAATAATATTGACACAACGGTACTGAACTTCAAATAAAAATATATGTTTATCCTCAATTAGTTACCTAATTATTTGCATTAAATTAGTCTGTTACCTGTTGGGGGATAAATTTTAATATAGGTTCTAAATACAGAATATTTTTTTAAGTTGTTTACGTATTAAACTAATTGACTTTTCCCTAAATACTAATAACATTTAGGATTGTTCATAGATTATCTTTAGGTTTTAAGAACCATACTTGATATACTTATAATCGTTAACTTCACAGTACCTACAACAATGTTTCCATTTTAATGAATTCATGAAAGATGTAAAAGTTTTTCAGGAACATTATTTTAACCTATTTTCTGGTTCCTCCATTGCTTTCCAATAAAAAGCAAGTGATTCTTTTAGGTTTTTTTTTGGTATTTGCTTTTATTATAAATCAATATAATGTAAGATAATACACACTATACATAGTAGTGTATTAATAGTCCACGGCGCCCTTGTCCAAGGCAATCATCTCGTCGGCGCCCTATTGCACCCCTGTGTTTAGTCGAAAAAAATTGATCTAAATCTACCGCGCTAAGAGACGCCCCTTGGGACCTTAGAGCCTCTAGGCACGTGCCTAGTTCGCTTTTAGGTTAATCTGCCACTGATAATGCAGGCACAAACAGAAATCTTTGGCTCAGCCTATACTAACACTTGATATGAGTTTATGAGTAGCTATTAGTTTCGCTTGTAGTTTCACGTGTAGGTGTCGTAAGGAATGTAATGATATACTACAGAATATACGCCTCTGCATTGTGGTACTCCAGACCCAACTGGTGACGTCATTTTTATGATTCTTGTTCTATCACTGACCGCTTATTCTGATTCGTAGCGCGTCTAGCGAGTATACGTTGATAACAGCGCGTACGCTTCTTATTGCTATATCTATGAAGCAGGTGCGTGGGCTTGGTGCGTATAAGCGAGTAATGTAAAGCTCGCAGTGTGGTGGTGGAGACAGGCGTGGGTAGCGTGCTGCACGCATGCGCGAGACAGCCGCGGGCCGGGAGCCTCGCGAGATGGCTCAGTGGCGCGGCGGGATGCCCGGTCGATTCCAGGGCGCGCGCAAACACTCATGTTTAAACTCCGTATAAACTGAAAAATCCATTAAAAATATACGGCTCCATCAAAATAAATATTAATATATTATTAGCATCATTTTTAAAGTTAAAATTATTTAAACATTGTTCATTGATTATGACAGAAATATTGTATAAACCGTGCGATTATTCCGGCATCTTATAACAAATCATGGAACATATCTGGACTGCTTTTGTGTGATTAATAAATACATCTATGAAAAATGTAATCAATGTGGATGTTAAATGTTTTAAATATTAATTAATTTATAAACTGTCAGAATCGCTGTGTTGTTTTGGTGTAAATTAATATGAGAATTCATATTGTATGGATAATAAGTTAATTGTGGACGTCTTCTATCAACTGTGTTATGCGTTAATTACCTGCTGGTTAAATAAAAGAGCAATAATGGCTTGCGGTTCAATGTCATCGGTACTACTTACGGTGAGTGAATTATTGTGTTGTAGAACGCCCTGATGTTGAATAGAACTTATGTACATAAAGAGTGTTACGTATTTGTATACCTATTGCATTGTATTAATGAATAAAAACAATTATGTGAACGCTCATTGCTAAAGGGAATTGTGAATCGTCCAGTACGCTCTGACACCGCCACTCCTGGCTGAGTGACATCCATTATCGAGTTAGACGCGACAAATATTAGCAATTCAATAATAATAACAGTAGCTACACGTCATAATTGAAGGACACTGGCCAATACCGACTTTACATGCCTTCCTTTTGTTTATTTACTGTTATTGAGATGACATCGTTCGATTTTCCAACGTGTCATTACTCTTTTAGGAAATCTCCGAAGAAATCATTATTTTTCTTAGAACGTAAAAGTGATTTGAGTGTATAAAATGTTCCTCCTTTTCACTATAATTGCTAAATTATTATGATGCCCATCAGGTTATCGCATAACCTTAGATAGTCACGCAACGTTATTAAATGTATGTATCGCCTCGTATTCATACATATACAAAATTTAAACCAGCAATACATTTTTTTAACTGTAGTGATTGACGCTTGTTTATATTTCCTGAAACGCGAAATAGAATATTTTTTATTTCTATTAATATTAATAAGAGTGCGATGATGTGTATTTGGTGGTGGCGGTATTGTACAATGGCTAAAAAGTAGTTTATTTTTTTTTAAGTTTCCTCTTTTGTGCGATCGATAATTGACAGCTGCGGTACGATTAGAACGGTTTCCTAGGTACCTCGGGTAGCGTGCTGGCAGCATTGTTACCGCCCTCCGTTGTATCTTCCAGTTGAAAATCATTTCGAAAAACGGCGGAATAAAAGGTGGATTTTCGGAAATGAAAGGCCTATTAGGCTTAAAACAGCTGATTGCTTTATCATCATAGCTTAAACAAAGCAAATCCAGCAGTTTCCAGATTGACGAAACAAAAAACAGTACTTTCGTCAATATTGTAATACTGCATTATCCTCAATGATTTTATCACTAGTTGTGTTTCAGTGCCTATTAAGTTTATTTGTCTAAAGCATCACAACTAATTTTAGCGAATGGAAAAGTTATGGTTTTCGAAATTGGTTTTCTTCAGCGTATAACACGTGAAGCAACAATTCAGTAAATAAAGTAGTCAATGAATTAAAATAATGTTATAAAATGCGGCTCTATGAAACAGAAAGTGCCCGATTTTAAATTAAGATACGAAGACGACCTTCGTATTCGTTAAATATCTTGTTTTATATGAATTTTAAGGTTACTAATGTATTAGGAAGACTTTCTCAACAGAATTGTAAATATTGTCTTAGGCACTAGCCTCGCTTATGTAGCATGCGCGTATGTGAAATGGAGCGATGCTGGTGTCCTCCATGTCCACTGAATGGCTCTGAGCCTCTGAGGCTATTATAAATAGGCAACCATTATACAGTGTGCGCTCGACTGGACAATCAATAGACTTGGTACCTATCTAGTATGTCTTGGGGAAAATAAGTTATCTAAAGGTTTAGCAAACATTGTCGTAGCTAATGAGATTTGTATATTCGTTTTTACTGTTGTTTATTTTATTCCTACTCTTATTTATCTGGCGACCTAAAGAACATGTATCCAAAGTGCAGAATTTGGATGTTACTGTATAGGATTGACTTCGTTTTAAGTACCTACCTATTGTGAAAATAGTAATAACTTAAATTTATAATTGAATGTATCTGTATGAATAACAAAATACAGTAGGCTATTCATAATTTTATTGAAAATCTCTAGCATAACAAATGACGTGCCTGTTATAAAATCACCAGATTAATAATATTACTTTTGTTTGACTATAGCTATACAACAAAGTTTTCGATAAGTACTTACTATAGGTATCTAATATAATATATTTAATTTTGGCAAGCGTCCGCCGAAATTACTAATTTATTCCTGTAACTACTGAATGGCTTCCCCATGTTAGTATTCATGCTGGCCTTGCTATTTATATGTAGATATATCTACCTACTCACATAACTATATCAGCGATGTATTTCAGAATCGAACAGGATAATATATTTATCTGGAACGTTTGTCAATAAACAACTCACTAACGTTGTTTAATAAATTCTTATCTCTATTGACTCATTAAGATTATTTAATTATGCCTCAACTTGGATACATTCTCAATATCTCATGTATTATTCTAGTGAGTGACTCTATGCACAGGTATTAGCTATTAAAACGTAGATATTTATTAAGGCACACAACCCTCTCACCATGAACTCTTAAAGCAGGATAGTTAACGTTGTGGAAGCGAGACGCTGTTACGTGCAGTGTACCTAATGCGGCGTCTCGCTTCCACATCGTAAACCCTCCTGCTTTAAGAGTTATTGGTAGGGTGCCCCCCTACCAATAACTCTTAAAGCAGGAGATCAAATTAGTTAAGAGTTCACTTTTAATCATATTTATTTGAATTTGGATACAAGAACCTACCTATTACGTTCAGCAATAATTATGTTATGTTTAGTGTCTATTTACGCCTACCCCTCTGGGAAATAAGCGTGACTTTATTTATGTATGTATGTATTTACGCCTATCAAAATATAATTAACTGGATTGCCAATTAGGGATAGTACTTACTAACACGCGCCGGCGCGGTAGTGCATTACTTATTAGTAGGTGCATCGTCCTTTCTAATAGGCAAGGAAACGTTATATTAAATGGGTTAGAAACAAGCTCAAAGTATAGTTTTATATACTCATTACCTTCAGAGACTGACCTCAACAAGTTATAGCCCATCGTCAGTTTTACTAATGATTTATTATTCCTCCCTTTTCCATATGTTTCCCATCACAAAGTCCGATCCAATCACATTTTTTCTAAACCCGACAAATTGAATTTCAATCGGAAGCTTCGATCAATATCCATCCGTCTATGTAGATGTCTAATTCACGCTATATATATAGAAATAACATCTAAATGAATTACGCAAAACAGATTTATATCTTAAAGAAGATATCTTCGTATTTTTATCTAGAAATGATCATCTGTTCGGCCCATCAACATGAGATACAGCATTTATGCCATTTTCAATGACACCTATCTATATGTTCTCTTTGAAGTTTGAAATATGTTTATAAAGTAAACAAACCGCAGTAGTACGCTTGCGGCTGCCGATCGGGTTATATTCTACGTTGTACACCACAGATAATTTACGATCGCATATAAAAATATCGGTATACGTTGACCAGGTGGCTACATGCGCTCCGGACGCTATCGTGAATCTAATGTTTGAACTCCATTGTCTTGGATTTACACCAAATACACGAGGAAGATGTCTTGCGAGTGAGAATGTAAGCGAGCTATTCGGTGAGTATAGTTTGAAAAGAAAATAACTAAAAGTAAAAAAGAAGTAAAGCCTACGCGACCTAGTTTTTTGGTTTATTACGTCATCATTAGTGACGCTTAATCGATATGATGATGTCGATATACATGGGAGGTTTGGCTCACATTACAGGGAAATCTGTAGATATCAAAACGTACTCGCGATTGTGTGACGAACGCAGCGATAAAAAGATAATATCGTATCGTTAATTCTATGTGGACTATCGTACTTGCGGAGAGGTGTTTCTACTTGTCGTTACTGTCAATAGATATTTGATAAAAAGGGCTTATGTCCTATTTGGCTGTAGTAGGCACTAGCAAGCTAGGCTGCTCAGACGTGTGCGCTGACCTAGGTTGATTGCGTCCTAAAATCCCATGATGTACGATTCCTTATTGAAATAAAACTACCCAATGTTTTTACGTCATTTATAAAATAACAGATAATTATTAATGTATAGTTTGTATACGAAATATATAGGTACGCTTTGCACAGTGTTTCTGATAAAATTCTTGAATGTCTACAATTCTACAAAATGATACATATTAGAAGTTGCCATAAAACCACGACTTTTAAACTTAGTTACTGTTGGTATGGACGCTCGATAAAATACCATTATAATAGCGCCCTTATATTTTTATTTATTTACCAAAAAGTAGGTGGGAGCTATAGATTATGTTTCATGGTTCCATAAAGACGGGCCATTGTGCTCGTTATTACAAGTGAAATTTTATGTTTATCGTGAATGAAAGTTTTTGTCATCAAACTTGCCATCACATCACCCTCGTATTTTATAATGAGCATATAACGACGGCAGGCTTGTTGATTTCCTTATTTTTACTTCTTTTTAGATTAAATGAATCAAGAGGAAAGTGTAGTATTTTATTTATTAATTTATTGCACTGTTTGTGTTCCTACATTTCGATTAGGGGCGCACGTTATAACGTAATCATGGGAGATCAATAAGTGGAACATACAATTTAGGCTACTTCTTGAGCAAAGGGAGATACTTGACGGCTTTGTTGAACTAGCTGGTGCCATCCTTAGGTGTCCGAATGACACGGTTGACGAAAATTTTAAAGAAAATATCATTAGTAAAATATAATTAGGTAATTGTGGCTTTAGGTTTGTACCTATTCAGTCTTTAGTGGAGCATGTCGGCAGCCCGTAGCCACTAGAACATGCTTGGGAAAAGGCAACACCGACGGCGAAGGCGTGACGTTATATATATTTGTTGTGATATAGGTATTTACATCTGTTATCCGACAGGTTGATTGTTTGCACGCCTTGAATACACAACTCCCCTTCAGTAGCTGTTGGCAGTCCGCCAGGGATTGTTCTGCCTTATAAATTATTGCTGTATATCGATACTGTACTATCATCGAAAGAATTAATGAGCTTGTAGCCGCTTGTAGGCTCACATTCATATACAAACAATACATTATCGAAGCTTTGTACTGACCTACAGTCCATAATAAATAGTAGTTATACCTTAATGTGCTTATTTAACATTATGTTGGCAGTCCTTATACCTCTATAATGGCGTTGGTATTTTATTTGTATAAATTGAATGATGTGTTTATACTAGAGATGTGCCGACTAGTCGGCGATTAGACACCGAATAGCTAGTCGGCTCTTTGCTTTATTTATATTTGCATTAAGAGCCATTTCACATTTTTTGACAGTTTTCTGAATTTTCGGACGCAAAATTTACCATCTTAGGTAGTACTAAGGAATTTCTAAATACATGTAGAATGTAGACCAATCTTTCCCATTGTTACAAATAGAATTAGATTTTCAAAATATAACTTGATTGCTGTGTGGTGAGCTATTTCCCACAACACGTTTTCTGAAAATCCATCGCAGAGCCATTTTCGGGCTTCAAATTCTACCATTTACATCAACAAATTTAAATGGAAAAAATACAGAAGGCATAGGACATATACTTTTGTTGTAACATACGGTGGAAAATTTTCGATTAATAACACTTTTAATTGATAAAAAAATAAATACTTAAACCGGTTTTCACGGTTTTATATGGTAATTTTATCGCGACTTTTTGGTTTAAATAAAGGTATTTATTACTTTTAAAATTATGCCATAATGAACTATGCTCTCTGGGAAATCTATTAATACAATGTTTTTTAATATTCCTTTATTTAATTAGATATAATACCATTTTCAATATCACTCAAAATCACAATAAATTACAATGCACAAACGTAGAACGATCAGTCGGGCCCGAGCGCCCTTAGAGGCAGGATCTGTGTCACTTTTTTCAAATTTTGAATTACGAAAATTCGTATTAAAAACCCATTTTTATACTACGACCACAACGTTTTCATTTTCTACGAATTATTTTCATCCGGTTTTGTTTATTATAAAATGTTATTAAATTCTTTTAAAATATTTTATTTGATTAATATTCAGCAACCATCCAATCAGATATTAGTTATATCTGATGACGTAAGTTTCTGTTCTGTAGCAGCACACTGAATTATAAGTTGCGCGAAAAATGTTGCCAAAAATGTTGTCCCCTCAATGCGCAAAGTAGTCCCAGCCAACGTTCATGCTAACCTGATTTCAGAAATTTTGCCCAAACCTCACATCTTATCTACTTTCTACCCCCTGCTCGAGTTCGTCCTTATTTGCAATTAGCTCAGCATCTCCTAAAGCGCTGGAATAGATCCCTTACTTTTGGGAACGCCAGTGGTCGGTCCATGTGGAAGAGTCCTCTTCTTCCTGGTGTGAGCTAAAATCTGGCCTTCCACAAAGCGGTATTCTCCGCCCATTGCTGTTTTCTATCTTTATTAACCTTATAATCCAATCACTTCGGTGTGCGTATTCCATATGCCGATAACTTGTAGCCTTACTCTGCTTGATTTTTAAGCTACAATGGACTGGTCCGAGAGATTTGGCATGGCGGCAATTCCGAATAAGTGCCAAGCAATCATACCTGGTAGGTCTAGGAGTTTGCGCAAACTACACGTGGCAATGCTGCCAGTCTTTTGGGCACGTTACCGGTTGACATCGATGGGGAAGAATTTTTTGATGCTTTTTAACTTGTTATTTTTGTATATATTGTTTTTATCTTGTATTAGATTTAAGTTGTAAATAGTTATAATAGTTGAGATAATTAATTAATTATTGCTTTATGTATATATATGTATTGTTTTGTTTCATGTATGTATGTAACGTATTATATGTATGTTTATTATTTTGCGTATACGTCATCATCATCATCATCAGCCGGTAGATGTCCACTGTTAAAAGGCCTCTCCCTTAGAACGCCACAATAAACGACAGCTTGCCAGTTGCATCTACCGCTTGGGCCGCAATTCTGACGATATCGTCGGTCCACCTGGTGGGAGGCCTGCCAACGCTGTCTTCCGGTTCGTTGTCGCCACTCGAGAACCTTTCTTCCCCAGCGGTTATCGGTCCTTCGAGCGATATGGCATGCCCATTGCCACTTCAACTTGCATATTCTTCGAGCTATGCCGGTGACTCTAGTTCTTTGGCGAATTTCCGTATTCCGGATCCTGTCGCGCAAAGAAACCCCGAGCATAGTTCTTTCCATAGCTCGTTGAGTGACTCTGAGCCTTTCCAAAAGGCCAACCGTTAGCGACCACGTCTCAGAGCCATACGTAATCACATCGCATGCATCGATATGTGCATCTACCTAATATTTGTCTCCATATCGCTCTAAAGTCGACTGGTAATAAATGCCTAAGGTATTAAGCTCGCCTTTGTATATTTATTTTGAAAACTTTAAAATGGAGGAGGATATCAATTCGGATGTTTAAATATATTTTTTATGTATGTTCGGGCATAACTCCGTCATCTAAAGACGGATTTGCAAAATTCTTTTTTCGTTGGAAAGTAGTTTATTCCGAAATAGTCCCATTGAAATTTCATGTAGATCTGATGATGATCTTTGGAGATATGGAACTGAACTCCTTATAGCTATATATATAAATCATAGCAGAACTGTCGTTACAAGTAATATAGCCTAAGTAATTGTCGCCACAAACTATAAAGAAAGAGCACCACCTCCACCTCCCCGGTGGTGCCTTGTCCCCCCTTATACCACTTTAATAGTATATATCGTGTGAGATATCGTTTGAGGGAGCATTTTGTAAGGATTTCAAATACTAATCCTCAAAATGTCTACGGCGGATGAATCCTAGGCATCACTAAAAATTGTGAAATAAAAAATATAAAAACCGCCTTAAAAAATAGGAACAAATAAATAATATGATCAAATTACTAATGAATTCAAAATATTTTCATAAATCTCGAATATAGGTATATTGTAATAACGATCAAGATTTTTTTGTCCGTCTCGTTTTTTGCGCTACACTGTTAGCATTATTTTTGTGTGGGTGTGTCACGCACACATGACAATTCTACCGAAATTCGAACGTCAAAATTTTGTGAAATGGCTCTTAAGTACCTACATTTTTAAAAAAATATGATAAAAATAAAGTGATTGAAATGAAATCATCTTCCAATTCGTCAAAGAAGTTCAAACACGTGATTTCTTTAACAATATTATTTAATTTCAAAGAAGTAGATAACTTTTACTATAATTATGATTTTTTTATCTTGGCTATGTAATTTACTAAATAAAACATCAGTTGTATAACTTTTATAAAAAACGCCCGTCCAAATTACCAATGAGACCCAAACATAATTGAAAGCACTGATCGGCATTGCTGACTAGTCGGCATTTATGCGACCGACGAGTCGGCTAGTTGGTTATTCGGCAAAACCCATAGTCGGTCTATCAGTAGTTAGTACGTCATTGCTAGTCACGTACCTAACATTATAGGCTAGTAAACTATAACTTTGTAACCTTGTAACTGTGTTAAAATATGCTTTTTGTGGGTTAAGAATTTGACTGGGGTCAGTGACTCAACACTTTTGGTTCCGTATTGTTCGGGCGCGGCGGCATCTGAACAATGGTGGTGTCACTCGAGTTTTTTAAGGAATTAACAAGTCGCCCTCGATTTAAGTGGCCTGCGGTGCTTTCGAGTGCTCTCATTATTGTGGGAGTAGGTGGAGGATGAGTGGTTTTGTGGCTGATGAAAGACGGACTTTATACTTACGTAGATGCTAGATTGACTACGCCGTTAGATCAGACTTCTCAATAGCCTTTTGACTTGATTTGATCGTATAATTAGGCAATCAATTAACGCTCGATTTTGATATAAGTACATACTGAAATTGCTAGAAAATACTTAAAATACTTATTATTAACACTAACAGCCGAATTGATGCTCCTGTTAAACATAAGCCTAATGTGTAGGTTTTGCCTGGAACAATATTAGATATTTGACACATATCCAATTTTCCAGTTCCGTTAAATTGATTCTACATCAGTGATATATATGCATGTCGCGTGTACACCCATTCTCATGGAATTACCTCGTATATCACACAAAAATCTGGTCTTACTGCGGATTACACGTATTTTAATTACAATTTGCAATCCTTTTGCCGAAACATATTTCAAGTTTTTGCAAAGGGAATACAAGCACGTTACGTTTAAAATTATTGCCGGAGATCTGCACACAATTTTACACAAGATTCTAATACCTGATGTAGGTACACAACCATAAATTGGAACTAAATATTTAGCAGCGCTGAGTGCTCGAAGGGATTTCGCGACGTTTTTTCCTCTCGACCAAAGGTATGAGCGTGGTTTTGTCGGCAAAAGTCCGGAATACCTCAAAGTACGCCCTTAGTCAAAGGGTGCGGTTCTCCAAGCACGAGAAACCCAAGAAAAAAGGTCATCCAAATATGCGTTAATTTGTTAACTTCACTTTACAAGCTGATTTTGCAGAAAAATGTCTGGCATTAACGTAAAGGAATATTATGGGATAGTTAACGTTAATATGGAGTGGCTTGGCATTATAATATGTAATATTAATTTCCAATAGTCTTTGAGGCGTACTTACTCCGTACCGTAGCTCTACGTTCAATAAGACGATAGTATCTCGGGCGACATTCCTGCAGCTTGCCAGGAATGTTACGCCGATGAGTTACGTGGCATTCCAGACACGGTGTTTAAATTCTCAACGATTTGCCAATTTAAAAGCAAAAGTTTCAACACCCTAACAGTTAATAGTATAGAATATGAACCCACAATTATTTAGCTGTCAGAAATTAGGAGTCAGGACTATGAGTATAAAGTTAAATCTCGTTTGAAAGTAATGTCTTTCCTTACTGTAAAAATTTACTTAAACTGCCTGTAAACCACGAATAGGGGCTCTGTTCAAGTCCGGAGCTACTCGGCCATTCGCTAAAAACACTTGAGTGGTAAACACGTACTGGAGTAAAGAATATGGATACGACGATAGTTACAATACAAATAGTATATTCTGTAGTCAGAAGACTAAGGTCAAGTTACGTCACTGACGTAGAGATTTCATTTGTGCCATATTTACTGAAAGCAACGTACGTTTAATAACACGATAAGAAACTATAAATTCCTATTAATATCTGATATCTAAAACTCAGTCAGACTCGTACCTATAAAATTTCTTACCTCTCGGTTCGTTTATGCCGGGACAAATGCAAATTCTCAATCGCGATAGGATGATTTCCGTATTTGCCACATTTCCTCCGTTTCCCGGGACAGAAGCCCTCGTTCTCGTAAAAGATGAGACGGGATTTCAAAGGCGTTTGGCCATAATGTTTGCACATTTGTATATTCATTTACAACCTAACGTTTGACAGATACCTGTGTTTCAAATCTATATTTTGTTAGCCGAAAGTCTTGGCTTTTTGGACACAGTTACGTAATTTACGATACTGCAATAATAAAAAATAAATATTATTAGTTATTTTGTAACTTAATGATATATTACTAGGTATATGTTAGGAAACATTTGTTCCATGAAGAAGTATTTTCTTCTCGGAATTAGGTTTTACAGTGATACGAGGCGAAGAGGCAGCCTATCTAAATTTCCAATCTACGAGTAGGTACCTACATGGAATTTTAACGTAATGACAAAACATCTATGTATAGTTTTTATTATAGTAGTACTCTCATGTCGTCGTAGTAATTTATTATTTATATGCACCAGTAGTGCTTACTTAAACATAGATGCAGGGTAAAAAGCTGCAGATACCCATTGAGTTCAAATAAGTTTTCGTTTAAAATCTGTAATTTTATGAAACGGAATTAGATATCATTAAATTCTATCTTTAATAAAATGAAGCAGCACAGATTTGTCTAGCATTCAGTGTTTTGTGTGCGTCGCCAAGTCAAACAAAGTCCCTCAGGTCGTCGACCCTTACTGAAAGAAAGTCAGACTTCTTTCGACTCCCCATATCTTTTAGTTGGATCTACTGAGAAAGCTAGACATCATTTTATATCTAAATTAATTAAACTGACACATTTTAAGTTTCTTTTAAAGTTCATTATCAATTAGATTTAAGCTTTCTTTGGCAACGGTTTATTTAACTTAACTAAATTATTGCATTTAATGAATATGAGACGTGTATGTGGATTTAGATTGAACACTGAACCGTTACTAAGTCTTAAAATGTTAATAACCCTGCTATGTAAGGGTTGCGTTGCTAACTGTGTTTTATGTTTATTCGAAATTTTTAAGATTAAACTATTTTCGCTTTGTAGCCTTCAATTTTCCCTACTGGCAAAGCTTATTGCTCAGTACAAGTTTAGTCATGATTTGCTAACCACATATTCTGTTCTCTCGGTCGGTTATCCATCTCCTTGTATAACTAGTTTGCAGTCTTATGTATTTATGTCAAAGTTCCAACTATTCATACTAGCTACTTCGCCTTTAGACGTTGTAGCAGTTTCGGCTTTGAGATTTAGACCATCGTAATTCCCTAGTGGATGCGCTTTGACAAACAGAGGAAACAAAGCCTATTTTTTACTGATGGACCCGCACGGACTTCCTACTCGGGCCTATTTGGTTGGGCGATAAACTGCCTTGAATCTGTCGAAGGTCATTTGCCCTTGGGCACCTGGTTCGCCTGATACGGAGGGAGGTTGTTTGTACCCTTTTCCTTTCTCCTCCTTCGCGCAAATCATCGCCTCGCAAAAGCTGGCAACAGTATGCCAGGCGTTTTAGCTCCCAACCATGGACAGAATACTGTCCGAAAACTAGAAGTCACCGACCGCTGACTGATCTAATACAAACATACTATCTTACCCATATTTTACAATCAACTTCTGAAAAGATATCTAAGTACTAATAGATACGTATATTTTCACTTGTAATACCCGAAGTGGTAGGCAGCAGTGTATACCTACATCAAAGATTTACCGCTCCGTATTAGTTCCATGAAATAAATAACGACCTTATTGCTTCATGACCTTCACATTTCTTTCGCCTCTTACCACTTGCTTTCTTAGCAACGTATAGGAATTAATCTATTACCTATATTAAAATATTATTATTATAACCCATCCCCGTAGGGATAGGAATTTTATAATTTTATATATACCTAAATAAAATAATATCACATTTATTAAATGTTCAGAATCGGTGTTCCATATAGGAGTGTCCCTCGTGGATGGTAATGGCGGTACACTATCGGGTGCGTAATCTATATACAGTGATCGCGTGCGGATTATATTTTACTAGCGGTCCGGCCTCACTTTGCCCGCATTTTTAGGAGTACTCAGCCTATGTAATTTGCATTACTTTAGCATTCCAACAGTAATGACTTTTACTGCTTGTCTCTATTTTTTATTATGTGTTTTTTTCTAACATGCGTTAGACTCATGTGGGGATATGTGATGACGATGGTCATTTAAGAATTTGTCCACCCTGTTACATTCTTGTAGTAAGAAAGATTTAAACGTAATTACTGAAACCATCGATAATATTAGAATAATATTTATTTATTATTTATTATGAATACATTTTTCTCACTGGTTGTTACTGAAGTAATCTAGGACAAAGGTCTTGTAACAGAGGGCTAAGTTGTATAATTCTGATTGTTAATCAGTGATACATACCTATCATGAATTGTTTAAGTTAATTTGGAGTCCAGACAGTTAACAATTTGGCTCACAAGAGCGTTGTTATGTCAACTTAGTATGCGATTCATAAATAATGTTTAGTACCGTCAAGGCTCTATCTTGGTTGAACTATAGCTTAACCATAGTCCGAATATAATGTACCTACCTACCTCCATTTTATAAAGTGGTAGTAGAAGTCGAACACACTCAATGCCTTCAAGAAAGCGAATCAAATGCTTAGCAAAGGTAAACAGAGAATTGAGATATGTGCATACGTCATACACAAAGCAAACCAAGGCGCGAGCGTAGTGAGACATGTAGAGTATGTAGATTAACCTGTGGGCAACTGACGTCAAGGATCTACTAGAGGTATATTCAAAGTACTTATTTTTGGTCTTCAAGAGAAACTATAAACAGATATTCTGCTGAGCATGGGCGTACCGAGTAGCGACCTACGATCAATAAAGGAGTAGAGCATAGTCGAAGCATTAATAAAGCTTTGTTATAATAGCTAAGCACATGCCAATAAGATCGAAATTTATATACTAACATAACATCACGCCCGTATTCCTCAAAGGGGTAGGCAGAGGTGCTCATATAGTACATCCTCAGTTCGCCAGTTATGTTTTAGGTCCCAATGTAATAGGGGGCGAGCCTATTGCCATCAACTGGGCACACACAAATCCAGACTCCAGGCTTCTACTAAGAATTACCTAATGGAAAAACCCAGTAACACTTTTCCCGACCCGGGTTTCGAACCCAGGACCTCATGCTCAGCCGTCGCGCTTAGCAACCACTAGACTTACGAGGCAGTCAGCCTATACTGCGAATAGTAAACTGTAATCGGGTAGTGAACCAATCCTACATTACTTAGATTTTAATAAATCAGCCGACGACAAGCGTTCTTTGCGTATAACATGTTTTCCCATTATCTAAAGTACCTACCTAGTTATTTATATATTCATGAATGTAAGCGGTGAAGAAAACCGAAGCTAAACGTGTAGACATATTGTGAATAATATTGGTGTTCACTTAACTACCTATATACCAATAGTGCGTAAACGACAAATAAAAGAAATAGTTTATTTATATTTCAAAGCTGCATTTTACGGTTACTATCTAAAAGATGCATGACGTGATAAACGGCTCCGGATACAACATACTGTCAATTCTCGCGGGTGTCGCTTGAGATTGTATCGGAGGGACGTCTGACAGTGGACAGCACTGTGAGCTGATAATATCGGAGGTACTACCTAAACAAATCCACCTGTAGTGCCCCTTAGGGCCGATTTGTTGGAATAAAGGGATTATGTGCGAGACTTTTACTTTTTTTAGGAATCTGGCTTCCGCGATAGGCGATATCGAATTGATAGTAATAAATGCATCCTAGGCAGCGGGCTTCAGCCTTAATTATGAACAACTTAAATGTGAATGTTGATCCCTCTATTGAAAAGGCATTTCAGAAACGCATCCTTCTTTTTCTGAAATAAAACTAGTAACCATATTTACTCACTTTAAAGTTATTTATGATTAGGTAGATTAATAAATACTTTGACAGGAATCGTCAGAATTGCGGGCAACCGGTGGATGCAATTGGCAAGCTGTCGTTCATTGTGGCATTCTAAGGGGGAGGCCTTTAACAGTGGACGTCTTCCGGCTCATGATGATGTATCGAGGAAATACGACACACAAGGACGTTGCTACCGTCCACAGATCGAACCTTTTCCATGGAAGCTCGATCGATTGCTCTGCTAGTCAATCGTCTTCAACGTTCTCTAGATGTTTACTTACTTTACAAACATACTTTAGTATGTTTGAAGAAGTGCTTGATATCTTGTCTAATGTATTCAGATCAGTTCTGGTAAACAAACACGTGCCGTTTACTTACACGTGTAGTGAACGTCCGCAATGGTTGGATAGTTGCGGCACTTATTCTGAACGTTGATTTTGATATATTTCTGTTACTCTTTAACAAAATATTCCTATATTGATACTACTGTCAGTAAATGCCCAAGGTATATATACCACCTTTTTTCACATAAATTGCCGTGGCATCCCGCCACAGGCTCCAGCGGCGGCATGCCACGACATCATTTTAAAGCATAGCAATTTATGTCGTATTTGTATAACAATACTTTTGAATGTCCGTTGGTAAAAATTTTAATCCCGTGCTATGCCGTCCCGGTCTACGTTGGCCAGTGGCTACAAACTTAAGTTGCAATATACTGTCTAGATTCTCTAATATTATTATACCTATATATTTATTACGTTTGAAACTGCGCCTGCACCATTGAGTTTTTAAACGTGAGTCTGTGTTCGATCCGTTAATTTAAAAAGCTTCACGTGCTGTAGTAGATGTCATCTAATGTGGTTTAGGGTGGTGCTCCGAAACGAGGTCTCGTAATGAAATGACTTTATTAAGTTACTACCTGTACCGAACATGTACGGAATGCGAATATTCGTTGAAAGCTTGTTTTATAGAAGTCAACGCGCATTAGGTATCTAAGAGGTTAATGTGATTGACATACCAGTGTTGATTTATCATAACCTTTATATTGTGTTCATTTGTTTAATACATATAATTATTATTTATTTATGTATCAGTGTCCCTCATCAATGGTCATGACATTGGTATTAGGCTCGTAGGTTAGGTCCAACGCGCGCGAGCGCACTATCTCTTTGTATACGAAGGCAGACTTGCGCGGCGTGCGGGTGCGCTCCTCGCTCTCGTAGTCCACTTCGTAAAGACCGAACCGCTCGCTAGAATAAACAGAATAAGTTTTATATTTATATTACAAACCATATTCACAACAAAAAGGTAACTTGATAATGATAATGTCCTCCTGTACGAGTTCTGGTCGACGTGGCCAACCTCGAAGTAGACCAGCCAACTACGCAAAAGATGTAATAGTGCACAAGTCAGATTTTTCTAAAGAACGTGTCCATTTTCTTTTCCCGCACAGTCATGGTCAGATAGATCGGCAAATCTGTTGATTCAGCCGGAAAAATATCTGGTATAAAACCAGCGACTTAACGTGCTCTGTTTATTAACTTATTTTTAAATGATGGATTCGAAGCAAGTATAATTGGTTTAGATTGGTACATCATGTGTTTTGAGTACATTAAACATATCAAATACCTGAATCCCTCCATCCACTCAAAGTTGTCAATGAGACTCCAGGCCGTGTATGCCCTAACGTCAGAGCCCTCGTCCATGGCGTCGAGCATGGCGCCAAGGTATTGCCTATAGTACGAGATACGGTCATCGTCGTCCAGACCACCGTAAGTTGAGTAGCCGTTCTCAGTAATGTACACAATAGGGTTGTTGTAGTCTTCCCTTATTTTTGTCAAGAGTTGGTAGAAACCCGATGGAACCACCTGATGGAAAAAATATGATCATGGAAATGTATTATAAGATTTAATGTATATTTGCAATACTTTGTTAAGGAGCTTAGAAATTACCGCAAGAAAACCCGACGCTCCATGGTCCCATTCATCAGATTGATAACGCAACACTCCTATATCGTCATTTAATGACGGTGAGTCATATCGACCTTCGACTGATTCATTTCTGTATACTAAATAGGTTGAATAGTGGTTCAGACCGAATATATCTGAGGTACCCTTTACATATTCAATTTCTTCTTGAGTGAATTCGGGCAATCGTGATCTAGGGAAACCTTGTGCTGCACTTTTCATTGCTACCTTCTCTTTTACGATTGGTGGAAAATCTCCGGTGTCGGAAAATATCGGGTGAACATACAAGGCCCACTGAAATACAAATTACTCATATAAAAACGACGTTTTTTACACAGTACCTACTAACACCGTAGTATAGTCAATAAATATCTACTTTATTTTTAAATAAATAAAAATACCTCAAACTGGTTCGTTTCTTCTGTTGCAGCAATATCTTTTTCAGATTCTGGAAGGTAAAACTGAGCACTGAAAACAATAAATATATTTCCATTGTATTTCGGCCTAAATTCTTGGTCATAAATGTGATAAGCTTTGGCGTGAGCCATCAGCAGGTTCTTGGCGCATATATAATCAGCTACACCTTTGACGTTCAATATAGGAGCTTTAGTGTCCGCTCCGTAGCCTTGATAACAAACTTCCCTTGGTTCATTCATAGTTGTCCAGAACTTGACTCTGTCACCATAGAGCTCAAACGCGACGCGCGCGTAGTCTGCAAACCAGTCGACTATGAGCGGATTTACCCAGCCTCCCATATCTTGCAGTTTTTGCGGTAAGTCCCAGTGGTACAGTGTAATCATTGGCTCGATATTGTATTTCAACATCTCGTTAATTAAGTTGTTGTAGTATTCAGCTCCCGCTTCGTTGATTTTGTCTGGAAAACTTGTGGGTAAAATTCGAGTCCATGATAAAGAGAATCTATAGTGATCAAGTCCCAATTCTCTCATTATCTCCACGTCTCTTTTATAATTGTGGTATGAGTCGGCAGCAATGTCTCCATTCGTTTTATCGGTAATCACATCAGGAAGCGTATGGGTCATACGATCCCAAATGTTTTCGGATTTTCCTAAAAATAAATCAAATTATGGTAAATTATATATTTGCACTTATATAATTTAATTGAATTTAAAAATGATATTCGCACCATCTGCATCCCAACCACCCTCGATTTGGTACGACGCAGTAGCTGCTCCAAACATAAAACCCTCAGGGAATGTTCTTACATTTTGCCGACCAGTTTTTGCTGTCGAACTTTCAGACAGCACAATGGAAGAAACTAAAACGGCTCTATAACAGAAAAATACATTCATTAAACTAATAGTTATTTTAGTTAAATTATAAAGAGAATAAGAATATAATAAAGACAATCTAAAAAAATATATTGTATATACTCACAAAATACGTGCAGATTTTGTAACCATTTTGGTTTCTCGAATACTATTATTAAACGACAAAGATGCGAATTTATACTTTTGTAAACGTTATCTTTATCTTAGTCAGGTGATAAAATAAAGAAGAGACAGCGTGTAGCGATACCGAAGACCACACCTAAAGAAAAAATTATGCCGGCTGCTGCTTTATGTAATGTTGTTATTTATAAAAACTGTTGCTACACTGAATTTGGCGCTTAATAATACTATTCTATTCTACGTGAAACTTGTAACTAAAGTAGACATGTAGCGTCTACGGTATAAATATTAACGTTTTTGAATATTAAGATCCATGCTTACTTTGTATTGTAGGTACCATATTTTACATAATGGATTTTCTGGTGTTATATTTCCAAGCAACGACAAAAATTTAATTTAGCCACGCACGCTGGGTTTGAATAGACAACCAACCTTAGTGACTTCTACTTCCTTAAAAACATCAAGATTTTGTTGCTGTAAGGTATGAGACAGAGTGCTCATATTTATTTTGATGTTTCTCACTTCTTTTAGCATTGAATTATCGAAATTAGAACTTACGTACCCTTTCGACCTATCTGGTAAAGGTTCGGTTAAAGGCCACTTTATGTAACTTAATTTTGTAAATGTCATTACTTTTTTTAGGGATAAAAATATGGTTACAGGGTGCGTGGTTAGACAGGTGAAGGATGCAGGTGCGGTGGGCGGCGTGGGCGCTGGCGTGGTGCGCGTGCGCAGTGGCCGCGCCAGCCGAGCCACGCGCGCCGCTACCCACCGCCACCGCCGCCGCCGCGCCGCCTGCGCCCACTACTGCAATTTGTGAACCCCTTGTGCTTAGGAACACACCGCCTATGCCATCAGTATGTATTGTTTTTCCCTATAAAATACCATACTTTTTAACCAACTTCAAAAAGGGTTCTCAATTCGACAGTTTTTCACTTTTGTGTTTCTGTTTTTTAAAAGTGGCTTTAATTTTACAAAAAAAAAAAAAATACGTCAACCTGTTTATCTTAAAAGTCAAAAATTGTCAAACACAATCTCATGATCGATGGGAATCATTGAGAAAGTCTATTCATAGATATCTCACTACTCAATAAATAAAACTACACTTCACTTTCGATGACGCCCGCGGCGGTGTAGATAACGCAACACCATGGCGCATAAAATGTATACTATAAATAACTAGTATACCACAGGAGTTTTTAGACAAGCTTACGTAAAATTTTGGTTACACCTTATCATGGAAATAACTTTTATTTTTATGCTGGATTTTAGAACGCACGGGAGCATGAGGCGGCAGCGATGCATACTGCGCGCGCGCTGGTAGAGCTGGTGCAGCAAGGTGTAGCGGACGAGGAACGCGCTGCCGCACTGGCCCGTGCTGCGACCCGCGCGCCCCTGTCCCCGCCTCCCGCTGCCGTCGCGCTTGGCGCCCCTCAACTCCACCTAGGAGTACTCTACATAGCAGAGCCACCTAAGCTCGTCGTCTTTCAACAAAACAATTCTATAACTTTGCGTCAGTTCTGGAGGACATTGGCATCAGCCTGGAATGCCACTACAGCCGTGTGGTCTAACGCATGGTTTTCCTGTGAAAAGGATGGCGAGGGCTGGTGGGGTGGTGTGGCTGCAGCTCGTGGCTCGGGACCAGCGAGATCCGCTGCAGCTATATTCCGCAGATGGCCTGCCTTGCCATGCGAAGAGGCTATGAATGACTGGCTAGGTGGTCCTCCCCTGTGCGATGCAGCTACTACTGATTGCGAAGCTACGCCATCTTTCGGTTCTAACGATCGAAGAATAGAGGTAACTATTACTCACTGATACTTGTAAATATAATACCAAAAATATAATTAATGTATTCTTTATATTTTGCAGTATCGCTGCAAATGCCGAGCAGGGCACTGGAATGCAGGTGGCAGCGGGTGGCTGAGTGGCGACACGTTAGAAGCAGACAACTCCGGCCCACTGACCTGCACACCGTGTGGGATGGGCAGTGACTCCACAGCCTGTCTAGCTGATGCCTACCGCATAGCTCTTTTAGCTGCCAACTTAGCGGGAATGCTACTTTGTCTTGTTATTGGGCTCATCATTTTTAAGAAAAGAAAATGTAAAGTAAGTTATTTTATTCAAATGTCCCATCTAAACGAATTCTATAGTCTTAATAACTTATCTCGGTCGAGACAAGCCAAAAACATACTCTTAGAACACCTACTTAGTGCACAAGTGCATACACAAAATTATACAGGTTTAGGGAATGTAATTGTATTCTACTGAAAGTTCGAAAGGTGTTCCCTCTAACTGAGGGACAGAAGATCTCGATGTATGAAAAACGGCCACCCGAATAAGAAAAGAAGTCGCGTTTGCGAGGTAACTATGTTGCTCCATACGCCATTTTCAATCTAAAGAAGTCGTCAAACCTAATCTGGCCAAATTAAAATCATTTCACTAGCTATTTGTTTTATATTTCAGGCGGTAGCAATGGGTATGTGGACAGTGCTTGAGGTTGTTCTTCTAGGCGCATTGTTAATGTATGCTTCAGTGAGTATAATATTTAATTTTATTTACATTTTTATATACTTATTATTATTTATACAATCATGAATGCAGGAGGGCGCCAACGAGCTGTTTGCCTAAGGTGCCGTGGACCTGTGTTCCGCCACTGTGTATATAAGTGCCAATGACTTCATCAATGTCATTTGTACTTTCTTAGGCTGCCTTAGATCTCAATGACTAATAATGATTACCGACGATTTATTAGACTTGGTTTCCATGATATGGGTTCATATTAATAATAAGAAAATTATTTATTCGGATTACTGAGATCCATCATAATAAGCATACAAAAAGAAAATACACATAGTAAAGTTAAAAAACAGCAATTAAAATTCGACGGTAAACAATGTCATGCCATCTGGGAGCAATTAGGAAGTGCAATCTCACGTTTCTCCGTACGTAAACAAAACCCGAAAATGATAAGTGATAAAGGTAAGTAGTTGTAACATGACCTTAGTACCTATAACGTAACCAAAATAATCTTGAAAATAAACACTTGTAGATAATAATAATCGTATGATCGAAAACATAGCCTTATCATGGTGACAACAAACATGCCATAAATAATAAACATGCTCGATATAAAATTTCCGAAGGTATAATAGGTATATAAAGTGAACTAAGTGACAGTCTCAGATCTAAGGCCTTGACTCATTTGTAGGTACTTACGTGATGCAAACATTACAATCAAATAAAATAAAAATGTCAGCTGTCCTGGTTTTGTTGTCTGCTAAGAGCTTATTCCATACCTTCAAGGGACTTCCAATTGAATTATTACTTGATGGTTATTGTCAGTTTAAATTATTGTCGTTATTGTTAACTACTCCTCGGTTCAATGATATGTAAAATAGAGAATTAATCATTTATCTACAACATGTGAGTTACGTAGGTATATAAGTAATGTAGAAGCAAATTAAAATATAGAGGTTCAGAACTTCTGAGCCTTTATGTTTCAATTATTTACGTCTCAGTCAGAAGTAATGAAAGAATTTCGATGAGCGGCATAAGATCAGCTCTGCCTACCCCTTCAAGAACTAGTACTTTAACAAATGAGTGAACTTATGTTGCTATAAACGTGTTTCAGGCCGCATCTCAGTACATATCGGTGGCGAAGTGGCGTTGCATAGCTGGTGCATGGCTGCGGGAGCTCGGCTTTGTCGCCTGCTACGGGTCCGTAGTGCTACGGCTGTGGGTGCTGCTCGCCGAGTTCCGCACCAGGAAGGCACATCGGTGGACACCGAGGGACTCGGAGGTAAGCCATCACTTTTTCTCACTCATCACACTTAACTAGTTACTTACGCTGCGACCGGTGCTATAGTGTAACATGTTGTCCATTCTAGGTGCTACGTGTCGTGGGTGCAATGGTGTCTGGTGCTGCGTGCTACCTGGCAGCGTTCACGGCAACAGCAGCGTGCGAGGAGGACGCGGACGCAGGGTGCGCTCGCGCCGCATGGCACCACGTGACCGCCGCCGCCGAGCTGCTGTTGTTGCTGGCGGGGCTGCGCATCGCATATGCGGCCAGAAACGCTAACGTGCCCTTTCAGGTGCATATACGATAATAGTGTTCAAATGACAAAGTCTTCTCTCTCATTGGCAGGTTTTGTTTAAAAATCCATAAAGTGCGTGACTAATACATATGCGTTATGATAAGGACGAGAAAACAGATAAAGAAAGTGCTAGCAATAAAGGACTGCTCAATGAGCTTTGTAATAAACGAGTATGCTACTTTAACGTCTCCAGGAGCGCGGCTGGCTGGCGGCGGCGCTGTGCTGCGAAGGGCTGTGCGGGGCCGGATGGCGCGGGGTGGCCTGGGGCGCGGCAAGTGCGGCGCCGGAGCGCTGGCCCGTGGCGGCCGCGGCGCGAGCGCAGCTGTCCGCCGGCGCCGCGCTCGCTTGCGTGCTGGCCCCTAGGCTGTGGCACGGGTACCGCGCACGCTCACTTGCGCAAGAGGTAATTTTAGTATGTTACTTTTCTTTTTAAACTAACTAAGCAAACAAATACTTCACATAACTGCGCGTTGAAAGGAATTTCTCAGAAGCAACGAGAAGCCAAAAGAGCATAAATTGTATAAACAGTATATAGTGACTATATGGGATGTGTCGCATTTATCACCGCCTCCAGGTGTCACGTCGCGGCCCCGCCGAGGGCTTCGGCGCCGAGGGAGAAGAAGAACCTACCTCAGAGGAAGTCCGCGCTGAACTAAAGAGGTTGTACGTCCAGTTGGAGATCCTGCGCAACAAGACGCTGCGCAGAGACAACCCGCACATCAGCAAGCGCCGCGGGGGGAGGAAACCGCCTCACCGACGGTTCTCCTTACAGGTACTTATCAGGGTTGATACGGAACTGGAATAAGTAATCAAAATTCTCCTCTTTCATTACTAACTCAATCTCGAACAATTAGGATAGTTGAAGGACCTCTATCAAAAGATGGTTGGTAAAATTTGTAGTTTGAACTTTTTATGTCCCCTTACAGTATCTAAATCAAATTAGTTAGTATAGTAAAACAGGGAATGTTATATATAAAAGTAAGAATTAAAATGCTTGTGAAGTCGAATAATGGGAGGTAGATGTAGGCAGTAAAGTGATTTACATTATTTTCTACTGATGTATGGTTTAACTTCTTCTTCCCTAACCTTTAGTTACCGTGTGGTTCTTACCTTTAGTTGTTCTTGTTAAGTTTAAAGTAACTACTAATTTATGTACCTAACCATCTTAACTTGTGTATTGGTTTTCGTATTCCTTTTCATCTTCATATTAATTCTATCCTAGCTAGTTCTGAATCTACCTATAACTTAGATAACAATGACCAACCCGAAGTGTTAGTACTTAATGTGACTAGTGCTAGGTATTTTAGTCCTCGTATATCGGTGTACTATCTCCACTGTCATTAATTGAATGTTTCATCTTCCATCCTACACCAACTTTAGAAAAAGGGCAGTCGTGAGAAGGTAAGGAAGCGTAACAGTACATACCTACGTATATCGCATGCGCACTGACGTGGAGCACCCGCATGACCCCTGTGGATGTCAACCTTGTAGCGCTCCCGCGGTCCCCGGCCCCGCGACCCCGGTCCCTGCACCCCCCAGCCACACTACCCGACTGTCGCAATGTTCAACGTATTCGCTTTCTGTGTGCTCTCGAAGCCGACATTAATTACAAACTCTCGGCAGGAGCGACACTACATTATAATTATTATTTTATCTCGAGTGGCATTCTCGCTGTTCTACCCTCCGCTTGATCGACTCGGGCTGAGGATTGTTTGTGTTTTTCGATATGTTTATGTATTTTATATCAAAATTGCCGCTTTAATCCAAGTTTTACTTATTAGTCAATTTTATTTAAATAGCGACGACAAGAACTGAAATTTGTTGATTTTCTATTTATACCTACTTATTATAAGAAAAAATACATTTATTTTCAAAAACTATAGCGAAACGTTAAATAAATTAAAAATTGCATGCAGGATATAATATGTTCATTGCTGAAAGATGGCTAACATCGGCCCGTATCACTCATCTGAACGTAAAGTTTTATTTTACCAGAACATCACCATATTACTTAACACACATAAACAATTTTCAAAAAATTCTATGATCTTAAATGTTTAAGTATGACAGAAACACACAGAAATCAACTCGTTTCATGCGTCCGTCGTTCTGTGCTCCGGGTGTGCGACCCGTGTAATGTGTGGTGGTGTACGGCAGGCGTTGCAGGCGCGGCGCGGCGGCAAGGGCAAGGCGGGCGGCAGCGCCAGCGCGGTGGAGGCCAGCGAGGCGGGCGACGCCTCGCGCACGCCCGAGGACTCCGTGTGCTCAGCCGAGGGACCCTCGCACTACACCGACGCCGACACGCAGGCGTGATCGCACTCCCGTCCCACACGTCCCACGATACCCATCTATAATTGTAACTCTCGATATTGTATTACGTAGTATTTACTACGGGGTAGTCAACAAATGGAGTGATAACGCTCGAATTCTGAGCCTTACTGGGGGCATAGATTGAAAGCCACAATATGTAAGGTCCTCGGTGGTCGTTCAATGCCCTGCATCGTCCTCGGAAGGCTCCAAACGGAGTGATTCTAATAGAACGTTAACGTAGGTACGTGTTAGCACTCCATTTGATCATTACTTCGTGCTATTATCAATCCGAAACCACATTTTAGGTACTGTTGGGAATTGTTTCATGGGAGCATTTTAATGACGTGGTCAACAAGGTGACGACGTGACCGAACATATAACAATGTTCGGTTAGAATTGGTAAATATTTTGTAGGATATTAGAGCGTTTGTTACGAGTGTAAAAATATATTTTTAATGCAAGGGTGGGTCGTTAAACAATAAGGTAATATACCGCTGATGTCTGCCCCAATATTAAAACGTAAAGGCCCTCACTAAATAAGCACAGTTTGAAATATTATTTATGTAGTAGTAAGTCCATATGACGAACACGGAAAGCACTCAGTCTTCTTAATAAGAATACCTTCGACAAAATGACAATAGTTACGAGCGGTCCCCTAAAGTCCGGCAGGCGGTCTAACTTTAAGATATCGGTATTCTCTAGTCATTGTCTTGCAGAGGTTAGATCAAGACACCATTGGATAGCATTTGCTTCGTGTATAATACTAATAATATAATTTGCTGTAGGTGTCTTGTTTCATTCGAGGCAGAACATCACAGTTGTCAGAGGGTTGGCTTAGGACTGGCGGTAATTGATAATATTGTTGTATTATAAGCCTGTTATATTATGGATGGGCGTTGGATTTGAGAATGGTTCATTGAACAATATTATAAAACAAATCTCTAGGTTTGAAATTGTTATTGGTATAGGACAACATTAAATTAGTGTTGCAAAAAATAATATTTTAACGGCAAGTAAAATTCTATTCAACTTACAACAACAATATTTTTAAACCATCAACCGGTAAAAGATAGATAATGCACAAACTTGGAATTGTACTAACATTTACATTGTACAATTGATACAAAATACTAGTCAAGAAAGTAATAAAGTTTAAATAGTGTTATATATTTTTAATACATAATTTGTAGTAACATGCAGTAAACAGAGTGAGAGATCTTTATACACAACTCCTTATTTTTTAAGTAAATAAATAATTAACATATTTTTTCCAAAGGAATGATTGGTTGGGTTGTTACGAGTAATGTATGTAGAGGGTGGTAAGTAAGTTATCTGAGGATATACAAGATCTTTGGAAATGCTTCAACCGTCAACAATGTCGCGTTAGTTACAGCAAGTTCTATTCAAAAATGTTTTGACACTGAAGCGATTATGGCGACGTTATTTTTACAATAATCGTGACAATGGTAAAGGTTTTTGTTATTAGACATACATCTAAAGAAATTCATAATGTCAACAGTCAACTCAAAATGTTAATCAAGACTGAACTCTAGGAAGAGATCTTGATAAACCAAATTAACTTAAGTTACCTGGACATCATTACCCGTAACACGTTCATAGCTCATAGGAGTGATTTAATCTTTACTTACCTAGGATTTGTGTACTGTGTATAACTGTGGATGTGTTTCCCAGAATTCATGTGTCGCTGTTGAAATAGCTTCATGTATCTTGTGTGGGGAACCTACATGTGTGTTCCTGTGTGGCGTATCCCTTAGCAAATGTCCATTTGTAAATGTTCATATCTTCACAGTCTATGGAAGTATCAAGTTAGCCAGCAATCTTGAATTTCTCAGTGTTCTATACTCATCGTGTAAGTTTTTGATTTGATATTTCTCTGTTCGATGTAAGCAGAAAAGTAAAGTATCTTCGTCATTAAATTTTTCTATATATACTTGTTTATAGCTACTTTAGGCATTCCATCGGTATAGGTAAATTCGATTTGGATAAAAAATGATCTAAAACAAAATCTTAGCCTGAATTATTTATTTCTTAATAATTAATTATTATTTAGGTACTGTTCTTTTCCTAGTCAAAACCAAATATACCTATGTAAGAAAACTCGTATCCGTATCGTAGAAGACAAAATAAGGAACTGCTATACTTATCTAAATCTGTACACCGTCAATGTATCAACATTGCTACAAAGCAGTTATTTGCACCTGCAAATAATTTAAGAATCTTGTCAAATATTTTACTGAAGGAGGTAAGGTAGATCGAGATTTTCGTGGGATTTTGATGAGACGTTTAAAGGGAAGACATGCTAGGCCCGAGTTGTTATGGAATATCGTGTATCGTTATAATACTCTTCCCAGATGGAACTCTACCTTCAGTCTCAAGTGACATTCATCAATACTTCGGTCTAACTCATCCACTGCACAAAAACCGATGGCTGACGGAATATATTTTGTCAAGAATTGTAATGTTATACTTTCTGATCTTACCAATTGTTACCGGTTCTAGGGATCAAAGTATTTTAGTTATACGTATGTTTAATTTAAATTAGACGGGTACTAGTTTATATAAATATTTGTAATGGTCAGATAAAATATTTTAGATCATTTTTACGCGAATATGCATTGTTTTTGGTTGTTTACATTTTATGTGATTGTTATATGTGCATATTTTTATTAGATATAATAGAAGGAATTGTAAATATATGCTAACAGTTTTATAGTATCATACGCATGAATTTGTTTCAGTATTTAATAAACGTTGAGCTTTGTTCAATGTTTGTGGTGCGTGAGGCGTTATGATGCCAAAAATTATATTATTAATATAACAACATATTATTTATTGAATAAATGACAATATTCATAAGGTGTTGTTTTACTTACTCACTTTGCACTTGCCATTTACCACGCTGAACGATACGGATAATGAATCTTAAATGTGTAGCTTAAACTTTATTTCAGTGCATGATTGTCGCAGGTTCGATTTCTGCATAGGATATGTTCACATGAAGTATTAAAAAAACTTCTCAAGGATTTCATTTCTAAAAACTAATATTGTCATTACCATTCAAGTTGCCAAAAAATGACTATTTATAAAAATACGCGTAGACCTGCTACGAAGCTACGCTTTAGAGACTATTATACACCATCCATAAGTAATATCATAATAAATGTAATTGTTTTTAAACACAAATGCATTAAGACACAACCTATTTGCCAGAGAAGTAAGTAGAGGAGAAATCCATGGTGGGTTTGATTTTGATACGATCCTGGTACACCAATTTGGCTTCATTGTTCATTCACTCTTATCGCCTTTCTTTGCATTCTCTTCGGTGCAGGTTATTCCTGATATCTTTCCTTATACATATATAAAAGATAGATAGATGTGTTAGTTACACTATTTATAACTCCAGAACGGCTGAACCGATTTAGCTGAAAATTATGGGGAGGTAGCTTAGAACCGGGAGACGGACATAGGATACCTCTTATACCGTTCCCGTGGAGCAAAAAATAAAAGTAAATTATTTTTTGTACAAATTCGCTTGGAGCTCCGCCAAAAGACAACTCACGTCATAGGTACCAGGACAACAGAAGTATAATGGAGACAAATGAAAATAAAACGCGAGTGAAACCGCGACTACTATATATATATAAAACTAAGTCGGGTTAGTTACACTATAACTCAAGACCGGCCTAACCGATTTTTAGTATCTCTGCTTTGTAAGATTTGTCTCCGCCTTAGATAGCATAGAACAAAATATTCTAGGTAACTATGACATTCACATAATACCTAAAAATCTATGCTGACAATTATGTCTGGAATTTCTAAACGATGGGCACTTACTCTATTACCTAGGTACTTGTACCTACATGACCTAAGATTACGATCGTCGTTTATAACATGTGGGTACGGACGCTACTGTTGCCAAGCAACGGTAACCAACTACGATATTACGCATTGGAGTAAAATACATTTTTTATTTTTTGTTATTATTATGACGAAAATGTCGCATCGCCGCGTATCGTGGCAACGTGCAGCCTTGCCGCAGGACACAAAGGAAACCAGGATCATTCGGTGACAGTGATGCTCTTCATTATGCGGATTAAGTGATTACCGGCAACTGTTTTAATTAAGCTGTGATGATTCGGCAGATAAGATGTCAGGTAAGACTGGTAACTAAATAAATTAGTGTATATTTGCTTTGAATATTATTTCAAGGATCCTTCCTTAAAGGAGTAGATAAAAATTGAGTACTTCGTTTTTACATACAATGTTTTTAACAAGGTAACGTAGTATAATGTATATTCATGATAATTATAATAAAGAATAAATCCATAACGCGTTCACGCTACCAGCATTGATTGTTCTTGTATCTAACTTCAATAACTATTTTGCATTGTTGCCCAAGCTCATAGTATGTACTTATCAGTCGTCAAAGCAAGCCCACGTGATAGCATGTAAAACCTCCATATATGCATATGTGACATGCACAATGCACATAACCTAATATAGATATGCCCTGCGTAGTAGGTATATAAACTATAATGTAATTGGCTGAATTGAATATAAGTACCTACTAAGAATGACCCTCTCGAAGGACTAACTGAGAGACCGCAGCTATTTGCTGTATAACCCTGTAAATTAACTCGTCTGTGCGGTAGCTACGTAGCTCATGCTACAAGTCCCACAAAACGCAAATAAATATCTATTTAATAGTTGTAAATCTGTAGTATACAATAGTTTTTTAATTATTTTAATTAAGTTATGATACAAAAACAAAACTATGTTTCAAATATGATAATAATAATATGATTCTTTATTTCTCTCACAATGGGGAAATTCTTTACTTCAAAGAAGGATACTCCTTCTTTTTAGGGGCCATAATATATATGTATGTCCTGAATGAGTACGTTAAGGCGCACTGCTTCACCGAGCCCAAATGCTACGAACAATTAATCTAAGCTACCTACCATACCATTTCGTACTCGTAGTGTTAAGAATGCGCTTAAAGTTTGCTACGCCGTAGCTTAGGTAAGCTACGGTAATGTGAAAGTGCTTAAAACTGTAACTGAAATAGACGTGTAGATGTGACGATGATATATAGAATAGACCTCGATATTAAACATTACATTATTTATTACTGTATGCTCAATGTCAATAATTATCAAATGAGTATAAAGTTACGACAGCTCCATAATACTGCATTGACTTAGCTAGAAGATATGATCATAAATATTTAGACATATTCTCGTTTTCAAATTTGGTACGAAATTATAGGCAATCATCATAATCATCAGCCGGACGATGTCCACTTTTGAACAAAGGCCTCCTCCTTAGAATATGTACTATCTAATGATAAAATATTTTTCTTGCTTTAAAAGATAGATACAACTTTCATTTTATAAAAATAGAAAAGAATTAGAACTCCCCCAGAATTGTTCACACACACCTTCGTTCCTCTATAGCAGCATATATGGATAGACGCCGTATTCCTGGCCTATGCTGCATTATTCTAGAGTACTTACGTCGTCATGTAAGTGTGTCGATCGATCGCAAGAGTGGACAGCCCGTGCCAATATTACACGATAATAGACTCTCCGAATGCGTGTCCTGTAACTGTGCCAACTTTGTGGACGATGAGCGGCATTATTATAACAACATTTGCCATTTAAGCTGTCTCCCGTTATACCATAACAAAGGCCTGGTCCGAACTAGAGATTTACGGAATAGGTACAAGAAACTTTTGTATTGAAAGCGTCCATCACTTTATTTTTTTCAGCAAGTGTTATATATTTATATCTATGTCTATATTGTACTCGTTATCGAGCTGATAAAATAGCTGTAAACTGTTACTATACCTTCGACTATAACACTCTATAAAAGTCGCATGAATAGATTTAGATTTGTATCGTTTAAATTTCAATCGACTGAAGAAAATCCTTTCTATATAAGGTTGGCGTGTCTCGCTTAACAGTTTTCCTTACGTATTCGTGCACTTATCGCCTCGGCATTGCCGTCAATCTTGTAGCCAATCTGTTCACCTACATTGTTAAAGTTAGTTGGGTAAGGCGTCAACGCGGGAACCCTAGCAGTCTAGCCATGTCCGTGTACGCTGACGCTCTGGAACACACCTCCATCTACCTTCGCCCTGCTAATGGTATTAACTATATAGTTCGTGTATCAAATAGAATTTTATCATTTTTGTCAATAAAATAATACTGCTTATCTACATACTTAAAACTGGATTTTTCTAAATTTTATACATTTAGTTCAAGGCGTGTGCGTGATCAAAACCTTTCACTCAATCACGTTTGTGATTGAATAACATTATCACGTGTAGGTTAGCAGAATTCCATTATGTGAATGTAAATCAAATGTGATTCCTTGAATTCAATCGGTACTTTGTAGTCGTTGTACTTGGGCGTTAGGCGCACGTTTACCCGACAATATTGCAAACAATATTGAGAGATATTTCCGCATTGGTTATGCTCCTAAACCGCTTTAATACGTGTAGGTAAAATGGATTCAGAAAAATATAGTGAACAAAAGTTTTGTATTTGTATAGATGACCCTACCTAACATGCGGAATTAAAAATACAAGAAGAATCTACATTTATACGAAATACTTTTACAATTACAGATAGCGAAGAAAGTGATGGAGAAGGAGGTCTAGGAAATTTAAGTCGCCTCATCGTTCGGCCTCCTGGTCAAAGTGGTAAAGCCAAGCGGGGTCAGTTGTGTTTTGACGCAGCGTTTGAGTGCGGGAACCTCGGCCGCGCGGACCATATCACCGACTTGGAGTACGACTTGTTTGTCCGCCCAGACACCTGCAGGCCGAGAGCTAGGTTCTGGTTTAATTTCACCATCGAAAATGTTAAGCTGGATCAGGTGAATGTAGTTCGGGCTCTATCCTTCAAACTTTTTAATGTACATTCATAGGCGGTGAACTTGGCGCAGTACCTAATTAATTATCTAATCGCGTTGTGCTTCTTTCAGAGGGTTATATTAAATATCGTTAACTTGGGCAAAGAAACGACTTTGTTTGACGGTGATATGACCCCGCTAGTTCGTTCCACGTCGCGTCCGAAATGGTAAGTACCTGCATCTTTCTGTAGGTATTTATTTTAAAGATGTAGGTATATAGTGTCCTGATGCACCGTAATATAATTAGGTAGAAGGATAACATGCACTCTCATGAGAGTTATTTCATGTTTAGCCATTACTGCACAATGGTTTTTTGCATAGACTGTCGTTAATTTTCTAAGCATACCATTATTCAACAGGCAACGTATCCCTCGTCGGCTAATTTTTTACCATCGGTCGCTAGCTCATAGAGGGCGGAAGATATTAAGCATCGCATTCGCTTTCGATCGAGAAGAGGATGTGTATCAGTTCTCAGCAGCTGCATCATACTCTTACTCGCGGCTACAGAAGCATTTGGCAGTGTGGGAAAAAAAAGCGCAGGCGTTTGCCACTAGGCAATCCATTGCTCAGACAACTGTGAGTATATTCAAAATATTTATTCTCTATAGAATAGTACCTATATACGAATTCAAAGCCTCCTAAATTATTACCTAACAAGGAAGTCACAACTGTAGTTACAGCTCTATATTACATCCATATGCAGTTAGATAAAGACAATAATAGATACATTTATTTCATCCCACAATAGCTGACTAACCTTTAGCTGACTAATCTTTGACGAACGAACACATGAAGGTTTGCAAATCAATTCAAGGTAGACGCCGCCAGCCGGTGGGTATTGATAACCTATTTTAAATATCTTCATATTAAGTATATCTTCGGAGCAGTGGCGGATTTATAGATTTGCCGCCCGTAGGCTATTCAATTTTTGCCGCCTCTAAATTTTGATATCTTAGTCCACAATCATATCAATTTTCTATCAATAAAATTCCAACTTTATAATTTGTGCTTCATCATCCTCGTTACATCAACTTTTCCCATATAAATCGTCATGTCGTTTGTTCTGGCGTTACAATACAAATACGACTACGCAATTGCATGCCTTAAGTGCAAAGCGCGTAGTAGGTATGCTCTACTCTTGCCTAAAAATCTAAATCCGATGTTTTCTCACATTAAACCGTACCTAACAAATATGATGTACATGAATATTATTTAAAAAGCAACTTATCGGAAAGAAAAATGATCGCTGAGCTTAAAAAAATATTTTTTCGGTTATGATTAATTATTTTTTATTTAAAAGGAAGTAATTTTAATGCCATATCGTATAGATTTTGAATGATCGTGTTCACAGTAAACACGATAACTTTCGAAAAAATCATTTTTTTACTTCAATTTTTTTTAATATACTTGTTTAACTGGAGAGGAGCCGTTGAATAATAAATTGCAGCTGAGTATTGTTTTATCTTATTATAATTAATTCATTCCGATTGGCATTTTCTGAAAAAGTTGGCTTTGCGAAAAAGTTATTAAATCTACTGATGTAAACATTTAATTTATATAATTCGTGTACGACATGAGCGCGTAAGGCCTGCTCATTTGGATTTTCCAAACTTTTTCTTACTACAAATAAAATAATTAACTGATAAAATGTATCAATTTTCTAATGAGCAAATTGTCTCAAATTGTTTTGTGGAGGGATTTTTTTTATTGTCAAGTCACATTCGTTCAACTATCAGTTATTCGATTAATATGATCTCTATACGATATTGAACTAGTTTTTTATTTAATGAAAATTAGTCAATTTTAGTCAGTATTTTTATTAGACCATCGATATTATATCGATTGAATTGGGTAAGCAGATCTCATAATTATTAGGTACACGGAGAAAAAATTATAGCAGTTATCAGTGAAGAATATATGTAAAAATTACTAAATTTCGATTATTATAATATCGAATCGCTATTGCGATATTCTAAAAGTTCATAATCATTATTGTATAATTAGTAAAGCGTTTAAGAATTGTTCATGCAGAGATGTTGAAATATTTATTAATGTAAAGTATGTAAGTAAATGAGAATATTTCGATTTTTGTTAAATATTTAAATTTCTCCCGAATTTTCAAAATTTGTATTATGTGTGTGTATAATATATTGTTTTTTAAATTTGTAAATCGAAATAAAAAATTTATGAACTAAATTTGCCGCCCCTTAAAATTTGCCGCCCTAGGCTCCAGCCTACTCAGCCTGCTGGTAAATCCGCCACTGCTTCGGAGAAATACTAAATCTGTTCATTCTTGGAGTTTAATATGGAGCATATTTTTCAGCAAAAACGTCGAATTGACCTCGTTACAATTGGAGATTACAATTTTAAAGATAAAGAGAAGGATACCAAAGAAGATATTGTCATTACGAAGGTCAAAACAGCAGAACAAAAGAAACGAGTGGTTTTAATTATAGCGAGGACTCACGGAGGTGAACCCCCTTCCTCGTTTGTTTGTCAAGGTACTTACGAAATCTTGTCATAAGTATGACAGTCCTACAGTCTTATCGTAAATGGTTTTTGTAATACGACTAAATGCACTAACAATATTTTATAGGATTCCTGGACTTCTTACTGGGTTCCTCCGAAAAAGCGGTGGCTTTGAGGAACAACATTGTTCTCGAGGTAATATATTTATTCCGTCTATAATATTATGTGGTAATCATAAATTAATTAATTAATGTTTACGAAGGACAGGGAGGCCTTCGCCCTGCACAAGACAAGTTTGGCTAGAAATGCTCCACTCCCCCAATAAATATATATTAATTAGAATTACCTACGAAACGTACACTACGTAGGTATAACCAGACCAACTAACTCACCACCGATTTTTTTTAGGCTTTTCCTAAGTTTCATCGCAGGTCACCATCCATTAGATAAAATTGGATATATACTATACTAGTAGTCTTCATGGACCTATCCACAACCCAGTTACTAACTGGGTTAAGCCTACCCACTTAGGATACAAGTAACTTACTCAATAGACGAATTTGAAATTAAAAATGTAAATTACTAGGTAATACCGATGCTGAACCCAGACGGCGTGTTCCTTGGCAACCAGAGGTCCGACCTGCTGGGCGGCGACCTGAACCGTAGCTGGAACAGGGCCACCAGCTACGCGCATCCCGCTCTCGTAGCAGTCAACGATCTCTTGAAAAAGCTCGCATCAGAAAAAGTACGGATCATTATAACTATTTTTACACATTTGAATTTTAACGTTACAGAACTTTTTTTCATGAGATCTATTTCCTATATAGCTACTAGTTTAACTTGTGTAAGTAACTAACAAAAAATACGAGTAGGTACTTATATTTTTTTTTGACGAGGAGAAAATGCGTTACGCATGTCCCCCCCTACCTTTGGTTGACGACAGGAGTATGTGAGAATGAACCCAATAAGTTCCACAGAGTCTAACTCACTAAAAACCTTACAATGCGTGCTGTGCGCTCAATAATGGCATAAACCTTTAGACTCATTCACTCTCATCATAATTATAGGTACTTGATAAATGGTAGTCGGTATTGGTATTTACTACAAGTAGCATAAGAACCTATCTATATCTGCATTGTCGTATTTTCCAGACAGTCCAACTGGATTTTATCCTCGACATTCATGCCGACATAAGCCATGAGGGTGTTTTTGTACGCGGTAATTCATACGACGACGTGTACAGGTGCGTAAAAATTCAGGTCATTCAAATTTATAGGTCAGTACCTATCTATATTTAGGTAAATTATATTACCTACATACAAAGCGATTAACTTTTAATTACTGCTACTTTACTGAGAAATACCTGACTTTAATCATAAATTATACAGACCACCACCCAAGTAGGTATATTTAATTATTAAAATTTTCAATCTTTGCGTAGATAGTTTACTTGTAAGTATTTCATACGCTTATTTTTTTACTTCCATGAATTGAAAACAAGCTTTGAAATGACCACCCAGGTTCGAGCGGCATGCAGTACTTCCGAAGTTCCTAGGAGCCCGCATAGAAGCGTGGCGGCCCGAAGCCTGTTTTTTTAACGCAGACTCGGTGCTGGCTGGCACTGCTCGCAGGGCTCTACCCACAGGCGCCGTTGACGCCTACACTGTTCTTGTCTCATTAGGGGGACGAAGATTAGCACCTCGAGGACCTTACATTCATTATACAGAAGATGCGTGTATCCTTTTATTAAATAATTAGTTTTTATGAAACTTTCAGAAACTTCTAGGTACCTCGGTATGATAATATAATTAACAAAAGTTTATATTGAAATTATGGTATAGGTAAGTAACGGCAATAGGCTGGTTCAATCCCCGCACATATTTGTGTGATACACAATTTTTTGTCCCAAGTCTGAGCTTTGTGTGATAATATAATTTCTTCATTTGTATTAAATTAAACGCCCCCACAAAACAGAACTACCTAATAGTCTGGGCCAAAAAAATAATAAAAGCAAGTAATAACTTAACAAATTACTCAGATTCAAAGATAGGCAGATCTCTAGCGAAATCTCTTTGCGATTATTATAGGCATATAGGAGTTATTCCTCCGAGAGTAGGGCGGACCAAGAAGAAAGAACGGGGTCGACGGCGACGCAGGCGGCCAGTTATTGAACGAGATAGGTCAGAACTACATAATACCTACCCACTTTTAGAAGCATACGATTTTAGGTATGGTACCTATTCAGCCTAGAATTCAGGACATCCCAAGAATATAGGCAAGTACTTATACCCATTATTGAGGCCGTCTGTATAAGGAAAAACTTTTCTGGATAAATCAATATAACGCTGTTTGAAATTTCACAGACGGAAACATTGTGAAATTGAAGCCACATAAGAACTTTGAGAATTTCACAATCGAAAACTTAGTAAAACAGCGAAGTACTTACCCCGTAAATAACTTTTCATTCAGGTCACCAAGTTCGTCGCCCGAGCGGCGCGTGCTGGCCGGCCGCGTGTTGTCGCCGTCCCTCCCCAAGGTTTCACCGCCGGCGCTGCAGGCTCTACCAGCGAGACTGTCACGCCGCCCCATACTCAAGTCCAGACCTCGAACCGTACCAAATGACCATGTATTACCTATTATTACAGGTCTGTTTATTTGTTTCGTTTGCTCTCACTTACTTTCGTATAGATTTTCCTGCCCTTTAGCATGACCCCTGTAAGCGAACGAAGGATGTCGACTAGGTCAACGTAATTTCTGTTCAGTCAGATTTAAGATCATATTCCACAACTTGAATCTGTTTATTGTCGCACCAACTTGATTTTGATGACAGTTATAATGTAGAAAATAAGGAATTAATCATAAACTATTGAATATGGATATATTAGTCTAACGAGATGATATATTTTTACAGGAACTGCTGTCAAAACGCCTCGCCTGGCTGTAGTAGATATGAGTGCGTACATTCAGACACCAAAAGAGTTTGTGAAACAAATGGATAAATCGCAACTTAGGCTTCGCAAAACAACACGCCCTTCGAGACTCAGGGTTACGAGTGATGAGTATGATACGCGGGAGTCTGACTCCTAGCCAAGTCGCGTTGACAGCAAACGGTGTGTAACGGTGGGATTTTTATATTAAAGTTTTATAGAATAAAACAAACAAGTTTTTTATTGAAACGTATAATGTCGAAGCTTCCATATTTACAATCACTAACTTCTAACGTTCAGTCATCTCATTCTTAGAACAAATCTTATTGAACACTATTATCACTACAAATTCTACAATCATAACGGCAAATGAAAAACGAGACTGAGTATCGTTATCGAGATTTATTTTTGAACATTTTTTTTTATTTTATGACAATTTTGGTTTCAACGTAAACGATTCGACTTCATCTACGCATACTAAAGAGGTCACAGGTCATCACAAAAACGATACAATCGTACATATGAAGGGTAAAGAAGCGCGGGCACTCCGCAATCGTTCAGCCGAGCGGTCGCGGCCGCGCGCTAGGCCGGACCGGGCGCGAAGCACCTCCCCTAATAAATATCTTTGGCATGAACCGAACAGCTCGCCGACGAGTCACACGCGATCGCACTAACAACCGACAGTTATTGCTTCGATGCCAATATAAAGTTCGTTTCGTTCCCGCACGGGGTGTCGCGTCGGGAGCGTCAGTGGGCGGCGGAGGCGCGCGCGGCCCGTCCGCGTCAATCCCAGGCGTCCTTGTCGTCGTCGGACAGCGTCACCAGGTGCATGGGATCATCGTCGGGCGGCGGCGCAGGCGCGGCCGCGCCCGCCCGAGCCGCGCGCTTCTGCCGCATCAGCTCCTCGTCCGCCGGCGTCAGCGGCTTGCGGTACTCGTACACCAGAGGGAATATGCGTTCCACCGCAGACTGCACGTCATTCACGCTTCGGGCTGCGGAACAACATTCAGATACATTTAGATAAACGTACCTATATATTACGAGACAAAATATCCTAGATGTTGGTTTATATCACTTGGTATTGATACGTAAACAATACAACCATGCAAATATAATATGAAAGTTCCTATTTCGTTCATATAGTTAATTCGCTAGATTGGTTCATGTGAAATAAAAACCATTTGAACTTGAACCATTACTCACCAATCAAGCCAGCGAAGACTTAGTCATATGTTATAACTTGAAGACTAACTCCTGTTTATAATAGAATTATTACAGCTACGAGTAGGTAGGTGTACTATGTACCTACTGAATAACTGTGCGTTTAGCGAAATGTATTAGTCAATTATGTAATAGGGAGCGCGCCTATTGCTAGCTCCATCTACTAGTCGCTGCTAGAAATTAGCACTGTCCTACTCAGGAATCGAACCCAGGACCTAAAGCTAAACAGTCGCGCTGGCGCAACCTAATAAATATCAAAAAAATCGTGAAGAACTCTAAAGATAAATGGCAATTATAATTATACAAACAAATTGTATTTTTTGCTATTTGCCATAATAATAGGTCGTCATTACTTTAACGAAACAAGTCCATGGCCGTTATCGTCCTATGGATATTGGCTTCCGGTGTGCTTTTCCTTTAAACTTGTTTCATGTTCAAAATTGTAGAATCATAATATTATCCTGACACAGATAAAATAAAATTCGGTGTATACATGCATTTATAGAATTCAATGTAATAAATCCTATTTGTGTGTTCCTTCTCACTATTGTAATTTGTTGTTTCTTTCTCTTAGGCATTAAGGCACCAACGAATTAAAGTAAGGCGGATTATAGACGTATTTGCTCAAGAAATGCTAATTAATTCCCTTGACAGAAACATGACCTACAGTTATATTATACTAATTATGGAAAATGACACATACACCCAATGCGACTCCAAGGAATGAGAATTTATTACAGTGTTTGGTAGAATCGTAATATATGCATAGGCGTTAATAAAATAAAATTTTAGCTATTCTAGTTCTAGCATGACATAAGTGGACGTTCTCTGTTAAGTCATTGAGAAATTGTATCATACGGAAGCAAAGTAAACCAGCCTCTGCCTCGCCAACGCTGAACGAATAGAATATAAAAAATTTATAGAAAATTAAAAACCACGACTGCCGTGTCACTTGCATCATGGTTGGAGTACCTCTTAGATAAGACAGTGTTCTACAGAACGGCACCCTGACTACGATATGTGTAATGTTTCGAGCATGTTATCGAAGACATGTCAAACCCATATATTTTTCATTCTATTCGTAAACGATTTGCCACTCTGCTAGGGGTGCTGAAATCATAGGCTCGTCGTTCTCATATAAAAATTATGGTACAGAGGACTAGAGAACGTAAGACGTAATATTGTTTACCTAAAGGGGATCTTGAAATACGACATTCGAAAGAACACAGCATTGTGGAACTATTCAACCACTTACATTTATATATTGTTGGACATTTAGAATATTCTATTCTCTGAAGTCTTTGAAGATAGATAACCTAATGACTAAATCGTAAGATTAGACGCCGAAAAACGGTCACCTATCACAATAGTGACTACGGCAAGCACAGCTTAACCTCGCAGACCACTTGCACTGCATGGTAACAATGTATACCAGATAGCTATAAGTTTCAATAGACAATATACCATATTTAGGGCATTGGTATTCCATTTTATGAGTTCATATTATAGTAAGTTACCTGTGATAGTCACACCTCCAGTGGAGAATATCTTTAGTGTGGCTTTAGGATTAAATAACTTATATGTAACTCCTGGGTGAAGCTCTGGTTCATAGCTGAAAGGAAGGAAACTCATGTTTTAGCAGCTCTACTATCAAATTATTTAGGTGCGTAGAACTTGCATATACAAAAACAATAAATGAATCATGATTAGACTTAGCTGACCTAAGTAAAATACATTAAGTATAGTACAAATTGTTATTGTCAATTATCACATTTAGATATCAAAAGCAACTTACTAAAAAATAATTTTAATCTCTAAGCTATATTTAATATAGCTATTGAAAGTATAATTCATAATTCACAAGTAAAATCTATACTTTCACAAAAGAGTAAAGAAATAATGATTTTAAAACCTAATATACAGATGAAAGAAGATTGACAAAGCTGGCACACATGGTAGATTAGAATTATACAGTAGGAAGAGTAACCTTGGTGGTAATATTCTGACCTAATTAGGAATGTCCTGTATGTCTAGTCATAAGTACCACAAACTAACAAACATCACATACAGGTAAATAAGGTAAACATTACATAGCAGGCCCCATAGAAAGTGAAAATCCAGCATGACTGCTTACCTGACAGGAAGAGCAACAGTCGTGAATATATTATGCAAGTAAATAAATAAAAATTGTGTTTTAGCAAGACTGAAATAGTAAGCTTATCACTAGAATACAAGTATTTCATCTGAACCCTGACTTTTATGTTTTGCATTGGATGATAAGATATTTATAAGTAATTATACTTTCTATATTTTAAAATAAATCCAGACTAGAAATTGTTTTGCTTTGTTACAAGCAAAATCAGCAGTTTCGTAAGGTCCATTGCACTATATTTACTCCAGAAAGCAAAATTCTATTAATAATACATCTTATATGAATATATAAGATGAAGAGCTCATACAACGTCCAACTGTAATTGGACAAGTCATGATAGAAAAGAAGTTTAAAAAGCCATGCAATAAATTGAAACTACATGTGGACAGTCTATTTAAAGGCCATTAATAGTATAGTTATTTAAGAATTTATACTTACTCTGCTTCTTTGTATCTCTTAGAAAAAGATATGATCCTTATACCGAAGGGCATCCGACAGGTGCCTAATACATTGACTACGCGGAAGTTGCGAAAACGCACTTGAAAGCCGAGCTTCTGCAGCGCACGCGCGTAACGCCGCGCTGCTATCTTGGCCTGATCCTCGCTAGTGGCGCCAGTGCAGGTCACGCGACCCGATGACCAGATCGATGCGGTTGTGTATGGACGCCGTAACTTCATAGTTACCATCCCATTTTCGCGACGAAATTCTACATTAACACCGTTTAATGCTATCTGTCTAAGGTTCAGGTGACACTTAACACTAAAACTGCACACGACATTGTTTATCATTATGTCTATTTCGGGTGTTTCCTCTTCTTCTTGGACGGGGACAAGCGGCGCCACCGCCTCACCTGTTTCGGTGCATTGAGGCTGCGGCGCGCCGGCCGCGCCCGCCTCACAATACTCATGGTCGGGCACCATATGATTGGGAACACTATGTGACGATATGCCACGGTTGGGCACTACTCCATGGGTGCCTTTGCTTAACTCTTTGATACCATTCTCTTGGATGAGCGTAGCCATGACGACCACGGCACACTGAAATAGAAGAAAATACCAGTAAATTAACTGTAATAATGTGGACAACCATTGAAGTTTCTATTCTTCCAATATTTATTATATTAATGTTTGGTAGTCAACCCATATTGATATTAGCCATGTTTTGTAATTTTATTTGCCACAATAATATAAAAACTCACTAGTATCAATAAAATGTGAAATGTCATGTGCAACATACTAAAAAAGACAAAATTCTTTAATATGTAGTAAGTACATAATAATATGGCTACCTTATACTGTGCATTTCTATAAATAGTCCCTGTACTGTTTGGAAATATGATATTTGAACCCCATACAACCCACATCAAAACATTGGTTAAGAATATAATGCTATCAACTTAATAACTGGAAACAAAACTGCAATGATTGAAAACTGACAAAACATATTGATAGGGATTTAAAATTGTATCCATTCATAAAATAATATTTTTTTATTACAGGATATGAATCAACAATTGTAATGAAACACTGATTAAGTTTGTACATTGAGAGCAAGAAAAGTGTGATTATAGCTGTTATCGTCAGCATTCAGCAGTAAACCATAAAGAGGACTTTATTGAAAATTGTTGATTGCACAACAATGGCAAATGGCAAACATACATGAAACAATGAAAACATTTGCACAATGCAAACTTTTAACAAAATTATGCAAGTTCTGGAGTTATTTCATAACTACATGTTTGGAAAATGTGGCTAATTAACACTATCTTAAACAAAAAAGATATAAAAAAATAAATAACCAAAAATGTATCATTACCACTTTTAAACAATTTAAAAATAATATAAAGTAAAATAAAAAAGGAATAATTAAGTTGATTTTTAGAAGAAATGAAGAATCTGTACATTGTGATTGTTCAAGACTATTGACAATCAGAATGACAATACCATGTTAGATTTCAATTGATAAGATATCCCTACAACATACCTTTGATTAATTTTAGAGAAGCACTATTGGATTTTTTTAGTAGTAGACAAGTAATGAATTACCACAAAGAAATTGCTCTCAATTCACTCATCACTTTCAACTATATATTTTCCAAGTTAAAAATGTATTTCACATGGAGAATATTATCTGTCAGAGGCTGCATAATAACGAATCAAATTTCAAGATTCAATAGAGGGCACTATTTAGGCCACTTCCCACGGCTCAGTACGGCTCGACGCGACAACATGACACTTTGCACAGCTGACTGGCGGACGGGCCCTCGCTCCGCGCTACCCCCGCCCTCCCCATACCCCTGCGCCCTGTCTACATCCTGCGCCCTGTGCTCACTTAGCTTGTTCTGCACATGCACATGCTCAATATTACCTACCCTGGTTGCAAACTGCGCAACTAATGCGCTTAGCTGGATGCAATTTCTTGGACTAAACTTATTGACAAATTACTAACATAATGATGTTGGTATATTTTCAATGTAAAAAAAATAGCGTTACACATAGTTGCTAATTTATTAATTATTTGCATTCCCCGTTATAAGATTAACACTGAAATAATTCGTAGTCAGCAGTTATTGACCCCATAACGACCTAAACCACACGTGATTATGGACCACAAAGAAAAGTTAAGCTCGCAGAAAAGTATTGCAGTCTGCAATTGTTAGGTACATTTTCTATTCATGAACATGAGATGTGTTATTGTTGAATGATTTACTGGCAAATAAAGAAATTTTATATGAACAAAATAACACGAGAATGAACTTGAACCAAAATGGGGCAGACTCGTAACTTTTTAATGACTAATATAGTAGGATGAATCTTAAGATTAGGAAATCACAGTTTAAAATACAGTTAAAAGTCGTGCAGAAAATTACATAAAACAATAATTTACCTGAGCTAATGTATATATTTGTCACAATTATTTTTACTAACGAATAATTTTCATTGCAGAACTAAGGAGTCCAGACAATAGGCTATAGGTACGAAATAGGTTTATCACAATTAGAAATATTGTAACACACGAAATAAGACAGAAATTGCTTAGAAAGCTAACTGATACAAGCAACTCGTTATTAAATGCAAAAATCAAAAACTTATGCACATCCTGCCTAGCACCGCCATGTTCCATTCGATTCGATGGATCTTTTTATATTGTATAGTTTTTATAAAATCTTTTACGGGGTTGAAAGCAATGTCTTTTGAGCTAGATTTCGAGCAAATTGAATGAACGAATTACCATCTCAGTAGAACGTTGTCTATGATCTTTGTTATACTCGATGGATTATATTATGAAAAATCGTCATAACTTCATGGAATAGTTTTATTGAATGTAATATTACACTTTTACAATATTTTAATTATAGTACATTCCATTCCTATTTTCTATGGCAAATCATCTTTAAGAGTTTTCCATCGATCCCGTTTATTTTGGTATCTATTTTTATTTATACATTTCCAAAAAAAACTTGATTTAACATCATTATTGGTTTGAGTAAAATTACGTTGGATTTTTTTATACTCCCCCCATTACACCTGTAACTTAACCGGTGAAATCTAAGTAAATACACCTCTGACTAAAGACTGAAGGGGTCTTCGGGGGTCCGAACAAAGGCGCGGTGTTACTTTTGTGGGTACTAGGTATTGTTCAGATACCAGGTATTTCGTATTCGGCCACAAATCGAATATCAAATCACTATTTGTCTGGATACCGAATACTGCTAATAAAGAACAAAAATTTTAATGATTTTTTGTGTGAAACCAGTTTAGTTTTTTTCTGAGTTACTAATACACCATTAGATTTTTAGTTAGTTCCCACCTAGACTAGACCTAGAATTAAAAATGTACTTAGAACTGTGTAAGTGTTTTAAAAGTGGGAGATAAAGTATAAATAAGTATATAAAATCCAGAAAAAACTACGCCTAGCAGCTGGAAGTACAACTTCAAACAGATAATTTTTGAATGTCTTATAGTTAATCCTGGGTTTGCTTCAGAAATCTGGACACAATGTATTCTACATTGTGTTCAGATTAATTTCAGAGTGTGTATATGAGAGACTACATAAATGGTATCTAGTAACGAGTTTGTACATTATTATTGAATAAAATGTAATTAATTCCACTGTCACTCCTGTGCTCAATCAGAATGAGAACAGAGCTTACGCTAGATTTTGATATACGCACGTTATAAATAATTTAATTACATAGTTATATAACTTATAAACTTAATATAAATAATGTTTTTTTTGTGAATTAGTAAGTTACTATTTGACCAGTGTATTAATGTCTTAAGCCATCTAGTAGCGCCATTGCAAACTTCTCCTAAAAATATATGTACCTAACTTCACTTTATTGTTCGATCATCCATCGTTCATCAATCAAGCGGTCGAATAAATCGTAATTTTACTTTAATTTTTCATATTTGTGCCAATCGTTATGTTAATTTAGTGTTCTTAATTTGTTCAAAGTCAGTGGATATTTAGAAATGTAAATAATCGTCCTGTTGTGTTTGCAAACGTGCATATGCTTTGTTGTGAGAACCACCTTTATCTGCTGTCATCCTGAGCTGTAGCAACTGAATTTTTCGATAATGAAACATAAGTTATCCTTTGAATGGTAGGTTTACGACTGATCTAGAGTACAAGAATAAGAAAACAGGATTCAGTTGTTGATGTGTCGTGATGAGAGTGGTGTTCTTACACGGAGCAGTTATCGGGAGAATGTGCGGTGGCGTTTAGCCTTAGTGGCAGAGGACGTCAGAAATAGGATCCAGCATGGAATCGGTGAAGGACGAAGAACGTTTGCGGCGGCTGCGCGCCCTGGAGGAGCAGTTGTATGACCCTCGCTCCACCGGCAACGTGGACTGCTTGCTCGACACTGTCACTGCGCTTGTCTCCGACTGTGACCACCCGGCTATCCGACGTATGAAGAACGTCGAAGCATATACTAGCAGATGTGAGTACACTATGCATCATTTTTAGTACAATCATATATCACCAACATAATTTAAATGATTAATTTATATTTACATTTTTAACCCATTTCCCATTAGACTCCTATGTTAATGTGCTCAAAATGAATTCAGCAGCAGTAATGAAATGTTCGTTTGTTGTTATTGTCTTGACTGCCAGTGTTAATCAAATATAATCATAGCTATACAACATACATATACTAGTAAAGTGTATGATAGTAAATGTTTTTGTAGATAATGAATTAATGATCTGATTAGGTAACAAGTTGTTAATGATATTGTGTATACATTTTAAAGTTCATGTAAACATTAAAATATGTGCTTTATTATTATTACAACAAAACTTATTCTAATATTGAATCTAGGTATGTTAAATGATTTACTAGATTACTCTTTAAATAACAAGAGCTCAACTCTACTGGACTTGCTACCTGAATTCAGTATAAAATCTTAAAACTAATTCTCTGTCACACTCTTTATTTGTTAATGTTTTAAAGGATTACATACCTATTTGTTTTCAATTTCAGTTATAGTGAATCACTACTATTGTTTGTCAAACTGGTCATTTGTAATGTTTTACCATATTGTAGAACCCTACATCACTGAAATAATTGATTTCAATGATGATGATGAGGTTTCAAATGAATACCAAATACTTTTTTATTAATTGAAAACATTTCCCTTGATAAGCATTTTCTATGATTATTCAATGTTTCTTCATGAAAACCTATAAAAATCGATTTTTAAAAGCCTATGAATAACATAGTATGCTCAATTGTGAGTATACTGGATAATATTTTGTATATTAAGTATACATACTATCTATCAGTTGTTTGTTTTTAATAATCTATTGTGTAGTTTGGTAGTGTTCTGAAGGATATTGTTGTTCAGCCTTATTAACAGGACCTAATATTAGCTGTCATCAATTAACTAGTGACTGCACTTATTTATTTACCAGATATATAATCACTAACCCTAAAGAAATTTTATAATTATATATATATGCTCAAAATGGTCAAGACATGAATAAAAACCAGCATAATAATAGGAAAATACACACAACATAATTAACCATTCAATGTAATTATTAACTAGACTGCAACGGGTTGATTATGATGATGATTTCTTTATTTAATTTGCTCAATTTTGCGACTTCTCATATGGTTGGTGGACAACCTGGTGTCAGAGTTTAAACCGCCTGTAGGCCTCTTACATTGCTTTACACACTGTTAAATGATTTTTGTGTTATATTAATGAAAGGTTGACTGCCTCATTGGTCTAGTAGTGGGATGAGCGTAACATCCTGGGTTCGAATCCCAGGTCACGCAGTGTCACTGGGTTTTTCCATTAGGTAATTCTTTGTAACAGTACTGATTCAGGATTTGTGCCTGGTAGATGGCAATAGGCTCATGCCCTATAACATCACTGGCAAAATATGGGTGTACTAGGATTACCCAGATTAATTAATAAATATGTAGAATTTAATACGGATTGCTTAGACTTTTTTTAAATTCTCATTGAAAAAGTCATTGTACAAAACACATTGCAGCAGATATGGGTTTCTTAAATTCTTTTGTTATTTAAATCTAAGTAATGGAATACTAGTCAGAAATATTGTATTATTGTTTTTGAAATTTAGGTGTATGTTTAGATATGTCCAAGAACAATTATTTAATTATTATGCTGAGTAGAAACTCTACATATTTATATGCCATATAGTACTATGGTACCCCTTTAGCCAAGAAGCAAAACCCTTGACAAATAGAAATCAAATAGAATGATGCATCTATGGGGATACGATAATGTTTCAACATTGTTATCAATTACATTGTGTCAAACCCATATGTTTTTCATTCTATTCTATTTGTCAAGCATTTTGCCACTTGGTTAGGGGTGTGGTCTTTATGTTAAACCAGTCAATTTCAAATAGATTCATGGGAGTTTGTAATAGGGGTCTAATCTTTAACTAATAGACTTATATTAAAGAATATATCTTGAAAACAATATAGAGCTATAAAAATGTTGAAACTAAAATAGTACTGAAGGAATTATCCTAATGATTTTCTAAATGCTTTTACATTAACTTATATTTTTGTGATTATGACCCTTAGAAATACATCCTTGACCAGAATATTTCTGTACCCCCTGCTAAATTGTGATTTGAGTCCATCATAGTAAAGTTTCATAGCTTTAAACAAAATGTTTCTTCAAGTAATTGTACTGTAGTGATCAATTTTAAATACACATAGTGTTAAACGTAAATGTGATTGATATGCTATGTAAGCTGATGATTTTGTATCTCTGAAATATACTTCGAATACAAACACACAAGGTAGTTTCTTTGTTGTTTAGTATAATAGATCAAAGAAAATCTGCTAAAATGTAGTTAGTTCTTGTAATTATTAAGTTTCGCATTATCATTAAATAATGTATAAATCTCCTCTTTTTTGTTATAGATGAAACATTTGCTTCAGACATAATAGATCTGCGTATGAAAGCAGCAGATTTTGATTTGATTAAGGTGATTGGCCGTGGAGCATTTGGTGAAGTGCAACTAGTCAGACACAAATCTACGCGACAAGTATATGCCATGAAACTTCTTAGTAAGGTGGAAATGATTAAACGGTCTGACTCTACATTCTTCTGGGAAGAGCGGCATATAATGGCACATGCAAACTCTGAGTGGATATTAAAACTACATTTTGCCTTCCAAGACCACAAGTATCTTTACATGGTAATGGATTACATGCCCGGTGGTGATCTTGTTAGTCTAATGTCAAACTATGACATACCTGAAAAATGGGCAAAGTTTTATACTATGGAAATTGTCCTTGCCCTAGATGTAATTCATGGTATGGGTTTTGTACACCGCGATGTAAAACCAGACAACATGTTAATTGACAAATATGGTCATTTAAAACTGGCTGATTTCGGTACTTGCATGAGAATGGGGCCAGATGGATTAGTGCGTGCTAGCAATGCAGTCGGCACTCCTGATTACATATCACCTGAAGTACTGCAATCACAGAATGGTGAAGGAGTATACGGACGAGAATGTGATTGGTGGGCTGTGGGAATATTTTTGTATGAAATGCTTATTGGAGATCCTCCTTTTTATGCTGACAGTTTAGTAGGAACCTATGGTAAGATTATGGACCATAGGAACTCTCTTCAGTTTCCTGATGACGTAGAAATTTCAAAGGACGCCAAATCTCTCATCAGAGGCCTTTTAACTGATAGAATTAAAAGATTAGGTAAGAATAGTGTTGATGAAATTAAGCAACATCCATTTTTTATCAATGATCAGTGGAGTTTTGAAAACCTCAGAGACTCAGTACCGCCGGTTGTGCCTGAGTTATCTAGTGACGATGATACAAGGAATTTTGATGATATGGAAAAGTCTGATGCTTTAGATGAATCTTTTCCTGTGCCCAAAGCTTTTGTTGGTAATCATTTGCCATTTGTAGGCTTTACTTATAATGGTGATTACCAGCTATGCAGTAAGGGACTAAAGGCAGCCGACGTAGTAGATACTATCTCTAATAATCATATTAATAATGTTGGATCTGAAGCTATATTGCAGCTAGAAAAGCTTCTCGAAAGAGAAAGAGATGGACGACGAAAATTAGAAGACACCCAAGTCACTTTATGTGCTCAGTTAGAAGAACTGTCTCAGAGGGAAGCCAGAAATAAGAAAATAGTAGCTGATACAGATAAAGAATTAGCATTACTTAAACATGATCTGAAAGAGTTACAAAGAAAGGCTGACATTGAAGCTGAGACAAGGAGGAAAGCAGAATTTAATTTTAATGAAGCAAAACGGAGGCTTGATGAAGAGCAAAGCAAACGAGCTAAAGAAATCAACAATTTACAAAACTATAACGATAAAATAAATGCTTTAGAAATGCAATTGACAGAATTACGCGAAAAATTAAAACAAGAAGCTGAAGCTGCTGCGAAAGCAAGAAAGCTAGCGGCAGAACTGACAGCTGCGCAGGCCGCAGCCGCCGCCGTCAACGATGGCACCATGGCTAGCCTGAGAGCTCAGCGGGACAATCTGGAAAGGGAAAGAATTACCCTCTCTGAGGAACTTGCTGTTGTGAAAACTGCGAAACAACGATCCGATGCAGCAGTCGCCGATGCTACTAGCAGGTTGAATGCGGCTCACGCAGAGCTCGAACGCTCGTCAGGAAGACTAAATCAAATGATGGCGGATAACAGGCAGCTTTCAGATCGAGTTTCGTCTCTGGAGAAGGAGTGTGCTTCTTTGGCACACGAACTTCGCGCTAATAAGCACTTGTATCAACAAGAAGTGCGTGCACATCAAGACACACAACGATCGCAGTTGCTCTCTAAACAAGAAGCGAATCTGGAACTAGTTAAGGGTGAGTGTTAGTATTCAGATTATTTTGCCATTTGGACCACGCTATAATCCTCTGTCTAACTGAGCTAAACTGTATAAGCTCCCGAAAATATATTTCATACCTTCACTTTTTGCATGCATCAGGAACATTGGAAATGATATTTAAAGGTATTGTTCAGTTTGCTAATATGCCTCCTTTTATTAGTACGTCCAGCGTAGTTTCACTATGTACCGTAAAATTGAAAATGGCTTTGTACAACTTTTTTTTACCAACCTACCGCAAATGCAGAAATACTTCTTTACTTTCCTTAATGTTACTATTATGAATATAATTATTTAAAACTACATCTTTAGCCAGATTTTTAAATTACAAATTCAAGTTAAAACAGTATTTCTAAAAAAGTTATTAAGCATCTTTGCCGAAAATTACGATTAGGTATTTATAATTGGTTTGCAATGTGATACAACAGCACTACAATCCAAATTGAACGAGGAGAAAACTGCGCGGCAGCGGTCGGAGTCCGTATGTCAGGAAAAAGATCGGCAGATGTCTATGCTCAGCGTCGATTACCGGCAGATGCAGCAGCGTCTGCAAAAGTTAGAGGGCGAACATCGACAGGAAACTGAAAAGGTTTCTGACATATTTACTTGTTATTTTGACATGCTTATACTTAGTTAGTTAAAATTATTGATAATGTTCGACTTGGTAAACGTACTGGCCGTTTTTTATACATAATAATGAATGTATTTGTTGAATATCTTGCAAATATATCAGTTATTTGTTGAAGCCCAAAAGTTATAACAATCTCAAGATCCTTTAATGGCTACTTATGTATAATTGGTCTTTATAAAGTAGAAGCAATACATAGTAATTGTAGTTGGAAAAGCTCTATTCTTCTCTCTTCTTATCTAAAGCAGCTATTACAAAACCAAAAAAGCATATCATGGCAACTACTGGTTTATTTTATTTCATGTTAGATAACGTTATTCGTGTAAGGCCGGTCTTAAGTAATAAGAGTGTCATGTGTGGCCAGGCGATGGGTTTGTCGGCATCGCTAGAGCAAGAGCGGGCTGCGCGGCTGGCGGCCAGCGGCGAGGTGTCCGCGGCCGAGGCGGCGGCGCGCGTGGCGGCGGCCGAGCGCGACGCGCGCACCCGCGAGCTGCACGCCGTGCGCGCCGCGCTGCACGACTCCTCCGAGAAACTGGCCGCTGCCTCCGCCGAGCGCGACATGCACTGCGCCAGGGTAAGTGCAAGTAAACATTGTGAACAAAACATATCAATCTCTACTTGGATTGGTTCACAATGTTTTAAAAAAATGCTCGCAGTAGTCGTGAATTGGGAATTTAGAAGTCTAATAGAAATTCCACAAATGTAAATGATCGCGGGTGAAACCGGGGGGCACAGCTAGTATATTATAATTTGTTAATGTATTGTCCTTCAACCATCTACTTTTCAGTTCATAATTTGTTATGGGTTATTTCATTAAAGTTCTTCATCTTCAATGTGTAGGTACTGTAATAGTATAACTAGTGCATACTTCTTGTTCATTAGGATATAATCCTTAAAAGGGAAACGATAGGCTTTCGTCTCATATTATGATTAATTATCGGTACTTATGACATTCTGTTATATAGATAATGATATAAATAACGATAGACAACTTGACGAACTCTTTGAGTGTTTCTTGTAAATTAATCATAATCTCATCGCGCCGAAATAGATTGTCCTCCAGCATTACAACATAGTGACTCATTGTCGTCGGTAAACATGCACACATACACAAGTTATGCCTTTACAAGTTATACCTACACTGTACACCTACCTGCGCGTGCTCTCCTCTCTAAATAAATAAACAGAATATGATTACGCAGACAGCGGTTTTTCTAGAGTTGAATGCCTTACTCACTGATAATTGTGTGATTTGCCTAATTAATACAATGTCTGTTAATTATAATTCACGGAATGTAATTGTTGACAATTTATATTAATAGTCATGGTGATTCAAATTGATGGCAATAGGCTCGCCCCCTATTACATTGGACCTAAAAACATAACTGGCGAAATGTGGGTGTACTATATGTGCACCTCTGCCTACCCCTTCGGGGAATACAGGCGTGATGTTATGTTATGTTGTTATGTTATGTGATTCAAATGAATTATTCCTTAGTCAGGAACTTGATTCAGCTATTGTAAAAAAATAGATCATAAATCTGTGGAGATTAAATTATGTTATTGTAGCAGTGGTATGAAAGTAAAATTGTTGCTTTATCAAATCGTTATAGCGCTTCTATCCATTTCAATGTACGCAACATAACTGAATGCAAAGACTTTGGTTGTTACAACTGTATATTTCCGAGATAGAATGAGAATAAATAAATGTATTTTATTGCATACTCATACCGCTAGTCGCACGAATTACCCAAGTATGAATAGTAGGTATTCTTCTTTGACCTTGATATTTATGACACAAACATTTGAAGATTGGTTTCAAGATTAAAACTTTGTAATTTAAGTGTATAGTAAGATCTTTTGAACAGAGAAACCTTCATTTAATTGTTAAATGGGAAACACAAGCGTGTACTTATCTAAGGCCAAGAGCTTCCTAGAAATAAAATTATGTAGCTAACTATATATACTAGCTAGACTTGTTTGCTCGATGAGTTGCATAACGGTTACTGGAATAGAGCGGAATTCTACATTATGTGTCAGATTTTGTCTATAATTAAAACAAAAGACTATGATGACAGTTAGCATTGAACGAAAAATTTAAAAATAACAAAAACTGACCTACACGCGCACTTATACATAATAGGTATGTAATATAAAGTAAAGATGTCGCTGAATCAATGTGAAGACATGAATTTGTCGAACACAAGTGCTGAACAAACAGAGCCTTGGCAATGAAGACATGCCTATAAAACACTTCTATTATGATCATGACACACATTAATATACAGGAATGTGTTATTGTCGTGTTAATTTCCTGGTCATCTTCGACTGGAGCTCGTAGCGTTGTACAATAAAATTGTACTTCAATCATGTTTGCATATAAACATTGCAGCTAAATAAGCACTTTGTATGTAGATACCTTATGATATTAAAAACATCTTCTTATTAATAACAAACTTGAAATATTAAACAGAACACTTTAAATACTTAATTAACATTTTACAGTATCATAGCGAACATACGATTTAATATACAAACGCGATGACGCTCACCATACGTATATTAGCAGGTCGTCATATCTCGACTACCGTAAAATTTCTTAATAACCATTGTTCTATACAGTAAAGTAAAATATCTTCAAATGATAAAACGAGTCATGCCAAACTAAAAAGTAAGGACATCGATATTGTTTATAACAAGAGCTTTATACCCCTTGCAATAGCACGATTATGTCAGACTTACAATAAAAATAGTGACTCATATGACGCAATCAACTCAAGAGAGAACGCTGTCCGTTTTGCAGCTTTATTACAAATTAATAGGAACTAAATAAATAAGCTTAGTATGTTAGAATAATTTTTAGTCATTCTATTTATTTACTTAAATATTAAATACTTACCTATTAAACAGAAATGTTTATTTCAAATAAAAATATCTATATAATTGCATTTAAATACTGATCAAGTTGATTGTATATTAACTTTATATTGCTTAATATTGGTCTTTGCTATTCCCTACATCATGAATTACTAGTAATTTAAAAAAAACGTAATTATATTAGGGTCATGGTTTTAGGTTCATGTGACGTCACCCTACCGATGACTGTTTGCGCGCTTATTCACCTATAACTAGTAAATACCAAGGGTTATATTATGTATGTATTTATTCCTGCACAGAGCGAGGAGCTTCGCCAGCAGCTTGAGACAGAACAGCACTACTGCTTTGTGTACAAGAGCCAAGCCAACGACATGCGTCTGATGCTCGAGGAGAACACCAGGGCCGCGCGTGACGCGGAGCAGGAACGCGGCAGTCTGCTGCACCAGCTGCAACTTGCCATCGCACGCGCTGACTCTGAAGCCATCGCCAGGTGGGTTTGATGTTAGGGGTACAAGCACCCTTCCCGCAGTTTATTAGATATAATGCCTAATAGGTAATGGTGTATTAAATAAAACCGATGACTTTTTTTTTGCTTGTCGTTACGCTTTGACCGATATTAGGTAAATTGGGTAAAAATATATGAAGGAGGACCCATAATATTTAGGATGACCTACTGTAATATCGTGTAATCCTTTAAACGATTATCTTCATATTTCATATACTGTCGATTATGCTCTAAGGTTCAGATTCAAATAAGTGATTTACTGCGCATGACTTGGACGGATAATGATGATTGTAAGAAACGTATTAGCAATCCATTTAGTGTATTTCACTCTGCACACACAATGACATCAAGTAACTGAAGCATCATATTATAATATTGTATTGTAAACTTATACATACATGTAATCTATAACAATCGTCTGTATGCGATACTAGTAAAAGCGTGTTAAAATGTGCATACATTGATTATTATATTAGATCAGACATCGCTTCAGTGATGAGCTCACTTTGTAAGTCGTCTTATTTAATTATATTCTCTTTCCTTTTTCAATAATTCTAAGTTACTACATTGCCATAAAATACATCAATAAAATTAAAAATGAAAACAGAAGTTTTGTTTGTTATAAGTACTGAAATTTCCCAAACAACATTCAATTAAAAACGTCTTTTTACTTATAATCAACCCTTGACACAGATCAATAGCTGAAGAAACTGTAGGCGAGTTGGAAAAGGAGAAGACGATGAAGGAGCTGGAGATGCGCGACGCCTTGTCGCAGCACCGCGGGGAGCTGGCCGCGCGCGACGCGCTCGTGCAGGGCCTGCGGGACAGGGACCACGAGAACAGGGCCACCATCGACCTGCAGCGGAAGGTACCACCACACACTTTTATTCCAGCATGTTCATTGTACTATTGAATCCTCTTTAATACTAGCGAAGGCTAATAATATAATAGTTAAAACGGATATGCAGCATTTGTATGTGCATTGATCAATATCGTAGTAATCAAGGTAGAGTCAAACTTTTATAAGTGGTATTTTCAAACAAATTGCATTATATGACCGTACAACCTAATGAATGCATTGAGCATGAAAGATGAGAGGTGCATAATAAATATAACTGTGTGTAATGTCCAGGAGGTGGACGAGCTCCGGCGCAGCGGCACGGCCCTGGCCGAGCGCGTGGCCACGCTGCAGCGCCTGCAGGAAGACGTCGACCGCCTCAACAAAAAGCTCAACTCGGAGATCATACTCAAACAACAAGCCGTCAACAAACTTGCCGAGATCATGAACAGGTAACACTATTAAGCATCGACCCGATTCAGCTTCTTTTTTGTATATAAAAATATTTGTCCTTTTAAACTAAATATGATAATTATATTATTCAAACGGTACACTTATACAATGAGGTATAATATTCGTATTGTATTGAATGTGGGAATAAACTCGCACATGTGAGACTATCCGAGACGAGTAAAGAGAAAATGAATGTAAAGACTAAACAAGAATATTAATCTCAGAATGAAAACAATAAATTAAATTTCAAAAGAATTTTTCTATTATTATTACTTTCGTGAGTCTTATCCGTACTTATGTTTATCATTGTAGAAAAGACATGAACCCTACGACGACGAAAAACAAAAGCAAGATGTCAGTGCGTAAGGACAAGGACTACCGCAAGCTGCAGCAGGAACTTACGCGCGAGAAGGAGAAGTTCGACCAGCACATCTCCAAGCTGCAGCGCGACCTGCAGGACTGCCAGCAGCAGCTGCTGGACGAGCAGTCCACCAGGCTACGGCTCGCCATGGAGGTACCGCGCGTTTCTGTAGAACATGATTTTATTATACGTTAACTTTGTAGTATGTTGACGTGAAGAAAAACAAACAATCGAATTACGTGTTCCGTAAACAAATTATTATTCTAAATAATCATAAAGACATTCACAAAGCATTAATCAATATCAAACTTACAATAAAGTAATCCCACTTTTTTTCTTTTAGGTTGATAGCAAGGATGTGGAAATAGAACAACTAAAAGAGAAGCTCGCGGCGCTGACGAGTGAGACGGCGTCCCAGTCGTCCGCGGACGCTGAAGACGGGGAGACCGAACAGACGCTCGAGGGCTGGCTGTCCGTGCCCTTCAAACAGAACATCCGCCGCCACGGCTGGAAGAAGCAGTACGTGGTCGTGTCCTCCAAGAAGATCATATTCTACAACACCGAGAACGACAAGCAGAACACCACGGATCCTGTCATGATACTGGATTTGAGGTGAGGACAAGTATTATTTGTTAAGTGACTGCCTTGATGGTCTAGTTGTCGCTAAGCGCGACTGCTGAGCATAAATAATATCTTGGGTTCGAATCTTGAGTCAGGTAAAGTGTTACTGGGTTTTTCCATTAGATAATTCTGAGTAGCAGCACGGACCCATAACATAACTGGCGAAATGTGGGTGTTCTGTAAACTTCTGCCTACCCCAGGGAATTCGGGCCTAATGTTGTTTATGTGTAAAGTATTGTTACATAACTCCTTACCAAGAAAATTTGATATTTTCAGAGTTCGGAGAAATGTATAAACCATATTTTCTTATTTAACGTTATTATATATTTACGTATCTGTCATCATCTTTGTCATCTAATAATCTTTTGGTAGTATGTAATAGCCAGCAATTGAGAATGTGATATGTTTGGTATTGCAGCAAGGTGTTCCACGTGCGTTCGGTGACGCAGGGCGACGTGATCCGCGCGGACGCGAAGGACATCCCGCGCATCTTCCAGCTGCTGTACGCCGGCGAGGGCGAGGCGCGCCGCCCCGGGGACGCGGCCGACACGCCCGCCGAGGCCGCCGACCACACCGGTAGGCTCTGGCTCCAACGGGGCTGGGCTTCGACGGCTTGCCGTTGCAATATTCCAACATACGACGAACTTTTCTCCCGGGAATAGGGTTATTTTCAACCTAGAAGAGTGCCTACCGACAAGACAAAGCATAAGTCGTCGGTACTAAAAGTTTAGGCCATTGATGACCCAAAAATAACTCAAAATAATTTACGTAAAATACGTCAAATCACGTGTGTCAGCGTGTTTAAAAAAATCTAATAAGTTAGAGGACATCTTAACACAGTGTATATGCATAATTGACAAGTAATGAAGAAAAATTGGATAGTATTTTAGTGTTCATTTTTTTATTACAACTGTAGTATATTTACCTGCGCTAATATGGAGCTATCGAATAGTTTGATACACGAAAGTAGTTTTAATACGGCTATTTCGTCCTAGAACCAAAAGCTACCGATACCGGAGGAGGGACAAGTCGACCATCATTGGACGACAGCGTGACACAGTGTAGTGTTGCTGTAGACTGACGACAGTCGCGACGAGTGACGCAGTGTTAGTGTAGATGTCTGAAGCTTAGACCACCTGCACAGTAGCACACTCGTTTACTTTATACAACATTGCATTTGTAAGGGAAGCGCACAAAATATACGCAAAACGTCATCTCACATGCACGCAGCCACACTGCCAATGAGGGCTGGCTGTCAAATGACATAATCCACTAGAAAGATCCAGCCAGCTTCGATACCATTGGTAAGTGCCACGATGCACGGGCAACAGCGTCATAGCATAGGTTCAGGGTCAAGAAGGACTGCTTCATCGGTCACCAACACGCTTGCCTAAAGAATCTATGAATAAAAGTCCCTATAAAATAGTCTATTAAAATAATACATGTAAATGATGTGTAATAAAGTGTATGGTATAACAGGCAACACAGTCCAGCACAAGGGTCACGACCTGGTCAGCATCACGTACCACATCCCCACGGCGTGCGAGGTGTGCACGCGTCCACTGTGGCACATGTTCCGGCCGCCGCAGGCCTATGAATGTAGACGTGAGTATTATTTTGCTAATCCTATTTTACTATAATAAAATGCAGAGATATAAAAAAAATGATATTATGGTAAATTTTCACATTAATTTGATTTTTTTCTAATTTTGGCTTTTATTTAAAAGTTATGAACGCTTCATGACGAACCCCAGATTCTGCCCGTTAGCGTAACATTACAAAGTGTATTTGTTTATTTGAAACTGTCTTATGCCCGGAACTTCATCCCCGTGAATGTCGATTAAAATGACTTGTACATAAATGCTGTAAGTAGATTTACCTATCTTATAAAAAAAAATTACATACATATTCCGTCTTGTAGTGTCTTTTTGTGAAATTATAATTTTCAAATTTGCTAAATGCATATAAGAGTATATTTATCATTATAATATGAATTTTAAAAAAGAGCTTGTCTGTCTGTTTGTCTCAACAAATTTTTGAAATTCATAAACAACTGGACCAATTTTGACGGGAATTCCACTAGAATGAGATGATTAACAAAATTGGAAGGTCTGTTTGTAACGTAAAAATTAACTAAATTTACACTTAAAACATCACTTTCACGTGCAAGTATATATGTTACGGTAAGAGTGATTAATTGAAAAGAATAATTCATCCATCATTATTAATAATTGATTTGGTAAATGCACAGGCCCCGCGTTCAACCATTTTTCCTTTGCGTACACTGTGTCCATCAACATGGCGTACGCTCATCTCTCCCGCCACTTCACACCCGCTTAATGTTGCTAGGCTAGAAGTGGAATACCGCTTCTGGGGTAAATGGCGATGTTTTGGTTATGATTATTAAAGATTTGTATAAAAAGATTTTTAATTAACAAATGTTATATTATAATGTAATAGTTTTTAATTCTAATACTATTGCCATTGACCGAATAAGTACAAATAATTATAGACTCCGTGTTACTACCTAATTATACTGCCCAGACCGGTAATCAAACTCCACACCTTACGCATATAAAACATAATTCTTCCTCCTTTTAGCATTTTTACAAATGAAAATATTAACAAATCATGGGGTAATATTTCACCTAAATACTTGCAACACTGACAAAATGGACGCTTAGTTTCATTGTCAAATAATTACGATAAAAAATATTCGACATTTAAATAAAGAGACGTATTTATGTGAAACGTACACATGAAATGTAATCCTATTATATTTTTATATATTTCCGACTGCAGTTTTCGTCATTAGCATTACGCAGGTCGGCATAATTGAATTAAATGCGCAGCGTATAAAACGTTCTAGCGATGCGCGCGCTTTTTAAAAATGAAATGTCAAATGTCAAAATTTCCAACTACTCCATTTTGGAATAGTTGGCTTACTTACATTATTTTGCGCGGTCACGCCTTCTGGTTTGTTCTATATTCTAAGGGTAAATGTGAAAACTGAAATTCACCACTTTTAGCAGTTATTAATAATTCACTACTTTTCTTGCTAAAAGTAATGAAATAAAATATAACTCGGAAGGTTCTGGTCTAGTAGGTATTTATTTATAATACCAGAGTACTTACAATTACACAACTAGAATAAACCTACAAGCGAAACCATTTATTCTCTTGTTTTTCTAAAATCAAACAAGAATACATAATATAACCATTAAAATCCAACTACAATATTTATATGTACAGAACTATAATATTCATTATCATTATCATCGTCAATCAGAAGACGTGTATAGAACAAAGGCCTCCCCTTTAGAACGCCACAATGAACAGCAACTAGCTACTTGCATCCACCGGTTGCCCACAACTCTGACGATATCTTCGATTTATCTGCTTCGTCTTCCGGATCGTCGCTTAGTTGGCACTCGAGAACCTTTCTTCCCCAGCGGTTATCGGTTCTCCAAGCGATGTAACCTGCCATAGCCATTGCCAATTTATAGGTATGGATGCCGGGGATGGCTACATAATAATTCTAATCCAAGAACTTGAACATGTTTTCCAAGGCATCTATGAACAGTAACTAGTACTAAAACACTGAATAAATTGAAAGATCTGAAGGTTTATTAATAATCACCGATAAATGTGATTAATTTCTAATTTTTACCTCGACTTTCGGTAATTATTAATAATTATATAAAATTATTAATTATATAATTATTAATTATATAATTATTAATTATACAATTATTAATAATTTTCAATTAATCTTATAATCAATGAATTATTCTCGCCACGGCTGGAGTGGCACATGTGGTCACGCGCAACAAGGCGCTTGGGCTAGAGGTGGCGCTGGCTATGTCCGAGGCCCTGCTATTTCATAGGCCCCGGAAAGCGCCGCCTGCTGGGTCCCACATAGTTGTAAGTGGGGTTCGTGTCGATATCAAGTCCACCCTGCGATACCTCGGGCTTTTGCTCGACTTCCGGCCGCCTACCACTGGTGCAAGGAGCCGGCGAGCCGCGTCTTCCGCCCAGAGCCATTCAGCGGCACATTGAGGATCTTCGTAGAGCGCTGGTTTTAGAGTGGGCGGACAGGCTGATGCGGCCTTCGGCCGGTCTTCGTGCCATTGAAGCCGTCCGCCCCGATCTCACAGATTGGCTTAATAGGCGCCACGTGACGTTTCGGCTGACACAAGTACTGTCGGGGCACGGGTGCTTCGGCAGATACCTGTGTCGAGTAGCGGGCAGGGAGGAGACAGCTTCCTGCCACCACTGTAGCGAGGCCTCGGCGCAGCACACGCTCGAGCAATGTCCGGCTTAAGCGGTGCTGCGCCGGACACTCGCTGCGGTAGTGGGTTGGGACCTCTCGCTTCCGGCTATCGTAGAACAGATGGTAGGGAGTGAGGGGTCCTGGAGCGCCATCACCTCCTCACAAAACTCTGTGATGGCGCTCAAAGAGGCGGCAAAAAGAGAGCGGGAGCTGCATTCCGCTCTTGCGATTCGCGCTCGACGACCCAGGCGGCGAAGTAGGCCGACAATGCTCTCTTTCAGCCGCCATGAAGCAGCTGCATACGGGCCGTATATCGGTGGCCCATGATATGGTGCGCAGAAAAGTTTCGCACCTATGAAGACGATACGGTGAGGGGTTGGATTCGCTGACTCCGTACGAAGTCGCTGGCATAAGCTAGAGCCCATAAATGAAAATGAAATATAGTCGTTTGCTAGAAGCGTTTGCAATTATTTGACATTGCCATGTGCGTAGGTTGTCGCATGAAGATTCACGCCGAGCACGTGTCGGAGGGCGAGGGCGTCGCGGCCTGCAAGCTGCATGCGGACCGCGCGCGCGAGCTGCTGCTGCTGGCGCCCGCCGCGCAGGAGCAGCGGCGCTGGGTGGCGCGCCTGGCCCGCCGCGTGCAGCGCTACGGCTACCGCGCCGCGCACCACACCAACCACGACCACACCAAGCTCTCACCACGGTAGGTGCACGCGGACCGCGCGCGAGCTGCTGCTGCTGGCGCCCGCCGCGCAGGAGCAGCGGCGCTGGGTGGCGCGCCTGGCCCGCCGCGTGCAGCGCTACGGCTACCGCGCCGCGCACCACACCAACCACGACCACACCAAGCTCTCACCACGGTAGGTGCACGCGGACCGCGCGCGAGCTGCTGCTGCTGGCGCCCGCCGCGCAGGAGCAGCGGCGCTGGGTGGCGCGCCTGGCCCGCCGCGTGCAGCGCTACGGCTACCGCGCCGCGCACCACACCAACCACGACCACACCAAGCTCTCACCACGGTAGGTGCACGCGGACCGCGCGCGAGCTGCTGCTGCTGGCGCCCGCCGCGCAGGAGCAGCGGCGCTGGGTGGCGCGCCTGGCCCGCCGCGTGCAGCGCTACGGCTACCGCGCCGCGCACCACACCAAGCTCTCACCACGGTAGGTGCACGCGGACCGCGCGCGAGCTGCTGCTGCTGGCGCCCGCCGCGCAGGAGCAGCGGCGCTGGGTGGCGCGCCTGGCCCGCCGCGTGCAGCGCTACGGCTACCGCGCCGCGCACCACACCAACCACGACCACACCAAGCTCTCACCACGGTAGGTGCACGCGGACCGCGCGCGAGCTGCTGCTGCTGGCGCCCGCCGCGCAGGAGCAGCGGCGCTGGGTGGCGCGCCTGGCCCGCCGCGTGCAGCGCTACGGCTACCGCGCCGCGCACCACACCAACCACGACCACACCAAGCTCTCACCACGGTAGGTGCACGCGGACCGCGCGCGAGCTGCTGCTGCTGGCGCCCGCCGCGCAGGAGCAGCGGCGCTGGGTGGCGCGCCTGGCCCGCCGCGTGCAGCGCTACGGCTACCGCGCCGCGCACCACACCAACCACGACCACACCAAGCTCTCACCACGGTAGGTGCACGCGGACCGCGCGCGAGCTGCTGCTGCTGGCGCCCGCCGCGCAGGAGGACGGGGAACTTCCACTTTACGTAATACAGATCGGTATTCTCTGTTAACTCGCGACTACTTGACGAGATTTTGACCTGAAGTTGATGTCCACAGGGACTCAATGCGGTCAAACCTGAAGTCGGCTTACATGAACGCATCGCAGCGCAGCTCCACGTTGCCGGCCAACGCGTCGCTCCCGCGCCAGTGAGCTGCCGTCCTCTACGGTATTTGAAACTTTTATCAACACGAAGTATGGCCCCGTTTGATAAATATGTACATGTTTCTCATTTTGCGTGTAATTTGTTTTTAATAGTGAGTCGCTTCGTTCATCGCGCCTTGGTTTTTTACTAACACTATTTTCGAACATTTTATTCTACGGGACCTAGAATATATTCTGTTTATTTTGGACAACAATTAAATTTATAGTATTTTACTATCGATCGAGGTACTTTTAAATAAGTACCGTGGATATCTCGTTAGAAGAGCTGTCCAGTGTGGAATATTCTAAAGTGTGGGAACTGCGCGATACTTGCTCGATCGCTAGCATTTGACAATATTTACAATTTGAATCTTTCAGAATTATCTATCCAAATTTCACTCAAATTTGTAAATTAACTAGTCCTAAATAAGTTAAAGTATTTGTCTAAATTTTTATAAGATTTCGGCATGATTGCTGTGATAGTTATTGAAAATATTAATATTTTGTACTTATCAAAGTTTTACCGTCACCAATTAGATTTTCGTTTAGAATTATAATTTCTGAAAATCTCAGACAAGCAATGGTGCTACGGTGTGCATTAGTTGCAAGTTATTCACATATTGTATGACATCAGCTCTATAAAGCATGTGCTGTGTAAAACAATTATAATAATTTTTTGGTTCATTTGAATTGGGTCGTGTAAATATTAGTAGCCGTGTTGATATTATTATGTTTTCTATACTTATATTGCGGTTTCGGATGCAGTTGTAGGTTGCGCACGACACTCACATTCTGTAGTGTTGAGAACTAGTTGGTGTTACGCGAGCTTCTGAAGCTTTTCGTCATTAAAAGTAATGGAGTATAAACTTATTAACATTATTATTGTTCATTACACTGTCAACGCCTAGTAGACTATTATACGTCATTGACAAGTGACATAAAAACTGGTTATTTTTCAATAATATTTTTGTACAATTTATTGAACCAGTAGAGCATTTTTAATATAATGTATTTTGTTACGTTTTTATTTTTAACAGCACTTAATGTTTATTCATTCAGTATGTTGTATATCGTATACTATTGTTGTATATACATAGATATCATACGAGGAGCTGTTACTGGATCGGTATACACGAAAATGAGATCTATCCTGATATATTAAAAGACCATAATTAGTGATTAAGTCAAGGCGAGCATAGTTGCACTGTTACTAAAACTTTTAGTTATAATTATGGGAATTGATCCTCACAGGAATTGACTTACCAATTTTTATGTATTGTTAAAGAATCTAGTTAAACCTATATCATGTTAATTGAAATGTAGCAAATTATACTAACTGATTCAGGGACCCTAATGTTTAGATTAAGTACAGAAGTAAGACAATTCACAACGCGTAAGTGTTGCCAATTAACGAAAGAACCGTGCCATAGGTGTTTTTGTTTTTAGTGAATCGTCTCATAATTATATTTGCTCAAGTGAAATACCTAGTTCTTCTACCTAAAATCTGCGACGTTACTTAATTATGTAAGACTCCTAATGGGCTTCCTTGAATCACAAGATCAATTTATTCTAGACTATTGTGTAGTGAGCCGTTGAGCTTAATAAATAATTAGATAAAGCAATTAATTCTACAAAGGTTCGCTAAATATTTTTTCTGTAAACTTAATTGCATCACTAACTGAAATACCATTTCTTTGCAAGAGATGTAACTTTGAAGAAATAACTCTCCGTGTCTTCAATAATTAGTTTTGGTACGACCAATTAATAGTGCCAAACTAATACCATTTGTTGAATTACCAAGTCGGCTCTAATATAAACTTATATTTGTTTAACTTTTATATCGTTTACAAAAACATTGTTAAGACTAATGTATTAGAATAATTACGTGTTACGTAACAAATTATTAAAACACCAATTTTAAATGGGCCTTGTATAATCTCGTGTACAATAAATGTCGTTTAGTTGTGAGTATAAAGTACAAAGGTAGATGAAACTGTTCACAACTATTCATATTAGAATTTCAAACTCGGCTGTATTGATTAATCTAGTTACCTGATACCCGTCAAGCTCAATGTACTCATATGACATGGGCTAATAAAATATGTTTTACGTTTTGACAATAACATTTGAATCAGCAGACTTTTTTACTGTTAAGTAGACTCGGCAATAAATATATCTGCAACGATTAGTGATGTAGAGGGATAGGTGACCGATTCATGTAATGTGTGAAGGCTTAGGACAGCTGTGATAAATAGACGTGTCTACGTTTGTAGTCCAGTTAAATTACAGGTTGTTACCACAGACTCGGTTCAAGATCGGACGTCTTTTGAATTCAGGGGATGAAAAAGTCGTTCTGAATATATCCTAAATATTTATATTGTGAAAAAGGTTGTATTTGATATATTGTTTACAAATGACTAAAGTACCTTACCGAGGCTAGAAAGTGGAACATAATATTTAAAATTTAACTGGACTATCAACACCCGTGGTGCTAGAAGGAAACAGGCCTCCGACGCATTGTTGTTACTATTAGTTCTTGTTAAATATTATAAAATACCCTGTTTAATATTGCTCTACACATTGTTTACATTCCTGCAACGAAAACTATGTTGAGTTTTGTTTTCCTTAGTTTTATATTGACTCAAGTTCTCTGTTCTGTCGCATATCCAGTTATCGCTTTGTTTTTTTCTTTTAGATGTAAGTTCGGAACAATCTCTTCATTCATGTTGACATGCGAATTTTAAATTTACGTACTTAAAAGTTAAAAAAATTGCAATTTCGTCGTTGTGTTTACGCTTATTTTTGAGATGCATTTTATTTTTTATTACGGCAGCTTATGCATTGTATTGTGCGTGTACTTCATTCCATATTGTTTCATGAGATGTATTTTATATTTCATGTGTTCGGTTTTATTATTACCAAAGAAGTTTCAAAAATAACATAAAAAGCTGTTTATTTTGGATCCTAATAGCCTGCGTTTTGTTCCATGTCTCGTCATTAATATTAATTTCATGTAATAATAATAATATTGTTATTTCCTATGCATAATTCTGATAACCTGATTTTACTATTCTAGACGACATTTTTAGGGAGTATTTTTCTCGACAATCGCACCTTTGTAAACTGGCGCGGTTATAGAAATACTCCCAAATTGTCTTATATTACAATAACTGATATTATGTAAAATCATTATGTAAATTATTTATTATCGAATTAAATCATTTATTGTAACGTTTTATTTATCTACTAAAATTGTAAGTTCCTAACTAGCTTTTCATATTTTGTAAAGAAATTTTTTCAAGTAGCTTTTTTTGCTGGTAGACCACATTTCGTATAATCCATCGTACATTTTATAATATTGATATTGAATATATTATTTGGAATATGGTTTGAATCATTGCTGTAATGTAGTGCAGCGTAGTTCGTGTGTGGACGCGCTCGGCTTACTATAGTGACACGCAATACTAATAAAACGTGCCTTAGCTACGGCTCACCCCATATCATGTAGGCTTATATATTATGATACCTGTCATTATTTTAGTGTAAATACGCTTTTTATTCAACCGATATTTTATGGATTTTGAAACACTTGTAAATTGTAAAGATTATTAATTTTAAGGTAATTAATGCCCAATAGTTAATAAGTACTATTTTTAAAATAAAATAACATTTTAAAAACATCTTGTTTTATTTCTTAATCTAACGATTAAATATAACATTTAACAACAAGCTAACAAATAATTTACATGTGACAATAATCGAGTTTATAAAATGTTTTTATTCTATAACATAATTGCATCTTATTATACATTTATGTGTTGCTTGGTATATAATGCACATTTAGGAAGTGGAAGTGCAATATTTTGATGGTGTAAATATTTAATCTAATTAAACATTTCATTCGGTGTACTTATTTATTAAAAAACATGCATTCGAATTGAATTAAGTACCTTAATACGAGGGTCAAACTGAAAGTTCTTAGAACTGGCCACTTATAAACAATATAATAAAAAAATAATTCTAAAATTTGCAAATAGAACTCTTTGCCAATATTACTGAGTATATATTTCATTAATTTGTCATTTGTTTTACGATTTGGCGGCAAATTGAAAATTGTCTGTGTCACGTCAACATGAATTTAACACGAGAACATTTTCGTGCAATGATTTTTTATGACTTTCGATGTCATTTAAGTCAACAAGAAAGTTATGATAGACTACGATTGGCCTTTCACGATGAAGCCCCATCTCGTGCGACAGTTTACAACTGGTTTAATGAGTTTAAACGTGGTCGCACTAATCTCACTGATGATTTACGTAAGGGACGGCCTTCTACGGCGACGACTGAAGATAACATCTGTGTTGTGCGGCGTATGATAGAGACTGACAAAAGAGTGACCTATCAGCAGATTCGGACAAGCTTAGGCATCGGTATGAGTCAAGTGCACAAAATCCTCCACGAACATTTAGCAGTCAGGAAGCTTTGCGCCCGGTGGATACCTCATAATTTGACTGAGGCTCAAAAACTCCATCGTGTGGATTGGTGCCGTAAAATGATTGAAAGATTTAACGGAGGTGACTCAAATGCTGTGTTCGACATACTAACAGGTGACGAAAGCTGGATTTACTGTTATGATCCTTGAACCAAAAGACAATCTGCTCAGTGGGTGTTTCCTTTCGAGAGGTTGCCAACTAAAGTGAAGAGAGATCGAAGTGCGGGAAAAAAAATGGTGGCCTCGTTCTTTGGAAGGATAGGTCATTTCGCAACAATTGTGTTAGAGGATCAAAAAACAGTTTCTGCAGAATGGTACACTACCAATTGTTTGCCACTTGTCTTGGAAAAAGTTCGAGAGAAACGACCTCGCAGTAGGATCCTCCTTCACCACGACAACGCCTCGTCGCACACCGCTAAGCGAACGATCGACTATTTGGCGACATTGAATTACTGGGTCACCCGCCGTATAGCCCCGACCTCGCCCCTTGTGATTTTTATTTATTTCCAAAAATTAAAGAAAAACTTAAAGGAAAGCGGTTTATGAATGCTGAAGAAGCGGTGGCTGCGTATCGCGATGCCATTGAAGAGAACCCTAAAGACGAGTGGGCAAAGTGCTTTTCCCAGTGGTTCCATCGCATGCAGCGGTGTATTGACGTGAATGGACAATATTTTGAAAAGATATAATAAAACTAATAACTGGCTAATGTAATCAGTTTTTGATTTTCTAAGAACTTTCAGTTTGACCCTCGTATAATGTACAATATAAATATTATTTTTATATTTAATTCATTACATTTAAGTATAAAGTATGATTATTACTTGTAAATTTTATTGTTATTTGACCATATGTGTAAACTGTCCAATAACTTAATAACAGTACCTATTATTAATTTATTACGAATTAAAAAATTCGGTTATAACATTTTTATTTCGTAATGTACATTACAAATACATTCACATTGAACTCGTTCGGAAAGTTAAGGCCGCAATCCAATTTAATTTTTATGTATAACATTATTTTGTTTTGCAGTAGCATTATCGTTTTAATGCAAAACATACATTTGCCGATAACTATGGTTACTTATGGTAAAAAATAAACGAAATGAAAACTAAAATTTCCGAAATAAAATTGGGTTTAGAAGCGCATTTTGGTAAAATGTTTCTGTAGTACAGTGTTCACTTATATTTCATATTGTTTCTACTTTAAATATTCTTCGTGTTCTCAGTAGCTAAGGGTCGGTACAATGGGTATAAGATATATTTTATTTAAAATATTTTCAGAATAACCCGACGGTTTTCTTGAGATCCTTCTGTTTCCATCCAGGCAGCGATCGGAACTCGCTATAGGGCATGCTAAATGTAGACACGAAGTCGTCGTGCGTCAAGTATAGCTGTAAACGGGATTGCTTGTTAACAATAACTTATTCAGATTTAAAGATGCTTGATCGAAATGCGAAGTGTACAAGTCGCGAAAGTCCTTCCTTGATTTCAAAAATGCGCGCATTACTTAATAAGCAATTTGTTCCATCATGTAACTAGGTGATATTTTTTTTACTGTTAGGTACTATATGAATACACAGTTTAATTCAAAATTATAATATAAACACGTTTACCTCTTTGGTGAGAGGATCTACATCTGGCGGAAGATGTTCCTTGGGCCCCTTTAGAACCGCAAGTGGATATTTCTCGTATTGATCAAAGCGATTAGCGCTGTTGCCACACTGCAACGCACTGTTGCCGCTTTGAACTATTGCCTTTCCTTCTAAAGCACTGATGATCGCACTGAACGTTTTGTGACCCTGCATAACATAACGACAAGTCTTTATAAGTAATACCAACATTTTTAAAACGATATTCTGCATTTTAATTTTAATCATATGTAAAACCTACCTTCCACATGGACTGCTTCCAATGAGGGAAGAATCCAGTGAAATGCGGTGGTTCACGACCCTGACTCAGCGCCAGAATGGGTGTGCAAGAATCTCGCGCTGCTGGATCTAATAATAAGAGTACAATCAATCAGTTATATAAATCGATGTAAAAATGTAGGATGGTCTTGAATGTGCTCAAGACAAGTAATTGAAAGAAAATAATAATTTGGAAATACTAGTCGTAAGTTACCTTGCGCGAGATAAGCGAGGGCTATAGACCTGGGGTCGTCTTTAGCGCGCGGGCAGCAGTGCTGTCCCAGCCACACGAACACTGCGTCGTGCGCATCCACCACCCCCACCATCTCCGGGGCCAGGTCGTACTGGCTGAACGACACTATCTCTTCGACTGCAAATAGACATATTTTTATAAATCGTTGTCATACCGTGGTGTAGAAATTGGTCAGATAACAAGGATGGATTGCTTGCACTTGTATGAAATACGCAGAAAAATATCTACATTATCATTAAAGCTTCATTCCGTGTGGGGGAAAAATTCCAGTACAGTAGGAAAATAAATATTTGTGTTATTTTACTTAAAAAAAATAATATTTATAAGGTGTGGGTTGTCAACTTCGATATTGTCAAAATAAAACTTACATGAATACTGGCTGGGCACGCCGAGGGAGACGTAGAAGAGACGCGGAGGCAGGGGCCGCTGCACCTCTTTCAGCGGAGACGGAACCAACAGGTGGCGCCGGTTGCCAAGCGCGTTCCAGAAGTCCGGCTTCTCTTTACCTGTGTTAGATAACGCCCTTAGCGAGTCTCCAAAGATAAATTTATCTGCTAAGATTCAAATGCTTTTGAGCTCCAAGTTTGGTGCTGCGCTTATCTTATGTGTACCTACATTAATAAATTATCAATATATTGCGTAGATAGTTTATTTCGCTAGAAAAGGTAGTCTTCTGTTCCTCCACGTTTTTAGTAACCTGCAAGCCCATAGGTAATTATGAATATTACGGTGTTTTCAAACATAAAATTCATCGTCCTTCAATGTTTATGTGTTTTGTTTTGTTTCGATGGAACCGGCTCACCAGACAGATTTTTCAACGGTGAGTAAAGTGTACTTTTTCAAAGGTATCAGAGTTTACGTGTCTTGAGCTTGGTCTTCAAAGATTTAGATAGGTAACCTACCTAGCATTTGTTTTAGTTTCTGATTCTGACTTACCTTGCATAACGAGGGTATGTTCAGCAGCGGCCATGTTCTTAGCAACCTCGCGCTCGTCGCCGGTGGCGCTGGCGGCGCACCACACCCAGACGCGGGCCGCGTCGCGCAGCACGCAGCACGCGCCCGCGCCCGCGCCGCCGCCCGCCGCGCCCGGCCGCAGCTCGGTGCCGCGCGCCTCGCGGGCGTACTGCCCCGACACGCGCACCAGGGCCCGGGCCGGTGCTAACACGCGGCGCCCCGTAGCTGACAGACAAATGTTTTAAATAACGACCTACAAAGCGACTTATTAATTCTCAATCAATTCAGCTTTTCAATCAGTTAGGAACCTACATAAGTATGTCGAGTTACTGGTAGGTTAAGGGTCAAGAGTGCTATATAAAGTGATATTGGAATATATAACAGCTGTTGAACTTACGATCATAATCAGTCGCACTGCCGACATAAGTAATCATGCGACCTTTGAAGATTTGAAGGAAGTGTGCCGGTTCCTTCCCTTGATACACCCACGACTAGAAAGAAAACGTTAGCTGTTAATGACAGGTTGTTTGTTACTCTCATAGTTTCTCATTGTTTGTGTCATACCTGTACAGGAGAACGCCCCAGCTTTGTGTAGAGGTCTTTGGCTTCTTTTGCACCCAAATTCCTCAGATCATTGGGTGAAGAGCCACCCTGTAACACCAAACATCATTTTCATACCAGTCGAAATATAATTCGATTTCACCATGTAAGTATCTACTCCGTTAATGACATAGTGCATGCATTAATAGGTAAATGATTACCTAAAGATATTGTGTCATGTAGTGAAACAAAATATACAAAAGATTGTAAAAATACTCACCATCCAGTAGTACAGTACAGTCTGGTCGCCTGTCGGCGCGTGGTAGGTGTAGAGCACAATGTAGCAGTCTCTGTCATAGAAGACCGCAGCTTGTGGGCGATCCACCTCCGCCAAGGACTCCTTGTTGGGGTCCTCTGCGTCGGTGTCGCGACGACGTACCCGCCATACCCGAAGCGCACCCGAACCGTCGTCGGGCAGCTGAGCCTACAATTTGGGATATTAAGGGGAGATCAGCAAAAACCAGGAGTATTTGTTTTGTGGTGTGGACATTGTGGAATTGTGCACATATATTATCACCTCAGCGGCAAGCCAGGCGTTTGTTGCCAAACTGACAGCATCAAGCCTGGTGGTAGCTGAGCGAGCGGCGCGGAGTCTGCCGTCTCGTCTTGCGTCGCACCAGCGCCAGTTGTGGAACAGAGCCGCGAACTCCAGCGGCTCGCGGCCCGCGGGAGCGGCCGACACCGGCACCGACATGCGCCGCGCCCGCGCCAGGCCCCGCGCCGCGGCCAGAGCGCCGCGCGCCGCCGCACCGGTCGCGTTTGGACCCACCCATGCCCATACTCCGCGGGTCCCGCTGTCAACTATGTAGACCCCCTGCGTAAAAATTATTCTATTTGTAAAGTCGTAATTGACAAAAACTGTTGATGTCAGAACTAGGTATATCGAAGAAGCATATATTTACATAGGACTGCTTTGTTTAACTTACGTCATCTGCTAGGTCTTCTCTAAACAGCGGTGCACGTTTGATCTCTTCAAGCCTAGCGGCGGCTCGCTGGGAAGGCACTGTTACTGGCAGTGTACGAGGTGGCTGCGTGGCGCGGTAAAGGCGCGCGGGTCGAGGGGGCTCGGCGGGCGGCGCGGACGGCCTCAGCGCGCGCGCTCGCAGTTCCAGCAGCGCGTCCAGCAGAGAGCGGTCCCCCGCCGGTAGCGTCTGCTCGTACCCGTCGTGAGCGATTGCGATCCGCCGTGCCATCATGCCTTTGTCCGCTCCCCTGGCCATCCGGTATGCGATCTGGAATTATTAAAATACCGTTTTAGGGCCAGTTCATCAGATTAAAAATATATTGTGACAGAATAAATCCAGAATTTTAGTTTAATTAATTAGAGTCAGGATGGAAGTTACACCTGTAAGACAGCCTTGAAATAACTCTTAATTAAAAACACCTATAAATAAAATAGTAATGTTTCAAGTGTTTTGAAATACATCGAGCGTGACGGTAAACCAACCTTGGCTCCAAATATTTTTTCGACGAGGTTAGCGGTGCGGCCAAGCCATAGCACTAGTAGCGAAGATGTGTCGAGCACAAAGACGCCGTCAGTGGCGAGCTGGGCCCACGATACAGGTTCTAGCTGCACTAGAACGGGCCGGCGCCCGCGCACTCTGTACAGACGTGCCCCACCGTTCAAATTTGCCGAGCCGCTTCTAAGGATCCTGGTAGAGTAAGAAGTAGGTCAGTAGATATATACCACTCGATAATGCTAATTTTTTTTATTTACAGACCTGTGTTAATTTACCTCAATCCATCTCTGAAGTACGACAAAAGTCTGGGGGTTTCCTTAGTGCAGGCCTCTCTGTGGATGACGGTGGGAGCTGCGAGGTAGGCCGCAAGCTGGGTGCCCCTGCGCAGGGCCAGGCCAGCCAGCGCGCCGCTACGCTCCCCGCCCCACGAGTGGACGTGTCGCTCCAAGAGCTCTCCATTCCCATTCTCCTTTATTTCTCGACGCTGGCAATAATAAATTGAACTATGAATATATACCCAACAAGACAAGACAATATTATTGCTGTATTGCAACTTGTCTTGAGAACGAGATTCGTCCATTTAGGTCAATGTTTGCTCCTAAAAATGTTTTGGTAAACTTTGCTGTTGTCATGACAGCTTAAAATATTTAAGTATCTACGGAAATTAAACTACGAATTGCTTTTGACTTGATTAACTGCAGGCTCCTGGTCTGTAATGCATTATTTTATGAGAATTAGGAAACAACCATCTTATTCTGAGATTACCTACTAACATAGGTTAGGTACTGACACTAAAACAATAAACTTGGACCACATTATTTATTCAAGTTATGCACATTATTAACTTACAATAACATCTGGTCCAGCCGGCTGTCCCGGCAGTGAACAGGAGTACACCAAGTAAGCTTCACCGTCGTAGAAGGTGCCGTAATGTGTGCGGGGCAACAATTCAGTGTTCGATTCCTGGAATTAAAATCATCACCATTTACAAAGTAACTATATATTATATGCGGATAAATTATCAATGTTTGTCCCCATACCTAGTATTCTTCACGCTTAGGGTCTCGAACCCACGTCGGTGCCACGCCTGAATAATTCCCGGCCTTTGGTGTACAATTACATAACCAACCTTCATATTTTAGTCCTTACAGGCCTTACAGCTTGCTTTATAATTTCTGAATTCCAATTCTTCAAATCAGAAACCTAAGTGCGGCCACGCCCACATTCAACCCCTTTTCCCTAACATATCGGGTGTCGTTCGGCTTCCAGTCAGAACGAATACAACCAGACAACTGAATATCAACATTCTACAAAAGCGAAAGCATAAAGTATTTTAAATTAGGAGTTAGTTAGAGTCTTTGATGTTCAATAAGATCTGTGTGTGTTGTAGCTAGAAATTTTTAGATAATTTTTAATTCTTTATTTATATTTTGATAGACCATCCTATTAAACGGTTAAGAGAACTCATTCTCAACTTTACTATCATCATATACTTAGATCAAGCTAAGTAAGGTCAGCGATCTCGACCTAATACAGTCGCTTACAAAATAAATGAAATCCAAGTAGTTTTACCTATTAATCTCGATCCGAATGCTGCCAGTCAGCGCGGGTGTTGACCGTTATCGCAGAAAAAATAAACAAAGAAAGGTTGCCAGTTAATTTCGTAACTGTTATTACTGAGTGCCATAATTTAGTCAATCTTGACAATGGTGTAGATAAAGTAGTCAACAATAATGTGCGCTAAATGTCATAATCTAGCTGAGTCACGATCTGCAATGCGAAATGCGATATTTCAAATGGACCTATTAAGTGAAAAACTAATAATAATTGATCTTGCTGGCGGCGTTCGTGGCTTCGCTGAATGGAACGTCGTTGTCCATTCGTGCATACAAATCTACAATAATAATTACGGAGGCATGCGAGTGCGCATCTCTTAGTGACGTTATATCACGGCACCAAACAGTGGATGATCCACGTGTATTAATTACACGCGATCTCCTTTTTGTGAATAAATACATTAAATACGCTTTCGAGCATTTATCCGCTATTATTTTATATTATGTATGGATATTAATTTTATGTACCTATATGGTAATTTTATTCCGACAAAGTTGCACGAAACTGTTTTCAGGCTAAAACAGTAGATAGGTTCATATACCTACCTACGCGCATTTCCGCACAAACAATCACTGAAGTTAGCTTTCTGATGTTTCTGAGTCGTTTTTGTAAATGCAGTAGTTTACAAACTTCATAAACTTAGCCAGAATGTCTATTTATTTTGGTAAATTGAAGATATTGTTAAACATAACGAAAAAAATTAAACACATTTTGACTACAATACACGAATAATAGGGTATTATTTACTTCCTTGATATGACTGTTGATTATTTTAATTACTAAGTTAATCGGCAGTTAGTAGAGTAAGATCAAATTACAATTTTGGAGGTATACATTAAAATCTAAGCAGTGAAAGTGACTCCAGATTATTGCGCCCATTATGTGTCAGATACTTGTAGATATATGTATGTACATACATGAAATAAAAGCCTGTTATGTTTCTTTTAAGCAGAGCAGAGGCGATGGGTAGTCGCCAGAATCGAATTCTTGATACGTATTAATTAATTAATTTAACCCAATATCTGCTTTGGATATACTTAATTGATCAAAAAAATATGGATAAAATGCGCTCATTCTATTTACTTTGATCATATATGACTTTTTGTATCTTTTTTGCGTGTTGACTCTATAAATTCGGGTTGGTATTATCGTTTCAGTGATTTGTAGCTGTAAAGGTACAACACTGAGTTGGTAATCGTAAATTGCAACAGATAATAGGTACCTGACGTCACCCTTAAGACGTAAATAGTAAAAGGGATCGAGTCCCACTCGTGTCCATCAGTTTTCAAGTTTCCTTTATCAATTTAAAATACTTTGATCATATTTATACAGTAATCCATTCCCGTTAGCATTAAAAAGGCCGAATCCTTGGGACCTGGTTACTTTGAATGTATTAAGATAAAACTGTATCTACCATATTTTATAGGTCAAATAAAAACAGTATGTCTATTTATTTGGCCGCTATCTTTTACATTTTTTAATGATTAACTACATTACTGTATAAAATTCAAACTAATCGGGTTCTTAGGTTTCGGTCATTTTATTGATAACGGGACTGGACTAATATTATTCACTGGCAAATCCCAGATTAGTGAAACGTTCATCTAACTGATACCTTGCTCACATTCTCATGCAAATAAATGAATGAGAGACGGATCAGTCTGTTAAGAAAGGTTTCCGTGTCTGATAGCCATCTTTGTTTGTATTGTAATGTTAAGTTGAAAATCGTTCAGTCGCGGTCTGGTGGCCCCAGTTCCTCTATCGTCCACATAGCGGTACTCTGATGTGGTATGACTCACCGATGGTACAATACAGGGTTGTCACAGCTTTGTTCCGTGGTTATTACTGATTTTTAGGAGTTACTTACGGATCAGATAAGAGTGATAGAGGTTGGCTTGTGTTTGGCTGCACTTGATCATACAAAAATATTTGGAAAATAATGCAGTAACCGATCGAGCCGCTTAGGTCTTAGATAAATACTTTACAGTTCCATAATTCCTTTCCATTACAAAATGTTGTATAATTTTTTAATGTGTTGCTTTTTGTTTTATTTTATTTTTCGAAAATTTACTCATATCCTATTCTTACTTAACTATGAAGTACTTTTAATGCTTAATCATATTGCTTGAAAACTAGGAAGCACGAATATAACAAACCAATGGAATGTTATTAAAATAAACAGTATCTAAGTACGTGGAATTTGGCTAACCCTGACAATTATATCTATGCCGAGTGGTCGTCCGTTACAATGCAAGTCTCGCACTCGGCCATTATTTATCTTAATGGAGCAAACAAGTAAATTAATTTATTGGAGAAATTGTATGAAATTGTTAACACGAAAGGTGCATCTACGAACGTTCAAGTAAATTACTCATGGCCTGATTGTAAAGGATTTATATGACAGCGCGAGAAATCTCTGCGAAAATGACATAAATCTTAATTTGTAAGATGATAGGCTTACTTAGTTCTACAATGAGTTAGTTGGCTTAGAACATTACATTACTTCAATTTTACTTCTTTGTTTATTACGTAAACCATACTTACTCTTAAAATATCATGTTGCATGATTATAATAAAATTAAATGACAACATGAAAATTAACGCGGACGCAAGTTTTAAATTTTGACTTGACGTTTAGACTACGGCCGATGCAACTCGGACAAAACGTCATTCCAAAATTAAAAACTTGTGTTCCCGTGTTTTAATTTAACGTAAACCTTCTCCAGATCAATGAGCGTCAGCCTAGTTGTAATTCCTACTGTAATTCAGGAGATGACTCAACGTCAACTTTTAACGGTATTCTGCTTCGTTTGTGTAGTATTGTCGTGGTTGTGACAATCCCCATGTCGAATGATCTGGCTTATCAGCTTTACATTTCATGTGATACTATGCTTAACAATGCGTCAGATTTTTTGTTTGAGGTATTAAGGACAGGAGGTCGGGTGCGAATCAAGCTGACATACATAACCAAAGGAGGCTATTTATTTACCTAGCGGTAGAAAGTCTTGCCACTGGTATCTCTCACGGCAATTGTAAATAAGTTTAGTTCGATTACTAGAGACTCAATTATGTTACAGATTTGTAAAATGCATCAGAAAGTGGGTAATATAGTTTATAGTAATATACGTATTATACATTAGATATTGGCTGAGCGAGTGTCAGCATCACATTTCGCGTGGCTAACAAGCGTAGTGGGCACAGCGGCCACCCCGCTTAGCATGCATCTCTCTGCAATTTATCGTTTATGATGAGCTGTGTACTTTCTCCTGTCACTTCGTATTCAAGAAAATTATAATATACGATATTCTTGTAGAAGTTAATTTATGATTTCGATTACATAGATACCTATCGCGTCTGTACCACTTCAAATAAAATAGTTCAGTAAGTTGGAGTCAAATAACTTTGTTAAAATAACAAGTAATGTCTTATAATGAAATACTTTTGTAACACAAACGCTAAGAAAAAAGTAGAGCATTTAAAATACCTGAGTTAGCAGTTGGTCACATGCATTGTCACTAAGTTGTCTCCAAAACCAAAGTATCTAAATGTACAAATGATGAGAGACAATAGTGTGAGTGTGACGGTCCGTGCACACGACTTATTGTTTTGGACTTCTTAAAACATTTTTACGAAGTTCCCACAACTTATCTGAACATTTCATCTCAAGAAGCTTCTATCTATGTGACAGATTGCAGAAGTCGTCAACTCGTCAGTAGATACTACCTAATTAGTTCTACTCCAATAATAATCATGAAAAAGTTCCTCATATAAAGCGTAAAATAAAGGGGTGTCAACATAGATATTCATAACTAACAGCAAAGTTAATCATTTAATTAGTGAATAATCAGAACACTCGTTACAACGTTAGGCAAGAGTAAGTAGGAAATATGCGAACAATCAAAAATGCAAAAGGTTGCTTGACTTTACTGGACTAGTTATGAATATACGTATTAAAAACCTTGTTTAGATTACATACTCGTGAAATCTTTACAGGTTGATCACAATATTTCGAAATTAAACGATGCGCGATGCAACCACGATTGTTTGCTTTGTGAGAATACACAGTTTACTGTACCTTTCTCACGTTCTATTAACTTTAAGATGGTAGGTAAACAATGATTATATATGTATAGTTGTGTCTTTGTAAGAGCTTTGTTACTGCCTGTTGATCAAATGGTCGCAAGGGCGATTGCAGAGCATGCGTTCATGGGTTCAATTCTTGTGTTTGGGTTACCAGTCATTAACAGTTCAGTACATAGTCACGATTACACTTCACTGTTATGTACACTGTTATACGAGTATATACAGATCTTGATAAAATAATAACAAAAAGGCTATTTATTTCTCTATTATTATTTCACAGCATCTGATACTATTATTGACAAGATATTACTGCTACGTGTGGCTTTTCGTCACACTTTATGAACATGTTCCATTCTAGGAAACTGTGTGTTGGGCACTGTGTATTATGAATAATGAATACAAATTGCACGCAGCGGGAGTAAGGAGTTACTCAGACAAAAAAGTCTTCATGACTTATTTCAAGATCAGTATTGAGATTAGTCTTATGAGCCGTTAGTAGATAGGTAGGTACATTTATTACTCTTTTGAATAAAACTATACTAAGCATGAGCTTCCTTAGTTAAAGTTCAATATATTCAAGTAAATACTTCATAGTTTAGTTTCTTTTAGGTTTTGTGACCTTAGCACCTATGAAGATGTAGGCGATTTCACAATTAGGTACACAAGTGTAATGTTCTTAAACATTGTACTTTGTCAAAAAGATAAAATACTTTTAAGGCGTTTCATGGCTCGTATTTTAATCATTTACACTCGACCGTATTTCAGAATTAAAATATTAAACAAAATGTCATCTTCCATTATTGCATTGTGATCTACCGATTTCGTAAACGTCTTACATAATTTGCAATTACAAGACATTGTTGCGATATTCAGAGTGACAGTACATTTCACATACAGCACGAGATGATGACTCAAATCACAACTTTTGTCTTCAACAGTGAAAGCGAAATTTGTTATGAGCAAAAACTGTGGCGTGCACGTAGATATGTATGTATCAAATTAATGGAGTTGAATGTGCGCGATTTGCGTGATAGGTCAATTTAAGTACACTGCTGCCAGTGAGAAAACGTGACCATCTCTTTGGTGGCGCCGCGTCTTTGCAGCGAGTAACTTGTTGCCTCAAAGGTGATTAAAAAGTTTATAGGACTTTAATAACTACAAATTCTCATTCATATAATCTGACTGGGATATCTGAAAGCTTACAAAAGTTTCTTATTATTGTGACTACTAAGTACCATACATTGATTAATAGGTAATAGTTAAATTAATCTCTACTGCACATCATTTATAGCCGCTAACTTACCGTAATTCTCCATACAAGGAAAGTGGTGTGGTCGCGAGGCACTGTGCGAAATGCTGCCTCCGCTGTGCGCGCGCTGACGCCCTCATCTTCCTAAAGTAGGTAGTAACAAATAAAATCTTTTTATTAGGTAGAAACATGGGTCTTAAGCCCAAAATTAAATCTATTTAAAATAGGTAATAGATAGGTACTAAAAAACGTTATTAAAATCGTTGTGAGAGAGTGAGAAAATAAAATGAATGGCGTGATGGTAAATCTAAGGCAGTCTCGAAATGATAATATAATTTACAACGCAAACCTTGACTCATTCGGAACTTAAACAGAGCTTTCAGTTTTGTCTGCGAGTTAAGTCTCCATTGTTTTGTTCAGATAAATGTATTTCACCCAAATAGATCGCGTAGTCTATAATCTCATCTAGTCCATTGTTCAGCAAAATAAAGGCGTGTCCACCAGACGAATAGAATTACAGAACCCCTTTATTTAGAGGCAATGGAGGTAATAATACAGACACAGGGTAGGGCAGATTACAAAGTATAGGAGCGTCTCAAGGGCGACCGTCAAGCTGGACAAATGACTGAACGTTAGCGGATTGTAGGTCGTCCACACAATAGGCATCCGGGTGTGGTCGCCGAATGTAACATTAAACCGGGGTGTTGAAACCTCGAGTACTAAAAGAGGTTTCTTCATTTTATCATCATCATGAGAATATATAACTATTGCAAGTTATATTTAGTTAAAATTAGCCTCTTTTGTGAGGGTTTTCATATTGTTATTTGTTATAACGCTTGGTATATTATAAAACTCATGCAACCTTCGATCAATACTATTGTTGATCGAAGCATGCAACAGATAAGTTCCACGTCTGATATGCATTTTTTTATATTTCAAAAGCTGGCAAAGCATAACCACTGATAACGGTTATTCGACGAATCGATATTGCTTTGTTTATATTGATTATGAGTCCAATATATTTAAGTAGATAGATACATGTATGTAAGTAGGTAGGTACCTATAGTCGATGAATGCTACATACTGGCTAGTAGACCGCAAATATATACCCTAGGTACATACGGTATGTTATAATTCACGCACATCAGCTAATTGGTTGCTAGTGTAACATCGACAAATGAGGCGTTATAAAAAACTAGTCATCAATGATTGGTAAAATATCGACTAAGTAGTTACGTTTCTATCAGTTTTCCCATAAGATAACTTCTGAGTCCGACATAATCGGCACCAAATGATACGACAATAAGCGTAAAAAGCTGGGAAGTCATTACTAATTCCATGGGTACTTGACCGTAGCTAAAGCTCATTCAAATATTACAATGTTTATCGTACGGTCGGCACAGATGATAAGAGAAGTATTTTTAATCTACTGTGGAATTGTTGAAGACAGCTTGCGGTCATAACAAAGCTATGGAAGTTGAAAACATGATCTTGACTCTTGTTTATTAAATTTTCTCTCGCAACTTTGCTACTTAAATTCTGAGGAGTGTGATTACGCTTTACCGAACTTTTGGTGAGACCTAATAAAATAACTTAATTTAGACTATTTAGGTACACGTATATAATCATAATGTACCTAAGTCGTTTTACTTAATAGCTTTCACCGTTTGGTATTAACGCCAAACTGAACTAAGTATGCTATCCCAAGTTGCTTTATTTATATTCAAGCGAACTCAATCATGTGGCTTATGCACGCTTTTTAAGGTGTTGATGGTGTCACAACCTAAATTAGCTTGTCATTAGATTGCAGCTATTCTATCCATGCTTTTTGCGATAACTGTAAGCTGGGATAAACTTATTATCTGAAGTGTGGATATTATCTCTATCAGATATTCGCATCCAAAATTATGTAGCTACACAGGTAGGTTTACCTACTGAAACTTTTCTAAATTAGAAAAACGATTGTCACACCACATGGTTAATATTTTTAAGTGGGTACTTTTAAAATAAGTATTTGAAATATAGGGTACCTAATGTGAAAAATGACTTCGGTATTAATTAATAATCGTTCCTGCCTACCGTTTTCCCAATCAATTGGCAAACAAATTGCTAATTAAACTGGTAATTATCGTATCAATTGCATAATTACTGATAATATTTAATAACTACTTGGCATGCTAATTAAGTATACCAAGTTCAACACACTCATGACACTTTCAGCTTCTTTCACTGTTCTGTGTAATTGTGTATCTAAACAAATAGCGTGATATTTACTTGGTCAGCACCAATCTCCAGGATGTGCATTTTCCTATCGGTGTTCAGAGGCTGGCTTGTTCCATAACAACGCAGACATGCACTACAACTATCACCCGCGTTGATCCACTACGGAACAATAACTCGCGACAAGACGACCGCGACGTCCATACACTCCTCACAGACTAACCGTCGGCCGCCGGTCGAGCTAACCACAAAAAGAAAATTGTTTCACGCTTCTTGCACTTACATATTTTAATATAACTTGGAGAGGAATGAATTAATGCCCGCGAAAGTCTGGCCAGCAACTTGCTTAGATTGATATGTGGCGTGGCGTGGCGGTGACTATCGCGTTTTCATCGCTAGTTATCGGCTGGCTCTTAACGATTCAATTAGAACATCGACAAATTGACGCAGCGTAACCAACTTTTGTTATATGTGCCCAGAACGGATGGTAGACAGATTTATCTGCGAAGCGGTTGAAAAAAAGCGGTAAACGTAAACACAATGGCAGAATTTATTTTCATTTTTTTATGCACCATGCATTAGTTAATAAATTGCCCAGTCAGAAAGTAGTAAATACAGGGTGTGTCAGATATTCGCCGTTCTCTACAGAAAAATGATTTATGTTTAGATGATACGTGTTAATTTAACTGTAGTTTGATATTAAATGGTCAGTGATGATGATGTTTGTAAACACTAAACAAGGACCACCCTATTGTTGTATCGAGCATATAGATAATATGTTAGTGCTATGAAAATATAAATTAAATTAGTAAATAAAAAATAGCTCGGCTCCAATTTAAACTAAGATAAAAATTACTTTCCTAATGCACGATGCAATAATTAAAAATAAGTAAATGCAAGAAATTTAAATGCACCACCTGATATTCGTCCATTTACGGTGTAATTATGCAATGTTATCACACTTTCTCATTTAAATTGACTATGGGTATGGAACGGTTTGATCACTATCAATTATATCGTCCGTCAAGTCATACCGCCGTAAAGATGTGTACTGACCGACCACATTAAAAGCCACACATACACATGGTGGAATGTTTCGCCAGTGTCGCTATTCTGCCTCACAGGATCCACGCTTGGACGCGTACTTTGTTCATTTTGACATTAATTCCGCATTCACTTTCGTTTGTTATTTGAATAATCCCTTGTTGGTAAACATGAAATAGTGATTTGTCATACAGAAGTACTTACCTAGTTACCTATTTTCTACATAGTACCCACATACAACATTAGTATGGGTGTCATTGACGCACAAAAATGGATTGCGCAGCCCAAACAGAAGTGACGTAGATACATAGGTACCTAGGCTGAAGACCTGGAGATAATATGAAAAAACTTCCTGTAATATTTTATTACGTTTGAAAAAGTTGAGACACAACTAGTGCGGCCACCCGATAAGATTTTGGTAGCTACTTAAGAAGCATTTTTCGGAAGATCCTTGTCACTTAACTAATCAGTTATTTACTACCCATCTTAATAGATTTAAGGTGCAAATTTGAAGGGATCTATAATCCAGTTGTGAGAAGTCCTACGAATTAGAATTGTTAAAGTTTAAAACTTGACGAACCTTGTGGGTATCGAATACGCTTCTGGATTAACGGTAACTGGACTTTTTTTATATTTCGTGTCAATACCTTTAATCCATTCCTATCCGTTCAACAGTGAACGTCTTTCGGCTGATGAATGATGCTGATGCCTAGACGAATTAAAAAGGAAATTAGCAAAAAAGCTGTGATCCAGTCCAACTGCCTGTTAAAACTATTAGAATGTTCAGTTTTAACACTTGATTATATCATATAATGATATAAAACAAAAAAAATGTTCAATTAGCGTAAGCAGTGCAATAGAAAGGATAAGATGCTAAGGACCAGTAATCTTCTGTTCCTACCTACAGATTTAAAGAAATTTTGAATATGAACCTGTTTATTATTTTGCACGTAGAATAGCTTTATCCACTGTAATATTTTATCAGAAGTATTTGCCCTAGATTAATTTACCGTTATATTTGAGTATATTTAACCATTAACTCTCTAGCAACACTACAAGCGGTACGTGATACGCAATAATAGGTACATCGATTGGATTCGGTCGAATGCTTGTAAAGTGACCTATATTGGCATTTACTATAAGCTATTCTATCATTGTGTAGAATTAACAATGCAGGTAATCTGAACTTGTAATAAATAATCGAAGCGTATAATAAACCTCTTTGATCAGATCTTTCAAGAGTGTATCCGAGCATTTTTACGAGGCGGGAAACAAACGACGGAAGCTGTCATTTCAAATTCGTAAAAACGTAAATTACAGCAATCATGTACACAGATGATAATTCTGATAAAGAGAGCGAATTCGAAGACAGAAGTCCAGAAGATAGTCCGAATATAACAAAAAAATCTCTATCCACTGTCGGTTTCAGAAATAATCCCGAAAACCAAAATGCCAGGCCTCTTGCATTGCGCGCCACGCAGTCTTTTACTGGGGCCGTTGAGGAGCTCAGGTTATGTGGAAACTTTCAAAGAATTAACTTATGCAACAGGATGAATGTTATGTCTGCACCGAAGATAGCTACAGTGTGCCCTTGTGGATGCCTTTTGCGACCGGCCACCACCGGCCCCTTTAGGACGAGAGAGCAGAACACACTAGCCCTACACGTCGTCTCTCCAGAGGTATTGGGCTATCATGGCTATTGCTTTGAGCCTTATCAAATTGCTATGTTCTGGAAAAAAGACTGTAGAATGTTCTTGTGGAAAGGAAAAGCCAAAATGAAGAATGTAATCCATGCAGATTCATACAGAAAATGATAATAATGTATACTTATTTAAATTTTTGTAATAATTAAACTTTATGCAATATGTTTATATTTTTGAACAAGAAATTTAAAGAGTTAAAAAGATATTAAGCTTTTATTACTTAACAATACAAAATAAATATGAAATATAGATTTGAGTTATCACATAACAAATTTGAAATTATATTCTACTGACAACTGTTATGTTTGCTATTCTGCTGCTATACACTATAAGGTATGATAAATTCATTGTAAGGTTTGTACTGTGTCCAATGGTTGCTTCTCAACACCAGGCATATTAGCTTCAACAACTTCTCCACACGAGAATCTAACATAATCAACAACTTCAACTTGATTTTGCTCCATAATTTCCTCAACTGTATAAGAGGGATCTAATAAATACTCCTGGAAGATGAGAACAGTTTCATCATCAGCGTTTTTGGCAGGGTGGTCTTTATCTTTGTTACCAATCTTTTTAGGAGCCATGCCAACTATATGTTGGCACAGCTGTCTGCCAACATCTACAGTATCATTGGGTTGTTTATAAGCAAGTAAAGCTCCATATTTTCCAGCAGAATATTCGGCCGCTGCTGCAGGTGCAGGATGGGTGTAGCCAGCGATTTTAACATCTTTACTGTTCGCCTTCCAACATTCTGCTCGCCTGAGAATAGCATTTTCCCCAACAGTACCAATAAATAATGCTAACATTTCAGAAAGTTTCTTCCCATTTTCTGTTGAGAGGTTTGCTAATTGTTCACTGTCTAATTCCATCTGGAAAAGTAATAAAAGTACATGTATAGACTGTTTGGAACCAAGCAAGTGATTTTAATCACATTATTTACTGCCTTGAATATGATAATAAGTGTGTGTGTTAGGAAAGATTTGAAATAAATTACTAGCAATGGTAATACTGGTGGTCATCATCATCAGCCGGAAGACGTCCAATGTTGAACAAAGGCCTTCCCCTTAGAACGCCACAATGAACGACAGCTTGACAAATGCATCCACTGGTTGCCCACAATTCTGACGATATTGTCGACAATACAATTCAGATTTTCTGTTAAAGCCATTTACATGTGATAACCAAAAATTTTTTATTATTGGCTTCCTTTAAAAAGAATGATTGAACCATCATAGTAAATGAGAGGCCCAGGCCATAAGTATTGACGTTCACCCTAATGACCAAAATTATGTATGGATATGTTATATGGATATTTAAATATAAAACCTGACATACCTTTGTAATAGGTCCTTTAGCTTGCATATGAGTGTGAGCAAACTTAAAACATGCAATCGTGGCATCTTCAATCATTTTATGAAACTTATCATTTTTAGCGACAAAGTCTGTTTCACAGTTGAGTTCTACTAAAGCACCATGACCCTGATCGTATTTCACAGCAACCAGGCCTTGACAAGCTGTACGGCCAGCTAGTTTTGTAGCCTTTGCCCAACCCATTGCTTGGGCCTGCTCATTCAACCACGACTCAGCCTGTAATATATTAAAAAAATATATTTAAAATCTAACTTGTGTATAATTGAATCAAAGCAAAAAAGTCTTGTTGCAATTATTATCATGCATATTGCATAGATAGGCCTTTGCCCTGCAGTGGGAAGATATGGGTTCATAATAATAATATTGGATAGATAGAAGTTATAGGTTAAAATTAATGCTATTGACTATGTTTATAGGCTCACCTAAAAAAATCATAACTTACTTCGGGGATTACAGGCCTGACGTTATGTATAGGCTCCTGACCTAATTAATATACAATATGCCTGTTTCCCAGAGGGGTATGTTATATAGCAGACCATAAAAGCTTAGTTGTATCATTTTACGAATGATTGTATGTTTATTTGTTAATTGTAAAATTGTATATGACAGAACTCGTATTACTATGCTGTACTGCCAATTAATTATAAATATAAAATAATAAGTGTGTAAATTTTACCTTTTCAGAGTCATTGTTATGCATTTCTAAGGCCTTTTTGCAGTTAGCAATGGTATAGCCCGTTTTCTTTCTCAGTTTAGCAAGCAGTGAGGACTCGGCAGCCCTGCAGACAGGAGCCAAGTGAAAGTGCCGCACCAACTGGAAGATCATCTGAAATGTCATTAATGTATTACATACTTATTCCTTAAAATTAATCCGTATTATAAGCATGTGTATATAGCATATTACAGTTCTTGTAGTATCTATGCATATGCACATAAACAAAAGGTTGTAAGAAAAACTCTTGAAATATAAATTTTGATGTTATATTTATACTTTTGAGAGAAGCAAACTCAAATCTATCTCAGCACAAGTAAACACAAAACCACTCACACACACAATAATTATATTTAAGCAGATTAGGCCTGTAGTAGTAGAAATATTAACAATAATTGTAAGTAAATGGGACTGAGTGGGTGTGTGGTTAGCCTCCATTAATTGACTGAGCCAGATGGGCTTATTCATATAAAGTATAGTATAGGCTCAGGTATAGTTAGGTATGACATCATCTGAGCAAGACAGAATCAGTTTGTTTACCACTGACAACTGAGCAGGCAAGATTCTGTATACATGAACATAAATACAGAAGTACAACATTATTGAGTTATTGATTGCCTTAGTATAACATCATTTACCTTTGAATATGATTGAACCTTTAGCTTCATATTATATACCAATTATAACCTACAAACAGTACAGTGTTGTTGACAAAATATTATTAAAAAAATGTCATAAAAAAATAAGGTTTCATAAGTACTTTTATAAGCGGTAACTGGCCATTTAAAAATCATATAACCAAACAATTGAAGACAGATAATGTTGTCATGGAGAAATCAATAATTTACAATAACAACTTAAGTTGTAGGGCTAGATAAAACATTGCATCTGTTATTCAATTGATTGTATTTATTGTGTTATAAGTACTATGTGTTGAATAATTGCAAATTGTATGGAAATAACCAAAAAGTAACAATATTCTGGTGCTCACCTTATTGGAACCGAGTCAAAACAGGTACTTGTAATAAGTGAATTTGATAGACGTATAATTACTTCGTTAGGGATATTGATGATTTCTATTTCTATAATAAATTCACAATTATATCTATTACATATATTTGTAATATTACTTTCGGCTCGCACGAAATGACATCACGCGTTTTGTTATCACTATCTCAAAAGTTACGTAAATGTCAAACAAACATAATTATTTTGAAAGATTTTCTAAGATTTATGCCAATATTTTATCGCATTAAGTATAATCTTAATATTATTAACTTTAATGAAAGAGGACTAATTAGAAATAATTAAAGCATAACTAAACGTGTTACGAAGTCAGACTGCAAGCAACACACAAGTATCTATATAGGTAGATCTACTTAATTGAATTTTTGGCAGTCACACCGATAATAAAAACATATTGATTATAATAATTTATTATGCATTTTGCGATCCTTCTCATGATTTAGGTTACCTACGTACTTTACTGACGTAGTTTATTTATGTATATGTTATTTATTGATTTTGTTGTAATGCGGATAACAGGGTTTAGACTTTCAAGTCTTTAATTGTTTAGCCCCTTCGTATAATTTGTACTGTTGTCAAGTTCACTAGACTTTTTAGTGCTCCCAGCTCTTACGAATTGTTACTAGGAACCGGGAGTATGGGATTTCTACCTCACTACCATACAACGTCTTTAAGGCCTTTTCTGAGAGACTGTAGGCACCTCTAAGTAACCCTAAAAATATATCAGTCAACAAACATCATATCATACGTAGACCGAATTGAAATTAATACAATTTGAAAAGGTACTGTAAGTAGAATTTAGATAGGAAAATTAGAATTTATCTTCATCATCATCATCCACAGCCTTCAATATCCCACTGCTGGGTATAAGCCTCGCTTAAACAGTGCCATCCGCCGCGGTCCTGTGCCAATCTTGGTTGGTAATAATTACAGTACCGTACCTAAATGATTGTTAGAATGTTTTTCTTATGCATTTCGTTTATTTCAGAATCTAAACATGCAGAATAATAAACCATCACGTAAAAAAGGGCAGCCTTCCCCTTCTTCATCGGATTTAAAACTACCTAAGATTCCAAAGATTTCAATGCCTGAAGACTTCAAAATACGAACAAAGCCGTTATTTTCCCTACCGCAGGAAGTTTTAAAATTACCTGCGCCGACTTCTAAAGCCGCCAAAAAACAGGCTGCTAAACTTGCACCGAAGAGATCGTCCACTGGTATTTAATTTACTATATTTCTCCACAATGTTAAGTGCCTATTACAATATCTTTGACACATAATTATGTCAGCTAATGCGTTTAAATTAGCACCTTTAACTACTTAGTTGAACCCATGTTGATTTATTAGATTTTTATACGTCTTTACAGTTACTTACCCCTTCGGGGAATACAGGCGTGATGTTATGTTGTTTGACCATAATATCTATTATTCTTAATATAATAATTATATTCCTTTAAAGTAATGCAAAGTTTCACGGCCATGAGAAAAGCTCGAGAAGAGTTTCGATTGAAATTGGTGAATCTGATATGCCAGCCTGAGGACGACGAGGATCAAGCTGTGGCAGCGATGCCTACTAGCGAAGAACAAAACATGCTGCGGTACTACTACTACTTGCGCTACGGAATTGACACCATACATGTAGCACCTTTAGATAACAAAATAATATTGAAGTAAGTAGTTTTTCAGGCGCCATTCTCGTCATATTATAACAGTTTAGATCTCTTATTTAAGTGCCCTTTTATCATACTTTTCAAAACATTGTATGTCATAACTATACAATTTATAACAAAGGCAGGACAATAAGCTAATTTAGTAAAATTCCCAAAAAAATACGCTGATATTTACCTACACAACTCCCATTGCTCCCATGTTAGAGAAAGCTAGTGTAAAGTACCTTTGGCGTATCTTTATCTAAGCTGTGTTATATACGTATTGTACAGTCTTCCTCTAAATTTAAGATCTCGTCTCTTGTCGGTAAAGCTAGGTTGGACCAAAAATTTTCATGGTCGTCCTCTTTCTCTCTTTATTTTTAATTTCTATGATGGTTATACAGAAGTGGTGACTGCCTCGTTGCTCTAGTGGTTGCTAAGCGCGACTGCTGAGCACAAGGTCCTGGGTTCGAATCCCGGGTCGGGCAAAGTGTTACTGGGTTTTTCCATTAGGTAATTCTCAGTAACAGCACGGAGTCTGGATTTGTGCCCTGTTGATGGCAATAGGCTCGCCCCCTATTACATTGGGACCTAAAAAACATAACTGGCGAAATGTGGGTGTACTATATGTGCACCTCTGCCTACCCCTTCGGGGAATACAGGCGTGATGTTATGTTTATGTGTGTGTTTATGTATACAGAAGTGGAGAATGGTTTTTACAGAGTACACAACCTTATATCGCCGAAATTAAAAAAATGGAAGGAAACTTTGTTCACTTGTACAGATGAGATGCGGGAAGATTTTATGATGAGCATGAAGAAAGCTATTGTGGATTTCGTGCTAAAAGATCCAAATACGGTATAAATCTTTGAAACATAATTATGCGATATTTTTTAAACTATGAGTTGATGTCTTAATACGTATTTAGATAGTACACTGTCTAAATTCCTATTAAGACATCAACTTACTTTTTTAAGGAAATGTTTTTTAAATGCCAGAATGGAACTTTAAAGAATTATATAGCTAAGCTATATAAGATATTATATCTTAACTCAACACTTACGGTGTAAGAAAATAGTGGCTCGTCGCTTTAAGCACACTTAATAGAGCCTTGGTTGGTTATTCTATTAGCAACTAGGACACGATATAGGCTGACAAAAGTATTTTAGGTCATAAACCATGATCTGTTTGCCTCAACTAAATCTCTACAGCGCACATTCGGGAGATGTGGATTCCTACATTATTTTTATACACAGGATTTTTGAATTTTAAATACTACTGCTCTACTAACTCACTGACTAGTAAATGAGTAGCGTAATGTTACAAGCTAAGCCAACTAATATAGCGTATTATAATACTAATTGCACATGTTTAGGAAGAATCGTTAGAAGAGGAAGATACACCATTAAAACAAGAGTTAACGATGAAAGATGATGCCTGGAGGAATCGCTACGTGGTTGCACACAAGCATCTCACGAAAAACCTTCACAGCGTCAACCCTTGTATTGCTCAGGTGCCACAAATCTGGTGGAAGCAATTCAAGTAAGGTTTTATTTGGTTGACTACTTAACTTCCGTATAACACTTCAATAGCTCAAAACTGGAAGATAAATCCCATGTAATTCAAAAGAAACGCTTAAGCCTTCCAGTGGGAAGACGCTACAACACATTTTGTAAAAATACAATTTAAAATACATGACATTTCAGTGACTTACGATTGATCAGTATGAAGGATATAATGACGACAAATGAGGCATACGAGTTACAGGACTTTTGCTTTGTTTGTAAGAGACACATCGAAGCGGCGGGTAATGTGCTCACTCACCAGTGGATACCAACTATTCAAGCTGTTTTTCTTCAAGTAAGATTTTATCTTTATCGGTCATTTGCGCAGTCATATCTATAGTGGAAATTGTTTAGGGTTAGTTGATAAAGTAAACAGAAACTGAATCTGTCTAACCATTAAAATTAAAATTTAAGGGTAGTAAGAAAAAGCTAATACCAGAGCCTAAGCAAGCTTTAAAAATGAAACATTTCTACAATTGTTTGGCGTGCATAATGACGTACAATCTTCAAACGCTATGTTTAAAGTCAATGCAGGAGTTTACGGAATATATATTGGATGTGGGTGTGAGTATCGCGTTTATCTTTTTAACATTATTACTAGACTAGACCTAGTCTACGAGACATCCAGTAATGAAGACAGTAATAATTGATTTATTTCACATGATTTCGGCACGTGGCCTTAATTTTTTTAAGTATTTTTATTATACTTGGACTTGATCATTTAACAAATTATTGAATTCCAGGGAATTAATCAAGGCTTTATAATAAACTTGGGGTTTCAAAACGATGCCATAGAATTTGATCCTACATTTCGGCAGTTCAAAGATCAATTATGTCTCTTGTACGACTTTCTGATAGACGCATGTCGACAGTCGCCTCGTTTAGAGACCATTCTGTACCAAGATTTCACGTCTGCCACAAGAGCTACACTTAAGGTAAGTCATATACTTATTTGCGTTTGATATTTAAAAGGCTTACTGTATTAATGTGTCGTTACCTTGGTATTTTTAATCATATGGGTCTACCTTTCAATTTGTAGCCTATTATTGACAGTGATTTAGTGGATGATTATAAAGACCAAATCGCAGATTTGATTGCGGAGCAAAGAATTGGTCCTGAACTAAGGGTGCAAGATTTTGATGATTACGTGTGTTTACTTAACGGAAAGGTATGAATTAGATCTGGTATTGATTTTAAGATGCACATATCTGTAATCTTGAATTACTTACGAATTTTTGTTTTACAGTCCTTGACTGAAGTCGAAAACTTTATGAACTTTCGCCCAGAAAAGACATTTGAAGAATATTGTGAGGAGGCAGTCAAATATGTAGAGCTCGCCAGAGAGATCCCTTCAAACCTCGAAGGGACTATAGTAATCGGCATGTTTCAAATGCAGAGGGGAGAACTTATCAACTCGTTACGAGCAGCTGCGACGAGATTAGCGAATACGTTGTTGCGCAGAATGACTGAATATTATCAGACGATGATTAAGGCGTTAGTATTTGTTCTTAGTAATATCAACCAAAACAATTAATTGCTAAAAATATATAGAGAGTATACATATTAAATGTATACTGTCAAATTGTATTAAGTAGTTATTTTAATTAATTATTATTTCGTATGTGTGAATATCCTAATTAAGGGGTTGATTGTTATCAATCTTGACACAAACGGTAACTAGAAAATTAAGAAATACATTTCGTTCGGTGACAATACATTCGTCATTCTTATGAAATCGATTTCCAAAAAACATACAGAATTTACGACGAATATGCGGCGATAGCGAATACTTTGCTGACTCCACCACCGGACACCGCGGCGCTAATGGATCTGATGGCGTACGTCAAGAAGGTGGAGGACGTGTTACTGGGCGAGATGGAGGAAAAGTTGCGCAACGTCATGAGATACATCATATTCCTAGGAGACTACACTACCTTCACGCCGCTGGAGATGAAAGCCAATAATCAAACCTACCACTGGTTAGTTTATTATTTAGCTGGTTTTGGATGTAATTGCTATTTTGCCATTAACTTGCATAACGCTTTGGGAATTATCACACTTATTATATTATTAAAAAGGCGAAAGTTTGTGAGTGTGTTTGTATGTTGGTTACCTCTTCACGGTCAAACGGCTAAACCGATTTTGATAAAATTTCATATGGAAGTAGCCGACACCTTGGATTAACACATAGGCTACTTTGTATCCCGAATATGTAGCGGGTAACACCGCGAGGCGCAGCCAGTATTATATGGTTATTTGAAGCAAATATAAAAATCGCAGTAATTTTCGATGGACTCTTTTTTAAATATTGCTCTGAAATGTCTTCTACGTTGCTATGAGCGTTGTAATTATAAACATTATTAATTTAATTCAAGGTATGCTCGTATGCCTGGTATCATAGATGAATCCAAGGCTATATGTGATCAAAAGAAGTTGGAATACCAAGAACTATTGAAGGTAAGAACATTAGCACAGCATATAATTAGGAGAAAACAAATGAAAATAATACTAAATGCAGCACTTTTTACTAAACTCTCATTATGAAATAGGTTTGCATTGCCAAGTTCATTGATGACCTGGATATTTATGAATCGCAAGTCAACGAACTACAATATTGGGGAGATATTAACGAATTACCAAAATACGTCACACGGGCGAGGCATTTGGATGAAAAGTGAGTACCTGATAAATAAAACGTATAATGTCTTTCTATATATTTAATAATACCAACCAAACCAACATTTGAATTTTGCTTTATTTATTGACTTCCTTAAACCAATATGAAAGTCGAATACCATAATTCCAATGAATCGTCTAAACTATCAATGTGCGCAGGTTATCAAAAGCTTTAACAAAGATTGACCAATTTAATGAAGAAGAGAGTTCGTTCGGCTGGGATTTATCTCAGTACCCGAAAAGAAAGGCTGTGTTTGATAAACTAGTGCCGTACAAAAAATTGTTTGATGCTGGATACGACTTTTTAGAGAAGCATAACACCTGGATGACTTCAAAGGTAGTTATAATTCCTTAATTTATATGACTTTTTGTATTTTTTATGCATGTTGCCATGCTATGCTTAAATTTTAAATTGATATATTGATTATCTTATTTAATTTAATTTTAGGTCTAGTCACTACCATTTACAAAGTCAAGAATTCAATAAATATTAAAATCAACTTGATTCAACTTACTGAAACGTCTAGGTTAGTGAAAAAAACTGGTCTACGGAACTCGCGTACTGAGGGTTCCGTATAGACATTAAATTATGTTTATATAATATGATAAAAACATTGCTCTAGCAAAAATATAAACTGGATTGATGAACAGACTTATCTTTGCCGTTGGAAAACTGTTACTTCAATACATTGAAGTAGGTAGCGGTTAGTTTACTAACTGACTTGAATATTTTTAGTTTTTCTTTTTTTTTCCTTTACTTGTGCTATAAGACAATGCTTCTTGCCATATTTCATAATTCTAGGACGATGGGAAATACCCTAAAGCTTTTGAGCGTGTGAAAATTGTAAAAATAATCAACATAATTGCTCGTATCTTTTAATTGTGTTGTCTTAGGGACTACGCACATTTATTCAGCTCCTTTCAGCTTTTGTCCATAGAAAACAACAATTTTGTATGGAGACGTGTACGCGTCCATTCAGCTTTCCGCGTCCATTCTCCTTTCGCGGCAAACCAGCATAAAATGAGGATAAATGTGTTTTTATTATCCGAATGCTATAGAGAGCTTTCGGCGCTGTTCCGCCGCGTTCAGCGCTGTTCCGCCGCGTACAGCGCTGTTCCGCCGCAATCGCCGTCGAACGCGGCGGAACAGCTCTTTACAGGGATGGTTCGCGACTCCTTGTCGACAAGTTGCGACCTGTATTGTTCCTACATTGATTTGATTTATTATTGCGTAATCATTATGCACGCAAGGATTAAAGAGTGCAGACGTGCTTTATGTTGCATGTTCTCCAACCAAATTCCTATTTCTCTAAAGTGGGTTGACCCATTGTCGTTGGTGTTTAATTTTTTTACTTTTATTGTTTTCTATTTCTTCTACAAGAAGCGAAACGATATAAATATCGCACATAGAACTGTCCATGTTGCGGGCACAATACTAAATAAGTAGCTCACCGTCTTCGCAGCGTATTCAGCGCCGTACGCAGTAGATAGCACGTTATGACGGCTATTCTCATTCTTACGACGCCGTACGGCTGATAGCAGCAAAGCTGTATAAGTGTGACCAAAATCGTTCAGCGAAACGCGAATGGAGCTGAATAAGTGTGCGTAGTCCCTTAGAAGTTTCATATTTTCAACTTTATACTTTTACGTGTTCTTGAGTAAAAGGGGTTGACAGATAGACAGGCAGACAGATGGACAACGGAGTGATCCTATAAGGGTTCCGTTTTTCCTTTTTGAGGCGAATAAACCCGATCTATCTTGATCATAATATTATTGTTTTTGTTAAGATAAAAGCATAATACGGAAATTTTATTATTTAGATAAATACCGAAACATCCTATAATATAACGACAGGAACTAATTATAATTGTCCGGTACAGGAATAGTCTGGGAACCATTGTTTATGTTTATGACTCTGTAATTTGTTTTTCAAATAAAGATTTATTAAAGCGTTTTATTAGGAAAAATCTTTTTTACCTGTATCTTTTGTTGATAAAGGAAATTTCTGCTTTAATGCTTGCATCCATCAAATTTCAAGTTCCCTTTTAGTTTTTACGTCTTAAGGGTGACAAGCTTAGCATGGGCAACATGCAGTAATGACACCAAGTCATATAGTATCTATTATGTTAACACCATATTATTAAAAAGTTTCACTAGTTAGAGCGATTTCTTCCAGATTAGCTTAAAATAAGAAAAAAAAATGTTTTAAATTATACCATAAGACATTGGTTTCATCGAGTCAAGTTGTGTTTAGTAAATAATAGTCAAACATTCCTGAATATTTACTAGGTGGGCAGTTATGATCCTGAGGCTATTGAAGGTGATGTCAGCTACTACTACAAAATTGTGTATAAATTGGAGAAATCATTCGCAGAAGTTCCAGAGACGCATCGACTTGCGGCGTCTGTACGGTACGTAGCATTTCTATTGCTGAGTAACTTGTAAGGCAGACTCTAAATGAGCTTTTAAATAATCAGGTTGCAAATCAAAAAGAGGATTATCAGTAAAACATGGAAACTTGTTACAGGAAGAAAATGGATGAATTTAAGACACATTTGCCGATTATACAGACACTCGGAAACCCCGGCATGAAATTACGTCATTGGGAAAAGATTTCTGAAATTGTTGGTTTCCCGATCGTTGTAGACGAAGAATTGTCACTAGAGAAAGTCATTGATTTCAACCTTGGTGATTACATTGAGAAATTTGAGGGTATATCAGAAGCTGCTACCAAAGAGAATAACCTCGAGAGAGCTTTGGATAAGATGATGAAAGAATGGCATGATCTTAAATTCGAGATTCTCACTTATAAGTAAGTACAACATCGTATTTAGAAAATTGTTGGTAATAGATGAAACGAGAAAGGTTTAAAAGCTTAAGGTTTATATTAATCATGACATCATTTCCAGGGACACTGGAACATACATCTTATCAAGTGTCGACGAAATTCAGTTGCTATTAGACGACCATATTGTCAAGACACAAACGATGAAAAATTCGCCGTACATTAAACCGTTTGAGGATATTATTTAGTAAGTTTGTTATTCATTTCCTGAGGGAAGATAAATTAGGTGTTTTGTATAGAAGTTATTGTTTATTTTATTGTTCAGTGACTGGGAGGGTAAGCTGGTTTTATTACAAGAGATTTTAGATGAATGGTTAAAAGTTCAAGCTACTTGGATGTACCTAGAGCCAATCTTTTCGTCTCCTGATATTCAACAGCAAATCCCGGAAGAAGGCAGACGGTTCAGTGCTGTAGACAAGGTATGTATATTATATTTTATGGTAAGCCTACTCTTTCTTCTTATCTGAGTAAATGCAAACTTAAACCAACAATAATTCTCTAATAAAATATGCGCTAATCGATCTATAGTCTAGTAAGTAACAAATAACTAAGTAGTAAATCTTCGGTGCAGATGTGGCGCGAGATAATGAAAGCTGCATTTGGGGAGCCGCGAGTGCTTGACGTCATCATGATAGAGAAAATGTTGGACCGTCTGAAGAAATCAAACAATTTGTTGGAGATGGTCCAGCGCGGCCTCAACGCGTATCTGGAGAAGAAGCGATTGTACTTCCCCCGTTTCTTCTTTTTGTCCAATGACGAGTTGCTTGAGATTCTATCTGAAACCAAGGATCCTATGCGGTGCGTACTTAAAAAAACTTTTGATAGTGTGCATGCATAATGTATATAAATAGATTAATGGTCTAATACCTGATTTTAATGCTAACAGTGTACAACCTCATCTAAAGAAATGTTTCGAAGGAATTGCGAAACTGACGTTTACCGACGACATGGTGGTTACACACATGAGATCCTCAGAAGGAGAGATTGTGTTGCTCACAATGACTATTAATACAGTTGCTGCAAGAGGACAGGTGAAATGCTCTGATATTCTTATCTATTTCATAATTTTCTGTATTTGAAACCTTATTTTTAGAAAGGATTTATGTTTCTGGATCTTAGGTGGAAAAATGGCTACTGGAATTAGAAAAATCAATGAAATCATCGGTCCATAATGTAGTAGCAGAGTCTTACGATGACTATTTGTTACGGAAACGAGAACAATGGGTACTTATATGGCCTGGCCAAACTGTGAGTTTATTATTTCCTTAACTTCTTTAACATGTAGTGCTAGTATTATTTAAATTACATTACTTAAATTTTATTTTCAACTTAGGTCCAATGTATAGCAATGGCTTTTTGGACATTAGAAGTGACAGAGGCCATACATATTAGCATACCGGCTATGAGGAAGTATTGGGAGAAGTGTAACTACCAGATATCAAAAATTGTTGACTTAGTGCGTGGTGCGCTTAGTTTGCAAAACAGGATTACGCTAGGTGAGTTTACAATGATTCGAATAATGATTATGTTGCTTCATTTTATCAATTAACAAGAATCTATATTTTACTAAAACAATTATATTTCATGTACTTTCAGGAGCGTTGGTTGTGTTAGATGTCCACGCAAGAGATGTGCTTATGGAGCTTATAGAGCTAAATGTACAACAAGACAATGATTTTAACTGGCTCTCTCAAATACGGTATTATTGGGAGGTACGTTAACGTAACGTTCAGTTAATTGAGATGTAGTAAGTAAGAGCATAAACTTAAATAAAGAAGTCCGTCTTAATTTATTTAGGAGCATGAAGATAAAACGTGGCAGTGTATGACTCGCATGATCAACTCTCAGTTGAGGTACGGGTACGAGTATCTCGGGAATATCGGCCGTTTGGTCGTCACTCCCCTTACTGACCGCTGCTTCAGAACATTGTTCGGGGCTTTGCATCTTAATTTAGGTACGTTGTCGTCTATGCATTATTTATTTTATTATAGAGAAGCAAACGTAGTGTTTTTGAATGTATTTACAATTGTTGATTACTGGAGCATTGCCAAAAAAATTGAATATAATTGTGAATTTTTCTATTTCATAACTAGTTTTTTATCTAATTGTCTTTTACTATGTATAGGTGGCGCGCCAGAAGGCCCCGCTGGTACAGGCAAAACTGAGACCACTAAAGATTTGGCCAAAGCGGTGGCAAAGCAATGTGTCGTGTTCAACTGTTCCGATGGCCTCGACTATATTGCCCTCGGGAAATTTTTCAAGGTTTTCATTAAATTTATTCTATAAGTGTAGAAGTTTCGCTGAATATTGTACACATGTGTAGGTATTAAGTACTGGGTTATGTAGGTATTAAGTCATACGTTAGGTATTCAACTTAAAGAGATAATCTTAAGGAATGAGATGTTCGTAACATTTAAAGTATGACTCTCTAAAACATGAAGTTTCTTTCTACTAGGGTTTAGCATCATGCGGGGCCTGGTCATGCTTCGACGAGTTCAATCGAATTGACTTGGAGGTACTGTCAGTGGTCGCACAGCAGATCCTGTCTATTCAACGCGGCATCAATTCTGGCGCCTCAGAACTGCTGTTTGAAGGAACGCTCCTGCAGCTCGACAAGTCATGCGCTGTATTTATCACCATGAATCCTGGTTACGCTGGACGATCTGAACTACCTGACAATTTGAAGGTATTTTTATATAATAAATTATCCAATCAGAACTTCCAAGTGAGCCATTTAAAGGGAAGCATAAATCATGGCACATTACATGTTAGTTTTGGTGAGATAATTTTTTATATTTTTATTTGTGAATTATGATACTGTCTGTCTAGGCATTGTTCCGGTCGGTGGCTATGATGGTGCCGGACTATGTGCTGATTTCTGAGATAGAGTTGTACGCCTTTGGTTACCTGAACGCGAAGCCGCTAGCCGTCAAGATTGTTGCCACATACAAGTTGTGTTCAGAGCAACTCTCCTCACAGAGTCATTACGATTATGGTAAATTTATTTAAGCACTTTAAAGAATCAAGTCTGTCAGTATATACGACGACTTCGTGTTACATTTTTAAATAAAATGGTACTATAAGCACCTACACAATTTTGGAACGCAATAACCAAATGACCCGTATGAGGTATTTCCAAATTCATGGTCTACTTATCTCTTAATAACACACCTATTTTTTTACCTTTGTACCCACACTAACACGCCTTTCTTATTCAAAATTATTGACATAATTTTGATTGACTAGGACTTATGCTAGCCTATTTTGTTAAATCATTCATCATTCAAGGTATGCGAGCTGTAAAATCAGTGTTGCGTGCAGCGGGTGCTCTTAAGTTGCGGTACCCTGATGAAGATGAGGATTTGATTTTATTGCGATCCATCAAAGACGTGAACCTGCCAAAGTTTTTGGAGCATGACGTACCACTCTTTATGGTAAGAACCAATCCAATCTTGATACAGAACGCTTCAGTAAAGTTTATTCAATGCACAAGAAACCCTAATTGCCTAATCTAAAAATAGGTTTTGACTATCTCTCGATGCTACTTATATAGTTTATTCAAATAAATCGATGTTTTATTGTGATTCATGTTGTAGGGTATAATTGGAGACTTGTTCCCTGGTCTGCCACTTCCACTGGCCGGCCTACCGGAGTTGGTTATTTGTGTTAAAGAGTGTTGCGTAACTCTCAACTTACAACCTAATGACTTCTTTATTGAAAAGGTAATTATGGAGGATAATCATGGCTATACTTTTATTACATTCATATTATTAACTTTTAAACTAAATTCGTATTCTTATTGTAGGTGCTTCAATTATACGAGATGATTTTAGTGCGACACGGTCTTATGTTGGTCGGTTTGCCGTTCTCCGGAAAAACTAAATGCTACCACGCACTTGGACATGGATTAAAATGTGTGGCGGAAAAGGTATTTGATAAAGCGATCTTTCCAGAATTAGTATATTTAACCCTTTCCCAACCCGCTGAGCCATATATGGTACATCTCGTTTTTTTAACTATTTTGTCTGCTTTGCGGACAGTAAAAGTGGTAAAAATTACGCTTTCTACGATTTAATATTCGGTTATGTGAATAATTGCATTAATAAACTTGAAGGGAGTTATGGAAGAGAATGCCGTGGAGTGGACGGTGATTAATCCAAAGTCGATCACTATGGGACAGCTGTACGGCCAGTTTGATCCCGTATCACATGAGTGGTCTGACGGCATTCTAGCTGTGAGTTACAGAGCTTTTGCTGTATCGCCTAATAACAATAGGTATGCATGATTTTTAACATAACTTATAATGTTGTATTCTCGTTAGTAAAAACTAACCTCGCGGTTTACTTTTTTATGCCCTCAAAAGGGTAGGACATTATTTTATTCTGCACAAAAAATGAATTTCAGAAAATGGCTGGTGTTTGACGGCCCTGTAGACGCGATTTGGATAGAGAACTTAAACACGGTGCTCGATGACAATAAGAAACTTTGCTTGATGAGTGGCGAAATTATTCAATTGGCGCCAACCACCAACCTCATCTTCGAGCCTATGGATCTGGAGGCAGCTTCACCGGCTACTGTAAGTATATTATGTTACAATTAGTTACAGTGATGACGTAAACAATTTTCATGTCAGGAATATCTATTGTAACATTTTTGGAAGATAAGTACCTAATTTCCATCACTGAATTATACAATTAAGAGGAAACTTACAACGTTTAGGATATATTTTGTATTAATCTCAGGTATCTCGGTGTGGTATGATTTACTTGGAACCCAAAGGCCTGGGTTGGAAGGCTTTACTAGAATCGTGGCTCAACAAACTGCCGCCTACTCTACACACCGTTAATCGCAACCAAATCCGCAATCTATTTAATCGGTTTTTGTCACCTCTGCTTTGGCTCGTTGAAAATTCAGGAAAAGCTAAGGTAAGAACACGAATATAATTTTCGGACAAATAATTTCATTCAAACTAACCCAGTAATAGTAGTCGTTGCAACCATGTGCATACAAATCCGGTATGTTAACCACTAGGCCACCACGGCATCGATTTTTTTTATGATGATGATGTCTACTAATAAAATTAATTGTCATGAATTTTAATGTTTTTGCAGCAAATGTACATTACTTCCCGAACTAATATAGTTGTGGCATGTATGCAGCTGTTCGATTGTTTTATGGATGACTTTTACGACGAAAAGTATCTTGAACAGATATCGGATCTTGATATAAGAGCTCAACTCGAGGTAAAGTTATATCGTTAACGTTTTTGGGCATCTGTTTGGCCAAAAAATCAAATATCGGCCAGAATCTAGTACAAAACTTTTAGTGACACGCTTTGATTTAATGCTATTTTGGCATTTTTGAAAAGTAAGATGTGTCTTTCTTTTTAACACGCGTTTTAATAAGGTCACTATTCTCCTAACTTCGATACTGCCTCGTTGATCTTTTGTTTGCTAAGCGCGACTTTTGAGCATGAGGTCCCGTGTTCGAAACCCGAGCCGGGCAGAGTGTAAGTGGGATTTTCCATTAGATAATTCTAAGTAGCAGCATGGTGCCTGGATTTGTGCCCAGTTAAAGGCAATACGTTCGTCCCCTATTATATTGAGATCTATGATAAAACTGGCGAAATGTGGGTATATTATACAACTTCTACCAACCCCATCAGGGTATACAGGCGTGATATTATATTATTTTTACTTCGTTGTAGGCCTATATACATATTATACATGCATACATAAATCAAGTATGTTTACAGTTAAACAATTTTTTTATTAAAAAGTATTCATTTTAGGGCGTTTTCTTCTTTTCTTGTATTTGGTCGATTGGAGCAACCTTGGAGGGGAATAGCCGTCCTAAATTTGACATGCTCTTCCGAGGTCTACTTGAAAAAGAATTTCCAGAAAAGGTAAAATATCATGTCCTTGTTAAGTTCCTTACAATTTGGTCATGAAATTAATTGATTATACTTACCTGTTTATTTTAGGTTAAAGACGCGTTAGGTTATCACAAAGATATAGCCAAACCTGAAAAACAATACATATTTATTATCCCGAAAGAAGGATTGGTGTACGACTATAGATTTATAAAGGAAGTGAGTGAGATTTTTTATTAATTTTCTTGAAGTATTTACAAGTTTTTTTTTGGGTGTTTGCACGGATTTTTATAAACATTTCAGGGTAAAGGTAAATGGAAGCCATGGGCAGACGACGTAATTGCCGCCCCGCCTATCAGCCGCGACACTCCACCCAATCAGATCCTTGTTACCACCCTCGACAGCGTCCGGTACTTAGCGCTCTTCAAACTTCTGGTTACTCACCATAAGCTGGTTATGATGGTTGGGCCCACCGGGACCGGCAAATCTTCATATATTATTGTAAGTTTTTATACAAATAAATGTGGCCCTAAATGCGGCCTTAAAACTAGGCAACTACCATACCTCATTTTATGATAGGTATTAATAGAAACTAAAGTGCATTCATTGGAAAAGCTGACAAAACATTTTTACAAATGGAAACATATAATTGAGTAATAAAATTATTTCATCAAATAAACCTTAACAATAATTTAACTGAGTAAATATTACGTTTTTTTTATCAGCCTGTGTTGTCCCACTGCAGGGCAAAGGCCTCAGTTCTATCTATCTTTTAACTCGTAATATTTTAATCTTCTTTTTTAAGCTACCTAAGCCTTTTTTTGGGTTGAAGTTAAATAAATAAATAATTGCAGGATTTCCTAGTAAAAAGAGTCGATACTAAAGTATATAAAGCACTGATTATGGCTTTCTCGGCTCAAACAAATTGCAACCAAACACAAGATATTATCATGGGAAAAATGGATAAAAGAAGAAAAGGTGAGGATTAACAATAAACATAATTATAGATATTAGAATAAATAAATATTAAACAAATATTACGATTTAATCAGAATATTAGGTAGGTAATCAATGTCACTATCTAACATTTTTCTCAAGGATATGTTTTGCTAGGAGCAGCTAAGTTGTTATGTTGAATGGATTTAACTTCAAATTTTACGCGTCTCGATTAATTTGTTAAATTTCTACAAACCTATTTTGTTAAATTTCTACAAACCTATTTTGTTAAATTTCTACAAACCTATTTTGTTAAATTTCTACAAACCTATTTTGTTAAATTTCTACAAACCTATTATGTTAAATTTCTACAAACCTATTTTGTTAAATTTCTACAAACCTATTTTGTTAAATTTCTACAAACCTATTTTGTTAAATTTCTTTGTTATAGTTGCCTCTATGTTTGTCTGGAAAATCACTCATTTGTTCGCCAGGTATATACGGCCCCCCAATTGGCTGCTACGCTGTGGTGTTCGTGGACGATGTGAGCATGCCTCAAGCGGAGACATATGGTGCGCAGCCTCCTATCGAGGTTCTACGTCAGGGTATAGATCTCGGTCTCTGGTACGACCGGAAGACCAACTTCGCCATGCATCTCATTGATGTTCAGGTAAGAAAGTAGTTCAGTACTTGTACTATTTGAAGTGGAACAAAAGATATATAAATTATGTAAAAGATATATAAGTATAAATTATGAAAAATATCCATTATTTGAAATGCATTGAAATTAAAATAAACATACATAGATAATGTTTGAATATATAAAAATAAAGTGTATTAGCAAGTAGGATTCAGTTGACAATTCAAAATAAAATAAAGTTACGTACTCAAACTAACATCCAATTTTTTCTGCACCCTTTAGTTCATGTGTGCCATGGGCAAACCTACGCCAGGCGCTAAACTAGTAACGCCAAGATTTTCGCGACACTTTTCCTTCTTCTGCATCGATGAGTTCGAAGATGACACTCTTCAAGTAATATTTAGCAGGATTATGCTGTGGCATCTGGATACTAGGTTTGTATATTATTGTTTTAGTAATGTCAAACACCTCTGTCCTACTCTCTCTCTTTATAAGCGATTTGTTTTGCCCTCAAGTTGCTAAGTTCTGCAAGTTAGCACACTTATCCAATACAAGACGCGCGGGGTATGAAGATTATAGGTACAAATAAAATATGGTTTTGTTGCAGGGGATTTTCAAAAGAGTTCGATCCCTGCATAGAGGAGCTAGTTAACGGTACCTTGGAGGTGTACAAAGAGTGCAGACTGAACTTGCTGCCCACGCCTTCTAAGTCGCACTACACCTTTAATCTACGAGACTTTTCTCGTGTTATATTGGTAACATTTTAAGATCCACAATAAATTTGCTATAAAAATATGATAACGGTTTTTTATATAACTGGTTGATCTTTCACTGTACGTATTTCATTTTAATTAATCAATTTCTTATGCAGGGCGTTTTGCTTTCTGTCCCCGAAGTAACACCGGACCTACAATCAATGAAGCGTTTGTGGGTACATGAGTGCCTTCGCGTGTTCGCCGATCGGTTAGTGGAGGACTCAGATCGCCAGTGGCTTGTCACTTGTCTACGTAAAGCTACCGAACTATATTTGAATGATGATTTCGACGGTATGCTCTCAAGACTGCTAAGTGATCCTAAACAGGTTCGACCTATTTTTTAGTATGCAGTATGTACTTTTAACAGTCATTTCTGTGTTGGATGCAGATTTAAATTCTAGTTAACAGATTATGAAAGGCACTACGCCTTTGATAAAATGATCTGTTTATTATTAATATTTTGTTTGCTACCAGAAAATTACTGATTACCATCTACGAAAGCTGATTTACTGCGATTTTGCGAATCCTAAAGCTGATACACGCTTCTACATGGAGACCACAAATATGGATCATTTAAATGCTACCGTGGATGCCTTTTTAGTCGAATTTAATAATATGTCGAAGAAACCCATGAACCTTGTGCTCTTCAGGTGAGCGTAAAAATTTCTATCTTTTCTATTATTCTGTAACTCCTGACTTACTTATGATTTTGTATATTACGGAATTTAATGTTGTATAAATAATTATAGTATGTACAATTTTACAATCATGCATTTCATATGGCTGCTATTACTACCTTATAAATAATTATTTGTGCAGGTTTGCAATCGAGCACGTGTCGCGTATCTGCCGCGTGCTTACCCAGCCGCGCTCGCACGCACTCCTGGTGGGGCTCGGCGGCTCAGGGCGACAGTCGCTCACAAGGCTGGCCGCTCATATCAACGAGTACGACCTATTCCAGGTAGGTGTTAAACTTGCAGTTGTTGCCGAATATGGGTTCATTCATATATTCATATTGTCATTCATAGTGAACTATGTTCTTATGAGAAATAAAGTTCTTTAAACCGAAACCGAAAAATAAATCTTATTTCAATTTTCAACTACTCTATTTCATCAAAATCAAAATCTACTTTCCTCTCCGAGCGTATCTTAATAGTCATGCCTGCTAATAGCGTGATCATGATTATAACCTGTTTGAGGCATACACGTGGCAAACAAAACTTAAACCTGATGCTTCCGACTGCAAGCTTTGATGTAGGTACCTAACTATATACTTACGTATATTGATAGGATGATTTTCATTCATTATCTTGTACCCATCTTTAGTAACGGTAGGTAAATAGATTGTTGCATTTTTACATTAATATAATATATATTCATGTCACTTGTGTCAATAGCATATTTTTTTCACAAACAGGTTGAAATGAGTCGAACCTACGGTAAAACCGAGTGGCGTGAAGACTTGAAAACTTTGTTAAAAAAGTCTAGCACTCCCGATCTGCTAATGGTTTTCCTTTTTATCGAGTCACAGGTAAAATTAAATTAAGCATAATCAACATAACATAACATCAACATACTTTCGATTCTGAAAATAAAACCATTTCATTTATTTAGACAATAATAATATGTGATAAAAGTTTAATAAAATAGACTAGGGGACCTCCGTTTTTTTCCAATTTGTATTTTTCTAGTTAATTATAATAAGAATAGTTTATTTCTCACCCCAATACGCATTATATTACAATAAAGTACCTATCATATTCAAAGATATACAGTTGTGGTTAAAAATGCTATCACGACCTTAATATAAATACCTAATAAATTTGATTATTACCTAATTTGATAGATTAAAGAAGAAGGCTTTCTTGAGGACGTGAATAACATGCTCAACTCCGGAGAAGTTCCCAACATCTTTAATACTGATGAAAAAGCAGAGTTGTGTGAAAAAATGAGAGTTGTGAGTACAACCATAATTATTTAACTATTTAACACTAGCTTCCACTCGCGACTTCGTGCCCGTGGATTTTAATAAACCTGTACCTACGCATCGCCAGTAAACCGATTAATCCCAATATATAAATCTGATTTTGTTAACAGTTTTATGGGTTTTTAGTTTTTTCAGACGGAACCCTAAATATTTTTTTTTGAAATTAAAAATAGCCTTTATTGGTCCTTATAACATCAGCTATCTATAAGTGAAAGTTCTGCCATTATCCGTCAGAGTCGCTGAAACCCGCGAATTTTTCGCGTTTTTGTTTGCCCGCGCAACCATAAATATTTTTAGAATTCAAAGTCACCTATTTTAAAACCTTGTACTATCAGCCATCTGCCCTTCAAAATCTGTCCAGCCGTTTCAGAGATTATGCAGACAATTTTTTTTTGTTGCATTTTCTTATTATATGTTTCGTAAATACTAGATCATAATTATGCATTGAGTAAAAAGCGGTTATTTAGAAATTTCAAACAGACCCTCCAATTTGATTTATGTGTATAGATAGCATTGAGATTTAAAACACTTCCTTATGTTTGTTCAGATTGATCGTCAACGAGATAAGTCCCTGCAAACGGATGGCAGTCCCACTGCCTTGTACGCCTATTTTGTGTCCATAGTGCGCGACCAGCTGCACATAGTGCTGGCCATGTCGCCTGCCGGCACTTCACTGCGCACACGCATCAGAAAATTCCCTTCTCTGGTCAACTGTTGTACCATTGATTGGTTCCAGGTTAGTCTGGGTCTTCGCTAAGTTTTTTGGCATGGTGCATTTTATTAGTCTACCATGTTACTACTGGTATTTAGGGTACAGTAGACGCTCATAATTGCACAGGCATGCTAAAGATTACTACTCTATGAACCGTACGAGCAAGTCACGGCCAGTGCGTCTGTGTCTCAATATTACACAGAATAACGCGAAATAAAACTAAGTATATTTCTGTCGCACTTAGAAAACGCGCCATACTGGCGACCTATTCTTTCCATTGCAATACAAAATTTTGAGTGAAACTACTATTTTATAGTAGCTGTTTAGACTAAGTAATGGTTGAACGGACACAATCATTGCGATCCCATATGCAGCGCAATTATAGTCTAGTCTAGTCTCACTCAATAATAACATTTGCCTGCTTTTTGAGAATAAATACAATACCGCTTTCCTTAAAACGACACGTCAGTAACCAACAACTACAACCAGCCGACAAAGTTCATTTCGATCGAGTTAAATATTCATAAAACTCATATCTACTCATGTCTACCTCACAGAAATATAAATTCTTTACTTATTACCCACACCTAACTACTAAGTTTACGAAATGTGTGAAGCAAACAAGATAAAGAATATTATAATATTTCTGTCCCATTACTTCCAATCGAGTAAAAACTTACAAAAACTTAAGAATATTAAGTGAGATTAGAACTCACGACTCACTGCTTCACGCTTCTATACGTATGCGCTTAACCGCTAGGTCATTTTGACTATATATATAGAAATTATGAACTAGAATCACTTGTAGACGACAATGTCGGTGTGTGTGTGTGTATTTTATTGGAAATAGAAGGTAGTAAGTCAAACTTAACGTGAAACTATTGCTGTGAGATTGCTTATCCAGATATGATCGCCATTATACTTGCGGAAACATAGGAAACGGGTCTGATACCGACACAAGTTTCGACTCACAGACACTGATGATTGAAACGATTTATTTATTTATTAAAAATAAAAAATCCTCAAATTTCTTCAAAGGAATGGCCACCAGACGCGTTATTGGCTGTTGCGACTCGTTTCTTGAAAGACATAGAGCTCACTACCCTAGAGCGGGACACGGCCATCAAGTTGTGCCAGGTTTTCCACACAGACACGCAAGAACTCACCAGGCAGTTCTTGCTCCGTCTAAAGAGATACAACTATGTCACGCCTACCGCGTACTTGGAGCTTATCAACATGTTCAAATCGCTACTAAACAAGAAACGACTGTAAGTATTTTTTCTTCTTGATATTGGTTTAAAAGGTTTTTAACAAATGAGGAAAATCATCTATAACCTTAGAACATAAACTATAGAGCTAGAACTAGACTAATATTCATATTTTAACCAGGGAATTGACAACGGCAGAAAAAAGATACCTAACAGGACTGGACCAATTGGCAATCGCTGCTAAGTCAGTGGCCGCTTTACAAGAGGCTCTGGAAGTGCTGCAGCCGAAATTAGCCGCAGGCGCTGCAGCGGTTGCTGAGACTACTGCCAAAGTGGAAAAAGAGAAAGAAGGAGTTGCTCTAGTCGAGGCTGAAGTGCTTGTTGATCAAGCCGCCGCCGAGGAACAGGTAAGGAATTCGAATGCATTATGTTAAGCTCAACAATTCAATCACAGGCGCAATATTTGTAAGCTTTCTATCATATCAAAATTATGAAATTATCTCATATCTTAGCTTTTGTAATTTTGGCATTCTAGCATCTATTTTAAAACATCGTGCTATTTAAAATTCATCATATTTATTACATAATGTTAACTCATAGTTTCAAATATGTCTGTTATAATGCACGTATAGGCGCAAGAAGCCCAAGGAATTAAAGACGAGTGCGATGCTGACTTGGCGGAAGCGATGCCGATCCTCAACGCGGCTCTGTCAGCACTCGACACTCTCACTCCTCAGGACATCACCTTTATCAAAACCATGAAAAGTCCTCCCCGAGGCATTCGTATCGTTATGGAGGCTATTTGCATATTAAAGGTATTTCCTTGTACATATCTTTTATCTGTAATTCGATAAATAATTATCTGAATGACATTTTATGAAAAGGAGTCGTACAGCTGTTCTAAAGCGTGTTAATTAATGTGAGCTTCTATGGTGCATTTTCATGATTTACCTAAAGATCAAGTACCGATCTTTTGCGCGATAAAAGCCTCACTTTGACTGAAAAAAATATCACTCATTTATTTTATAGTAAATTGTGGCATAGTTTATTGAATGAACATGTAAAATTGACGGAACATGTTACTCTCACACATTATTTTTTTGATCTTCCGAAGGATGACCCAGTAAGTAAAACATACTTTTTCACGCAATGTTTTAATGCTTGCACATTTGCCACAGTCGAAGTACATAACGTTAGTTTCGTAGATGTTCTAATGTTAGTCATATTGTACAACCAAGTATCCACTCCCCTCACCCCCCTTTATATAACTGTTATATAATATGGTGCTTACAACAATGTATTAATGAAAATGAAGTCCATTATATTAGGCTGGTTGATACATAAGGTATATTTGCTGCACTTGGCCTAGATTTCTTCGCACACGAACTCCACTACCGCTAACAAATCTGCATGACCACCACATCTGCTTAATCCTATGTATATTATAAAATAAACTGGTGTTTAAATTCAGGACATTAAACCGGATAAGATTCCTAACCCGTCTGGAGTAGGTACTGTCGAGGATTATTGGGGGCCTTCGAAGAAAATCCTTAATGACATTAAGTTCCTAGAGTCACTACAGAATTATGACAAGGACAACATTCCTCCGGCCGTGATGAAGAAGCTGACCACAACAGTCATGCAGGACGAGGGTTTTGTACCAGAGAAGATCAAAACTGTGTCAGTAGCTGCTGAAGGTGAACATTTTCAATAATTAAATTTTAAGTGCGTGCGTCATAGTTTTTACAAGCTTTTATTTAACTTGCAATGTTTGTATGTATGTATGTGAGTGTGTTTAGGTCAAATCTTGCAATTTAAAATACAACCAATCTTTTGACATCCGATTAAAATGAAATTTTGCTTACTTAAATAGGTTTGATTATAGATTTGACCATTGTTAGGTAAAAGCCTCTAAATAAATAAAGACTAAAAAAAAAAAAAAAAAATACGTTTGATGACAATACAATATTATGATATTTGATATTATACATGATTTAAAAGTTTGTGTTAAAAAAATATTTTTAATATTAACTTATAAATTTTTTTTTTCAATTCTGAAAAATTATTTGATAGCTAAATTTACTTGCGTAATGAGATGAAACTTCACATCTTGATAATAAAATTGATATTGACAATAAAAACTATTGTTTTTATTTATACAGGAATGTGCAAATGGGTGATCGCAATGACGAAGTACGACAAAGTCGCCAAAGTGGTAGCACCAAAGAAACAAAGGTTGGCTGCTGCACAAGCCGTTTACGACAAAGCCAGTGCTGCGCTCGCCATCAAACAAGCGCAACTTAACGAGGTAACATTATATTTCTAAACTAGCTGACCCTGCGAACTTCGTACTGCTGTTTAAATATTTCCTGGACTTCCACGAATATTTGAAGACTTTGGTCATTAGCCAAATCGGTCTAGCCATTGTAGAGTTTTAGCGAGACTAACGAAAAGCAATTCATTTATATACACCCCTATTTATTTTATTAGAAAAAAAATTGAGGTCTTATTAGGACAGGTATTGTTATAAGGCATAATTTTAAAATATTCATAAAGACCCAAGTTATTCACGGGAAAGCGCAGGGAAAGGAGCGTGTTTTGACTTTCGACGCGAGTTTGCCGGGATTCATCAATGACAGCCGAATAGGTAAACGAATAGAAAAATAATACGCGTACTATTTTCTAGTAGCAACAGTAATTCATGTTCACTCAGGATTATACCAATTATTACTCATTTTGGTTGATAATTATGTGATGTCAATGTTTGTTCTTTTGACTGCCCAAATATTATGATCAGGCTGTGTTTATAATGTAGATGTTCAATGTTTCTTTTAAGCTTGCAATGTACATGCAAAATGTAAAAAACACATTATTTAAACATGCTTGCCAAAACTCTAATTTATCTATCTAATGTTTATGGTTTTATTATAGGTACAAAAGAAATTGAAAAAACTAGAAGATGCACTGGCGGAACAGAATCGTCAACAGAAAACATTAGACGATGAAGTAATGGACTGCAGTAACAAATTAAAACGTGCCGAAATGCTTATATCGGGTCTTGGCGGTGAGAAAACTAGGTGGACCCAAATCGCAAAAAATCTTCGCGATACTTACAACTCTCTTACAGGTAAATCTTGCAGGTAGTAGCACTTGATTTGGATGGTGACAAAAAACAATCAAAATATAGGTAACCTACCATCGATCAATATTTTTTTTTGTCAATGTACGCAATTAAAAATGTTATATTTTAATTTATATTATACATAATTATGATCAGCCAAAAGACGTCCACTGTTGAACAAAGGCTGGGGATGCTCCCCCTTAGAACGCCACAATGAACGACAGCTTGCCAAATGCATCCACCGGTTGCCCGCAATTGTCCACCTGGTGGGAGGCATGCCAACACTGCGTCGGTATCTCTGTCTGTGTGATGACGGTGACTCTTTCTTTCGCGAATTTATGTATTCCGGATCCTGTCGCGCAAAGAAACCCCGAGCATAGCTCTCTCTATAATAATAGCTCGTTGAGTGACTCTGAGCCTTTCTAAATGGCCAACCGTTAGCGACCACGTCTCATCACTGGCAACACACACTGCGGAATTTTGGACGAGAAGATGTCGCAAAGCAACCCTTATACGGGCAGTATTAAAGGAACGCAGATCCTGACGCGTGGAGTTAGAAATTCGCCTATTGAGATGGCCGTATTCCGACATATCAGCTGAAGATTACAGTCTCATCTCATTCCGGGCTTCCATTAGTTTAATGGTTTTATTGGAGAGCTTCTGAGGTTTTCTTCGGCATGGGGTCCTGAAGAACTGGGACCTCACTGCTTGGACAGCTTCCACCAACCCGTTGTTTATCTCGTCCGCTGTTTCGCATTGGGCTAGGCACTGGAAACGGTTATGCAGTTCGAGTTGAAAGGTTTCGGGATTCTGGATATGGGCAGGACCAGGACGGAGCGTGGACTTCATAAGACGAGACCGTTTAAGCTTAACATTGATATTCAATGTGCCTCTGACAATGCGATGATCGCTACTGGCTTTCACCTTCCCGATCAAAGAGACATCACTGAATATACCCTTCTTGTTCGTCATGACGAAGTTGATATTATTTTTTGTTGAACCATCGGGGCTTACCCACGTCTACTTCCTGGATGGTCGCTTCTGGAAGAAGGAGTTCATCAAATAGAGTTCCTCCTTCTCCTTAAAGTCAACTAGCCGCTGACTCCTCTGGTTCCGCTGCCCATATCCAAACGACCCTACTTTTTACTCATCGCCATAAACCTCACGCTTGGCAAGCGGCTTGGGTATCGCAGTATTGGTGGTCAAGTTACAGAAGATGCTGCTGCCCATATTCTGGATTTTTCCCTTAGTTGCCTCTTACGACACCCACGGGAGGAAAGGGATGCCAATTCTAAACCGGATACCACACGGCAATGTCTGCCAGCAATATCTTATACAACGATCAATGTATTTCTTCTAGGGGATATTCTGATTGCTTCTGGCGTTATCGCGTACCTTGGACCCTTTACAGCAACTTTCAGAAGCGATCAAGTAAGTTTCCATCATTTTTATAAAATATACCTTCACGTTTGATATTTATTCAATACTAGCTTTTGCCTGCGGCTTCGCCCACGTTAAGTAGCCTATGTCCTTTTTTGGGTCTTAAACTTTCTAATCATACTAATCCGTCCAGCGGTTTAGCCGTGAAGGCGTAGCAGACAGACACAGTTACTTTTACATTTATAATATTAAGTATGAATATAATAAATTTATATTATATAAATGTTGAGGGGGTGAAGCAGGGCCACATAGCTCCGCCCACTGCGGGGAACCGGCGACTTTTCCAAACACATTTTACAGTATTTTGAATTGAAGAATTTTAAATTATCAATTAAGAACACAGATGTGACAAAATAATGACTACTTTATACCTATCTTACTTACTCTCAGTGAAACTAAATTCTTTTAGGCATTTTGTACGAGTTGGGTAGAAACGTCTATTTATTTATTTTAGGTTAGCCAAAAATAGTTTACACAAAATATACACACTCCATATACTCATTAAAATAAGTGCAATAATTAATTAGAGGCTAACCTAACAACATGCATTATTTGAAGGTAACATAACTAATACACAAAATTACAACATTAAATTTACCTCTAAACAATAAAAACATACCGAAATAACGAATTTAAAAATACCCAATCGGACACTTGACTGAATATTTTGCCATGTATCGATTTATTTATTCTTCGGAAAGCTTACAGACTAATAATTAGAATAATAAAAATACACACAATTTATTTTAACACAGTGTATGATAAATAATGGAGTTAACTAAATAAAGAATTCACTACTCATAAGTCTCCTGATTGAGCTTACGTTAATGCAGAAAAGGTCTTAAGGTTGAGTGCAAAAATTGAATGTAAAATCGCAGTAGTTTACTAGTCACATTGAAAAATCATTACATATTTTTTTTCTTTCTGGGATTTTTTTCTATCGAGTGTTAGTTGTTAGAGACAAGTTATATAGTTTAAACCTCATCCATTGTTTTCTGAAAGGTCAAGAAATGGGCGCAAGCTTGTCATGATTGTGGCATAGTGTGCACGCTAGACTTCAGTCTCATCAAGGTTCTCGGTGAACCTGTCACTATTCAACATTGGAACATTGACGGTCTGCCCTCTGACAACTTCAGCGTTGAAAGCGCAATTATTATTATGTAAGTCTATATCGCTATTGTCACACTAACAATTATTTGCAAGCTATTATAACTTCTTTAACATAATTTATAAGTTATCTATATAATATTTAGCTTTATTTTATTTATTAGGAACAACAAACAGTCATATGCTCAAAATAGGTTACTAAAACATCTTAAACTACGGTAAACAAACATGTAACCCACACTATTGTCCACAAGTTAACAAAAGAATAAAGACAATGAAATGTGAAATAAGAGTGTTACAACTTATAAGTAAAGATTAAATACAAAATTTAAGTTTAACAATAAAATAAACTTTTATTTTTTACTTGGTAGACAGTATATTTCTAACTTTTTTCTTAAACAGATGATTAGATAGTGTGAATATATCTAGTTTCATAGAGTGAGTGTTGTATGCCTCAACAAGGCGATGAAAAGGTGCGCGCATCCCAACGTTAGTTTTGCACATATCTGTGTGAAACAGCCGAGGTACTCGCACCCCTCGCTGGATAACCGTTCTGGGCACTTTATAACATAACTGGTTGATTAGCTCTATACAATAAAATTTGTGGTTATAAATGCCATGTTGAGTCATTACATCTAAAAGTGTTCGTCTGGACTCCAAACTCAGAAGGCCGCATCGCCTCAATAACAGTATATAAGGCATCTTTGAACAGCATTTATAGTTCGTTCGTTAATATGAACCCATTTACAAGTTATTTGACTTAATAATATTTCGTACCGCACAGGACAGCACGCCGTTGGCCTTTAATGATTGATCCACAAGGACAGGCCAATCGTTGGGTTAAAAATATGGAGAAACCAAATAATATTGGTGTAGTGCGAATGACACAGGCTGATTTGGGACGAGTATTGGAAAACGCTGTGCAGTTTGGACAACCGGTATAGAAATAGCATTCGCATTTGATAGTTTGATTCTTAACCTTATATAAATATAATTGATTATTTGACACCACCAATCAATTAACATACTTTGTATGAGCTGTCAAAACGCTATTCCTAATAGGAACCTAAGACGTCACTAATTTGCCAACACAGTCAACTTACCATTTACTGATTTCAAAGCAATCAAAAATCAAATTTTATTCAAAAAGTTAGTTTTCGGCCAAAAATAAAGTCGTTTTTAGAAAAGTAGTGTTTTGGTATTATTGGTTTATGGTGTCATCTACCCTATTCAACAGGTTTTGATAGAAAACGTTTTAGAAGAGTTAGATCCGATGTTGGAACCACTACTTCAACAACAGACATTTCGACAAGGTGGTGCTCTCTGCATTAAAATCGGCGACACTATTGTTGAATACAGTAAAGATTTTAAGTAAGTATGAGAAATGTGTTGTTTAAATGACCCGAACTGTATCTATTGAGGACAACATATTCTATAAATTGTTTATTTTTTAGATTATATATAAGTACAAAACTAGCCAACCCGCATTACCTACCCGAGGTGGGCGTGCGTGTAACTTTAGTCAACTTTATGTTGGCAATGGATGGATTACAAGCGCAGTTACTTGCACGGGTGGTGGCCCGAGAGAGACCTGACCTACAGCAAGCCAAAGCAGATTTGACTACACAAGGCGCAGAACATCGAAGACTGTTACAGGATATTGAAAAGAAAATTCTTACTGTGCTCTCCACCTCTGAACATTTATTGGAAGATGAAGAAGCTGTCCAGGTATCTCACACATTAAAAGCTGTATTATATATAACTTCAGCGAATAAAACAAATTCTTATAGGTACCTAAATTATTTGTGATTGTCTAGATTTTGAACTCTGCAAAAGACACATCAAACGAAATCAAAGAGAAGCAAGAGGTAGCGATGATAACGGAACAAGCTATTGACGTGGCGCGAGATGACTACGTCCCCATAGCAGTGCACTCTACTAATCTATTCTTCCTTATCGGTATGAAATATATATTCTTACCTTTTTAGGGTTCCGTACTCAAAGGGTAAAAACTGGACCTTATTACTAAGACTTCGCTGTCTATCTGTCCGCCTGTCCGTCCGTGTGTCTGTCACCAGGCTGTATCTCAAGAACCGCGTTACCTAGACTGTTGAAATTTTCACAAATTATGTATTTCTGTTGCTGCTATAACAAAAACTACTAAAACAAAATAAATAAATATTTAAGAGGGGCTCCCATACAACAAACGCGATGTTTTTGCCCTTTTTTGCTCGATATCAAGAATAGCAACAGGTGGCACTTGTAATATTCACAAAATACTCAGTTGTATTTTTACTTGAATAATAAAATCAAAATAAAATAAATATTTAAGGGGGCTCCCATACAACAAAAGTGATTTTTTTGCCGCATTTTGCTTGATATTAAAATCAGCACTAGGTAAAAGCTTGAGTTAAATGCTGGCATATACCGTGCACTATTTACTTACCATAGCCCTGTTTGGATAGAATTTCAAATTGAGTAATTATTTTTATTATCTGAAAAATACTAACTATGTAGGTACTAAACTGAAAATCATAAACAAAACTAGGGGGTTCTACAACACACCTACATATCTAGTAACCACTTACTTTATATTACCTAATTACTTATTTCTCATGCCAAAAACCACGAAATAAGTAAAATTTTGCTTGCAAGATTTTGTTACAGCCAGACTCCTTGGTTACTGAGTGACACCACCTGACAAGAGAAACTAAAAAAAGGTTACAATGTGAAATTTGTGTACCTACTGTTTTTTTACCTACTTAGTCGATAATACGGAACCCTTGTGCGCGAGTCCGACTTGTACTTGGCCGGTTTTTATTTATACTTAAGAGTATAAAACTAACGACATAGTCGCTAGGTGTATTGGTATACGTAGTGTATGTATAGACTTTACCAGCCGTCATGTTAATATTTGCAGCATCATTAGCCAGTATTGATCCAATGTACCAGTATTCACTGGGCTGGTTTGAGGGTTTATTTACGGCTGCCATTGATAACACTGAAAAAGTAGAAGAGATCCCTGAACGACTTAAGATATTGAGGAGATACTTTACATATTCACTCTACGCGAATATTTGCAGGAGTTTGTTCGAAAAGGTAAATAACAATTCGACAACCCTATTCTCATATTTCAGGTCCATGCTATCTTTAAAATAATGTTTTCTTAATCAAAATTGATATTGAATACCTTATAAATTGGTAGTAACTTTATTTTAGGACAAAATGGTGTTTTCGTTGCTGTTGGCAATCACAATAATGCTAGCGGAAGGTCAAATGCAGAGGAGCGACTTGATGTTCTTGGTTGCTGGCGCGCAGCCGCGTCATGTGGTTCCTAACCCCGTGCAGTTCCTTAGCCCACAGGCTTGGGCCGATTTTAACGGGTAAGTCATTACTAAATGGATAGTGTCAGCTTAGAATAATCTTACAGGAGAGACTTCTAAACGAATTCATTAAAGAAAATACTTTTTCGTTATAGTATAATAAAATCACAGGTCAATTATTTATAGGCTTCTATTTCTTCTTTTCTTGCTTCAAGAAGTAAAATTAGAAATATTAATTTATCTAATTTGCAGGTTAAATGAGATGCCCAAGTATAATGGCATTCTGGAACATTTCATAAAAAACACTAAAGAGTGGGAGGCGTATTGTGACACTCAAGATCCCCATAACCAACCTTTACCCGCACCGTGGGACAAAAAACTTGACCAATTTGAGGTAACACGAGTGTTTAATTAATTTAACTCTCAGTACCTAGTTTATTAACATAATTATGAAATTACTACTGTTACTAAAACAAACAATCTAATAATATGTCACCGTACAGACAATGCTGGTATTGCGATGCATGCGTTTGGATATGATGGTTCCTGCTGTCCAGAATTACGTCGAAGGTAAGTCACACATTCTCTAAAAGAGTTCTATTGAGTTAATTTAAATGTTTTTAAAGTTGTATGGAAAGTACGTAAGGTTATTGTATAATTATAAGTATATTATCATTATCTCGTAAAGAAAAACTTGGCCGCCAATTCGTGGAGCCCCCACTATTCGACCTGACATCTTCATACGCGGACTCGCATTGCTGTATCCCCTTGTTGTTCGTGCTGACTCCTGGATCTGATCCTATGGGCACATTGCTCAAGTTTGCTGATGACCAGGTACCGTATCATTTCACTGTTTTATTGAATAATAGTTTTTTGTCTGATCACTGTTTATTGAATTTGTATAAAAAAAGTTACGTTATGTAACGTTAACCCTTCACGTTTTATTGTTACTTGTATTATTAGTATATAATTATGAATTATATTTTTATATAGCTAATATTTAAAATTATTAGCTATACAAATATGGTTACGTTTTGGCAGGGTTTCGGGTCTTCTCGTCTGTTTTCGCTCTCTCTGGGCCAAGGGCAAGGTCCTATTGCAGTAAAACTAATAGAAGAAGGCGTCCGCAGTGGCACATGGGTTGTGTTGCAGAACTGCCACTTGGCTAAAAGTTGGATGCCTACGCTGGAGAAGGTAAAGTCACTTTATGTCTTTTGTTCTAGCCTAAACTACATAGGATAATTATTAAATATGTAAAATTTGTCTGTTTACATTGTATGATTATTATCTTTTGTAGATCTGTGAAGGATTCACTCCTGACGCTACTCATCCAGATTTTAGGCTTTGGCTTACATCATATCCTGCGGAACATTTTCCTGTGTATGTGCTGCAGAACGGTGTCAAAATGACCAATGAACCTCCGCAAGGTGAGAAAATATTTAAGTATAACAGTTAATTTGGATTGGCATTAAAAATCATCGGAATTTGTCTCTCATTTAAATAAATCTATATTTTTGCATTACTCAAATAGGTCTCAGAGCAAACATAGCACGTTCGTACGGAAGCGATCCAATCAATGACTTGGAGTGGTTTGAGGGTAACAAACAGACAGAGTACTTTAAGAAGCTGTTGTTCGCTTTGTGTTTCTTCCACGCGGTGGTTCAGGAGCGGCGGCAGTTCGGTCCACTTGGTTGGAATATACGCTACGAGTTCAACGAGACAGACCTCCGGATCAGCGTCACACAGCTTTATATGTTTCTAAATGAATACGATGTAAGTAACATCTTAAATTATTTCCAAAATCACTCTGAATGTTTGGTGATCAAATCATCCATCATCATAATCTATCAGATCTATATTATTATTTAAAATAAAACGGGCGAAGTTACGGGCACACTTGGAATATTTCCTTTATCATAGGTGCGTTTCAAAAACACGAAATATCACTCATACAGACACTATTGTTATTAAGCATGCTAGATTATTTTGGAGTTAAAGTATTTTATATTGGTAAATGAACTTAGTTTTAACAGGGCGAGGTGAGCAGGTACTCCAAAAGTTATATCAGATCCAACAGTTAAAATAAAGTTTTGATTTGCTTCTTGACTGCTAATACTCCCCGAACAGGACGTGCAATTCATAGCACTGCGCTACTTGACCGGTGAGTGTAATTACGGCGGGCGCGTGACCGACGACTGGGACCGGCGCACGCTCAATACAATTCTATACAAGTTCTACAACCCAAAGGCCATTAACGAACACAACTACGCACTTGACCCTACAGGCAAGTTGGTGTATTATTCTGATATTTTTAAGTTATAAGCTGTAGATACACCTTTGCTCACTTAAAAACAGTAATGAGCATTGATTATCCCGCTTGCTCACTACTAGCAAACTAGTCAGGCATCCCCGAATACGCACGTGAGTAAAACTGGAACACATAAAAATACACAACACTCTCGAAAGTTATTAGTTATTAGAAATAGTTGACTTGTCTGTCTCGTAACACCATTTGAATCAGAAATAATGTCACATATAAAAATAATAAATCTGATTAGGCCGAGGCCGCACTATGGTTAAACTAATACTAACGGCCGCGCGTCTTCAGCCTTATTGCAAACAAGTATTTAGGTTAAATAGTTACCAAAAAATCATAATCATGAGTGAACCTTATTTCTATAACATAAATATTTTACCCCAACCAGGCGTATACTACATACCGACTTTAAAAGAGCACGGGGACTTTATAGCATTTGCGCGTTCATTGCCAGTCGCCACTCCGCCTTCCGTGTTCGGCTTTCACCCCAACGCAGACATCACCAAACACTTCCGAGAGGCCGAGGAGTTGCTGGCCACTACCATACTGACGCAGGTAATATAGTAATAAAATAATCCGAACGACACAATTTTTCATAATTATTGGCATCTTATAAGCCTTTACCTATGCGAGGAAGCCACATTGTGACACGTCCAGACGCAAATACCAGTTCTGAATGGTAATTATTTTTAAAATTAATGTAATATGTATATGTAACAACAGAAAGGAGTAGATAAGCATTATCATTAGATAGATTTATTAATTTCCACGTTACTTACTTACGTGATTAGTTATGTTGTATTTGAATTTCCTCATTATCATTCTATTTTTTAATAGTTGTATAACATGATAAATTAGCCTAGTCTTGCTCATGTACAGTCATTATTTTAGTTTTTCTTATGTTTCATCTACCATTGGTGCATTCGAGCAGGATCGTGTGGTAAGTCCTTTATACTTACAATATTTGTTTATTAGATATTAATATTTCATTCTTGTAGAATTGATATTGATTTGTAATTTTCATGCGTCAAGGACCTCGAGAAAAAATATCAGGTAAGTGTTAAACTTAAATAAAAACTTTTGATTAAAATTATTTGGAATCAGTCTTATTAATGAAATCGAAAGTAGGGAAATGACAAGTTTTTTATAAAACAAAACAACACTGTTAAAGACATCAGATAATTTTGACAAAAGAACAATATTCATCAGTCGTTTTATCCTAAAGTTTGAATTATTTGTTATCTGTAATGGGAATGGGAAGTATGGAAACTGAACCGTCAAGAAGATTAAACCAGGCATGATGATACACCTAATCTACGGACAAAAGCTTGGAATCCAGTCTTGCATTGTTTGTACCGTTAATAAATACTAGTTGACCATTGTTTTTTATTTATTTATATTGTGTTATATTATGAAGTAATTCTCTCATGGGAAAAGAGTTCTCTCTGGGCAAAGGTTCTCTTACGAAGAAGGAACCGGCATAAACGAAACGTCATAAAAATGATTTAATTGTTTTGCCCCCTTTTTCTTCACCTTTCGTTGGGTTTCATTTACCTATATTCACGATTAGATATATCTCTATTTAGTCACAGTCAACCTATTGCCACTTTAACTAACCTAAAAATAATTCAGGACACCATGGCTTCGGGCGCCGCGGGCTCGACCCCTGAACAGCAGGCGATGGCTATCGCTGAGGACGTGCTAGCTCGCCTGCCGGCCGCTATTCTGACCGGTCCATCCCACGAGGGTGACATCAAGCCGTCCGAAATGACACCCATGTCGATCGTCGTCATTCAGGAGGCCGCACGATACGAACGACTTGTTCATGTGGTTAGGTCCAGTTCTAAAGCTGTCATTGGAGCCGTACAAGGTAATTGATATGTTCTATTTTTTTTGGATTATGTTTGTCTGTATAGAATATGTTTTTAAACTAGAAAATAATTATAGTATTTCTTTTGCCCTATTTTAAAATCTTGGAATTGGTCTGGAACTGGTATAAAAACTGGTAATAACAAAATGTAATATTTTTGTATAAAATAAATCGTAAAGTGATTATATTGAAACTTGTTTAAAGGTAATTGGTACATGTACAATTATCAAGCAATAAACTTTTTTATTTTTAATTTATTCAAATAAGATTGTTCTTTAATCATACTTTAAGGATATATGTGTAATACGCAGGAGTGAGCGTGCTGACGGACATAACGGAAGAGGTGCTGACAAGTATGTTCCGCGGACGCATCCCGGCGCTGTGGGCCGGCAAGAGCTATCCGTCCCTCAAACCGCTTGCCTCGTATTTCAACGACTTGCTCGATAGGCTTAACTTCTTGCAGGTAAGTCACATAACAAGCACACATTTTACACAGTCTTGAAAAACGACTCAATCACGTTCGGGACAATATATCTGCTCATAACAAATAAATCGAGCTCAGGGTTCTAACTATCATTAATATTAACCATTGGAACATTTAATAAATAGGTGATGGGTAACAATGATATTGTGTGTATATAATGTGTGCTTGTTTTGACAGCACTGGCACGAGCACGGCCCGCCGACTGTGTTCTGGCTATCAGGGTTCTACTTCCCGCAAGCCTTCCTCACGGCTGCTCAGCAGAGTTACGCGCGAAAATACAAGATACCCATTGATCAGCTGGCCTTCCATTATGAAGTAACTCAATTAAAATTCTCATAAACAACCGTGGTATATGATTCAATTACAACATTTTATATAACAGATTTTAGTTTCTTCTTCCTATGAAAGAGAAAAGAATCAACTGCAATATATAATGTAATTGAATTATATCCCATTTACGGTATTATTCTTGTTACATAGATTTAAAATATTATTGCTAAGCTTTTGAAATATTTAATTGATAAATATCTTCCTTACTCGTACGTAGGTGCAGCGAGTGTTAGAGCTGGACACGCCGCCAAAAGAAGGCGTGTACATCCGCGGCCTGTATATGGAGGGCGCGCGTTGGAACATGGATACCATGTGCATCGACGAGTCCATCCCCAAGATACTGTATGACGACTTCCCACCGGTCAGTTATTGGTTTTCTCACTCATTGGCTTCCACTTTCCTACTCATACGTTAGTGTTCACTTCTTACTGGTGGAAGTCCCGTGGAGGTGTCTGGGTTTAGTAATAAATATAATAAAATTAGATCAATGTGGAATCTGGGCCATACTAACAACTAACGTTGCTTTGGTTGCCCTTAACTAACGTTTTTACTAAAGCTATGTTAATTACATTAATTGTACTTTCACATAGGTGTGGCTGATTCCACTCAAACGCGAGGATTTGCCGACGGAGGAGTTCTACAACTGTCCGCTATACAAGACAGGCGACCGGCGCGGCGTGCTGTCCACCACGGGCCACTCCACCAACTACATCCTCTTTATGCGGCTCCCCTCGCTCAAGGACTCCGACCACTGGATCATGCGTGGCGTCGCCTTACTCACACAACTGCCGTTCTAGGTCTTTATTGTTTATGTATAGGTACTTACTATTACTGTAGCCGACATAACCTTAACCCCGTGCTTCGACGGACCAGATCCACGGTAGGCTATCAGTAAAACCAGACCAAATAGCAATAAAACTAGAGCGTAACTATATTTCATTCTTTTAAATTTCCAAGCCATGATATAAGCTCACACATTCTTCACCGTTTTATTACTTGAACTATTTTATTACGTGTTTTTTCGATTAGTCGTTGATTTATTTACCTTAGATCTAGGTCCGCAGGCAAAAAGGCTTTCATAAATATGTTGTGGTACGTAATCAGTGAGGGATATTTTTACTGGCGTTGGTAATATTTTTTTATTCCTCATTCTAGATCCGATTTGGTAAAATAGGTTATATTTAGAGATTATTTTAACCGCAAAGTAATCATGTTACTGAAGTTTAAGTATCGTTAATAGATATTTGCAATTTTGACGATTTGTTTTGACATCAATTTAAATCATGAAAATTGTTTAGTATTTATAATCTATTTATTAATTTATTGTTAATTAGTTATTATTTTTGTCGTACCCCGGTCTAGTCGCCTAAGAATGTCTGTTGAGTTATGTTTAATTATAATTAATTTGTTCTGTATGCGAAACTATAGTATTTTATGTTTTGTTTAAGATTAAACATTTTGATGGGACTATATCGTTCTTTTTATTTATTCTTCCTATTGCTAACAATAAAAGGTAACCATTTTGATGGTTTTAAAATATTACATCGAGATTATTAGTCGTTTACTTGCATAGTTTAGTTTTAATTTTCGTTCAATGGCCGATTGCCGGACTACCAAGAAAATTAAAAAACACGTAATTCAAAACTTAGCGTATTTGTCGATGGCAAGTGTATAATGTATACATAATGATAGCACAGTTTAGGTCTATCATCAGCTTTACTTATCGCAGTCACACAGTCAGCAGGGCTTTACACCATCTTAAAATGTGATAGGACCATTGTAAGCCGCAGAATGAAAGAAAGAAAACGAAGGTGTCTCACTGCTGTAGGATGTGGATGCGGTGATCATTATCGTGTTGAACTACATGGAGGATAGTTCTGAGAAGTTGACTTAGATCGTTACTCAAACACTTATTTTTCAGCAGTGGCTATTCGCTAATATCCAAACAGATTTTTGCTTTTAATTATATATCAACTACTAATTATCACTCAACAGTTTTCATAATCGATCCATAAATAAACAGATTCTTCACTAATCGGAATATGGACGTAATTATTCATGAACAAATTTCATCGCCATGTGTGCACCTACCTATTGGTTACCTTATTACTCTGCGTTATTAATGACATGGGCTTATAAATCGGCACCAAAAAAAATTGTGCAATGGCTATCTAACCGTCGTTGATATGTTACCATCGGAGGACCATAGATTTTGAATACCAAGAGTTACTACTTAACTAGGTAATAACATATTTTTTGTAATTTATTTTGGTCACGTCTTGTAGATTTAATTTCTTTTAACCTATTGGAACCATAAGGCAAACTATAATGTAAAATAGCCTTCACATATCATTCTGAAAGGGTTTAAAAATAGATTTTAATGAAAATTTAAGTTTTCTTAGAAGAACCGAGTCAATGTCACCGTTGTCGTTTCGCGTTTTTATGTTCGGCCAGAGGGACAACAGCTCTTATAGTGATGGTGCGAGCATTATGAGAGCGGTAACTTGGCGATTTAGCGTATTACGCTGCCCTGTCATTTAGCACGAAAAAGCTCGCATCCCAGATACGGCATGTATTAAATAAGCGAGTAGTGGGCAGAGTGGGGGCTAGGGTGGCGGGCCGCGGGGGCTGTAGTACGGGAGGCACTCGGTCTGGCGCGGCGTTGCCGGGCGACGGGAGATATTGATCTGCGCGCTCTTACTCCGCGCAGCATCCCTCCCGCGCTCCGCAGCCCGCGTCGCGCGCGCCCTTGATTCTACCGCTCGACCGCCGCCTCCACGACCCACACCACTCGCCGCCCCCTACAAATACTTATTACATTTCGCACTACATGCTACACGTAATCCGATGCAGAAATTTTGCCTTATGCTTTATTATCATATCTAAGCACCAAGTATAAATATAAGTAAACTGGTCACTGAGCTTACATCAGCTGTTCAACTTATCTAAAGTACAAATGAAATAATCTAAACTGTTGTACGAAAGCTTTTGTTCTTTTCAGTTGGAGATAGTCTCTTCTGTAGGCTAACTTATTAATACCTACTTAGGCTAGCATATACCTACTCTAAGTATTAAATATTTACTTTATCATAATTAATATTTGATAGGACGACCTGATAAGTATATTAGAATTTAGTAAATCTACTACAAATAACGTTGGGCTGGAAGCTAAATGACGAAAAGCCACGAACATCGATAGATGCATGGCGAATCTATCGATGTTCGTGGCTAAAAAGCGCTTGTTGCAATAAGTTCTTAGGTCCTGCGTCAGTATGTCGGATCGTCTCAGTATATTGTTGTAGCGGACAATAAGTATAAAACAATAGAGAGAGTATCTCAGTTTACGCCCACACTCGTGCTTAAAATATCTCGTGCGTAGGCAACAGTATATATCAATAATCAGGAGATAGGTATTATAGTGCAAAAGTCTGGAAACAACTACTGAGACCTAAATGACCAGGGATATTATCACAAAGTTAAAGGAAATTTAAACATTTAGCGTCATGATAAAACTACTCAGTAATATAACTTAATCGCATACTTTTCCCACATCAATACACAAGAATGCGATAAATGGCGATCATTCGGAATGCGGCTAATTGTATGTGTCAAATAACATTACCCAGCAAGAGAGGATGGAATATAATTTACGAGGAGAACGAGCGTGGCATGCCGCGCTGCGTAGGAGCCGAGTGCCTGTCGCAAGGAACGCGGCGCAAGGGTACGCGCCCCAGCGGTTATTCATGCTCGATAATTTTTAAGTGTTACGGTAGAGGTACTGTCGGGTAACTGTGGTGAATAGTGGATTCAGATGAAGGTGATAAACAGTAAACAACCATGACGTAGACTAAATCAAACGACGACATTTAACTACTACAAATCATTCTAATTGTGAACCAATTTAAACTTACGTACATCATTCAGGGAGAGGCCTATGTTTAACAGTGGACGTCTTCCGGCTAATGATGATGATGAAATTATTCATCATCAATCTTCTAATCAATAAATGGATATGTTATGATGTTAGTACCACATAATAGCTTGTGATTAATAATCAACAAATAGGACAGACAAAGAACAAAATGTTCTTATATATTTTGCACAATGCATACACAATTATGTACCACGTACATGCTACGTGTGTCGTTACATATTCCCTCCCCGCTTCATATTCTCCCAGAGAATTACGTCTCTATCTCTGTTAATTCAGTTTTTTACTTTTGTTCAGACCTGTACCAGTCTGGACATTTTAATAATAATAATAATAATTTATTTCCAAAAAACTTATTCACAAAGTAACATATAATTAGCGCTTTACTTAAAATAAATACACGTATCTTAACAGGGGTAACATGCCTGAACTAGGTAGTCCTGTGTTTCAGGCAATAAGGGCTCACATAGGTAACATAAAAATAATCACATATCTTAAAGGTACAAATAGTTATAAATGTAAAGTGTAGAACATAATAAATAATAGATTATTATAATTTTTTATCCAGAGACTAAATAAAAAATAAAAAGTACTTATTTTAACACAATTAGTAATTTCTCTGTATCTTCGTAGGACATACTTTGTAGGACCGGTTTTAGAGCCATCTTACATCTATTATAGTTCAGGGTGTAGATGTTTGCCAACTCATTGAGTCTATTATATAGCAGCGGCCCAAGGAACACATAAAATTTAGATACAAAAGCATGCTGTAGGACTACATTTTGTGGGCAAACTCTGTCTTTCCGTCTTTTATACAAGTATTCAGTGTTGTACGGAAGGCCTGTGTGTTGTTTTAATACAGTATTCATTATAAATAACTGCCTAACTGTTAATACTTCACAACTTTTATAAAGTAAGTTAGTGGGGTAAAGGAAAGGGCGAAAAGTAGAAACTTTAAGAACTGCTCGCTGGGCTCTCTCCGTGGTCAGTAACAATGTTTTTCCCACTCCGCCCCATGTGGTAATGCAAACAATATTTGTACATACACGTGTACGTATATTTTTTGTAATCGCCTTATCATTTGTTTCCCGGGACACGCCACCCGGGCCCCCCTGCCTCCCCGTAGTCAGGTACCGACTGTTAACGCTCTCACAGTTCATTGTCTAATTTCCACGTTGCTATGACGAGAGACGCGGAGTAGGCACAAGTACCAACCTCCGACCCGGCGGGAGCTCTATTGAGTTGTTGCTGTTAGTTCGAAACAAGTACCTAACCAGACGAATATTGAAATGTTTTTCAGCTGTATTTTCCGACTGCCAATACTACTCATGTTTCCCATTGTTTTGTTTTCATCAAACTCGATACTTTGAAGAGCATCGGTTCGTTACTGATTCGAGTTCGGCCTGAAATCAAAATGTGATTCAATACCTTTTTGAAAATGCATAGCAAGTCTTTTGTTCATGTTATTGGTTTATGATAGGTATCGTGAAATGTTTGATTCTTGTGAAGAAACATACCAGAGTCATACGCACAATAAATTAGTATAATCATATATTTTAAATCAATACGATAATATTTTAAATAATATCTTACAATTATTTGAAAATGCCTAAAACAGCTTTTTCGGCCGAGTACCCATGAGAGGCTCTTGTATTAAATATAGGCAAAGCGAGCATAAAATTATCACGAAGCGCGTTGGTTCGCTGCGAGCGGTTTTAATTTTTTAGGATACCAGCAAACAGAAAAAAGAAAAAAAAAGCATAGCCCACAGCGCTCTATCTCTCGGCAATGAGGATTTAATTAAAACGCAGTACTTACATCAGCCCGCGGCTCACTGGCCACTCGCACACATCGAGCCCTCGGCTCCCGGTCTGCCTCCACTTTGTTAGCGAACTGCCCTCACCGACCCTTCCAATTACATGATAAACACGATACTCTGTCTGGCTGGCACTGCTTTGCCACCGTTTAAATGATTTCATGCGAATAAGCAATTCCTACATTCGCTGGAAAGGTAAAATATTAGGTATAAAAATACCTAAATTTTACAACGCCAGATTTAAATTGTGAGGAGAGGAGTTAGTGCCGAAGTTAGACTGTCTGATCCGATAAAAGCTGGCGGTCTCCGAGTCCGTATTTAAACGAGCTATTTTAGGTGGCTTGTAACTGTAACGGTGGTCAGTAGCGGTGCATAGAGCTCACAGCCAATCGCTTATTGGGATTGGAAGCAAAGCCTTTCGGGCGGTTGCGGACGCTCCGGCGGCCTTCCAATTTTAATGTTATATAACTGAACCGAATTAATACGCAGTGCGCGCCGCCGCCGCCGCTGCTAGTTCAAACACCCGCTTCACGATCCAATTTCGAATAAATATTGCTTTTTAACTGTGAAACAAGAGTTGTGGTTGATCTGTTGTAATTAAAAAGCTCGTTCAGTTTGAAAATCGAATTTTAATGAGGTTTCTGTTAACTGTTTAATATTATTTATTGTTAATAAACTATAATTGGAAATCATTTGTATTTACGTCAGGCAGCGAGCAGATTTTAATTATAATGTACAATCAAATCATAGCGCAAATGGATTTTCGTTTGGTTCACCGATCCAGTACCACCTAAGTTGAATGATCAAATAAAATATTAATTAATGAATTTCCGCTACAGTTAACAATATTGACAGTCCTTTTTATATTATTTATAGTAATTCGTTGATTGCCGTGTGGTGAATAACTGAAATTGGTTGCTTAACTCCCATAGGGCGTAAAGGGATACAGGAATGGTTGGTATCATTGTAAGTAAATAGTCAACAGCTTATTCCCGTACCACCTTCATAGATAGTATTGAGACAATATCACAAGAATAAAGTAAAACAGTTCTCCACATTATTTTTTACAGAAAGGTTATTTCAAAATTCATAGCTAGAATATCAGTCACTATTATGGAAAAGGAAATTCACATGAAATTGTTAGAGTAGCGCTCATAGTTTACTTTGTATGTCGATAGTTAGCTCAGCGTCGGATCTGTCGGCAACTGCGAACTCATTACGTCGCAAACTGGAAGCAAGTAGGAATTATACAGACTATCGCGTCCGACTCGGCTCCTAATTAGTGCAGTCTGATGATAAACATAGACTTCTATAGAACATTCTCATTACTACACTACTGTGTACAATTCTCTGTACTCAGAGAACTGTGTACTGTAGAACAGAAACGAGGTTATTGAAGGTGCCTTTTCCTTTTAAAAAAATGTATGTTTTATTACTTAAAAAGGTATAGTTAATCGTTGGTTATGCATATTATTCATACGTATATTTACAAATAATTTTAGCTTTAGTATAAAACTGATACATACAGGCAGATATGCTGCTGATATTGAGGCAATATCTATGCATGAGACTATAATTGTTGTTCTCGATCTATCTAGAGCAACCCAGAAAACTATAAGTGATATGTAGTTGTTTTAAAAAATCTTAGCAATGCACGTATAGACACTTGTCTTTGGGATTAACTCAAACGTAATTTAAAAAGCTGAATACCATACGTGTCATCCATCTGAAAAAACTAAATAAACAGATTACAGTAGCATTACCTAACAACTACTGTTTACCCATCAAGGGGTTTCGCCTGCTGTTATTTTTACGGTCTCGCAAAATAAACAACACTCTGTGTAGACAGGGCAAATACTCGTACTCATTGGCATCATTCCATAAGATCGTATGTTCACCCTCCACGCATATCAAATTGTGTTGCTGTAGAGTGTCACCTCCGATCAACGGGAGCAGTAGATACAATGTTTTAACTATAAAATATTTGGACAGCACTTATCACCTAATTCTTGTAAAGATTATCTTATATGTTTATGAGTTACTCGATTTCGCTCGCTGCTTCGCTCGCGTTAAGTAGCCTATGTTCTACCTTGGCTCTTAAACTTTCTACATACTTTTCATCAAAATCCGTCCAGTGATTTAGTCTTGAAGACGTAAAAGACCGACTGAGTTACTTTCACATTTATAATATTAAGTATGGATATGAAACATATATTGTTCTGATTAAAAAAATTGATTGAATTCTAAATCATTTTCCAAATAATTGTAGTTCTTCTAACATTCGTCATAAGTAGCTGCAATAACTTTTGATCGCAGCCTCCGCTATATATGTTCGTCATCTCATCGCTTAACGTGTGAATCATTGTTTAATTGAGGGGTGGGGGAGGAGCGCGGGGGCGGTCGCGCATCGATCGTCTCCCGTCGCCATAGCAACGCTCCCGCGCCCGCGCTCCGCAGCCCGATTCATTTGTAATCATTTGTTTCGCAGCCGTCGAATAATGGTGGTCGTGAAACGGTGCGAATTTGATGAATCACCTTATGGTATATAAGCACACATACGTACAATTGTCATTTGTCATATTATGTAATGCTACATGGGCCCGAAACAGAGTATGTTCTATGTTGCTGAATAGATACAATAAATTGATGTATCACTAACGACACTTTATGACAATATGTACCTCTTTATTATATATTACTTTACTTCACAAAGGTATGTAACAATTGTTACGTATTCTCATACAAACCTACAGTTGCAACAAGTACATAGTCTTACAAATAAACATATTTTCAATAATTGACTGATACCAACGCTTTCTTTAAGGCAAGACTAATTAGTTTTAACTCACCTCACATTTAAGCGACTACGTCATTATGACATTAATATTAAATACATCTTTTGTAGATAATTATAGGATCAAACCTTTGTGTAGCGGAGCCCTCAGTCACAAACGTAACAACAGTATATTAAATACCAATATTCCGCCATGGAAATTAATTCCAGTAAAACTAATTGAATGTTCAACCGAGCATGAATCTACAAGTGCTACGAGTCTACGTCGTAGCAAGTTAGTAGCAAACATAATCAAACTTGTTATATTTCGTAACCATAACGTTATAAAGTTATTATTTAACTTACTACATAAAAGGCATTGTTATTTTAAAATTTTGAAAAACTTTCAAAGCATTTTTGAAATGTCTAATTGTTTTTCTTGTTACAAAACGTTTGTACCGAAATGAATTAATTTGTTTCACGAAGGTTATTTCAACTTTTCTCTGTCTAATTGATGGTCAAAACTAATGAGTATCATATTATTTTACGTAGGTAACAATATACTTATATTGTTTTCTGGAAAAGATATCAATAGTTAGTTAATATACATTTTTACCAATAACATAATCTCTGAGTACCAAAACATTGAAGCTGTAAATTGAGACTCGATAATTGTATACCATAATCAAGTTACTTTTCAGAGCAAACCAGATAATTAATCTAATTTAACTTCAAACGGTTGTACGTACAAGGTGAAAAAATGTGAAAGGAAAAATAATTACATAAAAAACAGGCCACTTCAAAGGCCTTTTCAAATTATGCTGTCGATATCGAACAACAAAAGAGCTATGAAGTATAAAATATGGTATAAATTGGAGCGAGCGAACGGGAGAGGATCAACCCAAGTGTTGGGTTTTCTCAAATAATTTTAATAGATGTCCGGGGGGTGGCGCGGCGGGTGGGGGCGGGGGAGGCTCGCAAAATGAGATTTCCTTTGAGCCAAAGAGCCGCTGACCGCGACACCCAGCTCCGCTTGAATCATGTCCCTCATATATCATGCATCTCTACATATAACCGGAGCGGCCCTATACGTGTCACGTATTTTTAGGATTCATTTATATGTTAAAATACAGTGAGCTATTTCGCTAATGCATGGTCTGGAAAAGCAATCGTCACAAACCCTTGATTAAGTTTATAAGTAGGTTCGTAGTCTTGCGTATACCTAAACAACGTGCACTCATGTATCAGGTAAAATCATCTTCTATGTTCTCTAAAACAAAAGATAATGTGAAGACTGACGTCACAGCAACCTACTTACCTTTCAGTTTTCTACAGTAGTAACGATCTCCAATATGACAGAAAACCCTTTGGCGCGAAACTGACAAAGAAAATTAGACGTGTACAAAATAAAAAGTAAGCAGAAAGTCTTTCATAGAAGCCAATGTACTGTTAAAAATTGGGGAGAGAGCTCTCGGCCGGCGTCCTCTTGATTTTAATTTCATCGTGAAACAAAACGAGCAAGCTTTATTGTAGATGCGCTCAAAGCGCCTCGTGGAACAGGGGATCGCTTGCACGCTGCAGCGAAATATTACTCTGTTAGGCTTTCATTGTGTGAGATGAATATTGGTTCTGACTTGAGATTTTACAAAGGCTGCATAAATTTGCATCGCGAGTTATAAATAAAGGTTCCTTTAATAAAGGCGTACAGTTTCTCTCTAGAAACGTGAGCGTTTTGACGGAAATACAAAGGAGTTGACATTTTTCGTCTAGTTATAAATAATAATTCTGAAAGAATGTTATGTAAAAGGTACCTTTTCTACTCGATACACGAAAAAACACACCATCAAAAAACTGTATTGATGTTAACGTAGAAAAAAACACATACCTACGCAATATTTTTTATCTATAACCTTACATAAACAAACTAACTTTTGGTACGCTACAATTCAATTTATTACACAATCTAAACATTTATTGTTTATTATTAAATAAACGTCTCTGAGAATCTTGTGCATACATATAAGTAACATTTTGAGTCACGAAAGTGTTAGACCTAAAATTGTATTTTGTAAAATACAGTTGGATCGCCTATCGATGAATATATAATAAATTCTTAAGGAACAAACCGAGTGAGTTCCTAAGTTTGCAAATGTTGTTGGAGCGGCTGAAGGCTCCTTTAGATCCATTGCCTGTGAGCACACGTTTATAAACTCCATTACCATACAGGTTACATAACACCGTCCCGCACCGTCGTCTCATTTCGTCTCCCGTCTACGTTGAATATCTTCTTACAGTTTTCATCTTGTTACTACGTGGAGCAAGTACTTCGTCTTTTTTACTTTAAGTCTGCTTCTACGTGTTACATTGGTGTAATAACAACAACAAGACCATGCGTTACTTGGTCTCTCTGGATTTTCTTTATGTTCGTATTGACCTGTTTTCCCGATAACAGGTTAGGTTTGATGTGTTTTTCATCATTATCATCATCAGCCTGAAGACGTCCATTGTAGAACAAAGGCCTCCCCCTTTGTCTTTCAAATACCAATAAATAAGTGGACGACTAATACGTTCTCAGGTAAGTACCTGATGAAAAATAGTTCTTCAAAAGAGACGTAATAGCGGTCTATTAGGTTTCTTCCTATCGAAAGTCAATAAAAAGAAAACCGCAAGATTTGTAAAAGTGTTTGGAAAGACCAATTTGCAGAAATAAATCATTTTATTTCAACGGCAAAAAGGAAAAGATTTCTACAAATGTAATTCCAATTTGTTTCAATACGTTAGTCGACTTTAGTCCTAATTGGGCTCCGGCGATTTTACTTGTGATCTTAGAATCTTATTATGCTTCCAATTCAAATTTCCTTTTGAGGTTATTTCAAATAACCTCAAATCAATTATATTAAGTATTTTTTTTATGAATAAATAATGAACGTACTTACTACGAACATTATGTGTAATTTGTTTCTCACAGTTATATCTAGTAACGCAATCAAGTAGTCCCCGGGTGCGATTTAAAGGAAAGCCTCCAAATGGAGGCCCCCGTCCCACCGCGCCCGCCTGTCAGGCTGTCACCGAGAGACCCATTAGAGCCTGTATCGAAGAGGGACCCACTCAATCACGCCGGACGTCCGTCAACTTTTGTATGCCGCCGGACGCCGCCGTCCGCCGCCCTCCCGGCCCTTCGATATTACTGATGTAACCCTCCGGCATACCGGCTTTGACTAATTTGCGATATTAAATATCGTCCGGGATTACTTTTTATTGCTATAATTGTATAGCGAAATTGAAAGGGGATCCCTTTGTTGAGTAAAAAGTAATTTAGCTTTCAAAGAACTTTATTCTGAATTATATTCTTACCTCAGCAGATATTGCCGAAACAAAACAATCGCATTATACACAAAACGATTCTGTCATAAAGCAGTGTAATGGCGTAACGCACAAACAATACGACGAGACCTTTATCTGTTTCCAAACCGCTGCCGTCGGTCACGTTTCACCTTAATGGCGCTGTTTACAAAGTCGCAAAATAAAAAACAAGTTTTCATGTTGAACTGGAAGTTTCACGTGCGTATATTACACGAGAGTTGGGGAAAGTTATTCGGTGCTTGGCGACCGGCGGCTTAACCAGCTGAGTTCCGAGTTAGAGCTACGAGTTCGTAAGCCTCGCTCTGCGACAACTTTACTGCACGTTTTATATTATGTAGCGCGTTACGTGGCACCTGACGCCGCTCCGATCTTTACACAAAGAACTTCCGCCTAGCCGGGAACGCGCGCGGGATACATAGGATTCTTTGAGTTACCATGGTTACCTATGTACGACTCGGGTATGAGTTATTTAAGAGTAACAAATATAGAAAGTATAGTATTTAAATTCTAACTAAATCAAACATTTTGCGTAAAACAGAAATGCGACGCGCTAAACAATGTTCCCGGTATCATCAGAATATTATTGCGGTGAGTCCATTAAATTAATGTTGTGCGCTGAGCTGAGGTAACAAAAGTTTTAAAATTCATATATATTTGGATGTTCGTACAATGTGTGCGGTATCCATGCGGAGGTTTCCGCGCGGGCAATTTTAGCATTTCAGTGATTTTCAGGCGTGTCAGCACCAGCAACAGAGTGACGGCTGCGCTACTGGCTATATTATTAAGCAAAACGTCTCTATTAGTACGCGGCCATCAACACAGCGATATACGATTTACCGGGTTTACCTTTAGTTTCTTTATGTGACTTTTTATTGATCACTTTTATCATATTGACTGCCTCGTTGGTCAAGTGGTCGCTAAGCGTGACTGCTGAGCACGAGGTCCTAGGTTCGAATCCCGGGTCGGGCAAAGTGTTACTGGGTTTTTCCATTAGGTCATTCTCAGTGGCAGCACGGAGTCTGGATTTGTGCCCTGTTGATGGCAATAGGCTCGCCCCCTATTACATAGGGACCTAAAAACATAACTGGCGAAATGTGGGTGAACTATATCTACACCTCTGCGGGGAATACAGGCGTGATGTTATGTTATTTTTATCATATTTTGTTGGAGGATCAGTATTAGATCAAATGTGTTTAATATACATTATAAATTAATTTGATTTTGTTATCAAATATGAAATAAATTTTGGGTACATAAGCCAAAAAAATACGCAACACGAACATTTTTTGTTTTTAATCTATCTTATGGACATGTTGTAATTGCTTTTACTCAAATCGCAGATCTTGTTTTCCCAGGGAAATTTTCTAAATATTTTTTTTAATGTCTAACAATAGCTATCTACCTACCTAAAGACCAGTGGTGTTCTAAAATTTTCTTACATCTTGCTAATCTAAGACACAATATTCGTAGGCGCTTGGTGCTATCAAACAAGGAGCAGGTGTTTTTCTGTTCAACTACGTATACTATCATGGTTGTATACTTAACAATTACTATCCTATACTTGATGAGTAAATGTAAATATTATTTTTAATTCAGCTTTTCCGCTATTACCGTGGCCACGCCACACACCGTGCCCCGTCAGCCAGAGCACCGCGAGCGACACGATCAATGCTGCCAGCGTGAAGCCTCCCTCAAATGTTGCAAAACACCAAATAACTTTGAACATTTTCTACAGCAGTACGAGCATTACACAAACTGTTTATTGCTTTTATGGTACAGGATTTTGCACTGAAACGAGTAATTTGTGAACACTCATATGTAAAAGGTTTCTGATTGAAATCGTTTGCTGTACCTGATGCCCTAAACAAGTGGCATAATGCTTGATGAACAGAAATTGAACAAGCGAATGGTAACGAATCGAAATTTCTTGCTAGGTACAATTTTGTTTCTGATATAAGATAGCATATACAAAATACCATACCTTTAAGGGGGAGGCCTTTGTTCAACAGTAGACGTCTTCCGGCTGATGATGATGAAGATATCAAAGAAACGTCTTTGATATTTAAGACTGTTGTATTGCAAATAATGCAGCTGAACATCGGGCCCGGATAATACTGGCATAGAGAATCCATTAAGCTTAATCTCTTCACAGATACATATTATTTACAGACCAGGTTCTATTGTGTCAGTTTTCTGTGGAATAATTTAAGGTTTCTTGATTAATTTTTAATGAAAAGTATTATAACTGTTTTGAAATCAAAGAAGCGAATTAATAATATGTGCATCATGCGGAAATGTAGATGTTAAGTTTTTTTTGTGTTTTTTGGATTGTGAAAGACACTTTTTCAGATCTTACGATCGTGACGCATTTTTTAAGATTACCTTCGACGAGAAATATACATACGTAAACTCGTTTAAAATTTTATGTAACATGGTGTACGGCACAGTTATCGGTACTCGTAAGTTTTAAACACGTGTTATGTTAATTATAAACTGTTCCGCAGTAAACCTTATAACAAACTACCCACACATGACCTTAGAAATGTATGGTAAGCCCACACTACCGTATATGTATTAACACTATTGTGCATTTCTGCTAACAGCACTAATGCATTTCCATTAATTTAAGCAGATTACAGATAATATATAACTTAGTAATGCATTCCCATTTACCATTATACCGGTGCGGGTTTAAGGTGCGTTATAAGTACCAATAGGCTTATGGGTGTACTAACTGGAATTCTTGAGTAGTGAAATAATGGTTTCGTGCTGCTGAATAATAACGATACAGTGTTAAATTATAAACGTAACCTACGGTACATACATGTATATTATAACACAGCTTGGTCATTTTTGTATGTAGCCTGTATAGTGTCCCACTGTTGGGCAAAGGCCTCCCGATTATTCTTCCACAAAACCCGGTCCAATGCCATTTCGGGCCATGTCTATCCCGCAAAGATGTCTTCAGCTTGATCATAAACAACTTTGATAGTAAAGATAAAAATCTGTTTACAGCCTTAAAATGAACATCTGAAACATGATTCCATAATAATCACTAGTCTAAAGATGAGCTTTCTTTTGAACTTTCGTATTTTCTATTGGAAAATCAAAGTATAACCTGTGTTTCTGCTAATTAACTTCCTTTTTCAATATTTTTACCAACATCGAATCCCCTGGGGCACGAAATTAAACATACTTCAGTCGAGGCAAATTGAATTGCGTTTGATTTATAGCACAGACAGAATTTATGATTCCTGCTTGAAGCGCCGAGGTGCGCTGATAACCTGCGCAGTTAATTGCTATAATCCGATTAAGATGCAATGAAATGTTCGCGGTGTTCCAGGTATCTCTGTATTCAACAGTTCCAATTAGGTTATAATATTCTGAGCTATTACGAGTAAAATGCTAATTGCAGAGATTGCAGAGATTACAGCCATACATACAATGATGATGGTTTTCTGAAAGGGTTGAGTATTCACAGATTTTCATTTGCAACGATCCTGAGTAACGTACCCTGTTGCTTCAGTCACTACAATCGTCATATATATTATAAAAAATGGGATAAAAGTGTGTGAGACTCACGGTTGTCAGTTAAATGTAGGTAGGTAGTCAATCTGGACATTATTCAGAAATTTTCTGTTGAATATTTCCGAGGTTCCTTCTAACTATCCCCTACCACTCGCTAGAGATAAATGTTTTGACGGTAAGCATCTTAAATGTAAACGCACTTTTATTTTTTGTTGACGACGGCCTTTTAGATAATCCAGATTCGAGGTCCCCGGTAACGTTTCAAAACAGGCAAACTGTGTTACGTCGGTCCCTAATTACCGAGCAGACTGCCGGGGTCGGGAGCCCAAATTCTTTGTCCTCTTTACACTTTGCCTGTGGTTTTTGACATACCTAATTATTATTTTTAACGCGTAGGTTGAGGGCGGGCGGCGGTGAGGGTGCGTGGAGTAGTCAGAGCGCGGGGTGCGGGGCGCGGGCGCGGGGTTTAGTTGCCGGTGACGCTGCGACACCGCTGCGCCGCGGCGGATAGCTTTTGGCGTTTATCGGATGAACACACGCATTTCACGGTCTACCACGCCAAAGCTGACCAAACAACGTTTATTAGATAACGCCGACAGCATACTAGGGAAAGCTTTATTAAAAAAACATAAAAATACGAGACTAGATGGCAGGGATTATGAAGCCAATATGCAATAATTATGCTAATCTAATTAAAAATACTTAGTCCCAAAAAATAATAAACCTGCCGACAGGAGACCTTTTTCCGGCGGTGGAATATTGAAATATAATTATTATCAACGCTGTAGAAGCATTGTTAGCTTAGTATTTGATGACAACCCACGACTTATTGTTCTTTTCCAAAATTCAAATCTTTTTCAAATGTTAAACGCCTCTTTTACTGAATATCAATTTTGTTTCTTTGGCATATAACTAAAATATTCCAATAACTTTCCATCATAAGCTACGCTAAAGGTACTTTTAATAAGCTCATTGATTTTTCTTTGAAGATTCTCATCCAAATACGTCATGTCGTAACTACGTACCGTGTGTACAGACCCTTACATGTCTGATACCTAATAGGATTATATTTGATTGGCAGACATAGACACATCAAACGATAAGTAGCATTTGATGTAAGGATTGCGTATGTTACATACATTGGTACTGTATTTGTAGTTAGAATCAATCAATCCAACCCATACCTAATCTTGGTTGGTAGGGTTTAAGTACGCCATCTTGATACGAATCTCAAAATTTGTAAGTATAATAAACAACAGCTTATTATCATAAGTACGCTGAAACTCCGATCTTTATGCGACTTAACGAGGGCTTAATAAAAATATCGTACAACAATTTTCATTTTTCTCTATCCATTAAATATTGAACGCAAATGGATCGGATCCCTTCAGTTTTTCCGGGTACTTACAATGAATAAATAAATGAAATATAAAATGGTATTACGATCCGCCATTGAAAGCGTGCTCTTCATTTATAAAATCTCATCTCTTTAGGAAGGACACGACCGCCGTCTGTTATTAATCGGCTTATATCCTTCCCTAGTGGGTGCGGATGCAATGGGGAGGTCATGGGGGTGTTTGCTACCCCCGAAACATTAAGCATACTTCACACAGGACTGGAGACACTCAAGTGAAGATAATCTGACACTAGAGCTGTCTACGATGTTTCGAAACAATGTTTGGTATGTGATTTTAAAAGGCTTTACTCTTCTTGAAATTGTTTGTGTTATGGGTAAAGGGAATTGTAGGTGGTGTTTTGGAGATAGTGCCCTTTGAATCTTTTTCAATAATTTCTGAAGAGTTTTATGTACCTACCTATCGTACAATATCATGGATACTAAAGCTACTTACAGAAGGTTTTTCTATCTTATATAAGTTTAACAAAAATCTTTCGTAACATTCTTATCCACTGTCATTGTTACGATATCCATGTTGAGGAAAATGTATTTCTCGGTACACGACAATAGCACCCTCTTCTAAACAGGACTTAATACCATTACCGACGAACTGTGTACAATATGCCTTTGTTATCTATTTCCAATGAGAATCCTCTTATGAAAAATCGTTATTTTGTTTTGCGCAATCAATGTAATTACATAGGTAGTACATAGCGTACTGTACAGTGTACAGTATATAGCGTGCACTTTGCTGTGAGGGACGTATGTACGGGAGTGAGAGCGACGGCCGCAGCGGACTCGCGAGATACAGCACGTTGCTTATTACGTTTGATTTATGGCTTTAACTTTGATCAAAGTTTCAGTTTTAGCTCAAGCTAAGTAAATGTTTATGTTAACAGGTTTAGGTGCTGTGAAATGGTAGAAAGAGGTTTTAAAACAAGTTTTCATTAATCTACTTTATACATGTTGAACACTTTAATCTAGTTGTGAAAATTGCGCCATCTTTATTTTTTCTAGCCTGTGGAAATCCACGGCTTTCCCCAAAATGATAATTTGCTAGTGGAGTATTAGCACTTTACTTTTCTCCGGTGGTGCGGTTCTATGAGTCCCTTTTATCCCACGCAGAAGGTGTGCTACAACCTTATTGAACATTGCGAAATCTGAGCGACGCATGGTAGCTATTTTGATTTAATCTACTTAAAATCATATAACAATCATCTATGACATTATTTTTCTAAAACGCAAAGTTGATATAGTTACACAAATTATCTACTACTTGGTGTTACATGATATAGAAAAGGTAGATACTTCTCTAATAATACCATAATAGTGAATAAAAAACCGCACATAGTATATAATAATAGACAGAACCAATACATAAAAGGTTTCCTTCTAGCTCTATATAGAGGAAAATATAAAAAGTCACCTTCGACGAAGTCTCTAGAACATTATAATTAAAAGTTGTCTATGTAGTCCGTAGCGAACATCCTATATTTTGCTTTATTTGTTCGCATCTATCTGTATATTGGATTCCGGCTGTCGCCATGGCGACGCAGCTCGCCCGGGACCCGCCGCCCTGGGAAGCCAGGACGTGCCACTAATTCACCTGTCTCACACACACACGCACAGCGCACACTCAGACACAGCCTCACCTGGCTGGAGCGCGACGTACACCGACAACATTACACGCTTGTATGCACACGGCACAAGCTTGCATCGCCAACCATCAGTCATAAGCGACCTTATCGTGACAGGCAGAAAGTCCAATCTGCAGCGGGACAACAACGTCAGTCCCGTAGCTTTTCATTTTGGCATACAATATAGTGACAGCGAGGATGCGAGGTGCGGTGTCCCGGGCACCGGCACGGGAAACACTCGTTAAACCCGTCCTCAGCCAACTGTAACTGCATCGGAAGCGGAGCAGTCACCTTAGGGATTGCATCGGCCGCCGGTGCTCGGGATTTCTGCCGCTTTTAGGCATTTCGTTTGCCGCTAGTTTCCGGCCTCGGTAAAAGCTTTCAAATGTGGAAATTCGATTCGAATGAGTTCACGAGTCGTCGCGCTTCGTGTTGTGAGCAGCAGCTGAAATTTCTTGTGCAGGTTTGTGGAAACTTCCTTTACACGCTCGACTTACTATGAATGTAGTTATCGGGAAATGTTAAGACGGTTGTTGGCAAACATTGGCACTGCTCCAATCCACTGTTACCTAAGAATACGACGGTGGGATATTCATACTACGATAACGTAGACCCATTGGCTTAGAAAATAGGATTTAAAATTACTCCCAATGTGTTCACAAAGTGGAATTTGTAATTCTGTTAAATGTGTTAAAAAATTGCCGATGTTATAAGTCGTCCAACATTTCTGATAAATTAATTAAGTACGTTAATTAATATTTTCTATCGTTACGGTCAGGACATTATTGCGTTTATTTATTATATGATCGGTTGAAGAAGCGGTAACGAGATTTCAGCATTTATAAAAAAGAAATCGTCTGTAGCCAGAACTGTTTTTTTTTTACTTACGCACTAGATGGAGTCAGCAGCTGTTTGCAGCATCTTTTCTTATAGCCTCGACACGTGCTGCCATCGATGGACAAAGAAGCTGCTCATTGTTTTTATATATCTACAGTGTGCCTTATTCATAAAAAATAATTTCCAGCAGCATTACTGATCAATCTATTGTTAATATTATGTGTATTGAATAAATGCAGTATCATGTTTTATTTTAAATCGTATTCACCACGGACCTATTTTCTTAGTATATAAATAGTTAGTTCGAAAACTAAGCAATTCCTCTAAAGAATCTATAGGTGTATACCTTTTTAGGGTTCCGTAAGTCCCAAAGGGTAAAACAGGGCCCTACTACTAAGCCAGCCGTCTATCACCAGGCTGTATCTGATAAATCTTAATAGTTAGACAGTTGAAATTTTCACAGACGATGTATTTATATTGCTGCTTTGACAAGAAATTGAATTAAATAAATATTTTTACATGAAACATAGTGTTTTTTTGCCGTTTTTACAGATAATGGTACTGAACCCTTCGTGAGCAAGTCCGACTCGCACTTGGCCGGTTTTTTAATTTAGGAATTACCATAAACGGACGACAGCTTTGTTAAATAAGGGAAAAGTTATTCTTAAAAAATAAATAGCTGGGGGAGCCATAGCGTCTATAACTCTAAAAAGAGTATATTCAAGAAATAAAAACAGCATTATGATTATTTTTTCAACTGTGATTGGGGCAACGAAGTAGGTCTGTCTTGCGATATGAATTCTGTGGTTTGGGTGACAAACCACATAATTACGGTTTACAAATCACTTAATATGCACTTAATTCATATTACTAACAATTTAAAAGAGCAGCACAGGACTCATTATTTAAGACCTACTGATATTTTTACAGTAACAAGGTACGCGCGAGGTTTACAGCTATACAACAATATAAGAGTAATATCTTGATTATTAACAGTTTACCAGAAATATATCTATGGTGTATATTCGTTAAACATACCTTTCTCATTTAGTCTTAGAGAAAGAACTCCTTAATTCATAAAACTTTACAAAATATTTGTAAAATCGTGTAATCAACCTAAAGGAGACCCACGACTCCCTTGATAATAAATTACCACACTCTTCGTGTATATAATAAATACACAAGCCTGTCTGTCTAAACGGGGGATACGTATAAAAACCTGAGGGTTAGTAGGAGTCGTTAAACAGTTGAAGTTGGTCTTAATGTTGGTTTTACTGCCGCCCGGCTACCCGGTGGCCGGCTCTACCGGGATGCTGCCTGTTCTCACATCATTATATAATTGCCGCCTAATTTTCCGAATTATACAGGACGGGGACCGTAATGAGAACATTGTACTCACTGACGAACAATGACTTTTATTATCATGTATGTATAATTAATAAGAGCACAGTTGAGTGGAGCTCTCCTTCATCCCCGTGTACAAAGATTTATGCAATTTTCGCTATCTTCTTATCTTTTTAATTATACGTAAAGGTTTCAAACGCAAACTATTTCGTTTTTATTACACTCAAAAAACTAGAAAAATAACGCATCAGAATTTTGCTGATGTATTCATTATATGAGACTTTCAAATCAGTAAACGTTAAACGTTTAAAAAACAACAATAATAAGTATTAAAAGGCATTAATTTTCTTGAAAAACGAATAGATCTAATAATAAATAAATTGCCGATTCAATCAAGTACGGTTTTTATTACAATCTTTATTTTATTTCGAGGCTTTCATGAAAACAATGTAAGCCCCATCATAACTCTTTAATCTTGAACTCGTATCTTTAATCTCGCAAAAGCAAATAATAGCTTTCGATTGGTACATAAATATTGTACATTAATTATAATTTAAAGACTGTTTAAAATATTCATGTATTTTCGTAACAACAACGATTTTATTTCAACTACATGTGTACACTACAATGTATTAATAATGTTTATTAAAATCGAATTAAGCCCTCAACTTACTACTGTATAATAAACATATCGTACACACTCACAATTCACCTACCTCGTTCTTCAAACAGTACCCGTGACCCGCGTCGGCTCAACTAAATTGTTTTCAGAGACATGAAAATAATATGTAAGCGCTAACGACACGTCCCCACACTGTGGGCCTAAAGAGTGACAATTAAGCACAGTGTGAAGTTACCCTTAACGGTCCGTTTACGGTTTTCTGTGGGTCGTCGGTGCGCTCCGCTGCTACACTTAGTCCACTCGCGCCTACATTGTGGCCGCCGTAGGAAAGTTTTCCGTACGGCCGCCTAAAGTTGTTACTGTCTTACCCACTAGGGCCGCGGCCCGCCGTGCCGATCTAACTTTATTCTCTGCATGGATAGGCTCTCGCCAGCTAGCGTATCTAGACGAATTCATACATATTGCATAATTCTTGCTACGAAATGGCTTATGTTTTTTATGTAGTTCTTCACGTTAATACACTGAAACTATCGTTTCGCATTGGTTCATAGTATTGGGATATTTACATACTAGTCTTCTTAATACTTCGAATAAAATAAAATATTATGTATCTATTTCTGTATGCAGAATCTTATATTGGACAGGTATTTCTCCGCTATCTCTATATTCTTGAAGTCATAACATGACATGTGACTTTTTTGCATGTTGCCCATGCTAAGCTTAAATCTAAACTAATAAAGGAAACTTGAAAAAAATGTTATTTTGAAGATGGATTCTTAAACACCATTGTTTTTTAATTCCAATATTTTATCAAAACGCATTGAAAGTATGCACAAAAGTAAGAGTCATACCGTGACTGCAACGACAGAGAATACAAGCTTCTTGTATGCTGACCCCAGAACACTATCTACGCATTAAATTATTCAGTAACGGAGGCGCTCCCACTCAAGTATTTTATAAATCTTTGCACGTACGACACCCTCACACTTGACCGATTTCGTGTTACGTGTAGCTTCAATTTCAACAGAAACAAAGATTTTCTTCGCTACGTTATATAAAATACATACATGTGTTTCCGGCAATCGTATGAGTAAGAAACTACTTACCTATATCACACTATCACATCACATCACACTAATATTATACAGGCGAAAGTTTGTGAGTGTGTTTGTTAGCTCTTCACGCTCAAACAGCAGAACCGATTTCGATAAAATTTGATGTAGAGGTAGCTGACATCCTGGATTAACACATAGACTACTTTTTATCAAGAAGTAATATTGCGGTTAACACCGCGGGGCGCAGCTAGTACATAATATCATAATAAGATTGAAATATTAAAAAAATAACTTAGTGTTTATGTTATAGAAACTTAAACTGTGGTGATGTTATTATTGTATCTTATTAGCGTTCTATGGTTAGATATGTAGTGTGTTATCTTAGTTTTTTTGAGGTGAAGTTTACTAGTTTATAAAATCATTTTCAATAATTATATTCTTTACTTCATTTTCTTAACACTGGCTGGCGTCGTTTTATGAGCTTTATGGTTTTTAATCATTTTGTCGGCTGGCTAATTACAGACTTGAATAAATTAACTATCACTGGATACAAAACATAAATTAAATAATTTCATCTTTAGTATATTTAAATATATTGCATTTTTTAAAGAACTATAGTTGCACAAGTACGCTAACATTTACTTAATTGTAAACAGTGTTTAAAATCACTCGTTTAAGTTGATGTGGGAACTTAAAAGAATAGTCTAGTTATGTAGAAGATAATTTGTTCTTGGTAAGAAAATATTAAACTAACAAGGCTTTATTAAAATCAGTTATTTATGATAGCAAAAAAACGACGAAAACTCATCTTTTTGCAGACATCATTTTGATATTATACCCATTAATAGTTTCTTATTTGACTCTAAGCGTATCTTACTGGATTCATATTGAAGTGGGACTGAATCCATGAAGCTTCGTAAGTTACGTGGTGAAAATGTATGAAGGAGCATTCATAATTATCACAGAAGGAACTAAAGCAAAAATAGGACTCTCGTTATCATATTTTTTTAAAGTAAGCCTGTCTGCTTCATTCTATCTCAATTTCTTATTATTATGATAAAGATAATAAGTTTTTGGTATGTCTTTATTATTCTTATTATCCATAATTTATAAGTAACATAACTATGTTAAAAGAGTTATGTCGTCCAATATTGTTGTCATGTATAGTTGCATACTCAAGAAGTATTTTTTTTATTTGTGTAATACAGTTTTTTAACCACATAGAAAAAAGAGAGAAAATTGATATAAGCGCATTAAATAAATTAAATCCCGTCGTCAAAATCCGACGGCCACTACCAATATACTATGATACCAATTCATCTCCGAACATTCAAGTCACCAAATCTGCCGACTTGACGTTAAAGCTTACGTGCTTCAGTTCCAGCTGACTCATGATCCCATTATTGTGTAGGATTTTGGGCCACCTTACACGCGTACTCTACGATTTATGTCTGACTAAACAGAAAATACTTTATTCACAGCGTTGAATAAATTCTATTCAGGCTGCCCGAAGAAAATCGTGCATTATATAGACGCGAAAATTTATAATTGATTGTCTGACAAAAAGTAAAAGATTTATGATGTAAAGTGTCTTTTTATTGTAAACCAATCAAAGAGAATGTATCTTTGTTTGCCAATTTTCTCATTAAAGCGTTTGCTTTTCATCTCAATTAATTTTTTGTCTGCTACATTCGACACTAATGTCTGTAGGTTTGACGGCGCTTCTTGATTCAATTCAATTACTGTGTGTATACAATTAAATGATAATATGGTTGTTAGCTAGTCTCTGAGGAGCATGTAACGAGTGGCCGCTACCCCTCGGCGGCGCGCGGCTGGCGTGTGCTTGCGTGTGCTTACATTGTTGCTTCATTCTCGATTCTAATAAGAACAGCCCTAGCGGCGGTTGTGTAAGAACAATGAACGTAACGAGTTCCCGATCCGTAATGTATGTCTTTATTTCTAATATGTTGCTATATTATTTGTGAGAGATAAATTGACTATATTCTATTTGCGTAAAAATGATATATTTTTGTACTCTTATCTTTGTATTAACCATAGTGTATTCATAAACAGAAAATTTCATTGTTTGAAAGAATATTATTTTGAGCTATGTCTGCTTGACAGGAATGCCCGGGGGCGCAATAAGAATAACGGTGATAGAGAGTCCGTAATGAAGAGCACTCAAAGGCGGCATCGGTCGAACGCGAGCCCGGCCGCCCGGGCTCACATCGGCGATGCACCGAACAACCCTTAATTGAATAGCCTGGCCGGGGGCTAATCAGGGCTCAGCTGAGCGGTGCAGGCGCGGGCGGGCGGGGGGCGGTGCGGGCGGGGGGCGGGGGGGGTGCGGGCGGGGGGCGGGGGGGGGGGCGAGGGGGCCGCGGTCCGGAGCCACGCGGGCTGGCCGCGCCCCCTGCGCGCGCCGCTCTGCCCGGGGAGCTCATTCAAGTAGCGAGCGCGCCCCGTGCCAGCCGCCACCCTCAGGTATGTCCATTTTGCTTTTGGTGTTTGCACGTAACGTACCTATCGCGCGCGCTCCGCGAGTGTCAGTCGTGCTGTGAGTGAACCGTGCTGCTGCCGCGCCTCGCTCCAGAGCCGCCGCCTCCAGCCGAGGTACGTACGCATGCTGCACTGCCACTCATACAACGCCTGAGCCTTCACAATTATTACTCGTTTTTTTAATTTAATGTTCTCTTTGCCAACGCACTCTAACAATTAGTACCGTGACGCAAATTACTTGAAAGTGAAATAGTACCGGCGCGATTTATCGGACTCTACAAAATAAATTTAGTTCATCGATTAAAAAATAATATTTCACTTCAAAAAAAGAATATTACGGAAACCACCGCACTTAAACAAAAATTTATTAACTTCAAATGCTTCTGACAAAAAAAAAGAAGTAAAACTACATCTTCTAAAATGATTCTCGTCGAAGCTGAGTACTCGTTCTACAATCACTTGCTGCTTTCTGTGTCGCATGTCCTACGTAATTTCGGCGCTTTAAATGTTTGTAATATTATCTGAATTTTAATTGAACAAAAATTTTAAACAGTTTCAATATTAAGTAATGTTCAATATTGATGCGTAAATCAAAACTTGATTAACGCAGATGCTACCTTAATGGTAACAAATTAAAATTCAGAATTTAATGTGTCGTCTTTGATGTTGTCCGTTTAAATATAGTCTTATAGTCTCTTCAATTTTGATTTTCCTTTTTCCGGAGAAACATTATTCTGGCGTTTCTTGTACAGTACTCAACAAAGAAGCAGCTTCTGAGATTTATTCTCAAATTCCTAATTACAAAGGTTTAATTAATGCTCCTAATGGGGAAACATCCTTGTCTTTTATCATAAACAGTATAATTATAATAAGTACATATGATTGTCTTCACGCTCGCGTTACATACTTATGACTTGTATAAAGCATACCATGAGAGCATCTCTCTCTCATTTATATTCCATACTTCATCCATATTCGGATGGTAGCCCTCCACACAACGCTAGCGGTATAACCCCCTGTGAGCGGCTCCGCCGGCCGCCTGTTGTAGGCACTACAGATAGATATGACGTTGAGATGTCGGGAGGGTACGAGATGGTTCTAACGGAGGGCGAGGACTTTCACTGGCGCCGCCACTTCACCTTGTCGGCTGGCGCTGTGCCAGCCTCCGCACGCCCCCCGGCCCCGCTCTCCCGGGCAAGCTCCCCCGCCGGCCCCCGGCCTGCCAGCCACCCCCGCACGATCCCGGCCATATCCGACCTACGATACGAATAACGCATATGCCACACTTTCACGTTCCTGTTCCAGTGTGTTTTATTACACCAGAGTTTCTTTTACATGAGTGACGCAATGTATATGTATACAAAAGCGTCATTAACTGTCCATACAATGCCTATACGTAATTTACATTAAACTACATTATAATATCACCGTCATAGCTGAATGTACATTTAAAAAATTACCTTATCTGACGGAATTAAGTTAATTGGTCGTACGTTCAGTAGGGTTGTAAGCTACACTAATCGACATGATTCTGAAGTTTTTTTTGAACGAATTATAATTGCGCCGTATATTAAAAAGAAGTGTTATAATAACACAAATCGATTATCTACACGTCGGCTAATATACATATTATACTATTCGTTTCCAATAAAAATATATATATACATAATACGCGTATTATATAAATGTAAAGTCGTACAAATAATTACTATGCAAGTTATCATTGATAACGCATGTCTACGAGCCTAGAGGATAATAAATCTTACGTGATAATAGTCGATAATGTTTGCGCGTAGCTCGTAGCCCGTAGCACGTAGCAGTCGCTACGGTAACGCCGGCGCAGACGCCCGCCCGCCGCCTCCGCCGCCCAGATAGCACTCGTGATTGCCTGTCGGTACAATCTATCAGTATAACGTGCACATAATTAACACAATAAATTAAAATTTACATAAATGATTTGAATATTAAATAACTTAACCTTGTATCATAATTAAAATTAAATCATAAAAATTTAATTACTTCGTAAATTTAAATATTTATAACGTGAAATAAAGTCATCATTACAAATCAATAAAAATATTTCATTTAAATGCGTAAGTGCGGGAAGAAGATAGCTGATTATTCGTGGTTTTATTAAAAAAAAATGGAGTTAATTATTTGGATTTCAACTTGAAACAAATAATAGGTATGTATCATCATCGGTGATTGCAACACAACCATATTTATTAAAGATTTATTTATTTAATAAAATACGTACGTACGTATAGGCTTTATAAGGACATAGGTTTAATTTGCAATTCATCAATACTTCTTTCAGCTAATAAATAAAAAAGAAAACGATACTGATGGACATCATACTGAAGTTTTATTTCACTACTACCATTCATCATCCACTCGCCTATTTTTATTTTATTATACATTTATTATCAACTACCTGCGTACAATTTATCGTCTGTATACGTCATTGACTTTATTTTATTTTATTGATATCGAATTATTTTTCAAAGAACTACATTGTTCACGGAAATCATTCCAACCGTCACATTTAAGAAAAAGGTTGGTTTAAATTCAGGATGTAAGCATCCACTTAGGTCGTGACCACAACTGAAGTTTAAAAGTGGAGTATCAAATATATAATATAGTATATTAAGATACGTATAGTAGTAGAGTAGTGCTACAACTGACTTTTAGCACCTACCCACATACTATACAAGTGAAGAATTGCAATCTGGACCAGTTTAACATTAACTGGCTTGCTTAACGATATCGGTACCAGATTACACATTTTATCAAGAACTCGGGTTCTATTATGTTTAAAAATAACATAAATTAGAAGAGTACATCTAATACTTTACAATGGTTTAATAATTATTGGAATAATAATTTTGCAAATACGTCTATATATGACGGTGTTATGCACCAACTTAAAAAAATATAAACTTCCGAAATTAATAACTTTCTTCTTTTCCTTCCTTTCCTTTTAAAAGTCGGTTAAAAAAGAAATCATATTGAGGTTATTCCTTAACGGATATGGCTATTATTTACTACGATGTGGTTTTTCTTTGCCTCATAATTTTGTCACAACACAGAAATGTAATCGGTCGTAATTTATTATTGTAACTAAATAGCAAATCCTTTCAATTTCATTTTAAATATAAATAGATACAACATTAACCTTTGAATAAAGCCTCATTAGATTATCACGGCTATCGACAGCTGATTCCTATAGTCCACGAGTATCGATGTTCCACGCTCCGTCACAATCAGTGAGGGGTGACAGCCACCTGTCCTTATCACTGTTATCAGTGGCCGCTCGTGTGTTCAACGCCCGATTAGATAACACATAGTGTGCACTTTAACTTACTATTATATCTACGTAATATTAAAAACCGGACTTATTTTACTGTTAAATAGAAACAAATCTAAATAAATTTGTCTAGGAATTTGAACAATACAATATTATTTATCCGCAAATAATGTAATTGGATATAATAAGATGTATGATACCCGTTTTTAAAGAATATATAATAATATATATATTTTTGTATATTCTACCCTTAAGACAGGGAATATTGTTTCAATTAACATACTTATACAATAACAATTGTCGAAAAAAATGTATACTAACATTTTACGGGTACAGAAATAGTAACTTTAAAAATAGAAAAAAAATGAAAACAAAATTGCCTTTAAAATTGATCCACTTAAAAATTCACGCGCCTATTACGTAAAAAAAATTCTACTAGCATTTATAATAATACTATGTAATAGATAAGTATTATTAAAAAAATTACTACGTAGGTTTCGCACTCAAACGGAGCCCTTTTTTATATTTACGCGGCAGAGTCGCAAGCCGAACGCACCGAAATAAAAAAAAGATTACTTTTTGCAAATTAAAATTATATATAATTATATTTATATCTGCATATAAACTAGGTGATTAATTTTCAAGTTTGAAATATTTAAAAAATATTTAAACCTACTTTCGACACCACTTGCTGTGCGACAATAATTAAACTTAAATAGATACATTTTAACTTGACAATAATTCTACTACAACAACGGTTTCAGATTTAAAGAAATATACAAAATTTGGTTCATTGGTAATTTGGCCTTAACTATCAATATTATTATTAATCTAACTATCAATATCATTCCATAATATTATTATTAATTACTATAGCATAAAACTAGTTCAATCTGAGTACAGTGCCGACAGTAGCCTTAATTTTACATAATAACACAAAAATAATATAAATATTCATGAGATAAGTAAACCTAAACATTAACAATAACCGTGCAGCCGGCCGCCGTCGTTCGCACATTGCGTGACGTCGACGGCGCACGCGCACGTTGCCCGCGACATATGCATGGCGGACCTATCAATTTGATCCGCGCCCGCGCAGCTGCGTACAACGACCCCTGCGCTTACAATTGAACTACCCAAAAAAAACACCCTATATTTTGGATGATTAATCCAACTTGCTTTGTCTAGGATAAAAACTCTCATGCATTATTCGTACGCGCAACTTATCTGCATATTTAATAGAGTGCATTAAACATAGCTATTGTGTGCGGGATTCAACCGTACGCGACCGGCCATGATGCGTGTAATCCTAGAACCGGTTAACATGTAAATGGCACAAATTAATTTTACGTTACACAATATAACTTAACTTTTATTGTTAAAAAATATTTTTTTAAATGTTTTGTTTACTTCTATTTTCAACATTAACTGAAATGCAAGAATTAAGTTTGAATTAAATGATTATATTATCATTCGGTACAGAAACTTTTATAAAATTTATACAAGATTTAATTTCGCACTTCGGTTTTATTTAGGCAGTTATGAACTTCGCCCATTAACAGTCCTGTCTCCAACTAATAATAACGCTTCACACACTCTCACATATTAAGTCACCGTGACAAAAAATCTCTGATCGGCAAACAATCGAATAGGAACAATAAAAGTCGTGAATCAAACAATCGATTCATCGAATCCAAAAGCTATCGCGACAGCTGCGCGGGGTGGGTCGCACTGGAAATTATGTCAGGGCCCCATCTCCCACGGTACCCTTGCGCCTTTATACACTCCCTTGTCCAAATTTCACGAATAAAGTTGCATTAGAATAGTCCAAAGACCAGTTTTAGAAAGCGACTAATAGACCCTCTAACTTGTTTCATGGCATATTCAATTATAAAAACTAAACTAAACAAAAGCTCTAAAAAACTTGTTATTATAAGGGTACCTTTTCTTTAAAATGTTTCTGGTTTTTAGTGTACTTATTATCCAACAATAAAATTAAACTTTATAAAGTCTCAGTGAAGTTACTGCTGCATAGGCATCAACGGAGTATAAGTAATATTAGGCTCTCTGTAATGACCATTTGATCATTTGGTTTTCACACGGAAACAATGTTATATACTCATCTAAACATTCTCATTACCAACAAACTATAATAAATCCATAATTATTACATTAACTTTAAAAGATACCAATAGCAGATTTTAAACAACGTAAGTACAATTTTACCTTTTATCTGTTCGGTACTGCTCGCGCAATAAATGTTTAGTTTATGTCGTGTTGCATGTTGTGTTTTAAAGTAAGTAGCTTGTATATGAAGATTTATTGTGACTCATAAATATAACAAACACGTAGGGCCATTTAATTCGTCAAAGTTAAGTAGCAAGGGACGTAAAATATTTTATACTTTTTCATAGTAATAAAAATAAACACGAACAAAGTTTCTATAGCATTGCTATAGAATAGCAATATTTAAAAAAAACACTCTTAAATACTACTTATAGTGGTATAGTCTCTAGTCGTATTAAATTAAATTTAGCTTAATATGAGCTCATGACATCTTTCTATATCTTAATTATCTAACATTATTTAAAATTTATTTTATACATAAATACTTAATTACCTGATATTTTTCTAGTGTGAATACTTTAATTTATCAACATTGCCTTTGGAATCAGAGTGTAAAGGGTAGAGGTTGCAAACGTTTGGTTGTTGGAAGGCCTGTGCAAAGGAAATCCCCGTGTGTGTTTACAAAAGTGGTGGTCTCCTAGCGACCGGTACACCACTGCCACTGGATTGTCTTATATCAGTGAAATCACCCCTTGGATTATAAGTGATATACTTGGTTGGTAGTATAGTGTTGTAGGTGTGCTGTTGGTGAAATGGATTTAAGTCCTTGTTACTGAGGAACTAATTATCATACTCATTCCAAATGTTTTTTTACACTCTACCAAAGTATTTCTGTTTATTGACAGATGGACATGATCGGAAAAAATCTAAACTAAACAAACTGCATCACTTATGTTCATGTCAAAATCGGTTATCTGTCCCCCAACTTAGCTGTCCTCCTATTAGTTTCAAATAATAATTACTTACTTCATCCCAAAAAAAGTCTAGATACACCCTCACATCACAATTGAATGGAACCCCATATCAAATTGCCACCCAATAAAATACATCCCACCTATTTATTAATACGAAATTCTATAGAACCCTTCTATTGTCAAAAAAACCGGACGGCCTTAGCACACTTTAGAATAACTTTTTATGTTAATAATAACGGTTGGAAGCGAAGGGTTGCAAGTCGCGTGGCGCTCCAGGCCGTTGAACTTTACCTTTCAATTTTAGACAGTACATGATCAAAATTTAATCTGTTAATGGATGCCGAAGGATATACGTGACTCGATGCAATTGCAGCGTAATGGATTATGTAATTGTAAATTGGGCAGACAATCGATAATATACCTCTAACTGTAATCGAATTTAATTTCAGACAATTATACTAATGGATTTTAATAATTTTGAAGTAGGTACTTGCTAGTCAATTAGTTTCACGAAAGTAAAAACAAATTTTTCGTTTAAATTTTCTTGCATAATAACTCACCACTCAAAATATTCAAATAATCTCAAATACAACATTGTGTTAAGTTCTATAACTTAGTCATTTACCGTCCAAGAAACATTTGCAAAGCAAAAACATTCCGCGGTTATTATTCGCGTCAAACAATTTTCGCAGACAATTTCCTCGTTAAGTTAGCTGGCTGTATGTAAATAGGCGTTGGCGGTGTAAAGTGGTGATTATAATGTAGCCGTGTCATTTAGCAGACGCACTGAGTGGCAGGGCCGTCGAGAGGGAAGCCCCTCGTGAACGCTTCCGCCGACGTCACATATAAGTAGATACCAACCCCCACGCGCCGCTTCATAGATCATTGTCCTCAACTGTTTAATTCAGTTTTAAGTAATTTTTACGCAAAATGAAACCATAGAAAACATGTTAAGATACCTGTTTTATTTTCGTCCAATGAAGTGACTTGTTTCATTATTATTATTAATGAGTGTTAGCTTAAACAAAATGTAGTTTTCTATCAACATCATGTTATGCTGTATAATTCAATTACAGTCTTGTTCTTTTATAATTATAACTTATATTGAATTATAAGGAAATAGAAACTTTCAATAGAAAACAGTAAATAAATTAACTTTTTACTACCACGTCAATCAGCGTACAACCTTCACGGAATCTGACCAAAATACTCGTGAAGCTTAATGAATAGGTCTGGGGTCGGTGGTGTAGGGGGCGGGTCGGCAGGTGGCGTCCAATGTTTACGTTCCTTCACCATGGAGAGTGCAGCGCCACAACTCAGACTGCCCGCTCGTTGCCGGTTACCGCGGTCTAACACCGATCAATCAAAGCCACTATTAGTACACTTGCGCTTGACACACGCCCATTCCTATTATTGTTTACCCTTCGTCGAAAGTATAATTAGTACAGAAAAAGTTGAAAAAAGTAATTTAAATCCCATTGATTCAAATATATTGTTTTGTTTGATAACGGTTTTACGTGTGGATTAAACATGTCACCTGTTGTATCACTGCTACGAGTATTATGTGGACTTTTCGTCCATTATACATATCTCCAATTGTAGTTTGTGTGACTACTTAGAAGTTTCCAAATAGTAAGGAATCCATTCAAGGACGTTCAAATGATTGATGTACCAGCTCGTATTCGCTTCGTGTCACGTCGGTGGCCAGGTATCACTCGGGCCGCGGTTGGCACCGCCAGCTGAGCCCGTACTAATCCGTAACAACATTGATTCCCCTTCTTTTATTAGCTAGCCTAATAGCTCACAGTCACATTACATGGGTACCTGTCCAATGTCTGACGGTACTTTAAATGTAGTTAATTCTGTTTTTTGGCAGCGTTGCATCTGTTATTGTGTACTTTATTCATCATATTCGATGAATCCCCTTGATAAATTTTGCCTAACTTTTCTCTGAACATTTTCTTCAGACATTCTACCATCATTCCCAAAAAATCACAATTATATCACCTTACCCTGATTCTTAAAAAACTTCTTTGCTTAAAAAAACCTTAATTCATCTGCAGGTTTCAACAAGGCATTACTAATATACTCATAAACTACATGGGAAGGCAGGTTTACACCACAACTTCAACTGTTAATATTTAAAAAGTAAACTCAAGCCCTCGACGGAACCTCACGTTAATTCACCGTGTTGAAAAATGTATCGCAGGGGTATTTAGAAACCGATTTCGACTCAAAGCAATACAATATTCATGAAGCTAAAAATGGAAAACGCAATCAGAATTCGATTCGTGTACGTCAACGCGCTACGACGGGCGTGTTGCCGCGGGAAGGTCGTGTCAACACATCGAAATACATTATTGATACGCGTATCTTTCAGTAACGTAATTGAAACTTATATTCATACAACTATTTGTAAGTTACTAGGCTAAATATAACCAAAACCAGAAAAGTTGCATCTTAGTATTTTGGTAAGACGATCTACATAATGTTATAAGTAAAACATAAACTTACGGACAGTTTTTGCTGTTACTGTTGATTCTTGATTGGTTTAAAGGTGATCCTTATAAAAGTATTTGAGAAACTTGAAACTTAGCAATGCTATTAAAATGTTTGCTCCCTTTGGTTAACGTAAAGTCCTACTATAGGAATAAAAAAATGTTTTATGACCTCTTGCCATCCTAGGCATCTTGAATCTTTTTAAATCTTTTTTGTAAACAATGTTTTGGTTTTATTCGGTAATATTTACCTACGTTGTGGTTATTACACAATCATGTGAACGACCTGCAAGTTTAGATGTTATCAGCCGATCGATATATGATTCACGACACGAATGAATGCGATCACAATTTAACGTGCGTTCTATTTTTGTTTGTCCTATCTGTCGATATAACAGTCTGTTACAGTTTTACGTCGTAACCCATAGTGTATACTAGCCTTTTATGTATACTAGCATAAACGAAATTAAAAAGAAAAAAATAGTAAATTGCCTAAAATATGAATAGTCTATGAGGATCGTTAAGGAATAAACTCGCCCTTAGTACTCGTGTAGATCTCAAAAGCATTTTCCTAATACTTTGACGTAAGAGCTACAATTAATGGAACACCCCCTGAGTCAAAGCTTACTCTGGACGCAGACGTTATACCTATTCAGTTTCTTATTTTTAAGTTCCTGCATGTTTGGTGTTAGCAATGTTTACATTATGTGTTTTGCTTGATCTAAATGTTGTTGTATCTTTGGGTACGAACTTACCTTATGGCACCTCATATGAACTTAATTTGGTATTAATATACTTTCTGTTTTTCAAAACATGCAGCGTAATAACGACGACGTGAAGTAATTATGTCTTCGAGATTGTAGTATTCGGCAAAGCTGACTACACTCTTGCCAAAAAGTGTAAAGAAGACAAGAAAGACAGAGCAATATCAAGATATAGATTACAATTACAAATATATTTCTCTAGTGTTTAACGATGTTTCTCTAAAGTTTCAGTAAAACCAGGGGTGAAGGCAGGGCCATAACAAGAACAATTGTTAAAAATACGTATCAATATAATTACACGCTACTGACGGTGTGTGGAAATGAGTAGTATTCTAGTTAAACTGGTTACTGGCATGACAATAATTACATGTAGTGTAGCCAGTGCCGAAGGGTTGTGCACGCGTGTCGCCACCCCTCGCCGGCCGTGACAAAAGGACGCCAGCTGCATCCTAGCGACTATTGTTCACCATGCACCCCTGATCTAAGTGAGTTGCGATTGTACATGCTGTGCAACATTACAGTTAACTATCTAATTTCGAGCTACTAGATAGAACAGAAACAACTTCAGTTGATCTATGCTTTAAATAATAATATTTACGTGCTCAAATTTAAAAATGTGCTGTGGTCAGAATAAAATCTAGAATAAAAGAAATACCAGTGACATTAAATAATTTTTGTTAACAGCATAATACTTACGTCATATTTGCACAATTTATTGCCCCCTCATTGGCTGAAATTGACTACCACCCTCCAGACTCCCGTTACTTTTACGTGATGTTTAATGAGTTCGACGCAACGGGGGTGTCGTAAAGCTGCCAGGTCAAGGGCAAGGCTAAAGGATACGGAACAGCTATTACGTGAATATTGTATGAAGAACTTATGCCTATGTTGACTGTATTATCTTTGTTTATTTATAAATATGAACGGAATAAAAAGATAAAACCAATGAATGCGTGGTCCATTAATTTATTGTGATGTTTGAATAAATTGTGTTGTGTGAATTTATATTTAAATGTTTTCTATGTATCGTATCTTTCGTTTGTTCAAAATGAAAATGTTGCGCCTTTATGAACAATGTAGCAATATATCACATGAATGCGTGTTTTCAGAACATAAAAAAAATCCAAGGCGCCCTGAATACGTAGTTAGAGGTAGTATTTTATGTATAAGTATTCAAGAAAGAAGTTTTTGAAGATATCTGAAGAATATTAAAGAAAAAAAATGCAGTCCTACTCCTCGCGTTCACTGCCGTAGCCATTATGTGTAATTATAAGAACATAAGGCACGCGGTGAATGCCAAGAGCGGACTCATACGACGAGTAAAATACAGTAGAAGATGATCAAAAGCTGGAGAACTCAAGAACAAGATATTTGCTGAGAAGAAAATCTTTGATACTTGTACTTTTAGCAGATTTTATGTCATGTTTTTCAATTTTGAATTTGTTCTGATTAGGATGACCTACCTATCTACTATTATTGCTTACTTGTTATATGTTTTACCTGTGGCTGTTTTTACTGTGTTGTTTTCAGGTGAATAATTTGTAATACCGTACTTACCGCGGTTACATTAGCATTTGTAACAATTTCAGTTTGGACCCTCATGTAACGTTACTTTTTTTTCGTTTAAGAAAAATTTACCGATTGGCGTCTCAAAACATATCCATTTATCAAAAATTCACTAACTAGCTACAAATTATTATGCGCTTTATTACATCCTTAGTTTTTTACCCGAGATATTTATCGATACAATCGAAAAATTCTATAAATTTAATTAAGATTATATACGGCCAAAGTCACTAATATCGATCTAGGTCAGTGCTTAATTGTTTTGCTACGTATACAAAATTGCATAATTTACACGATTTGACTCAATTTACATTCGCCCGTATTGCAACTTTGTACAAAAACAACTGACCGACCCTAATATGATTGCTCATGTCATTATACCATTGTTTATTTAAATAAAAAGATAATTAGCAATGGTAAAAAATGTAGTTACCTTTGTACATTTTTCATCAAAAGGTCTAGAGTAATTTGACATGAGAAGAACAATGACACTTCATTTACACAAACAATTGTTTTCGAAACGTATAAATGAAGTGTGTCTTTCAGCCTTAATCTTAGTAGTTAGGTTTAATATGGCCTGGGTCTTCTCACTGTATTGTATACAGATATTATTAAAGCTGTATTATGCACAAACAATGTTAGCTCCTTAAACAGGTCCCACGCTACACACTGCTCGTCTAAAATGCTTTGTTTTACACCATTTTATGTAGCAAATGTAATTAACATCTCACTCACATCTAAGGACCGAACCAAATGTCTATATACATTTTGTATGTAGCTCTACCTAAAATACGTTCCATTTTAAACAAAGTATATCTTGTCTCGGTCATGCAATATATAGAGTTCTTTGAGTTTTTACTTTTTTTTAAAGCTTTGTGAAGAGTATAAATTAAAACCTTTTCTTCTAGAATAGATTCTTCCTAGTACAATCATAAATCTACATACATAAAATAAAGTCGGGTTTGTTACAACACTTGCCTATAACTCGAAAACTGCTGGACCGATTTTCATGGTTTTTGATATGTTGGATTTGTCTCCGCCCCGAATAGCAGAATATCGCAAATTCATGAAAAGGCACAACGGTGACTGCCGGTTCGATAGTTATACATAAAATAAAATATTCGATATAAGATCTACTAACAGAAAATATTATACAATTATTTTTTTCACCAAATTTTTACGTAATTGCGTAACCGTTGAGTAAATGAATAAAAATGTATACATAAATTAATCGATGATTTATTTCTGTAAATAGGTTTTCACAAACACTTTCACACGTCAAATTTCAATAAATAAATGGCGTTGGCATGTAATTAGTAATCAGAACTTCCAAAACTTAGCCATCCGAAATTCCATTTAAATTATATCATGTTGTGACAGTAATGTTACGAAAGATTGGAAACGACAACAAACAAATAATGTTAAAGGAACAATATAATACATACAATAGTAAATATTTATAGTTTTGTAAAGAGAATAGTAATCTTCCACGGTCGATGGCAGAATATAGACCCACAAGATGCTTTTTTCTTGCCAAACTGGGATAATTTTTTGGGACTGTTGGTTTGGTTTTGCTGGGCATTTACCGCACTTAGCCTCTTTTAGTGGGCCATTGTGCGTGATAAAGATTTCTTCCTTGGGACTGTTATTAGGTACCTTGAATTTTCTAACAGAAACAGTATTTTTCATTTATTAATAATTATCATATTATATTATTACTAACAAGAAAAAAAATACGTTAAATACTTATTGGTTTCTATTTAAAAAAATACGAAACATAGGACGACAGAATACTGCAGCTGTACTAAATACAGCTTGCTATTATAGTAAAGAATACTAGCCTTAGTACACCTATACATATATTATATACATCACAATAAAGACGTAATTAAAACACATGTCTTTGTGAAATGCGTTCGGCATATGTTTCTACTTGAATACGTCGAGGTCACACAGTGATAGCACAGTTGTCAGGCAATACCTATGTATGCAGTCCTTTAGGCATATCAATTGTAGCGTAGTATGGATAATGCATAAAGTAACTATGAATTAAACATAACTTAGGAAAATACGCGTTCAAAGGGAAACTTGGTATCCAATTCATTAAAGGTTCTTAGAGAGAAGGTATTTTATTAGCATACGGAAATTAATGTACAATGGTTATATTGGTAATGCAAAATACGTTTCGTTCAATCTCTATAAAAAGGTAGCTACGCAGGTAAAAGTAGTAGGGTAAAGTCCTCTTCCCATACTGAAAAGATACAAGGATAATAATTATATTCAACATATTGCCATGATACTTACTACGCGTTAATTCTAAAACCATTATATTATCAAGGTTCCATCAAGATATCATGATAATATATCTAGTCATATTATTACATATTATATAATCATCTTTAAATACCTGCCTAATATACTAGCCTATACCTATGTGGGTAAACGGTGATGAATCCTTTTATCTACCACGACGTACTAAAAGAGTAAAACTGGTATACATTTGCCTCAAAACATTAAGTTCTAAATTCTCTACAACAATCAGCTGCCATACGGCTAATGAAGACACCACAAAGTTGTATTAATTAACCTTTATAACTTTTGTTAAACGTTCTGGCCAGACAGAGTTATTAGTCTAAAACGCGTAAAATTGTATAATACACTTCCGTATAGGTACCGCTATTATTGATGATTTTGACTAAATTGATAACATTTTTATGAAGCCATATTACTATTCTAGTTGTTTACTGTTCATGATTAAACATAAGCGTATGTTATTATTTATTGATTGTAAAATGTTGACATTCTTTTTTATCGAATTTATGGATAGGGTTATACTTATAATATACCGAGACGCATATACTACGCCAGTTATGTTATAGGTCCGAATGTAAACGGGGCCGAGCCTATTGCCATCGTCATCATCAGCCCGTTGCAGTCCACAGCTGAACATAGGCCTCTCCCAATGTACATTGCCATTTACCCGGAACAAATCCAGATAGTGTTGCTACTGAGAATTATCTAATAAATCACCCTATAACACTTTATTTGACCCAGGATTCAAACCCTTTAGGGCAAACAAGGCTTTCGTGCGCAGCAGTCGCGCTCAGCGGCTACTACCCCAATGAGGCAGTCAAACGTAAACATCATGAGGTTCTTTTAACATTTCATCATGAGTTACCGGTAACAATATCCCGTGCCAATGTAATTGGGTTGGTAGCTTGGCTGCCTGTCTAAGTGCCCCAGAAGATACATTGTGTATCATCACTCGTAGATGCTTTTTTCTCCGATATTATGTGGCTTCGCTGAGAACTTTTGGGTGTCAATTTTGGTCTCAAGTCTTTGGTGACTTTTTATCGTCAAACTTTAAATATAAGGTAAATATTTCTGTAAATAAAGAAATCCTGCAATCCAAAATTCACATGATATTCATAGAGTTATATTTTCACACATAGTGTGATATATTTTCCTAATTCCTTGCTATAATTTTATTTATTTTCAACACAATGGACTCTTCGGAATACAAATGTGTTAATTATCAACAAGGAGACGACGCTACTCAGTAATTACTTACAACAAAGGCATAGTAAACTCACGTTCCACTACGTGACCGAAGTTCTACTAATGCGACTTTTATCTTTATCGTTTAGCTTTAGTGCAACTGAGAATTCTATTAACACCCTTTTCCACAATGGGCCAACATTTGCCAATGTCGTATGCGTTAATTACCTTCAACATGACCTAACAGTAGATACCTATCACCTTGTTTTTTAATAAAAGTAACTTGACCGCTAGAACCAAGTGAGGTCGTAACGCTAGATAGATAATTATGTATTTCTTAGCAATTTGGTAAATCTTGCTGGTTTTATTTCGTCTCATTTTTTCACTGTGACCAAACAGCTTGATAAAAATTATGAATATTATTGATTACATAAGGGTTTAAAGTGTTCGTCAAATTAGATCAGATGGGCAGGGAAATAACGTCATCTGCCAATCTGGTGTATTCGAAAGGAGTATACCACTGTGTTTTTATACTTTTATGGGACTTTATTATATAACCTTATGTATACTAAACGCATATTTTTTTTACAGTTGCACGAGTTATAATACCACAGTTAAACCTGACACCATTTGCAGTTGGAATAAATACATTTGGAATAAATAGGCTGTGACAACACTTTTGATCTTTGGTCTCTTGTGTATTGCGTTTTTGTTGAAGATAAAAAATAGTTGTTGACTTTGCTGAAAGTCGGCGCTCTGCTACCTGCCACAAGATCACTAAGTTTACTGGCACTGTTACTCATGTCAACAAAAAATCTTAATCGTTTATATTCACGTCAGACGTATTAACAAGAAGGTAAAGCAAAGGTGAACGGTTCGACAGTGGCACGAAGCTAAGGTTTAAATCATTTACGAGGAACAATTTTGATACAGGTACAGTTAACAGCAAAAGTAGATGATCAAAATCTGAAATTCAATACAAATGAACGGTGATCACGAATGTATGGCAGCTGTTCTAGTGGTAAATGTTTGGTATAATTCACAATCACATACTTTTGAATCACTACGACGCCACAGAGTTCTGACGCGAACTCCGTTCATTAGTATTGAATTTCTGATTTTGATCATCTACTTTTGCTGTTGACTGTACTACATAGAGTGTTTTACTCATGCAAGTTATCATTAGCTACACAAAAAATCACGCACCCAGAGATCTTCCCTATCCACCTCTGAGGGTAGTCGGGTAAACAAACACTTTAGTATACGAACTGGCCAAAAGCTGTCAGACCCAGGTAAAATGTGTGCTTCCTCTGAAGTGTCATTTATCACTTTAAACATAGATTGTACATGTGTTTGTTGTTCAGTGGTTATAGTTTTAAATCCATGGTCATAATATCTCAGGAAAGAATCCATGCTAGTTTCTAAGCAAAGGCTCAGGAGTAGATCTGTTAAACATAAGTAAAATACAATAACGTCTCTGCTCGTTTTAAATTCCTTGTAAATATAACTTTATCAGAACACTAACGAAAACAACAATATTTTCTTTACGCCGAAGTCTAGTGAGGTTGAGAGATAATCTGGTTTTACTGACCTGTATTCGTATGTTCCTTTCAATCCTATATTATCTTTAACGACCATGCCTAACCTAATTGGCGTAGTACAAATACATCAGAAACATCATGCAACAGGGTCGAAGTAAGTAATCTAATTTGTATCGGAAACTCAATCTCCGCTGAAGCTGATTGATGGTGAACCTAAAAAACTTACAAGAGCACCAAATTGCGAACTACATCCTGATTGCGAAATTGGATTTGTTCGTATCAGCAATAAGTTGATCTGATGAGAGAATTTGTTACATCGTTAGTTTAACTTTGAGTAAGTTTCCCAAGTTCTGCTAAGGAATATTGTTGGAAATACTGAGAAGGAAAATAGGTGTGAATACCCCGGGTCTGAGGTTAAGGAAAGGATGGAATTACTTGAGTTCTACAAGTAGGTACAACTTTATTTAATTAGTTTAGGAGAATTTCAATGAGTCATAGTCATCGGTTCCTTTCTTCCTGTTATGTGATAATAATTAGGTGAATTGCGTTCTCGAGGATAAACGTTGATCTAACAATTTCAAAGGGCGCTGTCTAAGACTTTTATTGGCAGCCTGCAGAATTACTACTTACATTTTTCATACAGCCCCACATCAAAACATTTGAATAACCAACTCCGAAAGCATTCAAAAAGTTCGTTTTATTTATTTACCATTACATTCCATTAGCAAAGAAAATGCCATTAGTAGATATGAAATGCTAATTTTTTTTGCAGTACATGTATTTTTGCAAAATGATGGTGTAAGATAAAGTATTTTTAATCAATCTTGCTATATCACAAAATAAGTATCAAAATATGTGTATGCTTTTTTAGAGTTGTCCACTTATCGTATAACAATTTTCCACGGTGGAGGCGGCCTGCAAATGAAAGTAGCTGTTTTCCCACCGCGTCAGCTGTTATTCTTCCCACGCGGTGTTCAAGTATACGAGCAACGAGAGAAGGCTACCAACCTGTTACTAGTACTTGTTGCTATTTGCAACATGGTATACTTTAGGTCCCTTCAAGCATCACGCACAGCTTAACATTGGCGCAAATTGTCGAGTTTCGGGAGAACTCTTGCGCAGAAAACGTGCTAACCCGTGTGCCTAACCTTAAACTTTTTCCAATAAGGTCCGTGACATATTGTATTCGAATTTTGGAATAAAAAAATATGAGTGGGTAAGTAACCAGATTATGATTACCGGAGAGACATTTGAACGACAGATCTTCGACCTTAAGGTGAGTCGCTTTTAATCATCAGTCCATTTAATCACCCCAGAAGTCAACGAAGAATCCGAATAAACAGTTCCCATGTGTGTGTGAGTTTACTTACTATCACCAGCGTCGGCACTCGTGTCGTATCTAAGAGACAATAACAACGCTATAAAGAAATGCGGCTGATATATTTATCTTATCTGCCACACTCGCCAAAACGTGTTCATACATAGATTCACTATCAACACATACGCCAACAAAAGGAAGCTACGATTACTGTATGACAAAGGAGGATTTGATGTCTTCGTATTTATGTTTTTATGTGCCGATTGTTTGTGAAAAAGATACAAAAACAAAGGTTTCCTACGGATTGGTACATCGTTTGTCTTCGCATTACTTGCGTGCTACTATTTTAATTATTGTTCTTGAGTTGTATTGTACATAATAAGAATTATACGTTTCCAGATTCCATTTGCTCTATTTCGCTCTATCATGAGAATGTAATCTAAGTTCGTATATTACAGAACCTAATAAAACCAGTCTTCTTTTAGCTAGGGTGATAGTCGGGATTACATTCTCAGCCTCTTTTTTTGCCTTTATGTTAATAGAACAAATGTACCTAACATACTTTTGCACATGTTTGTTTTAGATTATCTTTGCCTGCTTCAATATCATAATCGAATCGAAACTAATTGAGTGCCTAGCTCTATATTAAGCTTGTTTACTTAGTTTCTAGGTAGTCATCATGATGCGGTATTGATTCTCTGTAAATAAATCAAATACTAACACTGAAGGTTTTATTTATCTCCTACGTTTTTCTCTTGTTTTCGGGTAGTACCTACCTAAATGACAACTCGTTAACTTTAATACTATGTGTACAAAAAAAGTGTTTTGAGCGAAACAAGTACCTAAGACTCGAGTGCTAACATCGACCAATCGGTATCTTGCCAGCCATATCCTCCACATCAAATCAAAGCGTGTGTTGGTCAGCTAACAAACAAAAGTCCCAAATTACACTTCACCCTTAATTATCATAATAACAAGAAGATTTCAATATTACAAAAGAAGATACCTAAGTGATTAATATATGAGGTATTTAAGAAATTGCTTTAACTTTGTTTTCCGCAATGGTCACTAGTTGATGACCTTTTAGCGCGAATTGATTGTAGTATATATTAATTTGAGAATTAAATAACTCTATATAGATACACATATGTACATACATACATATCTATCGTACATATATGAATAAATGTGTCGATAAAGTTAAAAGTAAAGATTTCAGTTGATTATTCCCAGATGTTTACAGTGACATTTTGCTCATAAACAACTATATTTATTGACACATTGTGGTCCAACTGATTACCTATTGATAGGGTACAGTCGTGAGCGTTTATATAGAAACTTAGTTTAGTTTGCAAGTTGAAGATACTATGTGTATAATATTTCAGGGAATATACGAGTAGTTTAGATACTTCATGAATAATTCTATATATTATTATTAGCAGATTTAACTATCTATTCGTATTTAAAGTTTACTAAAAGCCTTTTCTCACCAAGATTTTATTGGTAGAGAGATTTAAAAATGTGTATTGTATTCTGTTTGTATTCTATCTATCTTTGTACATAAGTAAGTGTGCAGTAGATAAACCGAGCCACGACGGGATTGAACACAATAAATATAGTAAAAGTCACTTTGGAGTGAACACCTCCAATTATACTATATTTAATATGGGTATACCTATGTATATTGGCAGCCTCGCATGATCCGTCAAGCTGTATGACTCTCACTCGCGTGAACATTCACTATTTATTGCAATTTTTAACGTCTGTAGTGAATCTTTAAATGCACTGTTTTATACATATGAAACATATCAATCTCTCGCACTGAAAGTCTGTGTTTATCTATTGGAACAGACGAAACATATTCAATTATTCACAATGCAGCCTTGTGTGTAAATCTATTAAAAGATGTGGCCTAAAAATGGCCTGTACGTAGGGCCAAACGTGTGCAGATAGTGTGCTCACACGCATCATCATAAACGTGGACATCATGTATGTACCTATGTCTATGTAGAGATATGACGTTGTTGTGCATAGTTTGTCCCATATAGCTTCGCCGGGAGACTACCGATCGCGCCGGACAAACCGGGGTGACTCATTAAATGTTGGCCACAGTTTTATCTCCTGGGAATTTCTCCTTTGTTACACACGCTAACGTGTTGGCTACTATTCAACTATCTGGCGAAAAAACATTAAGTGCTCTATATTGTTGCTTTTAAAGGGAAACATTGAAGTGCTGTCTGATCACAAAGAATGTCATGAATATACTGTGATTAAAATTTACCACAAATTAAACGTCACTGCACTATAAATGTGTATACTTATTATATTTCCTCATTAATTATAACATTATACATGTTGTGTGCATGTATTTACTGTTGATGGTAAAGTTAAACAAATAATCCAAAAAACTTCACTTATGATCGAATAAAAATATACCTTGCTCTCACCATCATTATCGATTTTATCTGATCTTTATTATGACTGAATAACTGACTCATTGTCCATTTGACACAAGAAGCCAGACACTAATACCTAGTCATAGCAACACTATACGATTTTTATTTACAGTAACTGCTCTATCTACGCTACTATTTACTATAAAATATCAAACCGAATAATTAATTTAATTTAAAGTACAATGACTCGTAGTATTTTACAGTAGGTAGGTACGTCAGTCGGCACGCTGACAAGTAAATAAATGAAGTAAACGATTGACACGAGTGACGTACTCAATAATTAGCTACAAACGAATGTACATAACAGGTTTAAAAGATAAAACCAGGTTTCCTCGTGAGTGTTACTCGGCCGGACAAAGGCAGGATCTAGATAATTAGTTGCGGACAAAAATAGTCGTCGCAGTCGGGCCCTGGGCCAGGTGACGTCAGCGCGCCAGGGCCGGCGGCGGGGCAAGACGGGCCCCGCGCCAGTGTCGCGCGCGCCGTCAGCCCGCTCGCACGCCACCTACCGAGCCTGAGTCAGCTGCCACCAGCCGCCGCTCCGCTGTCGCCTGCCGCCTGCCGCCGCCTGCTCGCCTCCACCGCCCCCCTCCCGGCAGCCTACGCGATCCTGAACTACACATTCACTTGTGAGTACGCACTAACGACCCTATTATATTTATGTTACATACGTGTTGAAAGCTATTGTCTAACTGCAACGATGCAACGCGATAACATCCGATGCAGATTTCACTTCAGCCTAGTGCAATAGGGGATTAACTATTTAACAACTGCGCTAGATTTTTATTAGATATATATTTTTTTATTTAATTTATTTATTAATGGGGCCTAGGTTATATCTGTACAGAGAAGCGAGTCAACCTTGGCGCATCGTGCAATGCAGCGGGGACCTTGCAAGTCACGCGTCAGAGTAACCTCGACTCACGCCGTACTCGCGCTGCTACTACGATTCCTTTCGATACTATCGCAATTTCTCGTTCGGACAGCATACAACGCGTTCCATTGCTTTCCATACAGTTTTAAAAACGGGTAACGGTACGGAACGGTGCCAAAACCGGCAATGTATACGTACATGGAGATGAAAACGAAATTAAAATATTATCTCAGTGAAGCAACATGTTGATAGACGCGCTATGAAACTAACACAAACAGCTGACTGCTGACGACGTGTTTCTTTTTTTGACTGATAAAAAATATGACGCGGTCATTCAAGGACGGTCGACCACTGACGAGAGGTATTTCCCGTTTTGAACTGTCAATGTGACATGCAAATGGCGATGAAACGAATACAATAGTAAAATGTTTAATGTATTAAGATGCGGTTTGCGGGCAAACCAATGAAATTGTTAATTGAGTAATATTGCGGTTTAAATACTAGTGTTCGGCAAGGGGCCTCGATGTTCCAGAGTTATCGCGACGGAAAAACACGCCATATTTTATCGTGCGCTGTTCGCTATCAGCTTGGCGTTGCGAACTGTATTGTAATGTAGAGCCAATACTCTTCAAGGAGCTCTGCGCTCACAAACGACACGTGTAGACACATCGCCTAATTCGCTAAAAGATAATGTCACAAGCGAAGTGAAACCCACATCATTATTACCAATGCATTAATAAAGAGAGCAGAGTAACTGTACCCATAAGGTAAAGGTGATTTTGAAATTGAAAGTGCCCAAGTTTGGTGAACCACTTTTCTTTAAACTTGTCCTGCTTGATTTCCGGGGCCTTGCTCGATAAACTGTAGATAATCGTCGGGCGCTTGATAAATCGAGTCACAGTTACTTTTGTACAAAAATATTGCGAATCGTTTATAACGAGATAAGATAAATAAAACTTTATTGAACCTTGGACCTTTTAAAGTGTACCTGCTCCAAAATGTAGCATTGAATAATATCTAGTACTTACACACTTTGTCATAATGAACAGAATCAATATGTGCCAGTAACGTCGCTAGTTACCTGACTTCTATAAGAATGTAATATTTATTCAATGTTACCTTCTAGAACGTCTTTAGACACTTTTTTCACCTCGAGGTGGCATTGATCGTGGTCCACAAAACCGGTAAGGCTGCGGTTACCCTTCGCCGAACGTTCAAACATGCCCGAACACCGACTACCTTATGTATAATTTAAATTAAACCTCACTTAAAACAATAATTTTTCATGTTGTATTCCCACATAAATTCATATGTAATGAAATTCTGTAATATCTCTATCCATCTTATTTGTAACCAACAATGTCTGTCTTGGTTGCCTCAATTATGATTTGGTTTGTTTGTGATTGTTTTGTCTACTATGTTACGTCAAATCTACAATCATTTCTCGCCAATTATAAATATTATGTTAATATTAATGTCACAATATCTAGAAAAGATTTATTGACCTCAAATATTTTTGTCTTTAAAGGGTGCAATGGTCAGAAGATACGAAAGAATGAGTGGACGCCAGTCCTGGAACGAAGACGATATGGCCAAGGCTGTCGCAGCGGTGGTGTCAGGTAAGATGGGGTACAAGCTGGCTGCTAGGACCTTCCACATACCTCGCTCCACACTCCAAAGACGCGCCAGTAAGATAAGGTACCAGCAACCTGATGACCCGAAACCATTAATGGGCCACTACAGGAGGGTCTTCACAGACAGTCAAGAAAAAGACCTAGTCGGTTATATAAAGAGTATGGAGAAGTATTTTATGGGGGTCTCCAGGCGTGATATCCGGGAACTAGCCTTCCAGTACGCAGAAGACAACCACCTGAACCATCCGTTCGATGTCAACACCAGGATGGCGGGGGAAGACTGGGTCAGGAACTTCCTTAAAAGGAATCCTGAGCTACTGGACAAGTCGGAGCACGAGTACGGGCTGGAACCCGTGAACTTCGACCAGTTCTATCACTTCATGTGTCAGCTGTCATGATGACTGGTTGTTTAGTACGTTGAAACTAGTTGTAAGTAAAAAGGTCAAGTTCGCCCCCGAGAGAGCCTCATGATTAATGTATGTATGACATGTGTGAATCCAACCTGTGTATACTGTATATGGCCACTTTTGTAATCAGAATTATGAGTATGTTGTACAAGAAATTGCTCAATAACGCACATTCATTATCTAGAAACGATGTACACTGAAGCCTTCTAGCGATTTGTATCCACAAGTTGGAACATGTTACAGTAAGTAGACGTTTTTGAAACATTTTTTAAATTTATGTCAAATTTAGCAAAAAAATTGTCCAAAAGAGAGCCAAGCTCAAAAATGCGATGTTACCTTTAATATTCTTTGGTTATTTGATTAGATATTAGGTATACCTATTAATATCGAGTGCCGCCGATACAACGGCCACGGGGACCGGCTCAGCGCGTCTCCTTGTATCGCAGTCACGGTTCTGTACTTATCAAGTACTTACGAAGTCTATAGTTTTATTTGATTTATAGTTTAAATTTTGTTATTTAATAATACTAAAAGATAACTTGCTAAATTAAGGGCTGTGATAACAGAGAAAGGTGTATTTTTATGTAACATATCTAATAAGGTGATGTATCTATTTACAAAGACGGTATCTGATATAGAATATATAATATTGTTTATAGTATATTTAATACAAATGATTGCTTAAATGCTGAGTGTTACAATGTTCCGTAATGTGTTCGCTACCGGGAAGGTGCAAAGTAGCGGTGGTCTGATTTGCAATGCTTCCTCCGCGTGTGCAATAATAAAGCATAGTACTTAGTAGACATTAAACTGTAAGCAGAACGTCGCACAAAAGTCAATAACATATCTAAGCATTCGAGTCATGCGGCACCAGAATGCACACATGCCAAACTCGATAATTATGCACAAGTATCTAAAGACAAGCATATATTATGTACACCGCTAATTTAATTACCTAATTGCTGAGAATTGATTCACGACTAATCATATGCAAATAGTTATGACAAGTACAATACAATTCTAATCGGAATAAAAATGTATACTTACAAAATTCCCATAAAATATGTGCTCTAACACAGACTAGAAAAAAATGCGCTTCAATTATGAAATCTAAACAATACTCTGCACGGCGACAAGCGGAGCTAACATAGCGTTCGGTGGAGTTAGACGTAGCGAACATTGCGCAGCGTTTAGCGTGCGTTGTCGCCAGTTACGGAACATTTACCCCTAATGAATGCTGATAACAAGCGCGTCAGCAACGCCGGCACTATTCGACACACTACTGCTGCTCGGCACGTTTGACGTATTTATTACCTGCCTGCGTCACACAAACATTTTACATAAATACTATTTACGTGATTAAGGGATGGGTTCGAGATTATCGTGGGATCGGCTATTTTGTTTGGTTTTGTCGTCTAGTTCAAAACATGTTTGTGTTTGGTCCAAAACTCATATTGCTATTACGTAGCGTTCATATATTTATCCCACTGTACCAAATTAGTTATATTATTATTGTTGTTACCTGATTCAAGTTTTGATCTCTTTAACTTAGTTCAAAATAGCAAAATGTTTATTTATTTAGGTCGTGAAATATTGATGATTGTTGGTTTTAAAGAAATTTTAACATTAAAAACATAACTGTATGCCAAACTATGTTGTTATTTTGAGAATTATTTTTAATTAATATAATAATATATTCCTATGTACTTAGTTAAAAAAAATTGTGATTATAAATTGAAATATTTAATGAATTAAATACGTTTCGAGTACGTTGTGTTTTTCTTTAAACCCTAATATAGTATGAAAACTGTAACACACTTTTAGAAAAAGGAAAGCAGAGACCATTTGCTACGGATTCCTGCTTGATATGATCCTGAGATATACTTGATAGTAAGTATTAAGGTGTAGAATGAAACATTACACGAAAGAAACGACAATTTACAAAGACTTGAAAAAACATAATCATCTCCAAAATTGATTAAAAGGAACACTCATACTAACGAGGTCTCCAACAGAATTTGCAGCAACGGACGACTTTCAACTTAAAAGACAGCGTTATGTAGGTACAAGCCGTCGAATGCCATATAACCAGGTCAGTGCATCTCGCCGGACTAATGCTCGGAGAGCCGGGAGGTGTCCGGAAGCTGGGGGAGTGCTGCTCTTGACTTACACCGATTTAAAGGGAATTACTTTTCTAAAGAAATTACTTCTTTGCTTCTGAAGGGAGGTCAGTGAAATTCTTCTCTTGTGAATACAATTGTGTAAACAAATATTGTAGTTTACAGTTCCGTACTGCAAAAATAGTTATTCCGATTTGTACATAGCTCAACCGGGTTAATCTAGTAAATCCCCCGTTGCAAATCCTCTTTCACGTCATAAAACAATCAAATTAGATTTTTAAAAGACTATTTTAGTGTTATCTCGACCGCGCTTGTTTACTAGAAATACATATTAACTATTAAGCGTCAGGTAGTGTAAATTACAAGCACGACAAGCCAATGTTTTGTAAAAAGTCATTAACTAAAAATTGTCGGTTACGCTTAATGACGGTAAGTATAACTTTTCTTTAGGTTAACCAATGTATAGCTCGAGTAAGTAACATAGAAGTATAAACCAATACTGTAGTAAGTATAAGTAGGTACCTACTAAACATGTGACTACTACAGGCATATTCCACGATCATGCGTGTCGAATAAACGGGATAGTTGAATCTCTAATGAAGTCTGTTTCATGTTGCTTGACTTCAAATTATGGTACAGTATGGCAACTTAATTACAGTGTTAAATGTTAATACAGATTTAAGTATGTACTAATTCAATCGAGTAGATAACATACATGAAAATATACGTACAGTCAAGTTCATCGAAACTAAACTGAAAGTACTAGGTCTTGTATGAGATATTTGGCCATCAAATCTTATTTTCTTTTTACCTTCTCACTTTTGATAAAACACAATGGCATAATTCCCGGGAAAATAGTGGTGTACACTTGATCTGCAACGAAAAGGGAAAATGACTCGTAAGAGATAACGTACCCGGTGTGGGCTCGATAAACAGGCAATAGCCTCGCCACATGGGACTGATGATGAGGGGATAACAGCCATGATTCTACGTATAAATACTGTTTTCTTCAAAAGTTTCCAAAAAACAGATTAGCGCTCTACGCCTACCGTTTCTAAACAAGCAAAGCATCGAATGGTCAACAATATTATTATTTAAGTTAATTGTGAAAACACCATATCTTTAAAAATCCATCAACACTATGGTCAATAATTAATTAAAAGAGTGAAACAGAAAGAATGGCAAAATGTTTACAGAAAGAACTTACCTATATTTTTGGCCATATCCATTATATAGGTACCTAAATACACAAACGGTATCAAAGCTACCACCTACTGCCACTAGGAATTCTAAAATTCCTATGACATCTAAAATCTAGATATAAATGGAAAAATACAACAATCTGAACCTTTCCAACATTAATGTGAAAGCGACATAAAATCTACAACAAGGTTTCCAGTTTTATACTCCACATTTTCCCGGCAGTTTCTTGTGAAAGCATAAGTCTAAAATCAATATAGAACATCTCCACTGCGAGAAAGCTGCTCAGAAAAAAAAACTGAAAACATAAAAGCAAACTCTATACCTACGTATAAAACCTATAACGGGAAAACGTGGGCGTGCCAGTCAGCTTACTTTATAGAAAACAGATACAAAGTGATTATAGGGAGGAGGAACTAAAAAATAATAAGAATTTTCTACATAGAAGCAGCATTCATGTTTTCCTGTGAAAATTGCAATCGCCATCTGCAAGAGTCGTCGTGTACACACTTTGCTATGACATTTTCTTCAGTGTGCACTGTGGCAAGACGTATTTTATTATTTGGTTTATAGTTGTTTGAAAGCCAATTTACGGGACCGAGGCGGCGACGATGCGGGAAAAGCAAAAACAACGTTTGAAAGGCTCCGTCTAAAGAAAATATCCTTTTCAAGATACCCATTAGGGGAACGCCGAGAGAAAAATATCTTATACCTATTATTGTACAGACTTCCTGTTAACTTTTATGTTTAAAAGCTTTTGATTAGCTCTGCGCAGATGAAATTATGTTTGCTTCCTGTTTAGAGCGAAATTAAATTCAGGCTGTTATGAATATACTTGAAAGGTTGTCTGGCGAGGTGCTATTCCGAGTACACGACTATATTCATAAATGGTAGGAAGATGAAGTTCCATTTGAATGCTATACTAATTTTATTTTTAAATATTAACGTCGTCAGTATTGCAGCCTTGCAGGGTTACTTGATGCGTTACCGTATGATCATTTAAGGTATCAGTTTTCCAAAACAATAACAACAAAAAATTCGTATAGAACTTACATAGTATGAGTTAGGTATATCTCTATTGTTTAAACTAAACAGTAGAGAACTCTATGTTTCAGAAAATATATAAATATCAGGATGTTTGTAGCTAAAACATAGATACCTAGTGGCATAACATAGATTTGGAGAAGGGGTCTGCAAATCACTCCTAGTTACACTTCGGAACCCCAATAAAATAAAAAAGCAACACGTAACATAAAAGTAATAATATTCATCGATCATTAATGTGCATTCTGTTACGCTCAGTCCCCCAACCCAACGCCTCCACTTCTTTATACGAAATTACGTGAGAAGAAAGCGGTACTGCAGCATTTATCAAACGCTGTCAACTCAACACGAGTTTTAAAAGAAAATAAAAGCTCGCTCGTGCAATTTATTGAGAGCACCTTCTCTACAATTTTAGTGTTGTGCTCGTAGAAATACCGAACACATATATAAGTTACCTTATATTTTAACGTTTTTAAGAAATATTTCGGTCGACAATTGGATTGCATTCGCAGTCATGATGCCAAAACGTTGCTATATTTAGCTCTGTTTCCGTTACATCCATAAATAAAGGCAAACCCTTGGCACGGTCAAATCTTTATGTGGAAAAGTTGGAAAGTTTCGGCACGATCTTGTGGCGATATTTTATCCTGTGAGTCTTATAGATGATCCAACTTTAGGAATACTTTCTACCTAAGCATTGTTTGTCCTACTGATAGATAGATAGGTTATTGTATTAGCTTGGTGCGAAATAGTATATTCAAATATTACCTTTATGTAGTACTAATATAACTCAACATGGTTTAAGTTAGCGAGCAAATATAAAATTTTACATAACTCAGAAATTCATGAAGAAGAAGATTTATGAATCATCGATAACTGAGGTGAAGATGGGTAGAATTCGGTAGAGTTTATATAAATGATTGACGACTTTGCCAGTGTAATTATGCCATTCTTCATTTCAGACAGCAAAACAAAAATATTCCCCTACCTAGAGGAGGTACTGAATGTCGTAGCAAACAAAATTGGATATACCCATTAACGTAATGCACAGACCTCTTCAAAGGAGAGTCCTTGAGCAAAGCAAGTCAAAGTTTTCTTATTCAGCTCCAGAATAGAAACTCTCCAAACACGTCTTCAGCATGCTTTGAGGACTCTATAGGTTGTTTACTTAAAAATTGTGAGGCAATCCAATTATATTGATGTTTGCCCCCTCAAAGGAGCTGAAAGCAGCATGGCGGACCGTTTCCGCGCCGGCGAGCGACGGGCGCACTTCGAGAGCTCTACCAACGCAAACTAACAAGAACCGAGGCTTTTTATTTATGTTACACTCTATTACGACACGACTTCAGACTTCAGATGAATAGTCTACGCCAGAGTTTCGTTTCCCGTCAAAGGCAATGAAATGGATTCGCAAATAGACGCCCTGAATGTTGGCGTTCGATATATTTATGCTTACCAAAGTCGCTGTGTGTGTTTGGAGCACAGAATAATGTCGTAAAGAAGCGTCGCCCCAGATACGAAGAATATTCGTATTCCTGCTTGCTACGTTCCGAATACATTTCTGGCTGAACAATGTTTTACATATTTCTAAACTCGAGAGAGAATATTTCGCCACTTTTGCCGTCGCAATAAACGTTCTTTTTTTTACAAATAGCCTCACACGAAATAATTCCGCAACTCTATTTTTGAATAATCAAAATAAGGGCACTGTAAGTGGGTGCGTAACTTATTATTCTCGACAGAAAAAGGTGGGTATTTCTCTACAATAGAAACCCAAATGTCCGCTGAGGTATACTTAAGTGTACCGTTATTATACAGGAAAATAAAAAGAGCTTCTTGAAATACAAATCCTACAACTTTAACATACTGTCATCTACAAAATTTTACGTATTGCTTGAACACTATTTCACTATTACAATAGGCAAATTATTTGTTAAATATTTATTATAAATGCAGATAGGACATTGAAAAATGTTTTATAATACATGTTAAATGTATATCAAGTGAAAATCAGACCTCGATATGTATATTCATCTCGATGTACGTGACTGTACATACAGCATGCAAATACGCAGAGAGCAATTATAGCTGGGGAGTGAAGGGGGTGGTGATAGCCAGACGGATGGACCACCGAGCGTAGGGGGAGGGTGCGGGGAACGGGCGGCCCTTCGAACACGACTCCCTAAAACAAGTAATATGGTCAATTACCGAACAAAATTATACAGAGACAGCTTTCAATTCAAAATAGAAGTTGTAATCGTTTTATTACTGCTATGATTACAAAATTATAATGCAATATTTGAGATCTATTTTTTAAGAACCATAGTATTATCACACAGATATTATAAAAGCGAAAGTTAGTGAGTGTGTGTTTGTATGTTTGTTACTTCTTCACGCTCGAACGGCTAGACCGATTTTGATGAAATTTCATATGGAGATAGCTGACAACCTGGATTAACACATAGGCTACTTTTATCCCGAAAAAATGTAGCGGGTTACACCGCGGGGCGCAGCTAGTAAGTTATAAATAGGCATGAATACACATACTGTATAATTTTTCAATGGTGTCTCTAGAATTTGTTAAGTTCATTTTGCAATGATTTTGCAGTGAATCTGAACTGGCATGTGAGATACCGGCAGTACCCAGCAAATTTCAGTAGACCATATTTTACAAGCACATCGTTTATCCTGCCTTTAATAGTAAGTTTATATCAGGCTATCCAGCCAATACGGTTACGTTTACTAAAGCTTCCACTTCATAGATATAAAAACTGCAAGTGTGCTCATATTATGCAAGCGCTAGTCCGATTCCTGTAATACCTTGGCAGAGAGCCAGGGAAGTTGGAATATCGATAATGTAATGAATGGTCTGAGATAACGGTAATACTTACACTAACTTATTAAATTATTAATCATGATCCCACCGTTTGCCGCCCATTTCTAATGTCGACGCCGTTAGATGCAGTAACATTTAGAGTGGATACGAAAATTAAAACATACAAAAAGTTCATATTCAAAAAACCTAAATCCAATTGCAGTTATTTGTGACAACTCTTCACAATAATTGCTAACAAATCCAACATAATAATAGTCTTAAAATTTGATGAATATGCAGATACGAGGGTCAAACTGAAAGTTCTTAGAAAATCAAAAACTGATTACATTAGCCAGTTATTAGTTTTATTATATCTTTTCAAAATATTGTCCATTCACGTCAATACACCGCTGCATGCGATGGAACCACTGGGAAAAGCACTTTGCCCACTCGTCTTTAGGGTTCTCTTCAATGGCATCGCGATACGCAGCCACCGCTTCTTCAGCATTCACAAACCGCTTTCCTTTAAGTTTTTCTTTAATTTTTGGAAATAAATAAAAATCACAAGGGGCGAGGTCGGGGCTATACGGCGGGTGACCCAGTAATTCAACGTTTGATGTCGCCAAATAGTCGATCGTTCGCTTAGCGGTGTGCGACGAGGCGTTGTCGTGGTGAAGGAGGATCCTACTGCGAGGTCGTTTCTCTCTAACTTGCTCCAAGACAAGTGGCAAACAATTGGTAGTGTACCATTCTGCAGAAACTGTTTTTTGATCCTCTAACACAATTGTTGCGAAATGACCTATCCTTCCAAAGAACGAGGCCACCATTTTTTTTCCCGCACTTCGATCTCTCTTCACTTTAGTTGGCAACCTCTCGAAAGGAAACACCCACTGAGCAGATTGTCTTTTGGTTTCAGGATCATAACAGTAAATCCAGCTTTCGTCACCTGTTAGTATGTCGAACACAGCATTTGAGTCACCTCCGTTAAATCTTTCAATCATTTTACGGCACCAATCCACACGATGGAGTTTTTGAGCCTCAGTCAAATTATGAGGTATCCACCGGGCGCAAAGCTTCCTGACTGCTAAATGTTCGTGGAGGATTTTGTGCACTTGACTCATACCGATGCCTAAGCTTGTCCGAATCTGCTGATAGGTCACTCTTTTGTCAGTCTCTATCATACGCCGCACAACACAGATGTTATCTTCAGTCGTCGCCGTAGAAGGCCGTCCCTCACGTAAATCATCAGTGAGATTAGTGCGACCACGTTTAAACTCATTAAACCAGTTGTAAACTGTCGCACGAGATGGGGCTTCATCGTGAAAGGCCAATCGTAGTCTATCATAACTTTCTTGTTGACTTAAATGACATCGAAAGTCATAAAAAATCATTGCACGAAAATTTTCTCGTGTTCATGTTGACGTGACACAGACAATTTTCAATTTGCCGCCAAATCGTAAAACAAATGACAAATTAATGAAATATATACTCAGTAATATTGGCAAAGAGTTCTATTTTCAAATTTTAGAATTATTTTTTTATTATATTGTTTATAAGTGGCCAGTTCTAAGAACTTTCAGTTTGACCCTCGTATACCTTTGATATACTTACAATTATATATTTATGCTTGCTAACCGCATTTTTATTAGACCCCTGAGTTATGGAGTAGGTGTACCTGTTCGAATATACAGGTAACTTAACCAAACCCTTTAAATTTTTCATTATGCTGACATCATTTCAAATAATCACTATTTATTCTAACCAAAGGAACACGTCATGTAAGTAACGTAAATATAATACATACGAGGCATACCTTTAATTACGGCGGTAGCAGAAACCACGAACACTCCTCATGCTACTCCATTTTCTCATTTAATTACGATTGTAAATGTGAGATGATGAAGAGAAAATGTTTTTAATGAAAAGCACTCCAATATATGATACAATTTCTATCCTTGAGTGAGAGGCAGACATTTTCAAACGTAATAATATAGAGACGGCATTATGAGGTTTTATAATGAGACAAGATGGCGGATGTAGGTATTTACCGACCACTTCGTATATGTTTTGTAGTGTCTTGCAAAATTAGATACATGTTCTTATTATACAAGCGGTAGCAGTTAGTAAAATATACCTTTATATCAACCGTAGAAGTAATTAACGTTATTACTGGTTAAGAGATCATTAAGTACTCATTAAGATTACGTCACACGTAATGAAAGAACCAGCGATGCCTTAATTAAATTTAATTAGGTTTTGTAGAATATAAAAGTTCAGCGCGCTTGTTATCCGCGAAAGAGTTAGCAAATGTCATGTTACATAAATTGCCCCAGTCAAATCAAAATTGTTATATGAAATCATTTATGCCTATGTGTAAAAAGTCTTCAATATTAAATCAACTACGCGGTAATAAAGTATAACTGGATGTCCTATTAGTCCTCTTTGCGGTGAAAGGCTGTAGGCACGAACGTGGCATGTAAAAAATTTAAAATTGGTAAAATAATGGGAAGCCTTTTATGAAAATATAATTGAATTTTAATTTAGTTAGTTATCTACATTACTTATTCATGGGTTCGGAAAGTGCCTTCTGAAGTAATATACAGAGTTTAAGATTTTCTCAATTGCGAGCTCTAAAGGGGAGGCCTTTGTTCAACAGTGAACGTCTTCCGGCTGATGATGATGATGAGCTGGTAAAGTGATAATCTCAACAACAACATTGACAGTCCAAACCAATTAAACTTCATATATTTTACAATAACAAAGTGCTCAATGAGTCGTTAATATAATTATTATAACAAGACGTCATTAAGTTTTTGTACTTCTAAACAATACATTTATTGCAGGCAAGTTCTATATCATCTGGTAGTTAGACGTGGCTCACGTGTTTGTGAGATTGATTCTCTCTAATGTCTGGCAGCATGATCCATCATTTAGTGTTCTTTTAGCCGGGGCTGCAGCCGTGAGGAGAGTAATTAAAGAAGTCTTTTTATATTACTTTTGTTACGTTGTTTCTAGCTAGAAGCAAAATTGTAGCTCTAAAGCATGTTATACAATTTATAAATGACATGTTTGATGTTTAACATGGCTATCCTTTGTATGTGATTCGTTTTAGTAACAATCAAAATTCCTATAGATGACATATTTAATGTTAAACATGGATGTAGTATTTTCGTTCTAATTCGTAAGATTATTAGCTAAGTTGCAAAACATGTACATAATAAGCCAATCATTTGATTTAATTCACTAAATCACTTTAAATGGACCCATTTATATAACTGAAAACATCATAACTGTATTACATCGATACACCTGCAAGCATTTTAGTAAAATATACCAACGAACGATTAGATAATCTAAAATGACATAAAAATAAAAACAACATTATTTCCACTCCATTTTCAGTACTCCGCAACCCTCTCCCGCCATTACAAGATTACGCGAAAAGCGAAAATGAAAATATACTCCGTAATGCAGTATCTCATGGCGTGAGTCGCGCGTCATGGCAGGTAAATCTAATTTGCCATGTCACCTAGCTACTGGCATTGGCGGTATACAAAAAGTTTCAAAAAACGGATGTGCCCGACAGCGTAGCCGTCGGCGCCGGCGTTAAACTGCATCCGGTGACGGACGCCTGAAAAAAATCAAGATAAAACTCTCTTGATTCAATCCTAATAAAAAATTACTCATTTCAAAGTACTTAGGGTGGCGAGCATTTCCTCTTTGGTTAATAACTCAATATTCCTTTTCTCACAGTAGGTATTTGCATTTTCATTTGATACTTCTTCCTGAATATTTTCAATTGAAAACTCTACATTTTCCAGTTTAATGTAACAATAATTCTAAAATGTTGTTTTTTTTTTGTTCTGTTTTATGAGCAAGTCCGATCCGATAATGTTTGTAACTGAAATACACAATTTGCGGATGGGCATGTGATTTTTAATGTATATTTACAAACATAATTACCAACACCAAAGCAGATTAACACCTAACTTAATGTTCCAAATCGATGATATTATCTTTAAGAGTGGAAAGACGCAAGCCGTCCTAAGAATAGGTCACCTCCCGGGGGCGTCGTTAAGGGCAACGGGAGTTATATGATTATATCAAAGCAGCGGGCCGATCATATTGTACTGAACAAACTACATCTTCTTAAAGGTTAAACAGATCAATTGTCACTAAGACTTACAAGGTTTAATTAGAATGGCAGGGAGAGGGAAATGTAAATATAGAACAAAGCTCGCCTATTATACATGATGAATTTATTTTCAATCTTTTAGAAGTTTTATATACTGGTACAATAAAGAGTGGGTATATAAATATATGAAGGCACATTTATCTTTAAGAAAGGAACTTTGTCCATCTGAATATTACTTTATGCTGCACTTAAGCGATCGTAATTAATTTTAAAATAATTACGTACCACTAGATTAGCTAGAACTCAATAAACGAAAACGCCTAATTTGTATCCCGGAAATGATGCAATAAAAGTCACGGGTGGAAGCTAGTTATACATAATTGTATAACCGGTTACTTATACTTCTTGTATTAATGTCAAAACCCTCCCAAATTACAAATTTGTCACCGACATGACACGGGAGGAAAACTTGGGCATAAGTTCTAAACCTTCACAAACTTTCACACAAATAACTTATCCTTTAGAATAGTGATTAATCAAGGTAGGTTATACGGTTTCTGGAGATGATGTAAGCCATTTTACTTAACGTTTATATTCAGAGTATTATTTCGGAAGCCTCCGACGCAACTGTTATAATCGGAAAGGTTTAGTTTTCAGTGTTTACGTCATGATGCTGCTGGTAGGTAAGTGTCGAAATTCCATGACAAAAAGTTTAATTTAGAATCTATTTATCTTTTATATTATTAATCTATTAGGCTTAAATTTCTTATTTTCAAAATTGATTTAAAGTTGACAATTTTTTTGTCATAATCTTTACACTTGCTCACGGTGCTCAACCAATGTTTTTATATTACAAATTTATTCTTTTTTATATAACTCAGTTCAATAGATAGGGAACTTAACAATTAAATATATAATTGCTATAAAATTAACAAGCCATCACCAGATCACTACGTAATAAAACATATGTACCTAATTATTTTTCATGCCTGCCTTAACGACAAACACGTGGCTCTACACGGCCGACATGATCTGATCGTAATTATCATTAATATCACCTCCGTCTGAGATAAACGTAGGTGGATACCTACGTTTACCTACATATATGTAGTAGGTATGCTCGTATCACTCCCTGGAGATACCCTGTGATTCTATTCTTAGCCGTGAATGTCAGACAATGTCAAAGCCTTTGAAATATGGACATAGAGGTCATAATTAAACAGACCTGAGCTTAATTGTAAGTTAGTTCTTTTAATATATTTATTATTATAAATCAATTTAACTTAGCGTCGTCAAAAAGAAGATTTTTTCGGGATATTACGTGCACAAAACCCGGTAAGGCGTAATTAGGCGACAACGGACAAAATAAAAATTGACAATTATTGACTGCTGGATAATTTGTTGCATCGTTTCTTCTACCCAGCTATAGCACTACCAAGCGACGGGCGGGCGTTTTTGGGGGCTGTCTTGCTGTAATTTGACGTATAAAAAGTACTTAAAATTAAGTCTATTTTTCATAAATGATTTTTATCTTTATTGTCAAATGTACAACACTTTTATAAGGAATTTAATTACGTACTTGAACCATAATCATCACGATAATATTAGGTTACATTGTAAAACATCCCTCTTATTTATAAACTAGGATCATATCCATGAGAAGGATCATTGACTAAACCCCGTATTAAGTCTATTGACATCTCTATTCTTTAACATGCAAACGACAGTGACGGGTATAATTTAGTCCATGGTTTAAATTGATTTTTTTATGAATAAGGGGCTAGTGCTACAGTCATGAGCCACGTACCTACTTAATACCTATCCTATTCACTATTGGCATAATGTATAAGGAGCCTTTTACAACCAAAGCGACACAACCCAATCCCCCACCTGAAACCATACGAAAACGAAAAATTAAGTACCGAACATGAATATTGATAAATCTCAAAAACGAAACCCGTAACAAAGCAAATCAATTCCTTTAAAAAAATAACATGTGCCACCAACTCCCAGCATCACCTACCTACGGTATCCGGGTATAAAATATACCCGTTGTATATACAATTATATACCTCTGTCTGGGAGAACCGCCTGAAATTAATCAAAGAGCGAAGCGGGAAGTCGGTTCGATCAAAGGGCACTAACGAACAAAGGATGCTATCAGGCGTGGGCATACATGTCGCAGTACTGCCTTTGTTACGTCTCCTGTAAACCGACAGATATTCAATAAGAAAAGGAAACTGTACGTGAAACTATTGAGTCTAAATCAGACGAAGTATTTGTGTTAGTTATGTGCTTCACTTAAACACCGTCATCATCATCCACCATCAGCCGGAAGACGTCCACTGTTGAACAAAGGCCCCTTAAAGGCGGCTTGGCTAAAACAACATATGGACAAATATAATTATACAGTAACTACTCATAGTCACTTCTACATTGTTCAGGATATTCAACATCTGTAAACATTCGTTTCTATTGGATCCGAAATTCAAGAAGGCTTTATAACGCGACTTCAATGATAGTCATTATATATATTATGAAGTTAGAAGCTAGAAGTGATTATTTCTAATTAAAAAGTATGATACTAATCACCGTAAACCGTAGTTATCTTGATCTGGGAAGACAGTTCACCTTCCATGGGCAGGCTTTAGCTTATTACATTCATACTCAAAGGCAAACTATATTTCCATCCGCAGCTCACATGCGCGTATCATATTCCAATATATCAGAGTGGCGGCGCATTATGATCACATACGTAACGTTACTCTCGGGATTACGCACCTGCTTCGCTCAGACAAGTTCAGCCCTCTTCCTTACCTCGCCAAGAAAATATTTTCTTTAACGACTAAGGATTATTTTGCGTTCGGTGCATGCATTATTAATGCCCATTATCTATTCTGAAATCAGAGTGCGGCTCGATTCAACTCGCTAGAATTCACTATTAATAACTGATGTAATAAAAGCTTTGCTATGAAAGCTTTATAAATTTGGAATAAGCAAAACATTTTTATTTTATGAACACAAATTGGACTTTTTTATTCATGCTGTATTTGTCTAACTTTTATTTATTTCTACTTTAGTGTTCTAAAAGTACCTGACAGTCAAAGGTATACAAGTATTTCAAAAGTAACTAATTACATTAATTAAGGCACTTCAAACACCCATTATAAACCTACGCAACTCTGCCGTAATTTCAAATCATAATATTTACAGAAACCCGTGTCAAATATACGCGAACGAAAAAGGTAATTACAAAAAAGAGCTTTCGTCAAAACAAACAAAGGCGCAAAGCGAAAAATATTTGAATTTGAATTCTATCATTCGATATTTAAATCCAGCAGCAGCGGCGGCGGCGGTGCGGTTGGGCGGGCGCGGCGAGAAGTTTCCTCGGGCGAGGGCGGCGGGTGGCGCGGGGGAGGGCCCGGCGCGGGGGTGGCCGGGGTGCGGGGGCCGGGTAATTAGGCGGCCCGGCGGAGGCTGTATTGATCGGTGCGTCTCCTAGCAACGCGCGAGATGGCAGCACAGCCTGCCCTCGCACCGGGAACAGGTTTTTTGTTCGAACCAACTCTAGGTGAGACCGTTTTGATGTAATCTCCGCGGAGATGATTCAATTCGATTCAGCACTGTACGCATTCGGTGCGGGAGATTATGACGCTATTAGTCCCGTTGTAGGGGCGTTTAAGGCGATTCACCATAATGAGAGGAAATCTGGCTTAATTTTGTATTAGACCTTTGCTTGAGATGTTGCATTCTTCAAAAGGAAATTGTAAAGGTTTCATCATAGGTCGGTGAGTTTCATCTTGGCTTAGCTGACGGCATAATTAATAAATAGCGATCATCCACTTTAAGGTGTCAGGGGCACATCTTTGCTGAAAGGTTTTTAAACACCACTTAGGCTTGACTCGGATGCATCCCTACTGACTAATCCTCAGTATTACCGTCCATCAGTTATTGCGTAAACTAATCGTAAGCAAAAATAATCGCATACTCTACGACTTACTCATTCGGCTATTTATGTATGTACCAATGGATACTATAGTTCAGGTACCATTGTAAGTCTGCCTAAGAACGCTTATCACGATAGTAGACATTTATTGGAACACTGATAAATCTAAAAAACTCCATCACCACTATCTCATTTTGTCTCAAGGATATAATCGAAAATAATACAAAAACATATTTTTGATTACAAATAATAGTAACTGTCTTAAAATATTTGTACTAAAAAGTACATGACAAAGGCTTATCGAAAAATAATAGGTACATTGGGTAATCTCTCGTTTGGCATTTCGCAATGCAGCATCTAATAAATAACTAATTTCTTTAGAAACAATAAACATTAATATTGTATGGTTCATTGGTAACAGTGAAGAGGTTTCTGCCAGTGTACCGTCGTCGAAAATAATATTTATTTTTATGGCTAGTGTCAATCATGGTCCTAACCAAACCCCTACAATGGAATATAACGAAAGCAATTCATTGATTCGCAGATTACTACCTAACACAGAAATATGTGAGTACCCATCTAAACATGCATAAATAAAATGCACACACAATGACGTTTCAATAATGCTGGGCAAAATGTTACTCAAATGTATAAAAATTTCATAGATATCGGAGCGAAACTGTGAGCACACCTAGAATTATATGGAAGGATATTGGATAAAGCAATTTGCCACATTCTATCGTATTCTTGCCTCAAATAGCAACATTCCTCAGATGTTTATACGGTTGAACGTATCCATTTTATCAGAATATCAATAGGGAATATCTGAGATGGCGGGCACAAAGGCTTTACGTCTGATAATATGTAGTGTTGCATATTTTTCGGGATGCCGAAGTCCAGTAAAATGTAATAATGTGCAGTCGTAGAGCGCTACGAGACGGCTCCTCTACTCGGAGAGCGTTTATAAGGAAATACTTTTTACACTGTAGTGAAGTACGTTCCACATTTCTCACACACGTTTGTTATTATTATTGTGGAAAAGGTATATAAATTGTATATAATTGATAGGTCTCATAAATGGCATATTTCGCTACGCTACGTATACCACAGTACCACCGAAATGGCCAAACTGTTTTTTGCCAAAAAATCTTCAGCCGAAACACATATTTAAGTGATAAGTTGAAAGTGGGCGAGCCCATTGTAATCAAGAATCTGTTATATGTTAGACTGTACACAGTTCCAACTATATCAACTCGTTACTCAACGCGGGTGACGTAAATCACAGACGGAATATTAGATGGCTAGGCTGCAGCTTCTGCCTCAGAAATAAATCGATGCTCTTCACAAGTGGGTTAGAATTTTGTACAGTGATATGTCTACGTTTATAATGAAGCAAATATAATTATAATTTAGCTAGGCATTTGAATAATCGTTTAGGTACACATATTAAGTGCAGGTCCTAAATGAAATCATTGAATATTTTATAGTAGTGCAATTGCTGAGATTTCTTGCTAAGCAGTGTAATGAATCCAGATAAAATAATATAAAAGAGAGAGATGTTTTAGGCATGTTGAGAGTGATGTTTCAGCTAAATATAAACGAACGTGCATTACTAAATATATTTATGTATACAGAGAAAAGCTAGAGTGGTTTAGTGAAGTAAGATTTCCCTACCAGACCCCTTGGTGGCTAGCAACTAAAGATGGAACCAACAATTATAAAGTAAATACTAAAGACATATCTACTCAGCCGCGAACTAAGCATTTACATACATAAACTAATTTTTTTTTTTTTTTTTTTTTTTTTTTTTATTATTTTGGGACAAGCCCACCACTCATGCCCATCATTGCAACTCCTGTAAGCCAGGATCTACAATGATAACCGTTGAGAACCATCGAGGCAATGAAGCTCGAGGCGTCCCAGAGAAATGACTCGACTGTCTTGGAACCCGCAACGAAATTAATCATAAAAGAATATATAGGAGGAGTAGGAATATAAATTTAGTCCGACTTCCCTCCATAGCAAGCGGGAGACACAAAGATTAATATGCCAAAAGCATAAAAAATATGGGATCCACAACTGAGATAAGCCCAGTCGCTAAGCACCACGGGTATAAAAGTTAAAAACTACTGGGTCCTAATTGTTATTTTGATTCCAATAGTAGGTATGGCAAAAACGTCTGAAAGCACGGAAATTTGATCTGGTCGCAACAAGGTCCTCATAATAAATTACACCGGATGTAACATATATGCTGTCTAACAAGGTATTACGTTCATTCTGCCATAGACCACACTCCCACAGGATATGATGTGCTGTTTGCTCGTATTCACAATCTGGCGTTGAGCAGTGGCACAGAGGTGAAGCAACAAGCTTGAAAGAGAAGAGCTTACCCTTAAAGTTACCATGACCCGTCAAGAACTGAGCCACGCAATGATCCACCTCCAACCAAGTCTTTTCCAGGCGCTCACGAACGGATGGAAAATACTGGTAAAGGTGGCGGCCCTTGATAGATGTATCCCACCTAGATTGCCATTCGTCCAATAGCTCGTTATACACCTCGATTTGGGATTTAAATAACCTGATAATTTTAACGCGGTCCCGTTGTGTTAGAAATTCGGTGTTCATACCCTCTCGAGTGGAGAAGTACATCGCGGCACGTCTTTGTATTTCGAGATCGACAGGTAGCACGCCTGCTAGTACCGGCAGAGCTTCAGTACTGACCGTCCGATAGGCTTTACATAAGAATATCATACATAAACTAAGATTAATTGGGAGTTACTTCATCTTGTATCAGCCGAAAATCAACCGTTTGTCTTGCAGTCAACTAATATTCGATTGACGGGACCGACCATTATAGTCAAACCGATTAAGGTCAATATTTTTAAGCTCACTTCCCTTACGGTATACCTACCTATGATTATAAAACATTGGTAATATATGGTTTTCTTAACGAAAATTAGTACAAAATACACATAAATTAGCAATGAGGCCCCTGCCAAAATACAATACTCAAGGATTTCCATGTTAACATCATAAAAAATCTACGGATTATGCCAAAAAGTTATAAAACTTATCACACGTTATCCGAAAAACGAATAAGTGCTTACCGAAAAGCGCCGTATCTCTATTTTCATTAAAGTTCCAAACAAACCCGGAACGTAAAATAAATTGACTTTATAATTCTTTCCTGCATCACATTTACATTTAAATGGACACTGAGCATACTTCAGCTAATTGGACCCAAATTACATTTAACGTAACATTAACTCAAGCACCCTTTCGCTAACAGTACCTAATACAACAATAATAATATTCTGTTTGTTACGCAATTCCTTTTCCCCAACAATTTTTCTTTCGAGACGCAAGTTTTATAATCTAGTTAAAATTCGTGCTCGTAGCGTCGGGCGGCGCAGTGCTTCAGGACACGACGCCTAACTTCGTAGCATTACAACGGATTGTTCCAACAATGAACTGAAACTTGCAATTTCGTCAACAAGCGTATTTTAATACAATTGCAGTCTACGTACCGCTTGTTTGCTGAGCGACTTGAATATATTTATTCGCGATACAATATCTGAAACGCTGCGAAGCTTTTGAAATCGCTTGGGACGTGCGCTAACTTCCTGTAATAATGTACTTTCAGGCTCCATCCTTGATGTGAATAATGCTATAGCGTTAGGATACGATCTCGTCTCATTTTTATGCAACATCGAACTAGCTGGCTTATACTTATCTGTACGACTTTAAGTATAATAGTTATAAATAAAAATTGACTATAAGTTTATAAACTTGTTCATGCGCATATTATGACAATTCTTAGATAATCGTCATAAATGTGTTCATACAAATGTTTAAATATAATACGCGATGTCAAATTGGTTCAACATAAACCTCTCGTCATCACAAGGCAGTATACGTATAACGCACACGTCCTGGGTAAATTTATTGCCTCTCCCGGGGACGCTTGGGCCCAGATAACTGTAAGACAAGCCCCGGGACCCCTCCAGCGATGCGGCTCGCAAAAATACCCCTTTCACTCAAACTGGCATGTTTGTACTATTTATTACACTGGTATTACAGCCGAATGGAGAGCGTCAGTCACGCTTCTATAAAGATTAAAGTTAGAAGTAATCATGATGATACCCTGAAATCCTTATAAATATAAGTTACAGATAAGATAGTGTACAAATATTTACCTACAAATGTGGTTAAAGTTGAGAAACAAAATATTTAAGATGTATTTCTGCATCTTTACTGTCTCAGGTATATGACACGACAATAAAGGCAAGCCGTAAACTCTTGCAGCTAAAATCTTTAGTGGCCGTAGCAGAAGCTAAATGTGGGCAATAAGTTAAGGTAGGTACATGCTTTGTTTAGTTTGGCTGACTCTAAGGTTGTTTTATTTGCTTTAGAATAATATATGGCGTAAGATCTCTGGCATTTGTCTACTACTTCAGATGTAGAAAATGGGTAATTCCTATTTATATCACAATTGATCTTAAACGATAGTTAGAGTACTTTTGTTAGATACCTATCCTACGTTATTATTTTCTGTGGTAACTAAAGCTGTTCCGATGCCTCCCTACACGCTCCTTAAATGGCATAATACATACTTCACGCTTCTTCTCATTAAAGTCTGTTAAAAAATTACAACTTGGCAACCTCTATGAAACTAAAACTTGAAATAAAAAAACAAAACGCCAATAAAAACGTGTTAAAACAATTGAATGTTCATAGCGACGGAACACATGTAGTTATAGGTACCGTCGTGAAGACAAGACATATTTCCTTTATTCTTTAGCAAAAAACTGGGTGGTAGATTACGTTCACCTCCATAAATCTCCAGGGCTCGGCGGTAACAGAAGTGTAATGTGCAAGAGAAAATATTCAATCAAGTTTATAGCATCAATTCTTCCGAGGCGGCGGCGGGCGGCGTTTTATCTCGGCCAACGGTTTCAGGGATCATTTGGCTCACTGTAATGGCGACGAACACAGCGGACCGCTCCACCGACATCATGAGGGTTAACTTTGCAAAAATTTGTAATTTCCGCGAATGAACAGACTTTGGAATTCCGTGTATTAACATTGTAGAACTTTAAATGTAAATTGAGTTCACATTGTCACTACTATGCAATAAAGACTCGCGAATAGCGAAAAGCTAGTAGATAGATATTGACATTGCTTGGATTGAGTTCAGTCAGTCACTGTCATCGGAGTTATACGTGAGGTCCAAAGGCACCACCTTTTTTACCTTCTAGTTTAATTCGAAGCCTTACATAATTCGCCAACTTATGATTTAAATTATTAAGAATGAGATCAGGTACGTTTTGGAACAACCGCTTCATGTAATGTGGCCTACGGCTTTGACTTGAAAACCTCATCACATCTCTTGGGTGTCGTAAAATAAGGCGATAAAGCAATTTTATTTTGAAAGTTTATAGGTTTACGTAATAATATTATTAGCATCGTCTTCCAGGTATATTACCAGTCATTCTTACGATATCTTGTTATACATATTCATCGATTAGTTATCGAGTCTGATCAGACTAAAATCTGCTTCAACTCAATGTGCAAAACATCATTTTCTACTAAAACTAATAAAATAATTTAGTTGAAAACTGCCTGTATTTAAATAGACTATTTAGTATTTTTTTCTAAAGCGATGTATTCTCATATTAGTTAAAAATATGAGGATACAATAGCCCTTTTAGTCATTGCTTTGACTTGATGACTGATTAATTCGTCGAGTTGTTAAACGAATGTAAAATATTTACGTACCTACTCATCGTAACGCTCGGTACGTAGTCTAAATAGCAAATGTCAGGCACTCACAAAATTAACCTCCCCTTACAAAGGATAGCTAGCGTTCACTAGATTCTTCAAATTGTTCGCCGATTGGGTTGGCGGCGCGTTAGAGATGCATTCACACTTCACCAGACAAAGAGCTGCAGTCAAAGCGATCTCGATAATGTATCGCTCCTACGTTGAAGTACCTGCACCTGGACATATTTGTGAAGTTAAAAGGACTGAGAAACATTTTCGCTGCAAAAAACGTTAAAAGATATTTTTACACCACCTGAAATCAAAACATTCCAATCCACAAACAAAATGGCTGCTACATAAATAGCATCCAATGTAGTCGCCATATGAAAAGTATCGAAATTAATTGGCGCTCACGGTGGGATTCAGTTATCAAAGCTTTGTGAACAAGTACCTAACTATGAAATAAATAAAGCGCACCCAGACAGCCAGCATCATTCAGTACATAAGGTTATTGATTTTCCGTCCCCGGGGCTCGACGGGAGCTGGCCATGCAATATAAATATTGCGAACATCCCTAGTCAAATATTAACTGAGTATAACGCATGTGTGGACTGGAAGTACCTCGCGGTCCGAATGTAACCATTGGCAACCGGCGGCGGGAGCTTGCACCAGCTCTGCCCGGGCCGCGGTACACATACAACCAATTACAGCTATAAACTAGTTACAAATACGGTCCATAATCGCTTGCTAAACGTTGCAGCCAGCGTTTGTAGGTAAATTGCATCTCTCTGCCACCTGATTCTCGGTCTCGTCCCGGGAGGGGGGGCCCGAGGCCCGGACTTAACCACAGTGGGAAAAATACAGTATGTTAATGTTTTAAAATGAAATTAACACATAGTATGAAACATATCGTATTCATGTTGTATTTCTGTACCTATTGTTACGTTAATAATAAAAGGGTGGTTATGCATCAAAGCTCATATTGTTAATATTATTTATGAGAAGATAATTTAAACGCATAGCTGTTCAACTTTAATTCTTTTGATAGGTTTTAAAAAGCCTGAAAACGATTCATCACAACATTCCACGATTATATTTATACGACCTACTTAGCCTCAAGATGACGTGTTTCACAGTATTTGTATAGGTATAACATACACATTATGTAGCAGTTGTAGCACTCAAAATTTTCAATCTAGCATTATATAACTCTAGCAAGTGAGAGTTTTTCACGATGTTTAATACAACAATATAAGAATGAATCAATTTGATATTCTGCTGTTTTAATCTAGATTTATCCAATTAGGTTACGAGTCAAATTACGTAGTCTAGCATAAATAAAATAAAAGTGTTTACCCTAGTTGCATAAGTTAGAACCCAAGTTACCAGGAAGTTTACACTTCGGAAGACTGCACAGTATAGTCTTGGAATATTGTGTGTGGTCGCGATCCATAGCAGTGAAGTAGAAGTAGTATAAAAATCACTGCCAAGAATGCATAGAGCCCTATCTTGTACGCCTGTTTTATTTTATGGTATTTTAAAATCCATTCCCGTTCTTGCACCGCTGTAAATTGTTATTCTGTAACTGCCGCCATGGCGTTTGAACAGCCCTCGGCGCTTTGTACTCCCTAAATAAGTACATTCAGTGTGCATATGACATGTTGACGAGTAATTACATCGAAAGTAGACACCAACGTATATACGAGCGGACACACACATTAATTGTGTGCATGCACATAGGTATCAAAAGGGATTCAATATTGGATTCGTTAATTAATGCTACCTTTGTGACGTCCATTCCGCATTCGACAGGCGGCCAGCGGCAGACAGGAGGGTTGAGCACTAATTAAAGGATTTCGGAAATGGTTTCGTTTTGTCTGGGGGCGTAGGCGGCTGTGATATGTCCGTAATGAACAATTTGATGCCGGCGTATAGGTACTAAGTATAGATGCAATAATGCCCAAATTGAATAGCTAGAATTTCACAAAGGGGTCGGCCGCCCCTCTGTTTATTAATAAAGCCAGACGAGTCTGGAGAGGTACATCACAGTGGAATTTGAACAAAGATAAATCTATACCGTGGAATGATTTTAATTAGAGATGCTGAAATTTGAATTAGTAGATGTATTATGTAGATTTGGTTGTATTATATCATTTTGTGGGCAGCCTTTTAAATGTGTACCTACGTACGCAGTTTTATCATTATTTTTTTAGAAAACATGTTCACTGCGTGTTTTAGCTAGGCATTGAATTAGATACTGAAGCTTCATTATAAAGTAGTAAGATTTACAGTTAAGAGGTATACCTATATATATATTTTAATATCTATAAATAGCTACTAGCCTTACTATACCCATATTTTACTTAGCTTTTCCGCGTTTTGGACTTGTATCAAAATTCACGACAATTTATCAAATTCGTGGCTCATAGGCATCGCAATGTTTTACGAGCGGCCATATTTCATGAGAGATGACATACAGCGCCCGGCGAACGCAGCGATGACTCGTGGCTGCGACTACTAACTATCGCAGTATCACACTGTTAAACCGACAACGCTGCTATTATTATATTTTCAGGCTTTATGGGTACCCCTCCGAATACTAAATAAGGCTAGCACCCACATCAACTTAACCTAAACACACATATTGGACAATAACACTATAAACTGCATTTTGGAGGTTCATTTGTTATTTTATCCCTATATAAACTAATTTACTTTCTCCAGGTAGCAAAGAATACTTAAGAAAATTACATTACATATCTACTTTAAAAAGTCGTTCCTTACATCTCTAGATAGTCTTAACACCTCACTTCTATGAAGATTTAATTTCTAGTAACGTGGCCCTACAATTTTATTCTGGTTTCTGAAAACGTTTGCACAAACGTAATTATATCGCATGTAAGATGACTTAAGGCAAACATCTTTAATGTAACAGCGCACACCTAATGAAATACTTATGTCCAAAATACAACCGCTAAACTAACCGTTTACAGGCACACAATGTCCCTACCCAGTCGTTTTATTACAATATAATTACTTATAAATAGAGTAATATAATAAATTCGATAGTTCCGTTTCCATGTTTGAGCGTGTACATGTTCAGTCTATGTACTACATAATATATAATTGCAGACTGAAAGGGAGGTGGCCAGCCCGGCCGGGGGGAGGGAGGCGAACGGGAGGGAGCTGGATATTCTATCGAACACCTATAACTACGCTGTGAATATTCTCTAAAATCAATTCGCTTTGTCTATCACAGCTACCGCTGGGGAGAGCGGTTTGACAACCTCATCTCACAGATTGTAAATGCAGTAGATTCACGATGCATGTAGGAATTATGGCGTTTCGATTCCCAGGATGAAAACTGTGTTAAGGTATAACTATATTTTTGTACGTTTCAAGGAATTGGAAAAGTATTTACATAAAATGGAAATTAGTTAGTCTTCATTTTGAACTGAACTTTTTGCTGTTTTCGCAAAAAATATCTGCACGTCTTCTGGTGATAGGTACAACGATTGTCGTCGAGATTTAGGTTAAGCTTAGACCTCATAATCTCTACTAAGACATAATGACTGGACATCCCATTCAGCGATCCGTATCGAGGTTTGTGGCGGAGCCAACAATGGCAAGACAAGATAGTGATTGTCACACCTCACTTGTGACATTGTAGGTACTTACACTCGAACTAAAGGTCGATTCACACATATCAGTGAACCCACAGTTCCGGCACAGTACCGCGCGAGGACTGTCAGTGATGATGCTAGATTGCTAGTTAGATAATTATGTATTTAAAAAATCTGTCAAAATGAGAAGAGAGAATAAAGAAGAAGACCTGGAATTCATAAAGTGAAAACTCGGGCTAATGAGCTAAGTGGTTGGTAATCAAATATTTATATTAGCTTGAATCTCCCGATTGCAATACCAATAAAAAAATGCAACGAAGACTACACAAAATATTTTTTATTTTAAAACTTATTTCCAGATTTCTACGTCAGTGAATTTTATTTAAATGTTGTACGTAATAACTAATAAGGATCATAACTTTATGTTTTATTTTGTTTTATTTTATTACCTTAGTTTATTATTGTTAATTTAGTATGTTGTACCTGTGCCTGTTAATACTGTGTTCCTACTGAATTGTTTTGTGCACGTCTATAATTGGTGTAAACACTAGTCTTAGTACACCTGATTTGTTATCTGATATGTTTGTGTTTATGTTGTTGATGTGCCTCATTATTAAATAAATAACTACAGATCGTTCAGTTAACTTGGCATTAAATTCTGTAATACTTAACCGTCACCTAATCTACTCTACTCTAAGGGATCTCAAGTTATAAATCGTGATAGTACAGATACTGTTTCCAAACATAACAAGTCTACTGTTAACCTTATATATGTGTTGAAGACAAACAACTTTCTCACCAAACTCAAATTTGTTGCGCTAGGTTGACAAATTGAAAATTCAATCATAAGATAAGATGTTGGCAAGACAACGTAATACTTACAAATATGTGCAGTGGAGTGCTCATGTAAATGAGCTTCATGCTTTTGGCGACGCGCCGAGGAAAACAGTTGTCTGCCCAAAACGTTATGCATTAAACGCCGTACAAAATGGTATACTTAAATACAATAGTAATATCGCAACAAAAGTTTACCTAAAACAATGTCTATTCGGTGTAAAAACATTTTTTTGTTTCTCGAATTCGTAATTCTTAGGTAAGAAATAGATGTTAAAGTAAGCCTGTCTTACCCCTTTTCAAAATATTTAATCGCCTGTCAATGAACAGAGATGTTCAATGTAACAGTGATAATATTTGCCTACCATTCGTTATTACAGCTGCGTACACGTCTGCACGGTTCCACATCACCTCAGGGAATTTATCGATCAGTGCTGTATTGCCAACATTACCATATAACAGTGCAGTAAAGATACTGATCTACCCCATATACAAACCGGAGAACGAACCACTTTCCAAGTCATGTTTCGAAAATAAATCGCTAAATCTTATTGTGAAGTAGAGCTGTGCGCTGCACTACTTATAAGTTCGAAGAAGGTTATCTACTTGAGAGACCACCTAGTATAGGTTCATATTCAAACAGATATAGTAGGTGTTTAAACTAAGTTTATCTACTGTATTAACAACGCGCAACGTCACAAACGAACCTACTCATCTCGGTGCACATTTTTAAATTAGCTGCAACTGACAGTAACGTCTGGCATCAACAATGACTAGCAATTTCCTGGAGTCCAGACAACAACACAAGCCTAAGCTCCGCCGCAGTAATCTAGCGCTGCGTCGGGTAACATGTTTGTGTGAGCGAGCCATTCAAAAGAATGGGGTCAAACCCGACACTTGTGCAATTGGACCCGTTGAAAGCTGTGTCCATCATATATAGACGGAGAGTTAGAAGCCACACGCAGTGTCCAGCTCGGTCTAAAAAAACGATAAGATTCGTACGTCTCTTTTTCTGCCCGCATCACGATGAAAATGGAATCACAAATTAAACAAAACGAGATCGTGAACAATACCTAGTGCTAGGTACATGCAAAGCATTTAAAGGAAAGCTCTATTTTAGCACAAAACACGACGCCAAGTATGTTAGGAAGTTAGAACAACAAAGCTCCGCATGTAACGTCGCTGAAAGTGGCATTAAAGGAAATAATTAAAAACCTTGTTAGTCTTAGCTGCGAGCAATAAGAGCGCCTGGCAAAGGAACGTCGGGAGAACAAAATAAAGCACAAGCGGCGGCGGCGGCGTCTGAAACCTGTATAAATGCAGCACATTTCCAGGCGTCTACCTCTTTATTGCCTGCCCGAGCCGCGTCGAGACAAAAGAACTAAAACTGCGCCTCGGGAATATTAATAAGAATTTATCTCACGCCGCCGTAAGTATCTGCAGTCCGCCTCCATTTTAAAATTCATAAAGCTACGACGCGACGCACGTTCCACAAAGAAAATGTTAGGTACGAAAACGATTTCGTTTTAAATGCAATTTACTTATTCATCGCTAAGTAATCCTGACCCGCAAAGAAATGTTTAAGCTCGTACTGAGCAAATAGAGTTTTATGGGTAGAGAAAGTTTGCACGCCCTCGCTCCCTGGACAAAGCGGCTACCGGCGAGCCCGGCCGGGCGCAGCGCGAGCGGGGCGGGCGGTCGGGGGGGACACGCGCCCGACATTACGATGCTGCGTCGCTGCTACTTGTAATGCGGGATCGTGCCACCGACTTATTTGGGTAATCGTGGGATCCACACATTTTGAACTCGTAACACAAACCCATATTTTGCGTACCTATCTCATATTATTACAATAATGTATTTGTTTGATCGACGCCGTACCTTTACCTACCTTCACATCATTCATCAGCATCACTTTCCATTTGACTTCCAGCCATACTTTGATACCTATATAGGTATTATTTAACATTTAATTAGAAGTCGATATCATTGACTAGGCAAAATATTAATACAATAATTTCCACTCTGCCGGTTAGCGAAATGTGAATCCAGATGAAAATAACGTAGACGCTCTGTCGACGTGAACGCACTCGATTCGTAATGGCTGGCGTCACGCGGTCTGGCAAGATGGCCGCCTGCGATCCGTAGAAATGGTCCACTGTTTGTGGGCTCATCCGATTTTCACAAATGCTCCAAGAGAAATGTGATGCTGAATGTACCGGACCGTGGTAATAAAATTACCTACTAATAATTTATTAAATTTTGTACAGGTATGAAAACTGCCTCTAATCGACAAGATTTTCCACGGTAGCTCTTTCTACAACATTGAAGTAACATAAAACCATTAATAAGCCTCTTACCCTATCCGTCTAAGTCAACATCGGTGTTCTCGGAGATGCGGCGGGGTGGTGGCTGGAGGGGACTCGGGGCGCGTTGCCGTGGCAACGAACGGGGGCGCGGACCCGAATTTTATCGATTCTGGTACAGACAGCAGCCGGGTGAGCTTTCGCCTACACTAACACGATTCAACGCCTGTGTTTGCAGAACCCAGAGGTTTATAAGGGCTTTGACATTTAGAACTATGGAGTACGTGGGTAACTCATGAAAATTACCAATAGCTCATTCTACCATTTTAGAGTTTTTTTTTTTTGATAAATTAAATAAAAGTCAATGTTTTATTGTTATATAATCAAATTAGACAAATACTTAGTCTTAGATTAACGTCCAGGTGCTACCTACTGTTAGTGGTCTACATTTTGAACTTTGTGCCCTCATTTGTACCTCTAATTAAAGTAGGTATTTCAAATCTTATACAATATAGTTTGTTGTTCTCGATAAGTTTACCTACCTCATGATAGAAAACGCAACAGCTGATTGCGAAGTCGTAATATTATGTCGATTAGAAAAAGTGTCACTGGATTTTTCTATTCGGTAATTTTCTGTAGCAGCAATATCCAATGAATGGCAAAACGTTCACAACCTTTCATATGCTATCTAGGTAGGTTACCAAGTTAGTAGGTACTTATCATACTGGAAAAACGAACACATAAGGTATCACGTAAGATTCTAAAACCGCAACATATTAGGATGATACTAGCAAAGTAGATAACGTACATCTACAAACATAAGTTCATTCATTATGCCAGTCTCATATTATATCAGCGAATAAGTTTTTTTCTAAAATATAACGGATGTGAATAACCACACAATCCATATCACCCCAAACAACAATTTGGCAAAAATGAGAGCAGTAGTTACTTCACAGCGAAAACACGTCTCCCGAAGCGATTTTTGAGTAGGGATAAAAAGGATAGTGGGGTTGCAAAGGGTTCTCCACGCGAGATATGAACTAGTGCACCCTTCTCGCCACCACCCCTATCAATTGTTACCAGTTGCGCATATTTTTACCCGCAAAAACAACCCGCTGGGAGTCGTGAGACCGCACCGTGTTTTGCGTTAAATCACACGAGAATATTCGCGATTCTTGAACGTATAACAGTCGCTGCTTATTTGAATAAATATTTATTTGTTTTAAGGTCGTACTTATCGTTGAAGACTTATTTTTAGCATAACTAGTTAACAGTCCGTATTATACGTTTGTTAATGACAGTTTTTTTGAAAAATGGGAGTCTAACTAACGTACCTAATCTAGGCCTAATGCTTCGCGGATGGCAGCACCAGGAACCTGCACGGTGCAATTTGCATTTACTTGATACTTAAATATTTTCTGCTCTGTTTTATCCACTTTATTTCCTCGTTAAGGACCGAGGGACGACAGTTGTCTGTCATCCAAGATATGTTGGTAGGATTTCAATTGAAACAAGCTTCGTCGTAGTCCGTCAATACTGTGACATAATAGAAATATGAGTACAATTGCTCTGCATGAGATAACAGAAAACGAAGTCATAAACGGAAAATTGGCGGGCACAATCTGAACAGATGGATTCACAAAAAAACTAAAATAATATTAGACTAAAATGAAATCTAATATGGGTAATCCCCCAGCAGGCAAACAACAATCAAAAGCAAACGAGCCTGCGAGAATACAAGAAAAAAAACAGTTTTTCCAGTCAACTTCCGTAGGCGGAATTGACAAAAAGTATCGCAGGGTCCGATTAACACAGTATCCTTGAAGATGTCGTTCGCAAAAAGGGGCATAAGGGGACAAAAGGCCCTGAAACATTTCTCATTGAGGCGAAGGGCGGCGAGCGGTCGTGGGGTGGCCCCCGGGCGCCCGGGCTCCCGCGCCGCGACACCCCGCCACGTAGCAGTCTCCAGCCACGGTGTCCATAATTTATGCTTTCGAGCGGACCACGAAAAATAAATGAGCACCAGTAACAAGAGGAAATGGAAAATTACTTACGTCTTTGTCAAGAGCTGTTTATTTGCCGATGTTATTGTGTTAAACGATTTGAAAATATTTATTATTATTTTTTATTTTTACTTTGAATAGGTTTTTTTACTGTAACGGTAATCAACTTTTTGACACCACCGTTCTTAATAGGCAAGTAGGTGCTTACTACATAAGTATTTAGTAAAAAATAGTTTCCATACGCACCTACCTATCGTATATTTGTGACGTAGGCTGATACATTATCTCATAGGTAATTGAACAAATGCTAATCATATTATACATAGATGGGACTGGAGTAAATATATTTTTTTAGGGTTTTGTAGAGAAATAATGGGGAGGCCTTTGCCCAGCAGTTGGACACCGAACAGGCTAGAAAAAAAAAATTATTACCATAACATTCATCTTAATACGTTTGTTTGTTTGGTTGAACGCGCTAATCTCAGAAACTACTGGTTCGAATTGAAAAAATATGTTTGTGTTGGATAGTCCATTTATCGAGGAAGGCGATAAACATTCTAAATCCACACGGAGGAAGTTACGGGCGGAGGCTGTGCTTCGCCGTATCCTTAGTTTCTACAAAGTAACATTCCATTTTAAAATTTTGGACAATAATTAACAATTTGCCTGTTACAATAATTAATTGTAACAGGCAGGTAAGGTACTTACATGGACCATAGTAGCTAATAATTGGAGAAGGGGCGGTTGCTCAGCAGTGGAATTATGTCTAAAATAAATAATTAGGTAATCTAAGATCATCGCACGTTTTAACTTAGCTACTTTCGATTACGTTATGATTAAAAATAATTGACAGAAGTTATGTTTATGGCGTTCTAAGGGGGAGGCCTTTGTTCAGCAGTGGACGTCTTCCGGCTGATGATGATGATGATGATGATGTTAATAACTCGATAGGTACTATCGACTAATAAACAAATGCTCCGTTCCTCAAACATGGTCACTTCATTTAGCATCAGTAAGGTAAGGGATGTTGTTAACGTTAGTCTAGTCTAGACCCTTAATTAATTATCAAATATAATACCTACGCATTCTAATCGCCCCAGTCTCTGATCTGAAACACTTACATAAGTATGATAAATGTTTATTATAATTGGTACTCTTGGTCGTGATTTTTAAGAAGTCCTGTGCGTATCTGCTTTTATTATTTGACTGGTTGCGCCTGTGCCCCGCGGTTTCACCCGCGTTAAAGCAGTAGCATAGCTTGTATCTTCATAAATTAATAGCTTCCGCCCGCAACTTCGTACGCATGGATTTCGACTTTTTCGATAAATGGACTATTACCTAAACACAAAAAGACTTTTTCTATTCGAACCAGTAGCACCGGACGACATGACGCATGAGCTATGTCTTAGGAAACAAGTCATGGTCCTACGGTAGTGTATAGTTGAGAGATTGGCCACTGAACAAAGATTATAGCAAGATTGGCCACTTAGGTACAACGGACGTAGTTAAGATCACTGGAGATGGAGGTACTCCACTTGTGCCCCAGCGTACGAACCATGAACTCTTACAAAAAGGACAGTTTTAGATGTGGAAGCGAGACGTCACTACGTACAGTGTAATGCGGCGTCTTGCTTCACCATCGTAAAATGTCCCGCTTTAATAGTTTATGGTAAGTGGGTAATACCTACTCTGAAAAAAGGATTTAGTTCAAAAATCTAACTAATTCAGTCAGATTTTTGAACTAAACTCGTTTTTTCAAAAATCTAGGTATTTAAGCATCTACTGAAATGGTTAATTAAGGAAATTTCAATAAAAAAAGGAAAAACTTGCATAGACAGTTTTTTATTAAAATAAGAAAATGGTGGGATGTCCTAATCGTTAAATCACAATTAAAAATATAGTATCAGACATTGTTTTCTAAAATAACATTTCGTTAGCTTACATTTCTATAAAAGACTTACATAATTGGTCAACTTTTAAAGCATTAAAATTATCGATTGTTTCCTCACATCTCTAGGAAATAACGTTTTAATCCGGTTTTACTGAATAAAACAACTGGTAGGATTTTCATACCCTATTAATTGACTTCTTATAACCAGACTAAGATTTCAAGCCTATGAAATTTATTGCAAGGAAATAAATCGATATATAAAAACGTTTTAGTACAGGTAAGGTACAGTCACCAAAAAGAACTATCGGACTTTTAGTAATTCAAAAGCAATCAAGACTGCACGTGGAGTCACGTCTGTCTACAATATTGGTATATCGAGGTAGTTAAGTGGTGTGGAAACACAGTTGGCTAACTTACACAAATAAGGCACATATAGCCTAAAAATATCATGATTTTTGTATCACTATCACCGTCACTGGTACCGCAACTCCGTCACTGCTTTCTTGAAGAACCGGCTGAGATTCGTAAACTCCTGGTCTATCACCGCGTTGAACCACAGCTTGTTGTCCGCGTCCCTGTGGTCGATAGCTTCCAACTGTATGTACGTGTACGGTGCGAACGCTATACTATTTCTTATACTCAACTTTGAGTCCACATCAGGCATCAAAGACGTCAGTTTGCTAACAACTTGTGGGTGCATTTTTTCGAACACCAACCCCAGATTGCGCGCACTCAGAACTTCTTCGCTGTACAAACAGTTAATCAGATCTGATGTGTAAGCTTGTAGAACTTGCATTTGATTGGAGAACTCACTGTCGTTCTTATCTATTTTATTTGTCGCCTTCATCGCTGTGAATATTTTCTTATATCTGAAAATAAGGTAGCATATTTAATGATAGCCTAAAATATTTATTGTAATTTTTAATATGTCTGAGACACCTTTCGACTAGGTAAGAAAATCTTATTGAATGTATATAAGCGCCAACTGGCAGGGAGAGAGCTCTTCCAATGCATGATAATGGTACTGCAATGTGACTGCTGATATGAACGCATACGCACAGTATCATGAGGCCAGCCAGGCAGTCAAGCAGCGCGGCGGACGTGCCCAGCAGCGGCAGCGCTAGGCCCAGCAGCGGCGGCGCGGGCGGCCCGCACGGCAGCCCGCCCGGCCCGCCCGGCCCGCACGGCAGCCCGCCCGGCCCGCTCGGCCCGCCCGGCCCGCCGCTGCCGGCGTACCGCGCGACGCCCCGCGCGCGCGCAGCCGCTCCCCGCACCGCACTCTGCAGCACTACCATGTCATCTGCCAAAATAAGCTTTATGTTACTTACTTAAGGTTAAATTTCCGCTAACGCAAAACTAAAACTGAGTAGACTTTGCATGAATATAATCCTACCTTTAAAGTGCCTTTTATTTACATCTTGTTTATCCAAACAATTCAAACTGTTGACTGCTAACATTTTAAACAAGCGCACGCTTTTTAAAATAAAAGAGTAAGTTCGAATAATGAAATAATCGTACCTGGGTTGACTTGCAATTCCTTATTGCACATGTCGCTTATAGCCGCGGCGACCTTAGGCAACACCAGCGAATAGCTCAGCGGTGACGGCGTGGTGCCCATGAAGTGAAGGCGACTCCGAGTGCTAGAGTATACCTGGTTAGAACATAGTTTCAATATTGAGTGCATCGTTGGTCACAATTATTATTGAACCCAGCCTATCTATTTATACCAAAATAAGATAAAAATATAGATTATTTTGTTTGTATTGTAGAATGTAAATATATAAATGTACTATTCTTATGGTATTATTACTTGCAAAATGGTAGGAAATGTCTACTTAAAGCCAAGCAAACATTTTACTGTCATCATAACAAAAAGACTTTATATTAAATTTCAAGGTCAGAATGCTAAGTTAATAAGATTATAAGTAGATAAAGCAATACTTACTAGATTACAGTACATGTTAGACAGGCTCCTGAGTACGGCGCACTGCTCCATGGGCTGCGCGCGGTGGTACACCTGCGTCAGGGGCTCCACCACGCACATCACGTGGTCTGGGCTGTCCACGCTCACCCATTGAACAAGTTCCAGAATCTATATTGAAACGCAACTATTATATAATTATGTTGTATCCGAAAATCAACACATACTTTACACTTTTTATATCAAAAACACCTTGAAAACGACTAAAGTCAACTCAAGTTTAATGATTTCAAAGTGTTTGATAATATGTCAGAATATGTGATTAAAAATGAACTATAATTCCAAATGCATTACCTCAGGAAAGTAATCCTTCTCATTCCACAGAGGTAGGTACTGTGCAAGGAATCTGGTGATGACGGGGATTCCCTGCATGAGGGTGTTCTGCAGTATTGCCAGCCTGTGCAAGAGATCCTGTTTCTCTATGTAACTGTGAGGTGAAATGTCCAGGAAACCTTTAAATAGAAGTAAATATACAATAGGTATTCTCATATGACATGGGGGTTAAATTACAAAAAAGATTTTAACATACTGGCCCCAGTACAGAAATATTAAAAATAAGGGTGCACTGTTTACTAACTCTGGTTACATATTGTTAAAGCAAGTGTCACAAACAACAGAGGACTTACAGCTGTTAAGTAAGTGGTGCAGGTCGTGTGAGAGGAAGGCTTGCTCTGCGTGCGAGGCCACGGCCAGCAGGGCCACGCCCGTCGCGTTGCACAGCAGCGCGCGCAGCCGGCTCGGCCGGGACGGACTGCGCACGCCGCACTGCACCACCGACACCGGGCTGGCGGGAACAGATATAGGTTATCAATTAATTTTCCTATAAACCATGTACCCACAGCTGTATCCACTATTATAAAATACAAAATAACTTCATGCTTATACACAGTATGCATATTATCACCTAAAGCAAAGCCTAAAGGAACAAATGGGATGCCAAATGAAAACCATACATTAATATAATTATATCAACTGAAAAACTTTATAACAAGCTGACCAGATCCTGGGTAAAATCTTAATTTATTTATTTACTTTAAAAGAGCACATAAAATAAAAAAACCCAACACACTACATTCTGTGAGCACTACTTTCAAGACTTACTCAGTAAAATCAAGAAAGTTTTTCTGTGGTTCCTTCTCAGCATATTGCTTGGAACCAATACTGAAGAACTCCATGTTGGGCACCAGTGGATCTGCTTTCTTGTTTCTTCCACGCTCCTGTAATGTTCAAATTGTGATTATGTTAGTGGGCTAATTCTGTCTATTACAAGTTAACTGATACATTTTGATTTTTATTCATTTCTTTTAAATATATGATATAATAAATGTGTAATATATTAAAAGTAAATCCTATTTTTTCGTTTCGTTTTATATTTTGTATTAAAGTACAGCTAATGTTTTAAACATGATACTTACAGAATTTATAGGATTGATCCATGATAAATGGTGTCTCTCTTTGTGCAGAGTATTTCTGTGTTCCTAAAACAAATAAATACCATTGACTACTACAGCCTGATACACTATTTTCTACATAGTAAAATAAGATCTTATTGGTCATCATAATTGTATTGCCTACTAAACTAAAAAACTAACTCACCTGGTTTCTTTTGAATCTATCAAGAAGGTTGGTGTTAATTTTCTTGAAAGCTGTGTGTATGGATATAGCTGGCACATCCTCTGGTACACATTCTGGTCTGTATGACTTGAACAGCCCCAGAAGAACCTGCAGTTGTCTGTACATATTCTGTAATAAAATAACTAAATGTAAGCATTATATGAACTGTGTTAGAGATTTTTCGTATGATTTTTAGCTTTCTACTCTACCCCAGCCTTATTTATTCCTTGTGTTTAAGTAACACTAAAAAATAGAAGAACAAGATTAGCATGTTTAAGAAATGAGTATTTATGATGTAGTAAACCACTTTATGAATAACTACATAAAATCCTATAAAACCATTGTACACTGTTATTTATAAAAATAAACCAGATACAAATATTTACCTTTTTAGCCTCTCTTTTCTTAGCATAGTCTAATAATTCAAGAACTCTTCTTCTTGTGACATCAATTGGCTTTGTCAGTTTATATACAAGCTTCATTGCATGTGGAGTCTGGAAAAAAAATGTAGTAATGCTTTTTTATTGACTATATTTGATTGAATAGTTAAAATATATAAAGCCATAAATGTGTTTTGTCCTTATAAGGAGTATAAATACAAATATAAATATACTAGCTAGCAAGATAGATTGTGATGACCACACTTTTAATGATGCATTATTTTTATATTTAAAATCCAAAATAACTTACCAAAAGTTCATAGGTCAAGCTGACATAAAATACATCATATCCAGTGTCCAAAGTCTCCATGTCAATGCAATCACATTCCATGGCAGCTGTAATGTTTATTACAATGTTACATTAAGATTCATTTGTGAATGAGCATGCCGAAGCTCAGTCTTGAGGTAGAAAACATTCCAAAGTGGCGAGAGATTAAAGATTATCCTTGTACATGAATTAATAATCTTAATTGTAATTGGTAGACAGTTAAACTGTTAGGTTGTGAAATACCCAATTCAGTTCAAAATTAGTTTTTTTACCATACCTGTAAGCCAGTCAAGCAAGAATCCTATTCTTGTGAAAGTTGACTGGTCTTCGTAATTTGAGAGTATCCAACTTAGTGCATATTCCACCGTCCGGTCCTCAACACTATCCTGGGGCACCAGGCAAGATCCTAAGCTTACCCATTTGGTAATCGCTGTAAACAAAAAACACGCATAAAAAAAATTACTTCAATGTAATCAGTTTTGTGAAGATGCTAGTGCTATATCTACTTACGAATTGATAAATTCAACCAAACTTTAAACAAAGTGTGGAAATCATTATATTGTAAGCCAGTAGTATCAACTGTGTATGCCAATTCATCAATCTTGCTTTGAAATAATTCTTTATCGAATCCTTTCTTCAATGATTTAATATAATCAATAATCTCGTCGACATCTGCCATTTTCAAAATATAACTGTACTGTTTTGTAAAATGAAATTATTATCAGATTTATCTTGGTAGCAATTTCAAACACGAAGAACGTTAAATTTGTTTGATGACAGACGCCTCACGCCTGACGGCTTGATGCTTTTAAGTAAATACATGAAACACTGAACTAAAATTTAAAACACTCTCTCTTTCAGCGTCATGATAATCATGTTGTTAGAGAAGAGTAAAAAATAAACCTAATGCTTAAATTATTGCGTTTTCCAAATAGCGTGTAGGGAACGCAAAAACATAAAAAAAATTTTTTTTTAGCTGGCAATGTATTTTTATGATTATTGTTTACATTTATACACAATAATGTATACATAATTAAGTCGATATCAGTACAATTGATAAATCGCAGGAATCAAAAGATTTGCTCAGTTTCTCGTTAAAATTCTGATAACATTTTCATTTTTATACTTATGTTTACGGGGAACGATTACATAAAATTTGAAAACATATTTTTAAATACAAATTGAAATCTATGTATTCGTATGTATTAAATTTCAAGATTTTATATTTGAAAACGCTTATAAATGGCATTGAACTTAAGTTACTTACATACGTACGTTATTTTTATTATGTTTAGTACAAACGTCAAAGTTGAAATTGAAAATAAAAAAATATAACTTACTTCATAAACAACAATTAAATCTTTTTTGTCTATGATACAAACATATCCAGTGTTAACATTAATAAAATAATTCCTTATTTATTGGAAATAAAGACAACTAAATAGGTGTCAGATCTAGTGTTGATAAAATTTTAGTTTACCTGCAAAACAAAGAAAACATTTTACATTAACGGATTATTAAATTACAATCTAAAACAGTAAGCTGTTTTTATTTTTTAATTTTTTATAACCTTTTAGAATTCTTTTCATTTATGGGTCTACAGCAAAATAGTTTGATCATAAAACTTATAGGTAGTAGACATTGCAGTAAATATTTGCATACATTTTGCAAAATATTTAACAGAAAATGATAAATAATTTTTCCTTTGTTTATAAATTCTCAAACACAAATCTTATAAGTGTATTTAACATGTTTGGTTCATTGGATTTAGCTTTCTGAAACACTAGGAATTTATTTTGAATCGTGGGAGCATTTCATAATTTTTAAATATCACGTACACAGACATTCAGACTTCCGTGCGGGAATGGAACCCCCAGTAGTGCAGCAGTCCAATCGCTTAACAACTATGCTATTCACGCCGTCAATTATTAATAAGAATATGTGAATAACACCATACTTATAATTCGCAGTGTTTGAAACACCGTAGAATCTTAAATATTTTTCTCAATAGCTATATTAAAATACAAACCTACTAAGCTCAGTGCGAGATGAAAAACGCCATGTTTCTGTTTATTCGCCGTCTCTCATAGTCACCTTAATTCATAGCTTGACTTACAGTCTTCACGAAAACGTACAGCAAGGGGATTGTCAACATACTTCAAAACGTTTTTGACAATTTCATAGGAAGAGGGAAATTTATAAACGCATGCTGGTATCACTTTATGTCATAGACAAGACGCTATATTTTCGCTTCTCTTATTTGAAGTGTCAAAATGAACGAATTGTCGTTTGAAGTAAACAGTATGGATATTTGCCAATTGACTATTTTATAAAATATGTTTAAAATCATAAAATCAAGCGTTAACTTTTAGTGTTCACAAAAACCGTCTAAAATGTGGCCGATGCTCCTTAATATGACTCGCGACGAATGTCGCCTTACGCTCCGTAGACTTGGTACATATTTAGTCCTATAAATGGCTTTCATTTTCCCTCCTATGGTTTTCTTAAATTATACCCAACGCGTCGTAGCTAATTTGTTGACAATCGTGTTATAAATATGTTTTAAAATTCATTGTTTATTCATTTGTTTGTAGAATTGGAAGCCTACTCGAATATGATCAGTGTGTTTAGAGCACAAGGAGCACTGGAAGACAACAGAAAAAAGCTATTGGAGGAACTGCGCGCCGTTTTGCATATAAGCAATGATCGGCATAGCGCTGAGGCGCGCCGCGTGTCTAATGATGAGCTACTAGCTACAATTGCAGACCAGTAAGTTGATATTTAATATTTTCAGTGTAGGGTTGTTGATTTATTTTTAAACACTATTACACAAAGTCAAAGATGGCTGAGAGTAACTGAAAGTCAGTGGTATTAGCATATTGCTCTTATTTCTAAGCATTTCTAATTGATTGTATGCATTTTAATCTAACAAGATTGTTGAAAAAAATTATATTTTTTAACTAGTTTTTTTGAATTCTATTGTTATGTGGTCTGTCTCAGCCTTGTAGATACATGTTTTATTTGTCAATGTGTATTGACCACTACATTATGTTAACAAATTTAGATGTTTTAGTGCAGATAAAGTGTTAGAAAGTAATTTTATATAAATGAAATTCTGACAGATAACCTATACATATTTGAAATGTCAAATTATTTTTTAATATCTTTATCCAACTAATTAAAAAGTTTTGTCAGTTAATTAATATGTTTTATTATTTTTTCGTTTTAAAAATTTCATTTTCCTACCACTTATAAATTGTCATTGTCACATCAAGACACAAATTTAAACAAATAATTGTTTATACAAATAATTATGTTGCATGTATTTGGTGTAAATTTTCTTCAGATTAAAATAGTTGAAATACAATCTATGTTGTACAGTATTTAGATTTTTTTTATTGATAATTATAATATATGAACATTTCTATTAATATTTATCTGTATTGAACAAAAAATAATTTATGAAATTATTACTTGTACACAATAGGTTATCAGGTCCAAACACAGGCTTGGGGTGGATCAGTGAAGGTCGGAGACGGGTGCCATTAATGCCTCGGGGGATAGCACAGACTATCTACACAGAAATAGCTGATAAAGCTGCTGAGGCTGCTGCAGCTGAAAATAAAGAGATCCAAAAAAGGCTAGAAGCTGAAAAGCTCATAGCTCCCAAGTCCAATGAGGAGGAGATGCCTGATGCTGAGGGTCAGACAGCTGAATGTGGCCTTACACACGACACCATGGATGAAACCATGTATCCTCCTGTGGCCATGGAAGATCAAACAACTAAAGTTAGTATATGTTTTTTTTTTAATAAATAACATTTTAAATATTCCAAATAATAATATCCTACTTTACACCACAGATACCAGCATCATTCTTTCAACTGACTTTGCTTTATGTTTGTACTTATGTAACTGAAAATGTTTAGTATTATTGGTCATAAAACTTTGATAACAGAATTCAGAATGTTAGAAAATCATTAAGATTATGAAGTGTTTCATAATTTAATGTTGTACTGCTTTGCTTGTATATTGAGGTATAGCTCGAAGGCTAAGTGGCTTGGTTTTCTGCAAAAAGTTAGGACTAATGTGTCTTAATGCAACAATGTTAAGTATTTAACCTAGTATAGATTGTAAAAAAAATATATTTTTTTAGATTTGGGAATCTGAACTCGTAAGTCGAAAGAGGAAAGTTCCAGAAGGTGGTTCAATACCAGATGACGCCAGCACTCCTGTGAAAAACATGAGAAATATACCTGTCAACACCAACCAGAAACATTTGAACCTATCACAGATATACTCTAAGTTCTCACAACCAGCGACAAGTGAGTCTGAATTAACGTTATTTATGTTCCTGTATCTACTTTGTGAAGTTTTAGTGATACTTGCTTTCCTAATATTTCTGTGTGTTTAATAGAACTTTATAATTTTTTTTTGTTCAGGCAAACCTTCAGGGCAGTCAAAACATTCATATAACCAAGTAAGCAAAGTATCAACCAGTAAACCAAGTCAAAGTCACGGGCCACGCTCAGCGCCACACAAAAGCAGGTCACATAAAGTTTCCAAGGGTGCACAAATAGTTGTATCCAAATCACAAATGAAAAAACAAGAATTGCAAGGGTCTCCTAACAAACAGTACAATCAAACGTCCATACAGATGGAGTATTCAGGGCCCCCTAACACTTTCCAGGCTAGTTATGCTCAATCTATATTAGGTAACAAAACAAAACCAGACTATATGGATGAAATAAAGCCCAAAGTGTTGTCTTCCCCGGGCATGGTGACCGACTCGCCCACGATGCAGCTTCTAACACAACCGGCGACGGTCCCGCACGAGCTCGAAGTTTCAGAAAACTCGCATCCAGACGACCCGTCGTCGTTACAAGCGTCGTTACAAAGCACGCCTGTCAACAAACAGACGATATCCGGAAAACCTTGCCAACTCATTATAAAAAACCGCGGTGACATAAGCTCAGATAAAAAAGTACAAATGTCGGACATTAAAATATTGCAAAAGCCCTCCGAGGGTATAAAACTTTTGTCTAACAGGCAAGTTGTCGTCGCACCGAGTTCAGCCCAGAAAGCGTTGAACACGCCCGGCAAACTAGTAACCACTAAAGTAATCGGTTCAATACCGAAACCACGTCATTCTAATGCACCTCTTATGTCTGATAAAATGATTGTCGTCTCAAAACCCCCCGCGGAAAATAAAAATATAGCTAACAAAGTTATAATTACATCTGCGGTCAGCACGCAAAACAGAGAAAGCACCCCAACTAGTACAAACAACAGCATATCAAACAAGTTTACAGAAACTCTTACACCTAAGGGCATCCCTGCCACGGACCTAAAAGTGTCTGCTAAAGCAGTCGTCTTGAATCCTAAATCAGGCCAAAAGATGGTCGTATTACCGGCAAAAGCTAGAACGAAACAGGGAAATGAGGGGCAAATACCATTACTACATTTCAAAGGCATACCTACAGCCATGAAATTGGTGCCAGTTACTTCACAACCTGTGCCTCAAGTGACCAAATCGCCAGCTATGACTGTTATGTCAAAACCAACGACTGTTAGTTCAATATCATCTAATGCTAAAATTGTCGGTATGGAGCCAATAAAAACCGCAAATTTAGCAGATATTGTGCCTGTCAAAGGTTTAGCGCCTGTTACTACACCTAAAATTACGAATCCTATCGTCCGACCATCTAGTACTAAAGGCAGCGTTATTGTAGTACAAAAAGGGACGACGATAGGCAAAGCTCTCACCTTTGCTAAGAATGGGAACGATATGTCTAAAGTAATTATGGGTAAAAATGTTAACCAACTCTTGCAAGCGTCAAAATCAGACCAAGCGGACGCGTCTAAATGTGCGGGTAACGTTATAGTGTTAGAGTTAAATAACGAACAGTCTGGCCGCACTACCACCATGTCAGAGATACTGGACAGTCGCGCTAGTAATGTGACTCGCACTCCTGATGAGAGCAAAAAATTGTCTCATATTACCCCTGATACACCAGTACTGTTTGATAATCAAATCACAGAGGAAACTTGCAATGCTAGCAGTTTAGATTCCACTGCAGAGAGCATAGGAGAGATAGTACCCATTGAAGAATCTAGCTTGTCAATAATCGAAAAAGATGAGACTAAAACTAACTACACTAAGGAATCGGAGGGCGTTAAAGATTCCTCTAGCGTCACCGACTGGGAAATGGAACTGGACACTGTATCGAGAAAGGGAAAAGATGAGGACAAATTAAATTCCTTACACCTAGACTTGGGCATGTCCAGTGACAGCGACAGCGAATACATGTCCACCAGTCACAAATCGAAAAGCAAACACTCATCACAGGAAACCTTACAACGAGCAACACCAAGCGGTAAACTATACATTTGATTCCACCTTTATTTTATTTTTGTTTGTTCTTCCGATTAATTTGTAAGAATACCTAAATATTTGTTCAGGTGAGGGCAGCGAAATATACAGCAGTTCGAGCGCAATGTCCCTCGCAACGCGAACGTTACTCAGCCAGCTGCAAGACGATGGATCGTCGAGTAACGATTCGTCGTTTGCTCTCAAAACAAAAGTCGTCGAAAAATTAAAAGAGAACGATTCTAAACTAGATAAATCTGAATCAGAAGCCCTTACAAAAGCGAAAGAGAAACTTTCCGAAAAGGTAGCTGAAGCTAAATCACAACAGAAGAGAATAGACATCTATAGTACTGCAATCACTACTTCTGATATAAATTTAGACTCGTTCTCGTATCTCGATGAAGGTGACATGATGGCGGGGGATGATGTTTTCGCCACGGAGGAGGCGAAGACGCGCGAGCCGAGGCGAGCCGACACGCTCGACGACCAACTTAGCCGATTATTAGGCGAAGACTCGGCCAACTCGACTGACTCACAAACTGTAAGTGAAAGTATGCCTTTAAATAAATAATGAGCAATAAATTAGGTTTAATTGATAACGGAGCCTGTGGAAGATATCTTTAATAAAATGTAATGAAATTAGAATAAGCGCGGACATATAATGTGAAGTGTAAAGTGGTGACATTGTCGTCTCGAAAGTGAGACGTGATCATAGTGCTATTTTGTTTGTTCTGTTTAAATATACATTTTTTGAAAGGTGTTTGTATACTATCTGTGTAATACATATTTCCCTTCATAATAAAGAGGCTAACAGTTTTTGATGAAGACCTTACTATTATACCGCCAGCCATTTCATTATTCAATTAGTACTATCTATAAAATGACATACACCGATGGCGATTTTACAATAATTGTAAGTTTCAAACTTAATCAAAATGTTCAATACTTCTAAATGCTCAAAAGTTTAAAATAAAACATCATGAATACAGACTTATTTATTCATGTAAATAAAATGAACGTTTGCATTTTCTATATTAGTTACATACTAGAAACTCAGTAGAATCTATGAATATTTTACAGTAACTAGAGGTACATTATTTTTGTATGCCTATAATTACAGGTGCATAATAACCTGCAGTCAGATGTGCATGCATTCTAATTTTTACGAAATAACAATGCAGTGTAGAACTGGGTATTCAGTGGTAAGACATTATTTTCGTGTGTGGTTGACTCGGTTTTAGAAATATTGTTATTTTTAGTGAAATATGGGACCACTTGCATGACTACTAAGATCACGTAAAATAAGTTCTTACTGTGGTCCCGCAAATAAATATGTTATAGTTCGTATACTTAGCAATATAAAGTTTTCATATATTTAGTTTCATAAGGCAACTTTGTCATGAAGTACCTATACATATAAGAGTGCACAAATTGTTTCTAGATCTTTATTTAGTTTCATAATGAATTGTCATTATATTTTTCGTTACTTACCAATGATCCTGAAAGCTCTGCAAGAACTCTTTAAAATTACTTAAATTTATTCTTAAAGTACTTCTTTCTATGTATAGGTTTCTCTAAGCAACTGCTCATCAAAACATGTACACCTCAATTGTTTCCGTGACAGCGTAGAACATGTAGTTCTAGTGCAGTTGCACCACACCATGTTCCCCTCGGTGAGCTAATCAGAATTCTTTGCACTGCTTTGTTACGGAAGCAAGTCACACAATCATCAAGATTTAAAAGTTCGAAAAGCGTAAGATTATTTTGCGGGCAGATAACATTTTTTAATTATATGAAACCATTTAATTTTCTCTATACGGAGACTTCGGTCTGGTTTTTTAAGTCATATGACTTTCACTCAAAGGATAGAGTTGTCAGCTTTTGAGCAGATCTTTTGTCAAAAGATCAAATTAATCCCTCTGTCCAAAGCTAAGCTAAGGCAATTTAAAACCGACCGTAGTTAGAAGTTGACTATGTTATGTATAGTATGTTTTCTGTGTGAAGGGTTAACATAGCAACATTGCTTATAGTATTTATATACATACATATAGAATAATTTTATTTTATATATGAACATCCATAGCATATAAAGTCATCGACAATATTTAATCACATTATTTATTCAACAAGCTTACAGCAGTTGTTACTATTCTAACAGAATTAGTTTGTTTAAATTTACAAACTAAGTATAAAAACATCATTATTATTATTCGTTATACTGTATCGCTAAATAATCAACAGAGTTGTACATAATAATGTATCATTACACGGAATAATTTGATTGCATTAATAGCCCAGTGTAAGTCATATAGGTTAAACTGAAAATATGTACATTAATGCATGACATGCAATTATTATAACAATATAACTTAGAGTACTGTATATGAACAGTAGAACATAAACAAATATGCAACTTTTAGTTAGGCACTGCAGTTTAACATGAAAAAATAGGACAGCTAAATATATCGTAAGTTTGAGGTGATTGTTTTTATGTTATGTAACAGTAAATGACCCATAAGAGTGAGAGTTGAGTACGTATTTTATATTTTAGTGTAAAATTAATCTGTCGGAATACGTAGTGCATAACCGCATACTCCGATTAGATTCTCCAAAAATAGGCCTATGTCAATAAATATTTTAAAGTGTACATAAGGTTGTGGATATACAACACGTTTAAATAGTTGCATATCGAATTAAAACGTTTCCAATTAATGGGTGAATTAACCCGCGCGCGCGGCTCGAGGTGTGGGATGATGTGAGGGCTCGCCAGTAAATCAAGTTATAGTATAGTATCTATACTCTAATAATTTACAGGTTGTCTTAAAAAGAGTGGTGCTACATGATGTAAATGTTTTCATTTTAATCACAGCATGTTGAGGTAATAAGCTGTACATAAAATATTTATGTTTACACCAGAATTAAACATTAGTCTGTTATAACAATGTTATGCTTTTATAAGTAATGTCTATGCATATTATCTCGATTTTAATTGCATTTTACCCACTAACTCGGTCTGCGTTTAATTATATTGAACATTTGTTGTACCATACCTTGTCCTCACTAAAATCAGAAGAGCCAAATTAGAGCTTCAAGTTACGGGATTCGATCCAAACTCGAGGTGTTTATAATTATTAATGGTACATATTTCTTGCTTTAAATAGAATGTTTTTTACATTCTAAAGAAATAGTGCCATGGGTAGCAAATTAGCCATTAGTTTGTTCTATGACAAATTTGTACATAATTATAATGTTATTATTTTTATTGAAAATATCATTGACTATACTGTCAACTTATAAAAATATATTAGTATATATTTTGTATCATAATAATGTACGAGAGATCATTTTTTGTCGTATGTCCTGCAATAAAATGATTGTTTAGAAAAAATGTTAATAGGTTTATGTCGATTTAAAATGTAGATGATGCAGGTGAATATGTTAAAGATTGTTACCACGATGCAATAAAATTGTGGGTATAATGTGTTCCCTTAATATATAAGATGTCCTAAGAGGATCAACTATTGTATAGTAAAATTCTTGTTAAATTTTTAATGCAATGTTAACGATTGACCTGCATCAGTTTATTTTATAAACATAGAATAAGATGTTCATTTGTTTCGTCAGCTGTAAATATTTTGCGTAGAAATACTAGTACCGTGGTAGAATCAAACATGTTGATACAATTTTCTGTGTTTTTCGCAAGTTTATTTTATCTACTTATTTTAACGAATAAAATTTTAATCATAAATTTGTTGTTTTTTGTCATTTACACTTTGTTAACTTGCATAAATTGAGTAAAGTGTTAAGTCCCCGAGTTAGTACAATAGTCCTTTAAAAAAGAACTAAACATTAAAAAGTGTTATGTGATGGTGTGTTAAATGGAAAACTTAAAAAAACGGAACCAATATATAAACTTATTTTTTAATAAAAAAATTAAGACATACATTAATGAAAATAATACCTAAGACAAAATATTTAAAAATAATTAAGAGCAATCTGATTTTATAAATGCTTATATGCTACTATCCGGAAGAGACGGTGCACTGAAAGGACAATTATTTAAACTGACTATATATCTTACAGTTTAATTTAAATATATAAGGCATATGAAAATATATCGTAAAACATTTCAAAAATAGTTAAAAACAAACTGGTTTCATAAATACTGTGTTCTTTCGGTACAAATACGGGGACATATTTTGTAACAAGCTGTCAAAGGCTACACTGGTAGGAGAGAGAGACACGACGTGACGCGATCGAAGACTGTTGAAGAGCGCTGAAACAACATTTTGGTATTTTACTTTGTGTGAGCCAGATTACTGGATATAAAGCTTATGATTATCACCAAAATGTATGTATAGATATTAGCCTTCTCATAAAAAACAACACCTTTTAACGAGCTTTGACTGCCTCGTTGGTCTAGTGGTTGCTAAGCGCGACTGCTGAGCACGAGGTCCTGGGTTCGAATCCCGGGTCGGGCAAAGTGTTACTGGGTTTTTCCATTAGGTAATTCTCAGTGGCAGCACGGAGTCTGGATTTGTGCCCGGTTGATGGCAATAGGCTCGCCCCCTATTACATTGGGACCTAAAAACATAACTGGCGAAATGTGGGTGTACTATATGCACCTCTGCCTACCCCTTCGGGGAATACAGGCGTGATGTTATGTATGTTTTAACGAGCACAGGCTGGCACGTAATAAATGGCAATTGCAGTAAAAAGAAGGTATTGTAAATACGTACTGCTTTTGTTTTGAATGCAGTTCTATGCCTACAAGATAGAATTCAAAATCGGTTGGATAACCTGTAGATAGGGTTGTCAGTTTATCATAATAAGTTTCAAATATAGTACAATAAAATTACCCAGTTTGGATTTGATATGTTGCATCACCCTTAGGAGGTGACCTTGTGGATTGCTTCCGCGATGTAGTCGACGTTCTTAGACGAGATGCCGGCGACAGAGATACGACCATCCTTAGTAAGGTAAATGTGGAACTCCTTTGTAAGGCGCTCGACCTGAAAACAGAGTGAAGTTTAAGAATATTAAGTTATAAAACATATTTAAACAGAAAGGAATAGCAGACTTAGAAAACACGAGTACAGCCAAGCTTTAATTCCTAAAGTCGGAGGAGCAAAGTTTATTTTTTTTGCTTACTTAAATATGTTACGCTAGTTCAGAATAATTAAATGCTTTTTCGGCAATATAATCTGTTCTTTATAAGAAACGGAGCCGGGCACTAATTTGGCGCAATCATACGATGAATGAATTAATTTCCTGTGCTGTATCAAAATAAAAGTTATTCGTTTTTAATTTTGACACGGCAATAGCATGTCATGAATAAATACAGTTATATACCTCTTGTGATGTATCCAAATGAAACTACTTTCATCTGCTATGTACTATACAGGATATAGCGTAATAAAACTATAGTAATTGGTACCTGTTCAGGCTTAAGACCAGTGAAGCAGAACATGCCGATCTGGTCGGTGATGTGTTGCCAGTTGTTCTTGTTGCCGGCGCTCTCAATGCCGGCACGGAGCCGGTTGCGCATGGTAATGATGCGGTCCGCCATCGTTTTTACATCGTCCAACCTGAAAAGTAAAAATGTATGTTTAAAAATAATGAATTAGAATAGTCTCTTGCAACTCTGAGTACATAGTATAAACTAGTCAGCAGTATGTTGAGACAAACAACCTAGTCCTCACGTATTGGATCTGACGTCATTAATAGGCAAGAATTTGAGTTGTAAGTCCCCAAATTCTTGGATGACGAGTACCAATAAGGTTACCTGCGGCGACAATTATCCGAATATTGATATTACCATTGCTTGTTGAGTTCGGGGGTGTTGAGAATCTCTTGCACGAGTCGCGCGCCGTTGATGGGCGGGTTGGAGTACATGACGCGCACCATGATCTTCATCTGTGACGTCACGTTGGCGGCCGTCTCCGGGTCGCCGCACAGGAGCGTGAGCGCGCCCGCACGCTCGCCGTACAAGCCTGCAATAGCCAACGACATCAAAAGATGAGATTTGATATGGTAACTCAGTAGGTTTCCAGATTATTTTGTAACTAGAATCAGCCCCCGAGTTCGTCTGCGTGGTGTATCGAACTTTTCCGGGATTAAAATAGCCTATGTCCAGTATGTCCACCCCGAAGGTCAATTCTAAATATTGGTGTAAGAATTTAAAAATGAATGTGCAGTATCAAGGATTACCCTTTTTTTAACTCTTTATAATATTAGTGTAGACATACTAAATCCGCCTTTTATAAACCGTTTTTTTTAAGCAAAGAGATGTTAGTTTTTTTAAACCATATTTGCTATCTACATTGCCCATATTATATATGATAATGTTAATTGGCCTAATAAACATTTTGATAAACATCCATACTATTATTCCACTTATGAAGATATATGTTTTTAACAAAAGCTTTTGAATGAAAAGTACCATAATATTGTACTGTCACCAAACCTATATTATTATGTATAAGTATGCAAAATTTAATTTCAATCAAATGTCAAAAAGTGGTTATAATTTAGATTGCAAGATACCTAACCTAAACAAACTCACTAACATACATACATTGCAAGTAAAATAAAAGCTTGTAAAAAACAAAGTTTCTGGTTATAAAAATGTCCCATTATTGTAATTGATCCAATTGACGTAATAAAATAAAAATTGGATAAGATAACAAGGTCAACGACGTAAGCGCGGTACGTTATTCATAAACAAGTATCAAATGACGACATGGGATACTCGATAGCATAATTAACCTTCCACTTATACTGCACGTTTTCATCAACAAAAAGCAATCAAAATCGCCATAAAATAGCATAAGAAATTAATTCACTCGATTACGGAACAACAACGAAAAGTACCAATGAGCGCTCGTTAGATGATATTTATCAACAACTTAAGTAATACAATAGTATCGATTATTTTAAGTTTCCATTCTAAGCGACTAAACTGATAAATGACGTAATTTTAGTATGTACAACATTCTTGTAACTATTATTTGGGTATATTCCAAAAAGCTACATCAATGTCATCTATTGTGACAGTGAGTGTGTTAAATCTGCGAATTCTTTGTTAACCATTGCTTTACAAAGATATTAAAATAACAAAATAGGTAGGGAGGATAAAAGTTAAACACGCTTCAACCAAGGATTCCATAGTATATTGATACAATTCACCTATCCTTTACAGAAAATTGAATACTTAGGTGAGAGTAAAATTGAGATTACTGCCCCCTTATCATGAACTCTTAATGTAACACGTCTTCCATTGTAGAAGCGAGATGCTGCACTTCACTGCATGTAGCGGCGTCTCACTTCCACAACGGAAAACGTCCTTCTTTAAGACTTCCAGGTAAGGGATCTGGTATCAATATATCCCTACTAATATCATAAACGCGAAAGTTTGTATGTATGGATGTTTGTTACTCTTTCACGTAAAAACTTCTAAATAGATTTTAAAGAAATTTCATATGGAGGTAGTTGACACTCTGGATTAACACATAGGCTACCTTTTATCCCGAAAAAATTTAGTGGGTAACACCGCCGCGGGCGCAGCTAGTGAAATAATAAATGCTTTAAAGACTTCACATACCATTAGGTTCATCTGCTTGCAAAATGAAGTTAATATGTACGCGCCTAAATATACCTTAATGTGACGGTAGTACAATGATAACCACCTCGATTGCACCGTGTCAAGATATAAATTACAATGTCAAGATACTGATGTTATCGCATCGTATGATATAATATAGTTTTATGATACGAATTACATGTCAGATCATATTATGTCAAGCGCCTCCAAACTAATGTTCTTATCTAGTCAATGAACAATTAAGGTTCATGCATGGTCGGTGGTAGAACCGTAGAAGAAAAGGTAGGTACTGTGACCTAGATTGTCTGGAAGATAGTAAAGTTCAAACTTATATTGGAGCTCAATAAGTCATTTTATTAAACTAGCTGCGCCCCGCGGTGTTAACCACTATATTTTTTCGGGATAAAAAGCCCATGTGTTAATCCAGGGTATCAGCTACCTCCATATGAAATTTCATCAAAATCGGTCTAGCCGTTTGAGCGTGAAGAGGTAACAAACACACTCACAAACATTCGCCTTTACAATATTAGTGTGAAGACTATTTTATATTACTGAGACAAATAACTTATCTTGGTGATTATTTATTTAGATAAGTCAGTAGCATGTAATTCTGCCAATATATTGCTGGTAATCTAGGCTAACATTTCGTCACTAATTTGTCCGCACGTCATCACTGAAAGATGTTTACAAATTACAATACATGATTCGAACCTTAGGTACTTATAAAAATATCGTAACGGCATAAGATAGTAAACATTTTTTTAACCCGTGATTTTTTCGTTATTTCATGTTTTTTTAAACATTGCCCTACACTGGGAATGACTCGTGGATCCGTTTAACATACATGAAATATCACACCGAGTCCGAACAAATATTTGTTCGATACGGGAATCGCACTTCTAACGCAGCAGTCCAATCACTTGGCCTCAGCGTCAATCCTACTGAGTGCCTAGTAACATGACTGACTACGGCACTCACCCATGTTTTTGGCAAAGCTCTGCGCCAGCATGACTTGGTGGCCATCGTTTACGAAGTAGCGGAGGGCATACGCGTCGTTGTCGACATTGCCGGTCGCGAACCCTTGGTACGCCATGTCGAAGAATGGCAAGAGTTTCCTTTCTTTGATCACCTAAAATGTTTAATCAAATTTTTAAATGATTATTTACAAAAATTTCAAATGCGATCAAATTCTTCAAAACAGAATAGAAGTTAGGTAGTATAGGAAATATTCTACAATTTGTTTTTTAATGCAATAATTTACCCTGGACAATGTATGCCAGTCACTCTTCTTGGGGTCGACACCGGTGGGGTTGTGTGCGCACGCATGCAGCAATATGATGGAGCCTTCAGGGGCTTGCTATAACAAAACATATACATTTAAAATAAATGAAAATAGGGTACTTGCGTAACGTATATTGTTTTTATAGACTAGAATCATAGTAGAATTTCATTTAAAATTAAATACTAATAAAATTAGATTAAGATTCCAGCGATATTTGGTAGTTTAGATCTAATTTGCGATTGAACAATTGGTACAAGTGTTTTCACAGCTTTGCAATACATAGTACCTACTTAAATCACATGATAGGAAAGCAGACAATGCGAAGAATAGATGTTTATTTTGCTGGTATATTACTTTGCGTACCACTCTTCCGACACCTGCTATTGTTCTCTATTTTTAACAATAAAGAAGTACCTTTACCACGTACTAATTATATAATGTTTAACCTTCAAGTGCTCATTAGGAACATCATTGTGCTCGCGATACATTTGTCTCATTAACAGTTTCGTTCATGTGTCACCAGCCTGTATTTTTATTGCATAGGTATAATGCTTATCAGATTTTAAACTCATCAGTTCAGTTACTTCATCTGCAAGCTTGTATGTACTACACAATAATGCCCGTAATAAACTGAAGGGGCGAGCAGATGCTCTGCTCTTAGTCTGCAACCATTCGCCGCGCTAAGGTTGTTTTGACATAGTTTTAATTATGGCTATAAAGGTCACGGAATGTGGCCAGAGGTGACTCACAAAAATATTTTAACTTAGCTGTTTTGAATCGATAAATTTATTACGTTTTCTACCCAAAATATCATCAATACTTAAAAAATATCGTAAGTATAATCCATAAGAATTAATGTTTATCCTATTTGAAGTAAAACAGTCCCGGAATAAATATATTATTATTATGTGTGCATTGCCTTGCCAACATTATACAAGGTCGGTCCTAAGATATTGACTAGGTATAGTATTACAAATAACCACGATAAGGCGATACCATAATTCATTAAATTTCCATTGTTTATCAGATGTTTGATTCCTTCTACTATAGAAGAAGTTATTAAATTCATACAAAATGATTGTGAAGGAGTCCTTTATTCGTCATACAGCCAGCGGTTTATAAACCGGGGCCACACCGCTCTACACCCCTAGCCTGCCACTGTTATTAAACATAATTAAGCATACAGCACTCACACTGAAGATAATATATTTCTATAAATGGCTATCACTGGCAACATGCTGACTATGCGGCCGATTTTGCAGGTATTTTAAGACACGCGTTTTTATTATTAAATGCTAACTGTTGACGCACATCATGGGTGAAGCGTGGACGAGTATGTCAGGGTAAGGTGACCGGCCGCACCACTTGAAACAAATTGGATGATTGCGAGTAGATCAAAACATTAAGTTCTTGCACTGTTGAAATAATTATATTTAACCCTTCTTCTGTCTAATGATTACATTATTTTTTTCGTTTACCGTCTGGACATGTAAATTGTTAGATCTTTGACATCAAAAACTAAGGATGCACAAATTCTGCTACACTATTCTATTAAGCACCACAATTTAAAAGCTAGAAGGTAGATTGAAATATTTAAAATTTATAGTAATAGCCTTTTATAGATATTTTGCTAACCTATTAGCATTAAATAAGTTGATAAGTACTATAAATAGGGGTAGTAAAATACCTAACTATAGAACGCCAAGTTTGCACGCACACAATATTCTAACAAACAAGATCTATTTTCGTAAAATTCTTAAGAAGGTATCGATCATTCCGACGTTAATCATGCGCACAAGTCGTGGTGTATGTTATCGTATTATCTTACATGAAAGACTATTGTAGTATTTATTTGGTACGGCCAATCCAGTTAAATATAATTGTAATAAACGCGATAACTTGAGTAACGTCCATGAAGATTCCAATCTTAACACAATAACATATGTTTACCTATTTGTAGAGCATGTAAAATTAAAACACTTGCTGATCTTATTATTCATAATATTCCGCTAGAACTTAATAATGGCAGGGTAGCTAACATTATGCCACATGAAGAACCAGGCATGTAGCCTCGGTAAGAAACTTAGTGGTAAACATAACATAATAACATAACATCACGCCTGTATTCCCCGAACGGGTAGGCAGAGGTGCACATTTTAGTACACCCACATTTCGCCAGTTATGTTTTAGGTCCCAATGTAATAGGGGTTCGAGCCTATTGCCATCAACCGGGCACAAATCCAGACTCCGTGCTGCTACTGAGAATTACCTAATGGAAAAACCCAATAACACTTTGCCCGACCCGGGATTCGAACCCAGGACCTCGTGCTCAGCAGTCGCGCTTAGCAACCACTAGACCAACGAGGCAGTAGCAACTTAGTGGTAGCTTTTAACAAAACTATATTTTGAAGATATTATTTTATCTGGTATTTAACAGGGGTTTAGCTACTCTAGGTGACTATGCCAGCCCCGTGGGAAGAAACAATCCTATTGCAAGAGCTAGGGGTTCTTACCTCACCTTTATTACAAATACATATGCCACAAATAACTCCAGACTTTGTCGAAACTCGGGCGACATCGTCTTTTAAAGTATCATGTTAATGTTGTCATTGCGAAAACTGAGGTGAGGTACAAACCAATGCCTCAGACTACGATACTGATCACACCGTCCTCCGTTTTTTGACAGAAGCCACAAGAGAAACTTACGCAGATATCTTCACAGGCGCCCTGCAAGTCGAAGCCATGGGTCTTGGCGTCGTAGTAACGGTATTTCTTGTGCGGCAGTCTGAGCATGTTGCAGATCTGGTGGTGGTTGCCCCATGTTGGTGATGGAAGCCAAACCTGTTTTGTTTTGTTGTAGTGCTGTCCAATGAACTCAAGGCCCAGACGTAAAGCACCGGTTCCAGAAAGTGTCTAAGATGGGAAAATAATATTTTAAATCCATTTGTTTTCAATACAACCAACACTTTCAGGAAGTTAATTAGATCCACTTAGATGAATGTAAATTTTTTCGTTTAACAAATGGTTTGGTAATGTAAATACAATGATTTTACTGCTTATAACAACAAAAAACAATTAATAGGCCATCAATACTTTAAACAATAATAATACTCTTTAACAAAATTATAAATACCAAAACAAACTCGAAAGATTGCCCTTAAAGTTCAAACATTTCTTGTTTGAGTATTCATTACTGGTTAGAATTACCTGAAAAGGTGATCTAGTATCAGTATTAAATTGAATAAAATTAAGATGGATGTTATGACAGGGAAGTATTTTTTTGTAAGGTACAAGCAACATCTTGTCATTGTACCTCCTGTAAGCCAGTATCTACAATGATAACCATCGAATCAATGAAGCTCGAGGTGTCCCAGACAAATAAATCAACTGTCTTGAAATTCGAAACAAAATTAATCATCAAAAAATATATAGGAGGAGCAGGAGTATTTAATTTTGTTTCCACTTCCCTTCACAGCAAGCAGGAATCATAAAGACTAATATGCCAAAAGTATTATACGGGATTGACAACCGAAGTAAGCCCGGTTACTAATCACCACAGTCTACAGACTATCAGTATACAAAGGACTTTGCCATGTAAACTCACCTGTACAGTACAGTTGGTCTTGTCTTTTAAAACTTTGCTATCTTCACCAAAAGCAAGTTTTGCGACAGCTTGTGTATATGAAGCCTCGCCTGCAATGGGGGCGTACTCATGGTTTAGGCACTTATTGTATAGAATTTCTTCAGCCTGCAATTAAAAGGAGTGTTACTTTGTGCAATTGACACTTTCAGCTTAACAGTATGAAGAATAGAAGATAAGATTTAAAGTTTGAAAACATAAATTTAATGTAGATAGTTTATATCTTTCTGTATACCTTTTAAAGTAAGTTCAATAAAATATTATTACTAAACATATAATATTTATTAATATTTTACATTACGGAATACAATTGTGCACCATGCATGAAAACACTCTTTCTATTTTCAAATATAATGAAACAAATGTTTCAATGGATTCATTTGCCCACATTATGTTTAATGTGACTGTATAAAAGCAAAAGAAAAAGTATATAATTTAAAATTTTAATGATATGAGATGCAATAATAAATCTGACCTTCCTAACTGATGGCAGAATGAAGGGTTTGCCATTATCATCTCTGTATGCACCCACACCAAGGTTGACCTTCTTAGGGTCAGTGTCCCTCTTGTAAGCCTCAGTTATACCCAGAATTGCATCTGGGGGGCCCATTGCCACATTGCTCCACCATGTGCTGCAAATAAATTTACTCAAAAGCATGGTCTATTTTTCAGTTTCCTAAAACTGCAATTACATCACTCATGCTTGTATCTTGTGAGTTATATTTTGGAAGACAGTGGGGCGCAGGAAAACTTATTTTATTAATATCATCACTCTGATATTAATTCTTATAAGAATCTTATTACAGTGTAACAAATCAATTATTGCCTTCTGATGGTGTAATTAATCACAGTATACCTAATATTTCATAATTACTTAAGTTTTCTATGGAGTTTTTGTAAATCAAAGTAGCTACTACTGAACAACCATAATAAAGAAAAATAAAAACCGCACGGTACGGTGTATAATTATAAGTTCCTGAAGTTAACTGGCACATGAACATGCGACTACAGAACTAATAACACATTATTATTTGTTAAATCAATCAATATTACGTAAATAACCACATGCCGGTACCATACCTGTTTGCTCTCGCAGCCATGTTAATAATTTCCACATTATTTCTAGATAGCACTTGGCCCGTTAGTTTAATTAAACCGAGCGTCATTTTTAATACTGTCTGACACCGACTGCAGGTAAATATGCTATTATAAAATGCCACCGCAACACAGCCTGCCGCACTGCCGAATTCATCTACCGATTGGATAGACAAATTGGCGAGTGCAGGCAGGTATTTCCAGCATTAATTTAAAACTCCCTACAAAAAATAAAAATATATTTATATTATTAGTAACACTGCCTATGCATAAGCTGAAAATAAAGTAGCAAATAAGATAATATTATACACAATCACAGTTTTAAACAAATAAAACAATCTTCAATTCTTCAATTAGATATTTTAAGGCCATCTTTAGATTATTTGTTAAACTACAGTTTTACATTATGGTTTAGAATTTGCCTTAAACTGAGAAAATTATTAAAGGCTGACAACATTACTTGTAAACGTCATATTTCTTATCGAGCGTCAGAAGTGCCAATGTCACGAAAGGTCATGAGTAGGTACCATGTTATAATAATAATATACTTCGCCTAGTACTGCCTTAACGCCACGTGATTGCACAAACAATACGTCATCAGATGCAATGTGGTTCTCAAACTTTTTAGTGGGGTAAAAGTAAATAAAATAACATCACGCCTGTATTCCCAGAAGGGATAAGCAGAGGTGCACATATAGTACACCCTCAATTGGCATGTTTTTAGGTCCCAATAGGGGGCGAGCCTATTGCCATCAACCGGGCAAAAATCCAGACTCCGTGCTGCTACTGAGAATTACCTAATGGAAAAACCCAGTAACACTTTCCCGACCCGGGTTTCAAATCTAGGACCTCGTGCTACGCCACCACTAAACCAACGACTCAATCCAAATCATATGAAATTAATTAAAATAACATACGTAAGACTTTATTTATTTATTTTAATAACTTACAGTAAATATATATTATCCTATACGAACTAAATTAACTGAAATTATATGAAATAAGTTATCGCGATTTTGTTTTATACTTTTGTTTGTAAAACAAACTTGAAAATATACCTTTAAAACCTGTTTATTATTATTTCTTACCAAATTTCATTCATTTTTTCATTTCGCGCTCATGAAATGTTTGTTATTTGCAGATTGGCAAGTTTACTATTTTACCAATGAAGTATTTGAGAACCACAGTATTTTGCTTACTGAGTGTAACAACGCTATAGGTGTGAGCGACATGACGATATCGATGAAATAGTGAGCTATTATAATGACAGTTGTCAATTTGATGTGTTGTCACTGTGTGCGAATGAATAACCTGAACAAATATATTGTTTAACTTTATAAAGCAATTATAAATTAATTAATTATATATATTATTAATTTAAAACTAAATCGAGGAATCACACGAGTTATTAATTAGTTAAGCTAGTTAGTAATTTATTTTATTTTCATTATAGTTTGTGCGTTCTAGCATGGTGCGGGTGACACATGTCAGTAGAGGATTACTCAAACAGTTCTATATATAAATATTTTCATAATGACAAAATAGCCCACATTATATCGAATTGTTTTGAATTTTTTTCCAGTAATTTTCATATCGGAGGTGGCGGGACGAACTCGACTCGTTTATGGAAGGCTGGTCGCTAGCAGCTGGTAACAGAGAGATTTGGAAAGAGAGTAGGGAGGCCTTTGCCCAGCAGTGGGACATTCCAGGCTAGTAAAAAAAAAAAAAAAAAAAAATTTCATATCGAAAAGAAGACATAATATTATACTGTACGCGACAGGTCGTTAAGGCAATCAGGGTATGAACTGAGGCATGAGGGAGGGGACACCCCGCATGCCCGCATAACCTCCGCGTCATCTTAGTCTTAACGCTGCCCGAGACCGCATCAAACGCGTTTATTAATATCCAACTAGCTCCCGTTATTCTTCGTTGCTGTGTATTAAAATTACCTATACTAAGAAAATACAATATATGTATATAAATATATACATGATTTTTAAATGATCTCAACACACAATGATCAAAAAGTAAATTTCTATTAAAATAAATCGTCGATGCAATATGGGCTATTTTGTCATTTTGAAAATATTTATCGATAACACTGGTGAGTGTGCCACTTCCTTAGTCATCCCCTTCTGACATGTGTCACCTGCACCATGCTAAGCTAAAATAAAAACGCACAAACTTTAGTGTAAAGGAACGGTTTATCTAATGTCACCCGCACCTTCCAAGAACGCACGAACTATAGCTAAATTTAAAATCATAAAGACCCTGTGAAAAGGAAAATAATGGTAACACTTGTCATGACGAAGCTCTCGGCAGTTAAATAAAGAGATAGAGAATACCAGGCGGAGTATATTATTATACCATGATGAGTACCAGCCGGCAGCAAAAATTTTAACCTATCCAATATCGCTGCGAACCTGGCTAAGTTAAATTAATAATAAACGAGAACAGATGGATTTTTCAATCAAATTTAGCATTTTATTGTATGGTCAAGACAAAGGCATACAATTGACCTTTAACAATTATAATTATATGCAAACTGTACCATAACAACGTGATAACAGTAGACACCAATATCTTGTTTACTGACGAGCTTTAAATTCTGCCGACGACACAAATAAGATTCATGAAATTATTTCATTTTAGCATTTAGACGAACAAGATGTGTGTTTTTAAATAGGCGTAGTCACAATGTCTTTTTTTACCAAAAGCCGCTGCGGGATACAAATAAAGAATTATTATTTATTTTAACCCAAAATGAAATCAAACAACATAATTACACTGACAATTTACATTGTTTTATTATCAAGAAAGCGGTCCTATCAGATATTGCTGAAATATATATTAAACCTCTTTTAGTAGACGTAAGCTTTAATAAATTACGGAAATCGAACCGAGATAAACGTTTAGATACCTATTTATAAAAGTTTTTCAGGCACAAACTATTGGTATAACATTATTATTCATCCATCTGGTTTTCACCTATGGGTGAGTGGAAAGGTAGACAGTAGGTACTTTCGTAGAAGTGTAGAACAGTTATAATACTTACACCAATGATCAATTCAAACCGCCAGTAAATATGTAAGTAATTTAATTATAGCAAGCACGTAAGTATACTCAAGGTCAAACACCAAATCATTTAAATTAACGGGAAGATTTTTTATAATAATTCGCGTTTGTGTATTATTTCAAGTGATAGGCAGAAGTATAGATAAATAATGGCAAAGGTGTACCTAAATAATATATACAGTTTACACCGAGCACACCAACATTTTACTACATGGTTGTGTGATAAGGGCGGCCTATTGTCATTGACTGGGCACAAATCCAGACAGCATGTTACTACTGAGCACCTAATGGAAAACTCAATAATACTGCTAGAGTCGGAACCAAATTGAATTCGATAAGAAGTATCGCTTTGAGGTAGAAAATATTATTAAAATGCATATTGAACATTTGTAACGAATCATCATTTTCAGCTCCTACAATGTTCAACTGTGAATGTCTTGTGTTGAGATTAAATCAATTAAAATAGCTGAAACTGAAATTAACTTTAATACAACTGCGTGTATAATGTTTGTAACCGAGACCTGCGTGCTGTTTGTAGTGCAAGCTGACACGGAGCGTGTTCTAATCTCTATTAGATTATGTCATTTAATTTTTCACCGTTTTTTATTTATTGTATAATTACATATTATCATGTAGTAATGAATTTATAATATTATTGGTATAAATTTATAATCGTAATTAAATAACTTAGTGTTACTAGTTCAAAACTACCTAATCACCAATTTTTTAAAACTAGCACACCGAACTGATATGTCAAAATTATTATGACGTTTTTCTTTTCGCTGAAAGAATTAGTGTCGAATAATCGTGTTTATTTAGTTATACTGCTGTAAAACATCGAAATATGGCTGCTGAAATCAAGCCTGCGCCAAGGACGCCCAACGATAGGTTTTCCACTACCAAAAAACCTGCACTTTTAAGCAAATTGGAGGGTTGCACTGACGATGTAAATGCAGCGGTCGTTATACCTGGCGAGGACGGTGTAATTAGCGTTTGTGATGATAAGTAAGAGTTCTGACTCATAATTCGTCCATTGTTTGCTAAATTAATGCAGATATTTGACTTTGAATCTAAAAATCTTAACCAAAATGTACCCTCACAGAACTGTCAACGTATTCGAAATCACCCCCTTCTGCTGTCTGCGTCAGCTCAAGTGGGTTGCTTATACATCTGGAACTAAATGTTCTATTGTTTTCATTTATTTCTTGATTTACAATCACTTGTATGCTAATTTTTAAGTGCTGTCTTAGCTACATTATTGTGTAGAGTAATTATGTAGGTTTTTGGAATAACAAGTTAGGAAAAATTTATATTTATTTAACAAAAACTATCCAAACACATCTTTAAATTTGCTAATCATAAGTGTAAATAAATATATGAAGCTATGTCAACTCTTATTTGTTTATCAATTTTATAGAATGATTCACCTTTTGTATTTCTTATAGATAAAGACAATATTTGAAATGACTGATTATATTATGATAATTAATTATGAGTACGTAGATCTTTTTAATGCCAAATGGAAGTACAAAGCTAATATAAATTTCAGAGTAACATTAAATTTATACAAGTAGCTACCTATATAATATAATATTGATATACTCTTAGTATTTATGTTTGACTGCCTCATGGTCTTGGGGTTGCCAAGCACCGCTATTGAGCATCAGGTCCTGGGTTGGGCAGTGTTACTGGGTAATTCTCAGTAGCAGCATGGATTTGTGCTTTACTAATGTCAATATGCTAGCCCCCTATTAAATTGGGAACCATAACATCTGGTGAATTGTGGGTGTACTCTACCGTCACTTCTGCCCACTCCTTCGGGGAGTAAAAGCGTGATGTTATGCTTTTCTTTTCTCTTAGTATTGTTTTTCTTTAAAGGAATAAATTCTTCATATTCCATACTTTGTATTACAAAAAATCTAATAAAAAGTAATATTTCAGGACAGTGCGAGTATGGTTGAAGCGAGATTCAGGGCAGTACTGGCCATCTATTTGCCAATACATGCCATCAGGATGCACTTCAATGTTCTACACACCAGAGACAAGGCAGCTATTTATTGGCCAGGAGAATGGCACAGTCTCAGAATTCACACTGGCCACAGACTGTAATAGGATAAACCCAGTAAGTAAATATGGCTTTACTCTATTAATAAAGTGTATTATTAGAATCAGCTTAATAGATTATAATTTGTCAAAACTAATTACTTTCTGATGAACTCAAACAATATCATATTTTTTATTAATACAATAAAATATGATTGTTGGTAAACTGTTCCTGAAAAATATATTTGTGTTTGCCGTGCAATATGGTATGTGTATGCTGTAAAAACAAATATAGTAGTAATTTAACAGTTGACATAAACTGTTAGATATTAACTTAATTAAAAATGCAGGTTGACCTTGACTTCAATTCATAGTGCCCTTCAAAAGTGTTTTTGTAGAGCAGTTTTATCTTTGTTGTTCATGCTTTGCATAATGTGTCACTGTTTATACTTGTAAGAACTGTTAGACTTTAAAGTAATACAGGTAGTGTGCAACTAAAACTAAATAAGTATAAATCTATTTAAAGGTTTTAATGTAGACTGTTTGGTGTCCCAATGCTGGGCAAAAGTGTTTGTACAAAACAAAAGAAGGTTTTTAAATAATCTCAACTGACATCATGAATGCCAATTAAGCGGATAGTAATCATGCTTATATTTTAATACAATGTTACACTAGGTTGACTTAGTTACTGCAGGAATAAGCATTCTTATGTATTTGCATAATAATCGGTTTTGGGCTGCAATAAATGTCACCAATATTATAGATAGTGTACTAGAAATGTGTGGTCATATTGAAAGAGGATAATTATAATATGTTTAGATCTTTTTGAAAATCTTGCCTTTCACTAGGAATTTCTCCTGTATCGTGGGTGCGTTTACACAAACATGAGATATCATATACACAAATATTTTTTGGATCGCACATTTTTTTGTCCCGTGCGGGAATTGAACCTGCAACCCTTAGCGCAGCAGTCCAGTCGCATAGCCCTTGCGCCAATTCGGTCGTCAAATTGCATTACCTAGCTTACACAGTACCTACTCGGAGATCTTTAGTGAATAGTGTAGAAAAATAATCCTAATTTAATTTGACTTTAACTTGAGCTACAGTACATTATTTGTCTAACTACAGACCCGCGAGTACTTAGCGCACACGGCACGCGTTACCGCCGTCAACTTCTCGCTGAGCTGCGAGTGGATGCTGTCCGTAAGTCGCGATAAGTTCTTCGCGTACCACTGCAGCGAGACCGGCCGCAGGATCGGCGGGTACTCGTTCGAGGCATGGTGCACATCTTTGCAGTATCCTTTTCAAAACTAATCTAATATTTTTTGGAGATTGTTGGTAAGGTTAAACTGTCAATGGCTTTTAGTTATTTTAAATGGATGCAAAATATCCTCCTAGTTCTCTGAAGTCCCAAAATTCACTCCTCACATCAAGTTCCCAAACCCAATAATATGATAAAACAAGATTCAGGTTTTAGGAGGGACAGGAGGTAATAAAAGTCAAGGCAATTTTTGTTTACTTCTGAGGTGATGCAACAAATATAAAGAAACCTTATAACTTGTAATTCTTGTCTATAAAAGGATGTTCATCCGTTTAGTATTGAAACGGATTTACATTATTAAAATGAATGAATAATTTATTACATTCGAGATAACATAAGGCAATTATCACAGCAAACGTATTTCCTGAACATGTTACGTTAGATTCGACTCCCAATCGAAATACGCGTTTGTCGGTGACTACAGCGGGCAGATAACGATGCTGAAGTTAGATAATAACGGCGCTACACTGGTCACTACACTCAAGGGACATACAGGGTACGTTAATAGTGTTGGTAGACATGAGAAGGTTCCAGATAAAATTGAGAAATTGCATGTTATCATCCATGACTGCATGTGTTTCATTGTTATTGCGAAAATTGTAATTATTGCTAATCTTAAATTGATTGTACACAGATTTACTCTTAATATTTTTTGCCTGAGATTTTATAACAGCCATTAATGTTACAATCTGAAATTAATATTATATCTACATTATCCGTAATTACTAATATCTTTTTACAGATCAGTGAGAGTACTTAATTGGGCTCCTTTACCCCAGCTGTTATTCAGTGGTTCATTCGATCAGACGATAATAGTTTGGGACATCGGTGGACAAAAGGGCACGGCATACGAACTACAAGGTCACAGGTAATAACAATGTTTTATCTATTCTACCTATACTAATTATAACATTACTCCACAGTAATCCATTTTACTAATAGAGTGGAGGTGTATTGTGGAGTCATGTTATAATTAAAATGACGTAACGATATAAAACACATAGTTTTATTGGGTTGCCTAGAGAGGGTGAAATTAGACTATATTATATTACTTCTAGCTTTGTGTATCCCTTCTCCTTTTAATTATGCCAAATTTTACTTTCCTCTTGCGGCCTACTAGCTCATCTGAGATTAGCCAAACTACGCAGGAGATATGATAGCAAACACAGATGCACTCCCAATTCCCTCACTCTCATAGTCTGATAGATAGTCTCATAGGAACGGTAGACCGACACGACTGGAGAAAGACCAGGTGAAGGAACAAAGGCTTAACGAGCCTTCCGGAGCACGGAGGGGTATCGACATGTAAAAACAGTTTACCCATCACAAAACTGACCGCGGTGAGCACAGCTCAACCTCGTAGATCGGCGCGGTAGCTACGAGGCACTTAATTTGTATTTTAATAAATAATATGTATTATTTATTAAATTATGTTATATAACTTGTATTTCAGTAACAAGGTCACCGGGCTGTGGTACGTGGGCAGCTGCGAGCGCCTGATCTCTGCGGGCGAGGACGGCGCGCTGGGCGTGTGGGAGATGGGCGTGCGGCGCCGCGAGACGCCCGCCTGGAAGGAGTCCGACCTCTGCCAGATATGCCGCGCGCCCTTCATATGGAACGTCCGGGCCATGATGGAGAAGAAACAACTCGGTGAGTCGCCATGTCATGAGGCAGTATGTTTGACGTTTATCATAGAGCAAGCCATGTGACATGTGACACTCGCTGAAAAAACTGACTGTCGACAGTAGCGGCTGATTGCCGCATGTGATCAATCGAATCCTCCAAAGGCCACCTTAAAACCTAAAAAATAAACCTTTGAATAGGTACATAAAGGGTTAGCTGGTTGTGATAAGCGTGTAGTTGTTTCCTAATAATATTCAACCTTCATACTTTCCATCGTCAAAATGTTACCTTTCACCATAATCTTTTATAACGCAGTATTTTCATATATCTGTTGGTCCGGGCAGGCCTCCGGCAGCACCACTGCCGCTGGTGCGGCGCGGCGGTGTGCGCGGCGTGCTCCCCGCACCGCCTGCCGCTGCCCGTCATGGGCTTCGAGTTCCCGCAGCGGGTGTGCACCGCCTGCTACGACACCTTGAGGCACGAGCCGTGAGTATACAACTGTTTATAATATTGATAAAAATGAAACACGGGTAATATTGAAGTATTTTTATGTATTTATTTATACTTTATGCACATTTTGTACAAAGGCGGACTTAATGCCAGTAAGCATTTTTTACCAGTCAACCTTAGGGTGATGCAGAGTTGAACAGTGGTAGATGCACTGGGTGTTAAAATGGGGCAGACATGAACCAATAACAATATTAAGTACTTATACATAAACTAATTACGATATATGTACATAGAAACATTACTACATATTTTTATTTCAAAATTATTTTGCTTCATTGCAAATAATAGTAATAATAACAGCCTATAACTGTCCCACTGCAGGGCAAAGGCCTTTTCTCGTATAGAGAGTGTTTCAGTGCAAAGTTATTTTATTATATTTTAATTTGGGAAACAAACAGATACAATATAGCAACTATAATACATACAGAGTAAACGAAACGTAATCCAAAACAGTATGATATGGTAACGTGTCCTCGTTCCAGTCGCGAATCTCTGGCGTCATTCCACGACATGAAGCACGCGGTGTGCTCGCTGTACATGGACGAGGCCACGGGCCGCATGTGCACGGCCGGCAAGGACCGCGTCATCAAGGTGTGGGACGTGGGCGTGCTGCTGGCCCCCGCGCCGCCGCCCGCGCTGGACCAGTAGGCCCCGCCCCGGACGGTACGATACTAACTACATGCTACCTAATACTTGCGCGTTTTACGAGGCGAACTATTTTGTGTGATCTGCGCGGTTTGTACGTCAAAGGAATTTGAGTCTTATTGCTTAGGTGATAGAGTTCAGCCTACATTGATGAATGTGGACGTGTAAAGTCCGCGCGGTTTCTTGATGCACCTAATTTTTCGCCTCGTCCGTTATTGTGGCAAGTTAATAAAGGTGACATATAAATGTTTTCCTAATTAAATGAAAATATCTAATAATGATGAACTAAGGCTTTTTGGTTTGTTAAACATTATTAAACAAAACCATATTTTTATTTTTGTCTTGCAGCAAACTATACATGTCTTTGAACCAGCTTTCTATGTTGCGATCGTCAAACAAAACGAATAAGATAAATATATTTCATCGGGCTGTTTGCATTAATGTTATAGTCGTTATAATACTATTATTTAATGTGTATCTAATATAATTGTTGTTGATAGCCCAACGAAAGTTTTGCTTTCTATCACTTGTCGTGAGGTAAGACTGAGACTTTCTATTTCAAAACATGGAGTTTGTCGTTCATTACAGAATAGTTGATAGATTTGTGTCATCATAATTAAATTATATAAATATATTGAGATCAAGATCTCAAAACTATTTTATATGTGTGATCTATAATATTTGTCTATGTCTGTACTTTCAAACATGTACATATTTAAGTATGTCAATTGCTTTGAATATTTACATCGAAGCATATTGTTTAAATGTTAAACATGTTATACGACTTCTTTTAAATCATCTTCTGAGACGGTTCACAGACTACTGATTTTAAATCATATTAATATAGAATTCTGAAATTAATGTCGTCTAGGGCGAGTGTTGTGTGTAATGGTGGCACTACACTTGGCGTATTTGTACAAATATTTGCGTTATTTACGAGTACAAAAATGAACCTTATCGCATTCAACTTACGGTGTATTTTGCATTACTAAGATGCCACGAATATTTGGGCAAATACGCCAAGTGAAGTGCCAGTAGCTGGTAGATAAGTTGATTGTCGTGTTCACGATACAAAGTCTATAAGTGCGGCAAGGTTCGCGATTCAGTGTGTGTACATGTCGCTACACTGTTGTTACATGTTACAGCCCGTTCACACGACTCCAATATGTTTACAGCAGTGCGAAACATACGGTCGTTGAGGTATTACCACTAAGATAAACGTACCGTTGTGGTGTGAACAACCCGCTATTCAGCATCCACATGATCAGCCTTTATTTCTCACAAGTTTTCTTCACAATACTTCATCGAAATCATATAATGAGCTGCTCTAGTCCAGACTATTATATTAAGCTCCATAAGCAGCACAGCATTTTTAGGTAAGGCGTCAATCATTCTACAATTCATTCATACCTAATATATTTGGCATATTTTTCCATCCCCATTCGCTTATGCGCAGCTCAAAATAGACTAATAATATTTATTGATCATGTTTAGTTTCCTTAAAATTAAATAAAGCAAACCTTATGTGGATGTTGTTACGTGTATCGATAGATCTCAGTTTCCACCAAAAGTATATTATGTATCAAATGTATAGCGAGTGATCTAATGTAAATATCGAATGATGTCAGTGTCTCCACATTACCGGTACCGCCAAATATGCTACCGATACCTACGTCTTTTACTTTATACGAGCCAAATACGTCGCAGCTATGCAGATGTGCAAAATGTCGGCGTTGTATACCTTTGGTGGAAGCTTCATATTGTTAGAGCTCTTACTGAGTATTTTATGTTATACGTTTAGATATATATTAGTTATGTATTTTACCTAAAATATTATTTTTTTATTACGAAAAATATAATTCCTGTTCATTATATTTTATATTCCAAACTTTGCAATGTTAAAGACATTTGCTTCCAAGGCAATTGCTTGTATTTATTAATGAATTATTCTTAATTATAAACTAATATTTGATATTTTGACATATTGTAATAAAGCAAAATTTAAATTATATTTATTAAGTGTAGTTTGGTTTATATTTCTTAAATATATTTTCATAAATTGAGCTAATTTCTTATTACTTTTATTAATATTTTACTAAGTACATAAATAATTTTTGATTATTTGTACTGTACCTATTTAATTACACTATTGAATCTGACAATAAATATATTATATATGATGTCTACACCATATATAAAATAGTGATGTGCACTGTCATCATTAATCGACACTATATAAAACTAACGATCTAATCGGTTTTTTTATAGAAAAGGTGCTTTAACTGTTGTCGAACCATTTCTGTAGGTATGTTCTTATTCCGTTGCAATGTTGTCATCGAACAAATATAGTTGTCTTCATCAATGTAATGCACCGCTTCCAAAGGTACCGATTGGCCGCGCCCATAAATTTACCAAGTATCTGTTAATTTTGTAATCGAGAAAGTGAATCTTGACATTTTCGGCGTGGACCAATTGAAAATTAAAATTATAAAGTCCTTGTATAAACGTAGATGTCGTAACTTGTGTCTGAGTAGGTGAATAATCAATTGATATAAATTCTGTAACTTAATGTTGTATAAAAATGTATAAAACAAATATAGTGGTATTAGCTGGCCCCTTGAGTCGAAGAAGGTCGTAGCCGCGATGCTTAGACGCGGGGGAAGAGCGGTGCATACGTCACTATCGCTGCACTTTATTGCACTTTTTAAATTTCTTCTCTGTTATTCCTACTTCTCCCCTACTTCGTCGCCACTAAGACAGTCTCGGGTTAGATGCCAGCTTAAATAATATAAACGATAAATTAATCTTGGAACGTTTATTATATACGTAATATTACATGTACATTATTTAGATATCTCTTGCTTTTCTAGTTATGAATAATGCCAAAATTATTTAGATAATTGTAGTTATCGAATTTTAACGAATAATGCACGTTATTTGAGAATTATATTGGGCTACTTTTGTTTAATTTTACTACAAGTGTTTTTGTTGTTATAATACTTGTCTTATTGTTGTATTTGAAGCATTATCTAGCAACAACGGTCCTACGTACTGTACCTCAGTATGACAAGTAATATCAGACAGTCTTGTGAAGATTTGCTTTAATTTCTGTTAAAAGGTCGAGATAATATTATCTATATTAATATAAATAAATAAATTAACTATTCTTTTATGTCGTTAAAAGAGATTTTATTTTTCTATTCATTGAGCTTATTATTCATTTGTAAAGTAATACTGTAAGATAGTCAATGTGTAATTACTATTAGACGTATTTAGGTCGCTGGAAAGTTTCTATGCCAATAAACAGTAAGAAGTAATCGTGTATTATTACGACATAGGAGGTAGATAATAATGGAACAGGACGTTTACATTAAAGTATCTGCGTGCGCATCACAAACCATCAAACGGTGAGGTGATAACATTATAATATACAATTCACAGCCTCAAAATAAATAACAGTCAGGTACATGAGGACTATCTCCTTGCTGGGTCCGGCACGTATCGAGGCCCGCGGGTGTCAGCTGGGTCCTGCTGAGCTGCGGGTATCAGCTGCGTCCTGCTGGGCCGCGGTTGTCAGCTAGCTCCTGCCGGGCCGCGGGTGTCAGCTGGCTCCTGCTGGTCCGCGGGTGTCAGCTGGCTCCTGCTAAACCGCTGGTGTCAGCTGGGTTTTGCTGGGCCGCGGGTGTTAGCTAGGTCCTCTGGGCCGCGGGTGTCAGCTGGGTCCTGCTGGGCCGCGGGTGTCAGCTGGGTCCTGCTGGGCCTCGGATGTAAGCTGGGTCCTCTGCGCCGCGAGTGTCAGCTGGGTCCTGCTGGGCCGCGGGTGTCAGCTGGGTCCTGCTGGGCCGCGGGTGTCAGCTGGGTCCTGCCGGGCCGCGGGCGCCTCACCCGGGACACGAATACTGTGCGCGCGACACGCACACCTGCCCGTTAAACATGTGCTCAGCCGGGCAGCTCAGGTACGTCCGCGAGCCGCTCACGCAGAAGTAGTACCGCTTGCACTCCGTGCCCTGCTGCACGTAGAACCCGTCGCGCTCGCACCGCTTGCCGTCGTTCTCCACGGTGTCGCGCGGCGGAGCCCCGCACTCGAAGACCGACGCCTTCACGCAGGCGCGCCCGTCGAACATCTTGCCGCCCAGACATGATAGCGTTGCCAGGCGGTCCCCGCGCTCACAATAGAAGTACCTGGAAATTGTTAAACACGATTTATCTTATCTTGTGTAGGCACTGGTTATATTAAGAATTGTGAGTATATGTTGACTATCAGTACCTGCGGCATCCTGACTCAATCTCAGCGTGGTAACCATTACTGAGACCTTCACATGAGTAGTCTTCTCGCAAGCATAAGCTGGGTCTACTTGGAACGCATGATTCACCATCGAATACGCGTCCTACCGGGCATGCGTAAATTGCTTTCTCACCGCGCACGCACTCGTAGTACCCGCGGCACCCGGTGTCGGAAGCCCGGTAGCGGCCGTCCGGGCGTCCGTAGCACGCTTCGCGCTCCAGGCTCGGGCATAGGTAGTGCGCCGCTGGGGAGCAGCGCACGCCGTCGAACACTAGCCCCGGCGGGCACCCCAGAGTGGTACGCAACGGTCCTTCACAATGGAAGTAACGTGTGCAGTTTGAATCGAGGTCTTGGTATGTGCCGCTCGGAAGACCTTCACAATCGACAGAGAGCGCTGGGCCATCGCACAAAAATGCATCGGAAGGTGTACACCCGCTACCGTCGAAAACCAACCCTGGCGCACACGAGCCGCGTTTCGTCACCCTTTCGCGGCGGCACTCGAACCAGGAAGCGCAGTCGTGCCAGTCGCGGTGCAAGCCGTCATTCCTGTTGAAGCAGGGGCTCAGAGCGGGGGGCGGACAGGAGGCGCGCGCTGCCGGCTCGCAGGCGCCGTTTGAAAAAAGAAGACCCGGCTCACACACGCCGCGCCGTATCACCCGGTGAGACTCACAAACAAAATACTCGCGGCAGCCGGCCGTCCGGTCAGCGTAGGCTCCGTTAGGGATATCGCGACACAGCGAGGAGCAAGCTTCGTCGGAGCAGAAGTCAGCGTCACCGGCCGGCAGAGGCACGGCGGCGGCGCGGGGGGGTGGGCAGGGCGCTGCGCACGCCACACCGCACGACGCCACAGCCCGGATCTCCCCGCCGCGACAGCGCAGTACTCGGCGACATTCGTGCGAGGCGTCTGGGTAGTCACCGTCTGGTAGACCAGCGCAAACAGGATCGAAGCAGGTGCCAGCGCCTCGGGTGCATGCTTGACGTTCAAGATCAAACCACGCACCTGTGGGGCAGGCGCGCTCTATGGCCGTGCCGTTTTCACAACGGTAGTAGTGGCGACAAGCAGTCCCGGGGCTTGCATACGCGAGTGTATCAGTAGGTGCGCACTCGCGGCGGATACATGAACGACGTGCGCGCGGCACACATGCAGTCTCGGCTTCGCTGAACACTCGCCCGGGGGGGCACGAATATCGCCCAGTAATCAAACCACTTTTGCACCGCACATATTCTTGGCAATCTTGTTCATAGTCCGTGTAAAGTCCGTCTCGGCGACACTCAAAGCTCGCTACGCCTGAAATATGCAATAAAAAAATTTAGAACCAGGTATTTTTACTTATGATAAATATGTTGACAAATTAAATTAAAAACATCTAAGTAAGCTTTTATATGACGCGCGTACAAAGTAGTAGTAGATCTATTCGCTATCGCGTTTATGATAAAAAAGTACTTGGGTGCTGAAATAATTATGAAAACTTATAGATAGATATATAGAGCTTCCGATAGTTGCCAGTTTTCCTATGCTGCTTGTGATATTTTCAAATGTTATTGTATCTTAGCAGTCTGCTACTCACTGCCGATTCGCGTGAGGACGAGCAACGCGCAGAGCGCGGCGACCGCGCTGGTACAGGCAGGCGCGCGCGCAGACATGTCGGCTGCGACTGGCGGCGCGCGGCGGCTCGCGCAGCGCGGGCCCTCGCTCGACTCTAGGGTTCCTTGACATTCGCACGCCCCTGCTGTAACTTGATCCCTGCGGTGGCCCGGATGCAGCCTCCGAGTTAACAATCTAGACACGCCTCGTTTATCGAACGCCCGGTGTTCAAGTGAAAATGAACCGCCGATGAAGCTCGTTGACCGTGAACTTTGTCTGCTTATGTAACGACAATGATAAATATTCGATGAATGAATCAAAAAACCGCAATATATAGGTACCTACTCCATTGTGCATCTTAAATGTAAGAGTGTGAGGTAGGTAACTGTATTAGGAAGATTATTGACATATTATTTTCTTTAATTACCTACTTGTATTTTTAATATTATGTTGTTCGATAAGATCCTGCTCATAAATCAGTTTGACTCCGGCATCCGACTACCATTGCTACTTGACCTCCTCCAATGTTGTGCTCACAAGGCCTTAAGTCGTGTCTTCCATTTATATAATGAACGCATGAATTGCTATTCTGCCGTTGTACCCGTGGGAAATTATTATAAAAACACGTAAGCAAAAACATGCATAGATCGTGTCGAAACGTCATAATACTCAGTAGTGAGCCGGAATCTCCGAGAATTGGCTTATGCATACGAATATGATTTTATTGACATAGATTGGGTGATAACCGCATACAAATATTTTAGTTAGGTATGTACCTAGTGATGTAGGAACACATGCGTCGATTGGTTTTTGGGTTACAACTTACAATCAAACAAAACACGGTGATACAAACTGCAATTAGGTAGAGATTAGAATTGTGGTGAGTAAGCAATAGGTAAGATCTGCGCTATCCAATATCCGCATATTCCGTATAAAGGAGTGGCTCTTCAAAGTTTATCCATATTTTAAGATGGAATGATGAAATCTGCATCGAAATGTATCTTTCTCGTATTTGCTTAAAGATTGCGTCAGTTCGTCGTCACTTAGCCGAAATTTAGGATGAAATAATAAAATATTTATTTCCTGCTCTTACCAGAGAGCAATATGTTGTAATACGTATACCTACGTAATGACCGATATCTAAATTGTATCCATTAGGTAATAAAAACCCTGGTCAACCTAACGAAAAACATATTTGTCTTATACGCATAGCTAACCCATGAACACGCAGAACAGAACGTCAGACTTGGCCATAGGGAGTAACATACGAGTAAGCCTGAGATCGCCTTAGTTGCTGGCTCACGTCGAGGCTCAAAATAAGTACCCAGAAATTTACCCGATGTGTTAGGTAAGGCAGTTTCATCAAGAAACTCGTGCTTAAAATCCATCTTCACGGTAATATATGTTAAAGGAAACTTGAGTAGCTACTAGGAATGTTAGGAATGCCAGCTATGAGTGTGACTCCGCAGGTCGTCCGCAGCGGGGGGCGGACGGCATTCCTCTTAAGAGCCTTATACACGAGACACGAGCATCGCGGACGTGGCACGTGGCAGAGGAGCGTACGTCGCCGCCGTCGTCGTGACTAGAATCAATGTAGTTCCGTTAGCGGATCGTGGGAGTAGATGGACTGTTGTGAGCGGCTTTAAGCTCACAAAGGGATTAATATAACCCGTTAGGTTATTTTAATAAGTAACATAAATAAGGTACTTCGACTCATGTTCGCTCTTCTTTTTGACAATAACGGTAACACCTTTGGTACCAAGGCTTCCGAGGATTTCTGAAATGTATTTCGAACAAAAAGCCCTGTAAAAACAAGTACCTAGATTACACTCTACAGCTTCCTTTTTTTACTCTACCACTGCTCTCTTGTCACTATCTGAGATGTAAATAATAACTGAATGGCTTATAACTGTGTGTTCAGTCTCTAACATAATCGATTGCCTTTCGATCATTATCTCTGAACCAACCTCAATTACAATAAACGTAGCCTCGGCCTTAGTTCCGTATACACGAGCGTCGTTTGGCGTTTGACCGACAATATTATTCGCGATCTTGATTGTCAGCGTTACTTGACAATATCCTTCTTATATTTCCTGCCTCTTGTCTTTCTTTTATTGACTGTTATCAGTTTGCGTTTAGTAATAAGTCACCTTGGCGTGATGTTAGTTTATATTGGCAAGGAGTGACATGTATCTACTTAGCCATTATTTGTTGTTGACGAATAAATTAATAAATTGAACTCCCAATAAGCCTATTTAAGTTTGAAATGCAACACTTTAGAAGCAACCTACTTGAGGAATACTAACAGTTTTTAAATTATAGGTGATCTGTGGTGATTATAGGTGGCTTGATCCTACCGTGATACATTGCCTTCTTTTTCGCCTCTTTCATGTGCAACCATTTTTCGCAAAATGAGGTATAAGTTCCTACGCGGTTCCTATCCTCGGCCGAAAGCTTTTCGAGCTTAAGTAGTTACCTTTCCTAAATCTTGGGTAATCTCTAATCAGCACCGTATCTTATACTTGTAAGAATATTTAAAGCAAGTTAATTCCTTTGTAAATAAATGGCAATGCAGGATCGAGTTTGTCATAGATGTTATAAGATATTGTTCGCACCTAATGCACTTAGATATGTGTATGATAATAAGCTAAGTACATGTAAGATTCATGAGATTATAATATTAGAAGTAAGCTCGTATTTGATCCGTCTTTTAGCATGCGCAGTTTACAGTCAATAATGCATGTGCAAAAATGTATTTAACATTAACACCATACACAGTTACAACACGTGTATTGCAACGTTCCGTGGAGGATCATGCGCAGGATGCTGCGTAGGTCTCATATTAATTAAGTATCTAATCCATATTAATACAAAAATGCATACCCATGCTTACTTTACAACAATAAAGTAATGATCTCCTAGACATACCAGTCGAAACAGCTATGTTCAACATAGGTAGTTCGGGGCTTTCTCTAAGCTCCATTGCTACTAAGCTTTTAGGACATCGACTTCTAGAAGACGTATAGTAGTAATAGTCCTATCTAATTTAGGAATCGTTAAATCAAATCGATCTAAAGAAAATAATTTGTCGCTTATTATTATTATTAAGTATCCGCCCGTACTGTCCCAGTGCAGAGCAAAGGTCTCATTTTCCTACTTCCACTTGTCTATACGGCAGCGTGACGCCAAGCTTTGACGTAGGAGTAAGTATAATAATATAATAAGAGTGTAAATCGCTTAGGTAATATTTTTAAATCAAGTGGGATGTTTACCGCTGGACCAAATCCGTATCGAATCATGAAATCATTAGCTAAGTTATTTATTACCTACGTAGAGTCACGCATGATCCATGATTGCCCTTTGGTAGTTATGATAGATTCACGTAACGTGGAAAAACGTGTGACACGGAAAACGGTAATTATCTATAATAGTATTGCAAATTTAACTGAAAAGTCTTACATATAGATTTATCCCTCTAGTACGTACACATTTGATTTATCATGTAGGATTTTTTAATTTGCATAACTACGCTAGATGATACGTTCATGTTGAATTATGAATACCTAGTTATAGGTATATTTTGACGGTTAACCTCTATGCGCTATAAGCTAGCCAGTAAGATTGTTCGAGCTTCAGTACCTACTTTCGCTCTTGGAGGTGCTCTACTTGCACGTACTATGTTCAGATATGTACAGGTTTCTTGACGAGCTTTACGTAATGCGTTACTGTAAGTCTATAAGCAATATGAAATTGTTGTAACAGTAACAATAACTTACAGGACAACTTGGTCTATTAGATCGAACGACGGTTATATCGAACAACATGACTGGTTAACAAAAATATTTTATTTGGGTATTTAAATTACGATGTGTTTAGTTATGTACCCAACCAATAAACATATACTAAATACGTACTTGAACACCTATTGTCAGGCTAAAATGTAAACAGGTTGTTCAATGAACCTCAGTCTCAAAAGCTCCTTCATTATAACTAACCACAGAGTTGTCAGTAAATAATCATTGTTTGTTGGATATTTTGATGGAAATTCCATTTTGGGAAAACCTAATTGAACTAAAATACTATAATGCACCTGCCAGTTCGGTACTTAAGTATAGGTACCTAAAGTAATTTTAATTTATTCCACGAAAACGGATGTAATTAGGAATTTCTAATAGAAATATTACCTACGTATTCAATTACATAAACGTAATATTTTATTTATTTAAATTATAGAATATAATTTAAATCCTAAATAGTCTCAATGTATAATGTTATGTGCCTAAATGCTTGTCTATGGTATGCGAAAACCGTATAAAGGTGTGTTTAGACAGGTCATGCAGATATGGAAAATAGTAAATACTGTTATAAAAAACAATTAAGATCGATATATGGTAAACAATATGACTTACTTACCGTTCTTTGTTTTCCAGGCAATTCTAAATCCAGTCCAATCTACGACAGACAAGGCTATAATTTAACACAACAAATAATGACGGATATGAGTCAGACAAGAGATTTCGTTTTGAAATAGTTCAGTGCCAAAGAAATAATAATAAAATAGAATGTAATACAGCGGTGAAATTACGTAATATAATACTTAGGTATATTATATTTTTATCTGTATTTATATCCTGTAGCAAATCGTGTGTCGTCGGTGTGTGCGTGCGTGCGTGTACGTTTTAGAAGGTATAATTATAATGTTAAGATGTTCCAATTATAGCGGATCTTGTGTTTTTGTACGGATTCTTTACGTAATTAATTAATGGTTTCAGATGGAGCGAGGTAAAGCGCTCTTTGACTAAGACACTACAGAAACTGACGAAGTTATCCGGGTTAAATTTGCTAGTAAAAGCTATGAAGGTCGTTTAAATATCATGGCATTTATCTATTGATCCTGTTTATGAAGGATGTAGATACCCTGTTTATAAAAGCTTCGGCTAATAGAATAAAGTACATAACCGTTAAAAGGTTTTTGTTATTGATTTAGAACGACTCATATGATGAGGGAAGCAAACGTTTTCCAAAGGTATCAACCTTAATCGCTCATTACCGGATTTAACTTTGACTAGAGACTAGAGTAATTCGTAAAAGATGGCTTTCTAAGGGGGAGGCCTTAGTTTAGAGTCTTCCGACTGATGATGATGATTTGTAAAACGATCAAATCGTATAAAACTTTCTGGTTTCCAGTGTCGATCTTAAAATCAATAAACTACATATTCAATAGGTTAGTATATAGGTGTATATAAGATATTATTATAATAACGTAATCCGGCGGGGGGTAAAATTCCGGACATTAGACTCGACATTTCTCTCCATCAAGATTTGCAAGGAAATAAATATTTTTATCATGAATATTAATAACAATTGGCTGAAATATAAACTAGCTGTTTCTCGCGACTTCGTTTACCTAAATGAATTTCAGACAAGTGTCAGCATAGCCGGATGAGATTTAGATATATATGCTAGTTAGATTGCAAGTTTTGTTATTGGTCATGGAAAGCCGAAAGGCAGTAGCTGTTTGTCTAGATAATGCAGCCTATAACTGTCCCACTACAGGGCAAAGGCCTCTCCTCTTATAGAAAACACACTCAGGTTGACGATTCCATATAATTTCCTTACGGTGGCGTCTTAGAACATCTATAAAAGTACAAGAAAGTTTACATTGAGAAAGTCACATTGACACTAAGACTGACAATTAACTGGGTTTGTAGTTTTGAACCTGTAACTTAGTGCCTAGTGCATACAAATCCTGTATGTCAACCATGAAAAGGCTAATTATTTCTCTTACTCTGAAATTTTTTGTCAAGTAGGTATTGTAACTTCAAATTCCATTGTAATTTTCCTTTTTTATTGTACCCCGCGGTTGCATTACGACTTAAAATAATTTCGTTTGAAATACGTTCTCTGAAGAAGGCCGAAGATTCGAGCTCGGTGGCGTGCCATAGGAGAGGCATATGTCCAGCAGTGGACTGAGATAGGCTGATGATGAAGATGATGATAATGTCTCAAAAGAAACTGTAGCTAACTTCTCTGGTCTGGGTTGTGCGTCGTTAGTCTGCCAGACATCCGTAGTAGCGGAAATATTTTATATATAATTATGTAGATGTAGATATCCGTCTTAAGTTTAGTTACGATAATGCTCGTATATATATACGATAAACCCGTATGCAAATAAAAATAGCCGAGATAGTGGTAGTAGAACTAGTAATTTTCGCTTTAAATTAAAATTATGCTGATGGTTCTTGTGACACCCAGAACAATTATGTTAAATATAGAAGTATTATATTACTTGGGATTCCTGAAGCACGAAGCTTCCATTAAAACAGATTGTTGGCGTCAGAGAAAGTCATATTGTTTTGGATATTACTGTCCTAACGCAGAAATCGCAATTCAGGTGTTTTTTGTGTTATATAATAATAAAATATACATAAAAGCCTCTTATTAATAAACGAGGATCATACCGGCATTAACTAAACCCCGTATTAAGTCTATGTTTTGATACGCAAACGATAGTGACTGATGAAATTAGTTTTTTTTATGAATAAGGGAGTTTACGTTTATCTATTATAATAAAGGAATGATAACACCAAATAATAGTAATATAGGTAAGATATTATATAAAAAAACCTTTCGAACACTACCCAGTTTGTTCTGCATTCTAAGACTACCATTCAATTGTATCTATATAGTACAGTTTAGTCTACTAAGAAGTATATAAGTTATAAGTGATAAAGATAATAAAATATTTTATTTACACATCCTACGTGCCAGTTAATAGCATTGGGGTTTAGGTAAATTACATACAGAGGTTTCCTCCATACCTATGTAGTTAATCATCATATTGATTGAGAGGACTATAATTATAGATTATGCACCTTTATGACACAGATCAGCCACATAAACATTATTCTGTATTCATTATCACTTACATATTATTATTATGTTTACTCAATTAACACTGTTAGGTTCTTAACTATAATTCAATTAGAGTGACTCATGCGTTTCCGTAGTGCAAGTGAACCGGACATACTGACGTCACCATAAGGCTATAAAAATGCTTTTTTTGCTAAGAACTTGTTGTATTAGACAAATTTTGTCTTTTTTATAAGTATAATTAATAGTTCAGTGCTAGCAGAAACTTGAACAGTCGTCAAAGGTGTAAGAATAAAGAATATTATGTATATCTTGCGCTAATTATTGGAATTTTTGTTTTAGTTGCTTCGTTGCTGTAGTGGACGCTAAGCGCGACTGCTGAGCACGAAGTCCTGGGTTCGAATCCCGGGTTGGGTATAGTGTTATTGGGTTTTTCCATCAGATAACTAACAGGCATGTGCGGTTTTTAGTGGGTATACCACTGTGGATCGGCTTTTTCGGTTCATGGGGGGGAGTCCCACAGAACCCCGTCGTCTCCCAGCGGCGGGGCATGCGTAAAGCATTTTCCACACGGTAAAAAGCCTACTATGAGATGTAATCCGAGATGGAACGAACGTAACTTGATAGCCGTACAGCCTATAGAGGCTCGATATCTTTTGACTTGGACTAATGATGACTGCCGGTGTTACAGACTTTTGGTAAAGGAAGACGACCTGATTGGCATAGTGGCTAAACGATTGGACTGCTGCGCAAGGGGTTTCGGGTTCGATTCCCGCACGGAAAAAAATATGTGTGATCTGCAGATGTTTGTCGGAGACTGGGTTTTTGTGTATGTGATATTTCAAGTTTGTCGGGCCACGACTCAGGAGAAAATACAAGTGTGGGGTCGATGTTTACTTCTAAAAAAAGGAATCATTAATTCTACCTCTTTCGGAATTACAGGCGCGCTTACAATAGGTACTCAAGGGTGATCTGAAAAAAAAAATATCAATTTTCCAATCCTTCTAAGACCTGGGATCCAGGATTGTTTGCGATTATTATTTATCATTATTCTAACGGCTTAAGTTATATCAATGTAATGTCAACTTAAAAGCTACATCCGCAGTTATTTATGATACGGATCTCGTGACCAAAACAAATTTGATCACGTACAAGCGTTTTTTTCGTACGTTTTAATGGAATCAAAATAACAGCGCCTATACTAGTTAGCTGTTAGTGCCTACCACTTTTTTTGGTGATGTTTGTTAGGAAATTATGCTAAAACTCTACAATCTATTACTATTATTATCACTCTACAAACAGTACCTCAGTAGATTTATACTACCTACAGCTAAAACAAATATACAAAATATTTTTTTTTAGCCGATTGTCCACTATAGCTGGTGGTTTTCTCTAGTTGTACGTTAGTAAAAATAGAGTCTATTGCTACGTATCGGGAAGACTGGAGGAATTGCGACCAAGATATCACAGGACAAAACAATAAGTTTTCTTGGTATGCAAATGATGCTACTATTTATTTGGGAGTACTATTTCGATACAATCGGCTTTAAATTATTGGTTATTGTTACCCACAGTAATATTAAACTCAGTGGCGTAACTTCGTCCTTACTCATACTATCACCTTGTATAAATGTGGAGTAAAATTTCTATATCCGTCACATGTAGTGACGTCATTTGATTATTACGTACGTTATGTTAGAAATACACGAAGGCTTGCTCTTGACACTATTGTGCGGCCTCAGCCCGTTGCTCCATACGATAAAACTATTCGATCACTATTGCATAGATATGCAAAGTGCTTTTTAACGTTTCGTTTCATGTATATTGTGTGTCCTCTTCAGTAAGTCCAATCGGTTATAAGTCTCATAATAAAACTTGCTCTATACTGGATGATACAACTTTTGGCGTTATTTTTTGGGCACCGATAAACCCCCGTACGGCTATAAAAAAAATCTCCGAAAATTATCACAGCTTATATCAACAGCTTTATAATAAAAATTGTTCTACATACGTAGATATTTATGTAGGTATTATATTGTCTAATCTAGACCTAACTCTCGATAACTGCGGTCACGCGATCAATGAGGTTGTCTTTACATACCTACTCTATACCTGTAAGATACTATAGGTATACCTAATATAAAAACAACGTGTTAGATTTGCATTGTCGAGATATTAATGAAGATGTTATATTTAGTAAGATCCGCATGCAAATTAATAGGCGGACAGTTCATTGAGTCCGCTTACTTTTTGGGCTGTTTTAATGATAAAAGAACAATTTAGAGACTCAGATATTTAAAAAGAAAATTTTATTCTCCTATTACCTACTTAAGTAAGGACTTGCCAAGTTACTGTATTAACTTAGACAGTAAGTAAACATAGTAAACCTATAACAGTTAGCATGGCGATAGGGTTAGTTAATATGCAGATCACACTGCCCACACTTAGTAATCAGTAAATACCTCTCACAGTAGGCATCAGTACTGTCTATTGGCTAGAAGTCAACATACGCAAATATTATGTACATAAAAATATTATTTAAATAAAGATTCCTAAGGTTCCGTTTCGATTACAATAATTCCAAAGTTAATTCTCATGACCTCAAATCGCGGACCAAGTTAGAATTATGATATACTTCGTTTTATATAAAAAATATACTGGTTTATAATACGTCTACACAAACAATTAATAATTATTATAATTTATGTACAAAATCCGTGTTTACATTCGTGGAGACGTTAATGTTGTTTTACAAATTGATTAACTATACAAAGATTGTTGCAAATTATTTTTGTTTGTTCGTCACGATTATTGACGACATTTTTTCGCAGTAGTCAAAATATAGTAAGTATATAACGTCCAAGGTAGTCGGATTCTCACTCTCGCATTCTGCACCAAATTAAAAGCTTGTAGGTGATGTACCTACTTAGGAGATAAAGTTAAGTCCAAACAAATGGTAAAGATGTGTCATCGTAACTGAAATTGAAGACGACATTTCTACTTAATGCTCCAAAATCATGTCTGGTAATAACATCTTTTTAATGAAAAGATTGGACTTTTAAATAATTTAATAGCTGTGATGATAAAAAGGTTTTATATCAATCTGAAACCAATTAAATACTAAACAAAGTTAAGATAGTCTACTACTACTGTCAACGACAAATAATAAATTGTGACATTGACCAAGCCAAGTGAGTTACGACACCCATGAATATTTATCGGTACAATTAATTTGACGCAACTCAATAACGTCTCATTGCGGACAAGTTGCAATTATGAATGAATCTCTGTCTATTACATGTGAACTTGAACTTTATTCATAGTACTTCTAGAATTATTGTTATTACAATGTAAGTATGACTTGAATGTAATTAAATATCCTTGCTGGCATTTTAAAGTTATAGCTGGACGTAAAACCTACGCATGACATTTAATAAACAATAATATAAAAATTCGAACAAATGCATAGCATTCCATCACACTGTTATATCTTCCGAAAGTGTTGGCGGAGATGATAGTACATTACCTGATGAAGTACAAGTAGAGAACCTCTACGAGTGACGATACTGAAGTAGGTTCGACCGGCGCACCCCGGACGGTCAACCTCAATACCATCCATGTTGACTGACCAATCTCTGACCGTGATCTATTCCATGTGGTAATTGACTCATGCCAATAAGAAGAAGAATGTGAAGATGTACTATCGTTTATCAGAACATTTTGATAACCACAATAGAATTTTGTAATGTCATGGATTTAGAACCTGGTCTACGCGTTAGTTACCTAATGGTTTAGGTACATCGTATAGCAGACTCTGTGGTAGAGTCTACAGAACGTCACCGTCAGAATTTTCTAGAGGAATGCACCCACAGACTTCTATCACACTTTTATCTAATTGCTACGATCCTGATATACCTCTTTCGCCACTTTGGCACCCGGTTTTGTAGGTTTAGGCAAAATTGGATAAAGCTTCCGTAAGTGCATATTGAATGTGAACGTTTATAAAGTGACACTACCAAAACGGAGCAGACTTCATGACGCACGCTTTTAAGACTGCATCGACTGCTGCTAATTATCGGTATTGGTATAATGTTATTGTATTGTAAATGATCTACGAACAGTGTACGTGCGCAAAGATCTTATGCCTACATTGGTAATAAAAGGTGTGGGAAATGTGCCAGTGAAGTATCTGAAATGAAAGGCCGTCATGCTTCGCATTGTTACTTTCAAGTTCAAGAGTTCAAGTGTAATCAAAATATCCCGGTATGCTTATTTGTTCAGCTATAGAATTTGATTTATGTAGAAAGAGACATTGTGATTACAGTGTTGGTTCAGATGCCACGTCTCATCTTACTTAAGTGACTGTTCGTCTTCCATCGTATTAACATTAGCTTTATTTAACTCTAGTTTATGCCGTGGTAAAAGAATCAACCAGTCCGCAAGTTGGTACCGGGCTTGATAGCCCAGGTGCGCCGTACGTTAAATAGAATGTTGTCACTCGTGGAGGCTTTACTCCTTTTTAAATTATTCTTTTCTACCTTTGCCTGTCAGGCTCTTTTCACCCGGATCTATGCTACTCCGTTGCTACGACAAGACGCATGATAATATTTTTTCTATAGTCATATGACCACATTAAAATCTAAACGTTGGCAGTGAAACGTTTCCTTTATAATTGCGTCGTTTAATCAAGATTTAGTGTCGTGTTTTATCAATTTCATATAATTATACATACATAATACATTATACCTGTTTTGGAACAACGGCCGCCGGGCGGTCTGCCTCTTACCACGCTCATGACGTAATGTGACACGCGAATATTTTGGGGGACATTGTTAAACATGTAACATTATCTTTATTAGATACAGTTCTCCTTTTGGAATATTTAATGATCGTTAATTAGTTCATCGCGGATGTTATTAAAAAAGGTAAAGTAACCAAAGCGTTAATTGTTCGCGCTGGACTGTAACACGTACTTACGTGACGAAGTAACATAGTGTGACTTAGATTTTGACACCTTAGGCGTCCTAACAGAACGCGAATGCGCTATTATCGCGCTAGTTAGCGGTGGGACTATCACTGAAGAACTGGACGTCCTAATAGACAGCGAATTCGCGATCATCCCGCGAATAAACGATAGGAGTGGCGGCTGAGGCCGCCCCGCGCTGGCATCGGCGCTAAGCGTGGATGTCGAAGACGCCCAGTTTTTACATTCGCAAAATATGTGGATGGCCTACATTGCAGGCCACCATACCAATAAAAAAGTCGTGGGCCGCAAAGTACTATGTCCAAAATGAGACTAGTGCGTGGTGAATTCTACAATCAGTAGATATTTTGACGTAAGAGAGGATTATATCCCTATGGCAAAACACATGGATGTCCTACCTTGCCCCTTATCCCGATTTCCGTGGACGCGACGAGATCATCGCGCGAACGTCAATTAGGTCACCTATTCAAGACTGTTTGAGCGCGCGTTCGTACGAACTAAGTTCGTGCGAACTTGCCGTGATCTCGTATTCGCGTTCTATTAGGACTTCGTCTTATACACTTTACAAATAGCGCAATAGAAAACAAATGTCGTATGATATATTTTACCGATCGTATGCTAAACATAATATTGGTGGTTAAGCTGAGCTCTATCTCTATGTATCTAATACGTAGATCATGTTAAATTACTATAGTGATCATAAGTAGAAAGCTTTCAGATTTTTAACGGTATGCTAGTGGTAGTTATTTAAAACCAGCACCAGAACAAACAAATACGAATTTGACGACTTGGTTAATGCAATTGATGGAACTGAGGCGCTAAGGATGCAGACGATAAGATACAAATATTACAGAATATTATAGAGACAAATATTACAGACGCAAACATGGGTGTCTTATTTTTTTATTTAATGTCTACAACAAACCGAAAGGGATCTAGGAGAAAGTAGTGGAATATAATAGTTAGGAAAATATCCTTCGGTTTTAAGAGTTGTGGTGTAAACAGTAGCACTGCTGATTAATTAAAAATATTTTTAACGTTATTAATGCTTTTTAGATACCTAGCTGTTTTGACCTTAATTAAGTATAAGGTAAAAACCCCTTTAAGGATATTCCTCAGTATTTTGTACTTTGAAATGTACAAGCGTTTCGAAAACAAGTCTGTCGTAATTTGCCTTAAACTTAACTGTTCTTGGAGGCTTTGGAATAAGGTAGCGTTGGATGTAAGTGGCTCCATCTGTGCAAGTCAAATGAAACTACCATAGTATGATGTCAATATAGAAACGAGTTTACCTAGACATTTTAAGGCTAGGTATAAAGTAGATAATATATATTATACTATCAGCTTCCTTTAAGACCTCGGTCGATCGCGTTTTAGGTATTTAGAGAAATGATTCACTTCACTAAGCATTCGGGATTTATGTTCACCATCACCCTTACTTGATCGACGCAGGAAGTTCCAATTGATTTTGCTAGAGGGCGGTATGGTGCGTCGATAAAGCAGATTAAGGCTTTCAGGGAAACATTTGTAGCTAACAATGGGTATTTTCAGAAGCATAATAACTCCAGACTTGCATATTTATGACGGTTGTAAAACTCAGGGAGTATTTTTATGAAGGTAGGTTGATAAATATATGGAATGGTATTGAAAAGAGGTTGTATTAAAGATGGCGGTTGGCTCGGTCGGCGCAGCAGGCGGACCGGTCCGCGGGCTGTCGACGGGCGACACGCAAGCGCAACAGGTAGGTTAAGATTCACGGTCCGTCGCATTTGCTGGTCCTATGCGCACGACGCGGCCCTCGCGTAGAACCACACGAACCGCGACCGACGAAATGTACGGGGATCATCGGTGATCGGGTGAAGTGATCGTATTGTAGTGATAGTTCAACAACTAGTGCTTGTGTCTGTGATATGACGAGGACCAGCTCCGGCGTTTGACCGAGCAGCACTCAGCAGCGGATCTTAACGGTAAATTTCGGTTAACGTGACAATATGACCTGAGTGTTTACTAGTCAGGTGACGGCGTATAAATATGTATACAGCCTGTGATTATATTTGATGAATGTTGATTAATTTAATCGAGTACAGTCGCACGCGCATTGTTCCACATTCGAACGCGAGAACTCGCTGGATTTCTTCCACGTAGCCCGTAGCGGTGTTTACACGTGAATTATGACACCTGTATCGGATGAGTCCGTGTTGCCGACACTAATCACAACATTTAATAAGTTTTCTTAAAGAAAGTTACGTTACTTTAGTATTATTATTCGTTGATAACCATGGGCTTGGTTTTACCGTTGCAAAAGAAAGTAGGATCAGCAAATATGTAAGTAAAATTATTTTCGCTGTTCAATCGATTAGATCGCACGAGAATCTTATTGGATTATAATTGACACTTAAGTTATGAGTCACGTTAATGAATACTTGGTAATTGTTGTTTTATGCGTTTAAGATTCATATTAATTAATGAACCGAGCGCATTTGTACACAACGGACATTTCACAATCATAGTGCTACCGTTAGACGCAGCTCATAACTTATGTCTCGAGTTCGGGGGTATTCTGGTTTTAGTGGTCATGCTATCTCGTCTTTTGAAAGAGAGGCTGTTAATGAATTCCGACAAATAAACATTTCAGAAGGAACTTTAAAGCCAGTCATCAGCGAAACAGAATTCTAGGATTATAGCTTATTTATTTTTACATTCAAAGATGAAATGAAAATGAAACTTGTCATTTCATATAAAGCTATCTCGTAGTTTTTATGTGACAAGTTGTCGATAAACGCTCTTCTCAAACGAACAATGGCGCATAAAGTTCCCATAGAAAGTTGTAAACAATATTGATCTCTAATATGCATTGATTGTCTATTTACATCGACGGCATAGCAACGATAACCATACTATTTTATGAACGAAATAAACAAAGCAACACTTTTCTAAACCTGTTTTATGTTCTCAATATCGAAAGATCTTTTCGAAAAATAACGAAGTATGATAGAAGACGTCTGTTAATGACGACGTAATTATCATAAATTAATAATGGAACATAAGGAGGAAAAAGTCAATACAATCTGCATCACAGTCGAGGCTAGAAAGAAAGAGAAACAAATCCTTACTTTAAAATGTCTATCACGATTTATATATTTATCATCCTCGTTCTCCTCATTATTATCATCCTTTACCAGCAATATACCACTGCTAGGCTTTAAGTTTCGCTACAATCCCATCCAGGTTCACCCTGCGATATTTTTAGTGGCTAAAAACTGGCCACAATTATTTTCGTAAAATTATATTCACCTAAAGACATTTACGCCACTTATCAAGACTGCGGCTCGATTTCTCTTGTAACTCTTGTGAAAACGCCTTATCACATAAGATTTCCGATTACATAACGAATTCGCGTACTCCAAAGTGAATTACTTATGTTAACTATGCCCATTGCAGTTCTAGTGGCTCGCCGGTTATTTCGTAACCGCACGCTGTAATACTAGTAAACATGTATTGCTTATCACTACAGATTAATTGTTATCTGTGTGAGTATAAACGTACGTACGACGATGTTTATTGAGCCGTCGAACAATATCCAGTACTTCGATCTTGCACTTGTTGACATAAATACGCAGCAGGACTCAACAACAGTTATGCATCATGCAGTCGTTGATAGTATTGTCTGTGTGCGTCTTATGACCCGTGATTTCGCGCTGTGATCTTCTTGAGACTTTTTGATCTTTGACCACCTTCTGGTCAATGTTGGTTAAGGAGATTTCACCACTCCCTAGTCCTGATTTTGCTTAGCTACACCCGTAAAGTACAAAACGACCTCCGGCGAAAGATCAAAACATTAGTGTTTTTTTTATCTCAGGTTAACTTCCTCCCGCGACTTCACCCCCGTGACAAATTTTTCACATTTTCGAATTCGATTTATCTCCATATTTATTTCATTTCAATTGGTTCAGTAGTTTCGTCGTGATGAGGTAACACACAGGCAGACAGAAATACTTTCGCATTTGTATGTAAGGATATATGAAGACATCAGTATTTCTTGCTCGACGTCAATTACGTGACTCTTAAAACGTGTCAAACCGAACATTACTGGTACTTAACGTATACTTCCTAATAGAGAAAACACGATTGGATAATTTCTGAAGTAAAAATACACCTTCAATATAAATGTTTTAACTATTTATAGTTAGCGGTTCGTGTAGTTTTGAACAATATTTCTTCGCTAATTGGCGCCCAATCGTGGTTCAGTGATGACATATTACTTTTAAAAATGCCAAGTAATAAAAAGAACATCGACTTTAATTCTTGTTCAGGAAGTAGTATTAAATAGCAAATCAATGTAGAAACTAAAAAGTGGCGGTTAAAAACAATTAAGCGGCGCTATCCTTCGCCTGCTACGTCACGAACAAAAGACATCAACGAAAGATTGACGTAATATTGACTTCATCCTTTTTTGTTTTTCTCGAGTTTCTAAAGTATTATTTATTTTAACGTCTAGAAATCACGTATAGGATATATTTAATATTAGTGTTTAACAATAAATTCACAGTATAATGTTAGGTGAAAGAATCAATAACTTTCATAGTTGCATTTAGCTGAGAATTACATAAGTAAAATTAATATGCAATCGAGAATTTCTCTTTTTATTGAAAATACAAATGATTGAATTATATAACATATTTAATTATAATTGTTATGAATATTCTTACTAAAAGTCACATAATTCTCACTGTTTTAAGAAATAAACATACGTTTAAAGTAGACAAATAATATATACCTACTTACCATTCGACTTCATAATATGTTGTACGAAGTGAATAGTTTTTTATTTAATTATATGCGTGAACTATTTCATAAAAAATATCATTTATTTTAGTTACACATTGGACACGTTACCTTACAGACAAAAATGTGTTTTAACACGCACAAATAAAGTTAAAATCGCTGTGTAGACATTAATGCTTACACAGCACACTTAAAAGCATGACAAGTAAAAATTAAAAGTTGCTAAAATAACATTTATGTTGGACCCGATCACGATCGCATTGTACAACGAGCAACGACTATTTTCTTTTATTACTTATTTTATCATTTTTGTGACACGATAATGGACCTTTTATAATAAGTGATAAGGTTGAATTTGCACCTGTTGGGTGATACATTTAATTATAACCGGCGCGTAGCATTTAATAGACTCTGTTGAACTTTGCATTTCGGATTAAAACGCTGAGCCCGTGACCGACACTGAACTTGAGTGTTCATTATTTCTGGAGAATTTATGAAAATAAAATGTGATGTAATAAAAGTATACCTATACACTGCCGAGCACACTAGAAAAAATATCTAATCTTATTTTTTTAGTATTCCCGAGAATAACTAAGTTTTATTGACATTTATAGTTAACACCACATCTATTCATTGTAAATTAGAAGCTAAATTGGTGGCTGACGCGCAAACAATTTATTCCAACAATCCATTTCCCATAAATACAGTTTTTTTACAGTCAACAAACGCTGTCTTCGTTGGCAAATTATACCCATAAAAGGAATGCCCGTAAATGGTGATACAGACCTCGTTCTTCGTAGTCCCTTTATACTAGCCGCCAATCGCTTTCACTCTCTACAGGCTCCTTATTCATTTCCAAAAAACAATGTCTAGTAATTCGCAGAATTTATTAGCAGAAACGACGTTTTAGATAAATATCGAAGCATATGAGCACTTTGACAGTTGAATGAGACAAGGGTAGAGGCAATCTACTGTTTGATTGATTCTCTTATTGTGCTGTGGATTTAGATGAAATCATTAGATGCGCAATATTGATGCCTACTTTAAATCTTACATCGAGGTTTATGTGTCATTAAGAACGGTATAACAGGTAACTGGCTGATAGTGTTCTGGCTGCACAGAGTTCCCCTTACGGTTGATTGAGTATCGGTTCTTATGGAGGCTCTTTTAAAACACTCTGAAGTTACTTATCTACAATAATGAATATTGAATCCCCACATTAAGATTCCACGATCCTTAGAAAGTCGTAAAGCATTGGATAGCAGGCATTGTCCACAGGAAACAGTAGCCGTGCCTGCAGGAATGTCCGTCGAAAATGTCCTAATTTATAAACAGGACTGAATGCGGCTGGAATTATAAAATAAGTTTTTGTTTATGTTGTCGACTTTCACTGAAACATCGGCGCGACAGGACCTCCATTTGTTATGTTAAATCGCTGACCATCTACGTGACTTGGATAAGGAGTTCTTATTAAATTCGACTTGCATTTCACCTGAACCAAATTGACCAATACTTTCGATATTGTTTTTTAAAACGATCCTTTGTTCTTACAGCGTAAAACCATTATTGTATTGCTTGTAACATCAACATAATTAGGCGCAGATAGTTTAAAAGTTTCTCTTAAATAACAATACAATCATTCAGTTCAAAGTGCAATATTGTTTAGAATATAACCTTGGTCATTGCAAGTTACTTAAACGAATAATAATCATGATTCAAGTACACTACATTGCGTAATTTAAATTTTACAATACGAAGTCACAAGAAGCCTTAAGACTGTCCTGCTCAATAACTTACCTAATGCCATGATCGATATGATGTCCATACTAATGTCATGAACATACACCAACCAGCGGGAACATTGTACGGTATCTATATAACTTCACATAAGTATATAATTTTCCCTTTCATTCAATTTTACAACCGCTGTTAAGTGAGTCACTATCTATGGAACCTTTTAGAGATAAGCATATTATAGGGTTATTGAGACATTCATTGCAATTCTTATCGATCATGTCATTTTACACGATCAATTAAATTTTATAGGCTAATAATATTAATCTTAATCATTCAGTTAGTAAGGTTTACTAATTAAAAGTAAATTATATCCTCGTATAGCATTCGTAGGGAAACGAACTTAAGAACTCGTTTCTTTCAACTCCGTATTGCTCAAGAATCATGTGAAATTGCTATTCGCTCTCAATATTTCTGACTAAATACTCCTTTTATGAGAGCGTCACGAACATTCTCCAGGTAGTAAGCTTGCGCGGTGACATTCTTCAGCGATAATTAGCTCGACTCGTCTGGATATGATCCACCACTTTAAGTTGATCCTTGTTCGTACTTTTGTGTTGCTATCTGCGACGATAAGAATGGCTGTAAGTAAGGGGAGCAGGCTGGCTGGTCGGTACCTCGGTGAGAAGTCTCCTGTGCCATACAAAGTCACGTTGTGAATTGTTGACACAATCCATTCTGTTCGTTTTACGAGGCGATAAGAAATGTTCGCACTGACGCGATGAGGATAGTGTTCTATTCTAACTATGTGTGCTCGGCGACAGTAAATTGCCATAATTGTGCGGCTGAGCCGAGCCTCAGCCGAGAATAAGTATTTAAAATTTTCCCGATTTGTTCATGTTACAAATCTCGGATTGTGTGCATATTACGGGATATAAACAGACTCTTATAATAATAGTAAAAATATAATCAGGAAATGGAATATGTAAATTATAGCGCTGTAGAATTCTAAATAAAATGAAGATAGCATAATTATTTTAGTTTAACAAAAGAACCAGCATAAAGTGTTCACATTGGCATGCTAAGCGTGTGTGAACGAAAGTGAGAATAAGTGAAAAAATTGTAAGGATTAAGTAATGCCTGATTTGTAAACAAGTCTTGCATTCAAAACAAAGTCTGTCTCCCGTGGTTCCGGTCGTAAAACTCGGTGAACTTGTTGAGAAAAAAATCCAATTACGTTGATATTTTTTTGTAAGTCGACCACGTAAGAATGTGGGTCAGATGATGTGCGACGCATAAACTGCTCGCTGGTGCGCCCGCGTCGCTGAGCCGGCATTGTGTCGCATATCAACCACTTTCCTATGCGCCTGCGCAGTTAAAAGCGTTGTTCGGTTGTTATCCGATGGACATGTTAGGTTCTGTTTTTGGAGATGCGGGTTGCCTTATTAATTTGTTTTGTTGATCGTTATGTTTTTGTTGGTTTGTGTTAGTGAAGAATAACTGAATATCTAATTTTAGGCAGACGTTGTTACAACTACAGATCTAGGACATTCAATAAGTTTAAAAGGCGTGCATTTGTACATATTATAAGTCACATATAAGTGGTCTCCGGTCGATAAATATCCGTTTGTCTTTCCTTTGTATAAATTGTTTTTTTTAAGAACAGCTAATTTCTAGGCGGCCGGTAAGAATAAGACTCGGAGCCAGATGATTGAAAGCATGATCGATGCTGATACTAAATCGTAAATATATGGAAATCTCGCACATAAAGAGCACGCGATAATTTGCTCACCATTGTGAATAATGCCAGTTGGACACGAGGGCAGCGCTAGTAAGGCAGTAGAGTACAGTTACGAAGATAACCAATAAATAGGGTTATGTTTGCTGGTATCATAATGTCAGACAAAAAAAATATTACGCTTTAGTTGAGCAAACAAAAAATCAAATATTCGAAAATGATTGAGTTTATCATGTGATATCTCTACATTTTAGAGGTTCCAGCAATTTAAATATCTACTCGTACGGTTTTTGATCCACTTCCACGATCTTACCCAAATGGTAAATATTGAACCCGGTCACTGCGGTGTTTATTAGCTTCCGATTTTGGAGATTTCCAAATAAACAGTATGCAAAGAATGCTGGTCGAGTTTGTAATCTCTACAGTAGCTTTGTTTTGTGAAGTTTATGCTAGAAAATCTTATTCATCATATACTAGCAAGGTTCGTAAAGTATTCGTGTATTAAGCTTATCTACACATGTTTAAAATATTAAAGACAATACTACAAGCTGAAGGTTCAGGTAAATATTTGATAACCTCAATGGCTGTCGAAATAATTGTGTTCACCTAAAATCACTGCGCTCTCTCATTGTATACCGTTATCTTGATAAACGTGAGACTATGCAAATTAAGATGATATGCCTGTTATGTACCTTGGTCTTAATGAAGTGCCCGTAACAATCTTGACGCGAACTGTTATCGCTTGAGATAAGATTTGAAGATCTTCAAATTAGGTTACACTTACAACCTCATACTAAGGCTCCACGATTGTTTTGTGCTTACAATCATTGTAACGAAGTATATTAATATTTTTTATTAATCAAGTGTAATAAAAGGAGAACAAGACGTATCTACTTATTATTGTACCTATACCAAAAAATGTCTTAATATGATAATAGACATAATAGTCCATTCTCGACAGTGTCTTTAACCTCAGTAATCGAATCCGTATGTAACCATCATGCTACATCGTAAAAAAAATTGCCATAATATTCGAAATTAAATTCATAGTGGTAATAATGTAATAATACATTGACATGGGGAAATTCGTTGAAAATAATAGAAGTCGCTTTCTTAACTTTTATTACTTTTACCGTAATTTAATCATTTCAATTTATTCAACTTTGTACGTTAGTAAAGACAAAATGCCAAATGAATGGAAACGGAACTTTGTGTCTGTCTTTCTATGAGAAGAAATAATTGACTCGTATCTTGTATAATATGGCCAATGATTAAGTACACATTGTATTTCTCCTGCAACAATTAGTCCTGTTTAGTTTTGTCAATAGTTATTAGGAGAAATTGCATTACACAGAACGATAAGTCATAAAATAAGTATAGATTTCTATAATTAGTGTCTTAATATCGTTCTGAAATGTATAGTAACATTAGTAACATGAGTAGCCTAGCTTACCTAGTTACAAAAATCTTAAATATCGGGAAGTGAAATGTTGCCTCTACATAAAACTATATCGTTGTGGTGTAGTATTTCGTATATATTAGTAATTATAAAGTGCCGTTTGTTTCGCGAACGATTGGTTAACGGATTCGCGAATTTGAAAGGAAGCTGACTCGGAATTAACGGACTGATCATAAAAATACTGATTATATATTATGTTTTATTGAGCTATCGTATGTAGTGTGTTCAAGTTTCTAAACTGGTTAAAGAATGACATAGTCAAAATATTTTCTTTAATTATAGTTTGAAAAAAAAACTGGTTAAATGCAGCACAACACAAGCGCAAAATATTTTGAAGATAGTTTCTATGAAAATTTACATTAGGCATCAACGTCTCTTTTTTCTGTTATTAGCAGTTCTGTTACTTGACGTCTTTTTCTGTTACTTAAAGACTCGGGTTTTGGTTGGTAAAATTGATGGAGCTTGACTTCTATAACTAAGTATAAGTTGGCCCTTAAAAGGCTAAAGTCAACATGACCAGAAAGTACTTTTGCTAAGCAATAGCTCTAATAAGGTCATAGAATTTTGGTCATAGTATTTTCTTAGTTGAATCACAAATGTATCTTCTAGATTCAAATAACTGACAGAGGAACTCTCGATATAAACATTACTACAACAGCAGGCTACCTTGCCCACCGTAATTCTTGTTGTGACGATCATTACGCCATAACGCACCGGGGCCGGGGGTTCGGCACCGATCGTCGCACGCATGAATGAGCGCATTTCCTAGAGGCGGCGACAGGAAGCGACCGGCCAGTCGCGTGTGAATGCGCCTTCCGACGACCGAATGCACAAACATCGATGTTTACATAATAACGACACTTTTGCGACATATACGCTGTACGCACTCTTGCAATGATAATTGGCAATTGATAGCTACTGTTGACGTTTCAGCAACACGTAACTAGGCTTCACTTTTAATTTCTTTGACGGTTTGCATTACGCATTTGATAGTAGATTATTTCAACAATGCGACAAATTGAACTCTATATGTGTATTGTGATGCGAACTAGTGATGCGTCTAAGATTTAGCAGCATTTTAATGCAATTAAAGCCTTCAGCTTTAACTCAATACATGGTGTTTAATGTTATTCGGAGCCTGTCCTGTATAATTAGATATGTACAAAGATTTTGTTTTACCGTGCATTTGATAACGATAAAGCATTAGCGCGCTTCGAATTGATAGTAATATAAAACGTATGTACTACTTGTAGCATGTGTGTTTACGAGTTGTACTCATAGTTTTGACGTAGTGTAGTATGAGGTACTCGCTTACAACAGGCGGGGGCCGCGCCCGCTCACCCGCGACCGGCAGGTGGCGGGTCACGGCCCGTCCGAACAGCACAGGTAAACATCACGAGAATACCTAGCACGACACATGGATAAGAACATTACGTACACTCAATGACACAAGCTTTTGAAAATATATGCAAATGAGTCTTACATTTTTACTTCAGATAGTGTCGTGTAGGTCGAACTTTGTGTGATGATTTTAGCGATGGTTAATATTGAACTATCTAGCAACTGAAGGATTTTTTTATTTACATAGTAGAATAGTTTTGGGGAATTGTGCCTAACATATAGCAATAGACCTATCCCCTGACAATTTTATGGCGTTTTTACTGCTAGCTGAACTGTAAATAATATGAAACCTTAAAATATCTACGGGTTAGATTTACAAATTCATGATTGATCTGCATGAATGTTCAATATCTACTATATCTACTTACATATAAATAATGATGACTTTTAAACACCGATCAATGATGTCTCATTTAAACTTGATATAACACACAAGTACTTACATCACTTTCATTGACTTAGTACCTATGTTTGTGAAACATGTTTCATTTATATTTGCTAAAATAAATTACAGTATCAAAAGGCACACGTCAATATTTATTCGGTAAATGTTTGAAGTATCTGTCAATTACACACCGTAACTATAGAATAAATTCAAGTGCACTCAGTTTAATCAGTCATCAACGTAGTATAGCTTAGAGCTGATGATTCTCACGTCTTACACAATCTCACAACATGAAAATTAATAACTCCTAATTGTGAATTTGTCCTTATGTTTTTGCCCTCATTTCCGCTGCATTTGCAGATGTACTTACTTCTAGATTCTTTTATAACGGAATTTAGGTGTTATAACGTCACATATTTACACTCATACGGCATACTGACGCAGCATTTCGCTATGGGGCAGGCGACTCGTTCTACACCATAACTTACCGCATGCCACAGTCGCGGGCTTTGACTGTACAATCTATTACAGCAATCACGGTACGGAGAAATGGTTACAGATAACCGTTTACCTGATATGAATGCTTCGGGAATGCACCAGTTATACCAGCTTGTGTAAGATTGGGTGCATTCTATGAGGTTTTGTGCTTGCTTGCCACCCAGAGCTACATACATGATAAATCAAAGTAACATGTTTTTCTTCTATTAAGTCTACAAACTGGGTTAAAATATGCTGAATCATGTAAAGAATCGCCTGTCAGGTTGGTAGCGGGGATGAGGTTGAGCCAACCAAGTAATTGATTATATCATCTTAGGGCAGAAGCGCTGAACTTTCACATCTTACTCCAAGAAAGGTTTAAATACTTTTAAAACCTTTCTCTCCTTATTAACATGTAAATAAAAAAGACAGGTAGATGTACCTACTTTTATAAAGCCGTCACACATGTCTATGAATTCAATTGTTAGTTTATAAGTAACCATTTTCCCATGCAATTCGTATTCGACCTTACATGCATTCCTTTATAGAAATGTGTGTATAAGATAAACTTCTGCAAGTCATGGCTACGCCTACGGCACAATACTTAAAATTTTAAACCGTGGTGCTCGTTCATTGGGTTATGAGTGTCAACGACTTTATCAAAATGTATTAAAAGTAGGATGTATACCGCCAAAGATAAGGGGGAGGTCTTTGTTCCGGCTGATGATGATAATATTGATTAAGTCTTTGCTAGCCTAATTGTTTCAGTTCTTCAGGCTGCGTAGCTGAACTAGGATTTATTTCCGTTGTAGGGACAATTCCAGGGGTACAGAACATAAAAAATTAAGGCTAATAAATAAAAAGTAAAGTTACATTAATATACGTAGACTTAGAGTAATGTTACATTAATAAGATAGATAGGTTATTACTCTTAATATATTTTATACGTAAATACTAATTAGTCAACTCTTGCCCCTATCATGGGCTTATCTTCTCAAGTGTCCAATTTAACCCTACTCTCACTGACTGCTAGTATCTATATTGTAATCGGATGATACCTAATAAGTCCTACACGATAAGCCTGTGATTGTTCCAGTTTCGTGCTCACGGCATTGACGACCCGACAATACTAAGTCGGTGTTAACACTTGTTAACACACGAAAGCAAGTGTTCCGGCAACATTCAATTAAAGTTTATTCATCTATCAGAACACTCGAGTCTTCAAACAATTGATTGGCCATCGCTATCTATTGATATCGAACGATACGTAATATTATGTGCTGCGCTGTTGCAGTTTCTCAGTCACAATCAGAGATCGGCAACTTGCGTCCCTTTTCCGTTACATAGCGGGTTGTCTCGCCAAGGTGACAAATATGGTACTAACATGTAAGACGAGTGTTTTACTATAGTTTCATAGAAATCTCTACGCTAACTGGATACTAGTTTGAAGCATGTGTGTGTAAACTGTAAAGGGGTACCTACTTGTGAGCAGTTCCAAGATTTTATGTGATGTTATGCGATTCTCACATAGCGGGTCCGTAAGTAGTTTCAAAAATGTTCAAAAAGTAGGTATTTATTTACTTTTGTTTACTTAAAATGTGGTATTATAGAGTATGTTCTAATGTACAACATAGATCAGCACATCCTGCCATTTTTAAATGACTTTCAAAACTTGTTATCTATTACAATTTTTATACATTAATTAGCTGACCCGGCAAACTTTGTACCGTATTCCCACCGTTTAAACCTTCCCTGGACTTCCACGGATATTTCAAAATTAGCCAAATCGGTCCAGCCGTTCTCGAGTTTTAGCGAAACTTAAGAACTTCAATTTATTTTTATATAGACTTAAAGTTTATCTTGGATATATTCCCTAGTTTAATACTTTTGTAGGATCGTATTCAATGAATATAATCCTACAACAAGTGCACATTATCTACGTTAATGGTCCCACCTAATACATATTTAGTATATGTATAAAACTTGGGTATGGCCTAGTTGGAACCTGCTTCATTCACATTACTGTTTATCATTTATGATTAAGTATCCTTTTGTGTTAGTGCTATGGAAACAAGCTGCGCAGCGTACTAACCTCTTTGCTATTGAAGTAACAAGGTAAATATAATTGTAGGTACTATGTTTCAGTTTCTAGGTGATCTATTAAGGCTAAGTTATTCCTTAAAACAACGAGTGTAAATCTACATGCGATTACATCCTTTTACTAAGCTACTGCAAAGCTGAAAAAATCATTATGCTGTCCCCTTACCATGGACCTTTAAAGTAGGACGGTTTACGTTGTTAAAGCGAGACGCATTACACTGCAAGTAGCGGTGTCTCGCTTCCACATTGTAAACTGTCCTGCTTTAAGAGTTTATGGTATGTGCGCTGTAGGTACCTACTTTTAAAGCATGCTAGATTATATTTGAATTGCCCATTGAAGACTAAGTTAAGGTATGTAAAAAACGTCTCCTTATTGATATTTCAGTCATACTAACCACTAGGTAGGTATATAATTATGATGACTATAGCAACATATCCATGATACTTAGTCAGGCAGGCTAACGCACGGAGGTACGTGCACTCGTGATCTAGTTAATAAAAATTCCACGGTATCAATAGCCAGGGCTTAGTAGTCACAGCAGTATTGTCCCGAGAGATGAACGGCCGCCAGATAAAGGACTTCCGCCGTTTAGTTCCGCCGCTCACTTACACGTGCGCCTGCGCCGTTACTGCGACTAAAGGTACAGACAACCCACTTTGTGTTAGTCCCAGAAGCCCATCAATTCTGGTTGTCGAAATTGTATAACAAAATCGTTATACTTACTGTCGTGTTCGGCAATTATTTGCAGATAAAAACACATGGAAGGTCTTTCAAATATTTGCAAATAGAACATACACAAGTAAATACTATTACATAAATAAATCTAGAGTTAAGTTTGTATCACAAATTTGTTATGAAATAATTTCGTGTAGACATCTTGCATCGCAAGTTTACCTTTTGGTCCTATCTTTTTAATGGTTACGTTATTACGCCGGGACATGCGCGCACGCACCGCGCTTATTAAGCTGCGCTGGAGTGGAGCACGATCCGCGTATTATAATGTCATCTTAAAGCTTTTAAAGTGCAGTTATTATGACATATGAGATGGGTACTTTATGTAAATAGATGTTAGCTCGTGGTTGTTTGATTTGTACTTACATCTGTTGAACATTTCAATGGTACAATACAATGATATTTTATGTAAATGCAATTGAAGGAAAGATACTAAGAACACAGAAATATAGCAGAATAAAGGGGAGAAGAACAATTACGGTACTATTGGTAGTGTGTAATACCAGGTTGATATGATAATGATAAATGGGTTGGGCTCTTTTTAGGTCCACCGTGGTATTTGTACATACAGTGATATTTCTCAATGTTAATGCAATTAAAAATTGGCAATGTTACTCGGTCATACGTGTGATATGTGAAATGTTTTAATAAATACTGTGTTGTAAGTAAATTGCAAGCAATTTCGACAGAGAGAGATCGAATTTCATTACAGAAAGATTAAAAAACAATAATAATTATTGTTTTACTATAATAACTTTCGTGAGTGTTATCCATATTATTTACATTTTACTATATATTCCGGTTATACTCACGGGTGTATTCGGGAATGCCCGACTAGTTTCGCCGAGCCGAACTGCAGTTCGGCTCGCGACTCTGCCGCGTAACCAGCTCATGAATAAGGGCTCCGGTCGAGTCCGAAACTAGTCGGGCATTCCCGAATACACCCGTGAGTATAACCGGAATATATAGTAAATAATATAATTATTGTTGCTTTATAAAAGATATGGGAGAAGAACTATTTCGTTTTCAGTAGACTCGATAGGGTCCTATATTTAGATCCGGAACAAAAACTATGTTTTCCAGACTAAACAAGTGTTGATCACTGAACAACACTCGAACTATATTTAGTTATTGCACCAATGATCTTAGCTACCTAAGATATTTATCTAAACAAACTTCAAGGTTGTTATGACATGTTCTGATTCCACGATAAAGGGAAACTTCTTTTTTTATAAACTGAAAACCAGTGAAGTGCTAAATCCTCGGTTTAAACTGTTTTTTTCACTTCGTTCTTCACACTTAGTTTCTGCGACTTTGCTCCTGGGATCTTTTTACTGAATCTTTGTATTTGTTTGATAAAACAGCTTTTTCACACTCTATCGTATGAACTATAATAATATATCTGAAAAAAAAAACACGGCTTTCTTTCCCTTGCTACGTGATGAAGGGCAAACCAACAACCACACCTTAACAATTCTAATAAATATTGTAAAACTACCTCAAAAAGCTATCATTTGAGTTTAATATTTCTTCTTAGAAGTAGGTAAGTAGTCAGGAAAACTGGCGCCAATTCAAAGTATTTGTTATTTCTACTAGCTAAACCGGTGCAGCACGAACGAAACGCCTCTACAATTTGAAGGCATAAAACTCAATGCAGTTCCACCCGCTGTTAACAATGCGGCATACTAATAACAGAACAATGGATCACTTCGCACCTGCCCGCCGTAAGGGTTATCAGTTTATTTAAACAACACTAACCCGTGAAAACATTACAATGTACTGTGGGATTTAGTTTTAGAAGGAAGTAAAACAAAGATAGATGCAGCAGTTCCAACTGCGCGATGTAATATTAAATCGAAATAGAGCACAAGAAGGTGGTATACTTACACATTGGCCATATATAAAAACAAAAATCCGATTTCAAAATCGAATATTGTTTATGAAGTATGAATCAACTCACTGACTCAATGAATGAAGTCGAGTAAGCCTTTCTAGAGAGAACAACGAACTTCCTACGTAATTATGAATTAAAAACAATTGGCTGCTATGAGTAAAAGGGTAGCCCTGTGAATACCAATCACTCGCGAGATGTATGAAGTTACGAACCCTATTGACTCCGTTGTTCCACACCACTTAATTTGCAGGGCACATACAATGCTTTGAGTTTGTACAAAAGCCTTTTTGTACAAAAACATTTGAAATTGAATTGTGCAATGGTGTTTACTTTTAAAACGGCTTATATGGCGACCCGAACATATAATATCCATTTCAAACTTGAAGCACCATTGTTCTTGCTAAGATTTCACCATATTTTAGTTTTTTTAAAGTTCACAGTAATATTAATTAATTTTAATGTAATGTATTTTTCTCTAACCCTTTTCGGCTTCGGTACACGACGTACGCACACACAATAATCGTATGGTAAACCAAGTAAAACATCAGCTTCTAAGATGAAATGGTTTAATATCCAAAATATACTTGAAGTTGCAAGACAACTGAAACTTGAATCAATAAATGAGTACGACTTGCCTTCGTCCACCCAACCGGTTCAGTTCAGCCTTCATCTGAATGAGCGCAAATCGCGTATGCAAAGTACTTGCATATGGAACAATGCACTCAATAAGACCATCACCGGAGATCAAACAATGGAAGATCATTTATAAAAAAACAACTCGATCCTCGTGACTTAGTGGTGGGCAACTGATAAGAATGTTTAACGTATTGTGTTGACCGCCTCAGATGCATTGAGGCTGTCAACGGATAAAGGCTATAAACATAGGAATTGTGAGTATTTTTCAATACTTAATAGGGTTCACTCGGGTGCAGTCTGGTAAAGTCGCTTTTTTATATTTTTTTATGAAATTGTTTTCAAAGTAGTGAATGATGTTAATATAAAGTGTGACATATTAACTAGTTATGCTATTTATTTAATAGTAAACGTCGAAACTTTAAAATTACATGTCAATCAATTTAATTTAGTTTTCAATTAATTACTATAGAAAAGCGACGATGCCAGCCCGCAATTAATAACGGCGGAACGTTCTATAAATAAATCCTCTTATTTAAAAGAATTTTGAAATGAACAAAAAGCTTTCAAAAACAACTACAGGATTCACGAATAAACTGAGTCACTCAAGCCGCAAAAGGGTCTTTTGACTACTTCACAATGGCGGTGATACCTCAGTAATTATACGTTATCAAAGGTTACCACACTTATACTTATTCCCTTGACATTTTGTAATTACAACCTTGCCTTTTATTATTGTAAATGAATTGTAGATTTCAGTTGCAATATTTCTACTTAAATGATAATTAGAAACACGTAAATGTCTGTAAGTGAATTCGGAAAGCGTCGTTTGGAACTACGAATGAACGTCTTTAATGGCGGGAACTGATCTACTGGACCCTTTGTTTCACTCAAAAGACAAAACCTTCCGGGTATTATCTTCCAGCAATGTTAAATTATAGATGCTTGTAATTAAGTGGATGGCATCAATTTGGCAACAAAATTATTTTAATAATTTTAATAGCGGGACAACCTTGATCGTGTATTTGCACAGCGCTTAAATACTAAAAGCCATTCGTTTTTATAGCTTCATTTACTTCGAGGAAAACCTTTTAAAGAAACTCTTCCACGTTCTGCCAATTTAAATAAATGGTAAACCTGACTGCAATAGCAATAATATACCTAGGGAATCCCTGATACTGTAGTTTCTGAGATACTAACAAGATTTTACTTTTGAACAACTGAAAACGAAACGAGACAATATTTGAATAATGATTAACTACATAGATAAATCTAAAATTAGTTATGACTAAGATATGAATTTGATGGTCATAATGACGTAATTTTGTATGATTTCCTGCATATAGCAAATCATATTCATTGGAGACTTTAAATGTAATTTAATAATATGCACCTAGGTTTCTCCAACGTAAGTTAAAAAAGTGGCCGCATGATCATGTGTCAGTTTGTAAATAATATATGATTTGCTACTCGGATCTTCGCTTTACTCCTTCGTAACTATGTGTCCTTATCCAAACGTTATTTTAATAAACGTGAAGGTTCTTTTCCTTAATTGGAGATTAAATAAACTATAGGTAGGTACTCTAATAGACTGATATACCTAAGCAACGTTCCTCAACAGCCAAGAATTTTCCCAAAAGTTAAAGACTGCACCCAATTGCTAGCGGTTCTCTCATAAATCTTCGCAACCCCAATACTAGACTTATAAGTATTGAGATCTTTATCTTGTATGTGTCCATAGTAATGAATTAGTAAGTTTTACCTACCTACATGAATTATAATGGAGTTTGCTTGTTTCAGATCGAGCTGGTGACCACATGCCGCCGTCATCATGGTGATCGTTACCAGGGTGGGTATTCATAGTGCTATGACGTCTTAATTGTGATGATTGTTTTACATTACATTGTATTTACGTGAACGCGGCATTAGAATATTAATTAACTTACGTGTATAATAAATTTTTATATTTAGCTGGCGATTTCAGCTTCGTTCAAAGTTCGATTTTCGACTCGTTATACTAATTGAGTCCTAAAATGGCACGATTGAAAACTGTACACTGCTATATAAATTCCAAAAATTGGTGTGCTCCGCACCTCCATCATTCAAGTATAGTTAGTCGAAATCTTTAGAAAGCCTGTCGATGATAGAGATAAGTGTAGGTATCGTGCAAACCGGATGCTGCAGTCCAAGATATATTCAGCATTCGTTTAACCGCAGGTTTGAGTTCAAGGCTTGCCACTTGACATCAATAACACTTGTTAATAATTATTTTTATTGAATGACTGTACCTCGTAGTGGGACGGTGCAAATCGATTGTCAGCTTGTTAAAAATGTGTTTTCTTTCTTATTTTTGGGTAAGTATAGATACAGTCACATCATGGCAATTTGTGCCAATTTTTTCGACTATAGATTAACTGATAGTTCCGTAAATTAGACATCACGTTTAATTAATGTTACCGGTTAAAAGTGCAGGGTCAAGCCCGAATGCCGGACAGCCAATATGTCTGGCTCGGATTTTTTGTATGCGCTTTACCTTAGACAGTGGCCGACTCCAGCTTTGAATTGGGCAAGAAAGCTCATGCTTAGACTTATATACTTACAAATGCGAAAAGTAATGCGTAATCCGCTGGACAATTATGGAAGTGGCAAATATGTTGCTATATTTTTTGGATACAAAAGATATTAAGAAGTTTGCAATGTTAAAAACAAATGCCTCTCCATGAAATAAGATTGTAGAGTCGAAATTCATTGATTGTGAATAAATAATATCCAACCATCAATATTTAGGGTAAGGCCAGACCGCCAGACCAGGCTAGACTATGACTAAGAACCCTCCTATACCGTTACTATACATGTTGCATTTAAGTTCTCACCTTTTAGGACTGACTAACGCGTGACGTCACTTTATGCCACAATGTTTTATAGTATTCTGGTCCTGTTTATTGGTCAATGTCTGGTCCTGCATGTTTGAATGATCAAGCAAACACGTGGGTAGGTACTCAATTACTCATTTTCAAAGGTCCCAATAGTTTAGTGCTGGTCCAAGCTTAAGGTAGTTTATGTAAGCTCGTTGTTAACTGATTTTTGTCGGTTTGGGAAATTATTAAACATTTAACGCTAACATAAATTCAGGTATAAGACATTGTATTTTGATAGAGAAGGAATTAAATGTAAAGTCAATGATTCCGATTTTATCAAAGGAGATTTTTTACAGCGAACTGATTAACCAGGAGGAAAAAAATCTTTGTCAGGACTAGTTGGTTGATTGATTGATATTTCTGATAGACTTATTCACTGGTGATAAAAAGGCAATTCAATTATCATATAAAAAGAGAGGTATAATATACACATTGTAGCAATGTATTTCTACAAATGTATCGTTTAATTTTTTGCAACTATCGGTATCGAATATAACATGCAATAATTGGCAATTCAATGTGATTGCAAGTAAAAAGAGGTTAGCTGTCAAAAGCTGCACTTCCGCGTTCGGAATATAAAAAATAGAGTGTCGGCAGCGTCGGCGGTGACGCAGTGTGAGCTACCTACTTGTGCCCAAAGCGGTACATTCTCGGCGAGTTCCGATCAGTGCGTTTGGCAACACATTCCGTCAGCCCGCCACAGAATCCAGCACGGAGGGCGTTCACCTCGCTGACCAATACATACATGCATACACACTATATAAATATGCACTCTCACATACGAGAGAATTAAGTATAACATCACATTTTGGAAAACGTCAATGTGAGAATTTCTAATAAATCGGTGTCGCGAAGTCACTTATTCATGAGTGCTAACGACTCATATAACTATAAAATATCGCCGGTGACACTGTAGGGCAACAACGTGTTATAAAAGTCGTAACGAACGCAGTTTTATAATGGAACATTTTGTGGGCCTTGCTTGCCAAAGTGAATCGTTAAACAAATATTCACCTTCAATGTTTTTTGAAATAGATCTGACTATTATGTCACAATATATATCATATCTAATTCCACAACTCCAAAAAGGTATGATAGCTTTATTATTGGACCAGTTTTATATAAGCAAACGAGTCGCATAGGTTAGCATTGCTAAATCGCCTGTGTGTCACCTGTATTTGGCGGCAGGGACATGGGCGAGGCTAGCTGGTCGACTACCAAAATGAGAGGGAGAGTGGACAATGTGGACATGCTCGTAAACCGCCGCGAGTGGGAGCAGAACTAGGACCGACGGGTTTCAAAACAAACTCGCTCGATATCGATTTGAGCTAACCAGTTTATTGTTTTGAGAAATTGGCCATTGGAGTTTCGCAATAACCGCACGCACAATAGTCTTGCAATTCAGCCTTTCAGTTTTATATTCGTCACTGTAATTGATGTGAATGACGGATTTGTCATTGATATTATGCTAAGTTGACGGTTGACTTTGTTTAGGTTTCTCTTTTTGCCGATTGAATATTGATAGGAGGAGGGACTGTGTTTAAATCGATCGATAATTCTTCTAAATCCAATCATTGCGATAGAAATACTAACTTCCTTTTAATTACCATATTAAAAGGAAAGATTATCAAAATTGAAAAACTCTACGCCCGTTTTAAAGAGAGTTCCTCGAGGTGCAAGACCATCAGTTGCATTACATTTGGCTCGGTGTGTACGTCTTGCATCTCAAGAAAACTCCGAAAGTGCTTGGGAACAATTACTCACCTTCCCTTATAGAATTCTACACGTGCAAAAGAACTCGGCTAACAAAAAAACCCTTACTACTCGAATTAAGGACAATTGTTCTAATCCAAATTTAACTTTTGACACCAAATTCCCAGCTGTGAATCCCCTCTTACCAAGAGGGCATTCACATCTTGTAGAATCTAAGTTAAGCGAAGGTGATATTAGGGGGGCAGCTAGAATCCTATTCAGCAGTGATGTGGTCGCGCCGTGCTCTCCAGATACACTCACTGCTTTGGAGAGCAAACATCCGGCGCCAAGACATGATCTTTCCTTTCCCAATGCTCCGGATCCCATTTTAAATACCTTACAAATTTCAGCCCAGAATTTGATCACAGCCATAGGCTCTTTCAGGAGCGGCTCCGCCGGCGGCCTCGACGGCTTGACGCCACAACATTTAAAGGACCTTACGTGCCCAAGCGCCGGGGATGCTGGTGAAACACTTTTGAAGGAGCTTACGGCTTTGATCAATCTAATGCTATCCGGCAATGTGAACGAGCCGTAGGCACTACCTACCGGCGTACAGCAGCCAAAATTTGCTGTAGATACTATAGCGAGTCGTTATCCAGCAAATTTCAGCCCCTACAACTAGGCTTCGGTTCCAAAGGGGGCTGTGAGGCTGCTGTACATGCGTTTTCGACCTTTTTAAATTCTGATAAAGGCGAGGTCATTCTTAAGGTTGACATTAAAAACGCTTTTAACTCAGTAAACAGAGACACCTTGTTGGCAGGAATCAAAAATGAAGTACCCAAAATTTACAGTTACCTTTGGCAATGCTACAAAAAACCCTCCAAATTAGTCTACAAAGATAATCTTTTAGAATCTGCAGTTGGCTGCCAACAAGGAGATCCGCTCGGGCCTGTTATTTTTAGTTTAGCGATCCACCCAATAATTCAACAACTAAATTCTAAATTTAATGTTTGGTATTTGGATGATGGAACTCTGGGAGGTGACGTGAACACAGTTATCGAAGATTTTAAATTTTTGAAAGCGAAATTGAGTTCTATAGGTTTAGATCTAAATTATTCCAAATGCGAAATTTACATACCGGACATTACAAACAGACTTTTACACTTTAAATAAATTCCTTTCAGTTGCCCCTCAAATCCAAATTGCGACCAAATCATCTTTGCGCCTCCTAGGGTCCCCAATTTTAGAAGACTCATATGAAAATTTTATTGACGAAAAAATTCAAAATTATAATACAATTGCAGAGAGATTTTCTGAAATTAGCATACATTCGGCCATTACTTTAATTCGCTTTTGTTGTTTTGGCCCAAAATTTACGTATTACCTTCGCTCTTCCCAACTCTGGAAGCATGCGAACCTTTTGGAAAAGATTGACCAAATTATACGGAACACCCTTACTACTATTCTGAATGTAGCTTTAGACGACCGAGCGTGGTCTCAAGCCACATTACCAATTAGATTAGGTGGTTTGGGTGTCCGTAAAGTTAGCAGTTTAAGTTTACCAGCTTTCCTGTCATCGGTCCACAGTACTGAAAAATTAACTAGAAATATTCTAGCCACTTCGCTAGTTGATTTTGAGGTACTGTGCATGACTGAGGCAGTGAATGCTTGGAAAATAGCTTGCCCGAATGCGGATTTACCCGACAAACTTTTTTCCCAACGCCAGTGGGATGAGCCGCTCTGTAGGTTGATACGGAAACAATTAATTAATACGTCAATCAACACTGCAGAGCGTGCCCGTTTGCTGGCTGTGGGTGAATGGGAGTCGGGTCTCTGGTTACAAGCACTTCCGTCGTCCAGCATAGGAACGATGTTGGACGACAATACGTTTCGAATTGCCACCAGCTTACGCTTAGGTGCACCCTGTGTTGCTCCTCACCGGTGTCACTGTGGTGAAGCTGTTGACAGCCTCGGGCACCATGGCCTATCCTGCGCCAGGAGCGCTGGTCGCATACCGCGGCACGCGAATTTAAACGACATTATTCGTCGTGCTCTCGTCACCGCCGGCGTCCCAGCTATATTAGAACCCAATGGCTTGGTACGGGACGATGGAAAGAGACCAGACGGTATGTCTTTGATGCCATGGAAATTGGGTAGGCCTTTGGTGTGGGATGCAACATGTGTCGACACCCTTGCGCCATCTCATGTTTCCAGCACAGCGGTTTGCTCTGGCGCTGCTGCTGCAGCTGCGGAGACCCTCAAGCGGCGAAAATATAATAACCTTATAGGTAATTATATTTTTGAGCCGTTTGGGGTCGAAACACTCGGGTCATGGGGTCCGAGTGCGCGTCTTCTTTTTAGTGACCTTGCTAAACGGTTAGTTGACGCTTCACGTGACCAAAAGGCTGGCCTGTTTTTCGGCCAAAGAATTAGCATTGCCATTCAACGTGGCAATGCCGCCAGCCTTTTGGGCACCCTACCAGTCGACAGCGATGAGGACGAATACTTTGATACATAATTTTTAGTTTAAATTTTTTATTTTTGTATATATTTATTTTTAAGAATTGTAAATAACCTTGTAAATAAAGAACCAATAAATATTTTATATTAAATAATACTGTATTAAAAAAGAAGATGATTTCTGAGATTAGTTTTTTTCGTTAAAGGGAAGATTTGATGTAGTTACCTTAGCTTGGCTATTATTTAGAAACACACGAGATAAAGATAACGATTGAAGTTACAATTCACAATAGTCGATAAAATGGATTATCGAAATCAAGGTATTTGTAGCAAGATAACTTTAAAGCGTAATTAATCTATAATCAAGGCATGTTTGAGCTAAAACCAATACAAACCAGTTCTACATATTTGTTCTAAGCTGTATGTTGCATTGTTGTACCTACAAACAAGAATAGATAAAGCAATGGTTGTATTTGGTCTGTTTTGTGATAAATTGTAGAAGAGTGTAATGGTCTAGCGAAAGCATCAGGGTGACGTAGCAAATAAACGACGGACGATTAAAAAATCGTGTTAAGAAGTAAACCTTTTGTTTATGATTTCTAAAGCAATCTGTAGATACACATAATAAAACTAAATTGAGTTTCTATGTTCGAATGGTTTTTATAAGACATTTTGAGTGCATTTTTACTTGACTTGATCTTTGATCGTTAATTTTACGACAAAAACATAGATTGAAATGTCTGTAAACTAGAGATCTTCTATAATATTCTGGAACACTAACATCATCTCGAAAGTCATCTCGCACGCCACCTAGTGTTAGTTTCAAATTGAGATTCGACGCGGTGAGCCGCGGGTTCAGAAGTGAGTTCGTAGGTGATGACTTTAGCTTAACGTGACTTAAGGCAAGTTGTTTCAAACAGTCTATTAACGTTACATACGTACGTCAAAAAATAACGATTACAGAAGAGGTCTAACGTACGTAAAACATAAAGGGTTGTTTCATGGCATAAAAAACCAGGTTCTCAACAATTAGGGCTGCTGGTAGAAGACAAAATTGGTACCTGCCTATTGCCATTTTTAACATTTACGTGTGCGTCAAGTGAAGCCGAAGCAACTCACCTTAACAAGCTAGATACATCTAATATACCTTGTATATACTTGATATTATAGTCAATTGCAAAAATAATGGTGGCGAAATTCAAGTTTTTTTAACAATAGCTAAGCTAGCGTAGCTAAATGCTATTATCGGTACGTTATCGACGTAATGATTTAAGAGATGAGGATGTTGTTCTGGTAAATGATTCAGGTAATTTTGAAATAAACGCCGGATAAAAACTAACTGCAGCAATTCTTATTCTTGCAGTTATGTTCGTTTCTAGTACCTACCTCATCACTATAGATTTATTGAAACCTCTTTTTAGTCATAATATCTTTGATTTAAAGATAATGCCATTACAGTGCATATAATATGCAACTTTTAGGCTTCTGAAATGGCCTCTTGACTCTTATATACAAAGTGTAACCCAGATTAAACTCGCCCATAAGCATACCTTTATAATCGGATTACCAAACGATTCTCGAACGCCAACAGAACTGTTACATCCGGTATACAAGTCTTACTTTAAAATGTTACATTTAATACGTGACAGACATTAATAACAATATTAATATCAAGTTTTCTTCAGTTTATGCCAAATATTTACATTCAAATCACAACGCTTTCTTCTGCCAGCCAGCTGGGCCACACATTATTTAGAAAGCAATTTAATAAACCGGTACAGAAAGTATCCTAAAATAAGAACACGAATTAATGTATTATAATTTAATTGAATTGCAAATGTATGTGCATAATTCGATAAGCACACTTGTTTCATAACAGTTGTTTATGTCTTATACGTCCAAACACAAAATACGCTCACTCAGCCCCCTTACCATGAACTCTTAAAACTGGACAGTTTACGATGTGGAAGCGAGACACCGCTACGTGCAGTGTAATGCGGTCTCGCTTCCATAACGCAAACTGTCCTGGCTTAAGAGTTCATGGTAAGGGGTCAAGCTTAAAATACAATACAATGCTAACTTTAACAATCATTTAGGTAATCTCTAAACAATTGTAAGTTCGCAGATATTACAATTAAAATGAAATACGTTTTAATTGGTTAATTGTCATTTGAGAGACCTGCAGTGTTTGTAATATCTTGGTCAAGATCGCTACGAAATCTAGACGCACGGCAGTGTGTCCGCCAAGTTTGCGAATTTGTTACCTTATCTTTATGTATAAAAATTATTTTAATAATTCTTACAGTAATATTTATAAAATGGGTAAACAAATAAATAATATTAATGTGGCGCAAACAAGGCAATACATTGTAAAGCACTGACTGAAGTATAGTTAAGAAAAAGTGATCAAAATCATATCTTTTTCTCGTACCTATCGACCGTCTGTTATTACATCTTCGATGGATATTAAATCAATATAAACGTGACGTCACATGAATCACGCTCAATGAACGAATGGTCATTGATAACTAGAAGTAGCTACAGCCACAGGGCACTCCGAGAGCACAGCGGTTAGTTACCGATAAACTTATCGATTATTCACTTCTAGCTCGTTAAGGTTATTTCGATTTTTTGCGTCAATTGCTTTTGTGATGTGTTGTCATGGAAACCATATATTTTGAGGTAACTCTTTGATTTACAATGTCATTTGTTTTCATTAATTCAATATCGGTTTCCTTTAATTTATATACTTTGTACTGTAAAGTTAATCGTAGTTGTAAGTAATAATTGGTTAGGTATTGTGTGTTGACAGATACAGTTATATTCCGTCAATTTGTGTAATAATAATAACTTATCTCAGACGTTTGTATGTACATAGTGATAATTAAAGTTGTGTGATAGACAAAAATAGACACAAACAATGAAACTAATTTTATGCATGGCTTGTAAACTAATACGAAGTTTCATATAGAACAAACTATATTTCGCGCGGGTGACAGGCCCACGAATCCTCAGCGCAACTGATATGGGGCCTCTGCTCTATAGCTTGCAATCATACTTAAGCTGAACATTTTTGGAACGCGGGATCCACAAGGTTGTAAATGTAATACATATATAATTTAATTTTAATTTTTTCAGAGCACTTTGTCTGATTAGATTCGGCACATCGGTTACCTGTATATACATTTATAATATTCTCATACATAATAATATAGGTAGACGCAAGGTGTCCAGCCGGTTTTAAAACTGAAGTGAAATGCAATGACATAATTCTGTGACGAAGTAATAATAAACGGTGTCAGATTACCTGCACTGATACGGATAATTAAGAGCGGCCTTTTTTGAGGCGATTACTCCACCGCCTTTAAATTACGTAGAATTATGTCAACATTATAATAATTAATCTATACTATATATATAATAATATTATAAAGCTGAAGAGTTTGTTAGTTGGAACGCGCTAATCTCTGGAGCTACTGGTCCGATTTGAAAAATTATTCCATTTATTGAGGAAGGCTATAGGCTAGAACACATTAGAAATCCACGCGGACGGAGTCTCGGGCGGAAGCTAGTCTTATTATATAGGTAATAATATATCTTTATATTGCGTATTTTATGCTTTAAAACCTTTACTCAGTAGGTAGATAATAATCTCTTATAAGAGATTAGTTATTCTAACATGAATAGGTCCGAGTGCGAGTACGTTAGTGGAAAGGTTCTCACAAACAACTGTGAACATCAAAACATGGACTGTTAACGTCACTTGTTGATTTATCTAGGTGTAATGTTAATTAATTCAATTCATCGCTAAATGTCCTTTGTTAGTTCTTTAATATCTAATCAGATTCATAATATTTTTAACATAACATAACATTACGCCTGTATTCCCCGAAAGGCCAGCAGTGGTGTATAGTACACCCATATTTTGCCAGTTATGTTTTAGGTCCTAATATAATAGAGGGCGAGCCTATTTCCATCAACCTGGCACAATTCCAGACTTCGCGCTACTGAGAATTACATCGGTAATGGAAAAACCCAGTAACACTTTGGCCGACCCGGGATTCGAACCAGACCGACCAGGACCTCATGCTCAGCAGTCACTTAGCGTCCACTAGACTAACGAGGCAGACTACATAATGTTTGCGTAACTGTTATTCGTGTTTTAGTATTCAAAATATACAAGAACTTCAATAATTATTTAATCGTTAAGAAGATCAATATTGTTTTTATTTCTATGACGTCTTTCCTAAGCTTTCCTTATGTCATATATTTTTTAAATTAAATTATAAACACTAATAACTAAGAAATTATTGAATCACGAAGGAAATTTTCGAAAGTCGTCTTTCTATAATGAAGATAGCTCAAACCTGATATGATCTCTGACGCCAGCGGTTTTTTTATATCTAAAAGAACGTGTTTAGGACCAGTAGCAAAAACAAGAAGGTCACATGTCATAAAAGAAATAAGTTGTAAGACTGGTTCGCAGACCATATGTAGGAGACTCTTCATGACCGCTCATCATTGCTTTAGTCGAAGATATAGATTATTTAATTAAGATTTATTTTCAACTAGCTGCCCCCCACAGTGTTACCCGCTACATTTTTTGGGATAAAAAGTACCCTATGTGCTAATACAAATCTCATCAAAATCGGTCTAGCCGTTTGAGCGTGAAGAGGTAACAAACATACAAACACGCAAACTTTCGCCTTTAAAATATTAGTGTGATTAAATTGTGTTCTTGAATCGGAAATGTAAAACTATACGTATTTATGAAAATAAGAGCCAGTAGTGGAGTACAACGACCTTTGATATACCTCTAAGCTTAGAGCTTCCTTGAAAACTGGGTAAGTTACAGTTTCTCCACCGACCATCTTAAATGTTTGTTTACTACACGTCTATTCCTGAAATGGAAGTCACTAGACTGGGCAAGCGAGTTGGTACAGTGCTCTTTCTAATTGCATACGAATAGTGCTAAGACTCGAATGAAATTAATGAAAAGTTATCGCGATATAATTAAGTATTCTATTTCTCATTATCTTTTAGGGCGATTATATAGAGATTGCGTAGTTGTGTTAATGTATAATGAATCATGATGTGCACAATGGCCCAATCAAGCGGCTAAGAGCGGAAAATACCCCGAAATACCATACCATCACGATGTTAATGTTTCAATCATCTCAATTCCAGGGCGATTACATATGGATCGAGCCGGTGTCGGGCCGGGAGTTCGATGTGGCGATCGGCGCCCGCGTGCTTGCCGCCGAGGGGCGACGGATACGCGTGCGCGACGACGACGGCAACGAGCAATGGCTGCCGCCCGAGAGACGCATCAAGGCGATGCACGCCACCTCCGTGCATGGCGTCGAGGACATGATATCACTCGGAGACCTGCACGAAGCCGGCATACTCAGGAATCTGCTTATAAGATACAATGAGAATCTCATTTATGTAAGTGTGCCTTCTATTTGAATTCTTTTACCAATCCAGTTTGTTATTTATCTGAAAACAAACAGTTTGACAATGACTGAAATACCTTCTATACGTCCGCGGTCACTTGGCACGTGGCAAAGTAACTTAGTTGTACTGATAAGAAGGCCTTTGTAGATCCTTACAGTGTAAATATCTGATTCAAATGAATCCAATTGAATGGTCATAACATTAAACATTTAGTATAGTGAACTTAATCATCAAGTCCGTGTTACTAAGTTAAGTCTATAGACTCGTGCCACTTGCAGACTATCTGCATTTATAAAACTCAATAAAATAATATACATATTTCAGACAGCAAGTTTTTGCACTTTTTACACGATTGTCCATTTATCATTACTGGTTTGACGTGAAAAAATATATAAATCCGGCTTTTAGCAAGGACGCAATGCTGTGTCAAGACCCTATCAAAAGAGAGAAAGGTTATTTCTTAATTTGTTAAAATTATTGCCTTTACTTAACCTATGTTAAAAGAAAAATACAGGTTATTAAGTAAAGATCCGATCTGCGCAGGTCACACAGTTTACGGCGATGAATCTTAATAGATATCTAAATTTCTTAAAAACATCACAACAAAGTTGTTATTGATAAACATTAAAAGCGAAATCCACCTTTCTAACTGGCGCCGGCCGTCGAGTTTTATTTATATTTACAACGAAAATATGGATGATATAAGAACCTGACAATGATGACGTATCTATACAACACAATAAAAAGTTAGCATATTCAATTAACATTACTATTGAGTATTGCTTTTTATTTGTATGTTAACTTGGATTTTTTGATCAAGTCTAATTTTATCATAAAATGGTTTTCCTTAATGCATAGACTAACAGAAAAAGCAAGTGAGCAAATTGTTTAATTCCACTTCCAACTTTTTTGTTTTGTTTTTTGTCGTATAGGGTATTTTCCACAACAACAGAATTAACTCTTTTTAATGATAAATATGTCAATTGAACTAATATTATGTTAAACATCTAATTTCCAGACATACACCGGTTCCATTTTAGTGGCGGTGAATCCTTACCAAATACTGCCGATCTACACGGCGGACCAGATCAAGTTGTACAAGGAGAGGAAGATTGGCGAGTTGCCCCCGCACATCTTCGCGATAGGCGATAATGCGTACGCGCACATGCGTCGCTACAAACAAGACCAGTGCATTGTTATCAGTGGTGAATCAGGCGCAGGGAAGACGGAATCTACTAAGTTGATCCTTCAGTACCTCGCCGCGATTAGTGGGAAGCACTCGTGGATAGAACAACAGGTTAGTTTTGATCAAAGTACACATATATTAGAGATATTAGATGCTTAACAGAAAGTTGATATTAGGTGCACATTTGGACGGATTCAAATCATTGCTTAGAATTTAGATGGATATCTATAGCAAGGTAGACCCACGTAAGTGCGGTCAGAACATTTAAAAAATTCTGACCCAAAAACCCCAGTTCGAGGTAACTCGAACTTGGCCTTAACCTTCCATATCACTCTTAACAATCTATTTTACATTAATTGAACATACTTAATTAGATTTACATTATCATCTAAACATTTATGACAAACCAGGAAAGACAACCTCTAATTCCATTTGCATAAAACTTAGACGTCAATTGTGTTTTATTATGTTTAACAACTCCGATTGAAATCTACAATCAGAACATGAATTTCGGACCCAAGTAATTAAGATAAGATACCAATCATTGTTTCGGGGAAAAAATTGGTCGATGATGATATCTGATTAAATTATTAGTTGTAAGTCCTGCAGTAAAATGTTTGAGTCTCTGTGTATCATTTTTCTCTAGCTTTATAGACGTATGCAAAATTGATGGATGCGTGCAAAACGAACGAGTATGAAAGTCTCATTACTATCATATTTAAATTACCAGCTTACATCTCCCTGTCCATAAAAAAATATCTTTAACCGAATCGTGTACACATAAAAGTAATTGATATGATCAAAACAACGTGTTTAATCAATAGCAACGAAACGGCTACCGTAAAAATATTCTACTACAACCACTTTCACATTTGTATTCATTGTAAAGTAATTATCATTTTGTTCTATAGATTCTAGAAGCAAATCCCATCCTTGAAGCTTTCGGAAATGCAAAGACGGTCAGAAACGATAATTCCTCACGGTTCGGCAAGTACATCGACATTCACTTCAACAACAGTGGAGTCATCGAAGGCGCCAAGATCGAGCAGTACCTTCTCGAGAAGTCTAGGATAGTGTCCCAGGGGGATGAGGAGAGGAACTACCACGTCTTCTATTGTCTGCTGGCCGGACTGTCTAAAGAAGAGAAGAAGAAATTAGAATTGACTGAACCGTCTGAATATAGATACTTGTCTGCGGTAAGTACTTAATTAGGTAGAGGTTTCTTGACAGATCCTGTACTATTAATCGATAAATCTATACATCCAAACCCAAAATCATATTATAATATCTTATCATGTACATACTTGATTGGTATTATTATTTCTAAGAAAAAATATTTTATTTAGGTCCTCGTATGTATAATAATGTTGACATGTATTGATAGTTATTTACGGGATTAGATATTTTTCTAGGATTTATTGATATGTTTATGTTGTGACAATAACTATATCAGATAATGTTTCTATTGGTTTTAGTGTTATTATATCAATTAATAGTATCAGATTTGATTTAACATAAACATACATAGTCCATTTTGATTTATTAGATATTCTAATAAAGGGAAAAAAACATTATTCGCTTGAAATATACTAAGGCTAATTTTCTTTTTTAGGGTGGAAGTTTTTCATGCGAAGGCAGAGACGATGCTGCTGAATTTGCTGACATTCGATCCGCCATGAAGGTGTTGTTGTTCACTGAACCAGAAATATGGGAAATATTGAAGCTGTTAGCTGCCGTCTTACACTGCGGTAACATCAAGTATGAAGCAACGGTTGTGGACAACTTAGACGCCACAGAAATTATAGAACAAGCCAACGTGAGGAGAGTCGCGACGCTGCTCGGCGTCCCGATGCAATCTCTAATAGACGCGCTCACTAGGAAGACGTTGTTTGCCCACGGAGAAACAGTCATATCAACCCTTAGCAAAACACAGTCTGTGGACATTAGGGATGCTTTTGTCAAAGGAATCTATGGGCGATTATTCGTCACTATCGTCAAAAAAATCAACGCTGCAATCTATAGACCAAAGTCAACAATGCGAACCGCTATCGGAGTGCTGGATATATTCGGATTTGAAAATTTCGATCAGAACAGTTTTGAACAATTCTGTATAAACTTTGCTAACGAGAACTTACAACAATTTTTTGTTAGGCATATCTTTAAATTGGAACAGGAAGAATATAACCATGAAGGAATCAATTGGCAACATATCGAATTTGTTGACAACCAAGATGCTTTGGATTTGATTGCGTTAAAACAGCTGAATATTATGGCCTTAATTGATGAAGAGTCAAAGTTTCCTAAAGGTACTGACCAAACTATGTTAGCTAAGCTACACAAGACCCACGGTCTTCACAGAAACTACCTCAAGCCAAAGTCCGATATAAACACCAGTTTTGGTCTGAACCACTTTGCTGGTATAGTATTTTACGATACAAGAGGGTTCCTAGAAAAGAACCGGGACACGTTTAGCGCTGATTTATTGCAATTAATTCATATTTCAACCAACAAATTCCTGCAACACATATTCCAGGATGATATCGCAATGGGGTCAGAGACCCGAAAACGAACTCCGACACTCTCAACGCAATTTAAGAAGTCTCTTGACTTATTAATGCGAACATTGGGAACTTGTCAACCATTCTTTATTCGGTGTATTAAACCTAATGAAATTAAGAAACCAATGATGTTTGACCGTGGGTTGTGCTGCAGGCAACTTAGATACTCAGGAATGATGGAAACTATCAGAATCAGGAGAGCTGGTTACCCTATTAGGCACAGCTTCAAGGAGTTCGTTGAGAGATATCGATTTTTAATTTCCGGCGTTCCTCCGGCGCACAAAACTGATTGTCGTGCAGCTACTGCAAAGATCTGCGCCCAAGTACTTGGGAAATCTGATTATCAGTTGGGACACACCAAAGTTTTTCTGAAAGATGCTCACGACTTGTTCCTTGAACAGGAAAGAGACAGAGTTCTCACGAGAAAGATATTAATACTCCAAAGATCTATTAGAGGGTGGGTGTATCGTAGGCGGTTTTTGAAGATGCGGGCAGCTGCTATTCTGATCCAACGTCACTGGCGAGGCAAACTCCAGAGGATTCGGTACAACAAGATGAAAGTTGGATACGCAAGATTGCAAGCGCTCATCCGGGCGAGAGTTTTGGCTCACCGCTTCAGGCATCTTCGTGGTCACATTGTAGCTTTACAAGTAAGTTTCTGTTTTGATACACTTTCTGCTACCCTATTTTAAAGTTTCCGACCGTTCCCGACTTTGAGATGCTTAGTGTATTTAATCCGAATTAAGGGTTTCTGTATAACATTGGCCGGTTACTTAAAAGCACTGACTATATTTTTTTAATGTATTAAGCAGATTCACAAATTTGATCTTAATGCCCAATCTCTTGTTTCCTAGGCGGCTGCCCGCGGTTATTTAGTGCGCCGATCATATGGACACAAGATGTGGGCTATAGTGAAGATCCAGAGTCACGCGCGTCGCTTGATCGCTATGCGTCGCTACCGGCGTATGAGGCAGGAGGCGCTCGCGCATACTGAGGCGTTGCGCTTGCGCAGACAGGAGGAGCAGCGCCTACAGCACCAGGGCAACACTCGCGCCAAAGAGATCGCTGAGCAAAACTATAGGGTAAGAAGATGTACAAGTAGAGATATAAATATATTTTACACATTTTATACAAACAGTACGTTCTACTGTCTAATTAGGTTTATTTTTGTGTGTAATCTTTTTGGAGTTATTAGATAGTATCAAGTTATCTATAAAACCCTTTAAGGAGATACCATATAACAGTTTTAGATACAAGTATCGTTAAAGAACAGTTCTTTGTCCTTTTATCAACGTTGTTGTAGAGTATGAATAAGGTAAAAATGGCTAATTTAATTTCCATTATTAGATAACAAATGACAATTCATCCTTTTCAATTCGGTTTTTATTGTGTTGAAATTGCTTTGTATTTTATTTGACCGATGCATTGTCAAATTTATATTTAGGGTACTGTTGAAGTCCAGGCCAATGTGTGGCGTACCTTAGGAAGATATTAAAATGAGTGCATCATATTGATCAAATAAAGAACTCCGCTAAAGCATTTAATACTTTAATTAAACTTAAACTAAAAGCAAAAGAGTGTACAATTTAAGATATATCTCTAAATACTAATTAGTCAGTAATAATAATTTATTTTACAAGTTTATTGTTCATAAAAGAGTATAAATTATAAAGATCGTGAAATTATTTTTTATTAAAGTAATTAACTATATTTTTTGATGATTTTTCAATTTACTTTGTTTCTAGGATAGACATCTAACTAAGTATGTAGATACGGATACGACATAATAATAATTTTTAGTTTTAATGTTCACTAAAACCATTCAGTTGTACCTAGATTGTTGGTAAGATTAATTTTGATATAACTATCTTTGACATATCTGGTCATTGAATTTGATCAATAATATGATAATTTTGACAAAGTATACTTATTCACACAATTAGGTATACCATGCAGAATAAGTATCTAATACCTATACAACGACTAGCGTGAATGAGGCAAAAGAAGTATGCCAGGATCGTAGGATATGGAAATCCGTGGTCTCCGCCTACCCCTCTGGGAAACAGGCGTGACATTATGAATGCATTATCTATACGTAGCTAGATACTTATTATTATATACGTATGTTCACGCTTACTAAACAATATTTTAAGAAATGGTGCAATCATAAATACCTACTTATACATATAAAAAATTGATGAACTGTGTTAGTAACGGCGGCGTATACCGCGTACACTCTGTTTTATAAATCACTAGCTGCGCCCCGCGGTGTTAGCCGCTACATTTTTTCAGGATAAAAAGTAGCCTATGTGTTAATCGAGGGTGTCAGCTACCTACATATCAAATTTCATCAAAATCGGTGTAGCCGTTTGAGCGTGAAGAGGTAACAAACATACAAACACACTCACAAACTTTCGCGTTCATAATATTAGTGTGATTTACTGGCATATTGCTGTTCGGACTTGAAGTAGGAAGTTTATTTTATTACCATTACGGCGATTTATCAAAATTCATAACAGTTTCTCTAATATTTACTTTAGAATTTTTTCGTAAAACGTGATGATTAATATGATACACGATAAAACATAATTAGAACAGTATTTTATGACTGTATAAAATCGTGTATAAACTCTATACAATAACGTATCGCCGTGACGTCATAACATAGGACGCACACAAAATTGTCAATGCCTCGCATATAGGACGTGTAAAGAATGCGTGGGTGTGTTGTTATTAGGTATCAGTAGTAGGTACTTCATGGAATTAGATTCGATAAGCTATTGCATTTTTACCTGTATACAGCATGTTGTAAAACCTCACATCACGCACCTTGATAACTTTTTGTGGTAATATTTCTTACCTCTCTCATCTCAAACGTGACTTTTATATTTTATTAACACGTATTTAGTAGGATATTTTCTATTTTATGATTTTATTATGATAATACGACTATTCAGACTAAACACAGTGTAATTCCTATATTGTTTAATAGTGTATAACGTTACGTATTTATATCTTATAATTACTTTGTGAAAAGTGCTGCATTTTTTAACCAAACTGTATAAGTGCGCGATAACAGTTACATCAATCTTTATCGGTAGCGATCGTAAGATATTCAAATTAAACTCAATAATAAATTATATTAAAATGCCGCTATTGTCATATCGTCAAGATAATCAGTGATTGAGTAAATAATTTCTGAATTAATTAAGATACAGTTGTGCAAGGTGACGGTCTCGGTGTCCAATCAAAAAGAGGTTTTAATTTAAAAAAAACAGCTGAAGTTTAAAAATCGTCAATTTTTTGTTTTTGAAAATCGATGTTTTTTTCCGTACGGTAGAAAAATGTGAAAGTTTTACTATTTTCGAACAATGACAAATACTGATTATAGTAAATCGGTTAAGGAATTATGTTTGAGTCCATTACTGTATTTGCCGGTTATTGACGAACGCCTTCCATATACGGCGCTCTGGTACCTCCTATGTTACCAGGTGAGTTACCAATTAAGTATGTAACATACCTATAGTTATTATGTAATTATTACAAGACATCAGACTTTACACTTTTGTTTTTATAAATAGTGATCTATTGGAGACATGGAACACTGGAGATTTTTTATGTAAACGGAGAAATGGATATATGAGATGGAAGAGCTAAGACCTCCAGTTGCCCGCAGTGCGGGCAACCGGACAGTGCGTATGAGTTCTAAGGCTGGTGTTAAAAAAATGTCAAGGACATAAATTTACATCAAATTCTTACATATTCTGTTAAATCATATGCTTTATTTGTAATCGTAAACTCATAACTACAGTTAACAACTAAAATTGCTAATAAAACAGTGTTATTTTATTGGCGACTTTGCGTAAGTAAACAATATCGGCCAACCAATGAAGCGTAAGTTATGCGCAATCGCAATATAACCTGTAAAACTGATTCTGTATGCTTGGGTAGCCAGCTCGTTAACGTAACCCGTAATGGCCTACGCAGACGACTGGGACGTCAGAGGAGTTTAAAATGATTAATTGAATTGAATACTTAACCGATCGAAATAAGGTAGATATTTCAATGTTCAGCAGCGCAGTTTTCACAAGCGCGCGAGCATTGAAATATATATCTTATTTTGATTGATTGAGTATGAAATTCAATTGATTCATTTAGAATCCTCTGCCGTAGCGTTCGTCAGTCTGTGCAGGCCGTAACCTGCCGTAATATGGAGCAAAGTGGAGTAATCCTTTATTGTATACAGACGTGTGGTTTCAGCCAGTGCGCAGTGAATAATGATGAATCTGTGGTTCGATAACTTTTGTAATAATGTCGTATTTGATTTGCGTTATGGAGACTTGATGTATGTAGGTGGTTTTATTGTGAGTTTCACATGTTATTTAATGTTTACATACATTCTTAAATCATTGTTGATGAGTAGGTATGTTAGAAAGTATTTAGCTATGACCTTCCAGTCCTCATAGTGTATTAGGCGTGTAATTGCGTATTTAGAAACCCTTAAAATTATGGTACATATTTATGAACTATTCTAAAATGTGTCGCTTTAAGAGAACAGGTAGGTACAATTTGTAACCGAAAAGCTTTTTGCAACAGTTTTGATAAGGGTTTTAAAGCTGTATACTATGCATAAACTTTGAACCACAACGCAAACAAAAACGAAGCCAACAAGATAAATAATATCTTGGCTTACTATATGACAGCAAAAACGCTACGGACACTATTATTAGAATACACATAAACTTGTTCGTAAAAATAGTATTCTATACGAAGCTATCTACTTACAAGAGTAACATAAAAACAACATAATCATAAAACTTACTTTCTTTTCACAGGAGCGCATGTACGAATTGGAAAGGCGCGAAGCTGAATTGGCCCTGGAAGAGAAAAAGCAGTTAGAAGCGAAGAGGACATTACTACAAGAGGCAGCTCGCAAGCAGGACGAGCCGGTGGACGACAGCAAGCTTGTGGAGGCCATGTTTGACTTCTTACCGGACTCCAGCAGCGAGGCACCCGTGCCGAAGGACACGTCGGTGTTCAGTGACCTGCCGCAGCCGAGGGCTGACCAACAAGAGGTGATTGACTAGTTATATATATACTAACGGACCCGGCAGATGTAGTCATGCCCGGAAAAGCGGTGCCACCCGGTCTACTTGCGTTTTCAAGCTGTAAATATGTGTATATAATATATAAATACACACAATTTTTTATCCAAATCGGTCTAGCTGTTTAGGAGTTAGGTGATCTTTTATATGTCAGAATTTGTTGATGTTAAAGGGAGCGCAAGTTATCAAGTTTACAATGGCAACCTATTACAAAATTAAGACATGCTCTTGACTATTATAAGCTCCTTATTATTTACGTCAGTTATAATTATGTATAAAGGGACTCTATCTATGTTCTCATTGATATTAAGATTATAGTCCATTGTTTTAAAAGTTTATTTTGAGGTAAATAAACAATTGATTGATAAGCAACGCGTTAATTGAATAAACTGCCTCATATAGAACTAGGTATATAATATATATGAAGAAAACTGTTTCTTCATTAACTTATCAGAAAGTGCCTTAAAATAAAAAATATGCTAATTATGGACAGACTGAGCTCACGTCATCATGCCGATTAAATCTCCGATCGATATCAGATCGTTCATGTAGAGATAGATTCTGAATACTCACTTCTAGACTGTTCGCACTCGTTCTTATCTAAATATTAATTTATTGTAATCGATCCTATCTCACTACTTGACTTAAACTTTCAGTATCACTCGTAGTCTTAGCCAGTCTGTTTAAAAATCGATTAACTTAAAATCTTTTTATTCTAGAGAAGATTTTCTTGAGAATAATTCACCGTTCATAACATGACCAATATACCTTTACAGATGGTTACACCAATGCAAACCACATCAGAAGATGAGGAGGATTTGTCAGAGTTCAAGTTCCAAAAGTTTGCAGCGACGTATTTCCAAGGAAATGTCACTCACCAGTACTCGAGGAAGCCACTGAAGCACCCACTTCTACCTTTACATACACAAGGAGATCAACTGGTAAGGACCTACTTAGGAGTTAGCAATATTATAAGAGAAACCTTTTTGCAGTATATACGATTTATTTAAATAAAAAAGAAATAAAATATATTCGAATATATCTTCGAACAACGAATTTAAAATCGTAGTAGTTACTTCTGGCGCGTAACTGTAGAGATATTATTTGCTACCATCTGCTACGATATCGTAGCTCACCTTGGCTTTCGGGTGTTATCAGCTACGTCGTAGCGCCCAAGGCGTACTCTGTTTCTACCTTTCCGATTAGTGGCATCATTTGGATAATTCTATTTTTTTTACGGATTGCGCTGCGATTTACTTTAGGTAGCAAATCAATTTTGCAATCACTACAATATTAGGACATTTGTTTGCACTTAGTTTATCAGTTGTGAAAATTAAACAGTGATTTTGATTTTGATATCAAATATAATCGTTTGATCAGTTGAACTAACGCTTACGGTTATACTCTCGACTTTTTTATATTATAATTATTTAATTTGGAAATAATTTTCAGGCGGCACAAGCGCTATGGATCACTATACTTCGGTTTACGGGGGACCTGCCCGAGCCGAGATACCACACAATGGACCGAGACAATACTTCCGTAATGTCCAAAGTAACTGCTACCCTCGGTAGGAACTTCATCAGGTCAAAGGAGTTCCAAGAAGCTCAGATGATGGGCGTTGATCCTGACGCGTATCTGAATAAACAAAAGCCGAGGTCAATCAGACACAAGCTTGTCTCTTTGACCCTAAAGAGAAAGAACAAGCTGGGTGAAGATGTTAGAAGGAAGTTACAGGTTGGTTAAGTTTTCTATACATACATAAAACATATATTTGAAAAAAAAAACTAAAATGTTAATGTTTTATATCATGCTTTTCAGGATGAAGAGTACACAGCAGACAGCTATCAGTCATGGCTGGAATCACGTCCAACATCAAATCTAGAGAAATTGCATTTTATTATTGGACACGGGATTCTGCGAGCTGAGCTGCGAGATGAAATATATTGTCAGATTTGTAAACAACTGACGAACAATCCTTCAAAGTCCTCTCACGCCAGAGGTTGGATATTACTCTCGTTGTGTGTAGGATGCTTCGCTCCTAGTGAAAAGTTCGTTAATTACCTGCGGGCTTTTATTAGAGAAGGCCCTCCTGGCTACGCGCCATACTGTGAGGATCGTTTGAAGCGGACGTTCAATAATGGCACGCGTAACCAGCCGCCCTCCTGGTTAGAGCTTCAAGCAACAAAGTCGAAAAAACCTATAATGCTACCCATAACATTCATGGACGGTAACACAAAGACCTTATTGGCGGATTCAGCTACTACTGCGAGAGAACTGTGCAATCAGTTGTCTGATAAAATTGGATTAAAGGACCAATTCGGTTTCTCGCTATACATTGCGTTGTTCGATAAGGTCAGTTCGCTCGGAAGTGGAGGTGATCACGTTATGGATGCAATATCACAGTGCGAACAGTATGCTAAAGAGCAAGGTGCTCAAGAAAGAAATGCGCCTTGGAGATTGTTCTTTAGGAAAGAAATATTTGCTCCGTGGCACGATCCTACTGAAGATCAAGTTGCCACGAATCTTATATATCAGCAAGTCGTCAGAGGAGTGAAATTTGGTGAATATAGATGTGACAAAGAAGAAGACTTAGCAATGATAGCCGCTCAACAGTATTACATTGAATACGGCCAAGACATGAATACGGAACGACTGTACACGTTACTACCAAATTACATACCGGATTATTGTCTAACTGGCGTTGAAAAAGCAGTTGATCGGTGGGGTGCTCTTGTGGTGCAAGCGTATAAAAAGAGCTATTATGTAAAAGAAAAAGTTCCTGCGTATAGAGTGAAAGAAGACGTAGTCAGTTATGCAAAGTTCAAGTGGCCTTTATTATTTTCTCGGTTTTATGAAGCCTATAGGAACTCTGGACCTAATTTACCTAAGAATGATGTAATTATAGCTGTAAACTGGACAGGTGTGTACGTCGTTGACGATCAGGAACAAGTGTTGCTAGAATTGTCGTTCCCCGAAATTACAACTGTGTCCAGCCAAAAAACGAACAAAGTCTTCACCCAAACATTTAGTCTTTCTACCGTTCGTGGAGAAGAATTTACATTCCAAAGTCCAAACGCGGAAGACATTCGAGACCTAGTTGTATACTTCCTGGAAGGATTAAAAAAGAGGTCAAAATTTGTAATAGCTCTTCAAGACTACAAAGCACCTGGAGAGGGCTCTAGTTTCCTAACATTCAACAAAGGAGATCTGATTATTTTAGAAGAAGATAGTACGGGAGAGTCAGTTTTAAATAATGGTTGGTGCATCGGTCGCTGCGAGAGAACAGTGGAGAGGGGCGACTTCCCCGCGGAGACCGTCTATGTATTACCGGCACTGACCAAGCCGCCACCAGACATACTGGCTCTATTCTGTCAAGAAGGTGCACAGCATGGTCGTCGTGCACCAACTGCAACATATAATGGAACTGAAACGAGAGACAAACCCCATACATTGTTAGAATACGCTTTGGATCATTTCCGGTTGCCACCGAAACGCACTGTATCCAAAGCACTAACGCTCTCCACTGCAAAAAGGGGAGGATCCGAGGAGCTTTGGCGACATTCAAGAGAGCCAATCAAACAACCGTTGTTAAAGAAACTACAAGCGAAAGAGGAACTGGCTGAGGAGGCATGTTTTGCATTTACTGCCATTCTTAAGTACATGGGAGACCTGCCCTCAAAGCGTCCTCGTATCGGCAATGAGTACACAGATCACATCTTTGATGGTCCACTGAAACACGAGATACTGCGGGACGAGATTTATTGTCAAGTAATGAAACAGCTGACCGACAACCGAAATAGAATGTCAGAAGAAAGAGGGTGGGAGTTGATGTGGTTAGCTACTGGCTTATTTGCATGTAGTCAAGGGTTACTAAGAGAATTAACACTGTTTCTAAGGACTAGACGATATCCAATAGCCCAGGACTCACTCCAAAGACTTCAAAAGACTTTAAGGAATGGTCAGCGGAAGTATCCGCCTCACCAAGTGGAGGTCGAGGCTATCCAACACAAGACCACTCAGATATTCCATAAAGTATACTTCCCGGACGACACAGACGAGGCATTTGAAGTGGACTCGTCGACTAGAGCAAAAGACTTCTGTCAAAATATCGCTCAAAGACTGAATCTCAGATCTAGTGAAGGCTTTAGTTTATTCGTTAAGATAGCTGATAAGGTGATATCTGTGCCCGAAGGCGACTTCTTCTTCGACTTCGTGCGGCACCTCACAGACTGGATCAAGAAAGCCCGACCGACTCGCGACGGCATCACACCGCAGTTTACCTACCAGGTTCGATCTATTTTTAGATAACTACTACATCATTAAAAGAGGCACTACTCGTAATGAAGTGATAAAATATTGTATATATTTTTATATACAATTTTACACCTGTCGTTATTTACGTTTTCTTATTCGTATGTTTTTGACTTCAGGTGTTCTTCATGAAGAAGCTGTGGACGAACACGGTGCCAGGTAAAGATCGTGCAGCAGACGTGATCTTCCACTTCCACCAGGAGCTTCCCAAGCTGCTGCGTGGGTACCACCGGTGCGGCCGCGACGAGGCTGCCCGCCTGGCCGCGCTTGCCTACCGGGCGCGCTTTGGGGACAATAAGCAGGAGCTTCAGGCGATACCGTAAGTGTCAAGACATGATAGTATAATTGAAGACCCACTTCCAGAACGTATGCTCAACTCAAAGTACTCTCTCCAATTAAGATTTTGTTATTGACTAAGGCAATGCGACTTAAAACTTGATCCAAATTCCATAATAAATATTACATTTATATTTTTATAATTTTAAATCGATGATTTCCAACCCGACTACTTTATTCGACCTAACCTTAGAAATACCTACTAAGTAAGTATGCGCACTTAATAAACAAGCATTATTTCAAATATACCGGATTATATTTCCAGGCAAATGCTTCGTGAGTTGATACCTGCCGATCTGATCAAACTACAAAGCTCTGCCGACTGGAAGCGAGCGGTTGTAGCCTCATACAACCAGGACGCCGGCATGACACCCGAAGACGCCAAGATAACGTTCCTGAAGGTCATCTACCGCTGGCCCACGTTCGGATCCGCATTCTTCGAGGTCAAGCAGACTACAGAACCAAATTATCCTGAACTGTTGCTCATTGCTATCAATAAACATGGAGTCAGTTTGATACATCCTCAGACAAAGGTGAGCATTTAATTTCCTTCTTTTTTTGTTTACTTTCTACTATATTCTTCTTAATCCATCAATATAAGAACTTCTAAGAACAAAACAATTGCTCTTATTTAGCATCTTTAGCAACCTACGTGAGCTTTCCAAATTTCATGCCATAAGTTATTGTTTTTCAGGACATTCTGGTGACGCACCCGTTCACGAGGATATCGAACTGGTCCTCCGGCAACACGTACTTCCACATGACGATCGGTAACCTGGTGCGCGGCTCCAAGTTGCTCTGCGAGACGTCGCTGGGCTACAAGATGGACGACCTGCTGACGTCATACATCTCGCTGATGCTCACCAACATGAACAAGCAGCGCTCCGTGCGCGTCAAGTAACCCCACGCCCCACGGTAACACGTCCCTGACGTCATCGTAGTCAAACATTCCAACCATAGACCCAATTATACATTTTTTATCCGCTTATCGTTAAGGTCGCACGCTTCCAAGCGGTATATTTAATTTAAGATAGAATTAGCCGCATGTCATTTACATACAGTCAGAACGAATGCTTATGAATATTAATGTCTCGCATTTTCTACATCACAAGTGCGCTGTATAATGTGTAAAGTAAATAAACTTGTAGCACAATATTTACGGCCGCATTACTTACGTGTTACACTTGCGTACTGAAACAAAATCTTCTAAAGAATAAAATGTATCCGTCCATACAATAAGATTGCAATGAAATATACATAATTTATATAGGTATCGAACGATGTTACTGGTAATCCAAATCTAATCTGTTATAGTTATTAAGTACAACGATCTAAGTATGTATTTGTTTTCCTAACATGCACTCTCCAATGGAAATGATTAACAGAAATAGGTATCTTAAGAAATTGTCTAATAATATAGATTACGTAGGGTATATTTATTAACATTTTCAAACTTATTTGGGAAAGATTGACTTTATTTTCATTTCATGTTATATTTATATGAATTAAACAATAACATCCAAGTAGATTGTCGAAAAGATCTGTTACAATAATATTTAATTAGGTATTCGGTTAAATAGCATGTTATTTAATGATCTAGTTCTGCTGATTGTTGCCTTAATTAGTGTCTAGCTTGCAGTGCTAATTAAATGCGAAAATTTAAGTTTACAATTTAGATTTGTAACGTTCATTTTAACAAATATACAAGAATATTTTTTTAGAAGAGCACTGCCTGTAGTAGCGGAAATTAATAAAATAATTATCAGTGCCTTGACATAATATGAACACTTTATTTAGAATGCAGTATTGCTCGATTTCTATTGGTTAAAATAAAATAATATAAATCGATTAATAAATATTTTTCTATTGATTAGGTTGTGAAAATGGATAATTAGCATCAATATAAATAGCGATACAACTCGAGCAATCTGTAGCAGACCTAATAAATTTAGATGTTTATATATTTATAAAGTAACCGTTTAGCATAACATATAAAATACATAGGTAACATCAATGTATTTATTTAATAGGTAAAGGAGAAAGGATTTGTCGTAAGTATGTATAAAATTTATTGTCATTGTTATGCCATGAGTTCAGTGACAATTACATTATGTTTGTTTTATTAATTTCGCTTTAAAGTAAAAAAGTTGCATTTGTGAGTGGTTGTAAACATGAGTCACAATGAGTTTTGTGTTTTATTTTTATTATCAACGAAAATTCCCTTTCGTCTATCAAACTGACGATCTACTGATTCAAATAAGATACTGAGCGTTATCGCTAAAATATTTGCATAGCCACATCAAGATTGAAATAATGATTATACGAATTTAATCCAATTATTCAATGATAAAAACACCTTTCGTTTCATAATTTTTTGAAATATTATAAAGTTAAATAACTACATTAAAAATAATACATTCGAATAGATTTAGATTTGATCGAGTCAATACTGTCAACAGTAATTGATTATTTCTAAGTAATACCAGTATTTGCGGTATTTCCTTTTAATCGTAGTAAATTTAAATCAAGGCGCCCTAGAGACTGAAAAATACGACGTTAGGTTTCTTATATTTATGAGACGGTAGGTAACGGGTTGAGGTACCATGTACATTGTTTGAAAAAGATAAGTATAAATCGGCATAATTTGCAAGTAAATGATTTAATTTGATACGCTACGCCTAAGTATAAAAGCACCCAAATATAGAAAGATAAATTAGATACCTATGTAAACAACTTATTTTATGGACAAGGGAAAAATTTATCTGAACTTAGGTTTGGAAAAGCTCCAAGCATCCAAGAATTATATTAAATAAATAAATTATAAGCAGCTGCCAAAAGAACCTATTACTACATAACATAACACATTATTTCTGCGATTTATAAATCCTTGGTTTTTGTTATTTTCATTTGCTCTTTAATGAATCTATTTCAACTCAAACGAAATGAAAATAAAATTAATTGCCTAGAAAATAGGAACCAGCCATTTAATAAGAACTTAAGTGCCTAGTTGCCTACCTACTATTAATTTGGTAGAACTTTCTACATAAATGCATAGATAACTATTTAGGCTTTCAAAGAAGTCGGTGTTTATAAAAATTGGGGGTGACTATTACAGCCTACAGTAAAGGTAATTTTGAAAATCACATAATTACACATACACTTGAACGTTGATTGCCCGCTGCGACATTTTATTCTCTTCATATAGCGGTAACCGAAAAACTGTTCAAAACACGATACTGAATGAACAAGAACAATTAAAGTAAAAGCAGACTATTAGAAAAACTGTTAATTAGAACAAACAAAAAATATATATCCGTAATAAAGTCGTGAGAGACTCCCACGGCAGCGCGGCCTATTCACGGAGCCCGAGGAATAATGATGCCTCCATTGTAGCAGCAGCAGGAAGTCATTTATCTAACATCAAGAATATGAGTGTTTAGAGCAATTTTGTGTCTGATTTCTCATCCTAAAGTGTGCAATTTCGGTGACGCGGTATCTACGTGAAATGTCAAACTCCGCCGGTGACTAAGTATTGTTTGATTGCTTGTTGTGTTTCTAGAGCCTTCTAAATGCTATGTTTTGTAATCATCAATTTTGTAGTTGTTGAATCACGTTTGTATAGCGACGGCAAAAAATATTAGATGGGAAACCTTAATTCAACATATTATCTCAAGAATATAATTGTGTAAAAACAACTCCATTTTGGAGGCACAAATAAACCTACATGAAATGGCTAGAATAGAAAACTTGTGATAAGTAGCCGACTTCAAATCCTATAACTCGCTTACACAGAGTAATATTTTTAAATGTGTGCGTGGCCAATTTGACACTTTAAAGAGTAGGAATAGGGATAAATGCTCGGAGTTATATATTTTGTTTTTTATATACGTCTGTGGACGTTCGAGTACAAGACAGAATAATTGATACTTCAAATAAAGTTTTCTCGATAATTGATACCTCGCAAGTGTTTTCTTTGAACGAAGGAAAGTTTCTTCGAACGATTTCTTACAACCTTGATCGATTTTCACTTCAGGGCAGTTACATAAATGAAACTTGCTTCAAAATTACTTCGTCAGGCTCATTTACGCGATATCAATATCTAATAGCAAAGATCCAATTTACAGTCAAGGTAGTGAACTAATAAGTATGAGATAAAAGGAGAAAGAAGAATGACCATAATCTATGATACATAGTGGTTATTTTTTATTATGCAGGCAACCTAACTACCTATAATCTTCTTTAATGAACTGAACAATAGACGCATACCTACTTCCAACGAATCAATGCGGCAACGAAGAAATTGTCTTTCCGCGTAGAATTAAAGTGTTTGTCTGTGGGACGAATTAAGAATACCAATCAGTCTTCCGAAAACAAATCTTAACCAAAAGACGACGAAACTGGCAAGTGATAAAATGTAGAAATACTTGACAAAGTTGTGATTAAAAAGAACCTTCAGCTACCCGATGTGGAATGACAGGCGTGATTGCTCCTTGTGAAAACTTGTCACCAAAAAAGTTTCTACCCTCCACAAGACTAAACAAATCGTCTGTAATAAACGCAGAGCCCAATTACGATGATGAGAGCAGCACATGCTAAGTAGCACAAAGCTAAGTAGGTAGCTACCTATAATATATCAGCCTAACCTCCGTACCTACTTCCGTAAATAATAAGTAGGTACCTACATAACGTTTGCGTCACATAGAACAGCTATAATTGCAGGCACAGCGATGATCTCTCATTCAACGTCGCAGGAAACTACCTTAATCGCGGCTCAGGATTCTAATCTGTTGACAGAATCACCGTCGGAGTATAAGATACTTAATTGCGAACAAATGAAAATCCTTTATTGAGTCATTATTAAGAGCCATTTCACATTTTTTGACAGTTTTCTGAATTTTCGGACGCGAAATTTACCATCTTAGGTAGTACTAAGGAATTTCTAAATACATGTAGAATGTAGACCAATCTTTCCCATTGTTACAAATAGAATTAGATTTTCAAAATATAACTTGATTGCTGTGTGGTGAGCTATTTCCCGCAACACGTTTTCTGAAAATCCATCGCAGAGCCATTTTCGGGCTTCAAATTCTACCATTTACATCAACAAATTTAAATGGAAAAAATACAGTAGGCATAGGACATATACTTTTGTTGTAACATACGGTGGAAAATTTTCGATTAATAACACTTTTAATTGATAAAAAAATAAAAACTTAAACCGGTTTTCACGGTTTTATATGGTAATTTTATCGCGACTTTTTGGTTTTATTATAGGTATTTATTACTTTTAAAATTATGCCATAATGAACTATGCTCTCTGGGAAATCTATAAATACAATGTTTTTTAATATTCCTTTATTTAATTAGATATAATACCATTTTCAATATCACTCAAAATCACAATAAATTACAATGCACAAACGTAGAACGATCAGTCGGGCCCGAGCGCCCTTAGAGGCAGGACCTGTGTCACTTTTTTCAAATTTTGAATTACGAAAATTCGTATTAAAAACCCATTTTTATACTACGACCACAACGTTTTCATTTTCTACGAATTATTTTCATCCGGTTTTGTTTATTATAAAATGTTATTAAATTCTTTTAAAATATTTTATTTGATTAATATTCAGCAACCATCCAATCAGATATTATATCCGATGACGTAAGTTTCTGTTCTGTAGCAGCACACTGAATTATAAGTTGCGCGAAAAATGTTGCCAAAAATGTTGTCCCCTCAATGCGCAAAGTAGTCTTAGCCAACGTTCATGCTAACCTGATTTCGGAAATTTTGCACAAACCTCACATCTTATCTACTTTCTACCCCCTGCTCGAGTTCGTCCTTATTTGCAATTATAAGGTCGGTAAGGGAAGGGGTGGCGCCGCTATTTACCTCCATAACGATTCCACTGCATTCGAAACTGTATTATAATCGATAGGTTCATATTATGCACACCACATCATCATGGGAGATTTCAACACTTCCTTACTCCGCATACCTCCCAATCCTCCAAACTCCTGCACATAGTCGATTCTGCCAGCCTACTCGTCGTACTGCTTCAAGCCACTCACCACAACGTTGTAGCTGAGCACACTCGGCTCGATTTCATTAATACCCCCAATCCTTCCCTGGTTTCCTCTCATGGCCGACTCGTTACCGCTGGCTTCTTTCACCACGACCTTATACTTTTATCGTATATCCCCTCATAAACCTAAGCTCAAGGTACTGTACAATGTACATGCACAGCTTCGCGCGAATCAATGTAAGCAAACTGAGTTCAGATGCTTCTCTAATCGACTGGAAACCTATGATGGAGGCTCCCGCGGTCGACGAATAGGTTAGCGGTTTTAACCGGGAAATCATCGAGCTTTATGATATACACGCACCGGTTGAAAAGGTAAAGCTGAAACGTCTAGCTGCGCCATGGATTTTGAATGGTGTAAAGTTGGCCATAAAGCGTAGGGATCGCGCTTTTTGAAAATTCAAGAAAGATCGTGATGAGGGCTGAAATCTTTTCAAAGCTGCACGAAATCGGTATAATTAAGTAATATCCAATACCAAACGCCGTCATATTCTAAATTACATTTATTTATGTTCCACTTTTGCCGATCTCTGGAAGTTCCTTGAAACTCTCAGTATTGGCAAATCACCACTATTTGACCAGTTGAATTCCATTGATTTGGACGATCTCAATTCGCAATTCTTCACTAGCCCAACTTTAGACAAAAGACCAAACCTCAGACACTTGCTTACGTCGATGGTCTCCCGCGTCCCAACATGAATCCCTTGCATATATCTCCAGTCACTGAGGGAGAAATCAAAAAGATCATCCTCCATCAAATCCATAGCGTTAGACTGTGATAACGTCTATCGCGGAATGATCGTCACAATAGTTGACCACCTTCTGCCAGCAATCACACACATAATATCGTGCTCCTTGGATACCGGATACTTCCCCTCCTTGTACCGCAAAGCTTTCGTTCACCTTTTACCTAAAATATCGAGCTCTTCTCTACCCAGTCACTTCCGACCAATCTCTATCCTTTCTTTCCTATCTAAAGTGCTCGAGGCCTATGTCCATGAGAATATACGAAGAGTCAATCAAAATAACCTCTTGTCTCCCTTGCAGTCCGGTTGCAGGCCAGGCGATTGGCGACATTAAGGCAGGCATAGAAGATACTAAAGTTACAGCCCTAGTTGATTTTTCCAATACCTTCAATATAGTCAATCGCGATATCCTCGTCTACATACTATCCCATCTCTTGGCGTCTCCTAAAGCGCTGGAATAGATCCCTTACTTTTGGGAACGCCAGTGGTCGGTCCATGTGGAAGAGTCCTCTTCTTCCTGGTGTGAGCTAAAATCTGGCCTTCCACAAAGCGGTATTCTCCGCCCATTGCTGTTTTCTATCTTTATTAACCTTATAATCCAATCACTTCGGTGTGCGTATTCCATATGCCGATAACTTGTAGCCTTACTCTGTTTCTGGGATTGATGATGTGTACTAGACAATGAGTGCAACCAACTGCGATCTTTAAGCTACAATGGACTGGTCCGAGAGATTTGGCATGGCGGCAGTTCCGAATAAGTGCCAAGCAATCATACCTGGTAGGTCTAGTAGTTTGCGCAAACTACACGTGGCAATGCTGCCAGTCTTTTAGGCACGTTACCGGTTGACATCGATGGGGATGAATTTTTTGATGCTTTTAACTTGTTATTTTTGTATATTTTTGTATATATTGTTTTTATCTTGTATTAGATTTAAGTTGTAAATAGTTATAATAGTTGAGATAATTAATTAATTATTGCTTTATGAATATATATGTATTGTTTTGTTTCATGTATGTATGTAACGTATTATATGTATGTTTATTATTTTGCGTATCGATATACGTCATCATCATCATCATCAGCCGGTAGACGTCCACTGTTAAAAGGCCTCTCCCTTAGAACGCCACAATAAACGGCAGCTTGCCAATTGCATCTACCGCTTGGGCCGCAATTCTGACGATATCGTCGGTCCACCTGGTGGGAGGCCTGCCAACGCTGTCTTCCGGTTCGTTGTCGCCACTCGAGAACCTTTCTTCCCCAACGGTTTTCGGTCCTTCGAGCGATATGGCATGCCCATTGCCACTTCAACTTGCATATTCTTCGAGCTATGCCGGTGACTCTAGTTCTTTGGCGAATTTCCGTATTCCGGATCCTGTCGCGCAAAGAAACCCCGACCATAGTTCTTTCCATAGCTCGTTGAGTGACTCTGAGCCTTTCCAAAAGGACAACCGTTAGCGACCACGTCTCAGAGCCACACGTAATCACATCGCATGCATCGATATGTGCAATGTGCATCTACCTAATATTTGTCTCCATATCGCTCTAAAGTCGACTGGTAATAAATGCCTAAGGTATTAAGTTCGCCTTTGTATATTTATTTTGAAAACTTTAAAATGGAGGAGGATATCAATTCGGATGTTTAAATATATTTTTTATGTATGTTCGGGCATAACTCCGTCATCTAAAGACGGATTTGCAAAATTCTTTTTTTGTTGGAAATTAGTTTATTTCGAAATAGTCCCATTGAAATTTCATGTAGATCTGATGATGATCTTTGGAGATATGGAACTGAACTCCTTATATAATCATAGCAGAACTGTCGTTACAAGTAATATAGCCTAAGTAATTGTCGCCACAAACTAGAAAGAAAGAGGGGGAGGTGGTGCCTTGTCTCCCCTTCTACCACTTTAATAGTATATATCGTGTGAGATATCGTTTGAGGGAGCATTTTGTAACGATTTCAAATACTAATCCTCAAAATGTATACGGCGGATGAATCCTAGGCATCACTAAAAATTGTGAAATAAAAAATATAAAAACCGCCTTAAAAAAAAGGGACAAATAAATAATATGATCAAATTACTAATGAATTCAAAATATTTTCATAAATCTCGAATATAGGTATATTGTAATAACGATCAAGATTTTTTTGTCTGTCTCGTTTTTTGCGCTACACTGTTAGCATTATTTTTGTGTGGGTGTGTCACGCACACATGACAATTCTACCGAAATTCGAACGTCAAAATTTTGTGAAATGGCTCTTAAGTAGGTACCACCTTATTTAAACTTAATGATTTTATTGTGATGTAAGCATTGTTAGTCCATCTTCTTTGTATTTGATTTCAGCGTACCTACCGAACAGGGTTGGACAAAAGTTGTTTATTAAAAACCTATTTGCTGTATTCTATGAATTAGGTACGTTAGTCAAATAGTTCTTTAATAATTTAAAGTAATGGGCAAGGCCGGAAATATCTAGTAGAATTTCAGATAAATACAGGGTGCAAAAGGCGTGAAACCCAAAACGGAAAAGAATGGCGTTTTTTTTAGGAGACAGAAGGGAGTTAAAAGCTGGTCTTCATATCGTATGATTGATGAAACGTGGTGTCAGAGTTTAAACCGCCTGTAGGCCTCTCATATTGTTTTGCTCACTGTTGTAAAAACTCTCAGATGTGCCGGTTTCCTCACGACGATTTCCTTTACCGTTTTTCGCAACAACTAATTTATAATACGCACATGCATTTGAAAAGCCATTGGTGCGAGCCGGGATATGCACTTTTGACCTTTGGCATTCCAACGTTCATATCCCTGTAGGCCTCTCATATTGTTTTGCTCACTGTTGTAAAAACTCTCAGATGTGCCGGTTTCCTCACGACGATTTCCTTTACCGTTTTTCGCAACAACTAATTTATAATACGCACATGCATTTGAAAAGCCATTGGTGGGTGCCGGGATATGCACTTTTGACCTTTGGCAGTCCAACGTTCATACCCCTCGGCTATCAGTGCTTAAAAGCTAACGCCATTTAGTCTTGCCGTTGTCTGACCCAGCTGTAACGTGTGAATAATAAGTGCGGCAGGATCAGATGACAGTGAGTACCTACTTACATAATCTCTTCTCAAGCATCAGCCTACAAAATAATGTTGCTGCTATATGGCCAGAACGCCCTTCGCCTTCTAGCATGCCTACTCAAGGTATTTCATATTTAAAAAAACAGTACTAGTTAAATTCTGGATCGATGACCAGATTCAAAAAGTTCAAAGGATGGTCAGGTAGCACTCCAATTCTTCGAAGCTGCATAACCAACACAATTTAGATTAACAATAACATGTTTTTATAACAGTCAAATTAATTGTATATAATTACTTTTTGCAACATCGAAATGTTGTTGTTCAAGACAATATAAATTAAAAATATAATAGGTAGTTGATATAAAATTCGTCAGTTTCCTGGCGTGTATTCCCACGGACGGAGATGACATGTTGGAAAACATCGGTACCGCTGAACATTCCCACACTCTGCATATCTTGGCACCATAGATCAACCTGGCAGAATGTAAAAACGCAGACAATGATTCAATTGTGTGCACACAGATTTCTCACAGTCCCCGCATAGATATAATCGTCATACGGTTAATTGGTGCGGGTAAATGACCAACTAAAGTTCCGGTTTCAGCTGTACCCGAAAAGGATGCTGATAAGGGAAAACCTGTCTTGTAGTTTCCACTGATTAGCGAGCCGGATGTTTAGACCCTGATTTATTACAACACAATGATATTTTTTGCACGCATGAATGAATGGTTACGTGCATGCAGTTATAACGTCATAATTTCTTGTGCACGTCACCGATTGAGAAATAATGCCTGCAGTCACGCGACACATGAACTGCGCCTAGTGCTAAGAAATTTTATCGTTTCTTTGCGTTATTGGTACTATTTGATATTTCATTATCCATGCTGAACCGAAAAATACCGAATTTAGTATACAACGCCGACTTCACAGTAAATCTTACTGATTATTACTGTGATATAAAGTCAAACCTAATCATATAATGAACAAAAGAATGATTAATTAAATTACTAAGATCCTGCTTGCTTATTAAATCATGTTATGATTGAGATAAGTTGGGCTTGATATAAGTTAGCATGTGTATATTACCAACAGTGGCAATTAAAACAGAAATAAACAGGACTTGGGTAAACCCCGCGATTATCGTAACAGTATTCATTATTAAACTCATTTTTGCGATTTCCCATGTTTACCAGCGATCAGCGACATCACAATTAAGTCAATGATCATCTTTGACGTCTTGTAAGCGTCACTCATTGCATGTACATAATTGCACATTGGAAATACATAGAAACGAATTCTCATGGCATGGCAATCAGTGACGCCCAGTTGTGACGAGAATAGATCTGCTCGCCGGCGAGTGTCCTGGCATACCCTTCGGATCGAAGTTCAATTGACTCAATTACCTTCCAATTTATATTGTGACAGCCCAAGTTACCGACGTGATCACATGTCATAAATATTATCCAGTTTATTATAGTGAATCTCGGCAGCGAACAATGGCGGAATGGGTATAAACTTGTGATAATTATCTGAGGTCAAACCCAGCGTTGCGGAACGGTATGTAGGGGAAGACACTTGTTATTATCATGTGAAGAGTTTTTGAAGACGTTCCCACAGACTTCGGTCGAGGCACTGATTCCTCGATTAACACTGATTCATAAGTAGATAATTACACTTGACCCCTCATTTTTAATTAAAACAATGAGAAATAAGGCAATGAGATCCGCTTTGCGCAAAACAGTTCGACTGTGAGAAATTTAACTTTTATGATTCAAGATTGTTGGGTTTAGAATCTTAATGATTTATGGATGTTTTTATAATAAAAAACTTTGTTATTTATATTCAATTTTATTAAAAAATATTTACTCATATTTCAGAATCACTGCTCCGAATATAATGAACACGTTGTAGGTACACTTGGCAGACAACGTCATCTCCGAGCAGTCACCGCTTTAATATGACCATTTCCAAATATAGAAATACCAAATGTAAAATGATAAAAAGGAGTAAACAGTTTTAAAATGAACAATCATTTGCTTATCGTTTTACAAAAAATTGACGACATTATTACTGTCTATTTATTCATCGCGTTTAATACTAATTTCCTTGTAATACTGTAACTTTACCAATTCCATAAGATTATATCGTATTTCAACGTTTTGCTACAAAAATATTGATATTTTTTGTACTTCTTATTACACTTTCCACATGGAATGTTCGAAATCACACATTTTATTAAAAATACACATCAAATCCGTTTTTAAAACAATACATTTTCTAAAAAATTAGATTGGCATACAATAAATAAATTTTAAATTTATAATTTCTGTTTTTTATCATTTAATTATTAGGAGGTCCGCACATCGAGCGCGATGCAAAAACATACATGCGCGACGTTTAATGACGCGTAAAAATACTTTGTAGTCAGCGTACAAAAGTCGTACGAGCGTCGCGTAGCATCGCGCCGCATTCGATGTGGAGGGCTCGCACTGATCTATGGACTAACGCTAGCTACTAAACTACGTGTATTGTTCGTTTAAAATCTCCGTAAGTATACGTACAGTGACAACACTACGTGTCTGTAATTGGATTTTATTATTATCATCAACAAAGTGAAGTGATTAGATAAATTGTGCATACACATTGAGACTGATTGGCTCGCAATTACAGAAGCAAATATAACAGTAGGTATATAACACTAAAATAATGTATAAGAGAAAATATTATATATCAAGTATTTTGACATAAAAAGGACTTATTTGGCTCTTCTCTAACTCAATTGCAATAATCTTCTATGATACTTATTTTATACAAACCAATTACATATAAATCACTCTTAAATCAATCTCGTAGAGGTCATTTTCCTTTACCCAACGCATTAAGCTTATTTAATGTTAATTAGAGTAGTATTATAGTATAAACGCAATGACTTGTCATGGATATTACAACTATTTGGCCCCAAAGAAACAAATCTAAGAGCAGAGAGATCTCTTTTTATGACGATGACAATGAACGAACTATTTTTATATTGGTGTATATTAAATGCCGAAGTAGGAACTACCTCCCTGTATATAAACTATTTTTATGAGCTCCGTTGGCAATTATTGCGAATACTTCATAGAAGTGCATTTATAAGCGCTTTTAAAGGCGAATAATTGCTTAAGAAATTGTGTGAAACCATAATTACGGACTAGGAGTTACCTACTGGTAATAAAATATAGAGATATTGTGGTGCGGAACACTAGTTAGCGAGTTGAGGAATGGCATGAGGTAATCTGGACTTGTGCTTATGCATTTGTATACATATATTCGATCACCGTAATACACCTAATAATTGAGCGGTAGTGTCCAAAAAGAACATACTTTATACGGTATTTTTCTATTTATTGAACAATAATATGTCATTTAATGATTCCGTAGTCGTCGGCACATTGACCCCAGTTGCAACCCGCTAACCGTGCGAAAGACAAGAATTATTTATTACAACACAGGGTGAAATAGATTATACATTCAAAGCATAGCTCTACTCGTAATTATTAAAATAAAAACGTTTTGATTAAACATACACAACATACCTGGCATGTAAAAAATATTTTATTATCTATGTAAAATAGGACATTTATTTCGAAGCTGCGATCCAACAAACTATATTCTAAATACAAAAAGAGCTATACCTTGAGTTATATCACATCAGTACCATTTCTACCCTGTTAAAAACTATGTTACTGCTGTCACAACTTGCTTTTTATTGCTGGAGTTTTAACCTTAATCATAGTTTTGGTGTCATAATCTCGTAGATATAAACATATATTTTTTTAGATATATAATTATTTAGGCACACGACGATCGTGTTCACATAGTTCTGTGTGGCGCCATGCGGGCCGAAGCTCCTAAGCAAAGCGATCGACGCGCAAAGTGGCACTATCATCAATAAAGCTTTCTATAATCTATAGATCCTAACATGATCTTTTAAACGTAACTCTCAAATAACTATAATTATGCGCTCTTTGACACCTAAAAAGGTCTTTATCTGCACAAGTGAGATTTTGTACAAAAACATCCATGTCTGACGACGCGTCAACAACAAATCAGTCACTAAGTAAAATGTTTAGTATTGCACAAGCTAATGAGCTAGACATTTTCTATTGTACATTTCTCCTTCATGAAGATAACGCCTTAATGAGGTCGTGTCATTTTTCCAACACGAATGCGCGAATAAAATATTAACGCCGCATGCGACGGCACACCACTCCATTTGAACGACTTAAAATAGATTTCAAAAATACCACTCGTCTGTAGAGTCTGTAGCACAAAACTTCGCTAGAGATCATGCTATGATGAATAGACATTAGGCACTATTGAATTACCTAATACAAAATGTCTTTGAAACACTCACCAAACGTCTTTCTTGTCAATTTCGACGGGAAAGTCACTAGTCCATTGTTTATGTCGGCTTCTTTGGAGTCACTTTAACACAGTTTTGAGTTGCCACAGCGTAAGTTATAACTGCAGGCTGTCGTCTTCCAGCCTGCAGTCCATGGGCTATTGGAGGCTGTTGTCGGGCAGCCGGTGGCTGTTGTGCGCGTCGTGGTGCCAGCCGGGGGCGGCGTCGGGCCGCATGACGTCATCCACGGGCGCGCACACGGGCCGCGGGCCCGGCTCCGGCGTGTACGTGAACGTCAGCCCGGTCGCGTATATTATGCCGTCGTTCCTCACTAGCGACACTGGTACCTGAAGTGGAAGAGATTATTAATCACATGAGGTGCATTTGATTTTACTAGAAAACTTAAGGCCTTTAGGGATTGCCGCTCCTTATATTGAGTTACTATGTTGTACCAACATTATCAATTGTATACTATTCAACTGTAAGGCAGCGATGCATTACAACCGAACTGATCGCCGATGATTAAGTCTTGTATAAGGTTATTCTCAATACACAAACTTATAACTAAGTTCCATAAAGAGCCTACCTATATTAACAACATCCATAAGATCTTGCAAAAAATTTCATAAATTTAATATCATACATTTTTCTATAAAAGATTGGTAATGACAGTTGGATATGCTAAATACACATTATTCCTATTCACGTTTCTATTCTAATTGTGTTGGTTTGTTCTGTTGGCCGAGACCTCAGTTGTTGGTGTACCAGTTATCATAAACAACTAATCTAACTAATGACATCAACAATAAACAAGTTATCAAAGTCTTTGTAAACCATGTTGCTTGATGAATTTTTAATGAAGAGACTATTACCTGCGCAACAAAGCATATTAAAATGGAAGGGGAAAAGTTGCACGGCTTATTAGTGTCGTATCAATTTCCTATTAATAATTTATTGTATCGTCTAGTACAGGGCCTGTCATTAAATCGATCGATTGAAGGGTGACACTGCGAAGCAAAAGCTAGATGTTAACAAAGACTAGGATTTAATATTTCTATCGATAAACATTAAATGATTATATTCTTTTGTTTTCTATTTTAAGGCTTCAAACTGTGATAGTATGTTAATATGTAGCTATATTTCGTGCAGAATCTAATCACGCAACTGTAAAAACCTAACAAGCAGAATTTAAGATCGAACTTTTGGTAAAGACGTGAAAAAGGTATCTTGCATTTTGATATCCAATCGTTCATCTATATTTATAATTATACTTTTTATATTTTTATACGCGACATTGTCGCCGCTTTCATACTAATAATTTCCCTACACGTATTACTGAACAACTAAGGTAGAAACAAATCTTATGACTTGAACCATTGTATGGGTCAATTATAAGTAGTTTAATGACTCTGTTATTGTTTGTATATTATGTCGATTGTTTTTTAATCGCCCGTTGATAGTAAGTGTAAGACTAGGCGCACTTGTGTCGGTGCGTCTAGTTTTTTAAACTGGGTATCTATATACAGGGTGGGCCAACCTATCGTAATATTGTTTCATTGTTATGTTTGGTTGAATCTTAGCACTAAATAGGCCACTGGCTCTTTTCAGGAGTAATTTTTATTAAATCCATGACCTGTTACATTTGCGGAGGATGTATAACTAAAGCAAATTAAAGGAACCTTATTCGGCCATATTGTCAATTTCACTGAGCTGTAAAAACAACTCGGACGAACAATGTTTAAAAACCGAAAAGGCTAAAAATAAAATAGCACTTAAAATAATTAAACATCAAACAAATTCCTAAAGGAAAATCAGAATCTACATTCAAGTTACCTGCGTAGGCTGTCGGACCCACAGCCACTGCCCCCTGAACTGCGATATGTCTGGCACGACACACAGCATGGACTCCGCGCATCTGTACATCGTCTCCGCTTCCACGTCGCCGAACCACACCTGCAGGGACGGCGTGAAGTTGTCCCCGGCCAGCTCCAACATGGCCACGTCACCGCCACCGTTCAGGTTTAACGAATGCACCAGAGGCACTGGAGTTACTGGTGACCTGCGTCAATAATAAAAAGTTCTCATTAAAAGCATTGGCGTCAGTTGTCTGAAATGTCAGCAGAACTTCTTGGTTGTAAGATGACAATATGCTAAATAATCGTCGAGTACCTAAGCTGAAGTTTGGAGTATGTGACTAATATATTTTCTTAAAACTCAAACTAAAATGAATGCCTGTTCAATATGTTTAAAAGCTCCCATTAATTTTTGAGACTGAGGAGAACTTGATTTTATTCTCAGGGTTTTAAGCAGACATGAACGTGCGATTTTCCAGTTCCCTTCATATTCATTTTATTTTTGGGAAATGTTAATAAATAAAAACTTGAGTAACATCGACGGGAAACTATAAGAAGCTTTAAAATTCTGAAGTAAAATAAGGAAGAAAATGGCCACTGACCACTTAAATGCTTTAACGATTATCTGCTTCGATCGCTAAGTTATAAATATGGCATAGGCATTACACGGTTCAGCACCTCTGTGTAGGGAGATTAATAAGTGGACCGAATGCTTATGTTCAGCGGAGGTGGCGCCGCCGTTCTCAGGGTGTCAAACGTTACGTGTTATGATGAGCGTGTGACTTTCCTCCACGTTTCCCGTCATTCGATGCTAGTTCCAAATTATGGGTATGTTTTATTTAAACTCAATACACAACAGTGATCGCTATCCCACAGACGGATGACGGTTCTGCGGTTAACCACACAGATACCTATTACTGATAAGTGCAGAGTGTTACAGTTTTTTACATGCCACAGTAATTACTTCTATGGCATACAGATTATTTGTATGGTTGGAAACAGATTTTTAGGTTCATAATTTTCGTCTTTCATCAGATTAAGGCACGCCTGTTTTACAAAAGAGGGGAAGAGAGACTATGCTTTATATTAATCAAGCTCGTTATGCGTACTTTTGGCACGGTCTTACTTAGAGATGCAGCCAGGAAGCATGTTTAATCTGGCCATATTAGTAATAACAATATACATATTAGTTATAAGTATGCCAAAGTCTTCAACTTACGCAATCCTACAGTCTCCTATAGACACGTAAGTAATATGTCAAGTTTCAGAAGAGACATTATGATAAGATCTTTTAAATATTTCTAAATTATTCCACTGCCGTTCAATTAAATATGTACATATTTAATCAAACAACAAATATTATACTGCTATATTATCATTTAATATTGATATTAAAAGATACAATTGAATTTTCTTATAATGTTAGATTCAATTATTATTATTATTTTGTCTTAAAATATAAATAGGAATTCCCGCGGCCTATCGCGGGCTCTACTACTAACATATAATGTATCGGATCTATGGTAAAGGGGAGACACCAATAGGCTGGGAAAATTATAGGATGATAAAGAGGAAGTACTTAAATGAAATAGAGCTAACACAGTGGTCAGTTTTGATGTGAAATTTATCTTTTGATTGTAACTTCTAGCGCAATAAGGCCTTTATAACTTCGACCGTTTTTTGGTTAAATAAATAAAATTCTACTTGAGCTTTATAGGACAAAAAAGACTTTGTGTGTTTCGTTATGATTTTTAAAATAGATATACAATGGAAAACCTACACAATTTATTAGAAAAAATATGCCAAGGGATTACGTAGAAGGGGTGGGTGGTAACTATATGTTATCTAATTCTAACAACAAACGGCAATCGTCAGTCTGTCTGCTATAGCGTGTTGATTATGGCAATTACCCTATTGACCATTCGTTGTTGCGTAGCGAGCTCACGTTCAATAGTGGATGTATTCAGTGATAAGAGAGATAAGAATAGACGTTGACTGTGGATCCATATTTTATGAGCTGCCCAACACTTATAGGACTTCTTTTATAGCTCTACCATAGGTTTTCAAATGTCTTTTTCCACGGATTTTTAGCTTATTACATATCTTGTGAATTTTACTACAGATAAGTAAAAAAAAATAATTCATTTTGATATTTAGAGCTTGAATTCTTAATTTTATAATTTTTTTTTCTCTACCAACTATTCTATCAGTAAGTGCAAACAAACCAACATACCTTACAGGTCCCATTCCTTCGTAGAACTGATACTCTGCCTTATCAGTGGAGATGATAGTCCAGCAAGCACCATCATTGATCATCTCTTTATTAGGCTCCTTGGGGCATGGTGTGGCTTGAAATTGTATGATACGTTCTTGAGATAGACAGAGATACATTCTTTCTGTGTCCTTCATGTAGAATGCACACTTGTGAAGTTGGGATACGGGATCATCTGCTTCTAGTAGGGCCATCTGCTTGTCCACCTGGGGGGCAAAGATGGGTTAAATACTTAATTTTAATGATTTCATTGTTGACTGTCATGCGAATGCTAGACTGAAATTAATTGATTTTTATGGACTTTATGGTGGTTTTATTTTGTTTTCTATTTCATTTTAAATATTGTAATTGTAGTACTGTTGTACCTTGGGGTAAAGTTCGAAACACGGGCAGCATTTGTGTATCATGCAAACAGCCAAAGTTCAAATACTTGTCGTATTTGAACTTTGGCTGTTTGTGCATGTGAGATTTAACTTTTGTGGATAGTGTTTGCATACATACATAATAATACTTAGTAAGGCCTAATACTGAAGATAATATTGCAAAGGTTCTTTTATATTATAGTAATTTTTTTAATGGCTTTAGAAAAAAAGTGCCATTGTTTTTTAAAAAAAATACACAGATATACATAAATAATAATTGTCTTGTATATAAATAAAGTTAAACACACCAAAGGTGTCCTTTATTTTATTTATTTTTATAATAATCAGCATAATTTGGCATTCTATGCTTAATTATAAAAGTAATTAAGTTTTAACCTACTCTTTTGTTTAAAAGCACACAATTTTGTTATAATTTACCTTAAAGTGAGGTGTGAGACAATTTATGGGCTTGTATTTTTGTCATTATTATTTAGTGTCTTAGATAGATAATCAACCATGCCTCTTACCTTTCTTATTATTAGTCTAGGGAGAGCCATTCCCGTTACTGAACATACAAGCTTCACTGTGGACCCATAATGGACATAACCATCTCTTACAGCAAACTCCTCTGATTCACTCTCATTGTCATCTAGCAGGTGAATGGTAAATGCTCCCCACTGAGTGGAGGATGCATGGAAATTACCATTCTCTACATGCAGATATCTAGTGGACACTGTTTGAGACCTTAACCTGTTGAACAGAGCTACTTTTGTTCCACTTGCAATACACAAATCAGCATTCTTTAATGACTGCTTCTTTTTGGAGGGTTTAGATATCACTTTAATTCTTTTACTATTGAATATACCAATATCATGACCATTTCCATAAAACATTTTAACTGAGAGCATAAAGTGCTTTCTCTTGTCAGAGTCAGATATGTACAGGGTTTTAGCGGCACAGTACTGCTTGCCATTGTTCAGGTCTAGTTGTTGCATGTCTTGGTCAGAGTTGCCTATGCCAATAAACGCACAAAGCTGAGCAGCCTGTTCAGTCTCACCCTCTCGCAGCATCCGCTCGCGCCGCAGCCGCCACCCGTCTCCAAAAAGGTAGATGCAGGGTGGCGGGCAGAAAAACCTTTTTTCATTTCCATATGACTTTTGAGCCACTTTTGCATGCAAAATGACGACAACCATGTCAGAGCGGTCGCGCAGGTATCGTTCCATCGCCTCGCGCGTGAGCCGGCGCTCCTCGGGGCGGTAGGCGCCGGCGCCGGGCCCAGCCGCGCCTGCGTACCGCGGGAACAGCGCCGCGTGCTGCGCCGGCGGCGATGCGCCGCCGGCCAGCGCGCCCGCGCCTGCCCCGCCGAACTGGTGCGGCATGCTAGCCACGGCTGCCTTCACCTCGCTGCCACCCGCATAGCGCGCGTCCAGCCTTCGGCCGCTCAAAGCAATAGCTTAGCTGGAGTTGCTCTGCAGCTGAGACATCGCCGGCCTTCCAATCCGCGGCTTAAGCGTCCCCCTGTAGTCCTCGGTCAGAGGGCGCGCGCCTGCCGGGTATATTTTGCCAGAGTATTGTCGCCCCCGGTTTCGATAATCTCGTCGATCGATACACTTTTGTATTATTCACGCCCCTCGTCAGTTAATTACGCTGGGAACTGGCACACATTTCGTTCGAGACACCTGTTCAACTACGGAATTTTCAGACTGGACAAAGCAGTGTTTTGTCTAATGCCACTCGCGATAGGGTTACATTCGTCTGCGTCTTTAACTTAACAGTTTTCTATTTATGATTTTATTTTATAAAAAGTTGACGAAACTTCTGTTTATTCGAGTATAAATACGACAACGCCAGATGCGCGAGCTGTCAAAGATTGACCATAGACACAGAGCTGTTAGCAGGCGTGTTGTCGACTACACGCGCGCGATTCGACAGAATCGAGTCGAGTCGATGAGGGATCGGTCGACCCGCGACGCGCCGCCGACTGACAGACGGCCGGTCATAGGATGTGGGGTTACGCATGGGGCGTGAGAAAATAAAGTGTGGGAAAGAGTGGGCGTTCGCGGCGTAGTAAAACATTTGATATGTTGTAGTGAACCGAACACATATTTACGAACGCAGTGCGCCAGTAGCAGTCGTTTCGATTTGTATATGTGTGTGTGGTAGTGGGTACATTGAGCTCATGGAGCGAAATAGTTGCGATGTGTGAGGAAGAGACCGCGATTGACCGGAGATCTCGTGGGAAACGACCTTTGTTATGTACACTGATATATACATTAGTATAAACAAAAAATCTATTCTGGAATTTAATCGCACGCGATGGGAGTCACTGGACTGTGGAGACTAATAGAGCCAGCCGGTAAACCCGTGCCGGTCGAGACGTTAGAAAACAAAGTGTTGGCTGTCGGTAAGATAGCAATGAGGATTACGTGGAGTTAAATGAAGTATCTGTATATTTTGTTAACCCTTATTTCCATTATTTATTAGATATATCAATATGGTTGCATCAGATGGTAAAAGGCTATCAAGATGCAAAAGGTGCCCCTCTTCCAAACGCTCATCTCATGGGGCTCTTCCAACGCCTCTGCAAATTGTTGTACTTTAGAATTAAGCCAGTATTTGTTTTTGATGGTGCCTTTCCAGAATTGAAAAAAGAAACTATTGTAAGTTGTATTATTTACATTGGTTTGTTTTGTTTACCTTTGGACACAGTAACCTTATTGCAACTGTGTTATTCTACTACATGATAACAATAACATTTTAGGCTAAGAGACAAGATAATAAAGCTAAGTACAACTCAGAGTCTGAGCGAATAAAAAGAGAACTTGCACTTTTATTAAGTAAGAAAACAGCTGTCAACTGTTTATTGGGTAAACAAATACCACCATCACCTAGCAAAAGTGGCCATACGTCTTCAGACAATGATGACCTATTTAAATTACCTGCATTACCACAGAAGGAAGAAGAAAGTGAATCCGAGTAAGTTTTATTAAAAAAGGTTGTAGGTTCATATTGCTATCTGTAGTTTTTGAAAAGGTAGGCATAAAAGTTATTGTTCACATTCCATTGAACAAATTTGCACACATGATGAGGAAATCAAATTGTGATGTATGTGGTGTCATTGAAGACATGCATCATTTGTTGGTGGAATGTGTCCATTATGAGATGAAATAGAGATGTCCCATTCCTTCCATCCTTTTCATTTAACCAAAGTTCTTTATTAGAACTTTTTACTTGAACATAACTGTGGGTATGTTCCACAAGATTTTGTCCTCAGCGTTGTCTAAAGCCGCTAAAGCGCTGTTTATGCTATTTAATCATAAGCCATAACTAGTAAGTAAATAGTTTTAGTATTTTAGTTTAAGTTAGGTTATGATGGAATTGGCATGTACTTTATGTATAAAAAATCTGTAGATAAACAAACACAAAAAGTTTTTGTTCCATTGCTTTCCTATCATCATCCAGTTCCATACAGTTATCTCAAATATTAGGGATGGGCTTATATTACACATGAATACTTTTGTAATCAATGGCATTTAACAACTATCCACTTAAAAAATCTACATGTAACATATTAGATAGGAAATAGTTTTGACATCATTAATTTCACAAAGTTCTTAAAGTTAAGAAATATTAAAATAATACAATACTTGTTGCTTTCAGGCAAATATTTGTACCCATTTTCTTTTTAACCTAATCTAATACTGCCTTAATGTTTCCAGGTCAGATGATGAACAAAATTCTAGTGGTTCCAGTATTGATCTACATACACTTGATATAGAATCTGATGGCTTTAAAAATTTAGATGTTAAAGAAAAGTATGATTTACTGATAGAATTAAAGGAAACTAGGAAAATGAACTCATGGGGGAGACTCAATGAATTACCTAAAAAGAGTGACACCTTTTCAGATTTTCAAGTAAACATCCATTCAATTAAAAAACTATTATTTTTACCTAATACTTTGTTTACAAAATATCTATGTGTTGTTTACAGATGCAAAGGTTATTAAAAAGAAGAAAGGTACAAGAATGTTTGGAGGAGACTGAAAAAGAAATGGGTGACAGTGGGATGTCCTTAAATGATTTAGAATCTTTACTGAATGAAGAAGGCATTGATACTAGAATAGACACACTTCCAACTCGTCGCATTGCCTCTAATGTTTCTACGCGATTCTTACTTATTAAAGATGTTAAACAAGCTTTGGCAGAAGCCAAGAAGAAAAAAGAGTTAGATAATAAGCCAACAACTAGCAAAGTTGAAGACATAACTGAAATACCAGAACAGAAGTCAGAAAAAGTAGATGAATTAGAAGATGATTTACAAAAAGCAATAAAAATGTCACTAGAATGTGTTGATGATCACAATAACTCCAACATTAGCAAAGCTTCTAAAACTGATGAATCCTGGACATCATGCATGACAGATACTGACCCCTCTGACACTGATTCAGAAGACAATGATGGCTTTGAACAACCAGATATGACTTGCGCCAAATCTTATATCATGCAATATACTGACTTTACTCATAAAGCAATAGATAAAATTGTATCTGACAGAGAAAAGAATAAAAGTAGTCAGAAAACTCCAAAAGTAGATGAAATATTGGAAGAAATTAATAAAGAAAAATCTGTTATTGTTGATAATGTAGAATTATCTTCGAGTGATGAGGAAAGCATGCAAGATAAAACCGTTTCTAATTCTAATAGTAGGGAAGAAAACGATAAAATTTCTGTTAAATGTACTTCACCTGATTTTGAAAATCCAGATACAAGTTTTGATGCAACTCAATCATCAGTATTGTGTATTGAAAATAATATCCCTGATATTGTAACTATTGATTCTAGTCAAGAAGAGACCGAAAACGAAAGTGAAAGGGTAATAAAGCAAGAAAATTATTCTAGTGATGAATTTGAAGAAATTCCAAATACTGTAAATAAAGAAGAAACTGATTCAAGTGATGAGTTTGAAGAAGTACCTGAAGTAGATACTAAACCAAATAAACCTATTGTAGAGCTTACACTTAATATGGGTAATGCTCCTGATGATGATATATTTGCAGACATTTTTGCAGCAAAGAATGAGCCAGTACAAGAAATAATAAAATCATCTGCAAAGGCTGAACTGAAAAACGATAATTCGGAACAAGTGTTTAAAGTGCCACAAGTACCTGCACTCAAATCGAATAATAAAAAAGTTGTAGATAATAGTAATCAACTTGAAAGACATAATGAGCTAGAACAGCAAAAAACAATATGTAAACCTCATATAGAAAATGCGGAAGGCACTACAGATGCACAAAATCTAGAAATTTTAAGGTCAAGTAAAATAATTGACACAGTTGCAATTGCCAATGATATGTCAGCAGAAAAATCTACAAATAACAAAGAAAGAAATCAAGAAGAACCATCTCCAAATTTAACGAAAGCTAACAATCCGCTTAACGAAAATGTAGCAGAGAAACTCAATACACTAGCAGAAGAAATACTAAGTGAAGAACAGGATTTGTTGCAAGAAAAAGGGCGCTTGGATCGTGTCGGTCGTAATATTACTGAACAAATGACGAAGGAAGCTCAGGAACTGCTTCAAATATTCGGCATCCCCTATATTGTAGCGCCTATGGAGGCAGAAGCACAGTGCGCGTTTCTTGAAAGTATTAATTTAACTGATGGCACAATAACAGATGATAGTGATATATGGCTTTTTGGTGGCAGAACTGTGTACAAGAATTTTTTTAATCAAAAGAAGCACGTCTTACAATATTTAGCCGAAAGGATCGAGACATCTTACAGTAAGTATTAACAAGGAAAATGACCTATGAATTATTGCTAGTGTGTCTGTGTAAATAATTATATATTAATTTTCAGATTTAAACAGAGAAAAACTAGTGCTTTTGGCTTTGTTAGTTGGCAGTGATTACACAACAGGATTAACGGGAGTTGGTCCTGTTACTGCTTTAGAAATTTTAGCATCCTTTCCATTTAACAAAAGGCAACTTCTCAGTGAAACTTCCAAGCAAGCTCAATATGCTCAGATAATAAAGGGTTTGCAAGAGTTTAAGCAGTGGGTTAGAGCAGGGAAGAGGACTGACAACACTAGCTTAAAGAAAAAGTTAAAAAATGTCAATCTCACAGACGATTTTCCAAGTGTGCGCGTAAGTTAACTAAATTATATTTTTAGTAAATGTGATATTATTGATGATATGATTTACTAGCCTAGTTATATATTTTAGGTGGTTCAAGCATATTTAGAACCGAACATAGAAAAAAATAAAGACAAATTCACATGGGGGGATTTGGACATCACAGTATTAAGAGACTACACAAAAGCTAAGTTTGGTTGGTCACAAAACAAATTAGATGAAATTATGAAACCAGTAATAAAAAGACTGCAAGACCGTAAAACTCAAAGATCAGTTCAAGACTTTTTCAAAAGAAAAGTGGCATGTGTATCACTTGAGGAACAAATGAGCAAAAGAGTTAAAGCAGCAATCCAACGTATGGGTCCCGAGCGATCTGTTGAAGGTATTACTGAGGATACTGAAGAACATTCCAATCTTCCTGCCAAAAGGAAAATTAAAACAAGTAAAAGTACAAGTAAAGCGGGACCTTCGGCAGCTAAACAACGGAAGAAGGATGACTTAAGTGTACTTAAAAATCAAGGTGTTAAGGTTGTGTCACATGTAAAAGATGGAAAATCAGAGTTAGAAATAAAAATTCCGAAATCAGATCGCGTACAAGAATTAATTCCACAAAGGGAAAAAGACAAACAAAGTTTATTGGAAAACAAAATGAAAGCAATAGAATTATTCAGGAAAACAACAATAGATCAAAAGAAAAAATATGTAAAGCGGAAGGCGTTACAGCCAAAAGAAAAAGCAGATCTTTCGGAAAGTGATAGTGATTAAATAACTAAAGATTTTTTTTTGGAATAAAATGAAAAGCTTTTATAAAATAGTAATTTTATTATTTACACAACTGTTTTTAATTAACTAAGCACAGTTTAAAAATAATGATAAAATAAAGTTACAATAAAATTAAATTGCATAATATGCACACAATACATTTATGTAGATATTTTTAATCAATGCAATAACTATTAAAATCAAATGTGATAGTAATATTGAGTCATTGAATAGGACGTGTAATTATGACTACGTAAAATGATTTACATTTTCTTTGATTTATACTTTCTACAGCCAATATTTTTACTATTAGCCGCTAATGGCTCTTATTATAAGGATATAAATAAAATATTTAATATCTGACAATTTTAAAGGATCTTAAAGTAAAAATGTCTACTTTTGGACTAACAATTTGAAAAAGAAATATAAATGTTTGTTAATAACCAATGTAAAAATAATCCGTAATGAGATCCGTAATCTCTATAAATACTTTTTGTAAAAAATGCAATATCTCACTTTTTAATAATTGAATTTAATGATACTATGTGTATATAAAAATCTACGATCGGATTTCAGCCTAACTTTACTTTCCTCTGAAAATTGTTGACTAAAATGTCGCATTTAACAAAATTTTATACAATTACTTGTATAAGACATTCTCATATTGTTTTCTCATCAACACACAACCCAGCAAATTTTAACATAACTTGTTAGATTATTTTTTTTCTACACCCTAATAATGGGGTATTTTTTAATCTTTACATTAACAAAAATCCCAATATGTCGCAGAGCCAGTTCTCCTAACACGCATTTCAAACTGTTGTGTATTACAATATAATTGGATTACTTATTACTTACATCACAATTTGTTTTAGTTTTATTGGATATTATTTACGTGCATTTAATAAATGATGAGGTCATATTTAAGTACTATAATAGTAGTCGATTGTTTTAACAAGACTGTTCACGGGTTTTCTATCTCTAGATTTATTGTGCAGGTTGATAAATACTAGCAATTTTCAAACAATAAATAAACAGATTAAGCTAGCTTTTTCATTCACAAAAAAAAACTTACACATCTAGCGACTAAAGGCGCATACACATTGAAGAACAATGATAGCTTTCCGGTGTAGAGAACTAAACTAAACAAGGGATTTGATGTGATACCAGACATGTAAGTCAATATGTATACGACCTATCATTCAAATTAACATCTAAGTAATAAAGAAACGATTAAAAGACGCAAGGGACTATCAATTTATTAGCAATATAAACCTTTATTTAAATTAATCACATTGCGTACAGCAGTCTTACTTGTCACGCTGTCACGTTACTCTCAACTTTGGACTGGCGACGCTCGAGCGGCTGTTAAATTGTCACGTGGCTCTCGCCCAACCATTGCAATACAAGACTGTTTGTGACACGATACTTCACTTGTTAGTAACTATTCATGATGCCGGTTTCGTCAACAATAAATAGAACACCACGCGTCACATTCATAGGACATTCCAATATACACAGATGGGGCAGGCGGACGTTTATCACGCGCTGTTTTTCAAAAAACAATGCTTCGGTGTAACAACTGATTAATTTTACATAACAATTGCGCCCATATCTCGACGGACACGTCAATACCGCTGTACCAACACTCGATTCTTAACCTAACACCACATTAATTTAATCTACTTTAACGACGCTGTAGATTTTTCTTACGAACCAGAAGCACGCCATGAAGCCGATGGTGCCGGTGAGCAGGAAGAACAAGAAGACCATGATAAGCGTGTAGCCGAAGTAAAGGAAGGTGGAGGCGGCGTCTTCGATGTTGAGCTTAGTGACGAAGTAGTGGCAGCAGTAGATGAAGAGGTAGCCGGCGGTGGAGCCCGAGCTCAGGAAGGCGCGCCACCACCAGTGGTAGTCCTCGGCGCACAGGTGGAAGTAGCACAGCAGGATCGTCGTCTCCGAGCACGTGATCACCAAGATTACAAATACGAGGAACAGGAAACCGAACATGTAGTACATCTGGAAATACATTTTGGCTTATTATTAAAAGCTTATTTAATCATTTTTAATACAGCTAATATAATACCAAGCTGATAAATACTTTTAGTAAAGTTTTGACAAAAGTTTAAAAGTATAGAAAAGGGATAAAACTTAAATATCATTCTTAGATTTTACCTTTCTAGAAAGAGAGAAAGTATAAGACAAAATACTTGAATTCATACCTGACTTGACCAAAGCGAGTTGAGAATGAAGAACAGTTGTATGAAGATGCATCCGAAAGGTAACACGCCGCCCATCACAATGCCAGGGACGGGCTGCGTGTACAACGACTGCTCGGGTATCTGTCGCGGTATCTGATTCGTGCGCACTGGGTGGTCTAAGATCTGGAATCAGAAACCCCAGCTTTAATTCTCCATCTTTTGGGGATAGTTCTCGGAAAAAAAGTAATTCAAAGGGACCGTCCTAAACTTGCAATATTTGATTCCGCTCGAGACTTGGTTCTTATTACTGCAGGTATAATTATGGAAAACAAAGTCTTCAACAGAATATAAATTGCGTCGAAATTAGTTTCAGCACTTTAGATCAGTCTAGTATAAACTGTAAAGCCAACTTACCCTCTTTCTAAATCCAAAGTAAGCTCCAATGAAGGTGAGAGGTACGGAGACTCCGAACCAGAGCGCGAGCAGAGCCACCAGGGTGGAGAACGGTACCGATGCTGACGAGCCCTTTCCCCACAGCACCAGGTTCATGATGAAGAACAGGGAGAATACAACGCTGGAATGGAAATCAAGCATATTAGACTTAGATGGATTAGTCTTACGCTTACTAATTGTGGATAGTTTAAAAATATTAATGAACATGCAGCGGAGTCTTGCTTTCACATTGTTAACTGTCCTGAATTAAGAATTCATGGTAAGGGGGCAGATACCTTTAGTGTTAGGTATCAAGTCTAATTAGATAGTTTAAAAGCATAACAACTTAACTGCGGGTAGCATGATGGACAAACAAATTGTTCGAAAAACCTATAAACAAGTACACCTAACATACATTTTGTGTCCTTTCTAAAAGCGATGTGATTCCATTTTGTCGACGAACGATAATAGTTGATATTTTATTAATTATTAACACGAATGTGACTCACCCCGGACACACCATAGACGTGAGCAGTATATTGCTCTTCCACCGGCGGCCCCCGAAGCTCTTGTAGATCCTCGCGCTGACGTAGCCCGCGGCGGCGCCGAGCAGCACCCAGGCGACCAGCGCGCACGTCATCAGCGCGCCGCGGTTGGCCGGCGACAGGAAGCCCAGGCACGCGAACGCGAGGGTCACCAGGGTCATGCCGAACACCTGGGAATATTATAACCTTATGTTAATATACCTATATTATAAGTAAGATCTTGATATACTTTTAGCGCCTCTTGTAAATGTGATTGACATTGTAACCAGGTGAAACGTTCATAAAGGTAAGTAGTATTTTATTTTACAGTTTAGGGATATCTGGGATACTGGTCATCATCATCAACTTTATGTGACCCACTGCTGGGTATAAGCCTCCTCCCTTAAAGGCCACTGGTTCCCGTTTTAGGTTACTGGTCATACTGATGGTTTATTATGTAATTCGAATCCCCATTATTCAGAAAGTAAGTTATATAAATATGCACCTGAGAACCGGATCCCAAGAACACAGCCAGTAACATCCCTCGGCGCGGAGGTCTGAACACATCACCGTGCACTAATTTCCAACCAAATTCTTCCTGAAATTACAATTTTTAGAATGTGTATTTGTTTAGTTTCGTACAAGATCTGAGAGAATAATTCGACTGTATTCTTCTTACCTGTGCATCTTCTCCACACTCCATTTGATTGTACCTAGCAATGTCTTTGTATAAAGTCCTTAACAGTATCATAGCAACCATGCCACTGAGGAACAATACTATTACCAAAGAGTTGAGGATGGAGAACCATTGTATGTTTGTTTGAGGCATAGATTCTAGAATGTAGTCCCATCTAGAGGACCACTTGATAGTGTTATTTTTAATAAAAGTCACGCGGTATGAGTATGTTATGTTGAACGTTTTGTCGGAGTCCAGTTGAGTCGGTATTTCAAGTTCGACGCCGCGGGCATTGCAGTCGAGATTATTTGGACTCTGGTGGCGAATGCTGGCTGGCTTGACCTGTGAACAATGCGCCGATCTTGTACCATATTAGCATGCACATTATGTATTACCAAAATATGACATTGCGAAGCCATTGCTCTTGGCGTAACCACCAAAAGCTATGGCTTTCGGGATGTTCTGAATGTTAAACAATTTCATAAAAAGAGGATAGCAATCTTTATTCGATTAGGTATAAGTTTTTACAGTGTACGTATTTTCATGTCTGTCTATGATTTTGTTAAAGGTAAAGAGTCAGACAGTAGAAGTCGGATGTTACATTTTCAAAAGGGTATTATTGTAAATTATCGGTATAAGAACTGTTGATGGAACTAAGGGAACTTGTAAAAAATAACTATATATACCTTAGCAGATATGATACGGCCGCCGTTGTCACCGAAGGCTACACCCCATTCCTCATCGCTTCCACTGTGATATGTGATCTCCAAGTCAACATGGTTAAACAAATAGTAAGCACCGATCCGATTCGAATGACCGTTTACTATCGGTGTGCATGTGTCCTGAAACAACATTTGTATTTTATTTATAGATGAAATATCAAATATAATAATATTAAAATGTATTTTATGTTTTGTAAAGTCTTCGTATAAAGTACTCTACCTAAGTAGTAACAAAATAATAAGAGCATAATAATAAATAGCTCATTTTTTACGTATCACGAATAACCACAATCCTCCTAGAATAGTTTTTTTTAATAATGGTAATTTTCACACAGCTGTGTAAGCGTTAAGTTTTATTTGCAATGTGTTATTTAAAGTGTGCCAACCTTATTTACCTACCAGTTTTTAAGATTAATAAAATCAGTTACTGGTTTGATAGTGCGTATAGGTGATAGGGTTTTAATAGCTATCGGTCACAGTTCTGGGATCACGTGAATAAACGTGGATTTGTGATAAAGTTAATGACAAAAATGTACGTAGTGTGATGACACGTTTCACATTAAACACCACATCAGAATCACACTTCTTACAGAGAATATATTACTTCAAAACTTTTCCAAAAACATACGACTTTGAGGCATCTAGAAAATGATGCTGTTTAAATAAGTATATTACTATCTATCTAGATGTATGGGAGTGCAGGTGTAAAGCAGCTGCTTCCCTAGTGCCTCTAAACGGCCTGCTGTCACTACTCCAACGGCTTTGAAGAATGCAAAACTTGTTTGCAAGTTTCGTCATTATAAACCCGAGCCTCTGTCGGACTGTTATGGAACAATATCATGAATCAAATCGAAAATTAAAAAGTAATATACCTAGATAAGTCAATACAAATCGTTATTTAAGTGGTATTCTGATATCTACCATGTTGACGTGGTGTGCCTTCGCAAATTGCTACTACAAGCATTGTTCAGGGATGGTCGACAGCGAATGGGATTCCAGTTACGAATGCATATAAAGGTCATATGAATGCATGTTTACGCGCATCATGTAGCCTTTTTAACTCGACTGTCCCCTTACCATGAAAGCAGGGCAGTTTATGTTGTAGAAGCGAGACGATGCATTTCACTGGACGTAGCAGCTTCCTCCTTTTACAACGTAAACTGTTCTGCTTTAAGAGTTCATGGTAAGGGGGCTGGTCACTATCAATGCACTTTCCTCATTTGTTATATGCAGTTTACTTTAAATTACATTCTAGATTGAGTAATAGAAGACCAAATATAAGTAAGTATGTTATAACTGACCGTGTTACTTTGACGATTCCATGTTAATTAGTTGATAAATATTAATGAGAGTAGTAAGAATAGTGCGAACTGTTTGTCTGCATTTATATATGCCTCTTGAAGTGAGGTATTAAATAGCTAAGTGAAAATACCGAGTGACATTACGGCGCTTAGCAAAATATAAAAACGATATAAGGACAGCAAAAATGTGAACAAATATCGAAATAAAAACAAAGGCTCTCTCTCAGATGTTAGATTGGCCATAGGATAATGGTTTCCTGATAAAGAACATAATACTTAATTACTAACGTTACGGAACGAAATTACAAATCGGTTTAAATGCATTAAATGATAACATCTATGTTGCTGTTGTTACGCTGAAGACACGAGCGCTTAGTATTATTATCTGTATATACTGGACTGGCATTGGTCCTACTTTCATTCATGTGATAATAGATTCGTACCTAGTTGAATACGTATTTACGCGAAGTCCACGCGTCTTCACTCGAGTTAAATATCCTTAAAATGTGTTTAGCTAAATCTAATAGCATATATTTACGGTTCATCATAATATTTTATAAATGGTAGGGCATTTTATATATGGCAATGACACACTTTATCATTAGATAATTGTTAAAAGATTGTGATGATAATTGTATTGTACACCTACAAATACAAATATATTTCACTATGATTAGGAGTTACATACAGGAAGTTACTATAAAACAAACACATAACACTTACAGTAACAAAAACGAGTAAGTAAAAATCCAGTGATAAAAAATAAATTGGTTCTAATTTAGAATTTATGTTACTGATAAACGAACATTGTACATAGAACTAGCTCTGCATTTGAACACAGGGACTATTGTTGAAAAAGGTATTTAAATGGATGGGCAAATACTAAATGTCTTCATATAAACTTTTAGTGAACAACACATTGAAAACATATTGATTGTAATTTCTAATTGATATTGAACTATATTGTGGATAGTGACTTAATTATTTTTGATTAATATGAAAATTGTAAACACAAACTAAATACAGAAAGAAATATTAGACTTTTAATTGTTAGAAAGAGATGACAATAAAGATCATGATGTCACTGGCCTTTAGTTTCATAGTATATTTTATGTTACAGACAGAGAAGGCCCCTTCACAAGCTTAAAAATAATGTATTTCCTCCATTCATTGATTTTATTTATTGTTGCATTTTTTATTGTCCTTTTACACCCTTTTTTAGATTAAACTTTATCCTACCATAATTGTTAGTGTAGTCAACATTCCTATTATTACCTCAATCTTAAGTAAGGTCAAGTCAATAAAAAAACCCTGTATAACCAGCAAAATATTTTCATCCAATTAAAAATACATTTTACTATGTTTAACTATTATTTTACGATATGTTTATGTTTGAACAAGCTCACAGAGAACTGAATTAATTCACCTAATTTATTATATCAATATTAATATGATGCAACAGTATAATGTGATAATGTTCTTATCCAACAGAAACTATGTCATATGTATACTACCTACATATGAAATAATACTAAATAATCAATTATGTTTCTTTATTTTTTTTTAATCCAAACCCTATTTATATATATTAATATCATATTTATTGAATGAGCTGAAATTCAAAATTTTATGATAATGATTCCTTAAATCAAATATTTTAAAAAAAGCTAAAGTTGTCACGCTGCTTTCTGTAAATAGTAAAACAGTACCTACCTAGAAAAATACTTATAATGTCCATAGACAATATGAAGTACATGTATTGTGTGCATGTTGCTGGCACCAGTATAACAATATTGGAACTTTTGCATAATATTACGTATATTGTATACTAAACTAGACCTGGGAAACATGTTTTGTTAATTATACATGTTTATTTCATGTCACTATTTAGTTAGAAATATACGGCCATTTCTTAAATAAACTTTAAAAAAATTCCAACACTAGTTACTTTTAATTAATGTTATTTGGAGCACTAGATATGAGCATTTAAAAACTTTGTTAAATGAAAGTGAAAGTTATTCTATCTGTTTATTACCTCATCACAGGTTATTATGATATAATTCCACACAAATCAGCAGCTAAAAATATACTCAACTAGTAGAATATTAGCTGCTGATATGTGTCTACCTGTATAAACAATTTTCATCAACTTACTAACGTGGTATTTATTATAGGGTCACTCAGTAATTAAATTTCTCTTTCGGTATTGTTTACCTAACTAATTGACCACTCGTGTAGTCATGACCTATTCATTCATCTTGAGTTTAATAAATAAACAAAGAAAGTTTGAGATGTTTAAAACCAAATTAGTTAATAGACAAACAAAATGTTAATTGAAAAGTTAAATAATAAGAAAATACTTAAGATGATATTGTGTCAAAAGTTCAACTTTAAGCAATGGTGCAATTTTTAAAAATAAATTACAAATGATTAACTTACCATATCTTTACGCACTTGGCAACCCATGGGGAACCCAGTGCTGCAGTATGTCTTTCCTCCCTCATTAACCAAGTAGCACCAAGTCACAGGCATGTTGTCCAAGATCCAATGGTGCTGGTAAGAGAGCGCCATGCCCATTTTCAGCAAGTTCAACCGTTTGATAGAATTTGTGTCAGACCCCCTATATGTCTTTGTGCACACAGCCTTACACTCCACATTTTTCAAGAATTCGAGCTTGTAGGGACTTGGTCTTATTCTTTCGCCAAAGACAACTTGACCAAGATTCTCGACCGGTGATTGGCTCTCATCAATTGTACAGAAGTCAAAGTGGTGATACTCAAATGGAAGTACTGATTCTTCCGTGTTCAGTCTATTTACATAGAGTGGCATTTCCGACTGAAATTACAAAAGAATATTATACGACACGTTTATAGCGTTTTGATGTGCTTATTCAAATCCGTTATCGTAGTTTATAGGTTTTTACTATATAATTGCTATATCAAAAACGGATGTACTTGGCTATGTAGTACTATGCAAATGTAAGCTGTGATAATATTTATGGCTTATTCACAACATTTTAATGGATTTATTTAGGTCTATGGAATGTGAGCTTTGTGATTTCGATTGAAGGCGTGAGATGTCGGCACACGAAAGAAATGATTATAAACATGAGACCTTCAAGAATCCAAGATTGCTCACCTTGCACGACTTGCTAGTGTCATCACTGGCTATACAATAGTTAACAGGAGCTAAACCGGGTAAATAAAACGCACGAATTGGCGTCAAAAGCAGCAATGCGCAAACCACATACAACGACATGACGTGATGTTATTACACGACTTCCGTTGCTAAACTTCTATTCAAATACAGGAATAAATTATAAAAGTAATAACATGAACTACATAATCAAGTTTAATATGAACACTCAATCAATCAAAGGGGAAACTAATTAGTAAATCCTTTTATATTTCGTTGAATATTCCCCGTCGTTGCCTGCGCACTCGGAAACGTCACCACTACCGGTGTTGTTATGATACAAAATAAGGAGTGGAAATATGCAGTGTTGTCAACATAACTTTGAATCGATTAAAATAATCGAGATTAATATAAAATCCCTTTTATACTTGGTATGAAAAATTAAATATATTACTTCAGGTAGTACATGTACAATAACGTCACCTGGTGAACAGATTATTTTGGTAAATTTTTAATTCACAGACTATTGGCAATGCAACATGGATGAAAATAGTAAAATCTGGCAATCATATTCTACTAGAACTCTAGAAGTCAGTTCCTTCAATTCTTAGAGCATGTTAAATGCTCTAAGCTTTAATTAGACCCATTTATTTTTCCTTTATTGTTAGTAGTTCTGCATGTTAAAAAACATTCCAGATTTTAATCAATCATTCAGAAGTAGGTTTAATGCAAAAGTTTTCGTATTTACTGGTTTTAACCATTTTTTCACCCTCATCTAATCCCTTACACGTAGTGATTGCCTTATTCATTTTGTTGCCAAATAGCTAATCCACAAATATTTCATTGTGATATTAAACATTCATACCGAGTAATTGGTAGCAAGAATATGAAACCCATAATATATTTTTTAGTAAATTTGCTTTGTGTATCGTATTTTTTTACTTAAAAGACTACCGTCTTTTATATACGCAATATATCAGAAGGAAAGAAAAAATGGCTATAACTGTCACTGTGCTTCTATAAAAACTGATACGTAATTAAAAATACTGAAATAGAAAACTTATCTGTTAAATAATTTAAGTTAGTACCAGAAAGAAAATAATTCAACGGCTTCTTTTTCTTATCGTATGGTTGATGTACAACCTAGTTCCAGAGTTAAAACCACCTGCTGTATGCCTCTTTACATGGCTTTACAAACCGTTGAAAAATCTCTCAGTTGTCCCTACCTGTGTTTTTCTTTACCGTTTTTAGCAACTGGTAACTGATGAATTCGAAAAGACAGTTGCGTGTCGAGTGGATTTAAACTTGCGAACTTTGACTTGTCTGCAGTGCAGATGCAGCTTGACTGTGTAGTGTGTGTGCAGTCCAATGGTCATACCACTCGGGTATCAGTGCTGTTATTTAACAGCTTACTAGGCAGGTGATAGTTGTGGTAGGAGTTGGTTTAAAATAAAAGCCTTAAACTTTTGACCTATTTTTATTAAAAACTCATCGTACAAACATTCCGATCATAACTGAACAAGCGTATAGTAAAGTCTGTGAGCTGACTACTTGAGCGGCAGTTGTCGTTGACGCAGCAAGTTTTTTTCTGATTGGACTAAAGAGCCAGTGTCGTCGTCGAGTGAAATGCCTCGAGCAAACGCCGAGATAAGGCCCAGGGACGCAGCGGGCTTGTCGGCCGGCACCATGTGACCAGCACCGCGAATCATCACTTCGGTAAGATTGGCTGCTACTCGGTAGTATCTGTAAAATAAAGATTTTTCATCTTCATATTCCTGTATTATATCTTCATGCCTACATTCCAATAGGAGTAGGCAGTCTGCTTTTTCCCAAACGCAAAATTTGTCGAGATCCAGGATTTTAAGGGATCGGTAAACTATTAGGCCACCACGACAACTTTTTCTGAGTAACTATTAGGTCAGCTTATAAAGAATTCAATAATAATAGTTTCTCTTTAGCACTCACCCAGCTAAACTGCCGTCGTGGTACCACGGAGACCGTTTCGCCTTCGCATACGCAGATGATCCAGAGAATGATAAAGAGTCGTACGTATTAACTGATGGGTGGTAGGCGACGATAATGTCCAAATGGCCGCTGAAAAAAGAATATGGCTTTTTATAAAATTGTAAATAAAAATACAGTGGAAGGCTTTAATTTTTACTTTTTTTAATATGAGTCAGTTGGTCATTTCTAGGACCTTAAAATTATTCTATAGAGATTAGTGGGGTATTCGAACAAAATGATCGACTGCCAGCACTTACTTGTAAAGCATCACTTTGTAGTTTTCAAGCAGCTCCTCTAGCCACATTTTAGCGCTGCCCATAAAGTCTGGCACCAGTTTCCTATACACGACTCCTATTGACGTGAAGTTTGTGTTACCAACATGCAAAGCCTTACGAACTTCTGTCCTCTGAAGATAATCCATGTAGGCCCCGTCTAAATCGATGTCGTCTTGCAGGTAGTTGTATAAATTCGATAGGTGTGAGCGAGATAGAAATAGTTGGAGTAAATAATTGTAGTACTGAAAGAAAACCGAAAGAATTAGTCACCACATCGTTTTTTTCATCGGAAAGAAGTAAACAAAAAATTCTACGCCCATGAGTAAGAATACTAGTTTAGTTAATTGGGAAGTAAAATCTAAATCGGACTTAAATTTTTCTTCTTAAAACAATTGAGAGATAGGTAATCATGAAGATATCTGAAGTTAAATAATAGATATATTATCATAGACCAAGATATTATAAACTTAGTCATCTTATCGTTTTTTTTTGTTTTTTTTTTTAGTTTTCTAGCAAATCGTCCTTAAAACGCAAGAGAAAAATGTAAGTAAAATAAACTTACTGCATAAGCTTTCACCATCTCCCCATTATTGATGAACTGTGTGACAGCCGTCTCCAGGTGGTTCATAGAATTGGCCACACTGTCATCTACTAAGCCAACTTCGCGTACAAAGTAGCTGTACCTTTGCAATGTTAGAGGATCTATAAAACCGTTTCCAATGGCTAGCCCCTGTGAAAAAAAAATATTTTATTGAATGCACAGCAAATACTAGCCGGTGGTACTCGATGGAAAAAGATTCCGTCATTAATTGACGTTTGAAAAGAACGCTAAGCATTGTGTGACGAATATTACGTAAATAAAGCTCTATTATCACTAATTTTATCGTTATTTATTCTTTATTCAACCTTATTGATTAGGAGGGTGGGTATTTTACTCCTGTTTTTATTCCTATTGGATTCAAAACAGTATCTTACACTCGTCTTAACTTTTCGTTTTAATGTAGAGCTTCTAACTTTAAGGTAATATTTTTAACCCCGTTAATTCATTATTAAAACATTAATTAATTATTAAAAACAATAAAAACTCTTTTTTTAAGTTACTTACATGTAGGTTAATAGGTTCGTTTTCGTGTTTGTGCCAAAGGATTTGTACTCCTAGAGACGGAATGTGCTTGCCGGCGTAAGATTCTCCAGCAATCGTCAGCGGTGCTTTTCGGAGCTCAGGGAAGATTGTCAGGAACTGCTGCAAAGCTGTGTAGAGGTTCTCTCCAATCTGAAAAAGTAAAAATCCAGTTTTACTGAGACACGCTCATTTTCGACACCATTTAGATTGTGTGTGGACTTTCGTTGTCAAACCTGCATACATTTTTTAATTTAAGCCGCTTAGAAAGATAGAGATGCAGATGTCCAGGTAGGTACTTTCAGTTCGAGATTTTTGTCAAAATATAATACTCCTCATTAGTCTTTATATTATCTTTTTTTAGATATTTTAAGAAAACTGCTTAAGTCACAAACACCGTAGTTGTTGACGTCAGGTGTGTTTAATCAGCTAATAAGTATTAAATGAACTGAAGTAGTCTTTGAATCGTAAAAGTTTCGCGACTTACCGTGGTTTGGTTAGTAGCGTACCCTCTGTCGTCATCTGTGAAACTGAAGCCAGTTCCTACAGGGTTGTCAATGAACAGCAAAGAGTGATTCTTGCCCCATGAGTGCCTGATTTCTGGGAACAATTACATGATAAACTAAAGTAGCCACTCCGCTTGCATCTACGTTTTGAAAAGTTCTTTAAGTCATAATCATAAACGATCTCGCTAGAAGATTTTTTTTTCTGCTAAGAGAAACTCTAAAGTTATATATTTTTGTTAGAAAACCATGTAAATCTTATTTGGGTCCTGAACTAAGTAAATCTGTCTTCAGCCCCCTAACCATGATCCTAAAATAGGACAGTTTACGTCGTGGAAGCGAGAAGCCGCATTGCACTGCATGTAGCGGGGGACACGGCCTAATTCTCAGTTCTTACCTTCTAAATTGTTATCTTTCGTCACAAAGAATGGTCCAATTTCAGTAAAGAGTCCGTAGAGTGAGGAAGCGCCCGGTCCTCCTTGCAGCCATATGATCCAAGGAGTGTCTTCCACTGCTTTACCTGCTACCGGGAAATACCAGAACCATAAATTGGCGTTGTACTCTTTGTTCACCTGAAAATAAAAAGGTTTTATTTATTAGATATTTATCTAGGTAGCTGGCTGGATACACGGAAATTAAAAATAGGATAAAATCAAACACTGTTCTTTAGCATTAAAAGTAGGTATCTATAATATTACCTAGCCAAAAAATATAATATATAAACAGGCTAAACGATAGGTTGCTGCACTAAAGGGTTGCGGGGTCGATTCCCGCACAGGACAAAAGTTCATGCGATTCGCAGATGTTATGTTTGTAAAACGCACCCACGATACAGGAGATATTACAAGTGTGGGGCAAGGTTTAAAAAAAAATCGTTGCATGAAGCAAAGATTGATAAGTAGAAGATGCTGATGCAAAGATTTGTAGCGCTAAGGTCGCTGTGACCTGTAACTAATGAATATTAGTGGTCTCTCTCTTAGTTAGATCGTATCATTTGCATAAAATGCATTCAGCATTTATATGCTGAATAATTGCATGCCGATTTGAGCGTAAAGAATGTAACCAAGTCATAATTGGGCCAAGTGGACTGTAGATGTTAGACAAACTTTCAAGGTTATTGATCCTAAATCAGATTTATAATTATAATCAAAGGATCCTAATATAATATTGCATAACAACTAAATGTCATGACATCAACACATCTTCACATTGATTTATAGTAAGTTGTTAGGTAGGCAACTACCTAATCTGAAATCCAGTTCTTAGATGATACTTATTCGCTAAGGCAATAACAAACATGTTTTTGAACATTCTTATTGATTAAAAATGTTAATCATAAATGTTTATGACACCGTATTAACGGTAAATGACATGATTTGTAAGTATTGAGGTAGATGACACATGAACCTAGACTATTTGACCACTGTGCATTCGAAGAGGTTTTAATAAAAATATCGTATTTTCTTCTAAATTGACAGAAGTAGGTAGCTAGTTGAAACAATGACATTTTCAGAATCTCTTTACTCCCAAACATGAAGATTAACTACCCCATGTTAAGTCAATATATTATGATTGATTCAATCCTAAGTCACAAGCAAGATGCACTTACAGTCAGATAACCAGCATAGCTGTCCATATCAGGCAGCAAGTAGTCCGGGTCAACATACGCAGCTTCCCGTGCTTCTTTCAGCTGATTCTTCTCAATGTACGGCGTGAGTAAAAGTGGTGAGCCGGCGTCAAACGCGGTTCTTGCTCGGCCAGTCTTGTATGTTCTCTCCATGAAGGTCAGAATAGGCTCCGGCGCCTCTCCCGGCGGGAGGTCCGGTAAGGGCGACCGGTCCCCGCCTACTGCGAGCTGGACGCATCTATTAAAAGAGATTCGTGTTAGGTTCGTCAATGATTTTGGTTTAGTTTCATTTCGGCATTTTATTGAGGCTGGCATGCCATTGTGGATAAAAGCCTCAATAAATAGTAGAATAAAAAAAAAATGATTTTATTAACGTTTACACTAAACATTGGTCTTCCGAAGGGTCCCTGCCGCGTTCAAAGGTTTTGTAGAAGTCATGTTCGATTTAGAAGTATTTATAAACAATGTCAATACAGACTGAAATCTGTGTCAGGGCTGTGTTAAAGAACTAAACAAACTTAAAACAAACACTTAAAAAAATGAGGTCGGTGAAATTTTATTGCACTTTTCAAGTGCGCATGCCAGGTAGGTAGTAGGTAGGTACATAGGTATTGTATACTCATTATAAAAAATGTGACGTATAGCGTGACAGATCATGACTGGGCTGAAAGATGCAACGAACTTGCTCATCAATGACTTAAATTCAAATTACGTAAATTGTAATTAAAGAGGGTTATAATGTTCAAACCACAAGGAAAAGTGACAACAGTTTACTCTCCTTTATCCCTATTTACATCATTAACTAACCTTGGCGTCATTAAAGGACGTTTAGATTCAATACAGCATCCATTGTGCTGACGAAATCAATGTGCCCAGCACCAAACAAAATAATTAAACTATAACTCAACCGTTTACTCTAAATAAAAATAATTTATGAATAATCGATTAACCATAAAAGTTTATTAAAAAGATTAAAAAGTCGTGATTGAAAAACAGAACAAATACTTCTTAATTATAATATTTCCCGCTGACGAAACATGGATTTAAAAGTGGAACTTACGTTAATATCACTAATGTCAATGGCACGATCATTTTGTCTTTCACTACGTGGAGGGTGCTTCGCGTGTCGTCTTCCACGGTGGAATGGGCCCGCGTCCTAGCCACGGGAACTTTGTATAGTCAGCCAGTTTTCAACGTGCACTTGCGTCTTGAACTTGGATTTATCTCGATCTTGTACATAGGGTGCTCCAATTTGTTTGTTTACTGATGATTCCATTTTTTTTCTTGGAAGATTTTTTTAGCTAGAAGATATTCTAATGTTATTGGGTGAAGGTATTTTCGATTGTATACCTAAGTATTTTATTTAATTAATAAAAAATAAAATGAAAGAACTTTCACTTTAAGTACAAGACCTACCTAGGAAAATGGGAAAGAAATACTAATGCTAATTAGGTTCGTTGGACATTGTAATTGTCCCATTAGAAAAAATGTACTCAATTATAAGTATTTACTTGAAAATGTTAAATGATTGTATATTAAAATCTTCATCATTCGCATGTTTGATAAAAGTGAGTGTGAGTAAGATTACAACATTTTCTTGCAATGATGTATGCAATGAGGTATCCATTTTGTAGTAAAAAATGTTTTTAATCAATTTCGTGTGATTAATAAAATAAATGAGAATGAGTGTCAAAAAAAATAATATCGATGTTATTGTTCCGCGTGCCAATCAGGAGCAGCCTGTATACCGCGAGGCACCGGCGCGGGGTACCAATGACCTGTTTACCATAAACACGCTCCCACGCTCAGATATTCGCGATAGATTCTTGCACGCTCTTAAAAGTGATTTGCTCTATATTTAGGATGTTCGTAGTAAAACAAACATCGATACGATACATTTAAATACGTGGATATAATACGTAATTGCGTATTACGACGATCGTGATACGACTTCGCTGATAACTGATTTTCCCACGGTCGTAAAACCGGGCAGCGGGTTACGATTCGCGGGGTTTTTTACCAACTATTAATTTCGAACGCGATTTCTTTGCAAAAAACACATTACTTTATTAAGCCTATCGTCATGGGCTCCTGGGTAATGTGTTGATGTACTGTCTGCAACAAATGTGAAAATTTCTTTCTTCAGTGGGTTAAACCCCTTTTTGCGAAATTATTAATTTAAATTATGAGATATAATAATGTAGAATGTTTATTTGATAATATTTTAAGGACCACAGGAAAACTGTTCTTCTTTTTTGCCGGCTGTACTAAGCTTCTCGGGGTACGTGTGGGTGAACTTGGGCTGAAGGTAGATACCTCGGTCACGGCCAAGACCAATGCCATTGGCCTTGATTGTAATCGTATCAATCAAACATGCAGCCAGCAATAATGCGCTTCTTCAATAATTATAATTTTGCTACATGCAACAACTCGCTGTAGCTATCAGCATAAAACATCAACAGCATGTTTGCAATCATTGCAATAGAGTGTGATGGCTTTTTCATCTTTTTATCTTCTTGTAGGAGAAAATGTTAGTAGAAAGCTTCCACGAACGACGATAGTTCGTAATTGTTACAGCCGTACTATTTATTTACAGACAGCCCTATAAGGTTTTATTGACTGGATATAATCTACACCACGGCACGAGCTAAAATCGGCCATAAAAAAATCGCTTGGAATCTTCTTCTTATCGTTTGGTTGATAAAAAACCTTCTACCAGAGTTCTAACCGCCTATAGGCTTCTGATACGGCTTTACACAGTGTTGAAACATCTCTCTGCTGTGCCGGTTTCCTCGCAATGTTTTCCTCAACCGTTTTTAGCACTGCAATTTGCAATTGCACTGCAAAATTAGACTAGAAACTGATGACTACTTTATAGTAAGCACATGAATTCGAAAATACATTGGTGCGCACCGGGGGTTGATATTCTGACCTTTGACTTGGCAGTCTAACGGTTATACCCTTCGGTTATGAAGGATAATTAACTTCTTGCTCCCAATAACATATTCAATAGTTAAATACTAGTCGGTTGAATATATCGGAGGTTATCCAACTAAGAAGAAAATCTCGATTTAAAACGGCAGTTACACACTGTACCTACCTACAGGTGCAAATAGGGAATTTCATATTCAATCATTCGTGGTTAAAGACTGGAAAATTATTATGTTACTCAGTTAAGTAACTACGAAAGAAAAACCATTGTTTTGCACTCTGTTATATTTCCTATTTTCCTTCTTATTTTTAATATATTGGATTTAAGTATTGTAAATAAGTTATCATGCTTCTCTATTTGTACGTACTTCGTAGATTGTAGGAATGTGCAAAGAATTACTGTTTGACTCTCTTTGAGACATATTTTGCTAGTCGAATGACTAATTACTAAATGCTAGAATTGTATCAAGTTGAACTTCTTCTCGACAGAAGAAAATGTTGCCACTTTTCAACATCAAATGCTGGCAGTTAGTTCTGTAACTGCAATTTTCTTTAAGATTCATCAACCCCGTTTAGTTATCTTCCTTTTTTGTATCTAAGTCTTGTATATGTATATCCGAAACATATTCTTACGTAACAGTCTTACGAAGGTACCTACTTGCCCTCTCCGAGAACAATCCCGCGACCCTTCACACAAGAGGTCACACAATCAGGTCAATTCAAGACACTGCACGTTCTCTCTCCATCCACTACAGTGCAGTATAGAGAAAGGATAGGTACCTCAATATAATAACTATCATAATTATAACTTTAATATTGCATATGCTTCGGTGTCGATTTGTGTAAAATGTATCAGAAATTCACATTTACGGGCTTATCTTTCCGCACAAAGTGAAAAAAATTGTCAACTGAGGCTAATTGTGATATGGTATTCAAGTTTTCAAGATATTGTAGTTTTAAACTGAGTCTTGAGGCTTATGCATTACAATATTAGCAATATAACTTTTATCTTAACAGTTAAACGACTCTACTGTAGCTATTGAAGATTATGAGGATTTTTTAAAAGCCTGAAAGCTTCAATCGCGTCTTTCTACATCTTTAAGTAATTTATTGCCTGAATCCAATGCGCAACAGTGTCAGCGACTTTCACAGCAGAATAATGAAGTACCTATATGTAATATGAGAAATATTGCACATATAATAAATACCTTATTAGAGGTCAAATGTCGTAAGTATACCTACGTCCGTTCAAACCCGAACATTAGCGCAGCATGGGGTAGATTACAAATATAAGTTAGCAGCACGAAAAATACGTCATAAAAATTGTATTTATTATTAAAAATTTATAAATTGGATGGTTGTTTTTTTAATTTTCTTGATTTGCTGTTATTTAAGAGGGAACCGGTTATTTTCAGACGTGTCTGCAGCATAAGGTAAGGTAGAAAGAAATACAAACTACTTAGTACGTCGAAAGATGCAAACGAATAAATGACACAGTCTTGCGCAACTTTCTTCATCATCGCTCCCTTTTTGCTGTGGATCGAGGTTGAGATCACATTTTCAAGCTATTTAATCAAAGTGTGCACTGCTCGGTATAAGCTTCCTCAAACAGCTTTCTTGCTAACGTTCCTCTATAATAAATTTTACTGTTGTATACATTTATTTGGTATAATTGACCATTATTTACCTACCTATATATGTCACGACAATGTGGCTGGCATCGTGGTTCTTTACGTAATTGCCAAGCAAACCATAATTAAATTAATAACGATATACCTAGTTATTATAATGATTACGGTGAACTCTCACAATCATGTTAAATCAAGATCCGTCATTACACCACGAGCCTCTCATGGATTAATATAGCCTCATATTGTGCACTATTTATTAAAACTGGAACTAGAATTTTTATATACTTACTAGGTATACGTGAATAATGCATTCATCATCATCATCATCATCATCATCATCATCATCATCACCAGCCGGAAGACGCCTACTATTAAACAAAAGATTAGTTAGAAATATAATACCTTCATAACATCTCTTGCCCAGTAAAATTCAAGCATTCGTGGTATTCATTTGTTTGACAATACAATATTTGCTCATTATCAATTTAGGTATGTCTCTTAATTATTGATATTTGTATTAGGCGTACAGTGATTAAGTAAATGTTATTAATTATGCTAATGATGATCTTCAAAGTTATTACCACTTAGCGATAAGAGACACTCAGTGATTGGTGCGTGGAGGATACAAGTTATAAGTGACAAATATTTAAAAAGTGAATTTCTTATATTTATATGTCATTGAAATCTTTTTGGTTTCTTAACAGCCAATCAAAAAAGAAATTTTCATCTTCTACCAAAAAAGAAATTTTTGCTCTTTCCAGATTGTTTGTTCTTTTCAATATGTAATAGGTATGTAAGTAGTTACATATTGAAAATACATGTTGTTCAAAATTTAATTTATCAATTTTTTTCTTTTTATTTTTGTGGTTTTCAAACGCGGTATCAAAGATTTAACAAAAAATTGCATTTGATGAAACGTTAATTTCAATCATCTTTTATTACCTATGAGTGTCTAGAAGAAATTGCTTATAGTGATAAGACCACCAAGTGCAGTGTTGAAATACAGAATGTATTATTTGAAATGTTTAAACAAATACCTATATATACTACATATTTATCTGCATTGACCCTTGTCTAATAGTAACCTGATTAATTGATAGGTATATACTTTCTAGAGTAGAACAATGGATGAAGTACTAATAATTCGCGTGGTTTATTCTCCAGCCAGAAAACTTAAAGCGTACTTAATAATGATATTAATATGAATCATAATGTATTCCTTATTCGTCACCAATTTTCTACGCATTTTTGTTATAAGTAAGTATGGTGTAGACATCAATAACTAGTACAAGTCCATAACAAGTCTAGTTAGCATCGGAGCCGGTCATGGAGCGAGCAGCCGTGGTGATTATTGCCATATGGTGCCTATGGTTAGTGCCCATTCAATTAATGCTAGTTACACACTAAAAATAAAGTGTTATGCTTCTTCAGTTTAGTATCAAACCTGTTGCTGTGAATAATTGTGTTTTAATTAAATTCAGTTTGGTTTACGATTGGCATAACCCTCGCTATATAGGCTGCATAATTTTGTATGATAGGTACGAGTACGATTTTCGGAGTCTTTCGTGAAATGAAGACGGGCTATAGCTATGTATACCTATATAGTATGATAGCTTGAGTGATACGCTCTAATAAATACGAACAATAATAATTAAAAAAATAACTTTTTTATAATTATAACGTAGGTTCTGTTATCAATCAATATTTTAATAAATAATTCATATTTTTACAGTTAATAATTTTGTTTTCATAACTTTTTTACGAAGGTAAAGATTTAAGACAAAATGATAATTAGAACTATCATAACAAAAGTCAACGGTTGATGCATGATTAGCGTGATGCCTTATTATTTTTATCGAACAAGTTAAGAAAAACTTATTTTAATACATTTTCAGCGGTGTCTTTGGGCATTACGCATCAGCTGAGAGTTCGTGTAATGAATGTCTCATTCTAACATCGTACATCAAGAATGGAAATGCAACAGAAGCAAAGAGGCTGTCTAAAGTCAATGCAACTAACTACCTCGGCCACGAGAGCTACTCAGGGTTTATGACAGTGAAAGAAGAATATAATTCTAATTTGTTCTTCTGGTTCTTCCCCGCCTCTACCAATCTGACTGAAACGCCCTGGATAATCTGGTTGCAGGGAGGCCCCGGATTCTCGTCTTTGAAAGGACTTTTTGATATCATCGGCCCTATCAAAGTTGAAGATGGGAAAGGTAAGTACATCTTAAATAGAGTATTTGGTATATACGGTTAACCACAACAGTCGAATCAATTAGCCGTTGTGCTAACTAGGCTCCACACGGTCAATAATCAATTTAAGATACATAATTTACATATTTGTACATCGACGTCGTTAAATTAAATATTAATTTCAAGTATGTTATGTTTGTCATCATGAATATTACCAAGCCCGGATAATCAACTACTGGGCCTAATTTTTCTTCTGTACTTCTCAGTTCTAACTTCTATGCGTCTTCTAAAACTAAGTCTATTGTAATCGTATCACGTAACGTACACATTTACACAACAGTGATGCTCACTCTCTATATTAATTAATAAATTAATGATAACATTATAAATTATTGTCTTAAGTAATTATTTGGCCTTTGACATGACATACAGAGGAAAGGAGTAGTTAGTAGATAATTCACACATAGGTATTAACAGATTATCACACTTACGTAGGAATTCATGTTAATGAAATTCTTCTTTACTCTCCTTTGAATACAAAAGACAAAAATACATAGTCGACAATTATTCTGTTTTATTATTTAGTTATGACGTCCGTGGATAAAACTCGACGCTAATTGATTAACTGTTACTTTTATCGTGTAATGCGCGCAAATTCACTCTGTGACACGGCCATCTGGCGAATACTTTATTGCATTACTTTATTAGTGAATATTAGGGTTGAAGGCCAAGACGTACGGTAAAAATTTACTAATGGACCTTTTTGACGTTTTGTTTTCTTTCTGAGGCCAGATCTTCTTCCATTAATCAAAGCAAAAGAGAACAGACATCAGGCAGAATTTAGAATATACTTGGCAAATACACACCAAAACAGTGAATTTACCTATAAATAGGAAGAAGCTTCAGTATATCTATAGAGATGTTCTCCTTTGCCATGACTATATCTATTGACACATATTTTGCCGCTCATCATTAGTTATATGGTTGTTTATGTTGCAATAGTTTTATCAAAGCCAATCGGTGTATTTTTCAGTGGTACCAAGAAATTTTTCGTGGGCGGGAGACTACTCCTTGTTGTTCCTTGACAACCCTGTCGGTGCAGGCTTCAGCTTCACAGACGATGAACGAGGGTACCCTGATAACGAAGATGATGTAAGTTTGAAGCGTAGTTCTATATTCAATATGCGCGCAAAGCAGTCACAATATATTGCTTATACAATGGCCATATGTGAAAACTGAGAAACGATTAATATTCAAATAAGGCAGGTACTGTCTTTAATAAGTCGATATAAGCGAATTTTGAGGCAGACTGATTGTTCAAAACGGTCTCGATGATCTATTGCAAGATGATGATAGCTTCTTCGTTAGATGCATGAATTATGGTAGCTGGGCCAGAGACGGACGTCTGACATTGGCACATGCACTAAAAATCTTTAGTGAGTTTTAAATAAATTTATTCTATCACTCTTGTAACAATCTAGTTACAATATATATTAGTTTATATCGAGAAACAACATTAAATACAGTGTTTAATTCCACCTGTCAGCTGAATTGCACTTGCTCCACTAGTTACCATAATGTTGTCAGCTTTTAATAACAGATTCCATAAAGATGTTATGCTTCAAGTTCCCTGTACGAGTTTATCTGGCAGAATGTTGAGTGTTTAGACTAACATTAGTAAGTCGATAATTTTATGCAAATCTCCTATCGCTTAGGTCATCAGAATCTTTATGGGCCAATGCACATGTAAATAAACCAGTTAATGAAGCATAGATGTATAGTCAGATGATTCAAGTAAAAATACGCCATACTGCTTGTGTGCACTGCGGGAAAGGTTAAGGAGCATTGACCGAGTGAATATTTAATTCCAATAAGGATATTGCTGTGATTTGTGACATAAATTTTTGGTGGATGCAAATGGCAAGTTGTTGTTCATTATGGCGTTCTAAGGGGGACACGCCTTTGTTCAACACCGGACATCTTCCGGCTGATGATGATGATGACATCATGTTATGGAAGTCAGACAGATAAAAACCTAATGCTATGAGTTACAAGAAATTAAACTGCCACAAAAACTCCCACGTTGGTCCAGTGGTCACAAAGCGCTAGTGCTGTGTATAAGGTTTTCCATGAGGTACCTACCACATAGGAAAGCTTATAACAGTTATGACATAACTAACGAAATGTGGGAGTGCGGTATATATTAAACCTCTGTCTACTTGGAAAATCAAATTCAAGTGGGGTGTCAGGTTTATGAATGTCATTCCAAAAACCATTCATCATCTTGAAATAAATGATTGATCGCTTACAGGTCGGAGAACAGATGCTGGAATTCCTTCAGCAGTTCCTGCAGATGTTCCCCGCGCTGCGTTCGGCGCCGCTGTTTATAGTGGGCCAGTCGTATGCAGGGAAGTACGTCCCCGCCCTCGGCATCCAGATCCACAAACATAATCAAGACAAAACGGAACAGCCAATCAACTTAAGAGTACGTATTGTTCAGAGTTTTGATATAAATTGAATTAAGTAGCGGGTTGCGGGCTGGTAACGTTAGTTTAAAATTAAAATTGTTCTAATAGCAAAATCAATAGGTACGGTACAATTTTGCTTGTTAATACTGTTAATTATACGTATGTAGCTGCAAAAGAACATTTACTATTTTCATACCGTTAAAAAAAATGTATCAAAAAGGGACGTTGGCAGGCCGCAATTATTGAAAACCTCTTAAAGTTTTAATTTAAATGTTTCAGGGAATTGCAATCGGTAACGGTCTGATAGAGCTTCGAGACATGATGCACTTCAGCACCCTGTGCGAAGTGCTCGGGTTGCTTGACGGGCATCAGATCGACCACTTGGAAAACCTGGAAGAACAGGTCGTCAAACTCATTGATGACAAGAAGATGGTCGATGCTGCTAATGTGAGACTTTTCATTTTAAAACATTTTTAGCTATCACCTACAAACAGTCAGTTTTGTCAGTCAAAAAGTATTTCTCTTTTTATAAGATTACAAGGCCTTTGCCCAGCAGTCGGTCACCGAACAGGATACATAAAAAAAAAGTGATTACAATATGTATTAAACAGTAGTCAAGGGCGGGTTTGACTTTTTGACTTTTATTCTTATCCATTAAGAAGTGTACACTAAGTAAAATACCTTTAATTACATCACCTTTTCTACGAAATAACACAATTCATAATTTCGGTCTTCAGAAATTCAACGAAACGATAGAATACATAAAGAAACAGAGTGGTGTCAGCGTTTACAATTTCGTTGAGGACGCGTCGTCATCAGCGCCGGCGTTCGAAGGGTTCATCAACAGGGATGACGTCAGAGAACAGATCCACGTTGGCAACGCCACCTTTGACTACAACAACCAACTGGTCTATGAGAAGATGCTGCCTGATTTCGCTAACTCCACTAAACCTTTCGTCGAAGAACTGTTGGAGCACTACGGAGTAATGTGTTACAGGTAGAAACTAGATACCTACTGTAAAATCATTATCATTATTTATATAGGCATTATGCACACTATTTAAAACCTTGTTAATTTTTGGTATCTATGTCACGAGGAAAAGAGAAAAAGGAACGTTACACAATTCATAGGTGCGTTTTACAGATACAAAAATCACCAACAGAACTGTAGTGTAAGTAAACAAATAATTTACGCCCGTTTCGGTTTTCGGGCGAAGAATATTTTCCTTTGCAATTAGCATGTTACTAAGAATTAGTAATACCTGTTTTTTACTAAATAATTAAGTAAATAATGTGTTTGGCAGTGGCCAGCTGGACGTGATCCTAGCTTACAGCCTATCGAAGAAAATGCACGCCACACTGCACTGGTCGAAGCGAGACGCCTACTTGATGGCACCACGCCGTCGCCTGCGCAGATACAACAACGGATCTGTTGTCGGGTAATTTTTTACCTTTAAGTACACCACCATAATAATCAAATTAAACTATGGAAGGAGGTTAAAGAGCATTAGAAAAAGTTGGCCAAGATCCATTTGTAAATATTTCTATATACTTACTTACTTAATAGCTCTACTTTCCATAGAAGTATGGTAATACGATGACCGCTTCTAACTGCTTACTTACTTGTATTACTTTAATGTTCGCCAACTTTAGTCCTAGCCCACAGGATTAGCAAGCTAAAGTGCAGTGGGCACCTCACATCTGTCGCAGAACCGACAACCTTGGGGAAAACGTGTTCTGTGGTGGAGACCACGACTCGGTAAACTTAGTGTAGGACATCCTCCAGCTAGATGGAGCGACAATTTACGCAATATCACGCGCAGCGGTTGGAAGCGGAATCTCGAGGATCAACCTCAGTGGCCTGCCATAGGAGAGGCCTATGTCCAGCAGTGGATGGAGATATGCCGATAAACCCCTTTACCATGAACTCTCTCGTACCTTTTCCGTTGTGGAAGCCAGACGCCGCTATGTGCAGTGTATTGCACCGTCTAGCTTCCACAAAGGAAAATGCTCTACTTTAAGAGTCCATGGTAAGGGGGCTGATGATCAACTCTAGACCTATAGTGATTGCTGTATTAAACTACTATTTCAGATACAAGAAGGCTGGAGGAAATTTCGTTGAAATACTAGTTAGGGGAGCCGGTCACAGTGTACCAGTGGACCAACCAGAAGTCGCCAAGTTCCTCATAGACAGTTTCGTACAGGAGTTTAAATAAATATTATTGTTGTACCAAATATATTTTATTTCTGAGTACCTACTTAAATAATTATAATAATTTTATATTTACAACAGTTAGTATACATACTAAAAGGCACTGAGGACATGGTATAAGCCTTGGCAGACACGTTTTATTAAGACTAGGTATTAGATTAGGTTTACTCGGTAGTTACCATTGTTTCTACTCCAACGATGTTTTCTATAAGACACACATACTTTTCAACCGAACACATGCTTCATGGCTTTTTACATATTTATGCTGAAGTCACAATCACTGTCGACAGAATATTATATGTAGAAGCCCCAGATTTAAATGTTGTCTTAATATTATATCAAACACCTCTTTAATAAAATTAATTGTCTATACCGCGTGTATTAATTTCTGAATGTATAAAATAGATTTTTAAGGAGTATAGAAGACATATCAACTTGGGAAGGGATCGTCACCATATCAACTCAAGCCGTGCAGTATTCTTCTCTCAACGCACACTAATGAGAATTGTAACGTATTCGCCTTACCTCGGGTTAACACCTGTTCGAAGGTGCGGGCGAGGCGAAAAGCTATACGGTGACAATCCCTTTCCGAGTTGATATGTGTGCTGTGACCTTTATACTGCACTGCGGGATGTTGCTTTTAGCGCACTTGCAAGTCTTCTATGTTGCAATGCTTGAATATTTTGGAAGACTGGCAAGAAACTCGAATTATTCGTAAATTTATAGTCGAGTCTCATTAACACAGGAGAATAATAACAATTGAAGCCTTACAGTTATCAAAACCACGCAACAAGTTAGTAGACATAGTTAGGTACAGTCAGCATCACAAGTAGTTTAACATATTATGAAACCCTTTGTCAAATAAATTCAAGAAAAAAACATCAATTCAGGTTATTGTTTCAAATTATAGAAACGTCTAAATACCTAATGATCTGAGAATATTTGAGTCTTTACTATATAAATTAATGGTATGATAAAAAAAATAATTCAGCTACTTATGATGCTGACTGTATCCTTACAATTTTGTTACCCTAGGCTCTGAACATGCAGTGATAACGCATTAACACATGCTGAGATCTTGTAATCAAATGTACTAATCGTCAAATTAATATAAATAATCGCTCAATAATACACAACCTCTACAACAACACAACCTGTTACAACTTTCACTATACTTTAATCCACTTCATTTTATTCTTAGAACATTGTAGATGTAATGCTAGTTTCGTCGACTGTATTATATAAATACGCGTCCGTCCTTCTCTTCCACCGTAGAGCATACACTATGCCACACACTATAGCTAAAACAAGCAAAACATTCAGAACAATGCTTACAACCATTGCTGTCTGATTACTAGTATATTTATTAACAGTAGGATACTGTAATATAGCCTTAGAGATTCCTTCTTCATCGTCAATGTATTTCGCAGTGTCTTGAACCATCACGTGGTAGTTGGGTGGCAGCTGCAAGTTGTAATTCTTGATGAAATTTGTTATGAGTTCCACGGTTTCCGCTGGCTTATCCATCGGGACCAGGTGGCCTGCACCGCGGACTAATACCTCAGTCAAACCGCCACCGCTTTTGACGTATCTAGAAATAGAGTTTATAGGTTATTTCCAAAGGTTTATAGAGCAGTGTTTTACTTACATCGTTCAAGATAGTAGGTAAAAAGTCTGTTTTTAATCAGTGGGTATTATGAAAGTAGAAATATTTTTCCAGGAATTTGGTCTAGCAAGCAGTTGATTATGGAACTGTGAAGATTTTTGTATCTAAATATCCCTCTACCTACATAGTCGATATGGACTTACCCAGCAACCCTGCCGTCATACCACCAGGGAGTGCGCGAGGCATTCAAGAACTCCTCGCGGTGATTCCAATGCCAGTGTTTTCTACGAGCTTCCGCGTTCGGCACGCATGGAGCTGCCAGGTCCATTTGACCACTAGAATAGAAAAATACCTTTGTATAACTGCAATAAATAAATAATTATAATTGTAGCAATGAAAATACAATCGCTGTCGGTGGTGTTATGAAATGACTAAAGATTTTGTTTTTATTAACCAGTTGCCTATCGAGACGGTAGACACAATAGTTAAACAATCGCCATGTACGAGTATCATATATGTGATACACTGGACAGGGTTAATGTAGAATTGCTGCTTCTTCATTAAATGCACAATATTTTAAAGCGATTATTACACTAAGGGTATAAACATAACCACATACCTAATCTAGTTATTTATTTTCAGTCTGTCAGAATGTAACCTGAGCCACTTACCAGTATATGAGAACCCTGTAGTGATTTAGCAGCATTTCGACCTTCGAATTAATTTCGCTCAGAAAGTCTGGTGTCATCATCTTATGCGTCGTGCTGTTGTGGAATGAGAATTTGATGCTCCCAACGTGTAAAGCCTCGCTCACTTCGGGCGTCGTAACGTACTCTACGAACTCGTTCAGGTTTGATAAGCTATCGAGAAGAATGTTGAAGGTTTGCTGTTGCATCGACATGTCATCTAGCCGATTCAGGAGTTCCTCTCGTAGCTGGAAAAGATTATGATATGAGTTTAAAATGATTAGTTATAATTTAATAGTTAGATGTATGACTTAATAGTAGCCACTTGATGGCGCTACATGATTTTCTAAATGTAACGCGGGTGTAAAGGCGGGGCACCGTATATAATATATCAATAATTAATAAGTATTATTTAATAATGTTACTTACAATTAACGCGGACTCCGATTCCTGTTTTTCTATAGCTTTATTGTACGCATCCTGGAGCGGTTTGACAGCAAGCTTGCCTTGGGTGTCGATGAGACCCCACTGGTAGTAGACAGAGCTGTAGTCCGCTATGCTGTCGCGACTCAACACTGGGTTGCCGATCATTATGCCCTGTAAAATGTAATAAAAAATCTAAATATTTTGGAGTAGACTAGAGAAAATACACTCAATTTTTTAAAGATCCTGGAGAAATAAAAGATAGAGTACTAATTAGTTACCCACTGGGTTAATCAGATAAGCAAAGCAATCAATGCGCTGCAGTTTGAAAAAAATGACAGCTTTAGATCCTTCTCTTTCTCTTTAGATCTCTTCAGTTGACGATACCCGACATCTTGCCGCAGAGGTCAAAGCAAATAGATGGTATTTAAGTCGTAAATAATTAATAAATTTATCACAATACAAAATAATTAAAGCTACTGCTTTCTTTCTATGAATGTATTATTACACTACCTTTTTTGTGAACATGCGCTTTTAGTAAGCTGGCAAAAGTCTTGTTGCGATAAGGTTAAAATACAATAATAAAAATGTTTGTATGACATATTGATTAATGACTGAAGGCAAACACGTCACGAGCGACAGATAAGATAAAAAAAATTGTCAAGGCGAGCCCCTCTTGTCTCACAACGTCTTTTACCCGACTGCGGGCCACGCACTGCACAGAACAAGTTATTGCTCATTAATATAAACAATAACACATCCGGTGGGCATAGGAAGGTTCTATTAGATAACTTATATGGAAACTGCCTTGCCCCTTTGCATTCATTTCCGGTATTTCCGGTCTGTATGTGAGGATATTAAAAAGATAACTATATTGATATTTGTAGACGTAATTTTATTATTTGTACAGGGAACTGAGATCCCTTCGAAACAATCTAAAGCTTGTGACGACTATGATGGAGCTTGTAGCGCTTATTTTCAGAGACTCATAAGTGGCGCTTTGACTTATTTTTCCCTCTCACGTCCATTGACGTAACATTGACAATAAAACAATTCATAATTGAAAACAAAGCAGTCAGAATCTCTGAATCTCCGTAAATAAGTTACATTATAAAAACATAACCTAGTGCTCATCATGTATCTATATTATGAATCCAAGGACGATTCTCACTGATATGAACCACAAACGATTGTTGACGCGACCTTGCCAATTGGAGTTGACATTAACGGCCTGGCTATTGAGAAATGTGCCAACATTACATTTTACATGCTTTAAATGCGGTGTTAGGCCATTTAACCTCTGATAAACAACAATCAGTGGTCGTTGACAATGGACCAATGGTTAATAAGCAGGAGTTTCCTCTATACAATTTAGTTCACAAACATTTAGACATATGCATGTATAAAATTATCAGATACGACTATAACCTCACGCCTGTATTCACCGAAGGGGTAGGCAGAGGTGTAGGTACTCTACACCCACATTTCGATTCCTAGACCCCAACTGCTCGATGAAACAGTAGGCGAGCCCTGGACACAAATCCAGATTCCGTGAAAATCCAGATTTCGTGTTTGTTCGACAATTACCTAATGGTAATCAGAAGAGTAATAAACTATTAATCTTAGTGCGATATGAGTCTCCCGAGTTGAAAATTGGTAATACCTGGTATCACTTTGCCCGACTTAAAACTCGAAGCCAGGACTTCATGCTCTCCAATCGCGCTTAGCGGCCATTAGACGAACGAGGCAGTCATAATACCAATGATTTATCGTAATATTTTATAGTATTCCTGACTGCTTACAATCATTGGCGGTCAAAAGCAATATGCTAGCGATTACTTATTTAATTGTATTAGCTGTGTTATTTTTCGCTTCAGTTAACACAAAATACGTTATTTTCATGTATGGCATATATATATTTAGCATGTGCATAAAGTCTTTGACCATTTAAAGTAGGTACAGTCAGCATCATAACTAGCTGAACATTTTATTTTTTTATCATACCATTAATCAAAGAGCAACTTTTGATTTAGTAACAGTCTTAAATATTGAACCGGGCACAATAATGGACACAAGCTCGCCCCCTATTACATTGGGTCCTCAAACATAACTGGCCAAATGTGGGAATACTATATGCGCACCTCTGCCTACCCCTTCGGGGAATACAGGCGTGATGTTATGTATGTATGTTAAATATTCTCTGATCATCATTTGTTCGTTTCTATAATTTGAAACAATAACTTGAATTGGTGTTTGTTTCTATCAATTATTTGACATAATGTTTACTGTACTGACTGTACCTAAGAATTGATAAGTAAAAAACAACATCCAAGCTACAATTGTATTAGAGGTCTAATTAACACCTTATGTTTATTGTGCGGGATCTTGAGAGCATCTGAAGGTTCATCAAGATCAAGGCTTTATAATATAATACATAATTATGTGGTTTGAAAAATATGTATAACATATTCAACCAGATCGGAGATGTTCTACAAAAGGGGCAAGTGAGAGTATGAGAAATGTGATGAGTGAATGAGGCGAAAGAAGTGTATCAGGATCGTAACAAATGGCAATCCATGGTTTTTTTGGCAAAAGGTAAAATCATAATAAAACCTGATGGTTGCGTCATTTAATTGCCTATCCATCGTTCTTGACCTTTTTGGGATGTCTTTTTTTTAACGTCGCCCCACACTATAAATTTCTCCGTGGGTGCGGTTCACACACATGAAATATCCAGACTCGGAACAAACATCCGTGGATTTCATAAATTTTTGGCCCAAGCTGGAATCGAACCCGCAGCAGTCTAATCGCTTAGCCACAGCGCCAATCAAGGCGTCTGTTGTGCATTGAGACTGTTCCGATATTTTATTATTATTATTACCTGTAGATTGACATCCAGAATACCGATACTCCGGTCTTGTTCTAGAATCTTCACGCCCAACGCAGGCAGGTAACGGCCAGCGTACGATTCCCCTGCTATGTATAGAGGTGCCTTGCGTAGCTCAGGAAACACCACCAGGAACTGTCTCAGAGCACTGTACAGGTGGCTTGAACACTGAAACACATAGAAGTATTGTTAATTGGGTAGGTACTAAAATAACTATAAAAGAAGTATGTGTATGTATTAGTCTAGAATTCTAAGGCGTAAGGTTTAACGCGAATGCAATTATCTAATATTGATTTTACCAAACGTGATTCAGTATTACTATTACTGTCAATCTTTTGATCTTAGTTAGGTACTCCTATCTCTTCAACTGGATGGACATTTAAACTATTTTACGCCAGTGTTGATTCCAACCAAATTGGTTTGGTATTGTAAAGTTTCGGACACAAACTTAAGAGAGCTTTTATTTATTCCAATCCATTTAGTCGGAATTAAATTGGAGAGTAAACCCACAGATCAGTATAAGTATTAATTGAATGATTGCCTCACAACACAGTACAAGTCTCGTGCTGAAACGTGACTGTTGACTCATCACAATTATATTACCTATTACACATAATTATTGCTACGGTTTCTTGCTGTAAACAAACAATGCTGATTCTGTTTGATTAGCCAATACAGATTGCATATCCACGCCTTACAATCTTAGGGCCTTAGTAATCGATGAGAATACAACTAGAATTTCAGTTAGTAGATTATTCATTTTAGGGAACTAATCACAATTGCCTCCTCATCATGAACTCTTAAAGCAGGACGTTTTCCGATGTGGAAGCGAGACGCTGCTACATGCAGTGTAACGGCATCTCGCTTCTACAACATAAACTGTCCTGCTTTATGAGTTCGTGGTAAGAGAGCTGATGTAGGTAAGTGATTAGTAAGGGACAGACGAGAGGGTCCAAATAAGGTGACGTTATCCAGCAGTAGGCTAAATTATTGATGATAATAGAGGCATATATGTTAAAGGCTTTTCTGACCATAATGTATTTTATGTTTTGATTATAATTACTGTCGTGATCTTATTAAAGAAAAATCGAGAACTCTGGGTTATATCGTGCTCATAGATCCGTTTCCGCGTAAACCCAAGGTTATATTAATATTCAATTATACATGAAGTCTAATAAGAATAAGAATAAGAATAATTTATTGTGTAAGAAATTACAGTCAGTGCATTGATTCCTGAAACTCACACTAGGATTCCCTGTGTCGTGAGTTCCAGGCTCCTTCATTCCGTTCACAATCGAATTGTTACACAAATAAAATATTTATCCGTTATAAAAAAATCGAAATACAATGTACTCAAAATCCAAGTAAAATAAAACTGAAAATCAATGAAAATTATTTTATATCGGCGTGTCTGTGTGTGTACGTGTGTGTGTGTGTGTGTACGTGCGCGTGTGTGTGTGTACGTGTGTGTGTGTGGACGTGTGTGTGTGTGTGCGTGTGTGTGTGCTTATGTGGGTAGTAAAGATTGTGATATTTAATAATACAATTATATAAATGTCTGTACCAATCAGTTTTTTTTTTTTTTTTTTTTTTAGGCTAAGAAATTTTCAGTCAGTTCATAGTCCAGTGTAGAGAGCCATTTTGTTACCACAGTTTTACATTTATTTAGTGTTAGTTGCATTATTTTGTGTCGGTCATTGAGTTTCGTATAAATGTGCGGCCCCATAAAACCGTAAGATCTTCTACCAATTGTTTTACGGCATCGTACCTTATCCCAGTGTACCCTTCGACTTGACAGGATACAAGTGTTTAGGGAGGTTTTGTGAAATCTTAGCGTGACAGACAAGATGTAAAGCTGTCTGACTCTAAGGACTCCCACTTCGGTGTAGAGTGTGTCAGTGGGGTACCGGAACGGTCGTCTATAGGCTACTTTAAGTAGTGCTCGCTGTGCTCTTTCTACTTTTATTAGTGAGGTTTTACCAGCCGCGCCCCATGCTATTATACAATAGTTTAGGATAGATTGACACAGTGAGTAATATATCATCTTCAAAATGGAGTCATCTGCAATCTTTCCCAGCTGTTTAAAAATACGGAGCTAATAATTTATTGTTATTGGCGAATTAAACTGTAATTTATTAGGGAGCTCTTAATTGTCCGTAGCTACAAGGTACCAGCTATAAAACGTTGTCTGATATCATTATATACTTCGTTTCTCTTAGCAAAAGAAACTTATTAAACTTTTGCATATTGGCGTTTGTTTTTGCCATTTTAGTGAAGAAAGTACTTTGCCAAGAGTATTTCCTACCAAAGATCTGTGAAACAAAACGTCATTGAACTTTATAGAACCTATAAACCAGCCCAAGAGACAGTCAAGTGCCTTAATAAAAAATCTGGCAAAAATAAAACCAAACAGCCACCAACAACATTGATGATTTATCTGATCAATTTGTTAAAGACGGTACGACATTAAATGACTTTTATCAATTGGCGTTAGGCGACCGTTCATTGACATCCAATTAAATACATTTAATACTTTAGTCACAGATGGATTTTTAGTTAGAAAAACTAAAATGTGAATACAATAATACATGTAGCTGTCAGTAGAAGAGACGGGCCAATGACTTACGGGAGATGGAAGAAAAAAGTTACATGTTCAACTGGCCACTTCAATAACTTTATTTTAAGTATTCCTTTTTTAAACGCAAAGTAGAGAATATTCTCTGCAAAAGGGGGCTGTAAATAGGGTTATAGTTCAGCTTAGTGTTGCTAGGGGTAATGCTGTTTGGAGCTGGATTGATATCGATATTGATATTTTAAGACTCGATACAAGGCGACAAAGTATGAGTACCCGATAGTACAATTATCAAGTATCAAGACTATCTGTTTAGGTTGTTGTGTGAACTTTCTATTTACTGATAGAAAAGTTCGTAAATCAATCTAACCACATAAATCAGACCAGAGGATAGCATTTAAAACAAATAACCTATAAAACCTTATATCAATCTCGGGTTCACCGAAGCTGCATGCGAATAAATTACTGCGACCTTCATAATTACTTTTTGAGGACTTAACCGATTACATATTTGTACGGGCAATTTCTTTACACTTAATATGGTACTTATAATAAATTGACTTCACGTGCCTTCTGATTTTACGACCTACTGACGTTCAAAATTAATGCGTGGCAACCTTATATGGTAACAAGGCCCTTACTTACCGTTGCCATGTCTTGGATGAAGCCTTTAGGGCTGTCAGTAAAGCTGAAGCCGGCGCCCACAGGGTTGTCAATAAACAGTAGAGAATGATCCTTGCCCCATGAGGATTTTCGCACTGGAATTAGAAAAAGTTGATGGCATTAAATGGTTTAGGCCGCATAGTATGGCTTATGTACGGTAATTAATTCATAATTCGTTTATACAAGTTATGTTACGTTAACCCTCTAGCTTCCTGTTATTACAAACCTGTTTCAAATGTATAATTATGTAGGTACCTATAGGTTTTCTCGCTCATCCTATTTAAACGTAGATTTGATACGGACATGTCAAATTAATATTATCTAACAAAAATATACGTATGAAACTGCACATTTTTTTAAAATAAATGTGGCTTAGCAGTCTTGCTCATACTTCAATCCCAAGTAACAAGAGGGCGAGTCTATTCATAGATTTAATTGCAAATCTAGGGCCGCTGACGGTATTAATGATTTCAATTTGACCTGTGTATGAACGACCTCTGAGGCAAGACTGCACTGAGTTAGAGATCAAATGCGTCGGGCAACGCCTCTTTAACTATACTAAATATAGTTCAATGTATATGTTATGAAACGTCAATTGTGAACCTTCATTTTCAAGGAGTGAACATAATTCTTCATAAAAGACGATTTATGCAGTCACGTGGGGGTACAGGCTCTTCTTCTGCTTTCTTACCATGAACTCTTAAAACAGCGCTGAGTAAACTGAGTATCACCGCTGCAGCAGCGCTGTACGCAAAGCGGAATCCTTAGAGAATAGCATAGCAGGAAATCCGATGTGGAAGCGAGACGCGGCGCCGCTGCAGTGTGTGTAATACAGCGCATTGCTTCCACAACGTAAACTGTACTGTGGTAAGAGTTCATGGTCAGGGGGCTTTTCGCTAAATAACCCATTCTTCGAGTGACAAGACCATACATACAAACAGATTAAACTTTATAACACCGGTGTAAAGGCGTAAGTGTAGCCGATTTATTACCTAAAATATTTAGTTCGTTTTGTCAAAGTTGGTCCTTGAGAACCGGTAGCAATTCGTGTTTGAAATTCACCTTGAACCCTGTCACGTGCTGCCGCTGGTACAATATGACTGGTGACAGTAGCTTGTAAATGAATGGAAAGTGACCATGAGAGTCAATTGAGATTTGGCTTTACTATCTATGACTATGTAGATACGTATGTAGGTCGCTAGTTAGTGGTAATTAGTCTGATAAAGATTTCAGGTTTTACGACTTTGCCTCTCGCTGTTAATGCTAGAAAAACCTACTAATTAAACAAACTTATTACATAATTTTATAGATTACTAGCTGACCCGGGGTATGAAAAATAGATGTTGGCCGATTCTCAGACCTACTCAATAAGCTCACAAAATTTCAAGAGAATCGGTCTAGCCGTTTCGGAGGAGTATGGGAACGAAAACTGTGACACGAAAATTTTATATATATAGATATATTCAGATTTAATAAAAAGGGTTGCTTAGTTATTGATAGACAATTTAACAAACTCAAAGAAAAGGGATTCTTTGAGTTCTTATGTATACTGTTTTCAAATTGTTTAGAGATCAACACAGCCACAGCTGTTATATATTTATATTTTACACTTAAACATCATATCACTAGGCTACCCTGTGGCTATTAATTGGGCATAATTGCAAATTCTGATTGTGTTTTGGCAAAAAACCTTTTTCCTTGGCTCGTGCATATATTCCAAGCGTTCACTATTGTATCAGTCAAAAGTTCCACTAATCATGACACGATAGAAGAAGATTTTTACTTAGAGATACATTGTATTATTCCGGGATTCCCCGCCATAGCTATCTCCTCCAGATTGTATAAAAATCAGTGCATAATGATCACGGAAAGTATTCCGTACATGCGCCATGGGATTTCCAACATTGCAACCTGAATTTCAATTTATAATTTGCAGTAGGTACAAAGTTACGAACTGTGAAGTTTATCATCCATAATGTATTTATTCTGTAAAGTATTGTTAGTTGTAATCAGATAGCACCTTTGTGCAAATAATTTAGTGGGGATAACGAATACACCTTATCAGTACTCGGGTGAGTAATATTAATTTTACAAGCATAGCTTAAAAGCATCAGAGCTGAACTTGACCGAGGTTATCAATATGCGATAAAGACGGCATTTCCCTAATAGTATGAAAATTCTCATAAGTGAAGCAAGTGCATGCTGGTGACAAGATTAGAATAGGTGCCCGCGTGATGCAGGGTGGGCTCGCTTCAATTGGCTTTGATGGGCGCAAATTGCCAATTCAGATCAGAAAACGTTTTTAAAGTAACTATCTCGAAGCAAGTATGTTTTACAATACAATTTACTCTTTTAGAAGTGGTCTAAAAACGGACACTAGATGTACTATAAAAGGAATTAATTGATCTTGAAATTAATTGCCCGTAATAATTTGACTTTAATTCGTCCGGAAAAATATCAATGATAAAAGTAAAAGGCATTTTTTTGCTATAAGTCACTTCAAAGGGCGTTTCGGTTTATCATTTTCTAAAACGATTTTCCTTGTTTAAGTAAATATCAAAATTATTTTTATTTGCACTATATTCCTGTAATTAACGTTTGGTGAATTACAACACATTGTTTTAGTGCCAAGAGAAGATCATGAGTCCAGTGGCTAAGTTGGATGAGTATGGAGTTTGATTTCAGCAGTGAATATGTGAGAAGTACCTACATCAAGTAGGTACCCAGTGTACCCTTAATCAATCAAAATCAATACAGAAATACATAGCGAATGGCAAGGGGTCGGTCCTCTTTGCAAATTAGCACCAGCGGAAGAAAGCAATATCATTCGCGGATTCAGTCAATCAATGCTGCGGCAAACGAGTGGGGTAACTTAATACTCTTGCACTGGCAAAGTTCACACGCCACTTCACAGCTTGTACCATCAATTTGTTTATAAACTCCGGGGATCGAAATCAAACGAGACATGATATGGTTAGAATAGAAAGAGCCAAGGAAAAAGACAATAGTTCGAAAAATGGCTATACTCCATGTACTCAATACTTTTAATGCATTCCATATGTAGGTATTTAGGTGGTAATCTTATGGTTAGACCATATTCCACCCTGTCGGACACAGCATATTTTATCAATTATATAAAATACTTATAGTATTTTAATTTGTGTCATAACACTGTTATCGTGTTAAGCTATGTTTACTCACATTTAAACTGATTATTCGAGTATTCGAAGGGGCCTATTTCGTCGAACAGACCAGCGAGGCTCGTAGCTCCCGGGCCCCCTTGCAGCCACAGTATCCATGGAGTGTCAGGTCTGTAGTTCTCAGCTTGGAAATACCAGAAGAAGAGATTCGAGTTGTATTTCTCATCCACGGTAAAGAACCCTGAGTAACTGGTTCTGTTGAAGAATAGGGTTGGGTCTACAACAGATAGATTTCTTGCTTGTCCTATTAGATTCTTCTTTATGAGTTGTGTGAGAATCAGCGCGGGTGACCTCGCCAACGTGGAAGCAAAGCTGTAATAAAATAAAAATATTGTAATCGCGTACATTATTGATTTCACGCTGTAATTACCTAAACATACTAGGGTTGTCAGCATTTTTTGAAACATGACCTTTGAATTAATTGATGTATTTATATTTATTTAAATTAATAAAATCATATAAAATAACCACGATCGTTATATTTTATGGAGGTATATACATAGTTAAAAGTAATAAATTTAAATACCATAGGATTATAAATAAATAAATGGTTCTCGTAAACCAGTTATGGTAGCAACACCCAAGTATATTGTTTGAAGATATAAAAACGTTAAGATTAACTTATTATCTAGGCGTGTGGTGCGAGGTGACAAGTTGTTAATTTATTTATACTTTAAGTTAGCTGGAACTTAATTATTATTTGTAGAAGTAATAAAGTTGGAAAGGCCATAAAATAATATAACCGTATCACCAGTCAAAATGCCTTTACAATTTGAATAACACTGTAAAATGTGAAAATACATGTTCGACAGAAAGTATATTATTATTACCTATATCATTTTATAGATATATAGGTAATAATAATATTCTATTATCTGATGATAAGAAGGTGTTACACATAGGTGTTACGAAGCTACATATAAATCTAGTTCCTACAAGAACACAAGGTAAGCCAACCAAATGTTTACAGCGCAGTATCTTTTATGAACAAATTGGAGCGACAATGAATCAATCAATTCGAATTACGTGCAAGTGCAACGCCATTGGATCATTTCGCTTGAGGCTATTATTTAACAGTTACTACAGCCAGTGGTGTGGTGAGTGGAATAAAACAGATGTGAACATACCTAGCGTATCGGTGTGATGTTGTATAGGTACACCTAGCATATAACAAGCATAAGGTAGGTAGATAATGAAATACGTTGACAGTTTCTTTTTTTAATCATGTACATACCAATGTTTACATAATAATATCAGTTACATCTAATAAAAAAGTCATCATAAGTTATCTCGACTTTTTCGGTATAACTGTACCATTTTGAACAATATTGTTCCCATGGTTACGATGACGAGTAACGACAAGCGAGCTTTCAGAAGATTTTCGGCATTACAACAACGAACGCCTTCTTTTATACGTATCTATACCGAATACATCCCTATAGCTTTCACTAGAGGTCGGATATGGAGTTGAGATTTGGTAACGAAACCGGCTTTGGTCAAACTTAAATTACCGGAAAAGGTTTCGCAAGAGATCAAGTACCTACAAACCCTTATGAACGCAACTAAAACAGAATATTAGCGAGGCAATAAAAACATTAAGTTGGGAAGGTAGGTGATAAACAACAATTTTATTTACTTACTTTTAAACTTATTAAGTACTCGGACTGCATTCTCCAGTATACTACCTTGAACTTTCAATGTCATTGTTTCAAAGTTCGTGAACAGAAATTACTCAACTTTCGAATGAGTTTTAATTAATATGTCTTACCTACACTTTAAGGTCTTTTTATAATCAGGTACTACAGACTTCTAGACTACAATCACCATAAGGTATTTGTAGAAAGGATGGGTGAAAAAAGGGTTACAAAGCGAATATATGAGGCGAGTATTCGTTGAGTATCGGGAAGGTGAAGACCCGGCAAACATACTTAGATCAAGAAGAAGTTCTGCAAAAGGGTCAAGTGGGGAGTACCCTTAACCAACGAGTGTGTACGAGGAATGTGATGCGAGCGAATAAGGCGAAACAATACTCCAGGGTCGTAGCAAATTGCAAATCGTGGTCTCTGCCCAAAAGGGTTCTGTATATGTACGTATAATACATAGGCTGCATTAATAGACATTGAGTGCCATATTCATAGATAGAAAATAATACAAGTGAGATGTTTATGGAGTGCCAGAATTATTTAAACTGCATCCTTTCAGCTTTCACGAAAGATCAAAAAATAAAGTGAGATATCTTAATTATCCGAAACAAGTAATTTTATGTTGTTAACAGCCAACTTCTCGTAAATGCTCGTCTGGGGTTTCATATATCGTATCATAAAGTAAAGATGGGCACAACAATAATGCCCTCAAAATTGCCAAGATGTGAAAACTCTAGACTTATAAAGAAGAAGTACTGGCATGGTATCGGCGTTCGTGTATAGTAGGGGTCAGATAACACCTGTGTCTCTATGACCGGTAGGCGTTGCATCTGGGTGTTCTAGAGATGGTATGTTAGAGGACCTCTCTTAGTACATGGTCACCTAAATTTAGTGAGGTGGAAAATCCACACTCCCAGGTCTCTGAGAGCCTGGTAGTTAACTGCGTGCAGCTACACTTCCTCCGACAATAAGAATACATACACTAGAGATAGACCACCTTATTTTGTGCTTATATTTACCATTCCCGTAAATAATGGACTTACTGTAGTGTCTTGTAGTGACGGGATCGATAATATAATCGATATGGCGCGCCGTCGATGAAAGTAGTTGTGTTTTGTTTTATTTATTTACCTACCTACATCTATCAAAATTATACCTTATATTATAATATACCTAATACCTAATGGATGTAGTGCGGTATATAAGTACGACATGACTATGCGTGAGCAAGATTATGTGATAATTTATAAATACTAGTGTCTAGAATTTTTAATTGTAGTTGGTATTATTTTTAATTGTCCTGTACAAGACAAAGACTGCACTGGTTAAACAAGATTTAGTTTAAATAACTAAGCAACTGTATTTTGTTCAGGAAGATAAATAACTTAGGCTAAGCTGCAGCCCTATACCGTGTACCTAATAATTGTTGTTTATCATACGAAACGCCTGCATTTCCCGAAGAGGCAGATGTTTAAGACCCATTTTTCAAGGTATACTAATAATACAGGTCCCATAATGGGGCAATATTTTACCATGAACTGGGCGCAGTAACTAGAAATCCCTATAAAACTGCCCGATCGAACCCAGGACCTCATACTCAAAAGTCGTACTTTCCAACCACTAGACCTATAACGGAAAGACTTTATTTTCATAAATTCTATAAATATTATTCAAAACATGCTTCAAGTCATGCTTTAGAAATTAAAGTTTGAAAATATAAAAAATATTCCTTACCTCGCGAACAAAAATAATCCAACAATCACTTTCATTTTGCACCACAATAACTTTTAAGTCATAAACATAAAAATATTAACAGTAATAACTATCGATATGTCAGCTTACATTTATTTAGGAACTGCGATCGCGCGCGCCGACGACGGGTTCGCTAACCGTACTGACAGACAGATCGATTCAATTTCGAAATCGCACTGCGACTCATTGTGACGTCGTGTGTTATCTAAATCATTGTGCATTCACATAACTTATCGAGCTTTTATCTAACGATCCTGGTTTCAGGCATTCGTAATCAGGATTCAACTGAAAGTTTATCAGTTGACAGTGGGACCTGCTTTTTTAATTTTAATTTTCTATATGCTTGATGCTCAATCCTGCTGGAAGTCAGACGGCCTTATCTTATCAAAGTCTAACTAAAAGTAAAACCCACGCATATCTATTGCAGAAGCTTCCTAAACGAGACACCTATTTTTAAAACCTAGATGTATTTAGAAAATCAGGCAAACTATTCGTTATACTGGATTAAAGAAAAAATCGCTATTAAAAATATTCAAAAATTTTACTAGAAAAACTTGTAGACGCGGAAAAAATATTTTTATAATTCTTATCAGGATGAGACAACTAAGGAAACGGTTTTGTCGGATATGTAGTAAAATAAGACTATAACAAAAATATATTGTTGCTTTATCGTGACGCAAATGTTAATGAGCGAATTGCCAGTCATTTTGAATACCTGGCATGCTAAAACCAAACGCTCAACTAATTTCCATTTCGTAGGTCAGTGTCAAGCTAAAAAGAGAGGGAGCCTCATTTTGGGAATGTCTGCTGGCTGGATGACAAAGGCAGTAGTTGTATTAGCCACTGCGCGCGCAGGCGACAGTAAATCTTGAATTCTTGGCTGCCTTTCTAAGGATATGCATTCAACAAGACAAATTTCAAATTAATTTGTCTGAACAATACGCTGATGTCAGCAAACAATAGATGTGGCTGGCAGGAATCCGACGTATTTACATTTAAAATGCCATAGGTAAGTGTAATAAACATATATAATGCTAACATAACACATGAAACGTAGGTAGGTATTTCGACGAATCAGACAATGAAGTTCCCACGAAGACTGCGTAATGAGTATTCCTGGCTATAGAAAGCTAAGTTATTGCTCGCTTAACATAATATTATGATGACGAATAATTAAATGAGCATAATTATGAGTATCAAGTTGCCGTCAATACGTCAAATTATTTTGAAGGCAAATAAGTGGTAATAAAAGTAACTAAATAATAACACGTGACTGATTCAATGGCACGGTTGCGTAACATGATAGGCCAAAGCTAAACGATATTGTGTTCATGCAGAGGAAGTTTAAGTTTTAGCCCAAAGTAAAAGATTGTGAACGGTGAACCCCTGTGGCTAAAAAAAGACGTTAGGCCGTTGGTCCTGCTCCAAATGTCTTTCCAATTTGAGTGTCAAGAAATAGAGAGCATCAATTTCCGCACTCTTTGAAGCAATATTCAAAAATCTAGCAAGTAAGTATCAACAATAATTTTTACTTTCCAAACGGATGCACACGAAAAGCTTTGTAAATTAACTTGGACTGAGTCATTCGTACTATCAGTGATTATTCGTAATCGCAGATGAGAAGAGGTCTTATCTTACACCTGCAGGACATACAATTAATAATGTACCTATTATAAATTATACACGAATCATTTCATTTTGTTCTCATTTAATTTTCGCAGCACGGCCGGAAAGAAATATTCCTTGATTCGGTATCTAAGGTGAGGTCACCCATTAGTAATATATATCGATTGTTGATTGACGTAAACAAGAGACAATCAGTTACCTTTAGTAGGTACCACTACCTTCCGCGGTTTGCTTATAAATATTTAACAGCGTTAAAACCAAGATCAAACGTTAGTAGTTAACGTCATTTTATAATGAGAAGGAAATATATTTTTTTATAAATAATTAATTCCTAAAATGCGCATATCCTGACGTACTACACTTCCGAACTAGTCAGATGTTTTGCATGCCAATAATAATATATAGATGGCCATGATTGTGTGACATCATGTAAAGGACAATGCTTCCAAAAAGCCGTTTTTATCGTGGGTGTGAATTTAAAATATAAACAAAATGTTACACTCAGAACTCTACGGATCGCACAAAATATTTGTTTCATGCTGTCTTCTAATTCCTTTTCCACTGATGTTTAGGCTGGTGCCTGCGCTAACCGAAAGTTCAATACTAAACTCAACCTTTACTCTTTAAATACGAAAATGTGAATACAACACAGATGAACTAAGCTGACGTTTGAATGAAAAACAACGAACCAAATATTAGTTATATTTTCATTAAGCAACAGTACCTAATGTAACATGAGTAAGCTTTTTAATATTTACAGCACAAAGAATAAGAACAAAATCAACGCCAATGTTGTTCCTATCATATTGCTTAGTGCGAATGGATCCGCAGCTGTATACCCTGGCTTTTCTTCTGATAAGGTACCTATAGGTTGCGCTTGAAGTTGAGCCACGAGGAAAATGTAGCAATAGGTACACGATTTCACAGTGTTAAACTAGATTTAGTGACGTCAAAACGTGGAATCCCCGCATACATATTGAAAAAAATTATATGCAATTATTGAATACCTGTGGATAAATTCTGTGGAGTAGCATGGAGAATTCAATTAAGCAGGAATTTTGTAAGTTGATGGAAAAATAAGTTACGTTTTACAAACTGGGCGGACTTCCCCGGTAAAACTACCTAGTAGCATAGCAGTTACGTTATGTTTGTAATACGTAATTAAAGATCTTAGACTATAGGATAGTTAAAAAATGTTCGTAACCTGTCAACTCGCCGAAGAGTGTACCTTTTTGGGGTAAGTGAGCGGTTACGTTGCATTACCTATGCAGCCTACGTCATAGCGATCAAATCGTAATCGAATTGTGTTGTACCGAAATCAACATTCAATGCTTGACTACGCAGAACGCTTTTACTGGCATAGATGAACTAACCCCAAAGAATTCTTGGAAAATCCATCACTCGTCTTCCCGTAATGTGAGGCCGGAAATAAGCACGATAATAAAGCAGCTTAAATTCAGTATGTCCAAGTATGGCACGTGTCGTCATCGTGCTACATGCCGTGGGCACTAATCATTATAATACACCATAATATCTAGATTCTACGCTTCGGCTGCACACGCCTCTTACATCCGTGGCAAGCGATTACTCACTCGATCGCACGCTGTCGGGGTAAGTACTAAGTAGGTACTTGTTAAAACGCACATGATGCGACGTGAGAACTTACAGTTGGGATCAATATTTTGAACTGTATTCTTCAACGAGCGTTAGAAACGTTTTTTGATGTATTCCCTGTAAATTATAAAGTCCTACATAAGTGGTTGTATATATATGTAGTATTAATGGTCTCTTCATTATACATAGTGGGTTTGTTGGTCTCATGGTCGCTAATCGCGACTGCTGAGCGTGAGGTTCTGGGTTCCAATCCCGGGTCGGGCAAAGTGTCACTAGGTTTTTCATTAGGTAATTCTCATTATCAGTAGCGGCGCGCAGTCTGAATTTATGCCCCCTATTACATTGGAATAACATAACTGGCGAAACGTGGGTTTACTATACATAGAAAACCTAGTAATAGTTTGCCCGACCCGGGATTCGAACCCAAGACCTCGTACTTAGCAGTCGCGCTAAGCAACCACTAGACCAACGAGACAGTAGCTAATAAATACCTAGTTATATGTTTAATGTAATAGATTTTATTGATTACTTATGTCGGGCTTTTTAAATCCACTGTTCTGAGAATGATCTACCAGGAAAACAAAAAAAAAAAGCAACCTTACTAATTTACAGGATCTCACGTGCGTACCTAATAACATAATCGTGTAGAACACGGTTGATTGAGTTAAAACTTGTTGGCTGGTTAACAAAAAAACAACAGTATTCTTTCTTCATATTTTATTAACTTAATCAGAGGTAGTTTATCATGGTGTGGTTCGTAACGAAATCTTGGACGTAGGACCCCTCGAGCAAGCCGAATCGCTTGCTTAGGGGGAGGTCGTGCGTCCAGCGTGCCACCAAGTTCTGCGCAGGCGCGGGCTTGTCCAGCGGCACCATGTGGCCGGCTCCGCGGATCACGACCTCTGTGAGACGTCCGCCGGTTTTGTGGTAACTAGAACAAGAAATCAGTAGAATGGACTTTGTTCCGGTGCAGATAGAGCTGGACAAATTCAACTTGTGCTTTGTCAGATCTTACTGATAAAATCAGTAGGTAGAGTAGCCTGTGGACGCTTGTTAGTTATATAATATAGGCATACTGGCATACATAACAACTTAAGTGGTATGATTAGTAAAGTCGTTAACACATAAGTAACGTTATACAGCCTTTATGGCAGGAATATTTTGTTGCCTGGCTATTGGCCCTATTATAGGCCAATATGTCATTTCAATGTGGCAGATAAAACGCTGAAGTAATGAGGCTATGATGTTATTAACCGTTTGAGCGCCACGGTCTTGTATAAAAGACAACGCTTCCGTACCCTCCAGGTGACAAAATCAAACCGTAACATTTGTGTAATGTTACGATTTGATATTGTCGTGTTATAAAGTCGTGGCGTGGAGGACGCGAAGACGCTTGTCTTCTATAGAAGACTGGCCCTCATAAGGATTGCTTAGAGTGATAACAGCAATGATTCAAGTATATTATGGTGTGATGATCATTTAAGATACTATATGTATCCAGCATCTGCTAACAAACATTTATATGCTAATACACATTTCACGGGAAAACTTAAACTTATTATAAGGCACGTGCTTCAAGGTGATTAAACGGTGAATTCATTAGTTAAACTTGTTTAACTAGTGCATAAAAATACAGGTTTAAGAACAATATTAAACTTGTAACCTCTATGACATTAATTAATGTTAGTAAATTAATAATAACACGTGCAATATGTAGCTAGAGCTTGAGATATTGGAATCTCATGACCTCTGACATGTATTTTCGTACTTTGGCAACACGTGACAGTAGAGCGTGAGACCTTGTGTACCTATAACTCTATGCCGGAAAACTGTATACTTTTACCAGGATTTTATCTACTCGGGTTTTACCAAAGACATTAAAACATTCGCATTTCTTTGAAATCTAATTATTTAGTTACTTGCAGACCTACATCTTTTTTTTTAAACGCCCTAATACTAAGAATGTCTCCTGTATCGTGGGTGCGTTCCACAAACATGAATAATAACATACTCAAACACCCAGACTCAGAACAAACATCTGCGAATCGCACAATTTTTTGTCCGTGCGGGAATCGAACCCGTAACCCTTTTTATATAACATATAATATTTATTTTATGTAGTTACATAGGTACCAACTTAGTAATCTTTGCAAGTGTATCATGTGAGGTTTGATATTTTTTTACGTAACCTTTACTCACCCAGCTAGCTTATTGTTGAATATGTAGGGGTATCTGGTAGCGTTCCGAAATTTTTCAGAACTATCCCAATTCCAAGTGCGATAGTTCTCCGAAGTGAACACACAGGGCAGCATCTGGTCCAGTTGGCCACTGAAATAGTATTTTAGATAACTATCAGACTGATCAATATTAGAAAAAAGATTTTTGGCAACGATCGTAAATTTCTATACATGCAGAAGTGACGCGAAACAGTTCTTAGTCTACGAACGAGTCTACATCACTTATCTACTATTTGACATAATTTGCAACGAGGACCTAAACAGCTATGATAAAGCAATATGAGAAATCAGATATGTTGCATACTAAATGTCACACAGTAGTCAGGTAATAACAGTGAATAAAAAACAATGTTAGACATTGATATGTATCTCTTTTCACTTCCCGGACTCTAGGTCGAATGATAAAGGCCAAACTATAGGACACAATACATACCTAAATATAGTGTATACCTAAATATAAAATTGAAACCTTGGTATTTATTTAGATAAATTTATTTATAACGACTGCCTCGTTGGTATATTTATTGCTAAGCGCGACTGCTAAGCACGAGGTCCTGGGTTCAAATTCCGGGTCGGGCAAAGTGTTACTGGGTTTTTCCATTCGGTAATTCTTAGTAGCAGAACGGAGTCTGGATTTATACCCGGTTGATGGCAATAGGCTCGCCTCCTATTACATTGGGAACAAAAAAAACAACTGGCGAAATGAGGGTGTACTGTATGTGCACCTCTGCCTACCCCTTCGGGGAATACAGGCGTGATGTTATGTTATGTGTTATGTATTTATCACGTCCCACTAGTAGTCGGAAACTAATTGATGCCCTAGTTCCTTACTTTGCTCCTAACTCAGTTAACTAACTTTGCTTTTATAGAGAAAGGTTTACTTCAATGTGCTTAAAACTGTATTTAAGTACATTCTACAGGTAAATAAGTATAATAGGCAATACACTTAAGAGTTTGGTATAAGTGTCAACATATTTTTATGTCCTCTAATCATTATTTTGCCAAGGAAACTTAATTACTACAATATAAACGTCATCTGTCTACGTGTTTACACACTCTGATGTCGTTAATGTTCTAGTTTCGCTGACTCGCCACTCTGTTGCCTTGGAAACTCTATACCACGTGTTGAGGACGTTAACTTCGAGTGACCTAGATCTTGTTAGCTAACTTTTAAAGATATTATCACTATGATAAATAAAACTAGTGTGGCTTGCCTAGTTATTATGACCAACAAGGATTTTTTTTTTTTTTTTTTTTTTTTTTAAAAAAAACGTCGCCCCACACTAGGAATTTCTCCTGTATCGTGGGTGCGTTTCACAAACATGAAATATCACAAACACAAACACCCAGACTCGGGACAAACATCTGTGGTTCGCACAAAGTTTTGCCCCGTGCGGGAATCGAACCCGCAACCCTTAGCACAGCAGTCCAATCGCTTAGCCACTGCGCTAATCAGGTCGTCTAATTTCTACGATAGTTTTCTACGATCATTATTTATTTTTCTCTACTTGGACAGCTCTTAGTCTTTCCTTCTTCCTATACAAGTTTATTTTACTGACTATTTATTAAAAAATAATTCTATAAAAAGCATCTGTGATAATTCATTACAATTTTAGAAGCCGATTGTCTTACTTTAATCTGATTAACAATTAATCTACAGGAGTTGTATAAAACCCATGGTGACGTTGCTGGTACCGGCTGATGCCACTAAACGCATTCAAAGCGTGCGCGTCATTTGTAAACAATGAATAGCTATAATTATTGTCCTTTCATTGTTACAGTCTGGCTCAGTTCCCGGAAGTGAAGAGATTATAATATTATAGACAAGCCTTCTACTTGTGATAACGGTATAATGACCAGGAAAGGGTTTTATGCGTTGCTTTGGTTTTTATATTACATTATGGCCTTACTTATAAACTCGGCAGAGATTTCGTACTAGTACATTTAAATTCTACATCCATGAGGTGAAGTAACCAAAAATGTCATCCTCATTTATTAGAGAATAAAGTAAATATACAAAGAACATTCATAGATGGTAAGGCCTAAGCTTAGTCAGTGAGTGACAAGTACTATAAAAGAACCTTACCAATAAGTGAGAACTTTGTAGTGATTCAGTAATCTTTCGAACATAGGCTTGGTAGTGCTCAGGAAGTCTGGAGCCAGCTTCATGTTGACAGTCATGTTAACCCATCCAAAGTTGATGTCTCCCACGTGGATGGCCCGCTTCACTTCCGAGGTCTTCAAGAAGTTCAAATACATGCCCACCGGTAAATCGTCACGGAGGAAGTTGTATGCGTGCCTTTGGTGAGTGATGAATAGAAGCACTGTTACCAGACTGTTCCACTTCTGTGAAATTTATATCATTGTGAAGAAGTGTACCTACAATGACTTAAGTTGGTTCTGAGGAAATATAAAAATACTTTTATCTCAGTACCATTTGTAAAACGATCAAAGGCAATAAGTATCAAACAGTTATTGCCCAAGATTTGTGTCTTTTGTTAAAGGGAAACCGCGACCCCTATCACATGATAGAACACTGTTGTGATATAAATATTAACATGCTCATTATCAATACAAGTCCCCCTCAATTGATTCGGGCACCGGTATTCGTAGCTCCGTATACTTACGTCCTTAGCTTCTATGCTTCTGTTGGCATTGATTGCCTGCTGGAACGAGTCGATGAGCGGCTTCACTGTTTCAAACTGCTCTCTTGCTAGAAGACCGAAGTAGTAGAACGGCCAAGCCACGTGAGCTATCATATCGGGGTCAACGTACGCGTTGCCGATAATCAGGCCCTAAGCGGAAATAAATTAAGTATGTTTTAATAAAGTAAATATGTAGATAACCATCATTTTAACCGCAATACGCTGTTCTACGCTGATCTAGTTACATAATGTAACTTATATCATAGGAACAGTTGAATTTTCAATAGTGTTCTGTATCACAGTACATATATGTGTACATAAATATCAGTAAGAATCAGCCTGTAGCCAGGTTAGATTGCCCCGCCATATAATTTAGTCAAGTCTTAGATTTGAGAAAAAGTTTATATTACAAAAGGTCTCGTTGGTACTTGGTTGGTAGAGCCCGCAACTTCGTGCTTCTGTAAAGCTTTCGTTATCTAAACCATTATCTAAATAAAATAGTGTATCGAACCGCAAGATTGATGTCGGCACCCAATTTGTCTTTCCGCTTATGGATTTCCATGGCCAAAGCGGGAACATATTTCCCGGCGTAAGACTCGCCAGCTAGGAACAGACGAGCTGTTCTCAACTCGGGGAAGACCTGGAGGAACTGCCTGAGAGCCGAGTACAGGTGGCTGGAGTACTGAAAACAATGGTTAAGTGTTGATGATTGACGGCAGGATAATTTGATTCTCACACCAAATGTTTTTAAGAATCGCGAGTTTTTGAGATTAGAAAGAAAGAGAAAAAGTTTTAGCGTCCATGCTTGTAAACTTTCATGTCATTCATTTCATGGTTTTCTTACTGGGAAAGTTATTAGTGTTAGCAATGTTATATTAGTATGTCTTTTGTTTATAATGAACTGTGTTTAAACATCTTAAAACTTTAGAGGTAACTTGTACCGAGCGTAAATTCTTTTGTTTTCTTTATAGATTTACCTCATATACAATGGGCAGGTAGAGTTTCGATTATTTCAAACGGCCTAAGTGATCAAAATGTGAACTTTTGCGAATGTCCTCTTACCGTAGCCATATCTTGAGTGTACCCATCTTCATGTTCAGTGAAACTGTAGCCGGTACCGACGGGGTTATCGATGAACAGAAGCGAATGGTTGTGCAGCCAGGTAAAGGGGTTCCCTGGAATTTTCCAAATGTATGATTTTAACAGTAGATCTATAACTGAACTCTTAAAGCAGGAATTTTTCCGATGTGGAAACAAGACGCCACTACGTGCAGTGTAATGCGTCTCGCTTCCACAACGTAAGCTTTCCTATTTTAAAAGTTCATGGTAAGGGGGCAGAAAGAAAGTTAATCCGAGGCCAGCCAGTTATTATCAATGTTTTGATCCAGAAAAAAGGTAGTGAAGAAGTTAAGGGGATAAAAACCTTCCTTGTCTCTGAGAAGTTAATTAATGTAGGTACTATGTATTTATGTACTAGTGTGGGTACTATGAAATAGTGTAATATAAATTAACTATTTCGACGGCAGTGTCGTTACAAATGGTACCTAACCTTTGAAAACAATGCAGTAGTACAATAAAAAAAACAATACTATTGCGAACGCAGAATGCTAATAATACAGTTTTTTATCACATGATTAAATGCAGACATAATAATTATGGAATGCTAACACTAAATTACTTTATTTTTTCCTCTTTTGTAATTACAGGGTAAATACTGAGAAATACTAAGATAAGCTACAAATATTTCTTAAGACTATATTGTTACGGTGTAATAAAGCCCTGTGCTAGCGTGTGAATGTACTATTTGCCCCTCACACCCGAATTATAGAATTAAAATCTTTATTTAGCTGAAAAACTTAGACTGCCCCCTTACCATAAACTTTAATAGCAGGACGGTTTACGATGTGGAAACGAGACGTCACTACGTAGAGTGTACTACGGCGTCTCGCTTTCACAACATAAACTGCCCTACTTTAACAGTTCATGGTAGGGGGCAGTAGACATATAAACATTGTAATAAAGGCAAAACCTCCGACATACCAGTGAGATACAACAAGGGTAATAGCCATCGTTATCGAAATAGAAGTTATAAGTACTTAAGTATGCAAAAGATCTCGTGTTTACATAACAAACCTGCTATTGATGAGCAGTTCTACCTGTAGTTATTATCATATGAATGTTAATTAGAGAGAACTGTAATCACCTAACAATAATATTTAATAACCGATTATTCAATTTACCTACTTATAAGACAAATGACAAAGTTCAATCGCTAAATGTTGTACCTATAGGCGGGTACTAACATGGGCAAATATCTATGTAGGTATCTGGGATTCCTAATTATGTGACGCGCAAATTCTTGTGAAATACATCCCAAACAGAAATTCAAAGTACAAACACAACATTATGACTAAATACCAATAAAGTCGGGCCCCTACAAAAATTAAATCCAATTAAAAATTGATCAAAGCCTTACAAATAAAAAATATGTGTATTTAATCTTTTTAAAGTGACCTTTCCGAACCGCAGTTGTAAACAAATCAAAATACCCCGTACCCAATGATAATCTTAATTGATTCCTAGAAGTGGATGTTTGTAGTAACTTTAGTAAGAAGATAAGTGTGATCGAGCATGTAATCCTTAAAGAGGTAGGCAACCGGTAGGACGGCAACGGCGAATTTTGCCTTTCCCTAGCATTTTATAGACTGTGTGTTAAGATACAAATACAAATGCGGGAGATTCTACCAACTAAAATGGGGAATGATAATTATGCAACTTACGTTTCAATGTTTCGTTAATCACAGTGAATGGTCCAATTTCGTCAAAAAGTCCGGTCAAACTCGACGCCCCTGGACCTCCTTGCATCCAGATGATCCATGGACTCGCGTTCACGGGCTTGTTCAGCACAGGGAAGTACCAGAAGAAAAGGTTCGAGTTGTAGGTCTCGTTGACCGTTAGGAAACCTGAGTAACTTGTAAATCCCAAGAAAAGCTTTGAATCGACTCTCGAACCTTTTCGCGCTTCTTTCACTTTTCCGTCTTTTATGAGCGGAGTTAATATAAATGCGGTACCATTGTCGACTTTAACTTCAGGTTCACAGGGTTCATTGCTGATTGCGTCAATCGAATTATTGTTGTATGCATCCATTAAAGAGTCGAATAAACTTTTATGCGTCACACATGGTTTCTTAGTTACCGTAACATTGACGTGAATCAAATTATCTTCGATTAACTTATTGACTTTAACCGTATCGTTTATAATACTTTGAGTTTCAATCGGTTTTACTTCAGTCACTTGTTTAGTTAGTTCGTCGTGTTCATCCACAGCGACTCTGCCAAATACACTAGAAAACAATGGTACAATTGTATAACTAATTAGCTTATTTACATAATTTACCTAAAATGGTACGTTATCACACAAATGAGTAATTTGTGTAAAATAAATTAATGTTGAAGATAACTGATGATACTGACGTCATACATATACCTACCTATGTATATTTATTAAAACATAACTTTTAGTTAACATTCGGCATGAGAGATCATTATTCATTGTATCAATGGGACTGTGTTATGGATCTGTCGGTATAAGTAATTTTGGATAGTTATGAATGTATTTTGTTATTATTAATAAATTGGTTATACTCCTAAGTACCTATACAACTTATTAAAGGTTTCTACGTTAGCAAACACCTAGTTCACTATTTTAAAGAGCCTGAGATCCAGATTCTATAAAAAGATATAAATAATTTCTAAAGACTTGATAACTTTATGAACGACAACAAGACAGCCCCTAAAACACACCGCTTCCTAGTACTATTGCTGGGTAGAAGAAACTACGCAACAAACTAACTAGCAGCACAATCTATTTGAACTTATAATTTCTTTACTTCAGAGATCAGATGCCAGTTTTTCGTCATCATATCGGCCTGAACTAGTATTATGTAGTACTCGTACATGGAATTTGGATGCCAGAAAAAAAAAGAAAATTATTAATTTATTTTCTCGGAGCGTGGATTACATTTTATTTAGTAAGAATGCCGGACGCTGGAAAACAGGCGGTATAGGCGGCTTTCTAGGTATAGACCTGGGTACACTTATTTTAAGAGGTCCCCAAACAAATAATAAAATGAATGATGCTACATATCTCAGTTTATAATTTTGTATGCTGGTTTACAATGCAACAAGAAAAATCATAATTTATTCTTAAGGTATTCATATTCACTATTCAGATCGGAGCTTGGGCCACTTTTTCACAATCGACCTTTGGGTGATGCAACTACTGTATTAGAGTGCGCTCTAGAAAAGGCGCATGCGCAAGCATAACTTTAAATACCAACTTACTTTATTACGCACAAAACTACAATAAAAATCACATGCTTCATTATAATTCTTGATTGGATACAACTAATCAACTAGAACGCTATACGTTGTTGACACATGGCTCGCGAACTACTATAAACGTTACGACATCCCTGAGTTTTCATTATCACTTGAACTTTTTGATCCCGCAACGCTGATACACTGATACGGCTAAAATTCGCTTGTATTAGTGCGTCCCAATACTTAGGGTAGACGCCGACTGCGACACTTCAAGCGTAACCATTCAATGATGAGCATAACATTACAAATTGCACGCATTGTAATACCTAATTATAGTAACAAATCAAACGAATTATATTCAAATTTTAGTAAATTGTATTATTCCATACTTAAAATTGATGGCGTAGGTTGCCAATTAGTGTAACGAATGTTTGTAGGTCAAAGTCCCTGACGTCAATGTAAACGGTATATTTCAGGTATAGCTAGCTAGCGGTCGAACTTGGTCTGGCAGAATCACGGATTTGTCCAATGGCCGCAAGAACAAAATTATTAGTTTTTCATTCATGTTGTTCAACAGTGCGTTGACTACCAAGTTAAAAATTTGCTTTGCGGGCTCCTAAACTGGGTACGCAGAGCCAAATCTGTACTTTGGGAGCGGGAGATTTTACCGATTTAATTTATATAATGCATTTAAAATACCTACGTTCTCTATAATCTTCGACCACCCCACTAGTAAGGTTTACAAATCTTATTGTAGCTGCTCACGCGAACGTTATTACAATATGGTCCGTTATTTGACCACTATCGGTTTGAGACCACCTTTAAACTTGTTAATGAAATAAATATACTTTGACAATGCTACTCTTTAAAAAAATTGTTGCTATTAATCCGCTGTCGGATAGGAGCTTAGCAAGTGTCTTGGCAATAGGCACCTAATAACTAAGCCTACAGAACGCGTACCTACTAAGCGCGCGCCATGCGCTAGCCTGACGCCGCGCTATAGCACCGAATTGTGTTGTTCTAAGACGGTAGTACACAGACAAACAGAGGGCCGCGATCTTGTCCTATGCCTCTTCAAAGTCGTTTCCAACACCATGTGCAGCTTGATACCCATTTCTATCTTGCAGTTGGCCGGTGGCTTATACTATGGTGTATTCATCCTATACAGGAATAGGTTGGGACGGCATTAGTTTTGGTAATGTGATTTCTACCAAAAATCTTAGCAAGTTTGTCCAATATCCATCTATATCGCGGTTCTTTAATCTTGCAGTTCTGGATACTATTTTGGTAGGAAAAAAAGATTCCGACGAATTGAGAACCTCCTCCTTTTTTGATTGTCGGTTAAAAATGGGGTCACAGACGGGTTGAAAATAAGTCGTCATTCACAAAGGACCGTTGTAATACGTACCACACGACGAAGATAGATTACAAATAAGGTGAGCAGTGTGTTAATAAAAGAAAGGTTTTCATTTAATATATTATATTGTTTTATTTATTTATCCGTACACCATCAATATACATGGGTAGGTACACTACTGGAACTATATTATGTAAGTACATATAAATATTATTAAGTTGAAGATCTATTTCCACGTCTCGCATCGATATTCAATCCGTATCATAACTATGTTGTTGCAACACCATCTAAAAAAGTTTTAACATCACTAAGAGCACAATATATAGGTAGATACCATAGTAAGTAGGTATAGTTAACTTTTTTATGTAGGACTTAAAATATCTGCTGCTAGTAGTATCTTTGCAAGACAATAGCTCCTAAAATATGATAATTACATAGATTAAATAAATGCCAATAACCATCTATGAGCACTCTAATTTAATACTGACAAACATAACAATACGCTTGTATCTCCGAAGGGGTAGGCAGAGATCGCTTGTCCATATTTCGCCAGTGATATAAAAGGGGGGCGAGCATATTGCCATTAACCAGTCATATATCCGAACTCGGTGCTGCTATTAAAAATTCCTAAAAAAACTCAATGACCTGATAGCCTGACCCGAAAATTGAACCCAGAGCCTCACGGCCAGTAGTTGCGATTACAACCACTACAACAGCGAGATAATACTGATAAAGACTGGGTATAACCTATTTATTTAAAATATACATTATGAGGGTTAAATCGCAATAATGATCTATTGTTCTTTGACCTTTAGGAATGGCAATACGACTTAATGCTATGTATATGATAATTACTATTAAACTACTTTAAATTACATAAAGATGTGTGTCCAACAGCACACACACCGCTCACAGTCTACGACACTCAATTACATTGATTATGTTGCATACGTATACAATTACGATTCCAATCTCTGCTGGGTGAGCAGAGGGATACTTCTTCTTTAGAAGTAATTTTGCTCAAATAGACAATCAAATCACACAGATATAATACGATAATGAGTTAGGTCTTACCTTAAATATTTTCATACAAACAACAGCTCATTGATAATTCGAATCATCATGACTTCATTCAATAGTGGTTGCCAGATACAACAGAATGCCAAAAGTAATATCTAACAATATCTATTAATACCATTTAAGTTGACTAGATTTAAAATAGGATACGCGGCTTGCGCAAAATAATATTTCGAATGTTATCCACACCATTGTACGGCCGTTAAATCTAGGCCGAGCTGAAGCTTGCGCGGATGGCTAGTAGCATTTTTCAGTACAAGTATATGCGACATGTCGCGGAGTGCGATACGGTACATGCGCAGGACTTCGTCTATGCCTAACTTCAAGCCGAACCGTCAGCCGTACTGTATCCGATAGAACCGTATTACCGTGGTTTCTCACGGCTTGTAATAACATGGGCCGCGACTCCCGTAGCCAATGTTAACAGGCCAGTAAGTAGAACGAGCGAGCCCGCGCCACCTCTGCTGACGACGCGTCGCTGGGCTCAGCCCGTGTGAACATGCGCCATGAGAAGTCTTCATTAGAGATATATGGATTAGTTATTAGTATTATTACGTAGGTACATTCATTTTTCCATCAAATAACATCTGACCTAGACAATTTTTTTCATCGTACCTACCAACTCAATACACAAGACCACTTAATTCTTAGCTAACTAAGCCAATATTGTTTGTCAAAAGAATGTGAGAAAAATATAACTACAAAGAATATTAAATACCTACATTTTTAATTGCAGTCAATTTTTTTTCTAATTTAGAATAAATAGGTCGATAAAATAGTTTCTAAAACATTTAAACGTAAGAACTAAATAAATTATATTTAAGAGTTTTCTAACACATTGGAAAGTGACTGCTTGTAATTTTATATGTATACTTACTGTAACCAGAATTGTTATTAGATTACAAAAATCGGGTATTATTTTATAAATAATACAGAATATCACATATACATTATAAGATTCCTACACCAGTCGAAATATAATTAAGAGAGCCCTATGTATATCTATTCCAATCGATTCTGACTTCCATTGCATTAACGACGAGAAATGGTCGAAGATTTTGTCAGTATGTCTGAAGTATTGTGAGAAGAAGTCATACATGTTTCTGTTATATTGTTCTTGTGGTATTATGAATTCATTCTTTGTGTCCTTTTATTATGTAATAAGTGTACATCGTCTAATTAACGTGAAATAAAGAAATTCTTATGCCTTCAGAATTAAAGTCAGAATCGGTTGATAAGCTCAGAAAGAGTTTGTCAAAAATTCTACTGTTATATATTACAAAAAATTGAGTATTGATAAGAACCGTAATTAATTTAATTAATACTTAAGCGACGGTACTGCCTGTTCAAACAGTCTTTTATTTCCACCATAACAGAAGCGAGCCTAGTGATCTCGGATTGTATCGATTCTAACGACCGTACTATCTTCCTGTTCCCGCATATTTTTTCGCGTTCTAGAGACAGGAATTGGGCAGCTTTGTCGTCGCCATCTAAAAAAAAAATTGTATCATTTTAGGTGTCGGGCACGGCCAACGGAATTCCTTTGCTACTTCCATATTATCATTAGGCATGGAAATTATTGCTATATTTCATTTATAATGAATTTTCACATGTGAAATTTCGCAGGCAATGATTTTTATTTCGCAGAGTCCTTAAATCACACCATTCGAAACGGAAATAGTAGGTACCTACAGTAATTACCTGGTTCCATGTAATTAATGTTATTTGCTGCAACATCGCCCGGTTCGTTTCCAGGTGGACTACTCGACTCGGCTACATCCACATCAAGGTTTGATGATTGCTGCTTCTTCAGCCTCTTTGAAGCTCTTGTCCCAATACCTTAAAAGAAATAGGTAGGGGGAAAATATAACAATTACTTATATATACATAAATAAGTATGAAAATAGATATTTATTCATTGGTGTAACAATTTCGTTGCATTCAATTGTACCTGTCAATAGCTTCATTAATGTCAAGAATAGAAAATGTGGTGGTCTTATATTTCAGTTGTAACATAACATAAAATAACATCACGCCTGTGTTAGGACGAGGTAGGCAGAAGTGTATACACGCACATTTTGCTAGTTATGATAAACGTCCCAATGTAATGCAATAGGGGACCAGCCTATTGAAAGGGCGAGAATATGGGAATATCCTAATGGAAAAACCCAATAACACTGCCCGACCTAGGATTTGAACCAAGCAATGCTATTATGAAACTTCATTTCGAAACACATCTCGCTACTTATCTCGACTGTCATTCTTTTCATTTGATTTAGAATACCCACCAAATTCTATAGATAAAAGTCAATATTCTCATTTTCATTCTCAGTCCGCGTGATTTATCTCAATTCTGTCAAAACAAGTGACAGCGCTAGTATCGAATCTCACGGCGGATTTAGAAGTGACTTCTTAATTGAAGTCTTGAATAGCACGGTAGGACCTCACTCACTCGACCAACGAGGCAGTGATATTGTTACTTGTAATATTTTTACTATTCTGTAATAAATAGTCTTGTGATAATTAACAAACTTACTACTTGAGCGTTCGAAATCTCCACTTGTGGCATCCAGTGATGGTTTCCGTTCAGGTGGGCTGCTTGGCCCAGCAGAGTCCGTAGACACCCGACGTCTTTTAGAGCCCTTTGGAGATGTCGCCGGATTACTTTGTTCTTTAATAAACAAACCAAGTTAATGAAGTACAAGTAAGTAGTTAAGTAATACTTAGCAGATTAGGTAATTTTGTTACTGAACTCACCATAACTCGTACTGACCGAGCTATCTTCAGAATTTTTCTGTATTGGTTCATTCATGTCCTGAAATAATTTTTTTTTTACATTTTATTTTTTTAACCGTCGGTAGGAATTTCTCCAGTATCATGGGTGCATTTTACAAGATTAAGTTTGGCATACACAAACACCCAGACGCGAGACTAACATCTATCGATCGCACAAGTTTTTGGCTCGTGCAGGAATCGAACCCACAACCCCAAGCCGAACAGGTCGTCAAATTGGTTTTACTAAACATTTGGCCATTGCTTGACAGCCACACCACCATTTATGACAAGGTATCACTGACACTGACACATATCGAGGCTCCATGATGCTACTGAGAACTAACCTATGGAAAAGCTCTATAACTCAGAACCCTCAATAACTTATTTGGACAAGTTAAAATTACAATCCATTCACCAAAATCCAACCACATTACAATATTATTACAATAACAATAAAGTGTAGGTACCATCCCTTAGGAAACCTTAGTATTATCTAATAAATAATAATCTATATCAACTAATCTATAAATTATTCACAAATTAAATTATAGCTGAATATTACTTATGCATACCGCTTCTGAAAGTGGATCATTTAAGAAGATATAGTCGACACTATTCTCTCCGATAATACTCAATATAGTTTCTTCCATCGGTGACAATGGCAAGATTCCTTCAGGCAATGGTCTGTTACCCTCCTCTGAAGCTCTCAGCTCTAGTGCGCGTCGCCGGACACGGTACTTCCAATCACACCAATACTAGAATTGAATAAATTCAATTACAAATGTAAAATATAATAAAATTAAATATATTGTATTCTTTTATATTCTTCTAGCTATGTATAAACATGATTTTACATAAAAAGCATTTTGCATTGATAGGGAATTTTTATAAGTATTATTACCAATTAAATACCAAAAAGTTCTAATTACACTTATAACAAGGATACTAAGATTCATATTAAATACTTAGGCTAATCTCAATTTTTATAATCCCATACATCTTGTAATCCAAACATCCACTCATACTACAGAGTTCTTATAAGGTAAGTTTGTAAACAAAGCAGTTGTGGTGGCCTAGTAGTTAACATACCAGATTTGAATGCACAAGGTTGCAGGTTCAAACCCGGAGAAGTATCAATGTTATAAATACTTTCTTAGTTTTCTAAGACACCACTGATCAACTGTGATGGAAAATATCATGAGGAAATCTGGATTTAATTATCTGAAATCGCTAACCCACAGTGAGCTTTTAATTGAAGGCTAAGGATTGTTATTATAAGGCCTAAGGTTATTATTATTATTATGTAAACAAACCTTTGACCAACCCTTTCCGTCTTTTGTAGCACCATCTGTGATAGCATTAAGTTTCTTAGCGCACAAGTTCCACACTTTAATAGTGTGGAATTTGCCGCGACGTCGCCGCCCCCGCGAGAGGCCCTTCGCTAAGTCTTCATGATCTTTGAGAAACTCTAGGAGCGCTGTCAACTGCTCGTAGCTCACCTGTTTTTTTTTACCTTCTGTAATTCATATAAGGCAAGATTAAAGTACAAACACCATAGTGTTTTAACTATTCTTACAAAATCCTCCTGGTAAAGTAAATATAATTATAATTGCACACAAACATCAACTTAAATTAAATGTTAACTTATAAACTAATTAATCATTTTATGTGCAATATTATCACAAGGTGGCTAACATAATAAATAAATAGGCAATTGTTTTGATTATTTGTTCTAAAATTTAACAAATTTATTAGATTGTCGAATGCGACTATGCAAGCAAACGATTAAAATAAAATACAAAAATAACTTACCTGCATCCATTTTAAGTACTGCCTTAGTATTAACTTGGCGACTTAAATTAAGATAGGTACTTTTAATTTACACCTAAATAAACACTGGCAAGTAATAACGTTTTAATGTTACGTTACTATCGGTTTTAAGTCGTCTCGAAAATCGTATCGGCCCACAAGATAATCGACACAGGTTTCTGGTGTGTTCTTCAATCTGCTTTATCGACAGACAATACTTAGGGCAGGCAGAGGGATGCGCGCGCAATATTCAATAAAACCTTCAGACCTTTCAGCGCTTCAATCATGAAAATTCATCAGTGAAAAAAGAAGTAAACATAAACATTTCTTTATTAGTAAACAAAGTTCTTAGAAAATGACATATCTTATATAGATTGCCACTACAAAAATATAAAATACAACAAATTAAAAAAATAATATCAACAATGTTAACAATACTGTGTTTTATATTTGTTTATTTTAATACATAATTTCTTCAAAATTCGTACACCAGTTAATGCAATGTAATTATAATTATATATGGCCCTGGTTACAATATAGAGTTGGGTAAATTTTTAACATTTTAAGGCTTTATGACAAAAAATAACTCAAAGACAACTTAGGTGTTTAATAAAAAATAAAGTGAAATCTTTTTGAGTGCATTACCTGTAATTTTTGGGTTTTTCATACATGATTATCTTATTGTTTAGGCGTCGTTTAAACCAGAGCATATTATTTAAAAGCGCTTTAAGGCTGGGCTTTCAGGCGCTACAGGCTGGGCGATAGCAATGTCATCAAAACAAATATTTACATCCCGCCCAAATACAAGGTTATCCTAACAAATTGAAAATGCCGTTCCTATTGGCAATGCTCCTGTTAGAAGTGACATTTTTAATTTAGTCGTATAAAAATCTTTCAGCTCATAAAATTGACAAGTGATACATCGACGTAGGTTTCCGGTTTCGATTATCTTTAGAAAGCCCAATCAGTAATAAAATGGTGGTAAAATTTATATTGTTTTAATTGAAAACGGCTAAATGTTCCTGGATAACTTCAAATTTCTGAGAAGGGTAAGTTGTAGCTGTAACATCATTATTATTAACTTCTTCAGTAAAATTGTATTGATTAAAGCGGAGGCTGGTGCAGTTGCAGACCTTACGTGTTCTATTTTATAGGAGAATTTATTATCATAAACGTCGTAGGTTGCCTACTTATTCATGAAGCTCGTTTGTACGAGAAATATCCATACAATATATTTTATTTTACTGAATTCAGTCAAATATGATTTTAGGTAGGATTTAGACGTCGTAACCGCTTAACTATTAATTAATTTGAGGTCGGTGTTACTTACTTTTTGTTTATTTTATACTAAATTATTAAGCCCAAATTAATTAATTTCGTTGCCGACTATCGCCAGTCAACATTAGGTAATGTAGATTATTGGTGATTGATAATCCTACTTAATCCTACTTAATAATATTATAAATGTGAAAGTTTGTGAGAATGGATGTATGGATGTGTGGATGTTTGTTACTCTTTCACGCATAAATGGCTGGACCGATTTGGTTGAAATTTGGTATGTAGATAGGTTATACCCTGGATTAACATATAGGCTTCTTTTATCCCGAAAAAATGTAGCGGGTAACACCGCGGGGCGCAGCTAGTTATGTATAAACGCTCTTGCTAGGCTCTAATATCTTTCAGGGCTATTAGGCTCTATTATTATTTCTCATATACCTACTGTTAAAACAATTATGTTATGTGCACCTATTTTGGTATACATAACAAAAACATTGTTATCATTGATAAAGATTGCACCGACTTTACAATATTTACGACGTAATGAAGCTAAATTATTTACCTACGTCCAATTTTATTCACAGATTTTAGTCTATTTTAAAATTTATTAACCCGTAACGGTAGCCTATAACTAGCCCGCAGGTATGACAACCTAGATAGAGATCTAATAACCTACTCAATTATGTCGGAAACTGAGAAAGCATAGAATAGTGACTTCAAGTAAAAGTGTACAAAAAACAAAGAGTCATCTAAAACAAAATATTTCTTTGTTGCTTTAAAATCTTTTATATAATATTAAATACGCTTAAGACGAGGTTGGTTTATCTAGCTATCATCATCATCAGTATCATAATAAGTAGGTATTAGGTACACAACTGTAATGGATTGCGTGCTTTTTTCGAATTTGAGTCTTTGTAGGTACGTTACTATACGGAAAGTTGTAATCTTTAACTATGTACTTACCCCAACATTGCCAATGTGAACTATGGACGGTCATTAAGGTTAGTCCATAATATTATGTGCACGGCTATCTAGACAAAGGGCGGGGGGCGCACTGCGTGAATATTGCTTAACTTACGATGGAACTTGGACTTCTCTCTCTCTTTGGACTTTGAGGCAGCCCTAAAAACCGCCAACACCTTAATTAATACAGGGGTAACGGTTTACTAGTGAATAATGACATACATTAAAGAAGTATAATGATCAGCATCTAGTTTGTTTGTCGATTAATAAGTGATCTTAACCAGCGCGCTATAGTTTTTTTTTCGTCTTAAACAAAAGAAAATGTAAAATGCTTGACGCGGTGTACAAAAACATGGTATTTATTGATGTGTGAGACTATTTACACTTGATGTAGGTACATACTTAGTTGTTGTCGCTTGTGGAACGCTTTACCGCTCAATATCAGACGTGCACAATCGTTGCAGGCTTTCAAAAAGCTTGTCAAGGATTTTACCTATCGCTGTAACTCTTTTTTAAAGCTTTTTGACTTTTATTTCTGTCCCATTTACTACATTTGTATTATGTATGTATTTATATAAGTATGTATTATTATTGAAATTTAAGAATCTATATCTGCGATTAGTCTGCAATATGTACACCGTGACTGCTCGTAAACCGTAATTTTTCTATTGTTCTTTTGTCCATCCAAAGGTTGTCTGTAAGAAATCGCCTTGTGCGATAAGACCGCCCTTTGTACATAATTTTAAGTCTGCGTTCTTTTACTCATTGTAAATTGGTGTACAATAAAGTATATATAAATATAAATAAAATAAATACTTAGGTACAACAGGATGATTTACGTTTTCTTGAGGTCTACGAGTCTACGCAATATGGCTACGATTAAGCTTCGGTAATGATTTCTAAATCATCGTGCAATATTTGATAGATAATGAAAATATTCAAAAGGATTCGCTAACTTTTTATGATGTTCGCAGAGTGAGCTATGTTTCATTGTAAACATGATACAATCTAGTCAGGAAGCCATAGAATACCTAGTTTGATTTATTAGTGTCCAATCAATTACTTATAAAACGCGTCTATTGACGTAGGTAGTTTCCAGTCATATTAATCAATTTGTCCGACAATCAACGGATTGCCATTTCCCTACATAATATGTAATCTAGTCAAAGCTGGACAAAAAGCTCTTCTCTTATAAAGAACAAACGACAATATGATATTATGATCTTTCATCATCCCTTGCTGCAGGTATCAGGGATTTAATATTCTTATGTCTTTGTTCATCATCAATGTATTAAGTATACTCTTCTTACTCTCGAACAAAATTAACTGTGAAAACGCCACTATGGTACTGACCAGGTTAATATTTCGTAATGTATTATACCTAAGTTATGAAACTCGTTGATTAATCCTTCAGGCTAATATGGCTACAAATTTATGATTAGATTGCTGAGCTAAGTGATGCGGGTTTTATTTTAACGTTAAAATAAAGAAGATCTTAAATGAATAAAACTACGTTTTGGCTGAATTAAGTATGCATAACCTAAACATTAACAAGTCACCACATGCTACATACCTACAACGTTTAGTTTCTATTCAATTCAATAAAAAATCATTAACTATAAATTTATTACGCACCTTGAACCGCTCCTAGGAGCATTCAGAGAATTTATTTTTCCAATATGTAGTCTTGCCTGGAATTAAGATTCGTAAAGGATCGATTTATTTAGATCAAAGATAGGTAGGTAAATACCTTTTCATCCATTTACTTATATGATTAATTGTGTATTAGAAGCTTTAAGCTTACTTACCAACCATGTATGGACGTAATAAGTACCAGCTCGACGAACAAAAACTTAAAAGTATGTGGTCTCTGACTTAAAATTATGAATCATAGCCTTATATGTATAACCAGTAAGTATAAATTCAATTGATTATTTATCACACACTTGTACACATGTTTCACTCTAAAAGCCTCTAAACGCGCCCTGATCCCGAGTCCTGTCAAAGCCCCGTTTGGTAGCCAAATTGGCCCAACGTTGGTTCCAATACAATTGCGTTATTGTTTCGAACTACAAGCAGGCCAGCTAAGTTTATTTGTACAGTCGCATAAACGCCTTCGCGGTGTTCGCGTGTGTCGTTGACCGGAAAATTCCTTCCGATATTTTCTTATTTACCTTTGCCGCCATAAAGTTTATCTTTAAATGAATGGTTTTAAAAATGTGAACGTATTGTGAGTTTAAACTAAAATGGAAATTAAAGTTGATGTGGTTAGTATTTATGACTGTTTACGAAATTTAAAAAATACTTTATTGCATAAGGTTTTTATCAGTAAGTTTATTTAAATTTTATTTTTAATTCTCTTGAAGGGCAGTTTGTATAAGAAATACTTTTATAGCTTTTTGCAATAAGCCCCTACATCGGTTTATACTTTATAAATGTAGTTAGTCGGCAAAGGTGCAGCAATATAGGGGTTTCGCGGTGGAGAATGAGTTACATACCCATAAAGTATTGTAAATTAACGAGGAGTGGGGTGGAAAACAGTACAAGCCTTTCTCAGGATTAAAAGTAAATGAAAGGCCCGACAATCATCAATTTTACGATGTTGTCACTTAGTTCTCAGTAACGAAAGTAACTTTGTAAACCTCAATCATTATTAAACATTTTAATGGTACCTAGTAAAAGTGTTCGAGTACGTTCATTTTTCCACTGCGTTTAAACGGTCAATTTACCAGCTTAGTACAAAAATAAAGGAACAAATATGTAAGTATTGTATGTACTCAAACATTACATTCATACCTTAATATCCTGTAATCTCCGATGGGGTAGGTAGAACCCCTTCGTAATCGCTTCGTTATCTTTTATCAGGTGAAATCGAATACTTTTCAAAATTATAATTCTATACCATAATTTAATGCATTACCAACCAGTCAGTGTTCTTATGAGTTTGTGAAATTCACATCAGAAAGCTTTGGAAAAAAAAATGAAAAACGCAGATAAGTCTTAGGTACTTTAAGTCGCATACACTTGCTTTTCCAATTAACGCGCTGCTCCTTTACTACCGGCTAACATATCTACATGCAAATCAACTAATTCCGGTATTATAGATGACTTAGCTAATTTACCACGCCCAGTCTTCAATTACTCTAACTATCTACTTACTTGGTATATTTTAGACCAGTATTTCACAAACTGACGCTCCCTGTTATTCGTAGTAATACGCCTATCTATTATTAATTTCAATAGCAGTGTTTGTGTTTAAGCGGTATTTCTGTGTCCGTTTAAATGGGAGCGATGTTTGCGTGGTTTACGGTGTTTGATGATGGTTGGTGATCTCTCTGCCAAACAATTATAAGCACTAAGGAATGAAGAGGTGGATGACAGAGTAGGCTAAAAGGTTAATTTAAAAAAATGTAAAAGACGCTTTTTTTTTCCTTCTATGAAGTTCTAAAGCCTTGGATTTTTTTTATCGGCCAACGACGATAACAAAACAGCAGAACGTACAATCATGTTACCCTCCAAGATCACCTACGTTGGTTGAATACATTTTGTAGGCTGTCTGCAAGACATTGAATAACTTTAGAGCGAGCAATTATCGTCTGACTGCTACTAACGTCCAATTCAGCATCAATGGTAGTCAACATAAACATTGCGACAAGCGTGCTATTTAATTCCATAACATCATAGCGACAACTGACATTTTCCTGGACCCTAATACTATGAAATGACAGAAATCGAAACCCGCATTATGGAGATCTCAGCCCGATATGGGTGTCAATGAGGCGAGGCCATCGAGCTACCGCCATTATCCTGCGCGCACCTCACTGTGATTTGAATACAAAAAAGCCGTTAAGTGCTTTCTTGCTGTGCTAGTAAACAATGAAATATTATGGCCATCCGACCGAGACTCCGTAATGAACTGACGGACATATTGATAGCTTTATTGTGTAGGTAAAGGAACTGTCGGCTCTAGACGTGTAAACGGCGAGATGACTGGCTAAATGAATTGCTGAGTGTGTAACAAATACCTGTCATAAATTTTGATGTTAAGTAGATCGTTTAATATTTGTTTTAGATCAATTCACCAAGGCTTACATGTCAATGGAAACCTGTTTCGTTATCTAGATATCAAGCTTGTATCGGATAACGATTTTTTGTCATTTTTGACGATTGCATCGGACATGCATCGGGGTAGAATGATACAGTTCTGACAAAATGTTGGCGTGCATTAGCACATCTGTTTGTCTACGTCTAATACGGTTGTACCCGATCATGAAATAGATTCCTAACCACATGACATGCCATAGGGGTCTGACAGTTTTATTAAATATAATACCAAAATAATGGGTCTCCAACACAATGGATGCCGTTGTGAATTCGTATACACTATTCTTATAGAAATAACACTCATAGCCAAGAAATGGCGTAAGGAGTGGACGGCGTTTACGAGTTATGAATTTTATGACTGCAGTAAAATGGGACGTTATATTTCGCAGACATGGCCCATTGTATATCGTTTAGTAAATTAGTAGATATTAAATGATTACGCTCAAGAATGATTATTGACCTTGCTTACTGATAGCAAGGTTTTGACTGTACTGAATTTAATACTTTTGAAGCTATGATCAAATAGACTCTGGAGGCCTATTACGCTGTATAATTTACCTATGCATAGTAAACAATTCTTATTAAATAAATTTAAAATTACCTACCTGTATGTTAACTTCCTTAACAGCACACGGTTCATCCGTCGTCGTCAAAGCCGGTGGCCAAGCCTCCAATACCTAAAGGCTCATGTGGGTCGTGGTGCACGCCTGAATCTACCCCCGCGCATAATATGTAAGTATACATACTATCTATACTTAGGTACATATTATCTAGACTGAGTTCTCGTAAGTCCGTACCTCGTAATCCAAAAAAGAATTAGTAGGTACTAATTACTCTACGTTTACAGATTGACGCAAACGAATTCGAATATCGAAACTAAAACAGAAATTGAAAAAGATGTGCGCCAAAATGTGGAAAGGTAAGAATATCGAAAAATACCTATAATTTAATCAATTAGTATAAATGTTAAATCAAATAAATTTAAGTTACGTTAAACAAATAATGTGGCCATTTTTTCAGTATTTTCAGTCAGCTGCAAAAGGTTAGACTTTTTTCGTCCAGCCCACCACCTGAATACAAATTCGACAATGATGTCAGTGAAACAGATACGGAACTACAGGATTTAAAACCGCCGATATCTAACGAGGAATCACAAGATGGGTACTTATTTTCTCCTATGTTTTAACCCGCGAAAACCCTATTTTAATTAAATTACGCTGACTCTTTTTTCTGAAGTAAAAGTTAGGCTAGGTTAGTCAGTCAATTATATTGCCATGAAGAGAATATTATTGTTCAACATTAATTCTCTTAGATCACCACCCGAGGAAAACAAAGATATCTCAACAGTTGAGACGCCACAAAGTCCGGTGCCAAATTCTCCACCACGCAACAAAAAATGCAAAGGTTTCTCAAGGTTGTCGTCTCTCTGCGACCCCTTCATGCCGATAGACCCCCAAGGTAAGTGATTATATGTCATTGAAGCAAATTCATTTTAAATTGCTGTAATAGCTTTCGTCCCAGTTGGGCGCCAATTAAGTGCCACGACAATTGTTAAGAACTACCTATTAGATGGGTTTATTCACGAGTGGCCGACAAAAGAAATGAAAATGTCACTGAATGAGTTAAGTGAATGCGTTTTATACACAGTGTACTATGTAAGTCAACAGTCGGGTATTACGATATAGATCTTGTTTTAGTTACATTTTATTTCTATTTTGTTTTCTTTAATCTTTTGAAACTCTGTTTTTAGGTCGAGGCTACATCAGCTGGCTTCTCCTTGTCACCTTCTGCTACAGCTACAACGCTTGGTGCATTGCCCTACGCGCCACGTTTCCTTATCAAACTCCTCAGAACACTCCTTACTGGATGATGGCCGACTACTTGTGCGATATCGTTTACATTCTGGATGTAGCCTTCGTTAAGCCCCGGCTTATGTTTTTGCATGAGGGATTCTGGGTCGACGATCCTACAGAGACTCGGCGAAATTATAGAAAGAAGTCGCAATTTAAAGTAAGAATTTGTTTATCAACGTATTTGGAACACTTCCATTCTGCGATATGAATTTCCTGCCAGTCCACTGTTTGGGTGTGCTCTTCCAAAGGCTCTAATATTTTTTTATAATTATGCTGTTACTATAAATATCAATTATATTATTTAAAATTACCTTTTACTCTGTCTCAAGGGTTTTTACTGTCAAATATAAAATGTTGTTGTATATTTTCAGTTCGATGTGATTTCTCTGCTTCCTTTGGACTTGTTGTACCTGTACTTCGGCACGCAGAAAGTGATCGTCCGCATCCCAAGACTGCTGAAACTGCAAAGTTTCTGGGAGTTCGTCCAGGCTATGGATCGCGTGTTGTCTTCACCATATGTAGTAAGTTAACATAATATTAAAAACATTATTAAGAGCGTGAAATATTCAAGGTAAAATGGCGAATTGCCTATTAGAACCTATAGAACATCTCTAACATATCTGATGGAATGTTTTTTTTTTTTTTTTTTTTTCTTGTTAAAAAAACGTCGCCCCACACTAGGAATTTCTCCTGTATCGTAGGTGCGTTTCACAAACATGAAATATTCACATACACAAACACCCAGACTCGGGACAAACATCTGTGGTTCGCACAAAGTTTTGCCCCGTGCGGGAATCGAACCCGCAACCCTTAGCGCAGCAGTCCAATCGCTTAGCCACTGCGCTAATCAGGTCGTCATGTTAAAATCTTACATTGCATTAAAATGTGTAATTTTCAAAATCACTTCGTCTTAACTCAAAAGTAATTGTTGATTTGGAGCAACGTCATTATTTATTGTTACAACTGATTGGTATTTTGGTTATAATGGTTAACGTTTGAAAATGTATGAATAATATCAATTATTTTAACTCATTAACAACAATACAGGTAAGAATCGGCAAGACCCTCTTCTACATCTTCTACTTGATCCATCTCAACGCTTGTGCCTACTACGCCATGAGTGACTACATCGGCCTCGGCAGTAACGGCTGGGTGTACGACAACCAAGGCACTGCCTACATTCGTTGTTTCTACTTCGCGACCAAAACCGCGACATCTATCGGCAAGAACCCCAAACCTGAGAACACTATGGAGTACCTATTTATGACGGCCGCCTGGCTGATGGGCGTGTTTGTCTTCGCGTTGCTGATTGGACAGATTAGGGATATCATTGCTACTGCTACCAGGACTAGAGTAAGTTCTTTCTTAAGGTCATTAATCAAAACTAGTTAACTTAGTTTTGCTTTGCTTTAACTATAAAGTGTTATTGCTAAACTTGTCGAGTGGTTTCCGGCCTAGAATTGACCACCCCCTTTCCTCCCGTGGGTGTCGTAAGAGGCGACTAATCGAAAATCTCCAAGTAACTTGACCACCAATACTGTGATCTCCAAGCTGCTTTCCAAGCGTGGGGATTATGGCCCTCCCTGTACCTAAGGGGGAGGCCTTTGTTCAACAGTGGACGTTCCGGCTGATGATGATGATGATGATTGCTGACCTTTTAATTAATACGGCTGTACTGTTTTGTTTGTTTAAAGTTTATCCATGTCTACTAAAAAATAATACACAAATAAACAATGTTGTCATAGACGGAGTATCGTAAGACACTGGACGGCAGTATCCGCTACCTGCGCCGCCTGAACATGCCCTCCCCACTGCAGAGACGAGTGGCGCTGTGGTTCAACTATACTTGGAACAAACAACGTTGTTTTGGTAATTTTGTGTAATACTTAATCAAATCAAATTATTTATTTACACAGAATAGGTAATACACGAGTTGATGGTATAAAATCATTCAAAAACTTATACATTCTACCATAAGGCATGCAACACATTTTAGTGGAGAAAGGTAATAAATCATACTACATACAAATGAAGTAGAAACTTAGTTGAAGTTATTAGCATTTTTAAGCATATAAGGTGATCATAATAAATACTTACATATGAACTTTGGCTATTGTGAAAGGATAATAATATAAGTATAAGTTCACGAGTGTGTCACAGAGGTGTTGTCCTGCGTCGGACAATAGATTAATTTTTTGGTGTTGGGCGCCATTTTTTAAGAGGTTTTAACTGTATTTGTATATTCGCAGATGAGCCCAGAATTTTGAATTCGTTGCCGTTTAACATGAAACGAGATGTTGCACTCGAAGTACACATGACAACACTTAGCAAGGTAATTGTTTTATTAGTTAGTTAATTTGTTGGAGTGTCAAGTTAAAGGTTGCAAGTTCAAGCCCAATGTCTCCCAATGTCAATGACAAAGTCTAGTGTCAATTGCTAAAAATCGGCGAAGGAAAACATCGTAAAGTAACCGGCATACCTGACAGATTTATTAACGCGGTTTAAAGACTCCAGGTGTTCATCAACCATACGATAAGAAGGAGATTGCTTATACCCATTACGGGTATAACTAATCTCTCTCTTAATTGCATTTCCAAAATATAGTAACTGTAACTTAACAAATGACTTGATAATTCGTACTGTGATGACTACAGGTCCAACTGTTCCGCGACTGCTCCGCCTCCCTCCTGCGCGACCTGGTCCTGCAGCTGCGGCCCGTGTGCTTCCTGCCGGGGGACGTGGTGGTCCGGAGGGGGGACGTCGGGCATCTGATGTACATCATCAAGTCTGGGGAATGCTGTGTAAGTATCTTTCGATTCTAAGAAGAGATGGTGTCTTTAAAAACATCTCTGTTTCCGTCACCGACCTCAATACACGTATCGTAAAGAAAATCAAAATATTGATATTGTCCCTTCGGATTTTCTCTACGATATTTTGCATACACAACTATAATTGAGGATTGAGGTCAGGCTCGTGATCGAGTCATGAACTACGAAGTCACACCAACCCCCCCCCCCCCCCTGAAATCATAAAACAGTACGTTTACCATTGAGTAAGCGAGATGCCACCCTACATTCCACGTAGCGGCGTCCCGCTTACACAAAGATTAATGTCCTGGTGTAAGAGTACATGGTAAGGGTGCTGACTTAAATAAATGTAGGTACCTAGTTATATAATGATTTATCAAGTATAACAATATTAACATACATTTGCAGCAACCTCGGGTTTTGTTGACGTTTACTATTGAGTTTTATTTAAATATTTTAGGTTATGTCGCTGGATGAAAGTGAAGTGCTGGCGACGTTGAGAGAGGGATCTGTGTTTGGAGAGATCAGCCTCCTTGGAATCGAGGGACTACGACGACGAACTGCTACCGTCAGGTAAAGATATCGTCAATGTGTATAGTTACATGGTTCGGGTGTATGCACTCTTGGTATATTACTGTTTGTCACTATAGTAAAGTAAAAAGTGACGCCCCACGAGGGACCTGATTAGTGAAAACCACTTTAAAAAAAAATATTCAGTAGTGTGATAATTATTTATATTCTAAAAATAAAATGACTTTACGCGTCGTCATTATCTTATTTAAAACATCGCCGTGTATCTTGTTATAGACCCTCGTTGGGCGCCAAGAAGTTTCGAATACATTTGCAATCACAAATATTAACACTTGTAAAAAGAGTTTTGTTGTCACATCATAGATCACGCGGCTACTCCAGCCTCTTCGCTCTATCACGTCACGACTTAGAAGCGGCTTTAAAACACCACAAACAAGCGGCACAAGTACTACGCATAAGAGCCGACCAGATAATCCGGGAGAACGCGGCACGACAGGCGAAACAACGGCTGATGAAACTCGAGGCGAAGAAATCAGTGAGCATCCACGAGGACTCAGGGTCTGTTGTGAAGAGGAGGATGAGCAACACGTCTAGTGCCAGCAGCTTGACTGTGGAGGGCAGGAGGCAACGCTCGGCCAGTGCACTGTCCAAGAGGAGGCTGTCGGCTGTTTCGGAGGTCGCTGCTAAGGTTAGTTACTGTTTTTAAAACTAATTACGGGTTTTAATTGCTTAGATGAATGAAGACTCAATGTACCGTCGATTATGACGATTGGATTATGATATGTCACCTTAGTAAGTTTGATATAAACGAAAGTAAAATAACTAACTTAAAGTTGAATCGGCAATATTCATTATTGAAGATTGCCGATTGAAGAAAACAGATTGGAAAACCGTACTCATATATTATGTAGTCTTTCATCGTGGCGTTCCCCCCACTCCAAAGGGGAAGCCTTTGTTCAACAGTGGACGTCTTCCGGCCGATAATGATGATGACGTCAATATATATCTGAGTCCATAAATTACATTTGAGTGATTGAAAACGAAAAAACCTTCTGTAACTTTCAATCGTATCGATTATATTATTTACAAAATATATGAGATCTTTAACTTAACTTTAATATTATTTTAAGAAAAAAGCCAGTATGGACTTGAGGTCGTTACTTATGGAAGACACGTGGAGTATTATGCGGAAACATCGTACTAAACAAAAAATTGAGGCCAAAAATGTATGTAATTCATGTATCAATTTGATGTTTCCCGCGATCTTATTTGTCATCCTCCTAATTTTAGATATTTTCTTTCTATTAGGTTTAGAAAACTTCAAGCTTTTGTAATGGTAATGTAATTTAAGTGTTATCCATTGTTAGTTTAGAAGCTTTAGGCTCCTATATTCTTTGAAACGATGCTATTCTGTCTATTTATGCATGCCAAAATGTATATATACAGGTCCTAAGTTAAAATTCGGAATGTTTGTAGTCTTCCTAGCGTGTAGTTCTTTACAGATTTCCTTTTAACTTTTTTTGGTTATACAGCACTACCGATGATGAATCGATCGTTGTGAGACGATACACCAAAGCCTGGAATATTAATGTGACGCTTCATATTTATAATTATAATTCTTAGTCGCTACTGACTCAATATTGTGCCCAAAATAAAAGGCACTAAAATCGCCCTTTCCTAGCGAACGACATTTTCTAGAAAAAGGTGTGTTCAATAACGCACCTGTGCATTATTTTCAGAGAATAATGATATACAAACTTATATATTTAAAACATACTACTAATTATAATAATATGTTTTCAGCCAACGAAATCTACTATGGAAGCATCTAGCAGTGGCGTCAAGACTCCTCTACCAACCATCGTGTTGTCTGGCGATGGCGAATGAACGGCTGACTACGGACCTTTTCTTGGAAACTAAACACACTGACTGTATGATCATTTGTAGATAAGTCACTTTTTAGGAGTTTTACAAATATGGAAATGTTGCATCACAATCTAAACTTGAGTAGACATCTACCATTATTGTATTGGTAATCAAATAATTCATACTGAGACACAATTATAATTGCAGAGTATGACTTTAATCTATAGAGCCATGATAAAAGTATACGAATTAATTTACAATTATATAAAATCGGTGTCATATTAGCAACTAGTTGTACTACTATGAGTATAGTATTCCAAGTGTACCCAATGGAAATTTATAGTATTATTCAATGTTTGTTGTCTTCTCGTCCGTACAAAGATATTTCTGATTCAGATTCAACTGTTTCTCTGTGTAATTCTGTCGAATAGTTTTAAGATTTATATTGAACATTTAGGTAATATGGGTATTAACCTAACTGGTCATCTATGATATCTGGTCACCAACTAGTCCGGTCCTTCTCTAGTCACAGTAACGACATTTGTATAGAGTATTAAAAGTTTTTGTAGGACTTTTATATTTATTAATAGCATAAATACCCATTATAATTGATTATACCAGGATTGGTATTTTTTTTCAACAAATGTGGGTACTTATAAAAACCAGCCAGTAATAAGCCAACCTTTTTTAAAATAATAATAGGAATTTTAAAGTATGTGGAACAAAATTGACTTTTGGAATGTGCCTTTCGTTGGCCTAGGAAACAGAAGAGAAATTTAATTGGATTAAAGACTCTTGAAAAAAAATGAAAGACTCTTTGATCGAGTGATCTAAAACATGACTGCCGAGTTTGCTGGGTTCGATTCTCAGATGTATCTATTAGCAGCCGGAGTTGAAAGCTTGCCCAGTTGACCCGCGTCTGATAGGGATGCAATGGGAAGGGGATACTTAAGAGTGTATTTTGTATATACCATCGACTTTAAACAAAGTGACTGCCTCGTTGGTCTAGTGGTCGCTAAGCGCGACTTCTGTGCCAGATTCGAACCCTGCACCTCATGGGGCTGGGTTCGAATCCCAGTTTAGGCTAAGTACTGGGTTTTTCCATTAGGTAATTTCAATAGCAGCACGGAATCTGGTTATGTGCCCAGCTGATGGCAATAGACTTGTCTGACATTGCGTTTTTCGTACCTGGCGAAATATGGGTGTACCTACTATACATCACTGCCGGGGTAGGCAGAGGAATGGGGAAGGCGTGATGTTAGTATGATAAAGTGTATTTAAAAAATGAATTTTGAAACCAACAATTTGATCATACATATTTACTTAGTGAAATCCTTCAAACATATTTATATTGATGTTTATCGGCTCAATCTCTTCCTAGTTAAGACTTACGTGTTATTTGATAGGTTTATCAATTTTAAAATAAAAAGTAGTTTTGATGTGCATATCTATATTATTGTATTGATGTGTGTCAAATAAAGAACATGAAAAATAACAATTTGTCTATTTTCTTAACCTATAATAGCTACATAATCTAATTTCTGTCTCACGGCTCTTACTACACAAATGACCACCAAACACGACAATAAATTAAAATTTGAATAATGTATTAGAACTTCTCTACATCACGAGGTATGATTAAAAGGAATCTTAATATACTACGGATATCCATTTGCTATAGTTGCTGTTGAGGTCTCTTCTTTTACCTAATCCATAAACAAGAACATAAAACACATAAACATTTCACGTTTCGGTACGAATACTGATTATATTTTCAGTGGGTACAGTATCTACAAGGTAAAAGGACACATGAGACACAGGAACAAGCAGGACATGATCTGGTTAGTAGCACCCCTCTCATTACACTATTTTGCCTAAAGATTCATCAGAATTAAAGAAGTGACGATCTTTGGTAAAAGTGAAAACATAAAAAATAATCAAACCTATAAAATACTATCTTTGTTAAAAGTTGGAACATAAATAATAATGCTTATAATTAACATAAAAACGTCACGGCCATCATTACCAACCCAGGAAGTAAGCTTTCCGTCAGTATTTTTCACTTTTCGCTTCTACACGAGCTGTCATTAAGTTAAAACGCCAATCTTCCGACCCACTGATTAACTTTATTATGTCGAGCTTGCGTGCATCAACCGCGGTGACAAGAAATTATTTAGCATACTTATATATTCCTATAGTACATGGGAATTTGAACGTTATGCCTTTGGCATACATTTCCCGTTGATAGTATTTGTAAAGTTGTGGAAAGTTAATAGAAAGTTACGACAGTCGGTGCAGTTTCAGTAGCTATAGTAGTTTTAATCATCGGGTGGAAAGATTGGAGGATTTAACCAATGATAATTATATATACCTATACTTAATTCTGTACCGTATATATGTATACGTTATTTTGTTACTTACCGTTGTTACTTAATACTTTGGAGAATTGAGTAAGGAGAATGTACTGTAATTAAGATTTGCCCTTAGAAAATTGCCCTCGCCCTCTGTGACATTGTGACACGCATCGACCTCTGCTATATCTGCAGCCAAAGCCTATTAAAGTTAAATAGTTAGAAGAAAACTTAAAATCATATCAGTTTAAAACTGTTTTAAAGACCTTTCAACAAAAAATCTTTTTATAAACATTATCATGAAAAATGCTCGAAAATGCCCAACGTTCTGTAATTTTCGAGGCTTTTCTACGATTTCTCGGGATCCTAACTTGGTGGCAATGGGAGCACCTTGAAACCATAAAAAAACAAATCGGTACCTAACGGAGTAAACGGTGTACATACATAAAAAAATACGCGCATAATACATAACCTCCTCCTTTATGAAGTCGGTTAAAAATTATATAGACCAAAAGACGATAGAAAAACAATATTTTCCCGTAATTGTATTTGCTTAAAGCGAAACTTTTTCATAAGAAAATTCCATAGAAACAGATTACAGTCTTCATTATTGACGTTGCGTGCCCTTGCTCATTTCTTTATTGAAATAAACACGTAAGCAGGTAAATTGTAATGTTACAAAAAAGTAAACAAAGAACTCATTTTTGGAAACTTTACAAATTACGTTTTCGCGGTTCAAATGACGGAAGAAATATCTTACCTAATATCGGTAGAAAATTACATAGTCATAAGAAGTTATTAGTTAAACGTAAAGTAATTTGTAAACGTTTTAGATGTTTTCATTTTATTGGAACTCTTATAGATACCAGAAATTCTGCATAGCGACCTAGTAAGACTTCAGAATCAAAGCATAATTGTAGCGAAGATTGATTGACAGCATCCGCTCACCTACCTAAGATAAATAGACTTTTTCACGCTTACACATTTTGATGTTAATCAGAAAAATCAATGGGACCGAACAATAACGGAAGCTCATTTTTCAAAGGTAACACAGAGCCAGGCGCAATTCTTTGAATGCAATTCATTAGATAGGTATTAGAAAAGTACAATATGATAAATTTAATTTGCTAAAGGTCATTTACCGAATGAGTGAGTGGCTTTTTGCCCTTCAGTAGCACAGTTACTGGCTGGTACATAATCATATAGTAAGAATTAAACCAGTTGGGTATAAAAATATTTTTTACCCTTTAAATCAGATATCGTGAGCCGTATCGTGCAGTATAAACAACCCCTTCATTAGGGGTAAGTCGAACCCGATCAACTAGTGGCTCAGTCTGCAACTGACTGTGTCAGACTGTGGTTCATCCTATCGGCATTCATTTAATACAGTTGTATTGCAATGATACATTAATTAATTACAATTAATGAGCGTGACTTATTCGGTGATTGGATTAGGAAGCGGATACTGTAATTAATGTAAGTAACTTAGTAATTGATTGTAAGTGTACCAACTCACTTTTTAATCAAATATGAATTGTATTTTAACTGAAGAAATAGGTCCTTGTCCTTGTCCACTCCATATGGTGCCAATGTGGAAAATTTGTATCGAAATATTCTGGGGAACGTTATTGTCTTCTGGGAGAGTAACAGACTAAGGACTCTCTTGATAGATGAAATATTAAAGAAAACCTCATTCTTTTGATTTTGACAATTCATAAACGCAGTCTATTAAGGATTGTATTTATAATGCGTTACCTCTATCAACACCTGAGTACATCTTTGGTACTGATACTTCTGCTAAAAACAATCACTATGTAACTTTTTATATTTATAATTATTTCCATATTATAAGAATATACTATTTAATAATATCCATATTAGACCACGTTTGTTTTGCCAATGTAGAAATGTTTTAAGCCTCAATACTTACAGTGACTAAGGAGGTAGATAATTTTTAATAAATCCAAAAATTAAAACAACACCAGGTTTACCAGCAACACCTTAAATGTGCCTACTTACCGTATTGAAGAGTATAGGAGTATTTTCGTTACCACGAGTACTAACAATCAAAAACTAAACAAATGACAGTGATGTTATCATGTTATCTATTACAATCTAAGCGGCATTATGTATAGGTTGGTTCTGGTAGTAAAGTCGTCTATCTACAGAAGATATCTAGTTCGATCCATCGGAGTCTACCGACGGACGTCGTTAACCGGTTTACAGGCCAAATAATAGCTAATTTCATTATTTTTGTGGTCGTAAAGCTGCCGAATCGTGGGCTCGCGTGTTTCACGATCCTAGATATCGGTTAGCTTTGATAACGCATGTTGGCTCTTATAGGCACTGCAATTTTTATTCTTAGTGTCATTTTTGAAACGTAATGTCAGAAGAGGTGATGAATGTAGCTTCACGTAATAAGTAATGTCTACCCTAACATCTTTTGTCTACCCTTATTTAAGATTGCCTTTATATTTGGTTCAAAATTAGTATCGCATATAACTATGTACTTTAATATGATATAATATTTTCATATTAGCAGTAGAAACGAAATAAAAAAAAATGGCCACGCGCTACACCGTGCTACAAAATGATCTCGCATGATTTTCATGTACGTACGCGTAATAGAAAAATCACCTTCGATGCAAATACTTACCATCAAAAATAGGTTTCACTATTTGCCATTACGTACTTTTAAAGTAAATTATAATTATACCTAATTAAGTACAAAACTTATTAAGGAATTTAATTAATTAGCTATCAAGTATCAACGATCGCTCGGTTCAAGCACGATTGCATTCCGGCTTCCCCTGCATTATGATGTGGCATGTCGTGAGCTAGCCCGGTAGGTAGCTGGCAGGCTTGCATGAATAATATCCACGATAATGAGCAACCAACCGATGCCAAAGTTATGGCGGCACAGCCCTGCCTGATACACAATTATTTACGAGACTTACGTAATCGTGATGAGTCTATTATTTGACAATTTAAACTCAAACTCAGACAATTTATTTGCCAGTGAGCTTACCTTACAATTTTTGGTTGTACTTTTGTTGGCAAAAGGTCTTATTAATGATACACTTAATGCCTTTGCCTTTTTGGCATGTTAGTGGACTTCTTTTCATTGTTTTGGTTATCTTACTTACATACGTAACAAATGAATATTAAACCACCAAAATGATTTTGTGTCCAATTGCTTCTAATTGTATTACCGGGAATCGTGATAGGTGTTATATTTTTCTTCTAATTTTATCATGCTCCGACGAAAGTATTAATTATTGACCTTAAACGTACCAATCTACATCATTATTATGCTGCCTGAAAGTTTAGATCTGTATAAAAACTACTCACAAACATAAATTGCAACTAAGCCAAAAACTTGCGCGCCATAGTACACGACTACACGTCTCATTGTAATTTACTTTTTTACAACAAAACATGACGATAACTGATGTTTTGAAGTAAACTGTCCAACTTGGCCTGATTAATGTCAGCTCAACCACGCAATCCAAGCTGGCGAAGTTAAAAAACCAATGAAGCAACGAAATGCAAGTTCAGCGAAACGAATGAAGAAATGAATTCTATATTTACTTTTGCAAAAAACGTTCATAATGGTTCGCTGGAGCCATTTTCCCTTGATGGGTAAGTGGGAGTCACGCCAATTCGCTTTAAAAAACCAAATTGGTTCAGCGGAGTAACAAAAAACTTTGATTTATTTGGGACTTAATGTCGGAAGGTGCATGCTAAGGTTTTATGTTTACAGGCTCAGTAGAGCTCACAGTTATAAATTAACAGACGTTCGTGGCTAATTTATAACGTGTCGACGATGTTCCTTTCTAGCAGTGAGCGGTGACTACCTAATGCAGCAGATGCCAATCATATTTGCGACTTATCGAAATGTCGGTGTGAAACACCTATCACTAAAGGAGATGTCAGGAGTACTTGACTATATAAATTGCATACAAATAGGCGAGGCAATTTTCAATTTATATTCGAGGATTAAATACCAGCGAACCTTTATAAGCAGACGACGCTTTAATTATGTAAAATGAAGAATCTGACAATAAGCTAACATTTTTTTAGGCATATTTTTTCTAAATACGTACGTTTTAGATACGTATTGTGAGTGAAAACCAACAAATATTACGTAAATGAAATATGTAGAGTTGTACGATATGTAAGTATTCTTATACCTATGATAAAAAGTAAAATTAATGCACCCTTTAACTCAATAACATCGGCAAATGGCAATGATGACATTGAAAGGGAGATGTAACGATAAGAACAGAGAAATAGGCGGCCATCACGGAAGCAATGCCAATTGATCGGTGGCTTGAAGTGGGGCCACTAGACCAACGATCATACTTGAGTATAAGCATATTTGTAGCCAATCTTCAGTATTTTTCTAGTCTAAGAGATATTTGTGATGTTTTCCTGTTTGTGTGGGTTAGTTTGTGAGGTGAATAGGTATTCGGTCATGTCATTTAGAAGCCTGATAAGGCTTCTATTGCATGTGTAAATCCGTCTGTAACACTTAATTCTTATTTTAACGGTATTCGTATCGTAGTCTATGACAAAACACCCGATGAAGAAGACTCGCCATCTATTAACATGGGTCTGATGATAAGCACCGAGGCTGAGTGTAAAACGAATACGAGAATTACATAGACAATTACGTGTTTTAATGAATTTGCCTCGTAACGATTACAGGTAAGAAAATAAACAAAAACCGCTCAGCTATAGTCACCGCTGGTTTTAACGCCCAACGCTAAATTATCAGATTAGGAACACACAAATACAGGGTAAAAATAGAAAGATTTATGACAGCAACGTCTGCGGTGGCTGCCGCATCATCCGTCATAGTCTGGCTTAGGTAACTGAATAAACATTTGACTAATACATTACAGGGCGGCTAGAGGTTGAAGGAAAATATTTGCAGATACTTTAGGGGCACTTTAATCATTTTTGGCAACTGTATCGGCTTGTTTTGCCTTTGTCATTGAAACCTGAATACGGACATACCTTTTCGGACATGCCCTTAAAAATGTCAAGGGTAACTAGAGGGAAAGCTTGGGTCAATTATAATGCGCATGAATATTGGAAAGGGCGGAAAGTGTGTTAAGATTGTAACTTAAATAAGTAACTAAAAACTAAAATAGTTATTTGTAGTAAATAATACCACATTCGGGATTCTCATTACTCTTTGATTATCATGCCTTAGGGTATTTTACAGGGATGTTACACATTGATTTGAATTTTTTGCAGTGTTGGTACGTGCTTGATTAGGCGTCCAGAATGGGTAGGGGCAAAGAACCAGAGCTGCCGATCACGAATCCCGTTGAGGCGAAAAAACACCGCGATGAGGCCACGGGCCACATCAAGAACGGCAACTACGACCGAGGACTCGCTTCACTAGCTAAGGTCAGTTTGTAAACATTGTAATTACCTGAAGCAGGACCATGAATACGAAAAACGAAGAATTAGACAAAAATCCAGATGACGTTAAAACTAATTAATCCAACACCAACAGTTTTCTATATTGTGAATGGTGCTCTACCGAGTCACTATGTTTTTGGAGGCTCTTCTTTAAAGTTGGATTATTAAGTAGGTATGCTATTCACATCAAAGCCCACAACCACCGCGACCGAAACTCTGCTCTGGCGGTGGCCGAAATCTACAGGATGGCATCATCGATTATGTGAGGAATACTGACCCCACATTGTATAGGTAGCTAAGAAGAGGGAAAGGGGAAAGGTGCAAATATTATTTACCTAAACGACGAGAATTTCAAACGTGAAACCCAGCTCGGCGACTGCACCAATTGTTATTCTGTCACACAACATTTATGTGAATTAGCAAACTATAGTGAGGTATATTAAAATCTAGGGTAGAACTCTCAGTAAGAAAGGTAAAGTGTAAGCCGAATGGGCGATAAATAGCACTTTACCTTCCTCTTTTATAAGTCACCTTTTTTCAATAAATAAAACATCGCACTCCGGTTCTATGCGAAGAGTACTAAGCACTATGCAAGGTGTGTGAAAGAATTGTAATAATTTCTCGTCTGCAAGGGACAACAACTAATTACTTGCGGCTTATCTCCTTTTCATTTTATTATTGTTTAGGTACCCTATTTAACGATTGCAGTATCGTAAAGTAAAAAGTATTATTAACCATAGCGTAACGAATACCTAGTAGGTACACCGCTTGCCCGATATTCGGTTGATGATTTTTACATTTCTTATTGTCTTCTACTGTTTAATTAGTCACGGAAGTTACCTTATTAATATGTAAATTATCTGGAACGTTTACAGGCACGCTTTCTAATACCAAGAGAAAGTGCATGATACCATAATTGCTACAAGAGGGGAACTATCTGGAGTATTTCTTTGTTGTCCGAAAGGAACTGTATATTATATTATATTATTGTACTAATTTCTTAAATAATTATATACATTGGGTTTGATAATATATTATGTTGGTAATTATTATGTCTGGTCATTTTATACGTGCAAAATAACTTAGTAGGACTTTGATGAAACAGTACTATGCGTACTACTTCTTTACCCTTTAATATGGTTTTATATTCAAGTCTCCCCGCACATCGTAATGAAAAAGACATTATGTATTTAGTTATAATTTTACCTCTGCTAATATGAGCAGCTACTTAGTTAAACAAAAATCTATAACCTAAAAAAACAGCTGCATCGCATGCGACACGGCCGTACTCTAAAGCAGCCCATACACAACTAGTGTGTCAGAAGTGGGTGCGAAAACACATCTAGTCACCATGACGACGACAGCCGGGGCGTCGATATTGACGCTTATCCACACACCTCCGCATTACGTAACCACCAGTGATATACATAAACGCAACGTCCTGCAATGGACATATTCGACAACGCAAAAGCGCAGGCAAGGTCCATTTTCGGACAGACCAAAGACGCGGAATTCTTACAAAGTTTTGTCCGAGTTGGTGTCGCCGATGAGGAAGACGAAACCCCGGTACCTAAAGCTTCAATTAGCAAGAGAGCTCCGCAGTCTGCGGAGAAAGGGAATGAAACCGAGCTTGAAGATGAGAAACATTCTGCTAAGGAGAGGAAAGAGTCTGTCAAACCGAAGAAGAAATGGAAACGAAAACCAAAACGTGAGAGAAGGAGACGTGAGGAGGAGCTGTACACCGATAAGGACCGAGCTGCGGCTGTGGTGATGGGCTCTAAAGATATCAAGCAGTCGCTTAACTTAAAGGATAAAGCCGAGCGGAGCAGTGCGCTGCAGCTACCTGTTGAAGCCGACGCCGGCACTCTGCTGGCGCTGGCGAGAGCTGAAATGATGAGGGAAAGATATCGTACTGCTGTTTTGTTTGTCAATAAGGTACGAGTGGACTTTAGAACCGAGAGGACTGATGAATCTTTATTTAGTGTTACAAGAAACAATCGAATAATTTTTCCTTTAATCTCCCTGTCTCATAAATCATTTATATAATTTGGTTTATTCATTCTTATAATATGGTTCAAGCAAAAAAACACGTTTTGACTAAACGAAGCTAGTATACCTAAACATGTCATATAAATAGAATTTGCAAATGCAAAATATATTTCATCGATATATTTGTTTTTTATAGGCCATCGAACTAGCACCTGACGAGAAAGCAGCATACGTCTCGCGCAGCAAGTGCTTCCTTCTCCTGGGTGAGCCTCGCTCAGCCCTGGTGGACGCAGAGGCGGCCCTTCGATTGGACCCCAAGGACGCTAAGGCGCTACTTCGGAAGGCTGAAGCACTATACTACTGCGGCGAGTTTGAAATGAGCCTTGTCCACTACCATCGAGGTCTGCGGGCCAGACCAGACTTAAATGACTTCAGGCTTGGAGTACAAAAGGCACAGGTGAGCAAAATCATGGAATTTGGAATAAGCTACACATATAGGAAGTAAAGTCAACCGCTATTAAAAGTTTGAAACAGCAGCAGCGCAGTAGCAGTATTTCGTTACCAAGCAACGACATAAATCACAAAATCCGTAATGGATTTCCACAACATGTCTGTCAAGTGTCAAATTTTACCCTAATTCTACCCTCTTCATAAACACAAAAAATAATCATTTTCCAGCATGTTAGCCTTCGTAACGATCTTCATCTCATTTTCAGGAGGCGATCGAGAACACAATAGGCTCCGTCAAAGTAGTTAAGAAAACAGGGAAGAAGCGATCAAAATCAGCAAGGCCCGTCCTGGGACAGTTGAATTCCGACAAAATCTACCTAGAGAACTTGCTGAAGAACCCAGACTTGGCTATAGCTGATAAAAAGAACGACGTAGTGCTAAAACAAGCTGAAGAAGCAATCCGATTTTTGGAGAACCGAGAGGAGTTCTGGAGACAGCAACAGACATCTGGCGGAGATTAAAGCATATATATTTCTTACTTAATAAGGGTTCTTCTAGTCATAGTGATCATGAAAGTAGGTAAGCAGTAAGCTTAATATCAAATGCTTTTCCACCGGATATGATTATTATTAGGGCTCTAGGCCAAATGGATCTTGAAGTGTAACCTGCTAAAGTATAATCCTAGTTGTAATAAGATGTACCTATGCATGTAACTACATAATACATACATTTAAAAGTAGGAAAATAATTATTTGTAATGTTCTTATTGTTACGCACTTAAAACTCCTTAATAAAAATATTAGCATTATTAAATGTTGTTTGTTTGAGACCTCGAGAAATTCAAATCCCTAATGAAGGTGCTTTTATAAATTATCATAAACTTACCTTATTAAAGGCAAGGTATAGGGTGCGATTAAATATTTTTTGCCATTCCTACCTACATAGAAAGAAAGAAAGAAATAATTTATTTGTTAGAATATACTTACCTACACACTTTTAAATTTAACTGTGGATGACGAAAATCTCGGAAACACGCATGAGGAATAATCGTCGCGCGGACTCAGGCATTTTCTTTACGGTTCGCATACTCGATAAGATAATACATTAATAGTATTATGTATAGTAAGAAAATATTACATTAAATCATTTTTGTTATGCTCAAACATATATATGCACTTTATAGCAATAGTGTGTGTTAAAGTTAATTTTCGAATATTAAAAAAAAACTCTTTTCTGCGCTGTACCCTTACACAACAGTATATATAAATTACTCATTTGTTTTAATGGGATCACGACAAGACAATTTTATTGATATTTCGTGAAGAAAACATTATAAATAACAGTGAGTACCCATTGTTCATCAACATGTTTCACAGTAAGTAACAATTAACATGATGGATTTCCACGCTTGCGCCGTCTTCATAATATTAACATTTGTAGGAACACCGGTAAGAATAACGACAGTTTGTTTTTTTGCTTCAAAAGTTCATAATTATGTTAGATGTACAATTTTATTGACAAATTAATCATGATATTGTTTACAGGTATTGTCATGCTTAGACTCTGAAGATACGCAAGCATGCAATGCTGTGTTTAGTGAAGAGGTAGGTTTTATACATAAGTAGTTACTTATTATAATGACTTTTTTTATACGGGACAAGCCCACCACTCGTGCCCATTATTACGACTCCTGTACACCAGGATCTACAATGATAACCATTGAGAACCACCGAAGAAATGAAGTTCGAGGTGTCCCAGAGAAATGACTCGACTGGCTTGGAACCCGCGACGAAATTAATCATAAAAAAATATATAGGAGGCGTAGGAATAATTATAATTATGTCAGATGTTTAACCTGACTGGAGGCTCCAGCTCAATCGATGATTATTTAATTCGTTTTCAGGCGATGAAAACCACTTGCTGCGCCCCAATGAAGGACTTAGTGGACATTATTGCAGACTGTCAAGAAAAGAGTGGTTCTGATGAATTTACGGTAAGAACAGTTGTAAACCTAGGACACATACTTAAACGACTAACAAGCCGCCAATTAACAAAACTAAATAAAAAAACCAATATATTTTACACTCAAAGAATCAAATAACTCCAGGCATCCATGAAGGGGTAAGCAGAAGGTAATGTTTTCTCACGAGTCTACACAACTAATTCAACCGCACCAGTTATTATCTAACGCAGTTAATTATATTTTTTACCTTCTCTAAACAACCATATATTTATGTTAATTAATTCTTGCATCCAGTGTTCAGTCTCAGAATGCGTCATCATGGCTTACAATATTTTAACGGACGGTATGATTGACGAAGACAAAGTCAAGGCTCAGTTACAAACACTGAACGATAAGGATCCGGCTTACGAACCGTTGAACGCTCAACTCGAGCAGAACTGCTTGAACGGACAATACATGAAGTACGTCACAACCGACGCTAGCTGCGACTACATGAAGTTCCAAGTCTGCGCGTTCGTCAACTATTTGTTTGTAAGTTGAAGATTTGTTGGTCCTATTCTCCAGAATTGCTTTGTCGTCCGTAGCCGGGAACAGCGAAACTATCGGAAATTAGGGCCTATGGCTATTCTCGCTTTCATCGCTATTTGTATAAGTATACAATTATACATAGAGTATTGACTCTAAACTTACTCTCTAGTAAACGGTTGTTATGATTCTATAATTTGATTAACAATAATGTAATTCTTATTTAACAGGGTTGTCAACAGTTCTCCGAATCGACGAACTATTGCGAGATGCTGGAAAACAATGTTGGTGTTTGCAAGCCTGTGTTAGCCGAATACCTTGATCAAATTAATTCTAACGATTGCTAATGAAATGTGTTATACATAACCTACCTAAGTATTGTTTTAACTTTACAGTTACCAAATTTATTCGATTAGACTCTTGGGTCAAAATATTTCTTAGTCTGGTAAATAAATAAATAAAACAAAGTCATAATAAAAGAAATAACTTTTTATTTGTTTCGACGGCTTCGATCTGATCGCCAAACAAAAGTATGAAACCACACGTCACCTCGATGCGCGACAAAGGTGTCACACATCCTACCACTTAAAAATAAAATCTTTCCACTCCGAAACTCCGAACACAGTAGTACCTATGTCACAACTTTTAGAATAAAACAAAACAATGTGTTTAGAAACAACTTTACTAGTTCTAAAATACCTTACTCATAAAACCAATTATTAAAAAAATGCCTAGATTCCCCTGCCCCCACTTTTGTAAGACTAATATTTGATATGCTTACAAAAAGCCCTTTTGACCTTTCAAACGATACCTCACACTATATTTAATCGAGGCGGAGGGGGCCACCACCTCTTCCTTGTTAATGGTCAGTCATCGACTACAGTCTGTTATAAACAAATCAATATTACTTGTCAGGCCTAGGATAGTTGAATTCTGACAAATTCTACCTAGAAAACTTGCTGGAGAAGCTATCAGTTTTTTGAAGAACCGAGGGGAGTTCTGGAGACAGCAACATACAACCGGCGTTGATTAAAGCATATTTCTTACTTAAGAAGGATTCTTCTTGTCATGAATATCGGTAATTCTTAGCTTAAGCTTAACGTCAAATGATTTTACACCCGTAGTTAGGGCCTTAGGCCTAGCCCCCTCCTATACAAGGGGGCACCAAGGAGTGTCCGCCCCTCTTTACAGGGTGGACAGCGCTGGTGGGGTTGGCGGTAGAATGCTGCAGCGATCCCGCCTCCCCGCCATCTAAAGCGCAGAGCAGGCAGGTGAGGTTTTTAGTGGGTAGGCCCCCGGATCTTATTGGGTTCAGGGGAGAGTCCCACATACCAACGGCACATACTAAATCCTAATGGATCTTGAAGTGTACCCTACTAAAGTACAATTGTAGCAGTAGGTAAACCTACATGCATACATCTAATAATACATACTTTTAATTACCTAATTGTGGACGTCTTCCGGCTGATGATGATGATGATGATGAATTACCTAATTTAAGTAATTGTTATTGTTCTCAAGTAAGCGACATCATGTAATGTTTTTATTGAGAATAAAGTTTCTTTAAACCTAATATAACATAGGTACCTATCAAAATGCAATATAAGGTAATTAAAAGTAGGTAGATAGTTATATTATATCATATACTTATACAGTTTTACTTTCTTTAATAAAGACTAGATACGTATTTGCAATTAAATAATTTATTGCCATACCTACCTACATGCCAACTTTTAAATTCCTGACTGTTGATGGCAATATCGGGGAAACGCGCATTAGGGTCAGCGCAGACCTAGAGGAAAAAACCTTCCTGCTTGAGAAAACTCTCCCACATCATTGTCAGATTATGAGTCAGCACGACAAAGACATCGAGCTAAACCCTCTGCACCTATATTAATCTGGCACGCTCGAGTATTTTAATGTCAGGATTTTCTTTTGGAATTTTCTAAAATGGTTCATGAGTTTTGGTCACATACAAATCGTCAGTCTGTTGAATAAAAGCTCCTTTAGGGTTCACTAAATATCCCTTCTAAATATCTGACGTGCTAGAATATTTGTTTGCTTATTTTCGACACCTTCGTACTGCCATACCCACCATGCAAATATTCCTCCGTTATTATACACGTGGGGTGTTTCGTCTCTCAGTCTGCGCTGATGTTAGTATTATAGTAGATAGGTAATCAACAGCATATTTTAATGAGCCTCGTTGGTCTAGTGGTTGCTAAGCGCGACTGCTGAGCACGACGTCCTGGGTTCGAATCCTAGGTCGGGCGAAGTGTTACTGGGTTTTTCCAGTAACACTTCGCCCCAGTAACAGTACTGAGTTTGGATTTGTGCCCGGTTGATGGCAATAGGCTCGCCCCCCGGTGGATGGAATTGGCAAGCTGTCGTTGTTTGTGGCGTTTTAAGGGAGGCCTTTGTTCAGCAGTAGACGTCTTCCGGCTGATGATGATGATAATGGCAATAGGCTCGCCCCCTATTACATTGGGACCTAAAAACATAACTGGCAAAATGTGGCTGTACCTACTATATGTGCACCTCTGCCTACCACTTCGAGAAACACAGACGTGACGTTATTGGAACACGACATGTCAATTTTATTGATATTTCGTGAAGTAAAAACAATAAATATCAATGAGTACCTAACTATTGTTCATCGATATCACAGTAGGGAAAATGACGGATTTCCGCACTTGCACATTCTTCTTTATAATCACATTTATTGGGAGACCGGTAAGAACAGCTAAAATAGCTTTATTCTTGCTTCCAGAGTCCATTTGTTTGATAGGTACAATTTTGTTGACAAATATTATAATGATATTGTTTTCAGGCATTATCATGCTTGGACTCTGGGAAAACAAAATCATGCAATGCGGTGTTCAGTGCCAAGGTAGGTTGTAAACTCATTATTACCTATGCCTGGTGAAGGATTAATTATAAAACAGTTAATCAGATTATTTTATTTTCACTTTGGTATCGATTGTGTCAGTAGATTGCGCATGATATCTAGGTACTAACTTCGATTCCGGTATTATTATTTAAAGTTTTTAATTCGTTCTCAGGCGATGAAATGCAATTGCTGCACCCCAATGAAGGAATTTGTGGACATTATTGCTGACTGTCAAAAAAAGAGTAATTCTGATGAATTTACGGTAAGAACAGTTGTACATCTAGGACACATACTTATACGATTAACAAGCCGACAATTTTCAAAATTAAATAAAAAAAAACTATATTTATACTCATATCACGGCCGTAATCTTTGGAGGGGAAAGCAGAAGGTGCCGTTTTATCAAGAGTCTACACACCCAATATTCAATTTCACCAGTTGCCCAGTTCGGATATTTATCTAGCACCTTTAATTCTCCTTTTTATCTTCTCTAAACAAACATCAATTAATTCTTGTATCCAGTGTTCAGTCGCAAATTGTGTCGTCACGGCTTATAAAATTACAACGAATGGTAAAATTGACGAAGACAAAGTTTAGGCTGAATTAAAAATGCTGAACAAGAAGGATCCGGCTTCCAAGCCGTTGAACGCGCAAATCGAGAAGAACTGCTTGAACGGACAATACATGAAGTACGTCACTACCGACGCTAGCTGCGACTACATGAAGTTCCAAGTCTGCGCGTTCGTCAACTATTTGTTTGTAAGTTGAACCTTCGTTTAGTGTTATCTTCCTGAACTGCTGTCGTCCGTAGCCGGGAACAGCGAATCTATCGGAAATTAGGACCTATTGTTTTTGTCGCTTCCATCACTATTTTTTTTTTAAAAAAACGTCGCCCCACACTAAGAACTTCTCCTGTGTCGTGGGTGCGTTTCACAAACATGAAGTAGCACATACACTAACACCCAGACTCGGGGCAAACATGTGGTTCGCACAAAGTTTTGCCCCGTGCGGGAATCGAACTCGCAACCCTCAGCGCAGCTGTCCAATCGCTTATCCACTGCGCTAATCAGGTCGTCATATATATAGAGTCGTCATATTTGTATATAATATATAGAGTTAACATAACATCACGCCTGTATTCCCCGAGGGGTAAATTTCGCCAGTTATGTTTTTAGGTCCCAATGTAATAGGGGGCGAGCCTATTGCCATCAATTGGGCACAAATCCAGACTCCGTGCTGCCACTGAGAATTACCTAATGGAAAAACCCAAGTAACACTTTGCCCGACCCGGGATTCGAACCCAGGACCTCGTGCTCAGCAGTAGCGCTTAGCGACCACTAGACCAACGAGGCAGTCTAATCTCTATATATAGAATTATTGGCTCTTAACTTGCTCTCTGGTAAACGGTTGTTATGGTTGTATAGGTATTTGATTAACAATGATGTAATTGTTATTTAACAGGGTTGTGAACAGTTCTCCGAATCAACGAGCTATTGCAAGACGCTGGCTAACAATATTGGTGCGTGCAAGCCTGTGTTAGCCGAATATGTTGAACAAATTAATTCTAAGAATTGCTAATGACATACGTTATACATTTACTCGTTTAGACTTATGGGTCAAAATATTTCTTAGTCTGGTAAAAAATTTAATAAAACAAAGTCATATTAAAAGAAATAACATTTTATTTGTTCCGACGGCTTCGATCTGATCGCCAAACTAAAGTATGAAACCACACGTCACCACGATGCGCGACAACGGCGCGCCACACATCCTACCACATAAAAATAAAATCGTTCACTCTATAACTCCGAACAGATAATAGCAGTATGTCACTCATATTTACAACTATTTACACGCAACTTGAAGAATCACATAAAAACTATCTCAAAATCGGAGATTTATACAGTTCAATGTAACATAATTTCATATCAGCTTACTATTTAGTTCGACAAACTTATGTTTGGTTTGGTTCCGCAAGCCGCGCCGGCTGCGGTAATTAACATTAAATATAACTAACACGTACATAATCTAATAGTCATTAAATCTCTAAAAATATTTTAGCACTGCAAATGCATTCATACAGCAAGCGAAAGCAGGTCAAGCTAAACAAATATAATGCTTCGTAACTTATAAAGGGCAAATGTTGAATCAAGTGACAAATATTTAATACGAACATCTCATAAAACTTGTAATTGATCTATCTTAAAATACGTCATGTTGTTATTGGCTTATAAATCAAATTCAACCGCCATTCGTTCACTGGTAAAATATACTTTTATTTAATTGTACACATTAATTTACTTCACGTAGGTGATGTCTAGCTATTTTCATCAGAATGCATAACTACCCTCTTATCTTAAATTGAGGTATAAAGAATAGAATCTGCTAACTTGAGCCAAGTTTTATAATTTATCTATTTTGGTTTACTTTAATATATTTTTTTATAAATATTTACCTAATAAGCAAATAAACATGTTCTATAGATTAATCCTATTGCATACGCACACTGCACTTTAAAATAACAAGTGTAGGAACACTTCAATATAACATTGCTTGTATAATTCAGGATTGTGTCGACACTTCTAAATATCGTAGTCTCAACAGGCAGACAGATACAGGTTTGTAAGCAACTGTAATTACAAAAATCTATTCACCTATATAGCAAATAAACATGTTCTATAGATTTACTATTAATAACAAGTAAGTGTAGGAACACTCCAATATAACATTGCTTGTAAAATAGGGTAAGTGTCGTCACTTCTAAATATTATATCATCGTAGTCTCAACAGGCAGACAGATACACATTGTCATTTAACTGTTTATAACCTTTAATAAAATCTATTTTTATAATACTGTGTACTTAAACCGTTGCAGTTCATATTCGAGTTGCTATCGCGATATTATTCAGCAAAACTCATGTCTAGAGATCATAGTATAATAATAAATACATTCTCTTGCATTAATCCCGTGAACGTAGTTAAATTTAAAATCATGTCTAAGAACATAAGATTCGTCTATTATAATACAGTTTAACACTAAGCTTCTTAAATCAAGAACAGAGCTATAAACTTATAACACTATATTTACAAATTAGTTCAGTTATCAACATAACAGCACAGAATATTTTAGTTGTTTTGTCCCGCAAATATTTTATAATTTATGTCAGAAAACTGATACTATCGTCAATGCCAACACAATTTTACAGTCTGAATTATTCTATGTAATGTAAATTTCCTACAATCAGTGTTTAATATAACTTATATCATTGCAATCCATTGAATAGTCGAATATTTCAGATATATTGACTGTCATAATTTTCAATACACTTTGTACATCTGAGGCTGTGAAGGTAAAACCAAAAACACTTGTCAAATCAGTCAGTAGTGACACTCGCAGCTGTGATACGCTCGCGGATAAGGTTGAGCATGACCGCTCTCCGCAGCCTGTGTCGCAGCCTCAGGGTCGAGCGCTAGGTGGGCGGCCGCCGCGCGGCCTGCGCGGGCTAGTCGACCTCCTCGGGCGGCCGCTTGTACACCGGCCCGAACTTCGCCATGTACTTCTTGACGAACATCTTCGCTTTAGAGCGCACAGAGTCGGTCACTACCAGCTCGTCCACCGACCGACAATGCTTCAGCTCTTTTAGCATCACAAAGTGGGTGAGCTGGGAAGGAAAATAAGTATTTTAGATAGGTGTTCTATTTCCTGTGAATTGTTTGAATTTAAAATGTAACACTTAGGAACTATAAGATAGCAGAAGTAATTGCTTGTCATACGATAGTTTTAAATGATCATCATATGATAGGGGTTAGAGGTATCTGTGGACAGGGGTGCTGACGGTGTACCTTCCGGGCGAGGTGCTTGAAATCTGCCGTGCAGGTGATCCTGGCAGCGGGCGCGTCAGGATGTCGGAAGGGGTTGAGATGCTGCACCATGACGCGCGCCATGCTGCAGCGGAACTGTTCCTTGATCTTGCGCGCCGCCTCCTCCGTGCTCAGCAGGCTCGCACTCTCCGCGACCTCGGCCGCGGGCGGCGGGGACGGCGACGCTACTACGGGCGGCGGAGATTCTACCACTTCGATGGGTTTTTCCACCGGTGCCTCTTCAACGGAATCGTCTTCGGAGTCCGTTTCTGAGTCGACTAGTTCCACCATTTGCTGTAGAAATATTATTTAATATTAGTCATGGTACCAATTGGTTAAAAGTTTGTTGGATTTGACATAAATTTCAAATAATCTATGATCACCAAAAGTTTTGAATTGTAAATATATATGTATATGTAGCAGTGCATGTTTTAAACTTAAAATTATAGATAATTGCATAAAATAAAATTATAATAAAGAGCTAATTAATGATTGATCCGTTGTGATAAAAAATATAAATGATAACGTATGTTCACCATAATACTACGCTATAAATACCTCTTTATATTCAGTTTCTTTTTCCTTCGGCTTTTCTTTTTCGCATTTCTTTTCCTTTTTGGTTTGCAACAAGTAAAACAAAACAACGATATCAAGCCCATGTGTTACGAAACAACTCTACTATTTACTAAAATACCGTACTCATAAAACAAATTATTTTTTACGCCTAGATTCCCCCCGCCCCTACTGTTGTAAGATAAGTATTTGACATCTTTCCAAAGTCCTTTCGCCCTTTCAAACGGTACCTCCCACGATATATTTAATCTTGGAAAATTGTAGGAGCGGGGATGGGTTCCTCTTCATCCTTGTTAGTGGTCAATCATCAACTACAGTTAAAGCAATAGTCACGACATTATGCTATGATCTAATGAGGACCAGGGCAATATATCCTTTTATTTGCTAAAATCCGGTGTATATAGTAAATAATATGGATAACACTCACGGAAGTTATTATAGTATATCCATCTATAAGAATTTTGCAAATCAGTTCATAAATGTCGGAGTTATGAGGTAAGAAACATAAAAACAAGATACAGCCTAATTGATAACCTCCTTTTTTTTAAGTTAGTTATAAATATAAATGATAATAAATTATAACGTGTGTTCATCATAATACTACGGTATAAATACCTCTTTAATTTCAATTTCTTTTTCCTTAGGCTTTTCCTTTTCGCATTCCTTTTCCTTCTCGGTTAGCAACAAGTAAAACATAACAACGGTATCAAACCCATGTGTTTTGAAACAACTGTACTCATTTCTAAAATACCTTAGGTACTTATAAAACAAATGTTTGAATTTGTTTATTTAACGATTTTTTATGACTAATCATTGTTATTCTTACAAAAAGCTCTTTCAAACGATACTTCACACGATATATTTTATTTTGCAAAGTGGTATGAGGGGGGAGGTCGACGGATTCCTCTCCCTCTTCCTTGTTAGTGGTCATCATCATCATCGTCTACTATATGTATAAACAAACCAATATTACTAGTCGCGACTACGTTCTGCTATGATCCTATGAGGAGCTCAGTTACTTATATCTCGGAAGTTCATCATCTGATCATGACAACATTTCCATGGGACCAATAGGGAAGTACATCCTTTCAAATGAGAAAAGAATTTTGCAAATCGGTTCATAAATGACGATGTTATAAGGTAACAAACATGAAAAAACGTACAACTGAATTAAAAACTTTATTTTTTTAGTCTGTTAAAAATATGAATGATGATAAATTATAAAGTATGTTCATCATAATACTACGCTATAAATACCTCTTTATTTTCAATTTGTTTTTCCTTGGGAATTTCCTTTTCGCATTCCTTTTCCTTTTCGGTTAGCAACAAGTAAAACAAAACAACTATATCAAGCCCAGTTTCGAACTTTACTACTAAAATCTTACTCATAAAGCAAATATATTACCAATATTCATATCTGAATAAAACACGGCTGCAGAATATAGTCAATAGATTTTTTGTTTTCGACGAAAGATTTGACGCAAAAGAGTGCTCATTAGTGTCAATAACTACAAATGTATTTGAATGTATTCCTCAAGCATCATTGTCTTACCGTGTTTGTAACAATAGTTCTTAGCTAGCTGTTTCAATTTACTTTCAAACAATTAACAATTTTCCGTAAACGGAATCATAGACCATACCTTGAAGTCGAGCATGCTGCCTTTGATGCGGCGATGCGACTTGTTGGCGGCGAGCAGCCGCACCTTCTGCAATAGCTTCTCGCGCCGCCGACGTAACTTCTCTTTGGTCTGCTTATACCTTTTCACTTCGAGCCTACCAGCCAGCTTGTCCTCTTCTGTTCGTGGCTATAATAGTTTTAAGTATTTTTAGTCAGCTTTCTATTAAGCTAAATGAACGCAGTATAAAACGAAAAAAGCCTTACATAAACATGTTTTATAGGACCAATAAATAAAAGTATAGAGAATGAAGACAGTACGTTACATAATAAAGATCTCTCGATGCTATTATGAAGCAAAAAATATAATCATTATTATAAATATAATCGAGAATACAATTATAATCGTACTTCAAAATACAAAAAGGTAATTTATGAGCAGAGTATAAGAATATTCTATATTGCACACCATTATATGAAGAATAGATTAGGCTTTAGGGTAACACAGACATACTATAACATATTTATGTTTTGGTAACTCACACTAATAGGTCTTTCTGAGACGAGTCCGGGACGTCGTTTCCGAGGCTTTATGCTGACGAGCGCGTGGTCCGGTATAAGCCCGTTGTGACCGTCGTCTTTTATAACTGGAACCATACAATGTACATCTAAATAAATAAAAAGAAACATTATTATTCAATACCATTCCGCCTTTGCTCTAATCTGGAATATCTTAATTTGTTGTACTATTTTGTTAAGGTTTTGTCAACTTAATTAGTGCACTGGCTACGTGATTGCTAAATTAGAGGTTGCAAGACTGTTCCCGAGCGGAAAAAAACTTAGTTTGATATGAAAGAAACTTTACACAAGTTAGTTAATGTTTCTTGGAAGAAAAAAATAGTTGCAATCGATATACTAGAGAGCTAGTGATGTAGTGCTATATTGTAACCAGGAGTGCAATATACATTATTCACTTCTGATAAAAATAACCCTTGAAAATAGGTGTCGACAGTGGACACCGCGCGTAACAAGATTAACTGCCCAAGTTTTCATTCAAAATACAAAAACATAAGATTTCCAGACATACAGAAGTATTGAGAGCATATAAGACGGAATTAAACAAACTGGTATGGCAAGCAATAAACAATATTTAAAATCATATAGTAACTTTATAAATTAAGTTAAATTCAAACAAAGGGTCTGCTTCTAAAATAAACTTAAAAGTAAAAAAAATACGATAATAACTGTAACTTTGATGCAATATTCAGGGGTAAGGATTTTAGTACTAAAGCACATATAAATAAGGTTAAGTTTGGTATAAATGCTAATTGTTCTACAAATACATACAGTCATCCTCCCCACCTTCGTAAATGCCGTTGACGCCTTCCACGAGCTTCCCCTTGGTCTGCCGTCGGACCAAGGGGCTGTCCAGACCTGTCGACACTGGTTCCTCTTCCTCCTCGGATGAACTCTCTTCTACAAAGAGATTAGATTTTAGTTTTTTATTATTTTACGACCAATGTTTACACGCGCAATTCTCTGATAGTTGGCAGGGGTACCTTCTTTATCTTTTTCCTGATTATCCAGTCTAATGAGATTGCGGCCAAACAGAATAATATTTACAACGGAATATGAGCCAGCTTCTTCATAGTTTATTTCGTAAGGAGTAGTGAGTGTGCGTGCTACGTACCAGCGTCAGCGGGCAGCGCGGGCGGCAGCCACTGCGGCTGTCGCAGCTTGACGTGGTAGTAGTACGGCCGGCCCAGCGGGTCGCGGGCGCTGCGCCACAACGACGGCAGCACCACTTCCTTAGGGTCGCCCGCCGGCGCTGCTGACGCCTGGGAAACAGAGTCATTGAAATTCAATGTGATCTGAACTGCTGGTAAAATGAGAAGTGGCTAAATATTTCAAACATAGTATTTTCTAAAATTATTAGCAATCACAATCACAAAAGTTATCGTTACAGAGAAAATCTCAAGTATTAAAAATATATACTGTAGATACAATTAGTCCATAGACACTGCCTCAAAACGGGATGTAAACAATTACAAATACTCCCAGTAATAAAATATAAAAATACATACATTTTGCGGTTGATCAGGTTGTTGTTGCTGCGGCTGCGCATGCGGGAAGGCAGGCTGCCCGGGCGCGCCCACCTGCTGCCCGAACATGAAGCCGCCCATGTTGAACCCCGGCATGCCCATCAAGCTGCTCAGGGAAAGGAACAAATACCACAAAATTATTACTGTGCCAGCACACCATTCTGCACTATTTATATATGTTGGTATTATAATATTATAAATCCTAGGACGAAGTTTTGTTAAGTACCCACATTCAGAACGTCTTCCTCATAATATTTATTTTAGTAATTATTAAAACGTCGCCCCAGTTTCATAAACATTAACAAACACGCAGATTCGGGACAAATATCTGCGAATTGCACAATTTTTAAGCGCAGCAGTTCAATTGTTTGGCTACAGCGCCAATTAGGTCGTCATTATTATACAATAAGTACTATAAAGCTTTACGCTACATACTAACTGCTACCACGTACATCAGACGATTTGCTGCGTTCTGTTTTTCTATATGGTTTTGACCAGTAGTCAGACTTGACCGTAATTCAGTAAATAGGTGCTACTTACTTGGCTTGAGGCATACAGAAGGGCGGGCAGAAGGGCGCCGCAGAGAAGTCGTGCGACATCCAGTCGGGCGGCACGTCCAGCCCCGGCACGCCGCACACCATGCCGCCCATGTTGCCCATGCTTCCCATGTTGCCCATGCTGCCCAGCATGTTGGGCGCGCCTGGTACCATACCGCCAGAGAACATTTGCTGTAAAAAAAGGCTATAATAAATAAATGTTCTACTTAAGGTTGTGTTGATTTTAACTATATTTGGCGGAAATAGGGAGTGGTCGTGTGTTTGCGCATGAAATTGCGTAGTAGCAGCTGTGTCAGCTGAGGCAGGCGCCGGCCCAGTAGGCTCCCGTACCTGCTGGAAGGCGTCGGGCTGCGGCCAGTAGCCGGGCCAGTGCTGCAGGCGCTCCCGCTGGCGGCGCGACTCGTCGGCGGCGGCCGCGGCCTCGGCGAAGGCGCGCCGCCGCTCCTCCTTGCTCATGGGGGGCACGGCGGCTAGCACGCGCTCACTCAACCTGTACCATTTAACAGATAATTATCATTATTAGAGTTAATCATTTTATGAGGATCTTCTCGATTTGTAGGATAATATTTTATTTAAAAGAGTATTCCAAAGTAAGTTGGCATAATATGACAACAAAATACGATTCTTCGAAAATCTCCGTGTGAAGAAAAAATTATGAACTTTTAAAATTAAAAATAATCGCGTACCTTATACTTCTCCTGCCCTCAGGACTACTCCTCCTTTTTCTGCGGTCCCTGTCATCTCTATCTCGATCTCTGTCGCGATCCCGGTCTCGATCCCTGTGTCTGTCCCTGTCCCTCTCCCCGCGGTCCCGGTCCCCTCGGTCCCGATCGCTCCGCTCTCTATCCCGCTCCCTCTCCCTCTCCCGATCCCTCTCCTTCTCCCGGTCCCGGTCCCGGTCCCGCTCGTCGCGTCGCTCCCGCTCCTCCCGGCGGTCGCGGTCTCGGTCACGTGACCCGCTCGAGTCGGCCGCTCGTCTTTCGACGTTAGCCTGCCGTTCGTGCTCTTTCATCTGCTGTATTCGTTCCTTCTTTGGGATTTTGAATACTTCCTAAAATATGAAATTATAATTTAATATTTTGATAAGATATACAATATACTAATACACTTTGAAATGGTAAGATACTAATAAAATATATACTGAATTATAGTATGAAAATGTTACCTTCAAGCTGGACCACCTCTCCAGCAGTTGGTTAGAAAGGTCTTTTATCTTCTCAACTATGCCAGCAGTATCTTTAGTCTTCTCTGGACTAGTTACATTCTCCTGGTTGCCTCTGTTGGATATATCTACCGGCAAACCTGTGAAATAAAATAAGCTAAATAAAATAAACTTTTTACAAAAACCTATTATTTCTCTGTTCGCTATTACACATGGTAGGGAATGGCATTGCCTGTCTTTGTGTCTTGCTGCACACACTACTGTTGACATCAGTATAGAAAGTGAAGAAACATGGTTTAGATGTTTTTTGCTAGGGACTTTAACAAATGCTAGACAATAAAATAAATAACAAATAAAATATAGTTTTTTGCTAACATCAAAGAAAATTAAGTGAAGAAAGTGGCATTTTGTAAGTTAAACGTATGCCGAATATACTGACCAGTAGCCTCATCAATGAACACGTTGTCAGCAGGCAGCGGCATGTCAGCCGAGCTGAGCCAGCGCTCTACAATGGTGAAGAAACGACTCTCCTGCACCATCGTCTTGTTGGGAATCGGCAGCCGGTCTACTGTCTGCAGCATTTCTAGCCTGCAACACAAACAATCTTTTATTTATGTGTATGTTTATTACAATGATACATACATTTTCGTGTACAATAAAGAGAAATATATCTATCTACATGAGACTGTCTGTTTGACCATTGAAATTGGATGCATAATTTGTGTAATTATATAATATAATAAAATACTGATTAAACCACAAATTAACGGTAAAGGAAAACATTGTAAACCTGGATTGAATTATCTAAATTGGCAATCTGCAACATACAAGCGAGGTCAGAAGAGTATATCAATTATAATAGATTATTTATAAAACATTATTAATTGTAAAAGAGTCATATTATTTATAACTCATATATTCTACCCGCCATTAATTAATTTATCGGGTTTAGGACATGCCTAGACCTAATTAATACACATATATCCAGTTTAAGAAGTAGATTCAATCACCTGAAGTCTCGTGGCGCGTCTGCGCACCAGGGCGCGAGCAGGCGCAGGCCGCGGTAGTCCAGGAACAGGCGGCGGCACGGCAGGTCAGCGTCGCGCAGCAGGCGCAGCAGCGCGGTCTGCGCGCGCCGGGACTTGGCCCGCACCACCGTGCGCGACAGCCGCAGCGTGTGGCTCTGGTTCTTCACGCCCGTGCGGCCCAGCGCCTCCAGGTCCTCCTCGATCTGGATATCACGTTTACTTCAGTACTTGGCGATCGGTTGGGTACAACTTAGACTTCAATATGTTTTTTGTAATTTTGCATTTTTTATAAAAACGAATTTATAACATTATTATTATGTTATGCAACCTTTGCCCAGCAGTGGGCATAGATGAAGCTAATTAATTATTATTACGATAAATTATAGTTTCTGCCTCACATTGCTGGGAAATAAATATACTTCTTTGACAAACTTATTATTTTTATTTGTTTTACAAGATCTATAAATAACATAAATTATTCTCACATCAGCATCCTGCACCAAGTCGGGGGCCTTCGGCTTGTAGGTGCGTTCCTTCTTAGGCCTGCGCGGTCTCGGGCGCGGTTGCTCTGTGGGCGTAGCGTGGGACTCCTCAGATGACTCTGTAGTTCCTGACTTCGATGTACTAACGTCCTCTTCCTCCTAAAGATATAAGAACAATTAGATTGTTACATACAGATATATGCAAAAATAAGACATTACAATAAATACTACACTAAAATAAAATGAGGAATAACATGTATATCTTAAAAAAAAAACTCAAAAATCCTTATTTTGCATGTCATGCAGAATAAGGATTTTTTTTTGAATAGCAAAGCCTTATAACATTCTGTGGAAGAGAAGTAGAATACTTTAAACACATTGAAATGTTCACGATGTAAAAGCATTACATAAATACAAATGATGATAATGTAAGTTATGAAAAAGGCATAAACAATATTTTTAGAGTTGACTTTAAAACAAAAAATATACCAGAAAATTAGATAAATTGAATCATCCTATAAGGGTACCCAAGTAGCAAGTAATAGAAAGTGAACCGAATACCCCATGAAACACTCGTACCTCCTCGTCATCTTCATCGTCGGAGTCTGGCTCGCCTCCGATCCAGCCGCGACAGTTGTCAGTGCCGCAGTAGCACCGCTGGGCAACCTTTCTGCACGCAAACAACAACTCTGTTACCGAATACACGCACTGGAACCGACAACAAGCCATATGTATGTAAGAAATTAATGGCTATACCTTCCCTATTGTAAGGAACACTTGCAATTTGCATGGCCAATATGAAAAGTCCCTCAGAGAATTCAGAATTAATTAATTAGATTTTATATAAATATTTAATTGTTTATTACGATGGTTCTATCTAAAGATTTTTTATAACTTAACTTTAATTTTATAATAATTAAAGTGAGTAGGTAACCCGGATATAAATTTATTTAACGAATGCATATTCTCAAGCATTGTAAGTGAATAAAGAAGAATACACTCGAGACTAATTGATGTACATTTTTTTTTTGTCACAATAAATTAAATTATATAAAATCTGTACCTTTTTTAACCAATTTAACACATGTAAAATATATTTTAGTTCAACGAAGTATACAAAATAAAACAAAGTTGAGAAATTAAATATTGCCTGTCTTCAGCTGATATAATAAAACATAGCATTAGCATGCACAAAATATTGTTGGTAACTGTGTTAGTACCAAATTGTATAACCTTAATATTGATTGTTGTGAGTCATGTCACTTCAATTCAGTATATAAGTAAATAAGTCTGCTACAACTGTATATGTATACTTCTGTTGTTTATTATTATATTTATATATATGTATTGATATTTGTATATGATGTGCATTTTATACTAAGTTAGTCTTCAATTGACAGAAACATTTATCAGGCTCATCATATGCAAAGCACCACAGTGTACCATGAGGATCTGATTAATGTAAATTAACAGAAGATGGAAAAGAACAAACTTTAAAATACAAATAACAAAAGCTACTTACCCAAACCTCTGGAACTGATAATCGAATGTGAGCTCTTCACCCAGTTTGATGTCTCTTTTACTGAAGAAACCTATTCTGAGTTCGCCATTCACGGTCCACTTCTGTGTTTCAGCGTTAGGATCACAGGAGTGGTTGATGAAACGCGAAATGTTGCCCTTGAGCGTCGCGTCGATGACCGTGTCGCCTTTCAACGACATAAAGTAATGATGCAGGTTGTTTTCGTCGGAATACTCTTGTGCACGCTTGTAGAATTGTTCGTAGTCGAGAACTTCGCCTACGTATTCCAGAAGGAATTCGCCGCTGAAAGGTGATTGTTCAATTAATTAACATATAAGGATAGGTATAATCTCTCTCTTTCGTTGCTGGGAAACCGGGTGGTAAGATTAGGCCCTTTTGTGGGCTCAATAAACATTCAATAGGTTCGCCACTTATAACATGAGACTTGTGCGGCTAAAAATGGTCTTATTTTAGATAGTTTAAGTAAAGCCTCTGCTTACTCCTTCGGGGATTCCAGATGCGATATTATGTGTGTAATTAGCTTCAGTTGTTTAAATAATAGGTTTATTACTTTAATATCGCATTCAATAAGTGGCTTGGAAAATTGTAGTGTCATTTCTATACGCATATCCTCAATTATGTCTACATAAATCAGTGTTTTATACAATTGTAACTTAATGTCTCACCTATTAATCACTCACATATACTCGCATATCTACGCTAACTATGAATAATTCGCGGGGCATTTTATTCTAGTAAATAATAGAACTCTGTTAACATTTGACATATAATGTATCTACTTTGAGATCATTTTGAATCAATGCTGCATTATAATATGAACTCATTTTCATATCATTAAGTATTTGAGGTCAAAGGATATTAAGATACCTTAATATTTAATATATTAAGGTCCATGAGGAAACACATTTCTTTAATTTATGATAACTCGTGATTAGAATGACGTCGTTCTAGACGTCAGTATAATTATATAATGACTATGACTATATTATTATGCTTGTAATTAAAGTGTGTGATACATATGAAACAAGGTGTGATATAACATAAACAAAACATTTATATGTTATATTCTGCCATTCTATGGTTTTAAGTTAGTCACCTTATGGATTTAAATAAAGTGATTACTATAATTATATAGCTTGACTAACCATTAAAATGTGTGTAATCATTGTATTTTAAGATACGTAATATTATTTGATGAAAATGCCAAGTGATTCTTTAATTAGTAACATTCGCTAAGCAAATTTTGATGATATTATTATGTAGGTTTTTTGGAATTAATTATTTTATATTGGTAATGGTAAATAATTTAGATATGATTACAACATAAATATTGTACAATAGTGGTACTTACGCAGGGATATCAATACTAGCTTCCACACCACATCCTTTCTTGTCAGCATAGAACACCTTTAGAGCAGCATTTTCTTTCTTTTCAAACCTTCTGTTAGTACAGCGGTCCCCTACTGGACAGCGAGAGTTACTGAAAAGTATATTTTGGATTTCAAATAACACTTTATCATATAATATAAACAGAAATAATTATGATATAGGTAATCGAAAGCATAGATATCATAATAAACAATAAATAACTCAGGAAATATGCATGAAAGATATACTTGGAGGTAGAAACTGTTGGATGCTTTTGGTATATAATTATAATGTTGTACTTACCTAGACAACATAATATAAAGTATAAATAAACAAATTACCATTCAATCATGAGCAGTCTGTTAAGACAGTCCTCTCCACAGGCCAGCTCGCCTCTTTCTAGTTCTTCTTTGGTCATAAAACAATCACAAGTCATTTTCTTTGTCTCTTTACTTATCATTCTTTCACATAAATACTCATTTTCATCCAAATGTTCATACTGGTTCATCCTTTCCTCAATTATTTTATCATAGGCCTCTTTGCTCAGAGGAGGAGCATCTTGTTCTTCTTCAGGCAGAGAAGGACTTTCAGCTACAGCTGGCATCCGTTGAGGTAGGCTTGGGCTTGCCAAAGGTGAGTTAGCTGGTGAACTCGCTCCCATTTCCAGCTCACTGGACCTTCGCCAACGAGACTTAACTTTAACTGGCATCTCAGAAGGCACAGGGAATGATGGAGAGTTTGGTGTGGTGCTTGGAAGAGATTCACTTGTTTTTTCCTGACTGTCAGACCCAATTTCTTCAAGTTTTAACTTAGTCTGGGTAATCAAAGCCTTTTTCAAAGGAGTTTTAACTAATCCATAACCCTTGGTTTTCTGCTTCATGTTACTTATTGTTTTAATTCTGCTTGATCGTCGTACACCTGTAGGTGATGATTCAGCTGAATCATTTGAGTTGGTTTGGTTTTGTTCTGTTACTCTGGAAGAGTTGCTGTCGTCAGACAGTGTTGAACTTGGGGTTAGGCTGGGGTCGGGTCTTGTCAGAGCCTCATTTAAATTTTCTTTAGGAAATGGAAGATCAGGAGTACTACATGGTGGTGTTCTAACATCACTTGACTCTAAACAATCCATTGGAGTATCAGATTCTACAGCAGATGATAGATTTAGGTTCTCAAAGTGTTTTTGAAAGTCTGCATTTTGAGAAATGTCTTTATTTTCTTCATTTTCATTTGGCTCAGTACTTTGATCTTGTGGACTATCTATCTTGATATTATAATACATAAGCTCCTGGTTGTCATCCTCAACAATCTGGACAATTGTGATAACTTCATCATAATCACCAGTAAATTCTATCTGTTCCTCCTCCAATGGAATGTCTTGGTTGGCCACTTCCTCTGGTTTTGATTCTTTTGAACAATCTTCTATAGATATACATTCATTTTTAGGTTCAGATGTTTGTTCAGCCATAGTACTCTGTTTTGAATCACCTTCTGTTAAATCAATAGTGTTTAACTCTATAGACTTCTTTTCAGCAGCTTCATCTGTACTCAACAATGGAATTTCACTATTAGATGACGGTGTACTCATTATAGGTACAGGTGATATGTCTCTAGAATTGATCTGCATGTTTTTTGTACTATTCATTGGGCTGAAATTAGCTCCACTGTTGGTGTCCGACTGTGTATCTAAAGCAGCATTAGAATCTGACTCTGAACTTGCACAGGGATCAACCACTCTTATTTCTACACTACTGTTAGTTTCACTGTCACTACCAACATCATATTTTCTTGTGAAAGTATCATCACTGTTGAATAGACAACGGTATTTACCGAATTTCTTATGCAATGCTACAAGTGGTACTTGACAGGGTTTGGTAAGTGGAAGCTCTGATGTTGCTGAAGTTTGGGGGCCAGATACACTGGGTGCATCACTCGGCGCAGCCTGGGGATCTTGATCATTTGTTTCGGAGATGGATGGCTCGATGGGCGTTGAGGCTTCACCCTCGGCGGACGCAGCAGCATCGGCCTGCTGCTTGGCGCGTCGAGTCGTGCGTCGAGTTGCCGGAGTTTTTGCTGCTGCCTTCTTTCTTTTCGCCATTGTACTATTTTAATGCAGCAACATACAACCTAAAAACGTAATTTTTCACATCACAAATACTCTCAACACGGTTGGGTATACAGTGACCTCTTTCGATCGTTGTTGTTTCTTATTGCTGTCAATGCCACATGGTTATATTAAAAAAATAAAAGGCATAATTATCAACGACTGATTCAACAGTACTCTTATGTGGTTTATTAGCTTTGGAACCCTCTTTTTTGAGTATTGTACGAATTCATGTAATGAAGCCACCGGTTGGTGTTGATGGTTTAGCAATAACATTTCATGATACATAAACTGTGACTACATACCATTACTTAATGAATCTAATAGTGTCTCTTGCATTTATTGGAATACCATAATATAATCAAAACTATCAGACTCTTTTGCAAGTTGAAGGAAACGTTATTATCAAGCAAAATTTCATTTTTCTCTCATTTTACTTTACTTCAATTCATTGCTTTTTTGTTGGGATTCGTGCTATAGACAAGTCTCAAGATCATGAACTAAAGAGGCAATATTGTAATGGCACAGATTATTAAAACAGACTAATTACAATATTAATGGTTAATTATTAAATTTCAATTTCACATTTATATTCACAAACATTTCCCAATGATTTACTACTAAAAAGTCCTTTCATACCTCATAACGCTTTTGAACAGCTAATGATAAACGGTTCAACAAACTGAGCCTTTGGCTTACCCCGCCCCCCTCCTTATATTTTAGGCGATTAAAATCCTTAAACATTATTTTAAAACGTTCTTTTTCTTTGACAAGTCAACGTGCTAATGTTCCATGCTTGTTTTAGTGTGAGTTGCAACGATAAAATTAATATATTGTTTAGAGTTAATGATGGCTGTTTGTGTGAGAATTTTGTTACTTTACATTGACGCACGGACTGACGGGAGCGGTTAAACACTTAACAAGAACTTTTATTAATTGTTGTATTTGGAAAGAGTTTTTCAAATTGTATTCGATATAGCTAAACTGCGTCACTCTTTCGCATTTTATTTTACACTTTTGTGTTTTTAGGGTGTGTTTAAAGTTAGATACTTTACTTGGCGGCTGAAATCGACTAATAGTTACATTGAAACGTTTCTTAATAATTCATAAATTTGGAACGCGTCTTTGTGACGTACCAACAATTGTGTCAAATCGTGTCAAAAAATAACCAAGTGAAGTAGTGAACAAATCAAAAGAAAAAGCGGATAATATATTTATAATATACTATAAGTATCCTGTTTATGCTACTTACTTACTCTTAATTAAAAACTACGCAAAATGACTGAATCACCCGAGGTAAGTTTCAGTACTACGCAGAACATTTTCATTCATGTTAGGTTCCAATATTTAGAGTTCAGTTGAGACACGTCACGTTATTTTGAATGTTTTTCTATTTATTTGGTTTAATATGAGTTTATACGCCTTGTATGTCAGCCCTTCTTCATGCGATTCCCATCTATACTTGTATCAAAAACTTCTTTTATAAAATGTCGATACATATTGATATTCCGATTTCAGACCGTGAAAATCAACAAATGGGATGGTGCCGCTGCTAAAAATGCTATCGACGATGCTATCAGAGAGGTAAACATGACTAAGATATACTTTAAAGCGGTGAATCAATAATTTTAATATGACTTGAATATATGAATGTATATTGTATACTATGGTTTGAATACAGATAAGCACGGCAATTATTATTTTGTATGTTGCCAGATTTACCCACTCTTGGGCATTGGCCTCTGGTTATATGCCGATCTCCATACCTTTGTTCCAGATGTGTCAAATACAAACTTTTTGCATAATATAGTTTCTAGGAAGGTGCGGGTGACATTTGACGAACCATTCCTTTTTACTAATAAATATATTTGTAGTCATCCCGAACATAAAAAGCTTCTGGATTAACCTGAATATTACATGCATACAATATAATCATCATTGAAATAGATAGTAAATAAAATAAATATAACCCAGAATTTTATACAATTGTGGTGTTATTGTATAAAATACATTACAAAGGTATTAAATTAGTGTTAGATACTAAGCATGCAACATAAAGTCATCGACTAGTTTAGGGATGGAAAATTACTGCTATGATACATAGTCATATTAGTATTTTAATGTTTTTTTTTCAAATAAACAAATTTGATCAACTTTGAATAATGTTAACTTATTACAAGTATGTAAGTATGTATATACCTATAGTATTTTCTTAGTATTGGTCATTTTGATACAGAACAATGAAGAATAATAGGTGCGAGCTTGATATTGATACACATGTTTGATGCAGACTCGTGAAACGTTAAGACTAAGAAGAGGTGAAAGTTGTGCGGGTATTTGGAGTATTGCTCCCTCGTGTCTTAGCTCATACCCTCATTGCCATGTCGAGCTGTTGCATACAGTATATGTATTCTAATTTCGAAATAAATAATAAAAATTTTATTGACATAAAAAGAGGTAGATACAGTTTTGTAAAACCCTGACACCCGTGCTAGGTTTATAACCTGTGTTACAGGGGTCAGTGTCTTCGCCCATATTGTTACATAAACTTTTATGTCCTAATACTAACAAACATAGTTCTAATTAATCACTTTAGAATTAGTGCATGTATGAGATCATATTTATGGTGTGTGTGTGTGTGTGTGAGAGAGTGTGTATTTATGTGTGTAAGTGTGTGTGTTTGTTTGTTGAATTCGAGTAATACTGTAAATAATTTTGGTTGTTGATTATGATATTCTTTGTAGCTCGCTCTCGGTTTGTAGGTAGATGCAAATATAAAAATAATCAAAAAAGAAATATTTCTATTAAAAGAATAATTTCATGTAATATGGGCTATTCTGTCATTATGAGAATATTTTTCGATAACACTGTTTGAGTGTGCCACTTCCTTTTCATCCCCTACTGAAATGTGTCACCTGTACCATGCTAGAACGCACAAACTATAGTTATAGTCAATACATTTATGAATAACTTAATTGCAGGTGTTAACTGGTGATCTGAAATGCAAGGAAAGCTTTGCTCTCATTGATGGGAGGTTGTTACTTTGTGCATTAGCTGTTGGAGTTGCTCTCTATGCTCTGCTATGGGATTACCTGTACCCATTCCCGCAATCAAGGTTTGTACCATTATCCTTAAAATGTCAATGTGGAATATTCTTTGCCCAAACGATAGGATTTTGTAGTGCATCTATATCAGCGAGCTGATATGCTGCCAGCCTTTTAGGCACACTACCAGTCAACAGTGATGAGGAGGAATACTTTGATGAATAATTTTTTATTTGCTTATATTATGATGTATGGTTTATATGATTAGTTTGAATGTAGGTAGGAAAATTTAATTTTTCGTAGTTGTGTTTGGTAAATGCAGAAGCACTTACATGCAGGATGACACTGCATCAGATTTCGAATGCCGAAGTATCTGCCACTTTTTTTTTAAAAACAAGAAAATATCATTGGCCTCTTTGTCTATTGCAGATTAGTTCTCATTGTCTGCGTCTCATCATACTTTATTCTGATGGGCATCCTCACTCTGTACACCACTTTCAAAGAGAAGGGAGTGTTTGTGGTTGCTAAGGAAAAGGTTGGAAGCAACAGCAGGGTGTGGGAAGCAAGCTCTTATGTCAAGAAGTAAGTTTTGTTTGTTAAATTATTTATTTTTAATATTAATAAATGTTCCTGGCTTTTATACTCATATTATTTTTTTCTAAACGAATTTCATCTACAAATAATGCTTAGTCTATCAAGTTCGAAAATGTTAGTCTATATTATATTGTGTTTGTTTCTGTACAATTTACATTGTCCCCTGAATAAAGTTGTTCTGTCTACTTAGTAAGGGAAAAAGTCTGTCTTAGCAAGAAAGGCTTTATTGCCACCAAGTAGAACAATGTACACCTGGTATCCCGAGAAAAAAAAAATTATAATAGCTAGGTAACAAATAGGTAGGTTGCAAAGCAAGTAGGTATGGCCAGGCAACAGAAAATGCTAATATTATACACAAAAATGCCCTCAAGTTCTCCTTTTTTTGTTGTTTAACTATTTCTTCTTCTGCAGGCATGACGACAAGTACAATCTAGTCCTGGTGATGCGTGACGCCTACGGAAAAACTCGCGAGGCCTCCATCACAAAGTCGTTCGCCAACTTCATCGACGCTAACGGCACAATCGTCCAGCCCCTGGTCGTCAATGAGATCACCAAACTCTACAACTCCCTCTCCTCCGAAAAGAAAGAGAAGTAATTGCACTGTCCCCCTCTCACAAATGTACTAAGGTCTGACATTATTGTAATATTATCTCTCCTAATAAATTAATGTCCTAAGATTTGTTGTTTAATGTTTTATTTTTTTGTTTGGTTTCCTAGGTGTTACAAATCTTACTTTCATCGCAACATTTTCGTTCGAAATAGGTCTGGATTACATTTCAGACAGATGTCTTGAAATAATAGTGGTTATTTCATGATGAGACCGTATATTGTCCTCCACCGCGACCTTCAGGTATTTAATGTAGTGTAGTAACCATGTAAAAACAAATATAGTAGTATTAGATTTGTAAAGTACATATTGATTTTGTTACTAGATGGCGCTGTCCTTTTACGTTGTTCTCATAATTCAATATCTCCAAAATATAGAGCCAAATTCTCCCATTGCCTTAATATCACATTTTGACATTAACATTACGAGATAGAGTAAACTCAAGCTATTGTTAGTTTTCTCATAAAAAACAGTGGATTTGACGATTGTTATCCGCACGACGTAGAGTAAGTAGGGTGATAGTTGTTCACCTATATCATACTAGATGTCTCTCGTGTGCGTATCGTTGGCAAAATATGTAGAGCTCTCAATACATTGCGGATTTTCTAAGAACTATTTTCGTAGACGATATAGAGTTCCTAATCAGAGTGTTCTACGAGTAGCGTCCTCACAACGAGTACTCCCATTTTTAGTCGCGTTTTCCTCATATTCGGCGTGAAGTTGAACTGTTTGAATGGTTTCAATGTCATGAGAACAATGACTCACGGCATGGAGCAAGATCGAATGTGCTACGGTCAGTCAGTAGGTCGCTCGTAACCGCTTGTGCGTTGTGGGTGCTACTCACACACGATTATGTACTAGATAATTAAGTAACACATTAGTGAAAATAGTTTTAATTGAAAAGTTGAATTAAAAAGTGATGTGAAACTGAAAGAATAAGTGCTATATTCGCTCAATTTTTATTTATAAGTCACACAATTATTAACGACGCCTGGAATTGTTAAATTACCTGAAATAGATTACATGTTTTCATCGTAGTTTTGCCTGGACCTATATTATTTTAGGTAAGTTTAATGATACTATAACAAACTAAGTATATTGTTTATTAACTGTGTTTTATGTTATAAAAAGTAAGTAGAGTTTCAAATTTTGGTGTATACTTAAATATTTGTATCAATAAAAATAAGTTTTCATTATTTTTCGCTACGAATGCGTCTTTAATTCATCTGGATCAATATTTTTCCGTCGTAGTACATGCTAGAGTAAATCAATAGTGTTGTAGTAAAGGTTGGGAGTTTAACGTATAATGCTGAGTAAAACCGGCAATGTTATGACATCATCGCGACCTGAACCAAGGACTCCCAGATTGATACCTCGCATTATTTCTTTACACTTTGTCTTTGATGTTGGACGAAACTGTTTTAGTACATAATTACCTGTAATATGTTGTACTTCCGTATTTATTTTAATGTTAGAAGCAGTTGGTAATTTTTTATGAGGTGTTTGTTTTTGTAGAACACCTTTTATGTATAGTGCGTGTTTTGATAGGTATGTAAGACGTCTGTATGATATATATATATTAAAATGTTTAATACTAGTAGCTTCATAACTGCAATTAAACACATGAAGCACAATCAACAAGATGCAGACAGTATATTATTAGAACCAAATTATGTTTATTTTAAACACTGCATGCGACACTCGGCGAGTGTAATGTCACCTGACTTAACATTATTAGACTTAAACCATACGACAACGTCTATTTCACAAGCCGATGCTATTTTAGTTCTGGCTTGAGTACCAACGCGTGGCATACATGCCGAACTGAACCACAATGTGCACACAGTGCAAAATACAGTAACGCAAATCGTGACCGTCCTTGAAATGTCGAATGTTGCACAAGCCGCGAACTGTGCGGTCAACGACCCCTGCTCAGCTGGAATTTCACTCCCCCATATCTCTGTAGACGCTCGTGTGACGTATTTCTACTAACAACTAATGCCGGCGCTCCCCATTTTCTGTTTTCACGCTGTTACGTGAAGTAATAGCATGCGTACAACGTGAAACTCATTTCGTGTCGCCTCAAATAAAATTGGAACTGGATTCGACGAATATCGAACCCTTGCCAACGTTTATACAACTCTGTCTCACATCGTTATGCCGCTGTGATAACGTTAAATAGTATGCGATAATTGAAATGTTTAAAATGCACTTTCATTTATAAATGACAGATTAGCTTATAATAAAAACTAGCACCGCATCAATAAAAATGCGAAATCAAACACAAACATACGACCAGTGTTAATAGTTTTCTACAGAGAATTCTGGGATGAAGTTTACCGGTAAATCTGTCAAGATTCACAAAACAAATAAAATTATTATCCTCGTAGTATAATATTGAATTTACCTGTGTATTTTCCATTTCGTGAATATTATTGGTTATTAATATTCACAAAAGGGAAAATACGCTAGTAGACTCACTAGTTCTATAGAATTATCCGCGAAAAATGTAGAGTCGTAACATCCTACTGTTTTACTTTATCTCCTTCTCAATGAACTCGATTTCGTTGCGTAATTACTATCTAGAGGTGACGCTTTGACATTTCTTACATAACATTCTTACAAAACTATACGTTTTATAAAATCTAAAATAAATTGCTCGGCTTTTGTTTCTCAGCGGTATTTGTTTCTTCCTGCACGTTACATAAACAGCAGACGGCTGAGATAAACTGATAAAGCAAACACGTGTTTGACCTTGCTAGCCGTTATCACTATTGCAGCAGACAGACACTCGGAAGCGATAATCTGTTTAATTAAGGGCTAATAATAACAGGCATGTTATGAATATAACAGATGAAGTGTAGATAATATCACAACCGATAGAGCCAACAATCTGTTGAAGTCCAGTGATGTGGAACCGATTTATGGCAAAATACCCCGGCAACAGGGCGGAACAGTTATTTAAAACTTACTCTAAAATAGAGTAGTCTTTATTTATGTACGTTACCGTACATTTCCCGTATGTATTCACGAAGCACTTCCGAGATAGAGATTGGAATCCCCTAGTGCGTGACTGAAATTCCCCGTGATTTCTCAGGTACTAACAGTTCTAGTGTATGGAATGGTGGTTTTTTTTTTTAAAGATTTACTATGATATCGTCTGTTTTTATTTCAATTGCAGTATTCTATAACTGCTGCATCCAGCTTTCTCATAAAATAAACTAACCTCATTGTACCAATAACTTTTGTATACCAGCTGCAATATGAATTTAAATGTGTTAATGCTATTCTGCCAGTCGAAAGTGCAGAAGAATAATGCGCAAAAATTGAATTGGGGTAATGACACCAATGTAAAAAACATTCTGCGTAATAATCAACCCCCATATGGACTACGGAATTACGTAGCACGTAGCGGCGCGGCGCGCGGCGTCCCGCTTCTACAACATAAACTGTCCTGCTTTAAGAGCTTGATAGATCGATTATTCTGCAGAATGCAGATTTTTTTTGTTACTATTAAGCTGCAGTCATTGTTATGCGATGCCATATTTTCTGTCTGTAAACTCAAGCAAGCCATAGGAGACTATCCTAGTGTGGAGTGACGTTAAACAGAAAATAAATAAAATAATATCTTATACTCGATAAAGGTAGAGATAAACTAAGGGGAGCTGTGGAGAAAAGCGTTCAGGAGTGTTATTTTGATGTTGTTTTTATGGCTGCGTTAAGAAGCAATAGGTCAAGTGAGATGCATTTTTATAATATAAGTATGTTAAGTTTATATTAAAGAATAAGTGCCTACTTAGTTCTAGTTCTGCTGTCAGAGGACCCGTTTATGCAATAAGTAATTGTTCTCGCCACGGATCAACCTTGCCGAAAGTTTCATACAAAATTTAACATAGGTATTAATTTCACATAATTTGCGTAGGTTTTAATTCTCGGCGATCTAAACTGGGCAATATAATAACAATCCCACGCGAAATTATAAAAGATTAGTGTTACAGGCTGTTTAAATTTTATTGAAGCTTTTATTTTTACACAACATCCGATCCATTTTTATTATCGATTCACATACGATATGCAGCTCGCGTTTATTACTGCCATAGCTTTCTAATAAATATTCGCCCTGTATTACACACCTTTATCTTGACGAATCTACATGTTGCATCATCTCTACCATACCTCTATACTTTAATGCTGAGATATTAAACTTATTAATATTACCACTTACACTAGGCGAAGAAAGAAAAACAGTGGTGTTTATTAAAACGTTGCCAAAATATGTTCATTATCGACACATCAAAACAAAGTTGTATAATGCCAGTATCACCACGCTATGGCAATCGGAAACGAATCGTACTGTGTTGATAATAAAGGATCTGCTCACTATAGGATCTACCTAAGTGCCTTTCTTGTAATAAATATCGTACGTAGACGTATAATACAATTCATGGACATAAAATACAGGATCTAGAGTCAATTCTCAGTCGGTCTAGAGAAAATTACAACACATTATCAGATTTTATACGCACACACATTAGTACCTACTGAGTATTGTAAGCATAGTATTACCTCGTCATATGCACTCTTGTTATCGAACCGTATAATCCCCTATTCACGGTATGGTTAACGTCTCTTTGGATCTACTTGCTAAAAAAACTTCAAGTTTTATTATTTCTTTCAATTCAACCGCCTTTTTGACATTTAATTATTTACATTCCCAGATCAAGCATTTAATATAGTTGGTTATTCAATTACAATAGGATCGATCCTTATCTTGGGCTATTATGAGCCTTATGCACATCGTGAGAAACCCGCTACACGCCTGTTTCGAAGGGGAAGGTACAGACCACCGGCTTACGTTTGCAGATAATAGATCTTGGCATACTCCATACATACAGGCATTACATAACTGAGGATATATAGTACACATATTGAACTTATAGATTTAACGTCAAATTCCTAGATATATCATGCTATGTTTATTTGCCTTGTACCGTGCAAATACGTGCATGAGCTCAAAGTAAACACTTGTATGAAATGCTGTTAATCCCAACTATAGTTGTAATACTAAACGCGGACTTCCCCGTCTAAAACATGAAACATATTCCCCAGTCATAAACTAAGAAGCTCTATTTCAATTTGAACAATGGAAAATCGCTCCATCCCGTCATTATCACAAGTTCTTTGCGCGTGAATGGTACTTATAGTGTTGCTTAATATAATTGATTGAACTAGATTGCTTGACGTAGTGTAAGATCGATTCTTGTCGTACATAACCCACTGACCGTGACCGGTTTGCTATCAGTTCGTACGCGTGTGTAAGAATATCTAAATGATGCGGTTCCTTCCTGACGTAATCGTGTCGAAAATGCAAGAGATAAATGAGTAAGTAATTTGGTTATCAGTCAGTGTCGTCACGATGTGTTATACCTACCAACGTCAAGTCTCTTTGAAATGACGTTCTATGGGATGTTGGTTTTAAAAGTTTTCTCCCTTTTCTTTATTTCTTCTTCATTCGCTGACCTCATTTGATGAATAAGGATTCAATGACAGTAATACGTAAAAAGCTACTCTTTTTGTAACAAAATAGTGCATATACATAGAGAAAGTCATGCTGTTTCCGAGAGGGGTTAGGCGGAGACCACGGATTTCCATTTTATGCTAAGATCCTGGCATTCTTCTATCACCTCATTCACAGCTATCAGCTATTATAAGTAAATATGTATAATAATGATACTATACTGGAAACTCAGTTTTTGTGATGAACGATGAGTCCATCTGCGGTTGTAGGCGTGAAGACTAATAACAATTGTTATTTCCTGTTCATAATTATCATGACGATGCTGTTATATTCAGACGCAGAATTACTTATATAATATAGCTATGGAAATCCGTGAACATGGCAACTGCACGGGGTATTGAGCGAACGACGTAGAAGCCTTTTTTTTTATTGGTATAGTAAGGTATTGATTGGACAGTACCAGCTGTGAGCGATTGGTTTAATGAAAGCTTTCTGCCCCCTAGAGAAGCGACAAAATGCTTGACGAATAGAATCGGTAAAGAATGTTAAATATATGACATAATATTTCGACTATGATAACGATAACGATGTCATAGTATTGTGCCAAACTCATTTTTTTCTATACGTTTTAATTTTACCACTTGCGCTTGAAAGCCTATCTTTCCGAAATGATTAACCGTTTGCACTTAACATGTCAAGTAGAGTCATAGCTCCACGCGGCGCTTGGCTTGGGAACAAGGCCTCAATTAACATTCAGACCTTGACGCGTGCCACCATACAATTCCGTTAGCAACAAACGTGTGATCTATAAAATATAAACAAACGATTCAAGACGCTAACCGTATGTTCTTAAAGGAAATTGATAATAAAGTTTTGTAAACTGTACTGTGGGACGACTAATAGATTTATTTGCATAGTAGCTGCGCCCCGCGGTGTTACCCGCTACATTTTGTTTACACCGCTACATTTAGCCTAGGTGTTAATCCAGGGTGTCAGCTACCTCCATATCAAATTTCATCAAAATCGGTCTAGCCGTTTGACCGTGAAAAAGTAACAAACATACAAGCACACTCACAAAACTTCTGCCTTTATAATATTAGTGTAATGTGATTGCATTCTGTATTCAGTATTGAAATCGATAGTTTAAACTATGTAACTTATTCCCTTGAGTCCGTTTTAAAAAATCTTTAAACTTTTGAAGAATAGTAAGAATTAATTTTGTAGAAATAGTAAGACGCTAGACTCTACATCGGTGTCATGCCCCTACCACAACCTATTAGATTGCTATGCGAATACACTATAGACATATAGGTGCCTACAGCTATAAGAAAGTTGGCACTAGAATGTAGATAATTCTATTCTGACTGTAACAACAGTTATAAGATAAACAATTTTATATATATTTTAACAATTTAACAACGATAAGAACTCGATTTCATCTCGACTAAGTTGATAAAAATACTATTTTCGATCATAAGTTAAAAGTTTACAATGTTAATACCATTTATTGTAGTAGGTACCTACCGGCACGTACCTATAGCTATATGATAATAGTCATTAACGAAAGATTTATTATAAACAAACGGTGCTTAATCATCCGGTGACATTTAATTAAGTAGATATGTTATTTGATAACCAATTGCACCTTTAACATCGACTACCTTTATGAGTACCTACTTACATACATAGTTTGGTATTATCACATCAAAGTAGTCAGTACAGCAGACTGCAAAAAATTTCTGTAATGCTATGCACGGCACGTTATAACGCGGGCCGTTGTTGGTGAAGGTACAGAAGACGTTGCTGCCCATCTTCTGGATTTTCCCTTAGTCGTCTCTAACCCACGGGAAGAAAGGGGGAATTATTTTAAGACGGATACCTTTCAGCACGAAGAACAAAACCGCATCATCTCTCTGTTGTTTGGCTCGACGCGTGTTACGACGCGTCATGAGAAACCTCCATTATGCCATCGCTAATAAAATAACCTGTTACTCTTTCCACTAATAAAGTTAAGTGCTTTATAGCTGGTGACGTTTTGTAATTCAATATATCCAACACAATTTTCCACTCAGCCGTTGGAAGGTTCAAACGTTCAATCTTAATTATGATTGATGAGTCGTCTGGTAGAGAGGTTTAAGTTTGATATTAGGTACATTAGCATAATATAATATTTAAAATCAATTTGGTATTATGTTTACTAAGTTCCATTAGATAGTGTATAATATATATAGATGTAAAACGCATTAGCAAATTTAAAATCGACCATGTTTTTTTTGTATATTGGTTCCTCTTAGATTAACTGATTTATTTTATATGCCAGTGTTATTTCATAAAATAAGTAAATAGTTAATACTTAATACTAATATCGCCAGAGTTACCGACTGCTCGTTTAAAATTTGTTTTGAAATCATTTTGTTACCGGTCCTTTGGAACGTAGAAGATTTTTGTTTACGGTCGAAAGGTCCTTTTGCTTTGAATTCAGACTAAATACCCCGTTTCCCCAACATCTGCCTTTAAATGGAAAGGTTAACTTTAAACTTAACTCTTTTGTATGTCTCAATGAAAGGGTGAGCTTAAAGTGGGTATTACACAGGTAACAAATACAAAGGGTACACGATTAAATGGGTTACCCTTTTGAATATCTCGAACAATCCGTAGACATAGCCATTGGGTACCGAGTTTCTTAAAATCATGGTCTTGTTTGATCTGAGGTTCTGTACGTCTCTACGTAGAGTCTAAAGTCTTGATATAACTTTAGTCTGACTCTAGATCTGCTCCGAAGGTCTATAATCTATTGCAAAGTATATCGCTCGGAAATTGCATTCAAAGAACTAGATAACTGCTGCAATCATTGTGCAAAGGAAACGTATCCTTTATGCACAACTAACTACTTGGAACCTTGATATAACTGTTTGTCACATGACTTGGTTGTATGGTTGTATAATGTATGACACTGGTACTTTACCTCACTCACACATTGTAAAGATGTTATGTGCAAATGAGTAACGCTCTTTTCGATTAGAAAGTTATCATCAAGTGGTTTTTTTAGGATTAGGAAAAATAAACAAATGCCCTTAAACGTCCTTTATAACCTTGCAAAGTCCAAAGGCAAACAGCCTACTGAAGAAGAACTCCGTTCTTTTTTAATAAGACGGTACCTAGGTAATTAGCCTTTGATGGTTGTGGCCCATTTAGTAAATTCAGTTTATCCGGTAAATCGGGCAATCTCTTGGGCCTGCTCTTTGTGAATTGAATATTACTATTGCATACTGCATAGTAGTATATAGTTAAATAAAATTAGATAATCACAGTAGGTACCTATTTATATTAAGTGTCGCCTTCCATAGCAGTATCGATACGTGTTTAGTATGATAACACGTCGCTGTCGTCATGGTGAGCTCAGGATCATGCTCGACGAGGCACCGACACTGCAACCACATCGCGTGATTACAGCGTGATAGACTATCCGTCTATATCGTCTAACACACAATTATATTACTAAAGACCATGTTTTGTAAGATAAGAATTTATTAGAATAAGAAGATTATAGAAAGCATAGTGAGACTAGAGTCGTTTGTCTTTGAGTGAAATTTGGTGTGCTTGGATTACCGTGATTTTTATGTTTGTTCTCTGGATAGGACTAGTAAGCCTAATTAAATTTGAAAATTTCACTCTGTTTACGTTAAGTACATAATAGCCTCTGGAATGGGTTCCGGGTAAAATTTCTTAACTTATTGCGATGATATATGGAGCCGCCCAATGGTGTATCTCAAGCTGCGTGTCCATGCGCTATATCACCTAATAACCCAAACTTATGGGTAAAATAGGTTTGATTGAAATATTTATTGGGGCAAAATACTAAAACCAGTTTTATAATATTATTTTCTTAAGCACGTGTTGATCACAATATTCGTATTTAAACCCCGAGTACCTACCTCATAAACATATTTCATGTTGTACAAAAACTGGCATTATTGATTATTATCATATACTATGATAAGCGGCGAGTGTGCTGGATTAAGTGCAGGCAGACAAAAACATAGACATCACATTATCAATATTTTATCACATATTTTGGACGGGCCGGTGTTAGATAGGTTCCGGGTAGCGAGTTACTGACTGTACGTAAATAGCCAACTTAGCTTCGTAATCAAGTGATTGTTAAGTTTATAATGAAAGTAATGACGATATTGTAATCTCAAGTGGTTTCCACTTTATCCGGAATCAATCAATTATGAAGTAATTATGACTAAGTATTGTATTTGTTCAGTGGGTTATTGATTTTTACAAGCACTTTAGTCATGTGGTGTTTGTTGGCCAAAGATAATTGTTTGATGGTTTCTCATGAATTTAATATTATTTACGCCAGTATTGTTGTCATACCTCCCTTTTGCTACAAATACTAGCATATAGTAGAATTGCTTACGAATAAGTATATTCTTACTTTTGACATCAAGATTAATACGTTGACTGTCCGCTAAGTAGACGCAATCGTAAGTACCTACCATATGTAATGCACTAGAAAGGGTTAACGTTGCATTTACGAGTAGGTCTCGCTAATAGTCCGATAAAGCAATAGAAACTGTGAAATAATTTAATAAACCAAAACACTTTTGCTATATACACATTTGTCTTACTATCGTGTACCTAATAATGCATTTCAACTAAGTGGGAACTAGAAATAACATAGAGAATACTCACAGTACAGTAGTGAAGGTCGTGTTAATTGTTTCTGATGGCGTTACATAAACGTGTTCTATTGTTTTGTCATGATTATTGAGATGCATGCAATCATTCTGCCTCATATTTCACTTCATTTACTATCAAGGCATAAACTATTAAGACAATAAGGTACTGACGACGGTTTTTCTTATCATATTTTGTAGTTTTCATTCATTTACTGTTGTAAATAGGATTGAATATTTAAGTAGGACAGAGCAGCGGCTGTTACAATATTTAATTTGTAAGTTCGATGAGAACTTGTATGAGTACGGCGATAGAATGCAATTTAGTCTAACAACAACATTGTTATATTGAACAAATGTTCACACAGTCCATAGGACGAAATTAGGCCTGAATTTTTTTAGGCATAGAGGTTTTAGCAACCAAAACTTTTCTGTGAATATTGGAGTCTAGAGAAGTAAAAAGCATAGTAGTTACCTACTTTAAGTAATTTTCCGCTATGTATAAACCATACTTTTCTTTTTCAGAATAATGTCTCGCAGAAGATTGCTAATCGGCGGCGCGGCGGGCGTCGCAGGCGCAGCTCTCACAGCGTGGGCGGTAGCGGCCGATGAGTCACCGGCCGTACGTACACGAGGAAACCCGGCATTATCGAGGGGACTTGATACGGTCGCTTTTCCTTTTCAAGATTTTAATATCAGCCGTTTGTACTGCCGAATATCGATAGATTAGATAGATTGATTACATAGATGATGATGATGAAATTCTTTTTGGAATTTGCATATTTGTCGATCTGACGTTTCTATTGGCGTGGTTGCTACGAATTTTGTATTCTGTGGTCTCACGGTCAATTTATTAGGACAAATAAATTTATTGACCCCAAAAAATGCAGTAGATATGTCTTACTTAAACGTAGGCACATAGCAAACCATGTCTGACTGGTTAACGGAAACGTCAATCCAAGACTGGATGAGAATAATTTATCATTTACTTACAGCAATGGTACAAACCTGTCACGGTATCAGCGAAAACCGAGCGCAAGAAGCGACCCCTGCCGTCGCGCGCCGACCAGGTGGCCAACTTACAAGCCGGACACACTTACGACATCCTCATTGTGGGGGGCGGCGCCACTGGTGTCGGGTGCGCCCTAGATGCGTGTACCAGAGGTATGTAGCATCATCTATGACTGCTCAAAGTACATTTCCATAGAATAATCATATCTTAATAGTTAGTCAAGAAAGAGTTTGCAAGTTAAATCTGCCACCTCGTTCAATATGAGATCATTTTTAAATTTGATTTTCAGGATTTCTCACGTAGATCATTTTCAGGAATTCTGTGTGTATAGACTTAAACGTAGTTCAAGGCATCGATTGCTATTAAAGAACTAAGGTACAAACTACAAAACAGCTCCGAGATACGCGAAAACAGTCTTTATTGCATCATATATCTTCATAATGATAACCAAATTTCGCATGATGAAAGAAAGAAAATACGGACGACATAGCCCCATGAATATACTGAACTTATAGATAACAAAGTGCGTCACACATTTAGTTACCGTAATTAGCTTATCGGCCACTCCTATTAGGCATAACAGTACGTATCATTAATAAATAAAGATTAGAAGTAGGTAATGTAGCTGCTACGAATGTTCATGTGTGATTATGCGTTAACGAGATTTCCCAAGAAACAGTAATTTGTCTGTCCGTTAGTTTATAATCAGCCAACTCAAGCTAGCTAGGCTGTTGGAACCTTAGTAATGGAAAACTAAGAAAAAACATGTTTTCTAATGTTAATTGCCACTGACTCAGTACAAGCTTATGTAAACTGATATTAATCGGGTTTATAGACATTAAAAAATACAGACAGTACCTATGTTTCTTTAGTTAAACTAATCTTCTACGATTTGACTCCTTTTTGTCCGCAACAACCACAAACTTATTAGACCATGTAGGTATACTGATTTACTCTGATCATCAGTTATTAACATACACATGAACATTTCTAGGTCTCCGCACAGCTTTGGTAGAAGCGGACGATTTCGCGAGCGGCACATCAAGTCGTAGTACGAAACTCATTCACGGAGGTGTCCGGTACCTCCAGAAAGCGATCATGCAACTGGACTACGACCAGTACAAGATGGTGAAGGAAGCACTGCACGAGCGAGCCAACATGTTGGAGGTCGCGCCGCACTTGACGCGACCTCTGCCTATATTGTTACCTGTTTATAAGTAAGTAAACACTGAACTAGCTAAATGAACAATCATTATAATAATAAATATTACCTTATAAGAAATAGACAAAATAAAGTAAAATCGGAGTCACAAGCTTCGCCAAACTGTATATTTTTTGTACTTACGCATATTTAGCGCCAGACATAATTGTCACTTAAAAAAAATAGAAAAACCTTGTAATATTTATTTTTTTATACTGTCTTAACATTGCTTAACGAGAGAACATCATTTAGCACAATCTCGCTCTTCTTCAGCTTATTAATAACCAATTCCTAAATTCCCAGATGGTGGCAAGTCCCGTACTACTGGTTCGGCATCAAGATGTACGACGTGGTGGCGGGCGACAGGAACGTGAAGAGCTCATACTATTTGTCGAAGAAAAACACTCTCGAACTCTTCCCTATGTTGAAGTCTGATAATTTGTGCGGTGGCATCGTGTATTACGATGGTGAGTTTGTTTACAGGCTACCGGCAACAAAGCTTTTACCGGTAAAACCGCAATGAAACATTTTCTTGTGTACTATAAATATAAACACAGGTATTATATTAAATTATATCTATATATACCCAGGAATTAGTCAGTTACGAATACAGTACCTATAAGTACAGTAATCGGGAATTTTTAACAATTGGTGATTCAAAAGGGACTGTCTTTGGTCCAACTTTGTTTCTGATTTGTTTTCAATGTTGTGTGTATCCGACTTTGCTTCACGTTCTTGTTTACGTTCTCAATATTTCCTGAGTATATGGAGAAGGCGATATTCAGTTTTACACGTCACTGTGCAGGTCAACAAGACGACGCGCGCATGAACCTGGCGATAGCTTTGACCGCGGCGCGGCACGGCGCCACTATCGCCAACCACGTGAGCTGCACCAAGCTGTACAAGACGGCCGGCAAGCTCAGCGGGGCTAGGCTAAAGGTCACCTTCTAACCTTCAATTCTAGTATCTACTTACTATTTGTTTTCGATTAGTTACTAAGTGTTTCTTCCCACGACGTTGGACATTTGGTGTAACTTTTGCTCATTTAGATGATTTCAATGATCCAACACTATGCTATATGTGCTAAATTAATATTTTAAGGAAAGTATGCTAGAATACGAGTCACTTTGAAATAAATTCCACTGTATTATTTTAGTTATAAGTATCGGGAGGAATGGCGCCTGTAATATCGCCACAGCAGACTTTTATCGCTATGATTTCAACTTTATATTTTATTTATAGGATGAGATGACCGGCAAGGAGTGGGACGTGAAGGCGAAGTGCATCATCAACGCTACCGGTCCCTTCACAGACAGCATTAGGAAGATGGACGACTCCACTGTTAAGGACATCTGCTGTCCATCGTCTGGTGTGCATATCGTGTTGCCTGGATACTACAGGTAATATGCGATTGATTGACAAAATAATAAGTTAATTAGAGAGGCAAGAAATTGAGCGTCGAAATTTACGAGTTTGCTAAAAAATGCTAAATTTCGCCGATGATATAAAATATTGCCATCTATTTATCGCAGAAAACCAAAAACTTACCTGGCACAAATATGAAATCTTCATAACGATTCAATATTACTTTACCAACCACCGTGCACTATAAAAAAAAAGGAATAAAAAAAAAATTATGACATAATATGTGTCTTAAACATTCCAGCCCAGAGCACATGGGTCTCCTCGACCCGGCCACATCAGATGGGCGCGTGATCTTCTTCCTGCCCTGGCTGAAGGGTACCATCGCCGGTACCACTGACCTGCCCTGCAAAGTCACGCACAACCCCAAACCCACTGAAGACGAGATTCTCTTCATCCTCACCGAAGTTAAGAACTATCTTAACCCGGATGTTGAAGGTTTGTGATAATATGGTGTTGGTGAAATTACTTCTTAGTAAGAAAGTGTTTTCAGTTGCAATGTTGATGCATGTAACAGCCATAACTACATAATTGACAACGTTATTAAACAGTTTAAATAAAATCTTTTAGAATAAACTAAGTTGCCTTACATTTTTCATGTACTATTTAACACTTTCATGATTTACACGCGTTGTAGTACGAAAAACTACAAGTCTACCTGCGTTTTTATGATTTCAAAATACAGCTTTAATGAATTTTATGTAAAAAAGAAAACCATTCACATATTAGTAGATTGCAGAATGTTTTTTTTTACTCTCAATCTACTAATATGTGTCTATACTTAGTATGTTTTTGCCTAACCCCGTATATCGCCCGTGTAGTCCGGCGCGGCGACGTGCTGTCGGCGTGGTCGGGCATCCGGCCGCTGGTGTCGGACCCCAACAAGCCGGACACGCAGTCGCTGGCCCGCAACCACATCGTGCACGTGTCGCCGGCCGGGCTCGTCACCATCGCCGGCGGCAAGTGGACCACCTACCGCGCCATGGCCGCCGAGACCATCGACGCTGCTATCGAGAGTAACTACTTCATTTATATTATTTACTAATTTGCCCGCGGCTTCGCCCGCGTTAAGTAGCCTATTACCTTTCTTGGGTCTTAAAATTTCTACACCTATATTTCATCAAAATCCGTCCAACGGTTTAGTCCTGAAGGCGTAACAGACAGAGTTACTTTCACATTTATAATATTAGTATGAATATATGCCACACACGTCAATAATAAGGAATGCCCGATATGGATAAAACGTACAAAAGTTATTATAGTAAAATACTTCATTTATTGCCCACTTTAATACATACTAAACCATTCTAATTGAGAAAGTAACTCTATCTTTATGCCACTTGAAAGATATAGAAAAAATCTTGAGGCCTATGAAGAAAAAGCTAGTAAGCAGTACACAAGATTTTAAATATTGTTCGTCAAGACTTATAAAATACGCATTTCTCGTTTCGTTTCAGGCGCGAACCTGAAGCCTCTGTTCAAAGAATGCCAGACTGACGGTTTCCTAATAGAGGGCGCGCATGGATGGACTCCCACTATGTATATTAGATTAGTGCAAGATTTCGGTTTAGAGATGGAAGTAAGTATTATTACCATGTACCTTAACTTCAACAGCTTGTTTCAATCTTCTTTTGATTATTTTGATGTTGGCATTTCGATCCAAAAACTAGCGAAGACAAACAATTAACTTTTCTAAAATAAGGACGTGGATGCAATTTAATGGTCTGCTGCACCTGTTATTTAGGCAAAAACATGATGACAAGTAGACTATTCAAATGTAAAAAAGTTCGTTATAGGTAATGTATAAACGACTTGACCTAAATATTTTTGTATTACTTTTCAGGTAGCACAACACTTAGCGAAATCATACGGTGACAGGGCCTTTGCCGTCGCTAAGATGGCAGCCATGACTGGCAAGCGGTGGCCGATTATCGGCAAGAAGGTCCACCCTGAGTTCCCCTACATTGACGCCGAGATCAGGTAGTTTATAAAACTTTACATACACCTAAATTTCCTTCAATTTTAATATTGAAGGAACTGGCCAGAACATATGCAGAGATGTGGGCCATATATATAGATGACACATAAGTCAACTCATGACATGATGTGGCAGATGGGTCAAATCTTTTCAGCATAATAATAATATGTATATTTATATCGAAGTGACATTATGTCAGATCCGTTACCATTATGTCGGACACGTCGCCATTATGACGGATCCATGTATCATGATTATTGCATCTGTAGGTACGGCTGCCGCGAGTACGCTTGCACAGCTGTCGACATGATCGCCCGCCGGCTTCGTCTCGCGTTCCTCAACGTGCAGGCTGCGGCCGAAGCTCTGCCTACCATCGTAGACATCATGGCTGAGGAGCTTAATTGGAATGAGGCGGAGAAAAAGGTAGATTTCTTTTTAATAGTATTTATTTCTTTCTTTCCAAGCTTCAGTATCTACTGTTGTGTTCAGGTAGAGTTAATGCCTCACAAATTAGCCCAGATAATATTTTTTGCTATTTTTTATATCAGTAACGCCCAGCTCTACTTGAGCACACGAAGTAAGACTAAGTTTTTTTGTAAGAACAAGATAAATTTATCGCTCTCTTATATGGTTAACTCTATATTTTTTTTGTTGATACCCTGAGTATGTCTTTGGTTTGATTCCTAGGTCTGACAGAGCTCTGAATTCCATTCAAATCTTAAGTATGCTGTACTTATCTTTATATAATCGAACTCTCACAAATTCCAGAAACAAATTAAAGACGCCGGCGAGTTCTTGGCGAACGAGATGGGCCAGATGGTGAACCGCGCCAGTCGCGACAAGATCCCCATCAACCTGAGCAAGGATGAGATCCAGACCTACATCAAACGGTTCCAGATCATCGACAAGGACAGGAAAGGGTTCGTCTCCATCAACGACATTAGGAGGAGTCTTAAGGTATGGGCTAACACTGGTGGGGAAGATTTAAAAATATTCTGATTTGTTTTTCAGCTCTTTATCTTATAATGTACCTGTATTTTTAGTAGGTATATTCTTTATAAGACTTGGATTAGTCATCGAGTAGTACTGGCACCTAAATAATTGATGACCTCAAAAAAATTGGGAATTGATAATCCCAGTACTGAGATTGCAATCAGACCTTAATTTCAAGTAAATTGAATTTCTGGACAAAAGAATATGCTACATATTATTAAAGATTAAAATTAAATATTATAACCAACGAAGCTATAGAGGACCTTGGGTTCGATTCCCGGATCCTAGAAATTTTGTAAAACTTTCATGGAATATAATTATTATCGTCATGAAACTAATTTCTAGCAATGTCAAACACGACACAATATAGACAAAATAATACAAGCTACGAACTACTGGAAGATGTTAGTCTATTGGTAATGTATGTAATGGTGGCATTACACTTGGCGTATTTGTACAAAAATTTGCGATATTTACGAGTACAAAAATGAACCTTATTGTACTTAACTTACGGTGTATTTTGCATTATATGCCACAAATATTTGGGCAAATACGCCAAGCGAAGTGCCAGCATAATACTCCTTCTAAATTGCCGCTGCCGATTCTAGGCTATGGGCGTGAAACCTACAGACGCAGAATTAAGCGCCATTTTGTCAGAGATTGACGTCACGTACCACGGACAGCTGGAGTTACAGGACTACCTACAGGTAGACAATACGCACGGGACGTGCAATCGCTGGGATATCACGCTGCTGTCTACGTCTGGGTCTCATATGTTTATAATGTTGCTTTGGAATTGTGCAGATAAAATTGATCAATGGATGTTTAGTGGAGATACTGGAACAGATATTTTTAAGTCCGATAAATGTTCTTGATGAAATACTTTTTGCGTTTATTTTGACTTCGAAGTCGCGTTATCAATTTAATCTGCATAATTTTAATAGGAAATCTCAATAAGTCGCACAAAATCTTTGTTATAGTCACGTTTATGGTAATCATCAAAACTAGATCCTAACATCGCCTACCGAGCATTTAAAGGTTAACCTAACCTAACCACGAATTAAAAAAACTATCAGACTGTCACAAAGATTCAGTGCTTCAAGCTTGAATCACATGTCATGTCCACGCTTGTTGATGTGGGGTGTGGTGTCCACAGAACTACGGCGAGGAGGTCACCGGGGAACAGTTGCACGAAATACTGAAAGAGATCGACACTAACATGAACGGACAAGTCGAACTCGACGAGTACTTGCAGGTCTCTATCGTGTGATCGTTTTATATGATTTGTATGCTATGTACTGTATGTATGTATATTCTACCTACACTATATATAACAGTTTGGTTTGAGTTTAATAATCTACCTGATCTGACAGAACAAAATTGTTCTACCTTATTGAATTTAGAATCTACCCTTTTTGGCAGAAGGGCGATGGTTTTTCTTTTACATGTTTTTTACAGTTTGACTGTATTTTAAAGAAGGTAATGCATGTGCATGTAAGAGGTATAAATATGACAATGCATGTTTGTAAATGCGATTATATATTATTTTAAATTTATTAGGTTTTCCTACCCACGAAAGAAAGTCAGTCAGTACATTTGTTGGCGCTGTCCGGCGCCAAGTAGGTCAAAAGCATTTTTCTGTTTTGTCCATTTGGCAACATTTCAAAGATAAATTGCTACTTCGAATCTTATAGGCGCCCGCGCCCAGAGATTATTTGAACAAACAAGCAAGATTCATCGCTACCATAAATCAAGCTTAGATGAACATTATCTCATTATTTATCACGGAATATTTACTGTTGCTATAACATGTGGTGTGTGTATTGCTTTTTGCTTTATAACTCATACATGGTTATTAATTTTACTATCTATATTTTTCGTAATATGGCATGCCATATCTAGGTTTAATTTTCGTTATTTACTAATATTTATTGATATAAAATTACTAACACAGAAAATATAGGTATGTATTTGATTTCCTTGGTAACAAGTGTCTAAATTGTATACAAGTAATTACCCAGTAAGGTACTATAACAACTCACATCTTTTAAATACTATCAACTTTTTAATTGGCAACCTTACAACCACATTTAACCTTCTTAAAACGACTTATACTGACCCTCTACGTACAGATGATGTCAGCGATCAAGTCAGGTCACGTGGCGTACTCGAGATTCGCGCGCATGGCTGAGATGGAAGAGGAGCACCACGAACAGGAGATGCTTAAGAAGAAGATCTCCGTCGAGAGGAGTGGCGGTGGCCTGTAGACGCCATACACGGGGTAATACATTAGAATACTACTTATATAGGTATTATACTCATATTGTCGATAATATGAGTAGTAGTAAGTAAGAGATAATTCATTTGAATTAATATTAGACGAAAAGAAATCCTTTATTTGCAGTTCTTTCAACAGCTGCAGTTTTTGCTTCTAATGCCATCCTTATCCTTAGTAGAAGTCAAAATAAGTTGAATAAACTGTAAATATATTGAGCGAGTCTGAGCGTATATGATATAGATATAGCATAATATGTGAGACACCCAAGACAGGAGAAATTCCTAGTGTGGGGTAAAGTTAAAAAACATCGAAGGCCATAAAAAAATCGAATAGTTTGAAATTGCCTACTCATTTTTTCTTATGTTTGAGAGTTGGGGTGTGGGTACTAATATTACAATAGAAGTCAAATAATGATGCCATAATTTTGTTTTTACAGATTATACCGACATCATCGCAACAAAGTACGTGCTAAGCAGACACAAGTATTATTTCTCAAATGTAAAGTACAATTTATTGAGATATCTATACAATCTAACTTCTTTATGTTATTGTTAACATCAATAGTACATATAATACGTCCAATATATTTATTGTTTGAGACAAATGATTTTTTTGAATCATTTTATGTAGTTTGGACAACAATATAAATTATGTTTAACATTTTGATTATTGTTCTCTAGTTTTAAGAACAATGGATTGATGTGATTGTTTATTATAAGACAATTTATTTATTGTTTTTTTTTATTACGATACAAGTATTTTATAGTTCCGACGATACTGTGCGAAAACGATTTTTATAATTTGTTATAATTAATTAGGGGCATGTATTTAGCTAAATCACCATTATATAAAGTTGTCAGACCTAGTCAATTCATCAAGCCTACGGTTCAGTTTTTTTTTATATGTTGCTGAAGCTTGGCCTCTTGACACAGAAAGTGTTCCACCTATAATGCCAGCCAACACTTTTACAAAAAAAATTCGAGCGCGCAATCTTACTTTATATCGAATCTCCAAAGTGTGGGAAAGACATTAGATATTACACATTTATTACAAAATAAAATCAACACCTATTTACTATTTATTTAAAGTTCTCAATGTGTTTATTGTGCAAATAAATTGATTTTAAATCACGAAATATTTTTTATTTTTCTATCCTTTATCCTTTATTCTTCTTAATTACTTTCAGGTTTTCTAAATCTGGCTAAATTGAGTGAGGAGAGCACACACAGCGTCTACAACTAACTACAAGAAGATATAAAATGAAAATTAAATATATACCTACAAGCAATAATGAAAATCAGTCAAACACCCGAAAAAATATTTAAATATTCTTTATAAATATAAGTATTTGCAGTAGTACTACTAGTAGGTAAGATTGAATTGTAAATTCTCCTGTCTTTTTTCAACTATTACTATACTGTAAAGGCTCTAGAAATCTCTAATACGTACAAGTTAAATTCTTTGAAGATGTATTATACCCATGTACTAAATAAATAAGAAAACGCCAAAACTGATCAAAACTGAATCATCTTTACACTCATTTAAATCGGCAACTTTTATCCGCCTTCATACCATAGACAATATAATCTAAACTAAATGAATGAGTGAAAGTAAAAAACATTTTAATAAACCGTTCAATCAACACAGCAAACTAATAATAATAATTGATTTTCTATTTTCATATCCTTACCTTGACCGAAGGGCCCGGCTTCTCTGTTTTGTTGCGATATCGATCCGAAAATCAATACGCAAGTTCATAAAATAGACAGAACTCCGTTCTAGCTATCGGTTCATGTTTCTGCTTTATGAAAAATATTTTGAACTGTGACTTTGAGATTCGGGTAGTCAATTCTTGTCCATTCGAAAGCTGAGCAAACTTTGTTTTGAAATGAGTTGTTGGATTATAGTTGGCGGGAAAGTAACACGGCCTCGGGCGCGGCGTAGGGCGGCGGTTACGCCCCCGCGGCCGTTGTCGCGGGCGGGCGGTGGGTGGGCGCGTCTCTTCCGCGTTCTTATGAATTTTTAAATCGGGAACCTAGGGAAACCTTACAAGGGGGTTATCAAGGACTTCATTATGCTGTAATTAACTCATGAAAGAGTTCTATAAAGCATTTAATTCAAAAGTTTCTGTAACATCTTACGTCTGATAAGTTTCTATTTATTGCATTAAACGAAAATTTTTTAATTTTTTTTTCCTTTTGAAATTGTCCTTTTTAGTTACAAGGAAAACAATCATATACCTTTTTACCCTTTGTTTATTTTTCCTCAGAACTTTTTCCTACTTGCGTTTGATTTTACTCTGTTGTTTGTGCTAATGTACCATGGAATTTATAAACGTGTTTTATCAACACGTGGTCAGTTCGGTTTTATGAGGTAGAGCTGTTTATAACTACACAAATAAATTACGCAAGGTGCATAAATGTCCTTATTAGGTAAGCAACTCGATAATGATCAGGCAAGTTGTTTATACTTTTGTAGGAAATCAAGCCTTTATAGTGTTAATCATGTAGATACTAATAGCTATACCCGTTGCACCCTAGTTGCTTACGGACCGGATTTGTAGAACTCAGGTAGTGCGTTCGAACTCAGGCCGGCCTTAACTGTTTTTTCACCTTTTGGGAATACAGGCGTGGTTGGGATATATATTCATACACCTACTTACATTATATTTTGACGACTATGGAGGAAGATTTTCGTGTAGTACTATTCTATTTGCCTCATGATTCCTCATCACATAGTAATAACCTAAATCTCAATTTACCTTAAACGGTAAAACAAATACGTACTCATCGTTCAAAAACGCACAAACAATGATTAATGGCATCGTACATTGAACTGCCGTCGAGTGGGTGGGGAGCTATCGCCCACTTGCGATTACGCCGCTGTTCGTCTAACATTATCATGGGCTCTTAGAGGAAATTAAATACATGTAATGTTGATGTGCTAATTACTGCGATGCAGCCTGCTTCGTAAGAGCTAGGGCGTGTCTGGGCGCGGGGGCGGGTGGCGCGGGCGGTCCGGCCCGCCCACCGTTACTTCCGTTTCCGTGTGCCCATGAACCCTACGGTCCTTTAACTGCAATCCAAAGGACCGGCCAATGTGCCTAAGTAACCATTATAGCTACTTTACGGCGATAACCACAACGTTGCCCAACCATAGGACCTGTGGAAACATTGACCTCGTCTTATGACTGATGATTGCGGAATCAATAGGTTAGAATTGTACACTTCTTCTTATCGTATGGTTGATGGTCAACCTGGTGTCAGAGTTCAAACCGACTGTAGGCCTCCGACATGGCTTAATTCATCGTTTCTAGCAACTGATATAAGTAATTTGTAATACACACATGAATTCGAAAAGTCAAGTAAGTGTCATAGTTTGATCTTGCGAACATTGACTAGGCAGTACACCGGCCATACCACTCGGCTAGCAGTGATCTTCTTACACTGGTAATAAAATAAAATTAACAACCATTCCGGAGGTAGTATTAGAGAATGTGACCCGAGATGTACCCCGTAACCTCGATGAAACTGACATTCTAGACGAATATTTTTAAAGTTTTGGAACATTTTTATCTTCAGCGAGTCACAATTATCATATCTTAGAGTAAGTATTCATCCATTTATATTGTTGATAACAATTAAGGCTCAGGTAACAATCTAATTACGACCTTTCTAAATTACAATGCAATTTCTGACCTTAGCAGTCTTGATGATTAGCTTCTTAAATTTTGGGAAGCAGGTATTGGTAAAGTGGTCCCAATGCGTTCAACCTTACCTATAACGTGTTCATTAGCTTTATTAGTTTCCTCTTTAAAAAATGTATTAGTAGATAATGGAACAGATGATTTAGATGTTTTTGTCGATAAATCAAAGCACCTGTGTGGTTGATTGTGAAAACGATAGCATACTAAATTAAATTAAGAATTAATTTAGAATCCTTTATTAAAAAAAAATCTGAAGCTATTTACTATTTCGTTATTTAGAATAAAAATATAAAAGTAGTATCTAGGTGACAAGCGGACAATGGCACCTCTATGGCATGATATGAAAAGCCATTACTAGTTGTTAACTTGTTACATAAAAATGGTCATTCATAAATACGTAATTGATTAATAACCATATTAAATAGGGTTCATAACTCTCCTAGTGAATACACCTTTCGCCCGATATAATTTATATATGTAGTGGGCGGTGACTGGCCACTATTTCGGGCACATGGAGGCCACGATAGTTGCTTTTGATATACAAGTACCTTATCTTAAAACTTTATAAATGATTCGCTCAGAATCCCTGTATTATGTGTTCGTCGAACGCAGAGGGGTATATTATTCAAAAAATTTTGACCAAAACTGCCAAGTTACTTGCAATTAAAAGCTGATCCCCAATATGAACTATTGTAGTCGCGCCGCCACAGCTGTAAACTCTCCACCTCCATAATATAATGCAGTCGTCTATAGACATGGGCGTAGTCAGGATTTGGGAGGAGGGGGGAGGGGCAAAATATATAACCATTCTGAATATACATTTTGTTCCTGTTACAAGTTTAAACATGAATCTTTGTAACAATATTGCCGCATCGTATATTTTACACATGAAAGTCATAGAATCAGGGGGCCTATTAATTCCACCCTGATTACACCCACGACGTCGCAAGTCATATTATTTTAAATACTGACTTTTACAGGTACTAAAAAACTTTCATGGTTAAACGATTATTGCGATTTTATAGCAATTTGTGGTTACAAATTGCTTCGACAAACTTATTGTAAGTTTTAAAAATCATAACTTGTGAGATCGTAAGCTTCGTAAGTAATTTTACATTGAGTGGTCAGTTTAGTCAACACTTTTCCTAAAATATCGCACAATAAATTCTGGCTCACAAAGGAACAGTAGGGTATGGGCGTTGCTATGGAGGACCGAGGGTGCACTTGCTACCCTAATGCATGGATAGGAAACTGTTTCTGACACTAATTCAGAAAATAATTGCTTTTTCTTTTAATCCTCTATGGATACGATGCAGGGGCGAGCTTGACCATATCTGATAGGTGCTTCTTGGACATAAAACAAATTGATTCTTGATATGGATATCTAACATGCCGAAGACGAATTTGCAGTCGATTTATAGAAAGAAATAGTTTAAACAAATAGTATGATGACCGCGACTTTTTTAGTGTTTTGCGTAGAGTTAGATAAATAACCTAATAAAAGCAGCATTTTGGCTTAGAATACTATACCACATTAATAAGTATAATTGCTTAACATTTTAAGTTTCCGGTTAATTTGTAAGGTCGGTTTATATACCAGTCACTGGTGTTATGTAGATTTGTTTAATATGTACAGTACGGGCTTGGCACCGGAGAGGAAGTTATTAATCTTGATTACAATCTTTAGGATAAAGTTACGTACGCTTAAACTTGTTCAGAACTGCTTTTTAAATCGCTGTAGATTTGCTATACGTGGTGTTTACATTTGCCGTATTTGGGTTTGAATAATTCGATAAATAATTGTAGTTCACTACTCTCTTTTTTATCCAGACCAGATATTTTAATCATGTACTATCTATATGGATAGACACTTGTTGTCTTTATTATAGGTGTTATACGTCTGGATACACAATAAATATAAAATTTTAATTTGTTTTGTAACTTGTTCAGACTGGTAAGTATTACTAATTATCTGTTTTGTATCACATTTGCCGAACCGAACAATGAACCGAAAACAATGAGCGCTGATGATTTCATCAACACTATTCATCGGCTAATTAAATGGTTATACGCAAACAGCATCACGTCACTCTGTTACCGCATGCCGCGCCACGCCGACAAGGTACACCCATAATAGATTTGAACTCATTTAACAACGGCATATCTTTATAAATAAAAATAAGCTATTTTACACTTTATTACCTACACATAAGGTGCAAATTTATAATCTACCTAAAAAGAAAACTGCGTAAATGCGTATGCATGTTCGAGGCTCTATTTGTATAGAAGTTTAAGCTTTAAACAACATAGCATTAGGTCCGAAATAGTGCAATAGGTATGCGAGATAATTAAGCCGGGGACACACGTTCTCTCGGGGCGGTTGCTTATTCGTGCATAATGGACTCGGGGCAAAGCGACGCGACTGACGCTTGACAAAACGTGGTCCAACTTTCACTATCATTCCAAACCAGTCTAAACCTATAAATAATGGGGTCGTCATATCTGCACGTGTATAAATTTGGAAAGCAATTAGCAATTCTAGAATGTTGCTTGCTAATGTTAATGACTAAGTATGATGGTAATGAAAAACTTTACATCGCGATATAGGTATTTTATAAAAAAACACGTTTTTTCCGAAATCTCATAAAACTACTCTATGTACAAGTCAAAAGGCTCATTATTTTCTTCACCAGACTTTTGCTATGTAGTTGCGTAATTACGAATAAAACTTTTTTTTAATTCATTATGACGACACTTTAATACGAACAGATTTTGACTATGAGTAATACTCGTTCCTAACTGCGTATCTTTATTGAACCATTTGGAATTATATTCCTGCAATAACCATACAATGGGTGAACTCGATCCAACACTGATAAGAGTTTCTCAGACACGAGTGTGTTGTAATCTAACATACGACAGGGAGTCAAATGAACAAAGAATCGTAAGTGCAACGGCGTATGCTTATCGTTTGTTTACAGGCCACGTCTTGTTAGACGATGCGGCTGGCGCGCCGACCGGCACGACATGTGTGCATTTTTTGCCCGCCCAAGGAGGCCGCGGGCGCGAGGTTATACACCCATTATTACGTCCTTCCTACTTTCAATTATTATTATCGGGCGGCGGCGCCGCACCCGCGACGGGGAGGAGGAGAGAGGCGCAGCTGCTGCCTACCAATAATCAAGACCTGTCTCAGTTAGAGAGAGACAGCGATAGCCGCGGTAAAGTAAAAATGTGCATTTATTTGATGTTTTACAAACTCTGCTAAAGTTCTACACAGTTTATACAATAGAATGTTAATTAATACACCTCTTGAAAATCTACCACATCTCTTAGATTGTAAAATAAATGATAAAATCGTGTTAAAATCAAATAAATCCGAACGCGATAGGAGGCGGATCTCCGAAAATTGCCGAGCGCGTTCGATAGAACTCGCCAGTATGCTCGCCGCAGTTTGGCGGCCGGTCGTGAGGATGGTGCTTTCTGTACGTGAACAAAGGGAAATAATTGTTCGCAAGTGTAAAGTAGATGATGTCGTCTGAGCCCACAAAAGTGAAGGTGGAATACATAAACGAGGACAAAACCAGCAAGGTAAAGAGTGTAAAGTGAAAGGATGCAGTGTTATTGTGTAACAGATCGGACGCCAGCGGGCAGTGGTCTCGTGTCGGTCGGCGCAGGGGGAGGGCGGGGCGAGTGCGGCCCCGGCCGTGTGGGGCCCGCCAGGCCACACGCAGGAGGTTGTGACCGTGTTGCAAGCAACTCCCTTGCCGAAATAGCATCAGCGTCCTCCTCCGGTTCCACGTCCCATTTTAACCAACCCATTTCTAATATCATGATTACATTTCTTTTTGACACTACATCAATATTTTCTACAGAAAGCAAGCTAACTTAAAGCCCATACTATGGTAAATAATATGGAAGTTTCTATCCGGAGCCATTTTAAATTACACGTAATGAAAAAATTGTCAAAAACAAATAATTACTACTTAAAAAAAGAAAACTTGTGTACATACCTAAAATTAGCGTGTTCGATATGTTACTGTGATAGCCTACTTAGCAGCTGCATAAAAATCAGTCACGCGATTTGAGGTGGGTGGATCAAAGGGCGGCGGCGGCCTTGCGTGTGACGACTCCCGGCACTTGTTAGGAAAAGGCGTGTCGACTCACAACTATTACGATGTATAAACTTAGCGAACTGTTGTAACATCAAACTTTACATAGGTGAACACGTGAAAACACTGAAACAGTGAATTAGAACTTCTGTCAGAACTTTCGTCAATAGAACACGACGAACAAACAAAAATGAATGAATGGTAATGAACATATTGTCTATGATTCAGACAACTTTTCTCGTTTTTGTTTACAAATCAACATTAATTGGCAGTAATTGAAAAAATGAAAGTTTCAACGAGTTGACGAGCTGTGATTTATTTTTAATTATGATTTACATAGGGAATGTTTACATCTGATTTATTTAAGGTGGGCATCGTATTCGTACGTAGTACGTAAACGCTATAAATAGAGATTCGTAGTTTGATATTTAATTGTTCGAATTCGCTGATCAATAATAATAAAACAGGGGTTAACCGTTGTTGCCTCGTTCTAAAGGGCCCAAGGTTACGCTACTTGCAGTTTCCCCCCAATATGCCGTCCTCGTTTGTTATTGTGCGCAACGCGACCGACCTTTTATAATAATGAACCGTAAAAAGCTACACCCATTAAAAAGTGTAAGTAACAAAAACCTTGCAAAATTTCTCACAACTTAGTTATCTGATCATTTCTCATATTTTCTTTCCCGCTTAATTTTTTTGTTACTTTCACACAATAAAAAGGGATTTATTTACTGTCAGCATGAAGATAAATAAACAAATATTAACCCTTTACAGTAATAGCAATAATCATTTCATATTTATGGTAAAATGCTTAGAACATTATATTGTAGTATTAATTTGTTTGTTTCCTGTACACAAATATTATACAGATTGTATTTGATATGTTAATAAACTTTTTAAATATCTAAACCTTACACTTACACACTATGAAAACAGTGGTCAATGTCTCAAATCTACTCAAAAAAGATAATGATTTTTGTTTGTGCCGCAGCTCAGTATTTCATTGTTACAGTTAAAATTATAATCCTGAACTCACTGCTGTCATTCTGTTTACCTCAATTGGAAATAATACAATTTTACTCATGCCACAATTCTCTCTGTAATAATGTATGTTCATTTTTTATTAAACATTATTAACTTCATGTTACGTTATTGGCCACAAAACAGAAGATAGAAATCTGTTGCGTTGCATGTTGTTCAGATGTGTTTTCACTTTTTAGAGCAAAAACAGTTACACAAACTAGTCTTTTGCCTTTGTGTTTAAGTACAATAAAGTGGCAATTAGTGAACAGAATGAGATTGAGGTAGATAAAAGTGGAGCATAATGCACAGAGTTATGTAGAGCTATGTAGCTCATTTAGGCACAAATAGGGTACTTTAGCTTATCATCGTCATCATCAGCCGGAAGACGTCTACTGTTGAACCAAGCCCTTTGGGTTACAGATTTTAAAAATTATGTCATATTTTTTATGTCAATCTCAAAGGTTTATCAATATTAAACACAATACATACATAAAGTCACACCTATTTCCCAGAGGGGTATGCAGAGACCATGGATTAAATAATAACCTTGTTTCTCGACAGTTTAACTTAAATCAATCAAATAAAATCTACTATAATTTTATATAAACAAATGAAATATTCATTTGTTAAATGAGTTACACAGTAACACTCGTTTTGTGCTTATAAACAGCTGTTTAATTTTATACATTCTCAGTGCAAATATTAAAAAATGCTCAAATATTACTATGTCAGACATCTAGTATTACTTCACTGTTATAGGTATAGTGAAAACATTCTTTTGTTGGTGGATGTTTCTAGAAAATATATTTGACAGAGAAATAGTTTTTCTATGATAGTATAAGTTATAATCTAATAATTACATAATTTTATATGAATATTTATTGGTTGTTGTGATGTTACAGGAAGGCAGCGGGACGCAGTCTCCCTTAGCTCTTCTGGCGGCGACGTGCAGCCGGCTCGGCGCCGCCAACATGGGTCCAGAGCAGCAGCAGGAGAACAAAGAACAGCAGCACTTCAGTAAGTATATCAGATGGCTACTTATTACATTATTCCAGTTATGCAGCGGATTATTCAGATACAAAATTAATCTTACCCGAAAGTATATGCAGTCTCATATAATAAACACCTTGTTTTGAGGGTGTTTCGTAAAGTAATAAAATTGTTAGTAAATACTGTCTTACTTTCAAATGTATAATAAAATTCAGCATATCAAACATATTAAAAATTAATTTGTACTTATCCTATCATTATAATATTACAGGTCCACAACAACAGCAACAACAACAACAGCAACAGGCTCAGCAACAACAGGCGCAGCAACAACAAGTGCAACAACAACAAGTGCAACAACAACAAGTGCAACAACAACAGGCACAACAGCAACAACAACAACAGCAACAACAGGCACAACAACAGGCGCAACAACAGGCGCAGCAACAGGCGCAACAGCAAGCTCAACTAATACAGCAACAAGTGCAGGGAGATGCAGCTACTATAGCTGCGATACAGCAGCAGTACTTACAACAGCAGCAGCAGCAGCCACAACTTAGAGTTATTAGTTCAGCCGTTGTACAGCAGTTAAGGGCTCAAGGATTATCTGTAAGTTTCTATTGTGATTTATCATACTAATGATATTGGATCAATGCTACTAAACTTAGAACATTTCTAAATGCTAAAGTTGAGCACTTGATTGATTTTTAGTTCAACAACAGAGCATTACTTTTAATATATAAATAAATAACCAGAATTTACTTATTCTCCATACTAAATAAAATTAATTGTGGATATTGCTTTAATATTATGGTTAAACAATATATCATATGGTTTCTATTCAAATTCAAATTCATAACTTTCTATAAGACATTCTATAAGACAATAATTGTGTTTTCAGGGCAATGAGTTATCAGCAGCAATCGTCAATGCAGCAAACTCAGTTCCAAATGGAATTCAAGTACAACAACCACAGGTAAAATCACATTTATATTCATATTTTACAGCTTGAATACTTTTGTATTACCAGGGTCATAATGTATTTGTTAAAATGTTAATTTTAATGATTTCATTATTTAAAATTCATATTAGTCACCCACGGTCAGTTTAAAACAGCAATTACTGTTTTTTTTTAAAGGATTACTGTAAACTTTGTATATGTATTATGATGTCCACTGTCTTTCAAAAAGCTATGTTTATTGCTTTTTAAAAAATTGTGGGATCATGTCTATAGTTTTATACAAAAACCGAATGGTAATCAATTTCATGTCAGACTGAGCTTTGTGTGAGTCAGTAGAGTTGAATGGGCACTTATAAGAGTCAGTTTAAAGATAATTGACATGGAAAATAACTAACGTCGATGCCACTGCATATTGCCAATTCACATGGTGATAACTTGGTTATTTAAGTTAAGATTCTTTAAAAAGCTTCTTTTTCCGGCCAGGAGCAATAAATAGTTATTAAAAATAAGGTTGTATGTTGTAGGTGATATCGATGCAGCAGCTACAGTCGCTGCTCGGAGGCGGTGTGGTGTCGGGAGAGGGCGCCACTTACCAAAACTCGCCGCAACAACTTCTGCAAATACATCCACAGTTGTTACAAGTAAGTGATTTTTCATGATGTTGACAATTTCTTATTATGTAGTTTAACATTTATCAAATAATGCAGTTAATAAATTATCAAATGTTGGACAGACAACTAAAGGTCACTTCAAGATAAAAGTAATATTTTTCTATTGAATAGATCCACAGATATATGCGATGTAATCGCTAGAATTAAAATTCTAATAGAGATTGTATAAGAGATGATACAATTTGTGGACTCAAATGTTTATTCAAGTTTCGTAGTGGTCTTAGTGTTAAGCTAGTGTTGTGGTGGTATTGCAGCAGCAGGCGGGCGGCGTGTACGGCAGCTGCCTGGTGGGCGGCGTGGGCGGCGTGGGCGCGCCCATGCAGGCCGTCACCGTCGACGGACAGGACGCGCTCTTCATACCCGCGCAACATGCTCAGGTACTAAATGATTGAGTATTGAGTACGCACTATACTGCGTAGAAGATTTAAAGTATATGTTGCTAGGTCTTGATTCGATTTCCAAATTGGTCAACATATTATATCAATAGTGTAAATAGTAATAAACTGGACCTGGTTATTGTGACGTAATTAAGATTTAATTTGATTTGCAAATTACATATTAGTACCTACTTTAATTTTACTTAACATTAAATTATGAAAATATACTAAAACTAGTCACATATTTTTTTTTGTAAATGCAAAGTAAATTATTCTTCAACAGTATATTTTGTTTATTTGCAGAACTTTTCAGGCATGGGCCAAGTGAGCCTAGTCAATGGCCAACTAGTGAGGACTCCAGTATTACCCGCCGGCTTCCTACAGAACGTCATGCACTTGCCGACTGGTATGGCTCACACTAGAACTAAAAGTACCGTCTTGATACATGCTTTGTACCGCGAAATATTAATATAGTGATGTGTTAAGGCATATAACTGTTGGCATATTTTCTACAATTTTCAACGTAGCAATCCCTTTAGACCTTAGTTACAATTTGTAGAAAATATGCCCATAGTCTAAAATGTTGTGATAATTTGATTTCCGAAGAATCCGGTCGTGTGTTCTACAGTACATTAATGGTTAATTTAGGAGTAAAACAATATTTTGTCAGCATCTCCACACATAGAGGTTATGAACCGCTTCTGTAGGATATTTTCAGGCAATAGGACAATAGACCTAGTTTAATACTATTACGATAATAGGTCTCATATGCTTTCGATCTCACTAAATATCACCCATTCGGCTTTGGGGTTGCTTTGGAAATAACTTTCGACGGCTTTGCTTTATGAACTAAACATTATCCTTTTTTATAACTTTCCATCTGTCCTATTATCTCTTTATTTCACTTTTTATATGTTAATTAAAAATAGTAATAAGTAAATGCATGATAGTTCAATTTCATTTTAATTACAATTTGATGTTTAGATTACTTAGTTGACTTAATGTATACTTATTACAAATTTTGGTTATATTTGCAACATAATTTTTTTAATGCCATTATTTCAATTGCATATTTTTAACATATTAACATATTCATGGACAAAATTGACATATACGATCATTTTTTCCGTTCGATCTGAACGTTCAGCTAACCATGAGTCCACGGCATGCCTCCGCTTCTAACTCGTCAACTGTCATACTAATCAGTGTTTTTCCGCCCGCCCCCCGCTAACAGAGCAGCAGGCGAGCGTGAGCATCCCGGGCACTAACCTATCCATTCCCCTAAGCGCTCTGAGCGGCTCCGCGCCGCTCGTGTCGCTGGCCGGCGTGCCGCTGGCCGCGTCGCCCGACAAGACCAAGGACAAGAACGCCGCGCCCGACTCAGGTAGACTACCCAGGATACTGCAAGGAAATCACGCCAGAAACCAGTTTGGTGACCCAAATGTCAAATGTGACATACGACATTGATACCAGACCGGAACTATATTTTGACCGTTTTAAATAGGGAAGATGGATTAACGAAAGTGACAACTTTTTGTTGAAGCCAAGTTTAAATAGTTAAGAATACGGAAATTACGGTTTTTTCTATCTGAGAGATCACATCCTCGGTTTTGACATCTGTTTTTATGAACGAGACATTTTGTTTTCAGTGGTATCATGTACAAACAATCATTAAAAATGATAAATTTTCTTTCAAATCCTAAGCTTTCTTTATTTGCGGTTATATTTATTTCGCTTCTTGTGTTTATTTTCTCATGCAATCACGCTACCATTACTTCACACATTAACACATATCCTTAAGGGTTCACTTTGCAAAATTAGATTAGCGGTAAAGGTAGGTTTAAATTAGCGAAATGTTAAGGATAGCAAAAGTAGATCGTTAAGTTTGACGTGAAATCTGTACCTACATACTTATAGATTATATTTACACAGAAACCTATGTATGGTGACAATTAGAGCACTGCTATATTTTTTTATACCTTGATTTCACATAGATACTGTTGGCATCTTGTTCTTTAACTGAAGCATTATTATTACAAGCTTTAAAGTCTGCTTGCGAGGGACGCGACCGATGCGTGCGGTCGATGCGAAAATAGTCTCGTGACAGTCCATGTGATAATGTATGGCGTGCGTCTGTCGTCGTCCTCTGAAGCGGCACCATACATTTTCATAGTGCGAATATTGTCGCATCGAAAGCACGCGTTTGTCACGTGCGTTCTCGACTGTGACTGTGAGGTCTCCACTCGAGTGCTGCGGTGACTGAGTCAGCAACGCCCACAGGCGGCGGCGTGGCAGTGCGCGGCGGCGTGGGTAGCGTGGGAGGCGTGAGTGGCGTGGGCGGCATGGGCATGGTGCCCGTGCAGGTGCCCGTGAGCGTGGCCAACGGGCACACGGTGTACCAGACCGTGCACCTGCCCGTGCACGCGCCCCAGCATCTACAGATCATCCCGCAGCTACAGCAGGTACCCACTACACACTGCATCTATGTACTACTATAATTGGACCATAATAAAGTATGGTCTTTATCCACGTTACGACATTAATTTATGTAAAAACATTAAGCTTATAAGTTAGTAAAATATAAAAGCCGATATTTATTTCTTTGGGCCTTGAACTCATGCCCTTGATATTTCAGCCAAAAGATTTTTAATGAAGGGCTGAAACCTTACTTCCAATATTTTTATGATACTATATTATGTTATATCTAACAACATGACTTATTCGATGTTTTATGACAGATGCAAGCTCAACCCCAAATGGCGAGTGTACTGACACCATCGGGACAAATCCAGCAAATACAGATAGCATCGCTAGCAAATGTACAGGTGAGATACCTAAATTGATTGTACAAAAATATGCTACAAATAAACTAATAACTATTATTTATCTTATTTTAAAAACTAATTGTTGTGCTAATTTCAATACGGTTGTATAAGGTCTTTCACATAAAATATGTATATGAGTATTGTTTATGTATATTTATAGTAACAGCTTTTTACTGGCTATTTATTCAAACAATCAAATTACTTACTAACTTATATGAAAGTCCTTGCCAATAGATCCTAAATGTCATAGTGATAATGATCGGGCACTTCCTAGAAACTAATGTTATTATATTCCTCTTAAAAAGTATTGTACAACTATAAAATCTCTACAGAATGGTATGATTCAGTAATGGTATTATTACAATATATTTTAGTGGGCTAATATTCAGGTAACACGAACACGACTCCAAACCTTTTTTCTGCTTATAACTATACTGAAAATATGTCTAGCTAGATCTATTACCAATAACTTGGCTAGGTATTTGTTGATTTTTTAATAGAAAATAAAGAAAAGTAGGCTAAGAGAGACTTAGGCTTGAGATGTCTGCAAATTCAAGCCACCTGTGACCACATAGGTTTCGAAAACCACTGTAAAATAAGCTGGGTGTCGGTTTGGTAGCAGGGTGGGAGCACGCAGGCGACCGTGAGCGGTGCACAAACGCCTACTACCATCACGTTACAGGTGAGGCGTAGATTAGTGAATGTATTGCTTCAAGTGTTGCCTTCATTTAGATGTTTTGTTTTAGTACATTTTTAATTTTATATTTGGATAGTTCGACACGACGTCAACATCCCCGAATAAAGTAGGTATATAAAGGTTATAGGTATTTTTGTTTTTATAAGAATATGAATCAAGTGTTGGCATTATTTAGATGTTTTGATTATGTTATTTATTTATTTTTCAAGTACTCTGTACGGTATGCACTTGCAACATCCCGGAATAAAGCACATAGGCTTATACGTAATACTTGTGATTTCAAAAAAATATTAAATTTAATTATTAAATATTACCTATCAAAAAGTCGGATCTATGTATATAAAGTTAAAACCATAAATTGAAGAGAAAGGAAATAATGTTGTCTCTTTTTAGTAGTTCTTAAATCATTTAAACCTTTAGTCCGGATCTCATTAACTAATAATATGCTACAGTTATTATTTTATTTGATATTTATTTATATTATTTATAGCTCTTTTAGAGAAAACCGCAGACAGAATTATGCATGTTTTCTAATTTCTGCTTCAAAATGATTATTTGTTTGCTGTTGTGTATGTTTATTTATTCTCATGTAGCACCACTCTTTGTTAAATTAGTTGTCAGAATAATTCGTATCACAATAAACAGCTTTTAGTGTTTATTTCATGTATTTTGTAGTTTAGTCTTGCCATTTCACTTTTACAAAAAGTGTTGTCTTATGAAAATTAATTTCTTTATGAATTAAATTAGGCCTATGCCTAGAAAAAAATTAGTAAGGAACTAGAAGATAAAATTAAATTTAATGTTCTAAATTTGATCATCTTAAATAATTTACAGAGCAACCTGTATAATGCACTGACAATACCTTAAAATTACCTAAAATTAATTACTTCCCAAAATATACACATGTCCTTATCATTGATATTTTAGTGATAAAATGTTTACTAGGTATTTTAGTTATTTTAGGTCACAGTACCTTTTTACTTTAAATATAAGTAATTATATAACAATTTACAGCTTTTTAGCAAAACTACATTACTCCAAATAGCAACATTTAAGATGGCTAACACTAAAGTAGTGTAGATATTTACGTCTATTATGCTTTAATAAATAACTCTTATTGAGACTCAAATTTATATTTAGGCACTTTTACAAGTTTTGGTTCATTATAAATTTATCTATTTAAAACCTACATTTATATCTACCACGCTGCTTGGAAATTGGATAAAGGCGGTATCGAATCCTATGCAAGGGGATTCTGGGAATATACAACAACAGCAACCGTCTCAGACAATCATTACGACTACACCAGGCGGCCAGCAAGTCACCGTCATACCTGCATCGAGCAATGTAAGCACTGCAGCTCCCTGCCGCGAACTTCGTACAGGTATTGCGCTCGGCAATCTTCGGCGTCGCACGAATATTCCCGAAGCGCAACCGTTACTGTAGTTCGTCACGTCTTGTGTTTACTGTTTAGATATCGTTCGTTCTGAATCCGAACGAGTTTATTGCCGTCGCTTGTGAGAGCAACTGAGCACATTCCTGTGAGACATTTTGTGGGTTATATTTTCATCCGGATTGTGTCGTTAGTTTCATATTATAAGGTTTGTAAGTGCCTGGTGATACCTATTTAATGTGTAGTGCTTTAGTTACGCAGAATATGTTACGAGCTAATTGTGTATTTCTTATGTATATTTCCTCTGCGGTGACAGGTTATCATTATTATTGTTCACATTTTGTATACGAACTTCTGTTTATTATTAAACATTTTAGTGATGTAACTTTTCGGTAGACGACAAGTTTATTTTTAGATAATGTTTAGATTGAGGAAAGGTTAAAGTCATTATGTTGTTAAATAATATAACCTATCACTAGTTGAGACAACTATTGGTGATAAGTGATATTTTAGGAGTTGTCAATATGCTGTATGGTTGTTTATTTGCAGGTCCCGACCCTGGGCGTGGGCGGGTTGGGCGGTGCAGTGCAGTTAGTGCCAGCCCTAGGACTGCCGGGAGTGCAACTTGCACAGCTGCAGCAAACACAACAACAGAACGCTCAACCACTAATAGGTACATTATTTAGTGCTGATTTTAATTTATCTTTCCGCCTAGTGTTGTGTATTTTATAATCTTAGGTAATATTTTGTTATGCGTAGGCATTGATAGTTATCCATAACAATATACTCTTGTTTATTACCTCAGTTAAAACTAGTTGGGCAAAATGATTTCTATGCTCCTTGTATAGTAAGTAAGTATATATAATAGTAACTGATTGTAACAAAATTAGTTGTTCCTGTTATATTAGACTAGACTCGAGTGGTATAATAATTATATAGTAAGTTACCTCCTTCTTTGTGATATAGGAATTGAGTGTGTGCAAATTTATTATAGGTCAATTGATAATATAATATCTTAGCCTAAAATAAAATTATTGTAGTATTGTTCACTATGCTTGCTCACTGCGGGTTGGTGTACCAGACTGTTACAATCTTTTCCTTCACCAATATTAATGCTGCCTTAGAATAACTCAGAAAGTACATATTGTGGGTTTAAATCAACATTGAATAGCTCATTTCAGTCTGGCCATTTTAAAATATTCAGGTTGTATCACTGTTTTACCATTTGTTAGTGGTATCTGAGAATAGAATTACTGTGTAATATTATTAATTTCTGGTATTTGGTTAGGTTCTAATTCGCTTCATACACTGTCAATACTCTCATTGTTTCTTTCTAAGCTTCTGGCCCCACCATAATCAAAACTCGATCGTAATTTAAAGAATAATAGCTTCTCTCTATTTCTACATTAATTTGAACTCTACCAAATTTGTACCACTACATATAATACCATGCTATAGGGAGGAACAAGCTCTTAACATACAGACCCCAGGTCTAGTTTAAGAGTCTCTAACCTCATTTAAAGATGTAAAAGAGTGTATTAATGGACAATTAATTTATTATTATTTACAGGTCAGCAAATCCAACAAGACCCCAACGAACCAGGCAAGTGGCAAGTGGTCAGCGTGAGTGCGTCGAGCGCTAACGGCAGCGCGGCCAGCACGCCGCAGCCCACCGAGTGCGAGGCGGCCAAACTGCGGCCCTCCAGCCCCTCGGGGGCGGGCAAGCGGCTCATGAAGAGAGTCGCCTGCACCTGCCCCAACTGCGACCAAGGAGAAAAGTTTGTGCTCCTCTGTGTTACATAGATTTAACTGGAAACTGACTTCACTTATCCAACACTGGGGAGTATTATACACACATTCCATTTAATCATAAAAGAAGATAATACCTGTGTTAACTTAAACCTACCGTAAGTCTACTGACATTTCTATTTTCTGACATGCAAATGGACAGTGATAGGTATAATTAAATTCATGGTTTAAAATTGTAATTTTCTATAAATAAGAGGGATTATGTATAATCCTGTAAGCCTGTGTATTCTAACCTATAAAGAGTTTCTCATAGCTATTTATGTACTACCAAGAGTTCGATGTGTGAAGTCAGTTTACTCCAAAACGTTTACGAGCCTCAGAAAGCTCGTTAAGACATGTGTCCTATGTGCCTGATCTGTCCGGTGCTGACACTTTACCATCACGTCTGATTATGAATGTGGGGAAGAGAGCACCTATCAGAGCATCTGTGGTGCTCACTTACGACTACTGCGTTGGCCGCCATTATCAAAATTTGGTTTTGACTATATTATTACTATTTTTTATACCTGCTCTATCTGCCACTAGTGCAGTAGATCCTGCACTTAGACATACATCAGTGCTATAAATTATGCGCATATTATTTTTATAAAACAAGTTGCTGGTTTCTGTCCTAACTGCACTGTGGAGGAATCGTTTTTGTGTCAGTATAATATGTATCTTACAGTTATGTCCAGCAGGACAACGATGTGCGGTCATTTATAACAATATACAATTTGTAACAGTCTTTGAATAATTTCTACTTGGTAGTTCAGAGTTGGGCTATAGTAAAATTAACAGTACTAACGTTTTGTTGTATACTTGTGTTATATCGGGACCAGTCTGAAGACATCGTTTCATCTTTGGGTATCATTCTATTTTTTCTATTGCTGTAATTTATATTGTAACAAAAATCGATATTTTAGTCATTCAGTCTGACACAAGGCTAATTCGGAAAACGAACTTTATATTTTATTATCTATGTATCTCGAAGATCAGCTCAGCACAGTTCCCATTATGGAATATGTATATTCTATTTTCGCTTAATTGTTTTCTTTATTGAATATATTTGTATATATTAATCCGATTCCCATATAATAGCAATGTCAGCTGGTCTTGAAATTTACTATTTGATTTTGTCTTTACTATATTGCTTATTCCTTTACCGTCCTTGTTTCAGTAGACTGATGGATCGAAAGAAGCAGCACGTATGTCATATAGCGGGCTGTAACAAGGTGTACGGCAAGACGTCGCATCTCCGAGCACATCTGCGGTGGCATTCCGGAGAGAGACCTTTTCTCTGCAACTGGCTGTTCTGTGGCAAGAGGTATATAATAAGCCCATCAGAATATAAGTTTTGTTATGTTGGTAATTCTCGTTTAGTGTTCTATGTTACTGGTTTGAGTATGTTGGTTGGCAATGCTGTCGGTTTTTCCGTCGTTTGTCATTTGTTTTCTGCTGCGGTTTTAAGAGCATCATTTTGGTATGGTTGATGTTTCGTTAGGGTAATTTCTAATATTATTTTATGTCAGTACTATGTATTGTTTTGAAGGTTCTTTCATTAACTAACTAAAGTAAAAACGCTTAACTTTCTAGTCTATAAGATTTTGACATTTATTATATCTAACGTATTATTATTCCAGATTCACTCGATCAGATGAGTTACAACGGCATCGGAGGACGCACACGGGAGAGAAAAGGTTCGAGTGTCCCGAGTGCCGGAAACGGTTCATGCGCTCTGACCATCTCGCGAAACACGTGCGGATACACACCAAAAACAGAATCACGGTTAGTTTTAATATTCAAAAACTTTCACATTATTATTATAATGTTTCATCGTATCGTTTACCTATAGGCAATAGGTGTACTCATCTACTTTCTGTAAAAAAGCATGGCAGTTTTTGTAATTATAAAACGCAGTTTCGTTTTTAACTCGTGCGTCATATTTTGACGTAGTTTTGATACAAATAATTGTTATTACATACTTCTTACTTAAACCACTTAAACCAACTTCGTTAAATTCCAGGAAGTGGCAACGTCAACTCAATCGATGTACTCAGACTCCGGCGACGACAGCTGCGACGAGAAGATGATGCTCACGATAGAGACTGTGCACAACGATGGGGATGGTGAGGACAAACTAGTGATGCGCCCCAGTCCCAAGATGGAGCCCGACCATATCGACAGCTAGGACGAAGATAGCGACGACTAGGGCCGTCGCTATACTGTGCTTTATATACCATACGCGTGGTATTGAAATAGTTCAGTGATAAAATATTACGTCTGCTGATCGGCGCGTAAAAACATTCGAATGTCGAAGGTGTGTGACAGTCTATGGCCTTCTATATCAACTCCTTTAGGAGATACGTGAATTTATAGATTTTATCGATATGTCGCTAGAAGTCTTTTATACAATTGGTTGTCTATGTAAGTGTCGTGGTTATCAAAATACAGTAGCAATGAAGACATCTATGGATTAATGGAGTGTTGCCTATAATAATATGTAGAACGTTTTGTAATCAGTTTTATGAAATTATATTTATTATACAAAATATATCTATAATGGTAATGAATTGTGTTATCGATAAATTGGTCTCCATTGAATCGTCGATGTTTTCATCTGTGATTCAAAACTAAGTTGAAATGCGAGTGCCTGCTATATCAATCTATAGGAAATTCTGCAAACATAATTAGGGTAATTCTACAAATAAAATTGGTATGTGGATGAAGATTAAAGATATACATTTAAAGGCTGCAAAAAGACAAATTAAGCGCATTTTGTGATTTATAATCTAAGTAAAAATCGTTTGATGTTTACATGCATCTGATTACATTAAAAAGGTTGAAAGGCTAACTGTCAAACTTTTAGCTATAAATCTTTTATACTTACTGTAAGGATAAGGTTAATTAACTTGTATAGGTTGTCCAAATTGAAATTATATAGGATATAACGAGATTATGTATTTAAATATATGAGTATGCAATATAAATATTAATTAAATGTTGGATGTAAATGGATATTGTTGTAGTATAATTATGAGCATTATTTTTTTGGAACCGCCTGTATTTATGATGTGTGTCTTGTTTATTTGTAGAGAAACTATTTATGTGTAGTTTGTGATGGTGTTTTGTAACTTATCAATATTAATGTAATCCAAGAGAACTGAAACAAAGGTGTCCGTAATATTATATTGTACAAAGTGGTCAGCTTCAAGTAGATACAGGCCTACCCCGCATTGGGCGGGTGCGTTCCTTACGTGTGCCCGGCGCGTGCAGCCGCTCGGCCGGAGCTAGTGTCTCGCACGCGGCTTTCGCTTCTTTTACACGCTCGAGGATCGCGCGCGCCCGATTTAGGGTAGGCCTTAGCCTAAGTAAAATACGTTTTACTTTACATTTTTACAGAAATAGTACTTACATATGCAACTGATTTTAAATGAAACTTGTTGGGCTAGTACTCGCTAAGCGCGACACGCATGTGGTCCTAGGTTGAAATCCCGGGTTGGGCAAAGTGTTATTAGATTTTTCCATAGGTAATCACGGTTTCTGGATTTGTGCCCTATTAATGGCAATAGCCCGCCCCGTATTAATTTGGGATCTATAATATAACTGAAGAAATATGGGTGTACTGGTACACTCACATTTCGCTAGTTATGTTATGGGATCAGGTAGGCAGACCTCTCAGGTACATCTGCCTGCCATTTCGGGGAATACAGGCGAGATGTTATGTTAGTTGTATTACGTCAAACAATTGTTTCTTTTTATAAATTCTAAAATGAAAGCCAAACCATGATGTTTGGCGTTAGCATGCCAAATATTTAAAACTTTAGACTTATTGTTGTAATTGTTTCTTGTTGCGCAAGTTAAATACGTTAATTAATTGTTTATAAGTAAAATTTGTCGGAAATTAATCGTGTCATATTTCAAGGACAATTAAAACAATTGGTCTGTGATCAAAATTCTTTGTACAGTTGTTGTAAATGATAATTGTTAGACTTCGGCAGCCGCATATGTACTTACTTGTAAATTGTATATATAATGTAAGAGAAATACATAACAAATATATGTTTATGTTATGTTAGGAACTAAGATATATTTTTGTATATACATATGAAAGATGTATGCCATGATATTGCTTTTTAAGTCATTCCAAAGGGGATATTTGTGGCAGATGGCATTGTATTGTATTATAAATTATTAGAATGCATCTAAGGAAGTCAAAATAATATTGCGATAACACGTTCTTCCGTGGGGAAAAACATTAAGAATTAAAATTCCTTTCCCTTGCCAGGAAGGAGTTCCAAGACTCGTATTTTACGGTTATATTGAACGGTAAGGCCACGTAAAATAGTGATGATCGCGAAGTAACAGATATTTTAAAACATTTTTATTTTGTACAAACAATAATTAAGAATTGGCTGAAAAGTCGTGCGTTTATTGTCGTATGAGAGTTTAGGCCGTAAGTATAATTGTAAGTAACTACATGATGGCGTTTGAACTCGATAGCTACGTACAAATAGTGTTCTTCATCGAATCAGATGCTGGGTCCAATGTCATTGCTTATCTCTGTAAATATAGGAGTAAATTTTTTTTTCTCGGTACCCTGTAAGCTGTAAATAATTTTATTGTTGAACTGGTTAAATAAAATATTTTTTATATTTACACGCGCTTTTATTTCAATTTGGCTCCTATACGTGGAACCTGTAACATAACTAGCAAAAAGTGGGTGTGCTAATACACCTTGAATTTATTGCATATTATGTAAAGACAGTTGATTGCAATGTTAAATATACAATATGTCATTCTACAAAGTTAATCATGGCAATTGTTCTTTTTGTTTTTGCCTGACGGGTTCATTACCCACTGCTGCGTAAGAGCTAATCTACACTAAAAGGGGGTGTAGAGATTGGCCTTTTGGACTATCTTTGTTACCTACTGTTTTGTATGTAAGCAGTAGGTACCGTCTCTTACACTATTGGGCTTGTTAGCACTATTTGACCCAATGATAAACTGACTTAAATGGAACCTATAATGGAGTATTTCAAAAGGAGGGCCTTAAGAAATTTATTGGTATTGATTTCTACCTCTTCAAGCTGCTAAACCGTTAATCGAATCTCAACCTCAAACGTCACAGTCAGGTTTGCAACCACGAGACTAATGAAACGGTTCAGTTGTTACGCTAATGACCTGAAAATGCTAACCGTTTCAAGACAGCATTAAAGCTGGAATTAGGATGTCTTTGACCTCCGCGGTTATTGTCACTCGTTTATTTCCTAAACATCCGTCAAAAGATGTTCGAATTAATGCATCTTGCTCCGATAAATCGTGTCTGTAGTCGTCGGCCGCCATTTGCCGTGTCGCTGCGCGTCTAATGGCTGCCATTACCGCGTCCGTGAAATCGTGATGCCGACCGCTGCCCACAAAACGTAATGCTCCATTTTTCTCTTTACCCGGCGCTCGTAAAGCGACAGTTGTTTCGATGCAGCAGCATATCCGTTCGTTGTATCTAATTTCAAAATATAGCTTACCTACCGCAGATGTGTTGGTCTTCAAAGAAAAGATAAAAGTTAGATAGTAGGCGCCTACAAATTTGTCTACTTATATCTACATAATTTAAATAACGTTGCTCCGATTTACAAACTTACCTTCAAAATAACCAACTGTGCTTTTTGTTTACTAATATAAGAATGTTGATATCCTATAAGACTAAGTATGGAAAGTAAAGAAGGTGTTTTAATCTGTTTGGGTACCTCCCTTAAAATGAATCTCATTAAAATTATCTTTTTATAATTGAATTAGATTAAGGTAGGGACGTTTTGTGGAATTACCTGAAAATTGAAAAGTCGTGGTATTTGTTTGGTAGATACTGCAACACCATTACTTACTAGTAACATAACTTCGTTACCCTTACTTTGTTTTATCTCTACAGTCGCGTGGAAAGATGCTTTGATAAATTGAACAGTATGGTGGCAAGATTTACCGTTGATAGTGAATGTAAAAGCCGCGGTGCAGGAAAGCAAGACAAAGCTACGCGGTCCGCTGGCTCGCCACGCCGTGTGCCCAAGCTTCTAATGAAAGACGCGATAAATTTTAATTATATCTAGCTGACTAATTACCGGGGCCGGTACACGATGCGTCGAGGTAAAAATGTTATTATGCACAGTTCGTCATAAGTCATTGACTAGTTATGCACAATTTCATCGGATATTATGCATAGCTGCCATCGTTTCATGCTCGCCGGACATTCTGGCTAGCCGGCCGCTCGTTAACTGCTCCGCTGGTACTGGACGAAAGATTGAATTATTTGTAATTGTATGGTAATTCGTTTAGTCTTTAATTATGATCGCCGTGCTCTGTTTTCAAGCGAGGAATTACGCTGAGACTAATAAAATCTTAATTACAGATAGGTAGTTACCTAACTAGGTAAGTACTGGGCAGTCGTGTAATAATCCAAATGAGTAGATCTTATTTAGCCGTATAATCAAACATTGCCCATTTTGATTTATGCCCGTAATTTATTCACACCTAAGTTTCCAAAGTCATATAATAAAATACAGCGAAGTAAATAATACTTTGTCAATTTACGCCCCAAATACGGTGGTTTACTCTTAGCTAAGAAACCGTTATTCCGACCACCAGTTGGTTGGCTTGAGATTACTTCCTAAGGCAAACTTTATCCAGCTTGGAAGCATGTAACTTGGTAATTTTATTATGATGTCATTCGCAGTAATGGGCCATTTTAGTGCACACTCCTGGTAAGCATGCCATGTGTACCTACACGAAAATTTCCCAGATATGAAATACTTACCCATTTATTTCAATGAATCGAATTAGGCACTCACTGCATATTATTTTGAGGTTCATATTTAGCTGAATATAGCTTTATAGGTATGTATATTCAACTAATTACCTATATAACATGCATACTACACACCATCACGCCTGTATTCACTGTACTATGTGTAGGCAGAGGTGCACATATTTTTGCCCGTTATGTTTTTAGGTCCCAATGGAATGGCGGCGAGCCTATTACCATCAATCGGGCACCAATCCAGACTCCGTGCTGCTACTGAGAATTACCTAATGGAAAAACCAGTAACACTTTGTCCGACCCGGGAATTACACCCAGGACTGCTCAGCAGTCGCGCTTAGCAACTACTAGACCAATGAGGCAGTCCTATATATCTATATAATTTGTAGGACTGAAAAGCAAGGCTCAGAAATGACTCTGCAAGTCGGCAAATTGAAAAAACATAGAATATTATGTGGACAATTGTAGTTATGAAAAATAAAAGCCCTTTGCTTACAAAGCCATATTTTGTTGTAACACAATTGCTTCGAACTTGCAAGTATAAGGAGAAGGTTGCATGTAAAAGACACAAAACACGTGCATGTAGTTATCGAGTGTCAAGACAGTCAAGTTTTTCACTACTCCATTAAAAATACGCGTCAAGTGGATGTAATACAGGATTATTTATTTGCACTTACATCAAAAATAATATTGTAATAATAGTGGGTAGGTACAGTACAGTTGTAACACATAAAAAGGGCAAAATAATGTACCTCTAAGGTGCTAACTAGCCTGTTTTCACAAACGGCGTATTGCAAACAAAAATCGAAGATCTTAAGTACCTACCTTTTTAATATTACTTGTTTGAACTGTGCTACTTAGCATAACAGACCAGGGTTGACCTCTAGTCGGAATATTATGCTAAGCAGGCTGAAAGAGCCGAGTTCTATTTGTGTGATATAGCCAGGATTCTAATCGAGTTCGTTGCATGCTGCTGGTAGATATTAAGATGCTTTTAAACAAAATAAAGTTTATTTTGTGTTATTTTTGGATAATGATTCGTACATGGAATACGACCTAAGGAAATTATTGCCTATGCAGACGTCTTGTACGTCCAAAAAGCCTGTCATATAGGATTATAGGTGTCTATCTAAAGACTTTTTCAAGTTAGATGAAAACTAAGTTTTCTTACAACCATTGATAAAGAAAAGACTCACATGTAACTAGATGCCTAAAAGAGCAAGCCTATTACCATTTATCTGGTACATTTACAGTTAGTCATCGACGTCATTCGTCCAAGAAGACCAACCACACACCACAAGTTTACAAAACAAATGAACTTGTCACAAGGCGTTTTATAACTCCACTCACATGGAACAACAACGGTTCTGTGGACTACAGCTGACCACCCCATCTATTTACGAGGACCCTTACGTAAGCCCTTTAACTTGTCCCGTCATAAAGGTCAGCAGAGCGTCTAGAGGCACTTCCCAGACAGGTGCGGGGCGGTCCACCTGCGGAGCGGTGTCATGCACCTCGCACGGTGGCTGCGCGCGCGCCGGCTCGCTCGCGCGTGGCAGGTCGACGCTCCTGCGCAAGCGACGATCCTTGTAGCCTATTGTTATTAATTTTAATTGCAAAGATCCTTGCTTTATCGTCTTTTGTTAATCAAGGATGTTTGTTGCGGTTTTTGGACCTTTGTTTATGAGCTTCGTCTTAAGCGATTGTTTTCAAAGTTACTTTGATTTGTTCGCATATTTTCCATGTGTAATTGATATCACGAGCATTACGAATATATAGTATGTTTTAGGTACTATATAGAAAACACATAGTAATAGCTGCATGGTTTGATAACTTCTAGTGTGTTTCAGTTTAATAAATGCCCTCATTTATTTACGCAGAAGTTTATAGCTAGGGGCAGTCACTTAACGATAGACTTTAGTCGCGACATTATTAAATTATGTGATGTCTAAATATAATTTGCGATGTATTAAAAATTGCTGTCATTTCGCTGTATATTTATGGACCACCTTGAGACCCTGGAGTCTAAAGGTGGCCTTAAACGGAAGACTAGGGGCTCGAAGCCCTCTCTAATGATTAGAAAAAGTGACAAAACAAACATGAAGGACTAGGTAGTAGGTCCAATGATAGCAATACGCATGACGATAGGCTTGCCGGAACTTATAGGTAATACTTGTGGCGTTAATAGCTTCTCCCGTTTCTAAGTGGGTACAATTTAAGTCCTACAATAAGGCATAGTACCAATTGGAAGTATGTATGCAAACTGGAAGCAGAAATAGGGTATTGTGTAGGATTGAACCTTTCTGAAAAACTTATCAGTTGAAATGACCGTGTAGATGTTAGCTCTATTAAATAATACCATAGTTGGTCTTGAAACATGTTGCGAGAACCGAACAGCAGCACCATAAAGGTTACAGCTAATTACTGTTGCGCGAGGGTGCATAATATGCGCTTGCGCTGCCCGTGACGCTTGAACCAACACCGGCGCTAACTTCAGGTTGTTGGCATTTCTACACAAATGGCACTGGACTTTTTTATAATTTATAGCATATTGCCAATAATCTTTTGTTCTAGTTGAATAAATAAATAATGTTCTTAGAATATTAACCTTCGTGTTTAATGGAGTGACAGTTATGTTAATCACACTGTTAATGGGCGATAGCATCATGCAGCTGACTGTCGGCTAAGCTAACACCTTAGGTAATGGTTACTAATAAATAATCTTATCATTTAAATAAGAGTACTAATGTCCATATAAGTCTTTTTTTTTTCTTTTTAATGTTTGAAGCCTTTAATAAAGTCACCCATGAGTTGTTTGATAGATGATAGGTAATATTCAATATATTTGCACTTACCTTTTATGAGATTGTTACTAGTGGATTTTGAAACTATTATGTACTAGTATGTATAGTTGTATACTGTATCGTTGGCCTAGTTGATAATTAGTAGACAGCCGAGTGGTATGACCGTTGGACTGCCATATCAAAGGTCGCAAGTTCAAACACTTGCACGCACCAATACCTTTTCAAATTCATGTGCGTAATTATTAAAAATATATCAGTTACTATAATGGTGAAGGAAAACATTATGAGGAAACCGGCACACCTGAGAATTTTAACCTTAAAGCCACGTCAGAGGTCTACAGGCGAGAAGTTGGCCTTAGTTTGTTAGTTGGAGTTAGTAGTAGCAAGTCTCAGTTTAATTCAAGAAAGTGTTAGTTATAACTATGGCGTCCACCATTCAAAGCAATTTTTATTTGACGTTCTGTGAAGAAGATGCACTTTACTTCAAGCTGTTCCTAGCCGATAGAGAGTGGGTGATATTAAACAGGGTTATAAAAGCCGGCGATGAGTCTCTGCTTGTTAATTAACAAAAGCCTACGTGAGTACAATGTGGCTGACACTAACAAGGCTCTAAAGACACGTCGTTAAAACAACAAACAACAGCATCTAACTATGCAGGAAAAGTATCTCTTGTTTGTTTGTTCAAGGTGGTAAATGGCAGTCTATAAAGTTTAATAGACAATATCAAAATAACGTCATAAAATAGTATTTTGTCGTTTTATATGAATAGGCTTTATATCCACCTCATAATAAGTAAACGCTGCAACATTCTTAAAGTTCAGAATATTCCTTAAGTAACATTCAACTGGCTCAGTTCATTCAAGCTTAAGTAGGAGTGGGCTGGCTATGTCGTGCGTATGGGCCCGCAAAGGTGGGCCAATATTACCACAAAATAAATACCCACCGCCTGCAACCGATGACCAGGCAGACCGAGAAGGCGATGGCAAGATAATTTAGACATCTTTGCGGGAAAGACATGTACTAAAAACAGCATTTCACAGGGTTTTGAGGAAGCATGATGGGGAGGTCTTTGCCCAGCACTGGACACCGAACAGCATACATAAAAAGCAAACTTTAACTATAGGCAAGTGTTGCATCACCCAGCTCAAAGTTATTTAAACAATCGCAAGGAAACATTATTTATACAGCTACACATTCATGTTTTAATTAATAACAATCCGGTTTTAACGTATCCTTAATCCACAAAATGATGTGTAATAATAATGTATCATAAAGTCGGCGTGTGATGGCAAGAGCGTGGCTTGCGCAGGAGTTGCTGGTCGCTCGCCCATGACGGAGTCGCGGTCATCAACCGCACGGATACTCCACGAACAAAATTTTTATAAAGAATGGCTTCTGTTGGTATTCGTCTTGTATAAAAACCAGAAAAAATTGCTCTTCTATAGGAAAAAATTAAACATGACATTTGAAGCTTTTTAAAGATAATTCAGGCGGGTAAACTGAAATTAGGTAGATCGAAGCTGAGGCTTTCCAAATGACTGTCGATTGTGTCAACTCTCGTTTCAATTAAAAGTTTTCAGGTCTGACTATACTATTGTTACTAACTAGCGTTGTAATAAATAATATACATTTGTAACTAGATGAAATTGATCTGATTAACGGAGGTTTTTCCAGTTAAAAGCTACTTATATATCCATAGAGATACCAATCTCTAGACCAGTAGCAGGAAATGATTGATTTGGATACGAATTTAATGACTAGTAAACCGTTTAGCTATTGTGGCAAGATAATAAAGCGAAAAAAAAACAGACGGAGACAAATTGACTAACGATTGCAGCGAAATTCCAGAAAAGTTTTAGCAAAACAAATTTTCTGGCGCAAAATAAAACGGTTATTTTTAAAAAGAAGTAGTTCTTCAAACGTGCATTTTAGAGGAATAAAAGTATAGGACGTGATTCAAACGGGAGCACATTACGGTGCAATTACTGTCCAAATTGCGCTACTAACATCAAAGCCCTTTGTGGAAAGAAGTGTTACTAACCATTGGGATTACCAACAAATTTCTATGCGTTTAGCTGTCGCTTGATGGAGGCAATTTATTTGTGGCTGTCAGAGTACGCACGCGCCAACTCAGCTGCCCTTCCGCAATCAAATGACCACTCTTATATCACACTGTTTGGGCTCATATTTCCTTAAAATGTGTCTTTCCGAATGGCAAATTAAATATGTTTCCAAAGCAATTTTGCCGACACGAGTTTTCGTGATTTCGTAAGCGGTTGCTTTTATTCGTTTTGACTTTTTCTTCAGTTGTCGAAAAAACTGTCGCCGAGGTCTTCGTCCGATCCGTGAAGCGTAACACGCCGCTATCTAAAGCCTCGTTCGTGGCTGTTACAACGAGATTATCTTTGGAAACTTAAAATTATGAAGCATGTAAAGGAGGTGGCTGATGCGTGGTAACATTCCGGCGTTACGACGCAGTATATAATTAGAATTACTTTGAGTATAAATATTTGATTTTTATTCAAAGAATTTCCTAATGAACTACTTGTTGAGTTGCGGATAAGGTTCTTTAAACTCTACGATCTCTTTTTAGTAATTGATTCATAAACACGTGCCATTATAGTCAAGCTTCTTACTTCTACGTCAAGATTAACTTCATTGTGTCGTGTACCTCTGCAATCTCAATACGTACGTTACGTTATTTAAAGTAGAATTGCTTTGCTTAAGATGGAGGGAAACCCAAATATCAAATAGAAAGTGTACGTCGGTAATACGGCTTTATCCAATTCAGCTTTGAATAAGCAATTCTAAAAATAAATTGCTTGAATACCCATTACTTCTGTTCGATTCCAAACGTACAATTTTGTGGGCAGATGAATGTCGTTGGCATTTGGTCACTAAACCATAGTCCATGGTCCTCCGCTGTGGTTGAATGGAGACGGAAACTTGTGGTTTGACATGCACTGCTAGTGACGATTTCTTTTCCTTTAATTGTTTGTTATCAATCAAAAAGCGTGGCGGATAGAGCCGTTATGCTAAATATATTTTCTATACAAATTATTCTTCTCTTTTTCTTTTAAGATCTTTGAATAGCTTTTTATGATGCTTGATTATAAATCAACGCAGTCCCTATAATTATCATAATAAACTATTGTAAATGACTGTTTTATCACGATTAGCATGTAGAGTTCAAGAAAGTGGTTGTTGGAAACTGCTGTCTGTAAAGATTACATGTGTAGTACGTACGTCACGCTTTCCACCCTTAGAACACATAGTAAATGGTATTATATGGTGCCCATAAACCATTGTGGTTATAATTGTACAAATATTTTTTTCTAAAAACAACATTCATAACTTTTGTTTGAGTTCTGAACCTTCTAATCAAGAATGTTTAGTCTGTTTTATGAACTTTTATTATACAGGTTTACGACCTTTACAAAAGCATGTTCTGTGGAATAATGTACCGTGGCTGGACTTTTTTCCAGAATAAAGGCACGTTATAGAAGCGTAAAGTTGTAAGAAGAACTAAGTAGTTACCTTTCATAGTGGTCTTATTGATAGACCAGAATACGAAGGTTTGGTAAAAAAATCGAAGCAAAAGTTAGTGTGGACTTTTAAAATTGTTATGATTGTACAGTCAGCATCATAAGTAGCTGAACATTAAATTTTTTAACATACCATTAATTAAAGAACAACTTCTTATACATATAGTCAAAAGCATATTCTCAGATCGTCCTTTGGACGATTCTATAATTTGAAATAAAAACTTGAATTGATGTTGGTTTCTACCGGTTACTTGACATAAGGTTTTTAAACATGTTAAGCTACTTATGATGCTGACTGTACCTTCGAAAAACATTTCATAAGAATGGTAAATGAAAAGATTGTGATGAAACCTAGATTTATTTCACTAAACATGTACAAAGGCGTTTAAGGTAAAGGTCGGAAGAACGATTTTCCATGCGGGTGTCTCGATTGTGAGTAGTCAATGATGTGGAACGCCCTAAAACAGAACTTATCACGATAAAGCAGTGATAGACCCCTATATTGAATAAACTCCCTTTCAGCTACGTATTATAAAAACTATTTATTTATTTCAATGCTTTAAGTACCTATATTTATTACTGAGCACTGAAGAATTCAATATTTTAGGAAAATATATTTATTCTAAGCGACTTTTGGCAGTCTTTAATTCCCTGCTACAAAAGCGGCATCAACGCCAAAGGCTACCAGTCAATCTTGGCTGATGCAGAGACACATGGTAGGTGCATGTAAAGAGGGTTAATTGCAACAAGAAAAATATTTCATTATCTTTACAATTCATTAAAAGGAGTACGTATAATGTAATCCTGATAATTATTCAAAAATACATCCTGGTCCGTTTAATAGCCGCATAAATTAGGGCCGAATAGCAGCGTGTAAGCCGAGCCCATTAGTACTCGGGTAGTATTTAAGTAGTCCACGAGGCGTGAAGCTCAGTGCCGCAGATATCATAACTAGGGCTGTCCAAAAGTTTCCTGTATAATTTAACTCCTTATTTTATCTAAGTACTAGCTGCGAACCGCGGTGTTACCCGCTACATTTTTTCGGGATATCGCCATGCGTTATACTTAAATCGTTAATATGTTGGTATTGATTTTTTCACTTTATAAATGTTTATTTTATGGAATAGGTATCATAAGTAATTTACTATAGAGAAAGTCGTGTTTTAACTTAACTAATAAAAGAGAACTCGTAGACTATAATTAAATAGACTTTTATGCCTAGACATTCCTTTCTTTAATAAATGGCTACCGTTATAAGAAAGCTGATAATAAATTACAGTGGTAGTTAATTATGGAAAGGGCAACCCTAATTAAAATTGACATTAAAGTGCAAACAATGCACCAGATAATTGATAAGGGCTTGTATAGACAGCTTGTAATAGACTATTTACATTTATTACAAATATCCGAATGAAATAACAACGAAGGGGATTGGTGGATTTATTATAGCTACCGCTCGCGACATCTTCCGTGTGGATTTCGAAGGTTTTATAGCCTAGCACTCTAAATATACCTTTCTAACCGTAAAAGAATTTTCAAAATCGGATCAGTAGTTTTGGAAATTACCCCGAACATCCAAACTCACAAAATCTACCTCTAAATATTCATAAAGATTTGTTAGTCTGATTGATGCTTGTGATGATGCTTTTATTCCTTTTATCCATCGATGGAAAAGTTATCTATACGATATTATGGATAGTTATGGTACAAAACATTCTAGTTTTGCTTGAAAGAAAAAGGTTGTTTGTCTCCATCTTGTCTTTCTTTAATTTAAGAACACCTCTTGTTGGATAGCTACTGTTCTGGATCCTGCCTTTATTATAAAATATCGCCTATAAAAATAATAAAATGTTGTTCCCTAGTTGACAAAATATGATCAATGCATTTTTACGTTTGGTTGATGTAATCCCAATTATGGTCAAAGCTTAATAGCCTATTTCTGAATATAGATGACAAGAAAGAACTTATTATGATGTCAGATGTTAACAATTCAGAGGGAAGAATATGTAGACACACAGGTTTATTTTAACGTTTCTATTTATTACGTAAAACAACCTGTTTAAATACCATTTTATGTGGTGAAGACTTTTCTTAGAATAATGGGGATCTTAATAATTTTGTAGACCATTTAAAACTGGATTATTTGCATTAACATTACACACAGTAGTTACATACTTTGTAGTTTAAACAAACCTGCCTATATTGTCAGTCCTTGCGTTATATTTCCCGTACTAAGTGAACTGTGGGATCCAAAAACTGGCTTGCAAGGTGTTTCTATGTAAGAAGAATGCTGTTATTTCCTGAAATATATTTTTGAAGAAATATCTTGGAAATATTTTATAATTTACCTTTCGATGGAAGGAATAATAATAAAGCCTTGTTTATTCCTTGGCACAAAATTACAGTTAAAACGTAAAAAAATAAAAATAACGATAAAAAAACGGTTTGGATGCGGTAGGCGGAAGACCGGGTGTTGTGGCGAAACTTGGGATATGCCTATGTTTAGCAGTGGACCGCGATAGGCTGAGAGAGAGAGAGAGCAAGAGAGATTACAATTTCACTTAACCAATAACATATTTGATAATGTAGACCATTATTTATATAATATTTCAAGCCAGTTTATTTACTAAGGACCTCTCCACTGAGTGAAGGCCTCCTCCATTATCCACAATGTTTTGATCAGACAGATACAGCAATGTGGAGTGTATCTGTGATAGGAGTGTGAGAAGAATGGAAAACCATCTAGTTATTTTCCGCTGTTTTTATAATTTCGGCGAGCTATCTCCATTGGATGGTCTTTTCTTTTCTTGCTTATGACGATAGAAGGATTTTTTAGTGCTACATTAGGTACGAAAAAGATTGTTTAGTGCCAACATTATTTTCAATGTTCTGCTTTAGGACAGTTGTGAAAATGCAGTAGAGTCGTTAGTCGTATCTTAAATATGATTAAACTTCCGAGAGCACAGTTAACATATTTCTATATTTCATAGACGAAACAAAGTCGGACGCAATAAGTGCGTTTTCGTAATTTAGATGTAATCTGCGTATTATCTCGCTAGATGACTGAATGGGCGCTCGTCACGCTCGGGCCCCTTCGGCTCCGTTCGGCTTCGTATGCGCACGCGCGTTAATTTATGGTTACAGTGGTTCTCAAGGTACTTTGATAAGCAAAACATAGTTAAATAATTACAGTAAAGCTATTATGTTGTAAAGGTTCATATAATCATGTTTGCGCTGTAGAACTTTTTAAGAAGTTTATGACCAAAAGTGGTAAAAATTTCTTTACAATTTTCGGCATTACTCATATTATATTTAAATAACTAGATATGTCTATTTATAAGTTCCCATATTTAGTTCTTAATCTGTCTGCGCAATAACAATCCTTTTAATTCTGCATAAAGTTTGAGCACCAGTGAAATTAACACAACCGGAACACACATTGTATATCGTCCATTTTATGAAGCGAGGCTCATGTACCTTCATAGTTACAGCAGATATTGTTTTATAAAATATAGATTGTTAAAAACCCGTTAAATTCCACGTTTGGCTTCGGTTTGTTAGGATATTTAAAGTTACTATGAAGGTGATGATTTGAGGGAGAATGTTTCTTATTAGTTTGCACCTCATTTTATAAAACACGTTTGTTTAAAATCTATGCTATATGTATGGGTTTGCAAAGGCTTTTTATGACAATCATGTGGGTGAATAATCTATTTTACATAAGGCTTTATCTTAACTGGATTTGACTTCTGACTTTATTCAGTATTCTCTTTTATAATTGTTTTTTACAATTACTATCTAATGTGTATTCGTTACCATTGTCATATTTGTCATGTATTGTGTGTTTAAAATGGGAGAACAGGCCTTGTGGCGAACCCTGGGGGACACTTATGTCCATCAGTGGACTGCAATAGTCTGATGTGATGATGATAATGTATGTTTAATACTAAAGCTAAAATGGCATTTTAATCAGTTTGTTTGTAATGGTGGGATACCTTTTAACGAAACAACGTGCTCCTTCAGATATCTATTTTTAAGTGACATTACTAACAAAGCTTACCCTTGACTTGAAGTTCCTATTATAAAGCGAAGCTACGGGCACATCTTGTATTATATAGAATGTATTTATTGTAGAGTGTATCGGTCTTGTTACACTTTGCGCAGAGATAACATCAGTCAGTGTCCGTTGTAGAGAAATTACTGTTAATGAAGATTTACGCTCTACATGCTCACCGTGTGTTACATTAGCGGGAAGCATAATTTTATATGTTTTAAATAAAGTAAGTACCTACTTGTGTTAGGAACCTTTCACGGTGATGTGATGTAGATAAGTAGTTGTAAAATTCTCTGAGTTTTGGTAACCACACTCCACACTTTTCGTGGACGCTGAAGAAGACAACTGCAAGAACGGCGAATCATTTTTTGACAACTAAGCAACAGTATTATTTCGTGTAGCTTGTTAATGTTCTATCGTGTTTAATACCACTAAATCATTAGAACAAATTTTACACGAAGACTACATAAAATGACTTGAAAATTGCCTTTTTGCTAACTTATTATATTACTACTAAGAAATCGACTTAAATAAAAAATGGAATAAAGATAAGTTCAAACCGAAAACCTTTTAAATGAAACATCACGCGTCGTCGCTTTGACAGTTAGAAAATTAAAACTAAGTACGTATAAGTAGTACCATAGACACACCTTTATAATTCTAGACAATCTTGTAACAGTGTTGGCACTTCGGCTTTCGTCTAATATCACGCATCGATCTATCATCCATCATCACATTTTAAGCTTTCAACACATTACCGATCGCATTTCCCGCCACATACCATATGTAATGGCGATGGCGACCGCCGCTAGATCAGTGCGCCCGCGCATTCCGCGCGCCACATTACGCGGGAAGCGGTCACTCTGTCATCACGCTCGATATGGATCAATCATAGCGACATTGTAGTGGAACTCACTAACAAACCTTTGTTGCCTTGTTGCTATGGCTACTGTTCCGCGTTTTTGTGAAATTCTATTCAGTTAGAAATGATTGAATTTAACACTAGTAAATGAAAATTGGTTTGGCAGTTTCATATCTTACTTAATGATTAGTTTTCAGTTCGTCGAAACGATCCTTGGACTTATTTATTTTATATTCTCGGTGGAAGTTTGGCTACAGGGTAAATATTATTTTGGACATGCCGTCGATGCTTCTTCCCTGAAGTTGTTTAAAAGAACTATTATGCCTTTTACGTTGTTACAGAATTTAAAGGTTTCTGATATTAAACAATTAAGTATATAATTTAAATGTGTGAATTCGACTCATTCCTTACCACTTCAGCTTTATATATACAGGCATATTTCGCTAATCATAACATAACATAACATAACATCACGCCTGTATTCCCCGAAGGGGTAGGCAGAGGTGCACATATAGTACACCCACATTTCGCCAGTTATGTTTTAGGTCCCAATGTAATAGGGGGCGAGCCTATTGCCATCAACCGGGCACAAATCCAGACTCCGTGCTGCTACTGAGAATTACCTAACGGAAAAACCCAGTAACACTTTGCCCGACCCGGGATTCGAACCCAGGACCTCGTGCTCAGCAGTCGCGCTTAGCAACCACTAGACCAACGAGGCAGTCCAGTATTTCGCTAATCATTTATGTATAACCAATTAAAACGGCATACCAACATCATAAGTCCATAGGCGACCCTATTGCCATACACCTGCCACATGGGTTAGTCGATTTTACCGACTCCCTGGCAACGGAGTGGAATCGTACTCTTGATCCGTCCCTCACGGACCGTCAAGGCGCATCGTAATGTCGTAATACTGCCCACCGCTTCAGTGACGATAGGCGTGATGCGTGACGCGTGACGAGTGACGATTACTGTAACTGTTAGCCTGTGACAATCCCTGTTGGTCAGAGGCGCCATTCAACATTTCTCGAAAAGCTGTGTAGAGTTGGTCGACCTTTTATTCATTCTCAAATTTATGTAGAATAAGTTTTGGACATTGGTCTCTATAAAAGTCTTCATTAAAGAATTTTGAGGACAGATCGGATGGTCTTGTGATTATAAAAAGAATACAACGAGACTCGGTTTTATGCACGATGATGCCTGGTTTGTAGATATAATAAGGATCTTTACTAATTTTAACGATTTCATTACAAAAGTATCTGTAGTACAATCTCAGCCGTCCTGGATTAGCCCTTGGAGTTGAAATGCTTATTTGCTTCGTGATAGGGCTGTCAAAAAATGTTGTGCCCAAATTAGGCGTGAATTTATTACAACAATTGTTAACTTGATGCCGGTGTATGTCATTCAAAACGTGTCTAAATCCAGTAAAAATTAATAGGTATCGCATCACTATAATATAAAAAGTTATTCTAAATATTTCTAAATTAACATCGTATCATCCCGATTCGCGTCGAATCGATCTGTGTCCGACTATTCGATTCTCAATCAATTCGTCGAGGACTCGAGTCGACAAAGCCATCTCTCGATCATTCACCCGCTGAACGAATACCTAACGCCTAACATTTTTTGCCGCCAACATATTTTGTGGCCACACGAACTAAGTTTCCATTAAGTAAATACTTTCATGCGATATTATAAGGTCAAGGGTGTAATCACAATGTAATTGTCAATGTGTTTTTATAGATTGAACTTCGGTACATAGAAGACCTTTCGCCGGATTCCTTGTGTAAGTTGATGCAGTGTAAAATTAATACAATGAGTCATTTGTACTTTTCAAGAGCACAATATATCTATTATATTAGCATACCAGATTGTAACACTACTTAAAAACGCATGAGTTGTTTTATTTATCTAGATATTGTAGTAAATCTTACTTAAGTCGCTATTGAAAAGAGGAAAATACTATCCATTTATTTTAACAACAAAAACTGTAGTTTTTACAGTTTCCAACTTTCCACGCAATTATTCATGTAGCTATTTTTAATGTTGTTAGCGATTAATTTTAATTTGAACTTGAAAATCCCCACTTCCTGTAATGAAAAGTTTGTGCTTTACATGCAGTGACACAATTATAGGCTGGTATAAATAAGAAGTTGTGACTTTAGAGTCCTTTTTTAATTTTGAATAGCTATCTTCTTTTTGAAGATTTTTTTACAAGCCTGTGTAAAATTGTTTTTTGATAACAACCAAATCAATTTAGTGTGTGCCGCCGCAAATATATTAATTACAATGCAACTCCACATCAATAAAAGTGTCCTCTAAAGAAAGGTAATAAATCAAGCCCTTCGTAAACGTAACGAAGTGGACTTCTTATCGTTATCGACATTAAACCGAAACAAAACCGGTGTTTATTCTCATCTCGCAATAATTTTAATTCAAAATTGTGGTAATCGTAAACTTTACGTTTGTATTAAACTGATCGAATGCTTCTGGTGGGTACGTACACCATTCCGCAGGTTTAACGGAGTTCAGCATCGTAACTGTAAGTACCGGTAGCCATTTTGTTTTTTACTTTTTTGTGAATTTAAAATGCTTTACTTTATGACATTGACAGTGGCTAGTTTTACTATCACTAGTGCACAACTGATAACTGAAATCCCAACATGATAACACCCTGAAGTAATGAACGCTTTTCCCAATTACGTCGGATTTATAATTCCAGGTAAATTGAGCGCATGCGCCTGTTTACTTTTTCGTGAAATCCAGATAAGACCTGTATCAATTGTTTCTTTTAATATAGACATGTTGCTGCTACTAAAGTACAGTACTGAGAACAAATGAGGATCAAGTACTGTTGACCTCTCTTCAACCAGTTCCTCAGCCGCCTACGACTAAAATAAAATAATTAATTTGTCCCAAAATTCAATAAAATCCAATTGATACGGACCACGTATTAAAATACCTTATAACGCAATATATTTTAATATCGCGGTAATATAGTTCTCTGTGATATCAGCATCCGCCATAAAATGAGTTCGAAATTGACTCACGCGCGCCGTGAGACTCCGCGTAATTTGCTGTCATACGTTTGAAAGTTTGTGAGAACTTTTAAGTGTGATAACTTCAATAGTGTAGTGGCTGACTGGTGGAGGTGGTGCTCCTTAGTATCAGTAATTTATTGCCACTGATTTGTAAATATTTGTTTGATTCTACCAACTACGGACTGGTATTTGAACGTTTATAAGGCCTAAACATTATTAATCCTTTATCTGTCCAGTGCACTACTTCGTATACATCGATTGTTTCACTGTTGTGTCTACTTAGCAGACAGTTAGTTATTAATTCTTAATAATGAAGAATAATGAAGCGTTCAGCTTGAGAATGCTTTAAATCTTAATTGTATGTACTGGATATGACTTCATTTTTGGACACAGTATTGTTCTATTAATTAAAATAATCAAAGATCGCCCCGCAACATTCGTGCGTGTCGTCCAAAGGCAAGACAATCTATAGAGTCCACTATGATAGAACATGTTGAAAAAACTTGCGTTAGTAAGTAATTTGTAAGGATACATTTCTAACACAAAAAATAACATTAATCAGCTTTTGAAACTTAGTTGGACTTCAACAGTATATCCATCAGTAAAGTCCTAAATGCATAAGGCAACTTCAGAGGATAGGTAACAGGTTTATATGAATGACATAGTTTCAACATGATGTATTTTGTTTTTCTGACATTGTGCTACCAAAATATATTTTTTAGACTTGTCATAATTATATATATTATAATAGGAACAGTAGTAATTGGAGGAAGTGAGTAATTTAATATTTTACAAGTGTAGAGCGACGTGAGACGTTCAGCTTGTACCTATTATATTGTTTAATAACGTAAGCAGTGGTGTGGATTAGATGTTGGCATTCCATCTGCAATTGGTTAAGGCGTAACAGGGTTGCCAGAAGATGTAGTTATATCAAACGACTGTACAATTGTTTGTCATTGCAGGTAATTATAGCTTGACCATGAAGCTACTTCTTTATATACCTAGGTACTTCTTCCAGACACATGTTTTTTTTGTTCATAAAGTTCCCATGCTCCACCAACCCTAGAATACAGATGTCCGTCCGGCCACGGAGTTGCGTAAATGACATTCCTGTGAAGGTGTTTTTTGGTGGGTACCGCCGTTGAGCGGAACGGATCACTGGTATTTCTATCTGGAGCAAACGCGACGTGATAAAGAAACTAATGAAGTATTCACTGGTGGAATCCGAATTGCGTTCTTTCGGCGTGGGTGTTGGAGCTTCCCCGTTTTGTTTCGGTCTAAGTGCGGTTAATGTGCGGTCGCGGTTTCCGGTTTAGCGGCCAGTTAAAATGTATGTACTTTGAGAACTTCGTCTTCGAAAGATCTAGGTTTCAATTAACACAGGTTTATTATAAGGGATTTCGAATCCTGCTAAAATACAAAGTAAAGATTAATATGGTTCACATATGTGCCACCCAAATACCAAAACATACGAAACAGAAAGGGACAAGAATTTCACAAACATTTGGAACTAAAACTACCATCCACTAGACATCAGTCTCGGCGAGATCCAAGTGAATGTCTCCCGTTCCTCAGAGAATCGGTCCAGTCGCGTGGGAACGTCCGGACGTCGCCTTTCTGGCAATTAATCCCAACTCGCTTCAACCAGTTTAGTTTTATTTTGATGCTGACACTTGTGCTTTTAGGGCTGACAAAACTTTGCTTCTTTATTAATGTAACAATGTACACCAAGGTTTTGGGAACTTAATTAATTAGTTTTTAAAAGCTGTCTTTTTATTCTATTTTCTACCACTGCCAGTTAAAAATAAATCAACTTACAATGACGACAGTTTTTACATTTCGTACAACCCTATATCCTAATGGTGTGAGTTTGCCAACTAAAACTTCTGTGTATATAACGACGTGCGAGAAATTGTTTATTACTTGGAAAAAGTATAATTATCGCGGCATTCCATGAATGCTTGGCTAGAGAAATCATGGTGATGTACCAATCTGACCCTTTGACGAAGCATTATACGGTTTGGGGATGCGGTGTATCATTCAGAGGCTAAAACATAAATTGTATATAGGAGAACATCGAGGGATTTTAGCTATTAATACAAATAAATAGCCCGGCACGCGTCTTCTTCTGTCCTAGGAAGAAGAAAATCCGGAAAAGGATTTTCTTATCCCATATGAGTTTTGATATTAAAAAATGTTTAGGTAGTATGGCTATTATTTTTATCGCTGTTCGCCGTACGCACTACTGTAACAAGAGATCAAGACACGCCTTATGAATTTTCTCGAATCTTGTGTGCGTTAATCGTTTAAACGCCACGGTTCAACCACAACAAGTCTAGACTGTGCGTTCAAACTTAATAATATGCAGTGTTTTTTGGTGATTTCGCATGATGACGTTAAAAGAAAAGAGTAATGGCATATCTGTGCCATATACACTGAGCGTAGCTGCTAAGCATGAGGTCCTGGGTTCGAATCCGGTTGATGGCAATAAGCGCGCCCCCTATAACATAGGGACTTATAACATAATTGGCAAAATGTGGGTATACTACATATCTATGCCTACCCCTTCGGGGAATACTGCCGTGATATGTTTATGTATGTTATGCGTATGGAAAACGCTAATAGAAATATATACATATACAATCATTACATCCCGATCAGAAGATAATTTCCAAGGGTCTCCACTCGCACATAGTTGGTAGGCTTAGCCCTATACATAATAGGATAATCCCAAATCCACCTATAGCTGGCAAGACAGAAAAGGTAATCTTACTTCATACCTCATCATCATCATCAGCCGGAAGATGTCCACTGTTGAACAAAGGCCTCCCCCTTAGAACGCCTCAACTTCATACCTCAGATGCAACTATTAATGGAAATGCTTTTGGTAGGTACGTTTTCGAAGCGAAACCAAACTGTAAAAGCCTGTGATTGTTTTTCTGTGGGAAACTATTACAGTTCGAGATTGAAACTGGGTGATAAATGGTAATAGGTTCACCTCGGGATAAGTCTTAGGGCTTAAGACATTCCTTCTATCTTATTCATTGGTGGTAAACGCCACCAAGCGTAAGGTCGCAAATTAGCACACAAAGTTCTTTACATATACAAATTACTTTTTAAATGGATGTGGATGGAACGCGAGCGCTTAATGCACTATTACAAGAAGACTCCATTCCATTCGTCGGTTTAGTTCTTCTATTTTGTATGACGAAGTCTGAATTGTAGTCCTCTCTTTGAATTATTGTTAAAGTCATATACCTACTAAAATATTAGTGACAATATGTATGTAGGCATAGGTATTGCCATCAGCTTTGTATTCACAGAATTGGTAGACAGAGGTGTACTAGTGTATGCCACATTCTCGCCAGTGTATGCCCCAGTAGGCAACAGGATGCAAGTCTATTGTCATTTTCCAGGCATATATTTAAGTCAGTGGTGTAAGTAGTACGTGTATCAACGAATGTGTAACCTAAAATATGCTTTTACACCCTAAATGAGTTTCTGACAATGAACCTTAATTGATAAATTACCAACTAAGCCTCCGAGGTTGTTTAAAAATATGTGTTGTTATGTTGTTAAATACTTTTATATTTCTATCTTCTGTTGATTACAATAATTAAGTTGATATGTATGTTTGTTAACTTAATTTTAATGTGTATTTTATTTTTGCATGTCGGAAGAAGTAGGCCAAATATGTGAGACTATTTTTACAAAAACTATCTGTAAACACTATTATTTCAAGCAAATAAACTATTCTTATTCTTATATATATATAATAGCGCATAACAAAGTCCGCTTGGTATGGACCATCAGACCGAACCAATCAAATAGATTTAATGTAAATGTTTTAGGTAATGTAACTAAAATATCTACAGTTACTAAGTGTTAGTGATCCGGCAGGAAAGGTTTTCAGTTCACCGTCAGTGCATCGACCCCACGAATTTTATCTTTTACGCCACATTTTGACGTTAAAGAGTTCCGCTACGGATTGAAATTTTAATTAGTATCCGAACTCGTGATGCCGCGCCGTTTTTGTTCTGGTTACTTTACTGGCACTTGTGAACCTTTTATTTGGTACTAATTGACGAAAGTACATCAACTATTTAGGTCGACCGCCAAGAATGGTAATTTAAGTAATGGATACAGTTGGTAGTTATCGATTAAGTAGGTGCAGCAAGCATTAATAACGATTTGCGTCTCCTTGGTGGGGTGAGCAAAAACAAGAAAACAGGTCTCTCTCCCTTTTCTCCTTTTTTATTAGCCCCACTACGGTTACTAAAACCAAATTGACTAATAACTGACATTAATAACCTGTATCACGTGATGTTTTGGTTCCGGGTCTAAAACCAGAAGTTGTATGGTAAACTTAATTTTGGTTCAAACCTTTTTTTCCAAACGTTTTTATCATTAAGTTATCAATGAAGTACAGGCAAACAGTGAATTTCGTTTCGAAAAAATATTTATATAATTAATAAAGGGGACGATAAATTAAATATGGAACTCATCTCTTTTTCGCAAATTCTAAAGTAGTATTAGTTCAGAAATTAAAACTTTTCCAACCAACTAGTTTTAAAAATCGGATTCTTGAAAAGTCTAATGACTACAAAAATAAAAGAAAGTGTTTCACTTTTGTTTCTATCGAGTTTTGTTTTGGCTCGAGTCCCGTGAGTTCTTTATTACTACAGCGGTGGTGCTGCAGCCGGGGTCGGCGGGTCAAAGCCCCTGTTCGCAACGTCGTCAATTTACTTAGAAATGTGAGATGTTAGTTTAAAATTTCATGTTGATACCGTAGAAGGATGGGAAATTTGAAAAATGTTTTGAGAAATTGATGTTATTATTTTTATGCCAAGTTATAATCTGATGAATAGGTATAATTGATCCTAGTGTGATATAGCTAACTAATTAATATTATTACGCCAAAACGTAGAAAAAGAATTGCACAAACAGCATGATTGTACCGACGCTGTCTACACAAACTTTATCGAGTGCAGATCCTAAATGCCTGTTTTTTCGCCTATTTATACGAGCCATTATTATATTAACGTATGGTCCATAATCATGTATTAGAAGCGTTGTCGCTCCATATTTCTGCAAATGAAGCATAAAACATAAGTTCTGCTTCACAAGATCAACAACAAAACAATATATAAAGGTGGTTACCAAATCGTGTAGCTAATTGTGTGCGTTGCATCTGTGTGGCGGGTTCATTCACACGCCGCACTTGTTAGAAACTGTCCAATTCGCGTCGATTCGACACATTGCGCCGGATTGTTTCACGAAATGCGATGTGTCACGATATTATGTGGACTCATTCTGATTGGCAGCGCTTGCAACAATTACAGAGACAGTTTGATTCGGGTTGACAGTTATTTTTGGTTTTCGTAGAAGACTGTTCCATTGTCTTCTATTACCTCGTATTAGGTCTCTACCGCGCATGTCAGATGGAAAGACTATCGCAGTTGGTGGTTATTGGCCCTTGTTTGTCATTGAACATCCTAATGAAAGGGGTTGTAGAAAAGGCGTATTCTTTTATAATCCTCCAGTAAAATCTATATAATTGCCATTGTCTAATTTCATTTACTATGAGAAAAAATCCATAATTTTTATATTAAGTAGGTTCTACACACATTTTAAGCAATTGACAAATTCTGTCTACGCAACAATTGTGTTAATTCTACTAACTATCCATTAGGCCATTCTTTTTAAGTAAAAAATGAAGCCTGTTAACAATTGTAACGCGAAAGTTTAAAATTGGAATTTGGAAGGTTTCTATATTTGTTTAGCAATTACAGCGTAACGACTGAATAGAACGTTTGCGAAAAAGTCGAACACTATGAAATAACCGCGCATGTGCCATACGTTCACACTCAATTTTTGGAAAGGATGCATTTATTTTATTTAATATTATAGTGTTCTATATTCTAAGATTATAGTATAGTCCATTCATTTTTATTGTATTGGCGGAGTTTGTAGCAGTTAGTATTCCATATTATGTTGTTGCTTTTAATGCTATCATACAGAAAATAATTTAAAATCAGTTGTGGGAGTTTGTTTGTTTGTCTAGTGACTATCGTCTAGCGTTTTATATCTCATTTTTATCTGTTCCTGATCTTTTGACGCATTAAATACAGTGTTAAATGTTAAGACTAATAAATCCGAATGTTCGCGCATTTCGGGGCGCGAGGGAAAGTTAGGATCTACGTAATAAATTTCACGTTTAATTTTCCACGGTAAATTGGAAATTTAGAGTCGGCTGCTCATCTACCTACGCAGAGTGAGCTTGTTGAGGGAAACGAGTTGAATTATTTGTTGGCGTAACTTACTCTGTTACATGCTTACCACTTAAAAATATTGCTGAAACGTTTAGCGACTATACGACTATTTAATTTGGCTGCAATAGGTGAATATAAACATACATGTGTGAATAGGTTAGACAAAACCCCTGCCTCCTTGGTGATGATTGGTACTTGTCAGTATACTTTCATTCCTTTAAAACCTTCTTGAGTTTTCAAAATCTTTAAACCTTTACGTCACCACTAAGAGTTGACTTAAACAAACTCTTTTTTACGACTTCCTTTGATTAACTCCAAATTATTATTTACAGATGATAATTACCAACACTACCAATTAGAAGGCATCATCGAACGATGTATGAAGACCATGGTGTGGGGCTTTACAATTATTTTTGTTATAAAAAATGTTATGATACGTGAGCAATGAGTAAAAAGAACACATAAAAACATTATAAGAATGATGTGTTAGTATAGGAGCTAAAGAATTGAAGTAAGTAGATCGGGTTTATGATTTTTGAGATCGTTTAATAGATTTACCCTATTATTTTTAAAAGAGGATAATACCTGCATTAGCTTAAACCTGTATTAACCCGTGTTCTTTGACATGCAAACGACAGTGACAGGTAAAATTTAGTCCATGGCTGAAAATTTACATTTTTTATGAAGAAGCTGAAGTGAGTGTTTAAGTTTTAGAAAGGTACGTAACTATAACTCTTGTCTCTCTTTCTCTTCTTTAGTCTTCGGTATTTCTTTTAGGAATACTGATATAGTGGTAAGATGTCGTCATGCCTAATAATCATTTATTTTTAAACGTTAAAGTAGGTCTTACCTTCTTCTCGTATTAGTTGTGTAAGAAAAAAAGAATTGTTATAAACATTTTAATATTCTTTATTGCCACCTTCGTAATATAAATTTAACGTAAACTATAATAATATTTCTAAGCAGCCATAATAATAATGTTACAGGAATAATATGTATGTAATATTCTGAGAAGAACACGCATTGAACAGTAAACTCTTCGAAGTGAAAGGAAATTGTCTTAAGAGGAACAATCACAAAAAACTGTAATTAGTATTGTCAGGATGCTGGTGGCCAGCGGGCCGGCAATCGAACCGCTTCCTCAGTAAAATAGAAAAGTTCTTAGGATTGAAACACACTACTGACTTAAAATCATTTCTACTAAGTTAAACTTAGTTAAACTTAATAAAATTTAACTTAGTTAATTTTTAATTTAACTGTGATGACGACGATATTATGTGGGTATATGTATAGAATATTGTTATTCTTAAATTAAATTTATTTTAACACAATCCATCTCTACCATGTGTCTCGGTCTATCTAAGCCCTTAAGATTGGTATCGTACACAGGAAGCACTGATTTTAAAAATATTTTATATTTTAATTATTAGAAAACTATTAGTCAGTACAGATTAGTGGCCATTACGTTAATATTTATTGTAATAAGTAATAAAAAAGATAATCTGTGTGCTCGAGAAAAATACGCAGTAGAATATCAATATATTTTTCAAACATTTATCTGTGAGAATATTGTTTCAGCTTTTAGCAAAGCTTTCATAGCCGCTTGTGTCCATCATTTTTCAAATTTCCTTTATCATTTTATATTGAAGCTTAGCATGGGCAACATACAAAAATGGCACCAAAAGTCATAATTATAAAGCCTTCATAGTTTGTTAATTCAAAATATATTGAAATTATATGTATATTTTTCCGTTTTTTTTTTAATTTATGTCATAGATTTACACCGTGTAGGTGATAGGTCTGTATTCTTCGAAAAGGTAGACAGAGGTGTACCTACAGTACAGAGTACACCCACATTCCGCCAGTTGTGTTATACGTCTCAATGTTGCTAGCCTACTGTCATTAACTGGACATATAGCCCTGCTCCGTGCGCGTACTGATATTACCAAATTGAAAAACCAATAACACTTCGCCCTACCCGGGGATGAAACCCAGGATTTCATGCGCAGTCGCGTCAGATCAGTCAAATAGTCAGTGTGGGCAATGAAAAATATATATAAATAAATAAATTCAATGTTTTGTCTTAGACAGTGGCTTTAGCGTGCGTCCGATAAAAGGCCCACGAGACAATTTAGTTCCCAGTCAGTGTCCAGACTAACGTGTTCTATAGAAAGTGGGCATAGAGGAAATCATACGCCCCCGGCCTCCCCCGCTACGCCCACGACGGTGACACGACGAGATTAGGACAATATTTTATTGGTGAATCACCCACAAGCCGGTCAGTCGATGTTTGATAGAGAATTGCCCCCATAATGATAATTCCTAACTAATTATTATCAAGAAAGTAGGTAGGTATATTTTTCTACAAAAACCAAATTAATATTTTAATTGTAACTTGCGTTTTTATGAAGTTGTTATGATTTAATTTCATAATAAACATAACATACCATAACATCACGCCTATATTCCCCGAAGGGGTAGGCAGAGGTGCACATATAGTACACCCACATTTCGCCAGTTAGGTTTTTAGGTCCCAATGTAATAGGGGGCGAGCCTATTGCCATTAACCAGGCACAAATCCAGACTCCGTGCTGCTACTGGGAATTACCTAATGGAAAAACCCAGTAACACTTAGCCCGACCCGGGATTCGAACCCAGGACCTTGTGTCCAGAGCAGTCGCGCTTAGCAACCCCTAGCCCAACGAGGCAGTCACTTAGTATAATAAACAGTTGCTTTTTAAAATTGTTAAATGTTTCGCTGCGTTATGAATAAGGGTCAACATTATTTTATAGGCTCTTTGTGATTCTAAGTTGATAGTGGATTTACTTAAACGTCTGGTTCCATTTTCCATCTCTACCAACTTAAGCCATATACAAAAAAAAAACACATACACGTCAAATAGAATTAAAATAAATAAATCATAAAACAAAACAGCATCAAGTCAACGAACAATTAAGATTGTTATCACACGTCACACAAGTCTTTGAAAGTCTAGAATATTCGTTTATTAAAATACCATCTATGTGACCGTACAAAAAATGCTAATTCCTAGTTACGGATTGGACAATGGCGTCCATAGAGCACCGGCCATTTTATTTATGTAATTAAACATGTGCAGGGGCCGTGAAGCTTAGATCGTTCACCGGACTAGCTACAATTACGATTTTATAAAACAGCTTAAAGACTTAGTTTTATGTATGTAATATAACGTGTTCACTGTAAGCTCTTTGTATGGAAAATCTTTTAAAAAGTAGGCGAAGACGAAGCTTATTTCTTGGTACATCTGACTTCTAGGTACTTCTTAACTTCATGGACTAACTAAAGTGACTGATAAGTACAGACGACTATCGCTGCCTCATTTAGATAGACCATCCTCGTCATAGGTCTTTGTGTCATATAGGTAATGAGGCTACATAGCGTATTTTTTTAAGAGCGTCCCCACGTCACGATTATAAACTACATGATTATTAGACTGCGGTTACAGGACTAGAGTCAGCGACATAACTCGAAGAATATGCAAGTTGAAGTGGCAATGGGTAGGCCACATCGCTCGAAGAACCGATAACCGCTGGGGTAGAAAGGTTCTCGAGTGGCGGCCAAGAACTGGCAGACGTAGCGTCGACAGGCCTGAACTAAGTGGACCGACGTTATCGTCAGAGTTGAGGGCAACCGATGGATGCAAATGGCTTGTTGCAATTCATTGTTGTTTTAAGGGGGAGGCCTTTGTTCAACAGTGGTCGTCTCCCGGATGATGATGATGGTTAGAGTTATAGCTTTCACAAAGATAATATACCTACTCTGATAATGTAGGTGTGACAGAAACTTTTCGATATTTAAAAAAAGTTAATTTTGAATGAACAACGTATATTTCCTTTACTAAGGGACACATAATGTATTGTACAAGTCAGTGTAAATAATCGTAAGTGCATATTATTATAAAGTAGAGCACACTTTCCTGCGCTACGGGACGATTGAATCATTATTATAGTTTATGCGTCCGACTGTAACTGCGTCCTGCGTGCGCACACTTTAAGGAGGTTGCACGCTTGAGGGAAAGGTGTGGCCGGTTTAATTGTGATTTAAACATTATTTAAATATCGAATAATTTGGGTTCTTATATAATGATTTTTTTTCGGTTGGTACTACCTACTTTATGAGTACCTACATTACAATACTCACAAGTTCTAAACAACCTTTGGAGGTTGGAGGGTAAGAAAAAAGAGTTCGTTAAACCCTTGTGACCACGCATTTTTTCCTAAATAATAATAATGTTAATTGTATTTATTGTTCATGCAGTTATCCTACAAACCCACAAAATATGATAAAGACAAAAGTTTAAATTATTTTGTCGCAACGAATTCAATCCCGATGTGAAAGTACCACATCCTTAATTACACTAATAAGGCAATTATACAGGAGTATTAGTGTACCAACGGATGCGAGAAATATTGTACCTTAACATAGATTTACTATCTGTCTGCAGGCTCTCTGTCCTCACTTAATGCTAGGCTTTAACTAATGACGAGATAATTAGTACTGATTCTCTTTTATTTTGTACAATGAACTATTCTAGTGTAGTGCCGTATGTTTTTAAGTTTTGGCATGACTGTCAGAGGTCTTTAGCACATCCACATATCGGTCCCAATATAATAGGGGGCGAGCCTAGTCAACCGGGAAAAATCCAGACCTGGTGCCGCTTCTGAGAGTTAATATATGGAAAACGCGACCCGGGATTCGAACCCGGAACTGGACAAGACCTCATACTCACCAGTCTTGCTTAGCTACTACTGAACCAAGGATCCATGTTGTGTCATATCTATAGGCAATTTATTTTATGTATTTCATAAGTATAGTATTGCTTTTTGTTTTGTTCGAAGTAACTTATCAAGCTAGAGCTTTAGTTGTGATATATTAAAACAGTAATAGACGTTGGAGACTTCATACACAGAACCATCAGAGGCCATGAATGCGTTCATTACGAAGTTATAATCCATGTGCAGACACAACTCCTACTAAACAGGATTATTCAAAGAAGCGACAAAAACAACCTCCTTTTTATAGCTTGATTTACCTGAACTGAAAAAAAATAATTGTCCTTTTAACCGTTTTGCGTGGAGCCTCCACGTTGCGTTCGGCGCGTGCGCCGGCCAGCTGCGCGCGCAGATGTGCCCACGCGCATGCGCGCGCCGCCCGCGCATCCCACCCGTAGGGCCGTCGCCAATAGCCACGCGGTTTATTGATATAATAAAGCCTCATGTCACATAATGATAGTACACAGAAGGCACACAAAGAAGCACACGGTATAAACTGCACGGTTTTACTTATAAATGCTAACTCACATCATAACATATAAATCAGTAGGTATTTTAGCTGTATATGTCGAATCACTTAGTATATTAGACAGTACGTAAGCGCGTTAACGCTACATTACATGTAAAAGTAATGAACCTACTGTATATTTTGCTTTAGTATGGCTCCAGATTATTGATATTACAAAGCCTTGTCCTATTTAACTGAACGCATAATAGATTTAAGAGTAATTTATAGAACCTTCTTTGTTAAGTTTCTATATACACGGCTGTATTTGATTATTACAATCGCTTACGGATAATGTAATTTGAGCAAACTTGGAATGATTTGTATTTCGATACTACAATTTCATTTGTTTCTATTTTCCTTTAAGCATCTAATAAGACAGCAAATTAAAATACAGTAGAGTGTTATATATGAGATTATTGAAGGGTTGAGATGCGCAAACGGTTAGTATCACAAACTTTAACCTATACAAAAAGTAGCCGTATTTTTTTTGGATTTAACTGAATTCAGTAACAACGTAAAATACTTTTCTGATTAATAAAAATATTAGTATTTATGAAAATAAATAGCGTAATAATATTAAAAAAAAAATATACAGAAACTTCAGATGTTAGTGAATTAGAATTTATCGCAGTTTTCTTATAAATATTTTCCAGCTGCCGCATAAGTGTGTATTGCAGGAATACCTTGTTTTATTGTGTACTATTTAACGTTGGCATTTATTTAGTCGCAGGCGCATGCGCAACTGTGGGAGGCAGCTGTGTGATTCCTGGAGACGGTGGCCGGAACATTTGCCCACTTGCCCCTCCTACTGCTTATTGCTCGCAAGGTGTTGCCAACAATGTGTACCAGGGTTCGTTGCGAATAAATTAGAAGGAAGAAACATGATATTAACAATTTATTGTTAACCATTTAGTTTATGTAACTAGATTTTCTGGTTTAATACCAAATAGCAGATCCTTGAGTTTTGGTTCAAGGTATTTTTGTATCTTTAACATGGAGTCAGTACAATGAAGTAGCCAAAAGTGAAAAGATTATAAAACTACATTAGAAACAAGGTAGAAATAACACATAATATATTGTAATAGCATTATTGTTCTCTTCTTTCCTATGTGCAGAGATTTACCATAAAAAATACAAAATACTAATAGTTATTGATACAAGACAGCAATATCCCTTGCAATAATTCAAATACAGAACTTGCAACGATATTTCATAAATGCTATCTATGGCTGTCAATATCCATAGACATTACAGACGCGGCCAGTGCCTGTTGCTATCAGAAAAAGCTATTACATCGGTGTGACCTTAATTAATACGATAGAACAGCTGATTTACGGCCAAGTGGTGATTATGAAGTATAAGTAGTTATCATTTATCTTCTTGAAACTTGATATTTTTTAAGGAGAGTTGTATGAATTGTACTATTCAAGTGGACAAAAAGGTCATTTGATAGGGTAAGGAGAGGTGTAGCGAATTATGTGATGAAGTTAGTAGTAAGTGTCTATAGGTTTGTATTTTGTGCTTCAATCGACGCAGGATAACAGTCTCATTTTTACATGTATTGCTTTCTCAATAATAACCCTCTGTAAAGCTTCTTAAAAACCTTCGTTAACATAATTATCCGTCATTTTTTTTTCGAGATTAAGCTCCATCAAGGAAATTACTTCACCGATATTTTGAATGTTATTATTACCAAATAATTGAATAAAAATAATTTATTTTCTAAATATTGATTACCAATTTGGTTAAAAGTTGGGTACCAATAATATAATAAATATTGGTCAAGGAAATTTGAGAATCGAGTGGATAGTTTCAGTTTTACCCCCACATATAAAACAACAAGTTTTACGTATTTTTAATGACAGTATAGATTAATAAACAAAATAAACGAACAACAAATATACTTTTATCAAACGCTTAGCAAACTTGCTAAAGAGTAATGTTTGAAGTCGCATCGTGTTGCCTCATATTTATGCGCACGATCTTTTGAATGACGCTCCAATGATATTTGATTATGGCGCGAGTTCTCACGGCAGGACACGTCGAGACAAAGAGCTGTCACCCCTAGCTTATAGCGCTGCATAGGGATCGGTTCCAGTCCAACCAGATGCAGCTGAATGTCACGACTGTTTAACTCGAAAGGAAAGAGGTGGAGTAGTGTATATGTATGTCATCGTGCCTGTGTATACCTATGAGGCGATCAGACACTCATTGATGATTGATACGTATGGTGATCCTAATTTTATATGGAACTTTATCGTGTATCATCTTGAGGAAACCTTTGTCTGCCCCGTTAGGGATTACAGATTGTTTGTATGAATTTCATTGCAATATCCAACGAAACTTTCTCATTTGTGATATCGGGGTAGCATAAAAATGATTGTAGTTACCTAGTTACAGCGCTACATAAAGTCTAAACTACAATAGATTCAATTGACAGTTTCGCACACAATTTCTGAGCGCACCGACGCACGCGCACAGGCGCACGTTACGTTTCCCAATGTTCGACATTTGATTGCAGCGCCGGTTCCCACGGACATGACGCTAGCGACGACACCGTGGACATGATCACTTACATTTGTCTATGTGTGTATGTACTTGTTACCCAGTTTCGAATTGCGAGCAGATTTCAATAGACTTTAATACTTTGCGTCTATGTATGAATTTATAGACGTTAACCTCTTTTGTTATTTTTATTTTGATTGGCTTTTGTCATTCCATGAGCTACTTCTAACTCTTGTATCCGAATAATGCAAAACAAAACACATAACAAAATTCCGAAGTAGACCGTTTTAAACAAGTTCCTACAATAAATATAAGTACACAAGGTGCAGTCTACAATGCCCTATGTTATGATTCAGAAGTTTATTTACAATAAACATTGGAAAAAAACATATTATGCAAACATTTCTAATCTTTGAGATATTTTCCGTCATTATGTTGGGTGACACATAATATATTCTGTCTGTGAATCATATTAATTATCACTCCGCAACGGGTGTGGATAAAAGATAAATCATATTATTAAATTGTTTGTAGTAAATATTTTCTTAATCACTCTTCCAGGATTTTGTTCATCTAGTTGTCGCATATTACACTCTTTGATTTAAAGGAAAGAAGCGGGGGTTTAATGTTAGTCTTCTTAACATTTAATTCATAAAATACCTGGTGCTAGTGTTTAAAACGCCTGTATGCCTCTGACATGGCTAGCACATCGTTCGAATATCTTTCAGGTATGCCGGTTTCCTCACGATGTTTCTATCCTTCACCGTTTATAGCAACTGATAACTAATTTATAGTACGCACATGATGTCTGAAAGACATTGGTATGTGCCGGGGTTTGAATTTTCGAGTTTGACTTGGCAGCCCAACGGGTATACCACTCGGCTATCATTGCTATAAGGTATTATTAGTGAAAAGTCTATAAATGACAACTATCAACTAATTTGCGCTTCACGTATTGTCACTATTGACGTGAGGGTTTTTCCTGGAAGTAGGAACTACTTGGATACTAAATCTATGGGCCAGAACCTTTAATTGGGAGGTCCCGACCAAAAAACCCTTACGTCAGTATTGTATGTGACTTCTTCAGAGTCATACAGAATGTTCTTTGTTTGTTTTTCTACGATACTAGAGTCTGATAATTGTGCCCTATGTATGAAAGAAGGCTTATTCTCTATGAAGGTAGAATGAGCTCTGGGACTTATAGTAGGTACTGACTATCGAATTTACATTTTACTTACATAAACATAACATAACTGACCTATAACATAACTGGCGTGATGTCTACCTGTGCATCTACTATCTTCGAATTGCTACTTGTCATACATTTGGTTTATAACATTAATATATAATAAATATTAGTTTATAATTTCAGACATTTATTTTGTTTACCACCTAGGTAATCTCAGCAAACCAGTTCACGTTCTTGAAGTCTTAATTTTCAATTAAAGTTCGTTAACCCGTCAAGGACATCAATCATTTCGATGCTATGTAGTTCTATGCCTGTTTATTTCCTTCGCAGTCTTGTCGCCCCTTGTCCGGAGGCTGCTCGTAGTTTTTGTTCGTCTCCGGACGAGCCACATCCTGTGCCCCGGTTCATTGATATCGCAATGATGAGTGCCGACGGTATTGTAGTAGAGAAAAACTACCCGAGTCGGAAATGCGGATATGTTGTAAGGAGTAGGAAATTACTTTTGAATGAAAGAGTACGGTAATGTCGTTCAAAATTATGCGTACATTCCGATCGAAACTAAATAAAAAAATATAAATGACAGATGAATTCGTTTAAAGATAGAACCTAAAGCGATAAGTGCTTTTGGTACCTATAGGTAACCTAAATACAGAAGACACTATGACAGTTTTGAAGTGGTATAAATATGACGTAATTAAAAACTTAAGAATCGGTCACCCCAACTTGCAGAAGTGCAGCTTTCCCTAAAATTCATATTCAAAATGTTTTTATTTTATGTAAACCTATTACAGGCGCTCATGAAACGGTATGATACCGGTTGCAGGGTCCTAAAATGTCATATCTCGAAAGAAAAAAACAAATAAAACATCTAGCCTATTTTGTTTTTCTTAAAACCTCAGTACCTAAATAAGAAGTGCGTAAAATTCAGCGCACCGTCGTCGTCGTTATCAGCAGGTGCCGTGACGTATCGCGCTATCGTGCGCCCGCGCACCTCATGTGGTGTTTATCGCTCCCCCGAACACGACTAAGTGAATTCGATGTAAATCCTACGAGCACTATGACTACATTCCGTCTGATAAACTGCAACTGTGACTAAATATTTTAAATGAGCACTTTGTTTTGTATTTTTCGTGTGTCTGTTTTTCTGGTTCCCTGTGGCATGAAATGTGCTGTAAATAGTAAGACTTTATGAGGTGTGAAACCACGCGTACCGTTAATGGAGTCTTAGATGAGTTTGATAGTGCTTACCTCGACCAACAACTCGAAACCAGATATACTTTTTTAAGTGTCGACTCCCTTAAATACGTCCGGTTCAGCTTAATGTTAGACAAAACAAATGCCTACTGCCGTGCAAAGTGATTGTAGCAATATGCTTTAGTCTTGTAATAGTCGGAGGGGAAGCTCTACTTGTAAGTACGCTAGTACAACCTGCAGTGAATGTTCGGCTGATATAGAGTGTAATGAAAATATTTATATACTTCTAGTTCCGGTCCAAGATAATTATTTGTGCCTCTTACTTTACGTCAAAGTACAGTAATTACGAGAATTTCACTCATTTGAAAAAAAAAACAAAGACCTAGTTTAGCCAAATTCTGGTACTTATAATATAAATAAGTTTGGGGTCGATTAGAGATAAGTGGGACATGTGTCGCAATTATGAGACAAAATCGCTGAGGTCACATACTTGCACGCAGTGTCAACGCAAAAAACGAAAGATGATGAGAATTTAATGGCTGCGTACTTGGTACTAGTATTTGGATCACAAGGGATTAATGGAAATCTGATTTACAATTAATACTTTAAGCGGTTCTACGGTAAAGAATATACTGTAGCCTATTGAAAAGGTTATCGATAAGTGGACATTGTTGAAGGGTAATGCACACGAAATCACGAAAAGATTTGATTATAGCGCCATTGGACGGTCCGCTATCATATCAGCTACAGATACAATAGATAAGAATGAATAACGGGCGGCGTCCACCGGCGACCGTTTACAAATAACACAGGAACCGATTTGTAAATAAATTAAACGTAACCAAATCACTGTTATGAACAAAACGGACGACGAAACCGGCCTCGGATGTCCACCCGGTGTTAAACCATTGTTTGTGTTTACAAGTACTTTACCAATCAATTGAGCAATCATTCTTTCCGATTGTGCAAATTCAGCAGGTGACAGAGCGCTGTCGCTGCCTCGTGTGTCAGTCATTTCTTTGTGTTCCACTTCGCCGTTTATTTCATTTGCATTTTTACGTCATCGGTAAATTGAGTCAGTTCGGTTAGGAAAACAACGGGCGAGTGCGATCAGGGCGATCGGGGCGATCGTAAATCATCAGCCTGATCGACGGGGGCTGGGATTTCGGCGCGTGAGTCAGGTGTCGCGAGTAAACAGTCGCAGGGCTGACCGCTCGGCCGGCAGGGGCTCGCCGACCCTCGTCGGTATATGGAGCGGACCAGTGGCGCGAACAGTCGCGGCACGTCCTTTGTTGGCCGTTTTGTTTTGGAGTACCATCCGGTTCCTGGTGGTGGGGCGGGGGGGACAGGTGGGCGCAGGTAGCGCGCGCGGCGGCAGTCAGTCCACTTCGGCGCGTCGGGCTGCGCGAGCGCCTCGCCCGTTCATAAATACTATCTAATATGGAAATGGCCAGTCATTCCGCGACAGGTGCGCGCCCGCGGCGTTCGTGCACGTGTGCTGTTAGTGAGTGCGCCGGCGCTGCCACCGCACCACCTCCTCATGACCGACGGTAAGTTTTCCACACTATCTCCGTGAAAAATCCACGCGTTCTTTGAAACTGGCAACCGCTTTTTGTCGTTTCTATAATAACAGCGTCGGCTGCTCACGCGCATCTGCCGTTCCGTTTCGGTGCAGCTGTTGACCGATGAATAGGTAGGTATAATATTTTTTATACAACGATGGAGTTGTGACGTTTAGTTGAATGAATTCGCCCTTCTAGCGAAGTCTAAGGGTTCAACAACAGAATTTAGTGGAGTGTTAAAGTCGGGCGCGTTCACACGGTCGCAGCGTTTCGCGTGTTTCTGTTACCTGAGTAAATATTGGTTCGATAACGTCCGCGAGTGCGTGCGTGTACACTACTGTTATCGATTCCACACATGCGTCACTTCGATGGTTATCTTTGGCGGATCTGGGTCATTGTTCTTTTGTATTTCGTGCACTGTTGTTTCATAATGTTGCACTACAGGCCTTTTCCTTCATCTGTAACGCCCTAGAATTGTTAAAACTGAAATGTTCTTCCGACAAAACCCTGTTGCTATGCAAGTTTGTGAAAAATACTTATCTTTGTTTCATTTATTCAAAGGTTCCAAATTGTTTTGTCAGTGTCGTTACCAACTATGTAGCAAAAAGTAACAAAAACTCAGATACTTGAATGTACGAGCAAAAACCTATTTGTCAAGTGTCGCAACACAGCCGGTAAGAAACACAATTAAGTAAAATATTTATACATACAGAACACACTAACTAAACATGGTTTACGTAATAATATGTATACATTTGAGAATGCATAAAGCTTAAAAAATATAAAGAAAGCCACAAAGTGTTGGGGACCATTTAGGGAAATATTTATGGAGAATCGATACAGGTGTTAAAATTCGGTTTTGAATCGTAGCAAATCGATTATTATCGTATACGGGAACGAATCACCAAAATAACCCGAAGTAAATGGGAGGTAACCATGGCAACGGTAGAGTGGGCGGCTCAACTCTTATCGATATGTAGATTTTAATAAAGCTTTATGAAAATAAAACGAAGATTCAAATTCGATTAAGGAAACGACTTGTGAGGTTTCTTTACTTTATATTACCAGTAAGAGCTCAATGGACCCTCCGTTATTCAATGAAACTTGCGTAGACAACTTTGTATGCATTAAGTGTTTCAGAAGATAACAGCACTATTTTACTACTTTCGTTAACGTCTCATTTTTAAATATAGTAGTATCGGTTTATTTTATAGTCTTTAGAATGTTTTTCCTGGATTTTACGTAAGCAGCAACTTTTGTAAGGAATTGGGAATATGTTAAGGAGGATTAGGAGGAAATAAGACTAAGAAAAATGAATTCTTTATGTAGTCGCTGTTTTTCAGCTAATTCTGTTTTACTCTTCTATTGATTTTGTCGGTTGCTTAGGCACAAACCCTAGATACACTCATTTCATATAATTATTGGTATGCTTGGCATTATCACTCATGCTAAAGTTTAAGTGTAAACTTAGTAGCTACTGCTCTAACACAGGCGTATATTCTAAGACTAGTTAGGTTGGACTGACGACTTAAAACAAAGGAGTGTTATAATATTGCTCTTAAGTTGAAAATTTCGGGACTGTTCACTCGCGACGTGCGAATAGATTTAATTTGATCTAATAGTACAAAAAGACCTATTAGGCAATTTCCGTAATTTTAAGAAGGTCTCAGTTCCATTTTGTGTACTAGAATGTCATTTTTTGAGATTATTTATGTACAAATAAAAGTCTTTTTTTTTCGGACAATCAGTTGAAAATCGACCGTCAAACATCTGAACAATTTCAAACTTGAAGCCTACCCTAACACAGAGAGTGGTTAAACAATGTCTAATACAAATAAAACGTCATATTTGAGTACATAATACGATTACAACAAATCCTTAAATACACAGTTTGTATCAATTTATCTCATCTCGGCTGTTTGTTTGCCTATTTTTCCATTCTACTTCAAACATTCGACCTTGATGCGAAGAAAACTTTGACCCCGAGAATTTCCAATGCCAAGGTCACTTTACTAATTAAATGGGTTTTGTGTTGTCTTAATTAACTAATATGTTTACCTAAAGACCGCTCATTAAATAAAACTGAAGTGTGATTGATACACTCATGCTAAGTTTGTATTAAGCTGATGGAATATTTTTATATTGTTCGAATGTCTAGTTAAGTAATACCATTTATTTGTAATACCAAACCAATAAGTACTGATTCTCTATACAACCAAATCAGAAAATCACGACATGCCGTCATTTGACCTCAACTTAAACATTATTCCAAAAAACAATTTAAAAAAATCACAAAAAGTAGCCAATGGGAACATGAGCAGTTTAATATTGCTGGCCAATCGACAGCACGTCGGCGTCGTTGTGGCATCCGAGACGAGATTTCTAATCGGCGGGCGTCACGCGCCGAGTCCTCCGCCCGGAACGAATTGTCCGGAGATAACCATCCAACTGTGTTGCCACATCTAATTGGAAGAAAACAACGCCGAAATCAGATCAAGAATTAAGCGCTGAATATAAGCTGATGAGTTCGAGGTAGATAGAACATGTACCTATTGGATATTCAGCTATAGGCGTTATTGATGGAGTTCCCATTGCAATTAGAGTTGCATCAGTTAGGTTGTGTAGAAACAAACGAAGCAAGATTTAGTTTAATAGCATGTAGAATGAAAGATTCAGAAGAAGATAACATCAAAATAGTAACCATATACAATATACAGTACATGTGAACAAAATTGATCAAGCATGAAATGTAATCAGTGACAAAAATGACTAGATTAACTTGCATGGATTAACAGTTGGAAATTGTATTTGATTACAGTTTAATTAGATAAAAGACAAACGTCTTAATTCTTATAAAAATGGTACTGATAACGTTGAAGTTAATGACACTGATGGCGCAGGATAAGTTTGTTTAAAAAAGACGTTGACCAACGAAAAGATATATGGAGTGTGAACGATGGCATGGATAAGGAGACGGCTACCATTAAGATGAAAGCTGATAGAGTTGAAATGATAAACGAGGAGCACCTCCTTCTGGAAAACGTTATAACGCTAAACAACACCATGGATAAGCTGTGTATTAGGAATTTAAGACTGACAACAGTTGTACAAACAGTTGAAGCAAAGTTTAGTGGTTACGTCAATCCATTTGCTAATAAAAACTCGGCCTATAGCCACTCCTTAACTCTTAAGGACTATTAAAACGGTACCTACAGACAAAAAGATAATTATCCTCATAACGAGCTATAAAGTATTTGATAGTACATAATGATCAAATATGTGAATAAGTTTAACCAATTTAGGTGTGTCTGCCTCCGTTTGATTCTGTTGAAAGCGTTGTATCCATATTTTTATTTTATCAAAGTGTTCACATTATCTTTGTAATAAATCAACACCGATTACATCAAGAATAAAATACTAGTTTATTTAAAATATGATAACTCAGTTGAACACAAAATCGTTTAGTAGTTTGCGACAAATCGAGGCGTGAGATGACGAAGCGCGATGACTTGACGATCTCACTGTCCGCTTGATCGAGCCTGCCTCCTGTGAAGTTGTAGAGCTATTTAGATACCGATGACAAAATACTTTATACTGACAGAAAAGTTTCTAGTGGTTATTTGAGTGTCATGCTATGATCACATTCATTTATGAATACTCAGAATTGCGAGTTACATTAGCGATTACTGCTAAAGGTGTAAAACGTGTTTTTTACGTCTCGTAAAAGTGGTCGAGAATTTTTATTTTAAAACTCGGCTTTTTTAAAAGTTTAATAAAAGTTATCAGAGAACAGGGTATGAACCAATAAGTGCCGTGGTGTTCTTGCTACTCTCAAGCAACGCGCTCCGTTCTCATAACCTTCCGACAAGACTAATGTGGCTCCAAGATCATTGTCAGTGCCGTAATGCCTTCATCCACATCAATGAACTACGTTAACAAAAAACGCCAATTAAAACAATACAATGAATAAAACTCCGCTCCTAAAGAGAACCATTGGATATTTTTCCCGACACGCATTAAATAGTCATTAGCTTCAGATTCGGAACTATTAATTAATTCTATCTGTAGCAGATTCGCGCTTAAATCGGGTTTCATGTGTTCGCATTGTTGCTAGAAATATGACGAATCTAGACTGTTCGTTGAGAAGTCGGAGCATGAAATTGTGTGCACGAGGCGTATCGGCAATTTGCGTCAGTTTTTTTATCACAGTCACGACAGGCCGGATTCCTCGTGGAGCGGCCAATCGCCGGCTAGAGACGGTGTAATTGGGAGAAACTACTCGGCCACCACAAATGCTTGAGATTCGTTCTCGGCCAGTTGACGGAGACCTATGAAAACTTATCCGTGTGCGTCTCCTACGCTTTAACCCGAGCATCTTCGAGGGACGTGGAAGGTCACATTTAGATTGTTGCTCCATAATGACATGCTCGTTGTTCGGTCTGTTGCAACACACAGTCTAACTGTTTCGGCCCTTTTGTCTGGCCCATGATTGTTTGAGCGATGGCCGATATTTCCTTAGCGGATATTGCGTATACCACTTTGGCGGGTAATTATTATATTTTTGATAGGTGTATTCAGTGGCGAGTATTGTTGTAGTGTTCATATGTTTGAATTTCGGTCAATAAACTATATCTCATCATCTATAATGATAGCAATTTTGGTTATCGGCTATGGAAGTACTTTGTAAAATTTAACAAAAATTATGCACTTAAAATGAAAAATACCTTGCCTCAGGTATACCATACACAGCTTTAACTATGTATCTTAAATTGTAAAGAAAAAGATGTTAAGAAATTTCTTGTCCAGTGGGATAAAATCCTCTTAAATCCTTATAAATATCACTGATTTAATCACGGTAAAATTTATGAGGTGGAAAACTGTCCTAGTCAATATTTATTAAAATTATAAACATTTCTCTTACATTGGCTGTGGATTTTAAAATAAGAACAATAGAGACGAGTTCCTTAATGTTACCGCTTTGGCTTTTACGAAAAAAGTTACAGACCAAGAATACCAAATGACAGAAAAAATATTTTAGAGCGAATGCTTTTTATTTCTTTTTAGTTAATAATATTAAATTAATTAATTATCGATAAACGATCTGAGTTCGGCCGTGTTGCTAGCTTTCTAATCACGCTAACAATGAAATGGCCGCTTAGCCCGCCATATTTTATTTTACAGCGGACTGGAACGTAACAAAGTGGAACGCCTGTAGTCGTAAACGTTTGCGATGAAATTAATTACAAATCCTCGAATTCAATATTATTTCTTTACAACAGTTTTTAGATATTCGTTATAATAAGGATGGATTGGATTACTTTGGTTGGATTGAAGAAAGAGGATGGTAAAGGAGCTATCCTCCTTAATATTTGTTTCGTGGCAATAAGCTCTCTTTAATCTATCTAAGAATTGATTGGCCTGTATGGGTCTTAACTTCATTGAATCTCCAACAGTTAAAACAAAAGAATACAGAAATAATAATTCCAATAATGCCAACAGTCATACTAATTTCATCAGAAGCATGCATACCTACCTAATAAATATAGAAGAATGTAGATATGTTTTGAGAAGTTAATTTAAACAGTGTTTCACACTTTGCGACAGTCAGCGACAACAGAATAAATTACCTTTACGCTCTAAAAAAGAAATGTTTATAGAAGAAAAAAATAAATCTATCTTAATTATTTGATCAAACATTGCCTAAAATCAAGTTTTGAATGAAACGAATAATTTTAGTCCAATTTACGTTTAATTTTAGTTTACATAATTATGTATTCCGCTGATGATGTACAGCTAAGGCATTGTCCAGAAGGAGGAAATTCGCTGTGAATCGTCTCGCGAGCCGGCGAGATATTGGTGACAAAATATCGCGCGACGCGTCTTCAAACATCGCGCGAATTCTGGAGATTATCACAGAATCGCGTTGAATTCGCTCCATCTGGACAAGGCCTAAGATTTTGTCGAAACGGATGCCATAAATCTAACGAAACTATTCATTGCTATTAGTTGTTTGATTAAGGTTAATTAATATGAATGTTATCTTATCGGCCGCTTGCCGACCGCGGTGGAAGGATAAATCGTTTGTAGCTTATCCGTTTAGTTTATTATGTATCAAGGTTCCTTTTTTACCTCTCTGGTCTAGTAGTTGTAATGCGTGGGTTTAATTCCCGGGGCAGGCAAAGTGTATTTTATTAAGTCATTCTCAGTAGCAGCGGGGTGTTTATGCCTAGGTATTGGCATTAAGCTCGCTCCTATACAAAATAAATTGATTATCGGTATAATATTTGATTCTCGCTATCGCATCTGATAACATTTATATCCCAGAACTTATATCACTCGCAAAATCGCTTCGAAAGAAATAGTAGGTAGTGATTTTCGGGGTTTTCTTTGATAATAAATGAATTTGAAATGTATTCATGCGACAACACTTGTTTTTAATCTCCAGCATACATTACACGCATCCCTACTAACATTATTTACGCAATTTTCAAGACCGTTTAAAACCACAACACAGTTTCTAGCAATCTCTTTAATAAACATGTTATATCCCCAACAACGTCTAAATTGGTAGTTTTACTGTTTCTTCGAAGTACGCCAAAGGACCGGGTGCCGCGAACATGCCTAATAGAGTCGTAAAATTTGCTACGGCCGTGTGTTAACTTGTTTCATTATCGCTTAGTTTGTATGTATCGCTACCCTGCAGGGTAAATGGAACAATTGCTGCCAACCGTGTAGGTCTTTTAGACCTGCTTCGTAGTTGTTGTAGCTTAAGTTAATTGAGGGCATTTATTCCTGCAGGTGTTACATTAAAAAGAAGTGTCGTTGATAGTTTACTGCAGTTTTGCTTGTCGTTACTAGGGACAAAGATGGAAATATTGAAACTAAATATATACAATCGTTGGCTGTAACTTGATTATTTACGACTGCATTGCGTTTGGTAACTTTATTTGTTAACTAAACAAAAGACTTGGTACCCCATAAAAGAACTTGAGTACTTAAAAATGAATAAAATTGTGTTGAAACAATTTAAAAATTAAATATCATATTTTCTTTTTACATTATATTGGCCATACTTCTTAATTTGAAAAGCTGTCAAAACTGGCAGTTCTCTTTACTTTCTACTTAAAAGCCGGGTGTTCGCATGCTGGTGACCTGCAAGTAATGAATGCGTAGGACGGAACGCACCGGCCACTAATTACGTAGCTATCTGATAGTGTTTACTGCAGGCTGGTTAGCCCGTGGGTAGCTGCGGCTAAAACTGTACAAGAACACATAAATACGTCAAATACAGCTCGATTGAATCAGCGGTACTACTATTAACCCTGAGGTATTCAATTCATTCAGCTACTGTACTTAATGAAATTTTATTGACTTCACGTATAAGGGATTTACAAATTCAATGTCAAAGAAGAAATCCATAAAACTTTTGTTTTAAAAAGTTCTTAAAACTCAGAACGAATACCAGCGAATCATACAAATATTTTTCCCGGCAGAAGTTAAACTCCAATTCCTTGCATACAAGTCGAATGGGTCGATTCAAGTTTAGTCATTCTGATATAAAGTTTGCAATTTTGAAATCTTGATCGATCTAAGCAGAATCTTCGCCTGGTGTCAGGGTACAATATTCCCTGCCTTATGGTGACTAGACCGTTAGCAGGAGCTGTTGAAACTGTACATGTAATGAGGGGAGAACTGGCTTGTAATTGTGATTTCTGTAATATTATGCGGTCATGTGGTTTTCCTAAAAGAGGCTTTGCAGTTTTGGAATCACGATTGGTGAATTAACTCTAGAATTTTAAAGCGGTTTGGTTGAAATTGTTTTAGACATGATAAAACACTTTTAAAAGCTATATTAGTTTTGTACTCGCTAAGTGATTTGTTTTGATCTAAAACATGGATCCCTCAAAATAAAAGTGAGTCACAAACTGATTTCTAGATAACTGCACCAATGATTCAGAAGTGTGAAAATATGTTTTCTGCCTAATGCACAATACATCACTACTTCTAAAAGTCACATCAAACTACATTTTGAATTACAAGAATTGCCTCTAAATTTAACATAGTGGGTGATGTGTTTGAATAGTTTACAAATAATGTAACCAGCATAAGTTATTGCGAGGTGTGAATATTATGTCAGTCACAACGAAGTGAGGGCGGGTAGCTATAATAAATACTTACATGTATAAGTGGAATGTGTTGCTTGTCGACCCGCGGAAGTAGAATCAAATGAGGGAAACAGGTTGCGAAGGTGTTCCCAAGCGAAAGATTATACACACCTTGTACTTACGTCCTACAGCGATCTGAGTTGTAATAACTAATTTCCTTGCCAATGCTGGATATCTATTAAAATACCATTCATGGCATACATAGTAGGGATCATTAGTAGGTATTCTGTATGCATTTGGATCTGATTTGCTCTATTTGATTTGGAGATGATTCATTTCTTAAGCTACGCGCTTTGATTTTGAGATCGAGCATTTTTGGAAACCCTAAAAATATTGATTCTAAATCTAACTTAAAGTATCTGTATGACGTCATTAATTTCACATATAAAGTGATTTATGTAAACTCTAATGGACTCAAAAAAAGAAGCATATTGGGTCTTTTGAAACTTTTATTTCTTCTAACACATATGAATACAATTTGGCATTAGTGAACTTGGCCTCATTCCCATGGTTGTGGCGGCAGCATTGTCCAATGAGGTGTGTCGATATGTATTCTTAGTTGATCATGTTAACCAAACAAGTAAAACTACTGCGTATTACTGGCTGTCATATCGTATATTATGATCAGCGATGAAAGAAAACCATAAAAAACGTACCTTTTCTTTTTAATCTCTGGCACAGAACTTTGACAGGGCGTTTCTTCAGAAATACACAATGAGTTGTTTCTTTTGGGATAACCATTTTGTGTCCATGTTGGAATTTATGAAGAAAGAGTATGACTGCTACATCAAGTTAAGTAAAAGTAGAACAAATATACCTAGTCTGTATCTATTGATCGAATAGTACCGAGTAAATTATTTAAAATACTCACGATCGACGTTATTGATCGACAGTATCAATCGATAATATCTGACAATAAATTTCTATAAAGCGGCAATATCGATCAACGAAATAGTACGATAAAATCAAGCAAATTTGTGGGCACTTTAAGCTAAATATGATTGTTATTTTATTTAGAACGGTCCAGGATTTAAACTTATTACTGTTTTGTAACCACTTTGCTCCTAAGTAATCGGCAATTACATAAGAGTAAGTTTATTATAAAAGGTAATACCTACAGCAAATATAAGGTTTGTAGGGAAAGATATAATATAGAAAATTATAAATAACCCGTTTCGCAGACTCCAAACATGGATAAGGCAAAGCCGACAATACATCTTTCATAGTCTCTTACATAGTCTTTTACGTCGAAATATGATATAAAGTAGACAATTGCTTGAGAATTCGAGAGTCTCTCCTGTTTATTTTCCTTGTATTGAACGTGAGATAATTGTTGCATGGAGACGGATCATAATGCGGTGAGGCGCAGGCAGGTCCTGTGTCCCTCGACCTAAGGTAGTTAGTAGGATACTCCCTCCGTCCCTGGATGACGGAAGTCCATAAGGATCTCCTCAATAAAATAGAGGAGGCATGGTGTAGAGATTTGTCAACAAGGATGGTAGCGAGGTTGACCGCCCGGAGCGCGCTCTACATACTTAGGTATCATCACTCATGGAGGCTCTATGTATAGTTGCATCAGAAGTGCCTATAAATAGTTAACACGAATACTTATGTAGTTCGTACCATGATGTTGACATAATTAGTACCTCTAAAAGGTAAAGAACCAACCTGAATCGTAACATATTCAGTATACCACTTCGCAATTGATGAAACAATCTCATCACGTCCCCGATACAAATCAACGGCGATCGTACCTAATACAGATGTATCGGTCCGTTTGACATTCACCGATGACAACGTATTAAAAGTATAAGTCGCCGATCGGGACCGAGATAGTGATTTATGAACGCACGCGGTCGTTATTCGCTTTTATCGATTCTACTCGACTAAACCTAGTAGGCGATTGCTAATCGACTTTTACTGCTGGCGGACATTCAATGATGTCCTTAAATCGAAAGCGCTCAGCATTTTCAGCGATTTTATGGTCCATGAATGTTGTTCTGTCTCTTTCGTTTTTCTATGCAGTCTAATGAAATACGCAACTGCACTGTTCAAGATAACTTGAAACATGTAGAGGTAGAGAAACTTGTTTAAATATGCACGCATAAAATTAAACGAATGCTTAGTTTGTAGAAATGCTTGAAATGTATGATTTTCACAAATATAAATTATACTGAAGTATAATTTCCCCGTTTTTATTCCCGTAAGCATCGGCTGTGGGCTGGGTGTATACGGCACCGGAACGGTTATGGTTGCTGTGTAACCGTTTTAACGGGGCGAATAACTGCGCGCGCGCACCGATGATGTACGGCGCACGAGCTAATTGTAATTACATGTGGTATTTGCAACTTGTTTTAAAATATGTTCGCTGAAAAATATTGTTAAAGTGTGCAGAACTTTTAAGAGCTCGTTATAGTCTTAGATTCATTAGCGAAACCATTATAATTACGAATGTTTTTACCTATATAAACGGTAGAGGTATATATTAGACTTAATTATAAATGTTACTGCTTAAGCACGTAATATATTTATGTGTAGAAACATAAGATAAAGTTAACTGTGGACTTTCTATCCTATTATAATGATGACCGTGAATGACAATATAATTTATTATTGTAATATGTACTTTCTAATTAAGTCTCAGACACTTCTCGTCATGTTGTTTAGTTTTCAGGCTTTTCTGTCTAAAATCGTCTACTCGGTGTGCATAAAAAAGGAAATCATTCTTCTTTTGGTTTAGAAAATATATCTCAATTTATCATCAACAGCCGGAAGACGTCCACTGTTGAACAAAGGCCTCCCCCTTAGAACTTAATTAATTTCAGCCTAATATTTTTATTTTTGCAAGTTAATAAATAGTCAGTTTTTTTACGAGCGGGATTCAAACTTGTAAACTTCGCCGATGGCGCACGCTCCTTCCCAACAGATTTACTATGTATTTTTACTTTAATCATATTATTTACTTTTGCCTTATTAGTTTAGGCACTTTATAATTCTTTTTAATTCGAATATCGTTTACTAGCCACACATTACACTGCTACACAAATTACGGTCGGTCTGTTTGTAAGTTTCTCCTTACGCGTTCATTATACACTTCACCTTTATAACTTTACTTAGACATGCAAGTTGATATAAATTTTATTGCTATCCGCGCAAAGCTTTATAGAGATTACCGTCATTACAAATAGGGTACTAAAGGATGTGACGAAGCGAACATGCTCTTTAGTGGTAAGGAAATTAAATTAGTAGGCATATTCATAAAATCAGCATTCTTGTTCCAGAGTATATATTATGAAACTACTGATCATTTACGTATACGTTTTAACTCCCATCTTAAGTAGAACATCACACCATCTTAAATGTTATGACAGCCTAGTACTTTGGTTGAGACTTCTATTTACGAAAGTGTTAAAAAGGGTACTACGTTCACAATATCGATAACTATCGAAATCGTAAGTAGGCTGAAGAGATATATATATACCTACACTAAGTAGAGAGTAGAGTTGTCTTGAACTCTTTTAACACTTATGAAATAAATTTAATCCAACAGATGCTTTTCTTGTGCTAAATCTTTAACTAAACTCAAGATTTGGTGTAGAAGACGCCAATTTGGAATTTATACTGCCAGAAATAAATACCTTGCCAGTTGTCTCTAAATGTTCTTTCTCAATACAGATTGTTTAACCAATTAGAAATCACCTAATCAAACTCTAAACGAGCCGTAGGAAACTTCTATGGGGGTCATAAGTTCTATTACTTAATACACCAATAAAAGCACGAAGATTACTGTTACTGAACTTTGCTTACCCCAAGCAACCGTGGCAGAACCACCGTCATAGACAAACACAAATACATAACATTTACTAAGACATTTAGCGCTACTTCTCGGCTATAAACATAACAATAACTACGAGTATACAGACCAAGTATAATGAGTTTGAATTCAGCGTTTTACATCGTGATTCAGCGTATAATACGACAAAATTAAAAAGAAGTTGGCCTATGTCTATACATTTATAACAGTGGTCGGTTCCACGCGGCCGGGTTACCAACCTGTGACCGGACGGATACGAGCGCAGGCGCAGCTCTCACGACGTTATACAATACTTCAGTTGATTCTAAACAGGTTCTTTTTAGCTTACATTAAACACGGTTGGAAGTTAATCGTTTTCTTATGAACGTTTTCAGAATTATTTCTTATTATCCTCGAGACTTGAAGGACAAATAGGAATTGTAGTTTTATATTATTTACTATAGCAGGAGTTTTAAAATAAGCACCAAGGCGAGGTGTTTTGTTGTTCAACAAATGTATAACCCTTAAAATCAATTGATAATTATGTTATGTTACACATTAATGATATTTGTATTATAAACATAACTAATTTGTCACTTTCTTTGTAACATTGGAGATTAACTTAACATTGCTTTAATCTGGAAAAATTCAAAGCTTAAAACTATTCAAAATTTATTTATCAGCTTAATGTCTCTTCCGATGTTCTGACTGATTAATACATAAGTAGTTCCATTAAGTTTGCATGTTATATGGGCTCGTCTTAAACGCCGGTAGTACACCATTAACTGTAGCTTTTATAGCTCTTAGCATGTCGGGAGCCGTTTTATTAGCGATAGCTCTACCTGCCCCGCTTGGTGTCTACATGTATGTTTGGATAGAGCTTGTCTTTCGTATAGGCTGGAAGTTTGTTTAGGCTTTTGAGGCATTATTTTAGGCAGGCTTATTGGTGGTCTAGAAGTAAAGCCTTTGTGCTGCAGTGGGATAGTTATAAGCTGTTATTATTATAGTGGTTTATAATCCCAAGTTAACATTTATTGTATTATTTAGGTTTTGCATCTGTGGCCGGATTTACGGACAGAATTTCCTTATGTCATCACGACAGTGAGTCTTATAGAGTAGCAAAGTATAAACGAAAATTTTATGCACTTTCGGGCTTCGGCTCTTGTTTCCTAACCGACTCTTAGCACAGACAAATTTAGTATAGTATAGCAATACCCAAAGCAACCACTTAAACAAGAAACCTTTATTTTAAAATACTAGCGGTCCTAAATACTATATTGTGTAGTACTTATACATATGTAGTTATAATTCAGTAATGGTTTCGTGACGTTCCAAAAGTCAAAAAACAAAATTGTTCGTACAGAGTGGACCTCAATTATAAAGGAATCATGCACAGTCATAGTATCCATTCGGTGTACCGTTATTGCAATGACACGATGACATGCTGAAGCTGACTGTACACGAATGTACTCGAAGATACGTACAAAGTACACTGAATAAAAAAGTTGTTTAATGTATTACGATTGAAATAGTAGTCTCTAATTCGATTTCATATTTCTCAGAAATCTTTGCGAGTCGGAATGAGCTTTATTATTACGTAGAAATAGCTCATGTCGTGATGTAGAGATTGGCCAGACAGAAATTTTGTAGCTGTCTTTATGCCCAGTGGGTGTTGAATGTTCCAGGTCTACTGGCGCTAAAATAAAATTGGCCTTTGCAAATCCACATTACCTAGGTATACCCACAATTTTGTTACTCATTTCCTTTATAAATGTGTCTGCAATTAAAAAAAAATTATATTACTCACACAAGTATTTTGGTGACTATCGTAGTATGAAACGTATTGCGTTTTGTGCATATTTACAATTAATTACTCTAACAGAACACTATCGCGTCTCTTTTGTTTTTTGATCAATGTTCTATTTTATTTAAAGTTGTTATCAACCCACTGTATAATCTTCTACTGCATCATCAGATATACTTAAACGAATGTCAATCATTGTAGCGAATGAATTGTGCATATCATACACACGTTTGTTTGACACGATAGCGTCATGTGGAGCTGGGTGTTAGAAGATACAATATAGTTGCTATATGTTCCCTGCCTAAAAGAAAGTTGCATAGACTCTTTAACCGACTTCAAAAAGAAGGAGGTTGATGTTCGTCTGTATTTACTCATTGCTCTGCAGTGGGATCAAATTCTTCACCTATTTGCTAAATAGTTTAAAAATTCATTGTATTTTGGCTTAAGATATAACTCCTGCGGTAGGTAAATGCTACAATTTATGAATATATTTACTGAACTATCCTGAGGAAAAATATTTAGTACCACGGAATGAAGTCAGACGTAATGTAAATTGTAGATAGGTGTAACGTAAATTGTATAAACAACTATAAACAAGTTTATTTTGTTTGGAAAGTGTCACAAATCCATTAGGCACAGGAGTTAATAAAATAAACTTGACATATTTATTAGATTATTATTAATAATGTTATTATCACGACAGTTGAGGCCCTTCACTGCGTTTCTAAACTAAAATGTTAAGCGTCAATAAAATGTGTAATAAACTCCAAGTAAAACTAGTTTGTTAAGTGTATCGACAATGTCCTCGTAAATAATACATGTCGCCGTTTACATGTACGTAGTACAACCGGGGACAAAACTATGTATCTTGCCTTATAATATTATTATAATTCTTCGTTTATCAATATATTTATAAAAAAACAGTACCTTCTTAGTAACCAGTTCACACTTAACACGTTTCATTTGATCATCAAATAAAACACTGAGTATTTAACAGTTTAAAATGTGATTTAAAAGGTTACTTGAAAGCTTCTAGGATTTTCTCACCAAAAGCCTTAATAAAAGCTTAATTCTATATCAATAACAGCATTACAAATAGACTTGTTATTTCGCTCAGTGTAACATTATTCTGTCGCTGACTATACGTACATAATAATCACAGCAATTTGGCTAACAAAGCTAGAACCACTTTGGCCGGTCACAAAATATTTCCATGCAATTAAATATTCATTACACGAACTGCCTGCGGTGGCCACATTTTCTGTCATTAAGGACGCACGGAATCTACTTTTTGGATGTAATAAAGTCATCTGAAGTGAGTCAGAGCTGCAGGCGATAGAAGAGACTAACAAGACGTTCTCACTGCTTTTATGAACAGTTTCCGTGTTCATCCCAATAAGGTAGAAAAAACATAAAAGATGAACAGAGTGCTCTATTCAAGTACACACAAGTAAGTGACGATTTTTTCCTAAGGGTTTGCACCTACTGCATTTTTTAAAGCACCAAGTATGATTTATAAAATGATCCTGTAAGTCTTGAAATTCACATTATTAAACATGCCTGTACAGATTGTAAGTGCTACGCGCCATATGTTCGGACATCATTAATAGGATTAGTGTACGACCTCCTTCTTTCCTCCTTTCTTTGACTTGATCAGATTTCAACTACATAATATATAGGTACATGCGTAAGCTATGATGCCTTTAATCTTAATCGGACAGAGCGTCCTCATAATTTCCTTTTCGACATCCTGCAAATGGTTAATGCTCCTAAACGAAAGGCTCCCATTCACCATTCTCGACCACCTCCAGAATTAACTGGCTACTTTCCCACGTCTTACAATCGACGTGTATGACGTAACCTTATGCTAATTTACGTTCACAATAGATGTTATCCGTATCCTCACTAATAATTGCCTTAATAAGCGCCGTATAATCATAATCAAACAGTATTACAAGCGGATTGAAAATGATGTTTTTATTGTGGCATTGTGAGCGGGAGCTACGCCGCCTCGATGATTGCCAATCAACTTTTGTATATTGGATGACGTTAATGTTATTGAGTGGTGTACAATAGATTTGTAATTGTTTTTAAAGTGAGTCGTGTGAATTTCGTGTGGTGTGTACCTACCGTATGAAACAATCGGGTGTTTCCGAAATATGACGCGTACGGTTTTTGCTTTCGGATCCGATGTGCGATGTGTGTCATTGGGCTTTGACGGTGGATCCATTTTTTTCTCAGTTCGTTTGAGAACAGCCGTTTCATGCTGAAATAGTGTTTAATTGTGTTTGTCTCCTCATTGACATCGTTTTATATTCGAGGTGAGTTTAATCATTACACGTTCAACTTTATTTTAAATACTGACTTTGCTTAGATACCTCCACAAAATGTGAACAATGCTTATAATAGCTAGGAGTAAATAGTATAAAACGTCAATAAAATTCAAATTCATCGTAATTATACCTACCTTAGAATTGAACGTGGGAGACAATGTGAAGCCCAGTAAAAAACTGAACTACTCGGCCGGTGACGCCATCTGCTGACGGGTAAGCGGAGGTTTGGTGTCAATGAACCCAGCCCCACCACTTCCCCTAATTATCCTATCCCCACTACAGCATCTAGCCTTGCTGCGGTTTTAGTTGATTTTCATGAAAAAACATACCTACCACAATAGCGAGATTAGTAAATAATTTATTTTAGTTTTATGCTTAAGATGTTTTTTATGAATGTTGCGATGAATGCAAAAAGAGTATTAGTATAATTTTATTACCGATTTATTCGAATCTGATTGAAAGCTGTCGATGGGTGTGTCCAGTGTCATAACATAAATATTAATTGAATTATATCTTAAAATCGCAACGTCCTCATCGACTTACTGTTTAACAGGTTGGGAACTCTGCAAATTCAGATCGTGGGAAAATGTCTTTTAGAAAAACCTTTTAGAATAATTTTCGTACTTTCAATATCCAGTTCCGGACTAGTATCAGTTGTGCCAAAACTGACATTACTAAAACAACGTCGAAATATGACGTCTACCACTTAGATAGTCCGCAATCCTACTTTCATCGTATGAGTATTGGATTGAATATGGCAGTCAAAATGCACACACATGAAACAGTGCATAAGTGTTCAAAGATATAACAACGCGCGCATCACTCGATTCATTTCCCATGGCATCCGGCGTGAGAAAGATTTCTATCCTCGGTCGCCATTCATTTTTGTGCAAAAACCTGGCCGTGTTCGGAAGCGCTCGCGGAAAGGTCACACGAGAACTCGCGCCTTTTTAAATTAAAAAAAGAAATTCAACACGCGTTTCCTTGTTGCCAGTTCTTTTTAAGCATTCTGTTACACTAAGGAGAATTTAATGGATTAATTGTTTTGGTATCCGGTAAAAGGATTTTAAGTGACATAATTGTTGGCTTACTAAGTGTTTTCATAAAGTAATTATATAACTATGATTTTTACAAAACTTGGGTGACAATAAATTAGATACAAAAACATGTTATGATAATGCTCATCTGAGTTTCTATCTACAACAATATTTAATCTACACTATAATAAAATCCAATTAAATTTCAAAATAGTAAATCAAAATATATTGTATTAGATCAAGAATAGAATTTATGATCCAAATTCCCAACTCGAAAACAGTTAGTTCATAATACAATGCGTTATCAGTTATAGGGATCATAGCGTATGCCTCGGGACAAAGCTTTGAAAGCTCTACCGCGTCGGCGCCCGCGCACCTATAGATTTATTGAATGGTAGCGATCGTAATGAACCACTGATTTGTTAGCTAAAATGTATTAGGCCTTTGTGGAGTTTCTTATTAGATTTGTTATATTTACTACTGTGAAAGGATCTTAATTAGGTGCTAGCTCTAAAGAATTGGCTTTGTAGCTTTGAGATATTGTTAATTAACACGCTACGAATAATATTTTATGTCTTTACGAGCGTTCTAAGTTAGTTTTATACCACATATTGTTTTGCTCATACCTACGTGACGCTACAGAATAGACTGGTGTAGAATTCAAAGTAATGTACGTCTACTTTTGATCGCATAGGCATATTATCATTGACTACTTTTGATTACACATTCTTCATTTTTAAACGTTGTCTTAATAGCGAAATAAATTATGTAAGTAACTGTCTGTAGTAACTGTTCTAGAGATAACGACACAATCATTGACATCTTCTGCGTATTCCAATTCAGTCCACATAAGGAAAATGTTTAGTGATATTAAGATTGAAATACTTTTATAAAGTATGAAATAGTCGACATAAACAGTAAACATTGTAATTGTAGTAAATTAAGGTCTGATAGAATAACATAGTCAAAACTGACTAAGCTCCTTAAATAAACATTGAAAATTAAAATATAAAATAGAATAGTTTATTAATAAGTTGATACAGATGTAAGTATAAAATTTACTAGGAATCTTGTACCTCTAGGTATATTAGGTATACTTTTGTTTATTCCTAGACAAGAGAAATGGCAAAATCGAATCTTACTTCTAAAACAAAAATTAGAAAACCCTAACAATGCAATACCCAGACAGTTGATAATAAAGCTTGTTCGACAGATATCAGATGAGCACAATAGACCAGTATGAGGTGGCGAGTGCATCACAATAGCGCGCCTACCGTCAGACGTGCGCCTGCGCCGATAATGGAGCGATAAATTCCAATTTTGAATTAATGACGTTTAACTAGCGGTTTCGCGCCTTTGTGTTGTTGGGAAATTTTAGAAAATATTGTTGTATATGGTCGGGGGTTTATTATTGAAACTTGAGTTATCGAGTATACAATGTTTTCAATAAAAAGTTGATTTTAGTGTTCGTTAGGGTAAGTTTCACGGAAAGAGAACGGTAAGAAAGGTCTCATATATTATTTCGACGTTTAATTCAACTAATTCATGCCTTTGTTATTCTTATCCTCGTATTTTCATTAACAGTCAAAACTAAGTCGACGAAAAGCCTGTCACGCAATTAAAAAAAAAATGAAAAAAATTGCCAGCGTCCAGCGAGTCCTAACCATTCAACAAATCAATTTTGACAATGCCTTTAGTAAATCAAAAATCTCTCATACAATGTTAAAGTTATCCTATAGCTGTTATAATTTACATAACTACTGAGTGAATTGATTAAACAATGAACGTTTAACTTAAATATTTACATACGGACGCGTGGCGTAGCGTCGACATACGTATTACTATGTAGTCGTATCACTATGTAATTGATGAAGAGTAATCGTAATGCACGGTACACAATAAGGTGAGGACATTGTGGTGACTGGTGATGCCTGGGGTGGGCCAGCCAATAGGGATGTCCAACGGTACAATTCTTTCGCCTTTCGTGATGATACGGTATACCATCGCACCATCATTAAAGAACAGATCTATGTTCATTGTGTTCAATAATTTAACTGACATTTTGCATACATAATTTGCTCCTATGCTGGCTTCAAGGCATAGGAGGGTCTATCGAGTTCCATGTGCTTCATTGTCACTCTTTAGTAATATTTTGTTTTGAAAATTCATATTAATCTAATCCAGATGGAAATCGATTAAATTCTTAAATCTTACTTACGATTAATGATGTAAAGATATAATCAAGAATCATGTGTCTTGTGTTTTTGATTGTGATGTCTGAGTATTTATATCAACCGTACGTTAGAACAGTAAAATATTACAATAATTATAAAAAATGGATTCGAAACTTCATTTCATACCCCGACTTACTTCCGAGCCTCGCTAATAAATTAATTTGTATTGTTTCAGAAAGATGGGATTTTGAATAAAGCCTCTTCGAATTAAAATCAATAATGGTAAGTCTATTAAACTTATTTTAGTTTAAATCGCGCTTAGCATTGAAATCGGACACGTCATCCAAACTTATTTCGTAGATGTAGACCGAAACCTCATAACATTAAACTTTTTGTAACGTTGCAGCTGGCCACTAACAATAAAAATTGTTGTCGCGCAGATAATTTAAAATGAGAACACAAAATTGCTGGCCATTAGATTTAAAAATATAACCACGTATTGTCAAACGTTAGCTCAAAGTTTTGCATTGTCATTTGTCATTGTACTAAATGAATTAATTAAATCGATAAGTTTGTAAGTTTCTAAACAATAAGTTGTCATGTTTTTGTACTTAAAAACTCAAACCAATATTACTAACTTCAGTCAATAATAATTTAATTGTCCTACAAATGTACGAATGAAAGATACATCAATTCCATGTTTATCACACCGATTCAAGTTTTTAACCAAAAATGTTCAATAGACGAATAATGCTTCACCAAGAATGATAATCGAGGGACATGGTAATTGCCATGACGTGTATCCGAACGTACCTAGTCGTCACGCAACGATGACTGCCCCTACCACGACACTTTCAAGTTACATTCCGAAACGATTTCATTCCCTTCTGCGCTATACATCGCTGAGGTCAGTCGTTCGTGTCAGTGCATAGTGTACACTTGTGCCGCAATGGATTGAAAACTAGTTTGAATTAAGTTTATGTGAACTAAGTGCGGTTTATGGTAGACTAATCGAAGTCCAAGGTCTTTCGGTGTGCTGTCTATTTCAGTTTATGTAAGTAATTTTGGAAGTGTATAGAATATTAGATGTATCGAAATAACTTTATAGTTTTAATAAATAGAGGATTCGTGGATATCCTAACTTATTTTTAAGATCTACTATTTTTAGTAATGATTTATCTTAAATAATTATTATTGTAGTGGAACGATAGAAAGATTAATGTATATTTTAAACAAATACCAGCTTAATTAATCAAAATGATTAAACTAAATTACATCCTCTATAGAGAATCAAGGACAGAATTTAACTATATTTCTCTTCGTAGCTTTTTTTTACAAAATCTGATGGCAGGCTCTGCTTCTCTGATCATTCCTTTTTATATACTCATGATTGATACCACTAAACTTAATCTTACTCGATGAAGTTATAGACATAACTTCTAAACTGACCTGATAATAAGGCTACCGTACGCGTCGTACGATTTACCGTTTGATAGTCACCATGATTATTATCTAAAAGAATTTCTATCTTACAGCAGGTATGCTTAGCAGTTCTTTAATATGATGAAAACATAAACAATTGCGTTTAATATATTTCTGTTACCAGCCCCCTTACCATGATCTCTTAAAGCAGGATATTTTCCTTTGTGGATGCAAAACGCTGCTACGTTCAGCGTAGAGCGACGTCTCGCTTCCACAACGTTAAATGTTTGCTTTAACAGTTCATGGTAAGGAGGCTGGTAACATTTAATACCTAGAATTTTAATTACCCTTGATTCCATTGTCTTATCAGATGTATATAGATACCTAGTCGCTCAACATTTGTGCTGTGTACAATGATTTAACATTATACAAACATACCTATACCTTAATACATTTTCACAATTAATAATTACTGGTAAGCCATTAAAATGCACACTGCATATTTTAGTAATCACACTGGCCAAAGTCCGTGTTTGTATTTTTACTTAGTAAGCTACAAATCAAATGTCAATAGGCATACTTTTGTTTTTGATTCGTAAGCATAAATATTTCGTAACACGTACTTTGTGAGGATTTTTAAACAATAATCGTAATTATGCCTTAGGGACTAGCTACAATTATTCAGCTCAATTCCGATTTTGTTCATTTTTTTTTTGAACTTGTATCTCGCTGTTAGCTCTGAGGGAGCTCTGACTGCTTAACCGGTCGTTTGGCGAGACCTAAAAAAAGGCCTCCAGCCAGGGATTTTGTTTATAGAAACCAGCCGTTCTTTATTAAGAAGATTCAGCTTCCGAAGGTAAACGGACGCGTACGCAACTCTATACAAAACTGGTATTTTCTTTTATGGACTGACATTAAATCCAACTGAATGAGTTTAGTTATTAGGGACTAAGGCCAAGACTAGTCCCCACTAAACTGCTAGGACTAACTCTAGTCTAATATTAAGTCTACCTAGACTAGTCCCTATTAAGTAAATTTATTTCGCGTGGTTAAGTGTCTGCAGTTGTAGTAAACAATCAATCAACTGATTAAATAAAGCCTAAAAACTTGCAATATTATGGTATCTTATTTTTAGTATTACTTGTAAAATTTTCGCATCTAATAACATTTTTATTAGTAAACCAACATTATCCACTTAATAGTATCTTAATGAATGTAGTGTGGATTTGAAATCTACATACGTAAAGGTTTTTAAAATATTTCCAGTAAAAGAACCTAAACAATCTTATCGCATTTTATTTCAAAAGCCAATTACATTAATTTATTGTGAAACAATAATATTTAACACAATTAGTAAATAATCCGATGTGACTTAACGATAAAGGATATGTAAAACACAGGTTAAAAAAAAAGTAAGGCTTAAAAAATATCGTTTTAGATTCAGCAAATTGATTGAAAAAATACTTTAAAAGATTATATAACACGAGAATCAAGTTAATAAGGAAAGCTTAAAGGTAAATTAATACCATCGGCCAGCTCCAACCCGGCCGCCATCGACATTCGATATTTGAATCCCGTTCTCGGATTGGCGCGCGTGAGGTCGATGGCTCATCTATAAATGCCTCTTATCTCTATTATTTTAGAAAGGAGACCCTACAGCTGTATCTCATAATCGTATTGTATTACTCTATTGCCAGTAATAAAATTAGTTTTATTTTATTAGAAGTAATTTTGTGGATGTTATTACTAGCCTCCCGTGGTTAGCTAATAAATGTATAGCTTAATTTGACAGTAAATGTTTACATGCGATTGTATTTATGTTTTTTTTCACTGTTGTTAAAAATTGAAATTTATAATCATTTGTTTTAAGCGGCCGCCTGCCGAGTTCCAGCGTCACATTGGTGTGGAAATACCACATTAAAATATAAAGGAATTATCGATTACGACACATCGAATATATAATCGCCGATTTTACAACATCAGAATGTGTTGCACTGTACGGTTTTTCAATTTTTATTAAAACTTTCTGAAACAAGTTTAAAATATTTAAACGGCGCATAGTGTTAAGAAACCCGTATTTTATTTAACAAAAATCTTCATTGCTTTAAAAGGATAATTATAAACAGAATTGCAATTACGAATTAATGTTACATTAATGTTTTAATTAACACTGATTTCTGCATGCCACATTTTATATTGCAATGCAAACACGGCCCAATAATAATGACCAGTGTAGTAGTATTTCAATTAATCGTGTTTTGAGTACCGTTACTTGTTAGTGGTTACACCCATCGCACATATAGGGTGCCTTCATTAATCAGGCTTAGCATTACTCGAGTAGCAAACATTAATATTCTGCTAATAGCGACAGCTACCAGTTGCCAGTCCGTCGGCCAGTTTTTGCTTGTTTCCCTAGATTTTTTCAACGCTGACACTAGTGGCTAGTTGTGTGTCAATGCGGTGGCCAACGGGTTGACGTGTTGTAGTTTCCAGTTGTCATAGTAATTGAATCTATAAATGCAGTAATAGAAAGCTTTTGACTTTGTACCATAAATTCTGGAAGCTGTTTGGTCATGTACGAATTTATACGTGTATACGTAAACACTGTTGATTTATAATTAATCTCCGTTTACGAATATTTATATTTACTTTAAGCTGATATCATTTTTAGTTTACTACCGTCCATAGTATTAATTTTGTCTACAAACTGACAATTCATTTCATAAAAATACACGTAAGAAACTGGTCGCAGATTTAAATGATAAAAATTATATTCTGTTCAATGTCGACATTATTATTCAATGGTCAACCTTGAAAGACCCTATTTGATCATAGTTGCTATAGTGTTAAAATTCACACGTGCGCACTGACAGCTGTCATGTTATCTTTTATAGTAAAAGCATTTCGTATTCAATGGAGTTTTACATAACTATTTACAAAAGCAATCGGTAAAAAGTTCAGCTGCAGCATCTAACGTAAAGGATGCGTAAGAACCGTTGGAGGATAAAAAATAAATAAAAAGGCACGTGTGCGCCTGGTGGGGGGCGACATGTGCCTGCGCAGGTGCGCGCGCACCCGCCCGCCAACTGTTCCTGACTACCGCCCTTTACCTCAAAGGTCGCAGGTACTGCGACGTACTGGGAAGACCTCATTACATAACACTGGTCTCAAGGATAGCTACACACCTTTCACGTTCTCGGTAATTTTAGTATTTATCTTGGTTCTATATTCGTTTACTGGAGAAAGCTGCTAGGTTGTAAAGTCTCTAGTTTACAACCTTTGCAGCAAAGTTTATCATGCCTAAGGGCCATAAGGCTAACACAGTTCGTAATAAGAACTGACAGTTAACACCGTTATGTGCTGAGAAAGCATATCAATAGACGTAATAGTTGATTGTTAACTATTTGTATTCCCGTCATTGATATCCATTCGTCGGGCGCATATTAAACATTTACTTAATAAAATGAAGACGACTCCGCGACAAACTTTGCATTGTTGACTGTCAATATTGAACATGTGAGATTATGACGACGGGGCTGTCTGTCAAAGTGACGGAATATTATTTTGTTGGAAGAAAAACGTGTGGGCTCTATGAATGAGTCTCCAGTGTCAACATCTTATTATATAGATTTGTGGATGACCGGCGAAACAGATATAGAGTTTCGATAAAGGATTACAACCTCTATATGACTCAATGACGGGTATTAATGAAATAATCGGAACAATTGTACTTTTACCTACTACTTAATAGTGATAAATAAAATATTTAAAAAACTTATTATTTACCTGAATTAAGCTGAAAGCGAAACAATCGTCTCTGTTTATATCGCTAATCTTTCTTATAAGTTTGTTAATTCATCATGGATAAACGTAAGTGTTTACAAAGTGAGAGATATATAATAATCTGGGCACATCGTTACCTCAACATGAGAATAACGTAACACCGGAGGGGACAGTAGTATAGCTTTACCAACCCTCGTGATAGAAATAAAAAATATATCACAAGGACTTGTACTAAAAGCACACAAACCGCAGGGCAGCTTGTGGCGAGCTGTTTGTGAGTGGCGACACAACGTGCCTGATACCCCAGAGAGTCGGTCAGGGACTCATCCCCGGTTTGCCCGATATGGGTAGCTGGAGTGGAAACCGAAGAGCGCCCGCAGGACTCTCAGCTCTTTCTTGCCTTAGTTGGCTGGTCAGAGAGGGGTCGCCAGAGCTATATGCTCGGGGGTGGAAGTGTCTAATGGCGTAATAGCGGGGAAACCCGCTCCGAGTCTTCGAGACGCGCGATGGTGAAACCGGGGCCGCACCGCTCTACACCCCTAGCCACTCGCATCGGTGTTGCTCCCTGTTGCCTATAGTGGCGACTGTTTAGGGGGCCCATCTAGTGAGTGGCGAGTCACCGTCTGCTAATATACTGCATATTATATGGTTAAAGGCAGACGCCGTTGTTATTCAGAATAAACTAAAAATAACCATTCCACGAAACATCCCAACACAATAGACCAAATCATTTTAGTATCCATTTTTCTCAATAGTCCTGCACCTTTTGGGGACTTTTCATGGCTGTTCTGTTATAGAGCAGTTGTGTGGTGTCCCTAGCTGGTGTCCCATCCCCTTTTAGATTAAAGTTCTCAACGGGCCTCTGCGTGTTGGACCTGTGTCCCCACGTAAGCCTTTTAAAAGTCCGGGTATCTTCCGCATGGTTGATAGCCCGAGTAAATATAATGAGATACAAATAATAATAATAATAATAATAGTTTATTTTCTCACCACAATACACATTAAAATTACATTAAAGCATCACATTAAAAGATACAGTAAGTATATTGTGGGAGACTGGTGCCTAAGCTAGGCTTTAAGGGCCTGTATTTCAGGTCACCAGGTCTCCATCCTTAAGCCTTTACTTTTATAAAATTAGGTGCTATTTAAGAACTATTGCGGTGGTTTCGAATACAAAATGAAAATAAAATAAATTTACAAATAAGGATAAAACAAGTAATTAAAACAAGACAAGTTTGGTGTGTGTGTGTGTCTGTATGTGTGTATTAGTGTGTGTGTGTGTGTGGTGTGTGTGTGAGTGCGCTCATGTGTGTGTGTGTGTGTGTGTGTGGAATATTTAGTTTACTGTACCTAGTGATTATTAAATATTAGGCTAATGTGGTAAGTAATTTTTCAGTTTCAGCATAGTTTAATTCCAGAAGCCATGAATATACCTTTTCCTTACATAATTTTTTATTTAGGTTATAGATGGTAAGAAGCCTATTTATTTTATTATATAAGAATCCACCTAGGTGGCAAAAAAAGCGATTGGAGAAGACGGTTGTGAGGTAGACGTCATTGCGATCTACAGGATTGAATCGCCTTCTACTTTCAGCCAATGAAGGTTGGTAGGTGAGAAGCGAATGTTGTTTTAAAACAGTGCTAAGTATAAACAGTTGACGCACTGTTAGTACTTTCGACTGTTTATAAAGTAGTTCTGTAGGATAGCGATATGGTAGAAATGAGGAGACTTTCAGGATAGCTCTTTGGGCCCGTTCTACTGAAATTATTGTTGTTTTTGGGGCTCCGCCCCAGATAGTGACGCAATAGCAAATTAGTGACTGGGCAAGCGCGAAGTAGACTGATCGTTTTAATTTGGCATCTGCAACTTGTCTTAGTGATTTAAAAACATATATCAGTTTACGTAATCTACTGCAAAGTGTATCTATGTGTTGTTGAAATCTCAAAGTGCTATCGATTACTACTCCTAAATATTTTACACTATCGGTCTTATGAAGGTGGATGCAAGTACACGTATTACTTAGTGGCTTCGAACACAGATGAGCTATTAATGGATGGACCGTGCTTGATGTTGGGGCATTATTTTTCTTTAGGGAGAAAGTGATATACATCGTTTTTTCAGCATTAAGAGTTAGTACATTATTTCGAAGCCACTTAGATACAGTATTGAATCCCAGCTGAGCATACGAATAAACTTCAGGCCATGAGTCAGCGTTGAATAACAGGGCAGTGTCATCTGCAAAGCTGATAATTCGGCCTCTAGGTAGAGTGAGCATGCCCAGGTCATTAATATAGATGAGGAAAAGGGTGGGCCCGAGGACACTACCCTGAGGAGTGCCATACGTAACAATTTGCTCATTACTGATGAAGTCATCTATCTTAACACACTGGACACGCTCACTTAGGTAGTCTTCAAAAAGTTCGAGTGGTGTTCCTCTAATTCCCATACTTTCCATTTTGGCAATTAGGATGGGAACAGAAACCGTGTCGAAGGCCTTGGCGAGGTCTAGAAATATGCCGAGGACCTTTTGCCCTCTGTCAATGTTTGTAACAATATAGTTTGTCAACTCGTGCACTGCATCAGACGTTGATTTACCGGATCGAAAACCATACTGTGATTGAGAGAGAAAGTTGTTCTTTTCTAGGTAGTCTGTAAGTCTATTATTTAGGATACGTTCGAGTATTTTAGACATGGCAGGTAGTACAGCTATAGGCCTGTAATTGTTGACACGATTTCTTTCCCCATTTTTGTAAATTGGATGTATAATTGATTTTTTAAACGGTTTAGGGAATTTGCCTGTAGTAAGAGCCAGATTGCAGACGTAAGTTAGCGGTGGTACAATAGCTATCTTATGTTTCTTTAAAAGGTCACTTGATATTCTGTCCCAACCCATGGCACAATCACTTCGTAGAGACATTATCAGCCTTGCAACTTCATCTTCATCTGTCGGAAAAAGTACCATAGACTGGGAGCAGTTATTCGTAAACGCGGTATCAGGTTCAGAAGACACTATTTGTTTAGCGAGGTTTTGGCCAATTTCAGCAAAGTAATTGTTAACTAAGTTTACTGATAGTTCTGGTGTTCTAGACAGTTTTAACAAGTTATTTGGGGATTCCTTTTTTTTAGTTCTATTAGTAATCTGATTAATTGCTGACCACAGGTGTTTTGGGTTATTTCCGGCATTATTTAATTCATTTTTTTCATATTCATTTTTTAATTTCTTTAATAGTTTATTACAAAAATTTCTGTACCTAGTGAAAGTTGTTTTTAATATACCGTTATTAGGTGTTATTTTAGTTTTTTTATGGAGGTTGTCTCTGTGTCGAATGCAGCGAAGAAGGCCCGGAGTCATCCAAGGCTTGACAACTTTTTTACGGTTAGGAACTTTAATGGTTTTTGAGTTTGCTTCAATAACACGCTTAATCAGTCCAATCAATAAGTCTGCAGCTTTATGGGGGTCATTAGAGCTAAAAACTTCGCTAAAATCAAGTTGCTTTATGTCCTCATCCAACTGTTCACTGTTGATACGGACTACTGAACTTTTTGCAACATTTCTAGTAATTTTCTTAGCGAGAAACAGTAGAACTGTTTCATGGTCTGTTAGAGAAGAGTGAGCAACAAGAGTAGAGGCAGGGCGCTGAGTTTTAAGGATGAAGTGATCAAGACATGTGTGTTGTCTGGTAGGAAGCGTATGAGCAGGCAGAAGGCCATGTGATGCTAGCAGGTTTAAATATTCATGTTTATTTGAATCGCGACATTCATCGCAGATGTTAATATTTATATCTCCACAAACTATGATATTATTATAGTGTGCGATATTGGTTAGAGTTGCATTTAACGAGTGAAGAAAATTGGTAATATCTTTAACGCCCGGTGGTCGATATATTGCAAGTAGCACGGTGTTGTGGTCTATTACTATCTGAAGACAATTTGCATTTGTAAAGGGAGGTTCTTCCACCGAGACGTTGAGATCTTGGTTCACATAGACAACAACACCTTCATTTTGCGTGACATTGTTGTTAGTATTGAAGGAATTGTAACCTAAAAGAGGGGGGATATTATGAGTATTAGGAAGCCAACATTCAGTTAGGGTAATGATATCCCAGTCGATTTTTGTTCTATGTAGTATTGTTTGGAAACCCAATATATTTTTTGTTATACTTCTAATATTCTGATTAATGATTTTGAGTGATTGATTTAGCGTCATATTGGGAGGAACACAATCATCCAAGTCACAGGTGGAAGAATCTGACACGGAGACAGAATCTATGTTGAATGTGTTACTTATTAAATTATCGAATGTAAGTGTAAATTTTTATTGATTGCATTTTTAAAAGGGCTTTTATGGTGGGAATATATAGTGACAGGTTTTTAAAATTGTTTAAAAGGATTTTTTTTGTGATAAGTTCATTGCCAGAGAATGTGGAATATAAATATGTTATAGTATACTTATATTTTATGGTTACAGTTACCCTTAGTTTTGTATTTGCGATATTTTGATTACAAATAATTAATAAATCTATAGGAACGTAGATAAAGGCTTCGGTTTTTATTATGTTAACATGATAGGTATGGTTGAGTGACTTATTGATGTGTGTATAATTTTTTGTGTGTGTAATTTTTCGTGTTTTAATTGTGTATGTTTGTGTTTTTAGTTTAGTATGTAAAGTATAAGGATTAATAAAATATTTAAAAAGAAAAAATAACAAAATTAGTCTATGCACTAAGTTAATCTTTAGAAAGGAAAGTTCTAGTCATTTATTTTGTTTACGTAGCTTAGCTAGATCTTCTTCAGACTTAATTAATATACTCGGAGTACCCTGTTTTTGACGAACGTACACTTTCCCATTTGCCGTCCAACATTGTTCGTACTCACTGCTTTTCACAAACTCTCGTGCTAGATAGTGAAGACGTTTAGCCATGGTGGTCAGGACTTCAGTTACGTATAAAGGATGTTTAGGGCAGTTATCTTGCAAATGAGTAGAGGAAAGGCGATCATCTGTATGTTGCTTATTATAGTTTCTTGTAGATGCCAAAAACTGCTCCTTTGTGTTTGGCGACGAGAAATCAACAATGACTGCCCACTAATGCGGTTTTGCTCTTCAGGCGGAAGATGTTTTTTATGTCAGAGTTAAGAACAGGTTGGTTTATTACTTTGCCGAGTTTTTGAATCGTGTTTGTAAGTGTTTCTTTAGTTTCGATATTTTGTGATGGTAGGTTTTTAATTTCTATTGATGATGCTTTAGAACTTTTTTCTAAGAAATCTATTTTCTGTTCCAGCGTTTTTATTACCTTTTTATTGTTATCACATTGTGCTTGTAAAATAGACATATCTTGTATGACATCATCGTATTTTTCTGTCAATCAGTAAAGTCAATATTATGCTCTCCTATGGTGAGGAAATCATGGATTAACTGTACAGTTAAAGCTATTGTATACGTAGGTAAATATAACAGTAGGACGTGACAAGATTGTCGATAACTCCGCGAGAGTACCTTTACGACGCGTGGTTGGCAATTAGTCATATAAACAGTGTTGGGAATTGGCCACATAGTCTGATGTTTTAATGTCTCAAGCACTTGATAATTCTTCTATTACTATAAAAAACTGTTCCAAGTTTTTATACGTATTTAAGTTGAGCTTTTGTTTTAGTTTTCAATAACCGAAGTGAGTCGTTTTTTATGACGTTTTATATTTATCGACATTGCTAGCATAGTGACTTATATCAGACTTGTATTGTATATGACAACGGAGTGATCGTAAGGTGATAGTGATAAGGGCTTTGTTTTTCCTTTGCGGTGAGGTGCAGAACAAAACCTTAGACAATTCAAATTGAGCTATTCAGTTTTAAAATTAATTAAAGAATGCATCTATTTCATTCTAAAACAATTCAGAGTTATTGAACCAAGTATTTGTTAATGTGGGAATGTAGTTGGGGAGGAATGCACCGAGAATCTCCCACATAAACTTGGATACAATAGTTTTATTGTTATGCAATTATGCGCTATTCCATATATTTGGGCTAAATACCATTCCACCTCTGGATGGAAATGTTTGAACAGTGAATCTACAATGCCGTGCTGGCTCTCGAATTCTGTTTTCAGTCCGTGATTTATTCTATACGTTATACCAATTTACGTTTTACTTTCAAATAAATAGAATTGATTGTTATCTCGTAGCAATAAGGTTAGGTTTTGTCTGTTAAATTAATTGTAAGATTTGGTTGCCGCTTCACGTAAATTTACAGAATAGTTAGCACTCATCCGAGAGATCTTTTTAGTAGCCGATGTTTGATTGTTAAATTAGGTGAGGCATTTATGATATCTAAATTTAAAGTACTTCAAATTGTCCGTTTATTGTCGATTGTACTATACATATTACTTTATAGCTATATGTATTATGTATTGTATATAGATAGCACGGCGTCAAAATTGATCAAGTGCCATTACTAGCTAGGGGATTGTGGGTATGCTTAGAATTTCTTTCATAATCTTCCTAGAAAATATATGTTTATTACTAGCACATAGTAAGCGGTATCTTATCTTGAAGCATAAAAATAGGAACTAAACAAAACTGGAGGTCAAACAAAAGACAATCAACCAGCTCTATCAACACACATGTCAAAACTATTTGCATTTTTCAACGAACACTCTATAGGTATGGATTTCTGTAAGTGACTTATGTCGTAAAAAGATGACGTAGAACATTATATCGATTACAGCAATAACGTAGTAGACAAACTGTGATTCGATCTCAATAACGCCGGAAAAATAAAAGACTGAACGTGACTAAAGCCTTTATTTATAGAACATATTATCTTATCGTATTACTTCCTCTGTTTGGTATAGGTACGGTGGTGTGTTGTCTAGCTTGTTATTGACTAGAGAGTTTTTTATAGTTCGTGTTTCAATTTTGATCGGTCTCACTAACTCTATGTAGAGTGGTAGAGTATTGTAAATGCAAATTAGATATAGTTTCGATTTTTTTACGCTTAAGAGTACTATACTCAGTACTACAGTTCATACAACCTGAACAATACTAGCATACATAATTGGACTACAAAGTGTTTTAGAGAGATCGACGAGACATGCGTCAAGTAATAAACTAAAGAGTATCTAATAGGCCATACGTTTAACATAAATGATTAATAATATTATTAATTATGATTCTATTATTCTTTAATAACGTGAAAATGAGCTTAAATTAAATTAATGGACGTATTAGTTTCACGTGTCGAGACGTTGGGAACTGTAGACAATGGGGAGAGCTATACACCAAGTATGATCGAGAAACCGTGGGACTTGTCATAAATGTACATTATGTGCTCCAAGACAAGGATTTTAGTTCGTAGTCTAGATGGCGGGCGGGGAGAAAATTGTTTTAAATATAATATAACAAATGTGCCATGTCTGGGTAGATGAAAAACACGAAGAGGTGGATTCCGAAACGTGTCGTAGCGTTCTGTTTCTATAGGTAGAGATTGTAGTGGACAATATAATTGGAAATTATGTGTTACAATACATTGATTTTAATGTATAGAATGATTAAATTCTTTTACTGTAGTTATAAATGAAAATAGGAATCTTGCTAATAAAAAATAACATCACAAAATGAAGAATACAGAGGCATTTCATACGCTCTAGACCTTGACAGTTTGAGACAAGGTGTGTTACTTACCTATATCTTATGTGTTGTCTACATTTTTCTGTTAATTTGATAAGGCTGTGTAAATATCTACAATTGCACGGTGTATTTATGGAGCAAGTTTCAATGGACCTATCAATATTTATTTGTATGTTCTACGAAAATGCAGATGCACACCAGGTCCATATTTTTTTTTATTTATTGAGTACTAAAGTAGACCTATCTGGATCGCTAGGTATTTTGTGAGGCATTAGCGGTAAAATATTCATAGTTAGTAATTCATAGGAAATATATGAAACCTATATAAATAGAGCTCGAAGTCATAATATTATCAAAAAGAACATAACATTATTTATTACAGGACATACGCAGTCATTTCACCTTTACATTTTAAAGAGATTAAGTTCCCGAGTCAAGCTAATTCCCAATAAATATTCCCAGACTAGAATTGATTGTTTAAACACGATCGATTGGTTGGATACGCGTGATAATATTCGGTAATGGTGTATTATTATGTTAATCGATATCGACCGCGTTCGCTACTGGTAGTCACGGCCATATACATTTGTAGCTAATACACGTAAACCACTGATAATTTGAAACTTGTAAAAACCACAGACACACTTTGTACCATAGATTTTGTATACCAAGTAGTTCCTTTGTACCTACCGTCAATTTAATGTTACTGTCATACTGAAGGTAATTCTAAATCTTGTTCGATTTTAAAGCAGTTTTGAATTAGTCTTAATGTCATCGTAATAAATGATACGTAGGTATCTTTTAAAAACCCAATCTTCATACGAATAAATGCTTTGCAATTTACTGACCCCTGCCATACAATTATTTCAATGAGACAAACTACTTTAGGCTAACAATTGATTGCTAGTTCTTTAGCCCGATCCGGTACGCAAATTACAACAATACACTAATTACTGTCATAAATATAATACACTAATGGCCATTATAAGTCACACACATACGTACAGAACATCCTACATTAGAATCCTAAACAGTAAGACAGTCGACCGTGAACCTAATGCCGTGTGAACGAACTCATTTAGGAGTCAAAATGCTCTCTCAATCGCGTTCGCGCGCTCGTTCGTCTATGGACGTGACTGCCAGGGCCGCACTCGGACGTGCGAGAGGTGCATGCCGGATGCACGCTAAGTGATGACGTTGCTTCACTGCTTAATGTCCTTCGACGCGAGAAAAGACAGCCCATTTAGCTATGCACATAGAAAACCGATATGCGAGGTAGAAAGTTATGAATAGCAAAATCGATAAGATGTTAAATACGATCAATAGTTTTGAAAAAGAACATAAATGGATAAATCTTCTTACTCAATGCCTTTAAAACCCTTTACAGCTTTGTTGGTGGACAAAGTATACTATTAATCTTTTGAAGTGATAATAAACACACTTGCCTATAAACTTTACAAAATTACTAAAAAATAAACGGCTGAAAACCAAAATTAATGTATCATCAAAAGGACAGTTATATTTTCCAAGACATTTGTAAAAGTCAAAGCGTCCATGAATTTAATAGTATCTGGTTTCTGAAGTACAAAGTAAAACGTGTCCCTGTCCAAACATTCCCGCTCTCGCTGTCAACACATGACTAAAAGCGCACCGAAGATTGATGTAAGCTATGCACCTTTTACCAATTCAAATACGTCCCTGCGCATGCAGTCCTCGCGTGCTGGCCGTAGTATTTTCTCACCTCGCGTCGTATATCCGCGTCGGACAGTGATCGTACATCAGCAGTCGATGGGACTGAGCTCTCCGCGGACGAGACTTGGCACGCACCGACCCGACCCGACCATCCTCCCGACCAATAAACCATGACCATCTTCGTTCACATTTGACAAATGACCGAATCATTTATCAAGTTGTCAGTACCTATTTTATACTTCTGAGGACTGCTGATTAATTCACTATAAATTGTCAGCACTGCTGCCGTTGTCGTCCCCTGTCAAGTCATATTATTCAAGAGATATTTAAGGCCTCTTATGAATAAGTAAAGCGTTAATATTTAACATTTCCAATTTAAATGAATGCTATAAAAGTATTGTAATTGTATACTTAATTTTGGTTGCCAGCGCGGATGCGGTCGTTACATCCTGCTCATTTTATGTTAGTCTCGGAGAATGCCTACGGATTCAGTAACAGTAATAACAGGCCGTAATTGATGTTATTGAGATAAATAAATAATACGACTGCGAATAAAAACTTCTGGTTAAATGTTGGACTGGTTGTAAAGTTATAAGTGTGCAGTAAGACAAGCCTGTGATTATAAATTTATTATTTTGCCTTTTTGATTTTTTTATTTAATCTAATTACATGTTTAAGAAATACACTCGCGCCAAGGCTTTGTGCTTCAATTAGAATAAATATAATGATAAAAAAGCTGGAAACTAATATCCTGAATGTAATTGTATAACAAATTATTTTGTAGGCGGTTATCCTGTAACATGACAATTTTGTTGTTTAATGGCCACCGGTTCCACCTAAGGGCAGAATTCAAGAACGGTTACATTCGAATATCAAATTTGAAATTTGAAACGGCGAACGTTCTAATCATTCATCGTTTTGGTACGTTTCCCATAGAGTTGCAACATCGTCCATAAAATATAGACCGCCTCCAAGCAACATCGTGACCGCATTCACACGGTCCGGGAAGATTACCGCCAAGTGGTTTCAAGCGGAGTGATTGATCGTCAGAATGCGCGCGGAACTCCAAATGAACGGATTACTTTTGTCTTTTCCACCTATGTTTCGTCTATGGTTGCTCAGACAGCGTTTGAAATGACGTTCCGTTTTTTAATACTGGAAATGCGCTACGAACCTGCGATATAAAGATGTAAGATAGAGTAAATGATTAGTTCTAAGTAGAGTCGGGTAAATAGATAAGATATTACCGATACTACAACCTTACTGATGCAATGTTTCATTTTGAATTAAGTCGTCGTGTATAATAGGGTTCCTCTGCCGGCACGGACAGCGCGATATTCCTTTTACCAAGGTAACAAGACATCAGCTGCATAATCAGCAGTAATTATTTTTGTTTCGCGATTTCTGAACATCTAATTACTAATAATCGTTAAAATTAGTGCCTTGCATACAGTTTAATTGAGGCTTTACGTATGCAGGTTCGTAATCAACACCTACATCAAGGGGCTTATGTTTTTGTATGACTATATTGCATGGGCGTTGGGCTTAGTTCAAAAAAAGTAATGCCAATGAACTCGAGGACAGTAAGTAACAAGAAAATCTATATGATTATTTATTCGTATTGACCAAATTAGTTACTACTACTTTACTCTTAGATGCTAATTTAGTGTTCTTTGATTTTAATTATATTCAATTATTAGCGGACAATATTTTATCATCTTTTACTCAAAACTGAGCGACAGACAAATTATCCGAGTAAATGCTGAAGTCCAATAAAAATCAATATGTAAGTGATTGATTACGAAAAATTGCATAAATAACTTCGAAGCTCGGTATCGGGAGTCAAATCAAGAAACAGGGATGAAATGTGACGTTAAGCTTAACGAAACTTAAATCAATGTGTTATCGCCTTCAACCGCAGATGGTTAATTAATTGGCGCGTGAAAGTACCGTAAGACACTCGACCGTGAGTTTTGAAGTCTTAGATTTTAAGGGCAAGATAGTCGTGTCAATCTTAAATGATGTACTGCATCCTCTTTGTTGCGTGATCTCTTTCGCGAGTTATGTCTATTCACTAAGTTCTTGAGATTTCTCATTGCGATTACACATTATGAGATGAGATTTATTTAGAGTGTTACATTTTATTCTATTTTGTAACCTGCAAACCTGTCCCTTATCATCTAAATTCTTCTTTTCGTTTACTAACAGATCTCTAGAATAGATAATGTATTTTTTCATTGCAAATTTGATCGACGATACTATTCCAAGATTAAAACTAACTTGGACAAACTAATACGTCATATAACCAACTGTATATCTAAGCTTACAAAGTCATCTTATTAACGCGTCTTATCCATCACTTACTTAATCCTGGCATAAGTATGGCAGTCGCTTAACACATCGGATGAGTTCTCGACCTTGATTTGCATTAGAGATAGGCAGCGTCAGTCCGTGACTCCAGCAAGTCTTACTGACAGCTGTTGTGAATACACCAATCGACCAAAGTAATGAGCAACATGTAGAACAAGCGTCGGAATTAATTTAAGAACTTAATCCGATGTCGACATTACTATCGTCGCTTCATTAGTTTTTATAAAGTGTTTATGGCACAAATAGTTTTTATAATCCACGAGGTGTGTTGTCTATTTTTAGTGTTGGTAGTGAGTACATTTTTTTCTAGAAAGCCTGTTGGAATACAGATTTTTAGATTACGGAGACATTTAGTAGACTGCTAAAATTTTAAAATACTTTCCTAAGCTGTCGTGTACGTAAGACTTAATTTTCTCTACGTTTTTAAATTCAAATTCAATATAAACTACGCAAAAGAAAAAGTGTGACAGTACATTATTACACTGCACTTATTCGTGTGCAATAAAAGAGATATTGCATTTATGACGTCTACTTTCTTTTTCCGACTACCCGCAATCATTGCAGCGCAAACGTTGATAGATATCGGAGAAAATTTTACTTCGGCTAATTTCGTGCACAGGGAAAGTCTAATCGAATCCAATAGTTTCGTAATAAGAAAATTTCGAATTGTGCACGTGATTTGTACAAACGTCGATTCTAAATAATTGATGTGGAATCGAAAGTTTGTATCGCCTGAACGAATACAAAGTGACGAATTTTACTATTGCTAAGACTTTTGCAGCTAAGCTTGTCATGTAGCAGGTTACTTTTTGTATTGTCAAAATAATGAAAGTTAATATTTTGTGCTTATAATTAATTTACCGTTCAGACGGATTTTCAAAGGAAATGAGGAAGGAAGGTGCATTAACTTAGCGTATTTACTTACTACTAGACACTAGTTAATATCGGTAATAAAAATGTATCTTCTTTGTTTCAGATAATGCAAAAGAGATGCTAACCAGTACTTTGGTAAGTCGCCAGTAAAACGGAATATTGCTTAGTAAATATTGACATTGATGGAAATGAGACACAGAATACAAAAGAAAAGAGAATAGGTAAGCAATTCATATTTGATGTTAAATTTACTCAAACACACCGTAGTACCTACTGCACGTGTGTCGTCACCCAAGCGAGTTCACGACCCGTGCATTTTTATGCGCTCGCGCACCTAAACGTGAACACGTGGGAATGAGTATTATACGAATGTTACCATATTCCTGGAAACTATTGTACTCGTAAAGTATTGTGTTTAATTCCTTTTTATTCCGTTATCTTGTAGAAAATGTATGGTCATGTGTATGTTAAAGTGTTTGCAAACGCTTTTGTAAAATAACTGAACTGATCCTTAGGCACTACTACTAATAATAAATTAGTCTTACGATTATGTGAGTCACCATTTAACACAAAACTGTTTAACACCATAGATAAAACTGTATTTTTAGTGGTCCATGTTGTGGGTGCTCATGGTTGAACTAAAGCTGTAGAATCTAGATAATATTGAAAGATTCAAATAATTATGTATATAACATTATAATATATCAAATCAACATATATTAGTCGCCAATAGCAATGATTAGGCTTATTTGTGTACCATTAACCACAATAGAAACATTTTTTGATTCGATAATTAAACTTTCAATTTAAAATGACAGAAATTTAATGTTGCCATACATGTGACCTAAACGAGACTTATTCATTTTTTACCGTTTGCAATAAAGGTCGGGTCAATCAAATAAAAAAGTCGTGGGCTCAGCGATTACTCTGCCCACGTGTAAGTTTTGTAATTTTGATGATAATAATCATATGATTATATGGCTATGTGAGGTTCTGTAATGATGAGAGAAGAATGTGACTCAACATTAGATGGTTTTCTAAACTCGTGCTTAAATTCCCGATACATCATACAGCCTTTATGGACAATTTGATGTTAAAATTAGCTGGTATAACCTAGTCTTAGTGAATATTAGCAAACGTTAAAATTCTAACATTCCAATAACGAGTTGAAATTTAACCAGGCTATTAAGTTAGTTAGTTATAATTAAGAACACAGTTTTTGTATTAACGATTGAATAAGGGAGCATGGGCCCAGTGTTTAATTATAACAATACTAACATTTATAATGTAAGTACATATAACTGGAAACAAACAAAATTTAACATTGACTAATAAGAACTAGAACCACTAACACTAACTGGTTAAATTTACTGCTTAAACTCAAAAAAGTCATGCCAAGCACTAACAAATAAATCCTAATATAATAAAATAAATAGGTTGTCTTATTTGGCTGTATAACATACTCAATTTAATATTCACTTTTCTTTTGGTTTAACTGCCTTACGTTAATATAACTGTGTTTAAGGTACATGATAATCAATCTATTTGTACGTTGTCAATAATTGTAACTATAGTCTATGGTTACAAAGATACCCTTATTTAATTTAAATCTGTTACGACACTAACAAGGTTGTTATAATTTGATTTAGTTCAGAAAAGGGTTCTACTTTGATGGACAGCGCGCAACTTGTTACGTTAAACAAATCTAACTGGCATTCTAAGGCCGGGAAACGATAGGTTACACAAGCAGACAAGGGTCTCGTTTATATTCTAAAATTACCATGTCTTCAGTTAAAAATAAAAGGATTGAAAGTTGCCACACTGTAATTTTCTTTAATTAATTTCTACTACGTTGGCGCTGCAATTTACATCCAGTTGTCTAATAATACGCAGATATATTTTATAATAACAATATTTTTTTGCACGTCACTGTTCTTAGTCGTATTTTTAGTGATAGTGATGTTACTGAACGGGTATATCCAGTCGATGTCGATAGTCGATACCGGACTGTCGGCGTTCGAAATTGGTTGTTCCGTTTGGAAACGAGTCGTCCTGTCGCACCTGTATACACCGGTTGCACTTGTCGACTTGTCTCCAAGTTCATGGCTTCCGGAGCTGACTTTCGTTACGGGTAACATTACATGCAAGTAGGTTAATAGAACGGTGAATTGACCATTTTTTGTAACCACTTCGATATAAATTCGCAGTGATTTAGTAGCTGTTTATTTTCGATATTCACTAATAAAGGAAGTGTCAAACGCTCGTTAAACTATCACTTGTCTTGTTATAATTAAATTGGATACTGTAAATAAACAGTGTACAGGAAGGCATAGCTGTCGTAAATTATGAAAATTAAGTCTAAAATGTTCTCATAAATCAGCAGTAAATGCGTTGCAATTATTATTATAACGGAATGAAAACAATTTAGAAATCCGTGTAAATTCATTGTTAGCACTTCACTTTTACGAGAACGTTATACGTGCCAAAAATAGAATACCACATAGTGATACCCAAACTTTTATATTAAAAAAAGGTAAGACAAAAACCGATATCACTTAAAGTTTATTTTAAATTAATTGTGGATAAAACTAAATGTGAACGAGGCACATTAATGCTCTGTAGATAATCAGTAATGTGTCTGTTAGCGGTTATTCTCACGCCTCGCTGTCCGGCGGCCATTATCATTACGTGCATTCGTCCAATGTGTTCCCCAAAAACGCTAATGTTTCAGTTCATTAGAGTCAACATTACGCGTGATGTGCGTTAGTTTTATTACGGTTCATGTTATGTGGCCGACTTGGTATCTTTAAATGTGACAGAAACCCCTTTAAATGTTTTGGCGCATTTTCAAATTTCGACTTATGTACAAAATATTTGATTTTCTTTTTTTGGAACCAAAAGGAATTGATTCTTTTTATTTTTTCTGAAAAGTGTGTGTACTTTTACCATAAAAATGATAATACATATTTCATTATTATTTTGCCGTTGTGAATCTAATTAGGCACACACAAACTAAAACATGATTTAATCAATACATTGATAAGTAAATGGCTTCAAAAATGCTTCGATTTAACTGACAAGCATGCAAAGTTGACAACCATTCAAAAAGCACGTAAAGGAAAACAGCGTAGGCAGCGATACACGCCCACGTGGTGCACGGCTAACCTGTCAAACTGTCTTCGAACAATTAACTGGTTGCGTCAGAAAAATATCGACGCAGCGCGGACCTATGACCTCGCGTTGTAGTGACGTCGCTATGCGCTTGTTACGAGATGACTTTTGTATGGGAGTAACGCCATCTTTTGTGTGTAAGTTATTGCATTCTAAAGTTGGGAAAATAGGACAGAAAATATGAAGTACTACTCAGTCTACTGACGTTTTGTGAATTTGTATTATCGATTTGACTCTACCTCAATCTCACTATGATTGTGTTCTATCAAGTATTACGTTTCTCTAATGTTTAATGATCCTGTAATTCTCATCCCGAAGTGTTATGGATTTTTGGCACGCAGATAGATCTTGTTGACGTAGACTTGGATATTAAATACTTTTTATTAAGGTTTACTGAGTTTCTGGACTATTGTAGGTACGACTTTTGTAACTAGTCTCAACGGTAGTCAACATTTCAGTCAGACTTATTTAACTAAGAACACTTTCCCATAACCTTTTGCTTTCAAACTTGGGACATGAAACCCATTAGCTTAATATATTCATATAGCTATGATTGATGGCGTTTTACCTACCGATGGTACCGGTATGTTAATGTACACTGCTGGCTTCCGTACCTCGGGCACTGCAGTCAGGAGAGAGAAAACAGCAGTCCGTGATAAACTCTGCTATCCGGGTCAACTGCTTGTAAATATGACAAATAACTAGACACGCGCGAATAGATATGCTTCTGCTAATTGGATAGTAATTGCTAATATCTCAGTAATATATGCACTGGTATCTGAATAAAGTGATTCTAAATGATGTTTTCTGACTACCGCTACTGAGGAAAGCTGATAAAATTATGTTCAATGTTTCTGTTAAGTCAAAGCTTTAGAGAGAGACTAGTGCGTTTTTAGACATTTATTTTGGTACCTGATGAAATGACAAGAATATGGACAATACTTTTTTAGAAGGCAAGCCACAGTGAACAATATTTTGACAATAATAATAACAGTCTATAACTATCTCACTGCAGGGCAAAGGCCTCTTCTCGCATAGAGAAGGTTCGAGCATTAACCACCACGCTAGCTGACTGCGCGTTGGCGATTTCAGATAATAAAGTCAATCATTATTGTTCTCTACTTTAAACAGCTTTACTTCTTAACTTATGATCAGAATGTTATGAAATTAATTTATTTTGTAAAAACTTCATTTTTTTCAGTATATATATTTCTTAAGCTTGTTAGTTAATTTATTAAAATGTCTATTAATACGATACAACATTCAAAGTGAGTGACATAATAACTCCAGTGCAGACTGTTATCTATTCAATTACGTTTATTACTAATTACATATTGCCACTTCCATCGACAATTTATGAAAACTGATCGACAAGTTTACGAGGGCACCGTCTAACCGGTTGGTGGAAGCATTATTTTGTAAAATGGGTTCCGTTGATATACAATATAGGTGACAAAAGAAGATCAATTTTGATGATATTGATAAATCAGATACATGCGGATCCGTGCTGCCCAATACAGAACTTTCAGCTGTCAGGCCCGTCTATCATGTGTAGATCTTTGTTGTTAACGACGAAAAAAATATGGACCGAGAAATTTGACAGCTAATTACCTACGCAAAACCGACCTACTACGGGCACTACGGACCCAGATTATTTGGATCCATCTCATTCGATTTGGACGTAGAGCCTGAACGCCAAGACTAAAAGATATAACACTACCAAACGAACAGCTTCTAATAAAATAACACTATCAATCTAACTGTGAACTTTCTCTTAATTTAATATCAATAATCATAAATATTTTTATACAAGTCATAAAGTCAAGTCTCACGACCGTCATGTTGTACTAACTTGTAGAGTCGTACAGGCCAGTAGCAGTATCTAGAAATAGTAGTAGAAATGAAAAGCTTCCTTCAATATCGGATATTGGCTATTTATTTGTTCTGATATCTATAAAGTACTATGCTTTTATATTATACGTATCGTATGATATATGTATGTATAACATTATATAAATATTTTCAAATGTTGGTCTTTGCGGCGTCGAACTGTATTTCGTGTGACACATGTGAGTGACATTTCGGTAGGTGTTCTGGTAGGTTAATTGAAAACAGACATCAACATAGTTCATTGTGACAGTAACGTTTGAATATTTTGTTATATGGTATATAACATTATTCGTTCAGTTAGATTTAAGACTAAATATTTTGTAAGACAAGCGTTGTAATTGAAGTTTACTATTTTACCTAAATATCAGTAGGACAATTTTATTCTCATAATAAATATAGGTAGTACCAATTTAGTGCTCGGTAAATGTCAAAACTTACAGCCATTTGTATACCGTGTATAGGTGACATTTCGGACACAGACTAGATCGTAACTATATTATAAACGTTTCAATTGCGAGAATTGGATTTCATTTTTAACATTTTTACGTAGGCCTACCAAATTTAAGAGGGTTGGCTGTTTGGCTCCTTCTGTTGAAGAGAACCCTAAAGACAACTCGTTTCTCGTCCGGGAGGGAAACGAACTCGTCTAACCTGTCGCGTCAACTCACTGAGTAATAACCCGCGGACGCCACCTGAGTCACCTGACAATATCATTTGTATGTTTTTCTCATTTTTTTACAGTATTCGCTCAGCTACTGTGCCACCGGAGAGGGGAACAATAGAACAATGTTTGTAGCTTACGTAGAAGCTGACAGTGCGATCTGTAAATACACTGATCTTGCTGTTACTGCTCAGTTTTCTCTAATCTAATTTATTTTGTTCTATAATGTTATGCGACATGACCTCGCCACGTCCAGGTGCTAAGTCTTGACGCGATTTGAATAGTACAATGACATGCGAATCATTTTTAAAATTTATTTGTTTCCTGTTTGGAATAGTTTGCCTGGCAACAGACAAGCAGAATATTTTTATTTTGTAGGTTAATGTAACATCGAAGACAAGAGAAGAAAAGAACATTGATGTAGATAAAGTTTTCCAGTATTCTAAACAGATTTTATTTATTAGAGTCAGTACCAAATTCCGATGACAGATGAATTTCATAGTATGAAATAAATCAATAGTATAAACTAGATAACTACGTATTCAGTCATTTATACTCGTACCGTGCAGGGCCACCTGTCGCCTAGTGCCGACCGTAGGCATTCTGTTTGTTTTCATTGATGCTAATCAATGCCCCTAATTAACATTAAAACAATGAACGTTTCATTATCATATTTGACAAAAATATGCACGGACATGTAACCGTTCGTAAGTCTGCTGTTTTCTCAGCATATAAAAATAATTACTTGGCATGAAGATTAATTTTAATAAAATTACACCGCGTTCCACAAATTGCGTGTAATTAAAACTTCACATGTTGACGAAGTTGACGACTGCAGTCCTTGATCTTGATAAAGAGCATAATTTATCTGTCCAAAATTCGTTCGTTCGTAGTACCGGCCCATGTGCGCGTGAGTCATGCGCCCGCGCATCGTCGCTCATGTATTTTTGCGAAACCGGTCGTAACCGACTCGAAGCGTCGAAAAACGAACATATCCGATGCGGCAATATTTTTTTTATAATTAATTCGGTGTAATGACGCAAAAACTCCACCGGTCTCCCTTGTTAAGTGCCTTGTTTGTTTTTGCTTTATTCCATTATAATTTAATGTTATTACAAATTATATAGTTAATTTAAGCTGTCGATAACACCTTCACTTATTGCCTGTCAAATTAGTTGTGACAGTGATCGTCATTTCTTAAGTGAATCTTATTAAAAAGTAAATATTCGATATAACGGGTTTATATCGACGTTTACATAATTTATTGGCGTGATAATCATCTCTAAAGTATTTTTATTAAAAAAATAACGTTTTCTAAACAAGCATCCGATAAAAATTTACGCTTCATATTTTTTTCTTAACAAAGAAGCACATTTTGCCATTTTCTTCGTAGCTGATTGTGTTGCTGTTGCCATATATAAATCTTATAGATTTATTCTGACTGATGTGATGGCAGTATATGAACACAAAGTCACACCTGTGGGCGTACAACCAGTGAGACTATAGTTAAAATTGCGAAAGAAGAGATAATTATGCTTAAATACTTACCAAATTATTTTGAAAGACGGTGGAGAAAAATTACAATATTTTTCAAAAAAGCTGTTAGTATGAAACTTAGTGGTCCTGCTTTAATCAATTATGCAGAACGTGACTAGTGAGACTACGTAGTCCATAAACTTGACTTATTGAAATCGATTTGGTATAACCATAACACCTAAAATCGATAAATAACATAAAATATCCTAAAACTAACTCCAATCACTACCAAGTCGATATCAAATGAATCCAATAAATCTATTCGGATCCATTATGTCATTGGCATAGTGCTGGGGCCGTTGCCACTCGTACTCTATGAATATTCAAACCAGTTTCATACAACCTGTGGAACTCGTCCCGGCGACCTGCGCGCGCGCCTCGCGCTTCGTCCAAGTTCCGTGGATGCGACAAAACACATGCGATTTGTCGTGGGACGCGTGATTTAAAAATGTTTACTGTTTTTGTTTTAATTAATTATTTAACGTATCATTTCGTATATTTGGTTGGCATTTTTATGTAGATTCGATAGTTTTTATTTTATTTAAATCGACATATTTGTCGCACGAAATGCGTATAGCTGATATTTAATGGTTTTTGAGTGCTATAAATGCCAAAAAATATTGACTGTATGAAGATGAAGATATTCTTTCTTGACTATATTATTGTTTATCAATAAAAGCCAATGTTAGTCCACGCGACAAAACACGTAGTAAAGTAGTGTTCTGAATGGGTTACAGATGTCTTCTATTTTTATAGGCGCGACTTTAAAATAGCCAGCGATTTGTGTTGTAGCTCGTGAGGCCGTAAACCATTGTATGCTTTGCATGCTAAGTGGTATGATGATACCTCGGTTTTCTTAACAGGACTTACCAAAACTGTTAGGTTAAAGGTAACTCATCTAACATATTAACAAATTGAGTATGAATAGTGAAGTTCGCGACATGTAGACAGGTTTTTATGGGTAACATAACAGGACTATGAAAGACGGAGTAATGTTGTGATGTTAGAAGATATATTTACATATCTATGTTTTGTTACTTAATATGAATAAGACAATTTATTATTAGTAGTAAAGAAAAGTAATGGGAGTCTACTTATTTATAATAAATTGAATTTTCTGTAACCAATATATACTAGAAACAGATTAAAGATTCTTAATAATCTATAATTTGTTTGTTTTGAACTCTTCATTTACAAATATATGCGTTAAGTTACTATCCGAAATATCCGAAAACAAACCACACTGAACATGTAAAGTAATGTTAATAAGGCGAACTAATTCATTAGATTATCTATCGGTGAATGACTTTAACGTTTTATTGGTCGTATATCTAACGACCCCTATAAATAAGACGATTTATTGATAAATAAACTATATTGAACGCCTAAATATATTGGTGTACGTATCACTTACCTACGCACACTCAGACCCATAACATATTTTAATTTTCCAGCTATGTTTGACAACACAGAACTTTCTTTATGGAAATTATTATTTGGAATAAAATTGGCGTACATTTTTTTTCTCCACAAGGTATCTACTTGAGAAATTTGAGAATAGACACCAATCTTAAGACTACGTGCTTTACCTTTTATTAGTACAAACTTATAACATTAATATCACACCACTTCTGAAAAGAGTTTGAATACGTATTTCCATCATATTGGGCTAATAGATTTACCTTCACTCGATTCCTATACCAATTTCAGTACAACTTCTAGGTCTGTACCACCTGACGTGACGTTCACTATACTACAAAATAGCTAACAGTTAAATTTAGTGCAATTCCAAATAGCACGGAATATTGGCGACGGCTGCGAGACTCCCACGGCACAGACGTGGAATAGCTGGGGAGTCACGAACTCTAAATAGACCTTAAGGCCTAGTTATGTTTAGTTAAATTAGGGACAGTACTCATTTGATGATGCGCGGAAAGATTGTTAGGTTAATACGCGATTTCTATGTCGTTGGACTCGAATGTTTAAACGGAATATTGTGATATTAATAGTATAAGCTGTTGTTATTAAGAAAACATTGCTTCGTAATCGTATATTCCTTAAACAAAAATGTTTTGTAGATAGACATCTCTAACGTCACTCCTTAATCTAAAACTATTGCCATTTTTCGTGATACAGTGCTACACAATCAGCTATCTGTCGGTTTTCATCTGAATGGGAAAAATCTCAGGGTTATATATTCGTCAAGCCACTTACCTAGAAGACAAGAGGCAAAACGCTCGACGAATAGAAATCGAACAGAATGAAAAATATATGGAACTTACATAATAATGTCATAGATAGTAATGATATAGGTAGTTAAACGATTATGTCATCCGCATTATTCGCCATATATTTATCATCATATTCGATTTCGATTCTTCAAGCTTTACCACTTGCCAAGGCCCCAGGACTAAAACCGTATGCTACATATAAGGCATAATACACGTCTGGTCCGATATAAAAGCAACGCGATATAACATTAATTAGGCGCGCGATACTCCCACACTGATGCGATCTTATCGTACGATATGAACAGTTTATTCGTCCTGTGACACGCACTAAGTCTGTATAACATCACTGTGAGCTCGCACGCGATAGTAAACGAATCGCACTAAAAATAAGTGTAGTGCTGATGCGATTGCACAGATATAGCAATATCGTATACTCCCGAGTTTCAAACGTTAGACGGATATTATATTGCATTGCCTCTGAGCTTGTATTTTAGAAATATTAGAATATAATTAACATTGGCGTAATATTATATTCATTTGTGGAGTATGTATTTAACTACCTATTTTTTTAAATTTTATAAGGACCGAACAATAGACAATTTTCAAAATTGTATACTCTATTATTATTGAGCTTAATAAAAAATTGCCAAATTTAACTTCAAGCATAACTTTAAAATATTGTAGCACTAATTCCATCAATGTAGACTTAGCCGTAATGGCAGCAGAGCCTTGTAGGCATGTGTTAAGAAAGCCCCGCTAGTGTGCACGCCATGTACGGCAAATGGAATACATTATAATCGATTTAATGTACCGATGTTGTTTACTTATCTCACTGAAAATTAAACTTATATATAACTTATTGGCACGACTTGTGTTGGTATTTAATACACTATCGAAGGCATTTATGAATAATTCCCGTAAAGCTTTAGGTTCGATTTTGGATGTGGGGTATATCTCTATTTTTAGTGGTAGTTCGGTGTATGAAATTACAATCATTAATAGGGTAGTAGGTTCGCCCTCTTCACTACCTAGGTGTTTAATTGCATACATTACAGTTCTTCAGATTTTTTTATTATGTTATATTGGTACTAAAAATGTCAAAAGTAGTCATTTTGCTTCAACATACAACTAAATATCGAGCTGCGATATAAATATACGAAGTAATTTATTTATAGTATAGACGAAGAAGAAAATTAATAACAGGAAAAGCTGTGATATATTTCAACTAGATATTGAACATGGACACTTCATGACCGTCCGTTTTAATTAAACTGGACGTTTTAGCTCCTTTAGATTTATATACGCCTGGTACATTCGTCCCATAGCTTCTATAAACTAGGAATTTAATTAAATAATATAGAAACGATATTAACGAAGTGGTTGCAAGAGATTGTTACGTTCGATTTTAGGAAAATATAATATATTATAATGGATCAGATAAATTCTTGCCTATTCATCATAATGTACCAAACATTCGCCTCCTTATTGCATAATAAAGTAATTCATACATCAAAACATTTCGATAGATAAAAAGTTGCTTGCCAACCATACCACAGTCTATTTTATTACCCCAAACATACTTAGTCGAACTGTACAAATAAATTGATGTTATGCAGTAATATTTTTCAATCAATGCTCATAACTATTAGCCGCGGGACTCGAACGAACATAAAGCTGAATTATGAATGACCAGATCCTTAGTTCCTGGTGTTTAATGATTTGCTCCTGCGCTCGGCGGAACCCTTAAGGGAAGCAGTTGCAACCGTAGGGCTCTCATTAGTGTTTGACGATGATTTATGTCGACAATAATTTATACTAGTTGTAGGTATGCTATGTTACGTTTGATTCTTTAGCTCGTTAGTTTACAATGAGGAGAATATCTAGCTGGACATTAGGAATACACTTTCAAGATTGCATCTTTGAATGTTCCCTCAGATCTTCTTCTTATCATATATGGTTAATGAACAACCTGGTGAGTCAGAGTTTGAACCGCCTGTAGGTCAGATAAAAGTAGTATGAGTTAAAACTGGATTAAATAAATCCATAATACGGTCTAGCTACCTCAATCCATTTTTTGTCGCAACACGGTCACACGGCGTGCGCAGGCGCAGCGTTGGCCGGGAGCTGGCCGCCTGCGGGGCTTCGCTCGAATTAATTAGCCCCACCGGCACACGGTAGCGTTTGGGACGCCCACCCGCTCTGTCGCGCCCCCTGATGTGGGATGACGCCGATGGGAAGAATATGTCGTCTTCTTATTTTATTCAGTGTTTTGTAATTAATAATGAGAATAAAACAAAATCTGGTGTTAAGGTATGAATATTTACAAAGCAATAAAAAGATGGAGTATCAACTATTTATTTAGTAGTTTGTGGTCCACCTCGCCTGAGATTAGTCCTTAAAACCTATCACTTTGTCTATCCATCTACCTGTTTATGATCCTAATATACAAAATGCTTCTGGCGGTCATCTTATGTAGCTGGTTAGCCTAACCTATAAAAATCATAACCGGTTGCGTAACATATCATTACTTAACGATAATATATCTGCAATTAACTTTATGCACGTTTAAGTTACGCTACAAATCTTTTAAAGTACTTCGCAAGCTTGTACCGTAGAGTTGCTCCTAACTTATCACGCCTCTTCCTTAGGAAATGATCGTATGTATGTATGCAATTACGTAGACACTGACGTAAAGGTGCGTCCCCACTTGTAACATTTTAACGAACATTCTTCCTAGACCGTAACAAACTGGCGTGTACTTGATACCAAACCCCCGAAGATACTATGTTACGGACATATGTTACACTCGTGGACGCACCTTTAGCAAGGTTATGTAAAAAACAACGCGAAAATAAAGCGGTATCAAAGCACGCATCATCGGTGACAGGGCAAAACTGCATAATTGTTGAGGGAACCGTATTCAAACGAGGGGTCACGAACTGTGGAAGAAATAAATAAGAGTCGAATATAGACACTTCTATCTGGTATGAATTATATTTGGCACGTGCGATTCATTTAAGTACATAAATGTTGTAAATCTAGGCTTCTTCTTGATTAAGCTGTTAGCTTAGAATTATTTATTGTTTGGTGAGAATTCAGAAACCCGTACTTACACGTCTTTCATCCAAAAACCGACAATATTACAATCTTTTTCTTTAAAGTTATCTGGCGACAGAAAATACAATCCATAACACATTGAGATTAAAAATCATATCCTTTATTAAAATTCTAATGTCATAGTTTTCAACAAAAACTCACATAGCTTGATCTAAAGAATTTCATCTCGAGAAAACTCAGTATAACGGGTTGCAAAGTTGCCGCTTCACTATAATTTACATTTAGATTTGTGTTAGGAATTCCATCATAGGTATTTCATACACGTCTTATTTGAACGCAACTAACTGATACGTGGAGGCTGCATGGACGTTATAGCACAGAAGGCTAGTACAGATTGCTTTCCTTTTTTTATCCCGCTTGGGATCGACATTACGCAACACATCACACCTTGAAGCTTAATGTTGTTATTGCGATGATAATTAGGACGCTTGTTAGGTCAATTCTCGTAGCCTCAGACGTTATGGAGCAGTGCAATGCAATGTGCTTTCGATAAACTCGGTTATTGTATTAATTATTATTGGTTTTTATCGAAAGCTCATCGCATTAGACTGCTCGATGACGATTTTAGTTACGAGAATTGACCTACTGTTGTTATAATATGCCGCTATATTTTTTAGTTTGAGAGTCCTGTATGCCAAGAGTAGAAAGAGAATTCATCAATCATCTATCATAGATCACACAAAGCTGTATGTGTCGCTATGGGTCGTTGCACTACCGCAAATCATTTAAAATGCACCTTCTGCACTAACATTCCTCTTGTCTCGTGTGTTTGTGTGCGACTCCCTCCCGCGGCGCGTGCGCACAATTTCGCCTAAGTTTATTACCAAACACAGCGAATAATTTAACAGACATATCAAGGAACGGGGTTGTTTACAATGGAAATATTTTAGCTTCGTGACAACATCTGTCGTGAACGGTTAAATCCGTAATGAGATAAATCTATTGTTGGCTTACATTTTCCGGCGTATTAGTGGACACCACACAATTTATGTTTCCCGCCCTCGTTGATGATTGTGGTACTTGTGCATCTATTTAACTTACCTGGTTTAAATTGAATGTCTGTGCGGTATTACAATATTATAATAATTTTATTATAGTAGACAGTATTTAGACGTGTTGAATTTAGAGTTCTCTTAAAATATAATTGTGTTCTATTTGCTTGTACACACACATAAATCATTTTACTAGGTCACTAAATGTGTAATTAACAATTAACATTCCACTTAACTATTGAACCTTATTTTATGAATTGTTTACCAATAAACTCATGTAAATGGTTTAGTAAACATCTATATTTTATGCCTTTATTGCTACAAGTCCTTGTCGGATTATGTTGTAACTTAGCGATGTTATAACGATAGTTGTGACGTCGTTTTTATCGTCATAATTATGAATGATTCACACAATGAATGATAGTTATTATTATACATAGATAAATAAGCCGCTTTATCAGATATGCTGAGATTTATCGCCGTCCGCTCTACGATAAGATAAAACGTTTATTTATTGCCATAGATCTATTTATAACGATCGGAGACAACCCGCTACGGACAATGCAAATTCGCACTTAGTTATTGCTATTCAATTCACTGCCAATTTTCTTTTCCCAGCGCTTGTTAGTCCCGCAACAATTTTGCATCTCAACAGTCTACGTTTGCGTTCACATTTCGTGTTAAACTCGGTTGTACGGGAACTGAAACGTGTCGGTGTGCGTTAGGGACTCGGGGTTGCGGTTCGTGAGTCTCTCGTCGTAAGCAGAGCATTAAATCTCAGCATGACTGTTACTCGCACAGTATATCGAGTGTACTCTGTGGAGCGAGGAGCTAATCCGCTGGGAAATGAAACCACGATTCCCATGGAATCGATTTAAATTGCTTTAATCGATATCGTTTGTTTTAATTGGAAAGATATATAATTGTTGATGGTCGTTTTGAGCATGAAAATAATTAATGTTTATAGCTTCTTAGTACCTATTTACCAAGGAAATGCTTTAATCTTATTAGTTGACGAGCTTTGAATGGGATATAAGTAGATAGCTATCAATTTAATAAGGCCTGTTTATGTAGAGGTTATCTAGGATCCAGCGGAGGACGCTGTAACATCTAAGTATTAGATTAACCACTTGATATTGATTATGGATTTAATATTCATACGTAATTACTCACACATTCAGAATCTAGATAAGAATAGGATTTATCAGAAGCTGCTCATAATAGTTTATAAGTTTATTTATCTAACATCGTTTACCTAACTTATTAAGATTTAATTTGATGCCGGACCAAAGTAACATGGTTTATTTGCATTTCTACGTGAGATAGATCTGGTCCGATGTTGTCAGCGGAAATAGAGGCGTATTATTAAATAAATACAGTGAGGAGAGAAGCCCAATTACAGGGCACGGAGATGCATCGTCAGATACCGTGCCACTGCTCACTACTGATTTATTTAATTCTGAACAGATTTATTGATAAGTTTCCAGAGCAAAGTGTACTGCCCCCTAGGATGATGACAATCTCCGATAGCCAGCGAATAGAAACGTCAATGGAGTGTATTAAATTGACATAAGCTATCGGGTGGTCACGTGATCCGTAAATCCAATTCCTATGTATTTTATTGACGTTTACATTTCTTGTTGAGCGGAGATAGCCATCTTGTTCAGTCTGACGTAGATATTCGCTCGGATCGTTTTGTTCTACAGAAACTCGCAACGTTATCGTGCGCTGCAGTTATCTCACCATTAATTACTCCAATAACTCAGCAATAGATTACAACCTTAAGATTTGTTTTGCCTAACACTGATAACGACCGTAAATTAAATTTGATTACTTGAAATATTTCTTGCCTATTGTTTATGCGGACATTCTGTATAATCGTTACCTTGGATTTAACTAAGAAATTACTATAGAAGCGAATGATTTAGGATATGGAGAAGTGAGGAATGACAACGTCATTAACACATTTTTACACTTCCTAATCGATATCAAAATTTGTGCCCAGAACCAGGTATCGAATACATAAATCTAAATGAGTAATAGTCGTCCAACTATTCGATATCTAGATTCAATTTAGATCCAACATGACTCGGGAGATATAAAACTCTGTTCGCGTGTCGGTATTTTAAGTATCGTCGATTTCATCTATCGCGTTTTGCATCGATTTTCTTAGAAAACACCTGGCGTTATTTTTATGTACATAGTGTATTTATCGACTGTTGTTGAACGGTTATAGAATGAGCAAATAATCGTGTTAGTTGTTACAGCCCTTTATATAATCCAATCTGTGGAATATAATGGTATTCTATTAGATATGTTGAGTTCAATCGTGGAGGTAGTAAATGGATATAGATAGACATATAAACTAACACATCGTATTTTCTTATAACACTGTATAGGCAAATTTCTTAACACTTTCGTTTAGTTATAGTTTTGTACCGCTATGGAAAAACGTAGGTAAGTTAATTAGGCCTGGTTTGATCATATTTGGCTAGACTTTTCATATCTAATCATACTTTCACTAAGTTTCAAATGTAATGCCAATTTCTTGTCAAAAAGATTAAAGATATTATTGTTGAGTAACACGACCGTTTATTATCAACTCATGAAATGATAGAAATCACGTCAAACGCTTATCAAATCGAATAAACCTCAGCATTAGTATTTATAATCGATTAATTCGTCATCCGTTTCCTTAATTGCTTTACTGAATCACATAGACTGGAACAGATGTGTCTGCGCGGCTTACTGTATGTAACCAGCAGCGACACTTGTACCATTCATTAATTTTAATTGCAACCTGCGCTCGCGCCGGATAGCCATCTCTAAGGGCCCGTACACGCAGCGCAGACGCGATGTACTTAGAAAGCGTATGTATGTGCTGTTATGATACGTGCTTGTGGATCGTGAATAAGATAATTTGGATTGTTCAATTGAAAGGCGACTTAAGGAGACTTGCGAAACTGAGAAAGTGGTTGATAGAAACTAGTTAATTTTTTATAATTTTTGTTGGATTACATACAGTACTTGTAGATATTTGTTCGTTACTAACTTGTCTTGACTTAACCCTGCAAAACATTCACTTATTTTTGTCAGAATAATGACAAGCCTTAGCGGACAATATTCTGATAAAATTGAAAATGTAGGCTTTGTTTTTCTATGATTGTAATATGAATTTGTAATAGTTTGAAATTCTGTTTGTTATAAATACTAAACTAATCTCTAACAAACCTTTTCCTTACTCTGAACTTCCGTTTGAATAAGCCCTTATTACAACCACAGAAGCTACCGAACACAAAGAGCTGAGAGCTCGTAAATTACTGTTAACGTAATTTTATTAAGAAATTTCTACAACCAGGAGCGAATTAATTAATCATTTAAGTTTATAGCCAAAAACAATAAACATTGGCATTTAAGCAAGGAGGCTTATGCCCAGCAATGAGTCACTTATAAGATATTGACTATAAAGTTTATTATTCAGAAAATTGATTTCAATTAATTGTGTTTTAAGTTTCAAGTAATTAAGTTGCGCTGGCTCTTTAATTTAATACAGAACAATTATAATATAATGTACATCTGTGACGAAAATTAACTAAATCGAGTATGAAAAATAGTAATTCCGCAGTACGACGTTTCTATCTACAGGTCTCACCTAGATTAATTATTAGAGGTTTTCTTAAAACAAAAAGCGATCGTAAGCATCCCTAATGTCTGGCTTTGTAGGCTTGTAGTCACATGCTCGGAGCGCAGTAAGTATCACTGATGTAGGGTATAGTGCTTCTAAAAAAAAAATAATTGCAAATACTAAACTGTCTATGGTACAGCAGTTGTGATGCCAAGATAACTGATGATGGCAGATATAAAATTTATTTCTAACACAATGTATGACCTGATTTCCTTTAGGCAATGTGTTAATATGTAAGTATGTAATTTATCGTTACATCGCGACACAAGATCATCAATAATGCTATGATTTTCAACACTCGTATATGAGAACCTTATCGGATCAACTCTCTGTATCGGGTGCCAAATTGTGTGTTCCCCACTCGCATTGAAGTTGTTAAACCAAATGATTTGCTGTTTTAATATTGATATATGATCTAACCACGAGATGCGTAGATAAAGAACGTCTGATATTATCACTCAGTTCATAACATATGTTACATTCAATTCAATATTAAAGCAACTTTTTATTTGCAACCGTCTGAATTGAAAGGCGTTATCAAAACAAATGAAAAAGTCTTCGCTTAAGATTGATGGTGAGATACGAACTAAGAGGTTTTTTGAAGATGTTTTGATTAAAGATTACGACTTATTTAGTTATCTATTATATTTATCTTTGGACCTTGTTGTTGTTCTACATGTTAGCTGTAAGAATTGTAATTGTAACTCTATACTTCAGTTTCTGTAAGGTTTGCATGTGGTATCCATATGCTTGGGCTATGTAAAGCAAGGATACTTGTTTATTCAGTTACTGTTTACATTTCAAAAGCACTTGAGAGGACCTGAGCCATATCTAAGAACAATACGTTAAATTTAAGGCTTCGCAACTTTTATGTACCTTGTTCTACGCAATCATTCTTATTTACATATTAACAGTATGTCCCCTCTGATTGTTTAGTATAAATAATATTAAATGGCTTTAGTCGCAGCTCCTTCACGCCTTTTTAAGTCTACTTGCATATTAATTTATTGTATTTAATATTTGTACACCCAAAATCACGGAGACATACTGGCAGCATAGACGAAACAAGAAATAAAGAAGAATGAAGAAGACAAGCAATGAAGAGAAGAACTCGCACTGGCACAGGCAATGGCACTGGAAGAATTCACGGGTTACATTATGATAGTCCCGTGGTCTCTTAGTGGCATCACTGGTGCTGGGCGATACTACTGTATCCGTACCCATATGATAGAGAAGCAGACAGAAGATACGAAGAACACAGAAGAGAAGATGGAACTAGTAATGTTAAGAACTAAATGTTAACTTCTGTTTCTTCACAGACTCTTGACTTTGGTATTTTTTTTTTCGATTCTCGTTGTGTTATATCTTTTTATGTTGTGAATGCTTTAAGTTTTGTGTAATTGATATAAGAAATGTTAGTATAAAGAAAAGTTAACTGTTGTTAATTTCTCTTTTATGCTGTTATGTTGTTTATAATGTTATGTTTTATCGCTCATGTGTATGAAAATTCTTTATTACTTACCATTTTTAATGTGTGTATTTCAGGTGTTGTTTTCCTTCGATTTGTACTTACTGTTTCAGAACTGTGTTACTATAAATGAGTTCAGAAATCTTCTAGGCCTTTGCGTTAAATATATAATATGTGGACAAAGTTAGCCCCGGTTCGCTTAGAGCCTTATTTATGTGTCTTATAGAAATAAGGTTTGTTATTTTATGATTTCTCATGGTAATGACCAAAGCCTGTTTGTAATTCTTCTTCTTCGTATCAGCATGAGCCAATAGCCACATGGAATAGGTCATGCCGTGGTGTAGAGATTGGTCAGTCAACAAGGACCTGAGTATCGTCACTCGTGGGTGCACTCTACTTGCACCCCTATGTTCTTATTCTCCAATTCTCTCTTTGGTAACACGCTCAAGGTCCGTAAGTTAATCCAGTTGTGTTAGCCTACACACCAATTTTAAGTTCCAGATACCCAATGCAAGGGCTTATCATGTTCTTAACACAAATTGCCTTAAATATGAAAATAATGGTCGCCAAGCAGCGGCTTAACATCAAGAACCTATTGATATGCCAAAATGTAATAACTACTAAAATATTACGAACACTATTGAGCTATTTTGTGCCAAGCTTTATTTGTAGATTAAATTAAGTATTAAGCTCCATATACAGTGAAAATATTAACATGTTTGACAGTTTAATATGCATCGCCCACGAAAACCGGCAGCTGTTGTACGTAATTCAGTAAGACCTACCGTAATTCTGATATTAAACAGTTTGGTTCCACGATAGCAGCATTTATCTAGACAATAAAATACAGCTTTTGATATTCATTGTTAAATTATTAGACCTTAGGCTCAATTAAAGCTTGAGCGAAAATACGCTGACGCAAAATGTATTATTCCTTTTTTATTTCTTTACCGTTTACAGGTAATGAAAAGTCGGTCTATTGCCTTGTTAAATCTTAATTAATCGTTAAGTTTCTAAAGGTGTTAAACATTAAACAATACTGTTTTAATCATGTCTGTATACGGTGTAAGCAGTTCTTTGATTAAATTATGTATTAAAATGAAATGCGCAAACGTACTTACTATAATATTATTAAGTCTGTTCGTGCTTTGAGATAATATTGGTAAAACAATGAGTATATATTCAAATGACACCACCTGATACAATTTGAATTTATGATATACCGGTATAATTAAGTACCTACTACACGACTGAATACTATTCGAACAATCAGCTATGTATAGGTTCTTCAGTCAATCGTTTCAGATAAAAAAATAATAGCAATTTTATTTTCTTATTGTGAACGCGAAAAGCGCAACTAACTAGGTTGGACGTTTTGTAAGTGCTCTTTAGTAGGCTGTCGGAAATAAAAACCTAATGACTATGACTATGCTAGAAGAAATGAGAATAAATTTACCGCGAACATAGAAGGAGAATAAGTTAATTAGTTTTTACACAGTTTGGATGCGGTTAATAAATATAACGCGATTGTTATTTTTACGCTTTTACCGTTAAGAAAGTTCTATTACGGTTCGCGTTCAGTGGGAGAGGTTGGTCTAAGGAAAAGGAAAATACAAAGCATATTTCTCAATAGTATATTCAGTGTCCCGTGACTGGGCCTCCCCTTGAGTTTATTCTCTTGTTCTAGGTTCTAGGTTCTAGCTATTTGTTTTGAAAGTCAACAAAATTTTTTTTTTCGAAATTCATAAAGGACATAATTATTATTGAATTTATTCGCAGCTGTTTCAATTTTATCTAAAAATACAACACAAATACAATTACGTAATCGCTTATTGAGAGTCGACTACTGATTGTCTATTATACCAACCTACGCGATTATAATCTTGCTGAAGGCAGCAGCAGCACAGATAACAGCATGTGAGCACATAATGTGAACACCTGGAAAACACATCTATTGGGAAGTGTGTGGCATTCGCATCCACAGTTAGTTCCGTGGCAAATGTGGTACACGTGGGAGAGTTAATCAAAATAAGTATTCATAAAATATTTGTTTTTCTTCTCACACAACTGTTTGTACATCTACCGTGTTCGGTCTCTTCACTACCCAAAGGATTGACAGGTAGAAAATACCTAAGGCATGAAGTCCGCCTTGTACACTTTTGTATGAAGAATAAATAAATATGGGCCTTGCGAAAGATAAATAGCTATGTTATGTGGTGAAGATTCAAATACTATCATTATCATAATTTCAGCCCGGTATCACCCACTGCTGGGTATAGGCCCCCTTTTTCTCTATCGATTCTCTATTGACCGACCCTTATGCTGGTGTTCTTAGCGAATTTGTTTATGTCGTTAACCCAACTTGCTTTTGACCGTCCTTGATTTCTTGAACCCAATTGGCCATCATTCGGTCAAATCTTTACTCCATTCGCCATCTTTCCGTGAAGCCAGTTGTCCTGCCCAACTCCACTTGAAGAGTGCTGCGTCTGTCACCTACATCACAGACTTTCGTCCGACGACGGATTTCATAGTTAGGAACGTGATCTAATATGTTTATGCCGTGCCTGACTCGCTCCATTGCCCGTTGTGATACTCTTACTCGGTGGACAGTTTCCTATGTGAGCGTCCATATCTCGGCACTGTAGGTCACTGCAGGCAGGACACATTGGTTGAAAAGGCAGGTTTTAAGGCATTGAGGGATATTTTTAGACCGCAGTATATGTTCTAGCTAGTCAAATGCTACCCACCCAATTTGGGTTATATATAGTTATTTGGGTATTCTCCTGGAGATTTCCTTGTCGTAATGTCCCAGATAAACACTAAATAAAAATAAATCACTCAGTTTCTTTTACCGCTATCGCCTATACATTGTACCTCACCGTTGTGGTTTGAACAGATTTCTTCATTGTACGTACAGACAGAGCTATAGCTCAGCTCACGTCTGATTGTAGAAAGCGTTATGAAGCCACTTTTTCTCTATAAATATCGTCATTGTTGAGTTTTTACTGTATAAAGTAGAGCGGATTTTATCAACTTTCCAGTCATATTGTTGTTCGTTGCGGTCAAACAATTTGGAGTGAGATTAGATGATGCAAATACTGTTAGTTTTTTTTATTATTTGGCTTGTTTATGCACGATTGGAATTCTTCGAAATCATGGTAGTTTTTTTCCGGCTGAAAAACTACTGGTATAGTGGCTTTGATGATTCCTAAGATCTTCCTTGAAATATAAAACCACTGAATAAAATCTAGCAACACTTTTTACAATATTAAATCAAAATTCACAAAGAACCTAGATAGAAGTTATTTATTTAACGTTACTGCATCTTTAAAAAGGGAGCAGGCTGCAGCCTCTCGTCATTCTTTGCCAGACTAGGCCTTACGCTGGCGTCCGGCAGGCTTGTATGTGGTTATCGAACTTATGAAAGAACCTAGCATTAAAATGTCTCTACCTTTTTTAAACACCTATAAAAACTTTAAAAGTCACCCGGTACCGTAACGATTTCACCTTATATTTTGTTTTTGACATTTACCAAGTTTAACGACGCGACACTCGAAAAAGTCACTCGATTTTTTCACTGAGTCGATTACTTTTTGTGTGTCAGAGAAATCGATACCTAAAAAGATCTTTCTTAAGATCAACACGATTCAATGATACGGTCGATTTTTAGACACCGTTACACCTCGCTTTTGTAAAGAATCGGTTAACGAGTACTTTTAGTTTTTATTTTCCAACTCTATTGGCTATAAGATTTCTTTTGTGCACAAAAATTTTTGGTAGCAAATGTTTAGTACTCGATTACCGAGGTAATGAATACGTAAACGTTGTCTGTTCTCCAATATACGATTGCTTTGATGTTTATCTTTGTCTCATCCTTTTATTTTGTGCTGAGAGTTGAATGTGAATTGAACAACATTGGTGGCAATTTTTTCTCAAGTAAATATAATTACTACTTATAGGTAGTTCGCAAACTGCCCAGATATTTAAGAAATCATAATTAGATTCGACCATAAAGTTTTAATTTAAGTGTGCGAGCATTATTTTGTAGTACCAACCTACCACCATATTATTGTTTTTATAGGCCAGGCTGTTATTTCTCTTTTTCCTTCACTTAATCTGAAATGATCTTCAAGTTATTTGTCGAAAGGGAAATGCCATGACATGTTCTGCAAAAAGGGCAAGTGACGAGCACCCTTAACCGACGAGCGTGTATGAGGAATGTGATGCGTATGAATGAGGCGAAAGAAGTCGTTGAATCGTAGCAAATGGGAATCCGTGGTCTCTGCCTACCCCTGTGGGAAACAGGCGTGACTTTATGTATGTATGTGTTACCATGCCGATAATATTAAGAATTTATACTATAACCGTTGCTGAATTTTGCTCTACTCATAGAAAAACATGTGTCACATGTACATTGCTAAAGCGGTTAAAAGCCGCAAAAAAACCATCGCTTACTCCAGTGAAAAGGTCTAACTCACTTAATTTTATTACTCACATCGTACACACACACGTGTGCCGCATAAACTACAGGTCCTGCCGTGGTGGGGCTCCTATAAATCGTGTAGTATGTCCGAGTGACACTAACATACCCATGTTCTTTATAAGGCGGAGAGATAACGCCGCGCAGGGGTTAGAAGACAGCTTACGATTGCGATGAGGCAACCAATTGCTCAGGGTGGTTGTTTATGCAACTACGAGTGCGATCCGCCTGCGACCTGCGTTCCCACGTTTGGTGAGGAAGTAACGCTGAATTGGAGTTCATTTATTTGGTTGGAGGAAAGTATTTTAGTTTAAGACAGCTATTTATTTAAGGTACATTGACCTAAGTAACCGATCTCCGAGTGAGGATTTCAGATTATTTATTACACATAAAGCCATAAAAAGCAAAGTTATGTGAAATAATGAAATGACTCGAGTTTCAGAATTTTCACTAGAAATTTTATTAACTCTCAAAACATCTTCTAGAACTCTTTGTTAATTACCTATAAAAGCTTTATGCGCTTGATTGAAATTTGCGCGTGTAACTCGCCAAACTTAAATTACAGTTGTCTATTTTAAGCTTAAACGTATTCTATGCTTATTGTTACCTACCCCAATCCTATAAAATTCCATTAACACAAACTAATAGTAGCCTAATAAATTCTCAGTAAGCACGATACTTCGTACAGCACTTAAGAAAACATTATGCGTCGTCTACATTCGCTACTTGCTGACTTATTCAGCTATTTCTGAGACAGTCCGCAGCCTCGCCTTTGTCTTTACCATCAACAAATCCAAACAAACACCAAGCTATTAGTTAACCCTTATTAAGTACTATCACCGACAACAGTAAAGGACAATTGACGTATCGATCGACACGTAGAAAGTCGTAAGCGCTAGTGCTGGGACTATCGACTTTCGCGCACGCCCCTATCGATCAGCGTTTTATCGATCGTTTGGACACGTGTTAACAAGTAGGCCTGCACTTGGGACGTTTGATAAGACGTTATTTATGGTCCGTCGCAACTAAAACTTAGACAATGTTGTTTATTAACAGATAGCCAGCATTGGGCGAGTCAAAGATCGTGTACGACTGTTTGTTCCTTATGTTCATTGTTTAATTTAAGGTCTTGAGCCCAAGACTGGAATCGACTTAGACGTCAAAATTTATGTTTCTAATTTAGAAATTCATTACCTTGGACTGGTACACTTCTTGCCTCGATACCTTGGGTGTTACGCCTTGACAATTCCAATCTATGAGACAAGCCGTCCGAAAGTGACTGAAGTCGATGCCAAAACAGCTCCTACAAGTTTGCATTGGAGACTGGAGTATTATTACAAAGAATTCTAACTAATAGCTTACTTAAAGACTGTTATCATCACACGCAGTTACTAACTCGTCTGTCCTACATACAACATTGTGATATTTTAAACATCATTACCTCCTCGTGACTGAATGTGCAATAGTCACACATAAGTACCTACCTACTCGCGAGGAATACTTCTAATAATCTGGTACTATCTCTACCATTTCTAACATCCAATAAAGCTACAAATAAATATTCAAAACTGCCACAACAGACCTTGCATGTATCGACGTGCTAATAACCTATTGCTATCTCGTCTACCATCGCATTCCTTGCTCCCAATATGCTCATGTTACGCAGAGGTGGTATCCGTCCGCTTGGGGCCTCACCCTGTAAGGTACAAGAACATTACCTACCATATCAATCGGTGCAATTTTCTCTCCAAAATAAGACCAGCTTCCTTTCTACGGAGTAATCCCCTGGTCCACAATCGGACATCTCGTGGGAGTTACTAATATAGAACACAATGAGCTGGTAGGATGTTAGGGCCAAAGTTTATGGTTACCGGAACCACGTTTGACGCTTGTATGTTTCACTTTCCTGCGCAACTGTACTGCGCCGAAGGGCGATACGTTCATGGCTGCATTGACTACTTCGGAATGGAAGAGAAGTTTTGCTTATTCTATTTGCAAAAGGTAATCTTTGTTACGTAAAATAACTTACAGTCATACTACTCACACCTAGCTCTCTAACTACCTAATTAATATGGTTGGTATAATTTTTATGGGGTAGGTGTATTAATAAAAATGTTTGACTTTAGTAGAAAAGCATTTTTTTCTTAACCCGCCTACTCGACTGAACGATAACCAATATTTTAAACTTTATTTTATTTCATATCTTGCAATAAAACATTTTTGAAAGACACGTTATTTTGCTTATAACTGTATCAGCTTGCAGGTTACTGTAAACTGCAACCGTTATAGACAGACAGACAGTCAGACAAGACTTACCGAGCTGTGAGCAGAGCACTGACAGTTGAGTGGGTAGTCGCTAGATGGCGTGTGGTCTTAGACTGAACAAACTTTACAGTATAATGAATAAATATAATAAGCAAACTTAAGACATGAAACTCCAATGTGGACGTATGTGCTTTTAAATAAGATGTATGTGCTTTTGTTACATAGAGATGGGAACGTCATGAATAGTGTAAACGGAATAAGTTTTACTAGTGATTAGGAATTTCTTTTGTATTAATTGTGTGTGAATTATAAAAATATAGTTGTTAAAAATGAATTTCATTTAGATCGGCCGTCATAATATCTCATACCGGTTTAGTATTTATAATTCACGTAGAGTGAGGCGCAAGACTATTCTTAATTTATTCTTCAAGACACAAAACTCTTTATTTAAAATGAGATTTGATACTTAGATATGCTAATACAAGTCAAAATAAAACCAACGATCAAATATCCCACATTGAAGCAAACATTCACTAATTACGCTATCAGCACGACACAGTTGTAGACACCTGTGCGTGACGTCACTTCCGCAGTCACCCGCGGGCTCTTATCGCCGCAATTAGCACTTCCCAACGTCGGCGACAGCCTTCCTGCTCGATACAGTGAGAAGTACTATCGGCTGTAGTACTGTGTTTTTGTGTACAATATCCTTCGACGTATATCCAGTGCAGTCAGTTCTAGGTACATATTATATACCTATTAGGTATATAGAACTGGTAGATCGTTTCGTTCATCTAGAAGTTTAAAAAAGCGACTGGTGTCAGAGTTTTCACCGCCTGCAGGCCTCTGACATGGTTTTACACAGCGTTGATAAATCTTTCAGATATGCTGGTTACCTCACCATGTTTTCCTTCACGATTTTTGCACCTGATAACTAATTTATATTACGCACATGAATTTGAAAAGACATTGGTGTATGCTGGGGTTTGAACTTGTGATCTTTGACTGGGTAGTCCAACGGTCATAGCACTTGACTATTACTGCTGTTAGGGTGGTCCAATGCCTATATGGAATGCAGGCATGTGATATCACATTTATAATATTCATTTTGCAATTTAATTTCAATTATTTTAAATAATTCGTGTATACAACGGCATTAATTAATTAATTTCGATTCAATTGATCGAGTTACAGCACATTTGGTTATCGATATTAACGATCGACATTAAGATTTGTCAGATTACAGACAAGCAAATTAACTTGTCTGTCTTTGGTCAAAATTAAGTATTAATTTAAATAACAACAAATACTTAAGATACAAATATTTGCAATGGCTTGGAAGTAGGTCTCAAAGAACACCGGCGAGGAAATTGTTGATGAAATTATTAAGCGTCTACGTATGTCACCCTAATAGATACCGATGAAATAATTCACTAAGTTTTATCAAATCAATCATAAGGCCTATCAAAGTCTGGAAAAAAAACCTTCATAAATGAGAGCTTAATTGATTAGATTATTTTGATAGAGGAAATTGTTGATGAAATTATTGAGCGTCTACGTATGTCACCCTAATAGATACAGATGAAATAATTCACTAAGTTTTATCAAATCAATCATAAGGCCTATCAAAATCTGGAAAAAAAATCTTCATAAATGAGAGCTTAATTGACTTCATGACTTTTGGATATGCTATACTTTTAATGTTGCCATGTAATATAAATCTTAGTCAAGTTGCATAAAATGCTTGGCTTTACATAATGCATTAATATACTTAGGAAATGCATGTCTGCATTTTTAAATAAGATTATTAAATAAATATTTATTTAAGTAGGTTGTATGTACCTACCTATGTTTCATGTGGCCATGTCCATGTTGCAGACCTACGGACATCCGGTTGGACTTAGTATCCTAAATACGTAGTCCATAGATTAGTTTGTATTGAAAATGCATTTCTATCAATGATATTTTAAGTGATAATTAGGTATTTCTATATTTCTTTTTCGATTAGTCTGTTGATGACAAGACATAACCTCTAAAACTTCAAACTGAAATATCTTTAATTCCTGACTTCCTATAAAAGTATAACTGAAGACAAATCTGTTCAGAAATTCAAACTCTATACTTTTAGATATTTTTCATAGGCAGACGCAAAAATAAAATGTCAACAAAAATTTGTTTGGGAGTTCGCCGGTGTCCTTTGGAACTTAATTAATTATCTTGCTTACAAAATCGGTTGAGAATAATTTAGTATTGTTGGAGTATTATTTTATTATTCATATTATTGTACCTTTTGAATAATAAGTGATCAGCTGGAAAAACAATAGCCAATAGTGTTTTAGGATATTACATTTTACGCTTGGATATGTTCAATCCTCAGTCGGCTACAACTGATAGTTCTCATAGATTCTGAAGTCTCCGCAACTTTGAAATTTGCATATAATCTGTATAGCGGTCCAAAGTAGTAGAGACTACTTGGTATTCAAAATCTATAGTCCAAAGCGATGGAAGATGTACAAAGTCATAAACGACAATAACTGTCAAGTGGATATTTTAAATGCCAACCGTCCTCCATTACGGCGACATGCAGCTGTTGCCTTTGTCCATGCCCACGTGCGTGAACCGTGAAGATAATATTAATGTTCATGATTGACCTTGTAGTAGCGATATACATGTAGGGCTGACTATACCTAGGTATCTTATTTTGGTAATAGACTAAGCTTATTTTTAAAAATTTATGAGCTCTTTGGAGGAGCAGTTTAACTCTTGCCTTGTGTATCTTCTGTGCAACTCTTAGATTTACCGTTTTAATAATTTTAACAGGGGAATAATTGACACACATGGATACAATAACGCCTTAAAATCCTTGTAAGACGGAGGAGAGGTGTGTTCTCCTATCATTCCATCAGGAGTTTTGTGATCAGTGGAACCTGATCGAAACAAGGTTAGTTTAAATTATATTTTTTTAACAATAATTTGTGCACGAATGCGCCTCCATATTATCTAGCTGAGAAGTTCGAACCATTAACTTAGTTCAAGACTTCAACGACACCAAACAGGGCTGTCTCATAAATAAATATATTACACTTATTAAAATTATTTTAAACGCAGTACAGTCGCCTTGAGTTCTTTTTGATCCAGTCGTAGAAGAAGCCGGTGTCGGTGTACACTACCAGGCTTCTGCTGACCTTCGGCAGCTTGTAGGACACGATGCCGATCTGGATGTAGCCGCGCACGACCAGCGCGCTGCCGGAGTCACCTCTGCAGAATTGGAGAAAGAACCAAATTAGAACTAGATATGATTTTTTTAGTAATATAAAAAACATAACATAACATCACGCTTGTATTCCCCGAAGGGGTAGGCAGAGGTGCACATTTTAGTACACCCACAATTCGCCAGTTATGTTTTAGGTCCCAACGTAATAGGGGGCGAGCCTATTGCCATCAACCGGGCACAAATCCAGACTCCGTGCTGCTACTGAGAATTACCTAATGGAAGAACCCAATAACACTTTGCCCGACCCGGGATTCGAACCCAGGACCTCGTGCTCAGCAGTCGCGCTTAGCAGCCACTAGACCAACGAGGCAGTCGGTTTAGTAATATAATTGAGTATAATTTAGCTTTTAAATGTAATCATCCTTTTAATATATGAGGCTTAACTATGAAAATTATTATTAGGTACATATTATAATTATAAAAAATAACTTGTTCATTGTTTTATTCATTTATTACAATACACGTGTGTTGCGACGAATAAAAATAACAGCCTATAACAGCCTGTCACTCTGCTACTAACAAAACTTTTAATTTACAACAATGCAGAATAGGAAATTGCACCAATTTGAAATAAAACGTTCTAAACAGTACTTTCAAATAGTTTTATTTTAACAATATATCCCCTACGATGGCTGGTGTGAGATAGAAGTAACTTGCTTAAAAATATCCAAACGAAAATTTTATTTAAAAAAGAACTATTTTATTTTTTTGTGACCATATCTAAAGAAATTAAATATCACTTGCTGAAAGAAAAGTCATCGAAATGTGCAAATACATAAAAATAATCGACATGTGCAGAAGAATCTGCTGCTAGATACAGACTTTCAGGAAAAAAATATTTATTGTATTAGCGCAGTGGTTAAGCGATTGGACTGCTGCGCTAAGGGTTCAATAAATCAATAAAATCATTTATCATTTATAATCCCGTGGAAACAGTCGGTCTACGTTCTTTTTAATCGACTTCAAAAAGGAGGAGGTCGTCTGTATGTGTAATAGATATGACGGGAACTATACTAATTATAATTAGTAAAAATAGGTTCAGGATAGATAAGTAACTAATAAAAATCAAACGCTTTCCTAATTTATCACTGTGCGAATTATAACATGTGATTAAGAATTAAAATGTTGACTTTTTAGCACAAATTATCGTTTCTTTTAATAAAAATGTATAAATTAATATAATGCGAAATAATATGTATTTAAAAAAAAAAACGTCACCCCACATTATGAATTTCTCCTGTGTCGTGGGTGCGTTTCACAAACATGAAATATCACGTACACAAACACCCAGACTCGAGACAAACATCTGTGGTTCGCACAAAGTTTTGCCCCGTGCGGGAATCGAACCCGCAACCCGTCGTCTAAATTTAGTATTATAATGTAAACTGTAACACTGTGGATGACACCTTTAATTTTAAATTTTAATAGTATATAAATTGCAATGCCTTAACAGGCAACTAAGTTCTAAGAACCTACCTATTGTTAACATCTTTAAAATTATGTACACTTACTTCGCAATAAAGAATTTCGATTTGGATTTGATTCCAAGATTGACCAATTACTGCTATAGAATAATAAAGGTACTACTAGACATTTTCATGTCTTTTCTGGCGTCCTATTCGATGTCGCTAATGTCTTACCGACTGGAATAAGAATCTGCGTGTCTGCTACTGGCGCAAAGCCCTCCCAGAGCCAACGACTTGATTGTTTTTACACATTTCCTTGAATGCCACACGTATTGGTCTACGAAATGCAGAACCGAGGTGTGTTTATCTTTAATGTCCTGCAAGGATTAATTAATTATTTGTATTATTGGAGTATTTCTCTACACGAGAACAGGCCTTTGCCCTGCAGTGGGACAGTTATAGGCTGTTATTATTATTATTTGAGTGAACTGCAACGTTTTTCTGTTAAAAAATCAAGCTGGTTCTATAGAAATACCCACCCTTAGACCATAGATACTGTGTCATGTTTGTAAAGGCTTATGAGATCTAAGTCAGGGGGCTTATGAGATCTAAGACTTCATTTCATCTATGAGGACCTTTTCTATAAATGTGTATCTAATCTTGTGCGTTAGAGTGCTAGTGATGTCGATGAACAAAGTCTCAGGCATGTTTCCCAACTGCATTGTTCCAGAGTCGAATAAATAATAAAACTCACATTAATCACTCCCCAGCCGGCAATCTGCGCCTTCTCATAGTACGGTGGGTTCTTCATGATTGCTACTCGTTTTGTGTTTCTGTTCAGCATTAATGGCGTCTTAGGCCTCACTAGAGCTATATCGTTTGCTGTTGTGAATTTGTCATATTTTTCATGAACAACGAATTTCACAATAGTCGACATTGATCCTTTATCTTTATGCTTGTGTCCAAAATTGGCGCTAATGAAGCCTTGGCCACTGCAATCCTCTAGGCAGTGCGCTGCCGTCAGCAGTATCTTCTCGTTCAAGACTGAAGATCCGCAGATCCACGGTATAACTTCACCATTATATACATCGGCACAGTAAAAGTTTAAGAACACGGAATGAGGAAAATGCTTTATTTTAGCTTTCATACCACCCACCACGAAAGGTACCATATGGCACTCAATAAGTCGTATCAAACAAAGTATATGCATATTAGATCTGATTGGAATCATGTTTGCTACTACGCGTGCTTGCTAGTTCTATGTATGACGACTGGGCCCTCTTATCGTCTCATTAACTACGTTCAGTCATTACTGTTTTAATCACGAATTAAAATTTCGCTAAACGTATAAATATTATGCTTTTATATACCAACTTGAAGCACCTGATAGCCGAGTGGTACGACCGTTAGACTTCCACCAAATTTGTGCGAGTGCGGGTGTTTGTGTGTGTGATGTTGTATGTTTGTGAAACGCACGACACAGGCTAAATTCCTAGAGTGGGCGACGTTATTTAAAAAAAAATACAAAGTACAACTTTTCTGCTTTTACCGACTAGGATAAGATTCAGATTGCTTATTGGTCGCGCAAATGGCACCTTCAGGCAACCCTGGCACTGCTCGTAGGCATTTCGTCTTGCCCATAACGGACTGATCAGTGTAATACAATTCTTCAGCTGGTATTTGTTCCACGTCCTGGAATTACAACACGGCTAACTATAGAATTTACAAATGTACGTTGTTGTAAAAAAAGTCGACTATTTGATTTTTAAAGCTAGATATTAAGTAATTTAATTTAAAATTAACTTACATTGATAAATCCCCAACCGGCTATCTGCGCCTTTTCATAGTATGGTGGATTCTTCATAATTGCTAATCTTTGTACTGTAGTGCTGAATTGCAATGGAGTGGTGAGCCTTACCAGCCCTATATCGTATCCAGCTGCCGCGGGTTTATAGCGTGAGTGTAGGAAGAAACTCAGCACAGTAGTTTGGGCTCCTTGATCTCTGTGTGAGTGCCCTACAGATACGAACATCTGGCTTTGCGAAGTGCATTCATCCAGACAATGTGCTGCTGTCAACGTTATCTTTTCGTTCACAATAGACCCGCCACAGCTCCATGGCACGTTTTCACCGTCCGCGTTTCCACAATTAACATTAATAAACACGGAATGCGGGAAATTTTTAATTTTTGCACCCTTACCATTCACTACATAAGGTTCCATTTTACATTCCATAACACTTATTAAGGACAATAAAACTAAAACAGATTTAATGTCTATCATTTTAGCACCCGTCTGGCAACCAGCTCGGTCAGAATAGATTGCGCTGTGTTATCGTGTAATTAACTACACGGGCAGTAATTATTCTTTTATAGTCGAATAAAGTTCCATCGAATTATGTCCAAGTCCACGTTTATATTAGATATTAGTCACTTTATAATTTGGGGCTGATTTTATTTTAGTCAATACTAAAATCAATTAAATAATCGCGATAAAAACCGTAAACCTAGTTTTATTTCAATGTGTAATATTCGCGTAAGTCATAGAAATCATTAGTCAATAATGTTAACCTAATATTATGGTGGAGACCACGTCATAAACATACACTTTACAGTTGCATGCATCTAATTAGATAATAATTACTTGCGTAATTACACGTAATAAAAACTGACATTAGTCGTAGTTTTATAGTATGAAATAATAAAAAAGGGGAGATTGTGTATTGCAGCCTCGGCTTTCCCTAATTGGAATTTTCAAAACTCGTAACTTACTTAATAGTTGTCCAAATCATTGAATAAATTAATGACCGCTAAGTTAAATATTTACTGTAAATGGCCTTGGTTATTATTAGGTTAGGACCTTGTGTTTTACCGCGAGGGTATCAATACTGTTAATAACAACAATTACGAAGAGACCATTCGTCACATTACAATAACGAACTTAAGACTTCATTTGAAAAGGCTAATGCGGGGGGATGTCGGACCAAAAGGCATTGACAGCGTTCAAAACTTTTAATGGGCGCTATGTACAGTGCCTTAAAATGGCAGAACTATTCGGAATTATTGCATAACAAAAAGACGTGGGTACGTGACGCCGACTGCGAGTAAGATTGAAGAAAATTTCTTGACAAGCAGCCTACGTCCGGGGTACTATAAGAGTAAACGTGGTCTTCTAACCACGCCTTGGTCCCGGCGGTGAATCTACACGGAGATGATAGCCAACTAAAGAGAGGAAGCGCATTGTGTATAAGAATAAAATAGAAGATAATAGATTTATACAGATGACTCTACATTTTTTTAAACCACGCACACGATTAAAGATAATAATATGTACCTATATGTCTGTTAGAAGACAACTAATAATACCAACTAACCTCAACAATTTTCAGAGTAAGTAATAGTACAAGTACCTGCTAACAAGATATTGCTGCTACGAGCCCCTGAAGTCGACATTCGAAATGTCATGTTATCTATACTTGATATTATAATTATAAAAAGGTATAATTTGTTTGTTTTTAGGGGGTTATTTCCAAAGCGATCCAACCGACTTCCAAAATACTTTCAACAGTATTAGAATGGACCTTCAGGGAGGACATAGGCTACTACAATCCTGCAAACGACACGACATTCCTTCACACACACAAAGACGCAGGTGGATGCTCGTCTATTATAAGCTTACAAACTTTTTACTCTTACCGACTAGAATACGAGTGTTCAGTCCCGCTCGCACAAAGCGTACCAACGGGCAAATACTTCAAAATTTTTTTGCACTCCTTTGACTTCCACACCCACTGGTCGGTGTAATAAAGTCTATCAGCTGATGTTTTCTTAACCTCCTGTAAATATCGCACAAGCTAGCTATGAACTTTATAAATGATTAAGTTATTATTGAGTTACAAATATACTAAACTATTTGATTTAGTTTGCTGCGAAGTAGGTTGGTAGCGGAATAAAAATTAAACTTACATCAATCATTCCCCAGCCGGCAATCTGTGCTTTTTCAAAGTACGGTGGATCCTTCATAAGAGCTATTCTTTTTACGTTGTCATTGAACTGTAATGGTGTTTTGAGCTTCACTATCCCTATATCGTAGTCAGTTGTGGCGGATCGGTAGTTTTCGTGTATGTAGAAGATATCCACACTAGACACGGCACCTTCGCCTTTGGCTGCGTGACCCACAGACATATAAATCTGGCTGTCGTCAGTGCAGCCATGCACACAGTGAGCCGCCGTCAATGATATATATTCGTTCAATATGGACGCTCCGCAAATCCAAGACACTTTTTTCCCGGATTTCCATTCTACACATATAACATTCAGGAACGCGGAATGGGGGAAATTTTTAATTTTTGCAACCTTTCCACCAACTACTTTAGATTCCATTTTACATTCAATTAGACCTGTTAAGGTCAATATAACTAAAAACGTCCTAATTAGTATCATATTAGCTCCCGTGCGGTGAGCAGCACAGCCACTGTCGATTGCGCTTTCTTATCGCTTAATTAACTATACGTAAGGTAGTTATTGTTTTATAGTCGAATAAAGTTTGATCGAATCATAGATACAAAATATAAGACAGACTAGCGTGCAGTCCACGTGTTTCTTGAAATAAGAAACACGCGGACTACAGTCCACATGGTTTAATGTATTTTGTCTCAATACCATAATTCAATCGTTTGTTATAAAAATTTGTTGAAACATCTTAAATATGCGTCGGTGTTTTCATATCGTCGTCAGCCTATTTGCATGCATGGCGGCCGAACAGTACTTGGTTTTAAAATGATTTTAAAATACGGGGGTTAAGTCATAAATAAGTTGGCATTTTGTCATAAATGCCATTTATTTTTTAAATAATGTTTTTACCTAATTATTCCTTCCCGTAAGCTGCATTTTGCAAAATCTCAAACCCCGTTGAGAACTCACAGTTGATCGAACGCTTGGTCAATGTTGTTTGTTATTCCATGGCAGCGATTCTGTTTTCCAGGTTTGACATAAAGGTTATGTAATAGGTTTAAGCTTTTTTAAGGATTGCAACCAGCCTCATTTTTGATCTGGCTGGATCCGGCCGGATTGATCAAATGTAAAAAACAGTATGTTTACGCAATCGACTTTACTATAATTAACTAGCTTTTGCCCGCGGCTTCGCCCGCGTTAAGTGGTCTGTGTCCTTTCTAGGCAAATTTGCTAAATTTCATCAAAATCCGTCCAGCGGTTTAGTCGTGAAGGCGTAACAGTCAGAGTTATTTTCAGGTTTATAATATTAGTATAGAAGTAGGTATAATGGATTATTAAAAAGAGAAAACAATTAATTTTTTATGTTAAAATAAATAAAATTAAATTAAAAGTCTTTTTTTTTTAACAACATCGTCTTTGTCTTCAACGTAACGTAATTCCAGTCTTCTTAATTATATAAATTTATATTATTCATTAAAATTATACATTATCGTAATATACCATTAATCTTAACTAAAATCATAGTAAGGAAACCTGGATTTAATTATCTGAAATCGCCAACCCACAGTGAGCTAGCGTGGTGAACAATGCTCAATCCTTCTTTATACGAGAAGAGGCCTTTGCCCTGCAGTGGGACAGTTACAGGCTGTTATTATTATAAGATTATAATTATCAATATCGTCAGAATTGCGGGCAACCGGTGGATGCAATTGACAAACTGTTATTCATTGCGACGTTCTAAGGGGGAGGCCTTTGTTCAACAGTGGACGTGTTCCGGCTGATGATGAAGATCATAATAATTATTTACATTATTTATTAGCTAATAGAGAATTCTATTCAGTTTTATTCTTATATTTGACAGACTATCAAATTTATATAATTATTAACTCAGCACAACATAACAATAACTATTCTTCATAATAAAATAAGTATTCTTATTAAAAGGATAACACTATAACGGAGTATACGGTAATTGTGATATAAACTTGTGTTGTTGTTATTCTGCTAAGATATTTAATCACAGGATCCGGACATCGGATCCGGTGACTGATCCATTGACTAGCTGCAAGTCTCCACTTTATCGGTAATACAAAAGGTCTTCTATCGTATAATCCGATGTCCCAGGCATGTTAAGACTTTCCTAATTTTGTATGTAGTTGTATTGACACGGAGTGGATGCCACACAACATCAAAAGGCGTCGCGGTAGGCCCAGAAGGAGATGGCGGGACGAGCTGGACTCCTTTAAAGTAAATTGGTCTAATGCAGCTCACAACCGAGAGGAATGGAGGAAGGAAAGGGAGGCCTTTGCCCTGCAGTGGGACGATCATGGCTGAAATAATAAATAATAATAATAATATTGACTAGTCTCGTTGAGGTAGACCATAATTCGGCCTAGAGGAGAAGAATTAAAGAAATAGTAAAAGAATATTACATGTTCTACAACTCCTGAATCCTGAGGGCTAATAATCATGAGAACTGTGGTCACACCAATATTTATGTAAGTCCGTCACGACAACGATACAAATTTTTGAGTATTAGAGGTTATATATAGACCGTTGCAATAAGCGACTATGAAGACATAAATAACATAGGTAAATTTTTTAAACATAACTTCACGCCTGTATTCCTTCCTTATATAGTACACCCACATTTCGCCAGTTATGTTTTTAGGTCCCAATGCAATAGGGGGCGGGCCTATAGCCATCAACCGGGCACAAATCCAGACTCCGTGCTGCCACTGAGAATTACCTAATGGAAAAACCCAGAAACACTTTGCCCGACCCGGGTTCGAATCCAGGACCGCGTGCTGAGCAGTCGCGCTTAGCGACCACTAGACCAATGAGGTCTATTTTTTTAAAGAGAAAACATTTTTTATTAGAAAATATTTTATGCCATAGGAAGACTCCAGCAGTGGACTGAGAGAATACCATTTTTAAAAACTTTTACCTTTTATTAAAGGATACCATCCCTAAGGAGAAACTCCGATAAGATACTGCAACTTTACTCATTTATAAAATATGGTACAAAATAGTAAATTTACAGAGTTTCATTATGCGATAACAAAGTAAACTAATGCGATAGGAGAAAAAGAAATAATTAAAAAAAAATAGCATTGCACAATTGCAATAATGCATCCAATGAGGTAATTACTTATTTAATTACAGGTAATCAAAACTGACATTAGTATTTTTTTATTTTCAAAACACGTAACTTACTAACTTAATTGTATAATTTGTATTTAGCGTTCAAAACTTTAAATGGGCGCTATGTACAGTGCCTTAAAAGGGCAGGACTATTCGGAATTATTGCATAACAAAAAGACGTGGGTACGTGACGCCGACTGCGAGTAAGACTGAAGAAAATTTCTTGACAAGCAGCCTACGTCCGGGGTCTTATAAGAGTAAACGTGGTCTTCTAACCACGCCTTGGTCACGGCGGTCAATCTACACGGAGATGATAGCCAACTAAAGAGAGGAAGCGCATTGTGTATAAGAATAAAATAGAAGATAATAGATTTATACAGATGGACTGTACATTTTTTTAAACCACGGACACGATTAATCATGATTCGAAATGTAATGTATCATGTTATCTATACTTAATATTATAATTATAAAGAGGTATAATTTATTTGTTTATAGGGGGTTATTTCCAAAGCGATCCAACCGACTTCCAGGACGACTTCAGGGAGGACATAGGCTACAATAATCCTGCAAACGACACGACATTTTCTTTTACACAGACAAAGACGCAGGTGGAAGCTCGTCTATTATACGCTTACATACTTTTTACTCTTACCGACTAGAATACGAGTGTTCAGTCCCGCTCGCACAAAGCGTACCAACGGGCAAATGCTTGACAATTTTTTTGCACTCCTTTGACTTCCACACCCACTGCTCGGTGTAATAAAGTCTATCAGCTGATGTTTTCTTAACCTCCTGTAAATATCGGACAAAGCTTGCTGTAAACTTTATAAATGATTAAATTGTTATTAAGTTACAAATATACTAAACTATTTGATTTAGTTTGCTGCAAAGTAGGTTGGTAGCGGAATAAAAATTAAACTTACATCAATCATTCCCCAGCCAGCAATCTGTGCTTTTTCAAAGTACGGTGGATCCTTCATAAGAGCTATTCTTTTTACGTTGTCATTGAACTGTAATGGTGTTTTGAGCCTTATTATCCCTAGATCGTAATCAGTTGTGGCGGATCGATAGCTTTCGTGTATGTAGTAGAAATCCACACTAGACACGGCACCTTCGCCTTTGACTGCGTGACCCACAGACATATAAATCTGGCTTTCTGCAGTGCAGCCATACACACAGTGAGCCGCCGTCAAAGATATATATTCGTTTAATATGGACGCTCCGCAAATCCAAGGTACTTTTTTCCCGGATTTCCATTCTATACAGATGACATTCAGGAACGCGGAATGGGGGAAATTTTGAATTTTTCCAATCTTTCCACCAACTACTTTAGATTCCATTTTACATTCAATTAGACCTGTTAAGGTCAATATAACTAAAAACGTCCTAATTAGTATCATATTAGCTCCCGTGCGGTGAGCAGCACAGCCACTGTCGATTGCGCTTTCTTATCGCTTAATTAACTATACGTAAGGTAGTTATTGTTTTATAGTCGAATAAAGTTTGATCGAATCATAGATACAAAATATAAGACAGACCCGCGTGCAGTCCGCGTGTTTCTTGAAATAAGAAACACGCGGACTACAGTCTATATGGTATATTTTGTCTCAATACGAATTCAATCGTTTGTTATAAAAATTTGTTGAAACATCTTAAATATGCGTCGGTGTTTTTATATCGTCGTCAGCCTATTTGCATGCATGGCGGTCGAACAGTACTTGGTTTTAAAATACGGGGGTTTAGTCATAAATAAGTTGGCATTCAATACATGCCATTTGTTTTTTGAATTTTGAGCTAGGGTTTTTGAGGGTCTGACGAAGTATTAATGGAATTTTACGTAATTTCAATACAAACACTAGTTTTTTTAAATATAGATCACTTATTACAATTATTCCTTCCCGTAAGCTGCATTTTGCAAAATCTCAAACCCCGTTGAGAACTCACAGTTGATCGAACGCTTGGTCAATGTCGTTTGTTATTCCATGGCAGCAATTCTTTTTTGATCCAGCCGGGTCCGGCTAGATTTGTCATCAATCCGGCTGGGGACGGCCACAACATAACAATTACAATAACTATTCTTTATAAACAAAATAAGTAATTTTATTTAAAGGATAATCAAAACTATAACGGTGTATGCAAATAATTGTGATATAAACTTGTGTTGTTGTTATTCTGCTGAGATATTTAATCACCGGATCCGGTAAGAAGGTACCGGATCCGGTAAGTGTATTTTGATGCCGGATCCGCCGGATTACCGAATCCGGTTTTCCAGATTGCAATCCCTAAGTAGAAAAGATTTTTTATTAAACCATTGTAGAAAAATATTCCTTTTAAACTTCATTATTTTAGCGTGCGCTGAGAAAACTTGATGATATAAATATGTACTGTTTTCGATCGTTGGGTACTAGGGCATCAGAAGTCTAATGGTACAAAAGCAAAATAAACGCGGCTGAAACCGCGGGGAATAGCCAGTAATTGATATTTTAATTATCATAATTTAGCTAGGTTCTCAAAATGGCGGTTGTCATTGTATTTTTTATCATCTCTTGCGACTCTTAAAGAGGCTTCAGCTTCGACTTAACGACTAAGGCCTTATAGTAAAAACAAAAAAATATTTTATGCCATAGGAAGACCTATATCCAGCAGTGAACTGAGAGAATACCGTTTTTAAAAACTTTGACCTATTCCTAAGGGGAAACTCTGAGGAGAGACTGCAAAGTTTAGGTACATTTAAAAAATATTGAACAAAATAATACATTTACAAAGTTTCATTATGCGACAACAAAGTAAATGAATGCGATAGGAGAAAAATAAATAATAAAAAATGATTGCATATTGGGCCGCTATGCATGTATCCAATTATTATCATTACTTTTTTTAATTACTATCATTACTTTTATAATAATTACAGCTAATTAAAACTGACATAAGTATTTTTTATTTTTAAAACACGTGACTTACGTATAACTTAATTGTAAAATTTGTATTTAGCGTTAAAAACTTTAAATGGGCGCTATGTACAGTGCCTTAAAAGAGCAGGGCTATTTGGAATTATTGCATAACAAAAAGACGTAGGTACGTGACGCCGACTGCGAGTAAGAGTAAAGAAATATTTCTTGACAAGCAGCCTACGTCCGGGGTACTATAAGAGTAAACGTGGTCTTCTAACCACGCCTTGGTCCCGGCGGTCACTCTACAGGGAGATGATAGCCAACTAAGGAGAGGAAGCGCATTGTGTATAAGAATAAAATAGAAGATAATAGATTTATACAGATGGACTGTACATTTTCTTAAACCACGGACACGATTAAAGATAATAATATGTTAGAAGACTTAATTAATAATACCAACTAACCTCAACAATACAACTACCTGCTAACAAGAAAATGTAACGTATCATGTTATCTATACTTAACAGTTAACATTATAATTATAAACACGGTCTCGTTAGTCTAGTGGTTGCTAAGCGCGACTGCTGAGCACGAGGTCCTGGGCTCGAATCCCGAGTCGGGCAAACTGTTACTAGGCTTTTCCAATAGATAATTCTTAGTAGCAGCACGGAGTTTGGATTTGTGCCCAGCTGATGGCAATAGGCTCGCCTCCTATTACATTAGGACCTAACAACATAACTGGCGAAATTTAGGTGTACTATATGTGCACCTCTGCCTACCTCTTTGGGGAATACAGGCGTGATGTTATGTATGTATAATTTATTTGCTTGTATGTAGGGGGTAGTTACCAAAACGATCCAACCGACATTCAAAATACTTTCAACAATATTAGAATGGACCTTTAGGAAGGACATAGGCTACTATTATCCTGCAATCGACACGAAATTTTCTTTCACATAGACAAAGACGCAGGTGGAAGCTTGTTCTATTGCAAGATTACAAACTTTTTACTCTTACCGACTAGAATACGAGTGTTCAGTCCCGCTCGCACAAAGCGCACCATTGGGCAAATACTTGACAATTTTTTTGCACTCCTTTGACTTCCACACCCACTGGTCGGTGTAATAAAGTCTATCAGCTGATGTTTTCTTAACCTCCTGTAAATATCGGACAACGCTAACAATTAACTTTTTAAATTATGTTTGTATCGCACTTTTTTACTCGGGCTATCATCAGACACTTCCACCCCTAGCATATAGATCTGGCGACCCCTCTCTGACCAGCCAAAAAAGGCAAGAAAGAGCTGACAGTCCTGCGGGCGCCCTTCGGTTTCCACTCCAGCTACCCATATAGGGAAAACCGGGTATGAGTCCCTGACCGACTCGCTGGGGTATCAGGCACGATGTGCCGCCATTCACAAACAGCTCACCACAAGATGCCCTGCGGTTTGTATGGTTTTAGTATAATTAGTCTTTGTGATATACTTTTTATTTCTATTAAAGGGTTGGTAAAGGTATACGACTGTGCCCTCCGGAGTTACGTTATTCTAATGTTATTATTAAGTTACAAATATACTAAACTATTTGATTTAGTTTGCTGCGAAATAACGAAGTAGATAGCGTAAAAGAATAAAACTTACATCAATCATTCCCCAGCCAGCAATCTGTGCCTTTTCAAAGTACGGTGGATCCTTCATAAGAGCTACTCTTTTTACGTAGGCATTGAACTGTAATGGTGTTTTGAGCCTCACTATCCCTAAATCGTTATCAGATCTGGCGGATCGATAGCTTTCGTGTAAGTAGAACAAATCCACACTAGACACGGCACCTTTGCCTCTGACCTCGTGACCCACAGACATAAAAATCTGGCTGTCGTCAGTGCAGCCATGCACACAGTGAGCCGCCGTTAATGATATATATTCGTTCAATATGGACGCTCCGCAAATCCAAGGTAATTTTTCCCCGGTCAACTTTTCTATACAGATAATATTCAGGAACGCGGAATGGGGGAATTTTTTAATTTGTCCAATCTTTCCACTAACTACTTTAGGTTCCATTTTACATTCAATTAGACCTGTTAAGGTCAATATAACTAAAAACGTCCTAATTAGTATCATATTAGCTCCCGTGCGGTGAGCAGCACAGCCACTGACGATTGCGCTTTCTTATCGCTTAATTAACTATACGTTAGGTAGTTATTGTTTTATAGTCGAATAAAGTTTGATCGAATAATAGGTCATTTAGTTTGAATTTAAGTAATAGGTTTATTGAGGGTCTGACAAAGTATTATTCGATTGTTACGTCGTTTTAGTACGAATAACAGATTTTAGAAAATAAAACACTTATAACAGTTAATTTTAAAATATAACGTGAAAGTGTTTTTGTAAAACCTATTTACAGAAACAAATTCATTTATTATTATTATTTCTACCGGTAAGCTGCATTTTGCAAAATCTCAAACCCCGTTGAGAACTCACAGTTGGTCGAACGCTTGGTCAATGTCGTTTGTTGTTCCATGGAAGCGATTCTGTTTTCCAGGTTGGACAGCAAGGTTATCTAATAGGTTTAAGTATATTATATGTCGATGAAGCCTAGTTAGCCAATCCTTTACGTCGACATTAAAAAAGTGATGATCACTTACGGTATTAAAGATTTCGAAATTTTATCTTTTGTAAACATTTTGCTGATTCATTTGCCTTGCATTTTATTTTCTTAGATTAAGTCTATCTATTTTTCTTTTAACTTTAAACACTTTCTTTTTAATTTTTTGTAAACGAACAGAAAATTCATCAGAACATTTCCGCAATAATGTTTGCTGATTTTAACATTATATCGACTAGCTGCAAGTCTTCACTTTATAAGTAATACAAAAGGGCTTCTATCGTATAATCCGATGTTCCAGGCATGTTAAAACTTTCCTTATTATGTATGTATTAGACTCGTCTCGGTGAGGTAAACCCTGGTGATCATAATTCTGTCAAGAGGACGGGAATGAAATAAATAGTAAAATACAAGAATATTACTTGTTATTCTTACAACTCCTGAACCCTGAGGGCTAATAAATCATGTACTGTAGTCTCATTAACATTGATGTACCATTTTTTTAAGAATTATTTTAATAAGCAACTGTAAAGACATAACCTACGTAATAATTGTAATTTCTACAAAGGTAAAATTTTGTTAGGTTCTAAAAATGGTGGTTTTCATTGTATTTAATTATCTCTTGCGACTCGAAGCATACAGCTTCGACTAAACGACTTAAGACCATAATCTGGTAAAAGCAAAAAATATTTTATGCCGTAAAAGAGACCTATATCAGTGGACTGCGAAGGGCTGGTGATGATAGAAGACAAGCAATATGGTTTTTTAAGACCTTTAAACATTATTGACTTACACCTTCTTGATGTTTTTAAGATCTTGACTATAAAAAATAAGGTAAACACAACATAACATTACGCCCGTTTTACCCAAAGCGATAGACGGAGGTGTATAATACCTAAGTACCTACACACTCATTTCGCACATTATTTTGTAGGTCTCAATGTAATCGGGGGCGAGTATAACATAAACATATAACATTACGACTGTATTTTCCGAAACGGTAGGCAGAGGTGCACATATACACCCACAATTCGCCAGTTATATTTTTAGGGGGCGAGTATAGTATTGACATCAAACTGGTACAAATCTAGACTCCGTACTAGTCAAGTCAGTCATGTACTCCGTTAGATGAATTAAATACATGTGTGGGTCTGCACAAAACTTTGCGGACCTTTATAAGCCTTCTTTCATACGAAGTACTTTGTAATTAAGCTGTGTTTGTTTCTGAAGGATGAAAGTGTCTTTTAATTTACGTGATTCCGAATTTAATCATGTGACAAAGACGTGTAGCACTTCGTTAAGTAGGTGCATTTTATACAATTCCTGATCCAGCCTATTTCGTGAGAACATAAGCCGTTAGCTACAAACTAGATTCCACGGACCTGTTTCTTAAGACGCCTATTTATTATAAACAAACAAACTTCTCTCAGTCTTACAGGCTAGCATAAGAGCCGTCCTCACTGCTCGCACAAATCGCACCGTTGGGCATGGACTTAATGTATTTCTTGCATTCTGCCGACCTCCACACCCATTGATCCGTGTAGTAAAGATGCTCAGCATGTATGTCCAAAACTTCCTGCAAACATTGAACACAACTAGCTTTATTTACTAATTTGTGTTATACTGAAACAATAATCATTAACTATTTCATTATCGAAGCCAGTAAGTAAAAGAAAAATGTGAACTCACATCTAGCATTCCCCAGCCGGCTACCTGTGCCTTTTCATAGTACGGTGGTTTTTCCATAAGAGCTACTCGTTGAACTGCTGCGTTGAACTTTAATGGCGTTTTAAGCTTTAACAGTGCTATATCGTGATTAAATTTAGTTGGTGTATAGTATTCATGCATGTAGTAACTGAGCACAGAAGCGGCGGCGCCTTCGTCAATGTGCGAGTGACCCACTGACAAGAAGATCTCACTGCTTGTATTGCAGCGAACCAAACAGTGCGCCGCTGTTAACGATACCCTGTCTTTCACGATGGAAGCTCCGCAAATCCAAGCGCCTTTATCACCACTTATCACATCGGTGCACATAACATTCAATAACGCGGAATGCGGGAACATATTAATAGTTGCACGATTCCCACCCACTACAAAAGGTTCCATTTTACATTCAATAATACGTATTAAAGATATTGCAATGAAAATAGTTATAATTTCTATCATTGTAGCTATCCGCGCGGTGACCGACTCGATCAATGAATGCAACCTCTTATCGCGTAATTAATTATACGTAGGGCAATTATTAGTTTATAGTCGAAATATGTTTGATCGAATTACAGTTTAGGGCATTTGTCATAGCCGGGATTCCATTGCGTAATCTCTGTTTTTCATAACAATAATAAACATGCACGTCTCTTGGCCTTACCGACTGGAATATGAGTCGGCATCCCCACTACTCGCACAGAGAGTACCTGATGGTAACGACTTGATTACTTGTCTACACTCCTTCATCTGCCACACGTACTGATCGGTGTAATAAAGATGATCAGTTTCTTCATCTTCCATTTTCTGAAACCATTTTAACATCTAATACCATACTGAACTAATATTGTTCTTTCATACAATGTACAAGAAGGAATAGTTCCTTCATGTTGAAGAGGCTGTAGTTGAAAAGAAAACTTACATTAATCATTCCCCAGCCAGCTATCTGCGCCTTTTCATTGTGCGGTGGGTCCTCCATCAGGGCAATTCGTTTCACGTTTGCATCGAATTTTAATCGGGTTTGGAGCTTCACAAGCCCTATATCAAAAGCAGTTCTTATTTCATGATATTTCTCATGTATGACGTAGCTATCCACAGTAGATATGGCACCGCGGTGTTTGTGCGCGTGGCCCACTGTCATGAACATTTCACTGTTTCCAGCGCAGCCAGCCAAACAGTGCGCTGCCGTCAACGTTATCTTCTCGTTCACGATGGAAGCGCCGCAGATCCAGAGCGAGTCAAAACCAGTTATCACATCTGTACACATAACATTCAAGAACGCGGAATGGGGGAAATTTTGGATTTTTGCGCGCTTACCACCCACTATATTAGGTTCCATTTGACATTCAATAACACCGGAGAATGACAATGAAACTAAAATAAATCGTATTTCTATCATAATAACTCCCGCGCAGAGACCAGCTCAGTCACTTTCGATTGCGCTTTCTTATCGCGTAATTAACTATACGGAAGGCCATTAGTATTTTATAGTCAAAATAGGTTCGAATTATAAATATGTTATAGGTTACTTTGTCCGCGGCTTCAAATGCGTTTTCATTACTCAAGGTATAATTTTCCACTTTAGAATGTAGGTTAAAATTTAACTGATGGAATAATATTTATAAGTATAGTTAAATTATTGGTCAAGATCAGAAGTACACTGGTGATGTAAACTTTGTAAAATTTTCCTGTTACAAAATCCTATATTTGCTGAAAACCATACCTACTTCTAATTATGTCAATTACTTACCGTGTCGAATAATCATCTGATTTCCCACTGCTAGCACATATGGTCCCTTTGGGGGTTTTGTCGACAAGCTTCTGACACTCGTTGCCATTCAACACGAATTGATCTACGAACTTCAGTAAATCAGTTGTGGTCTTCTTTATTTCCTAAAAACAACAGAAAATTTCATAATGACGATCATTTACAATTTTGAATTCTACTGCTATATCGATATTTCAGTTGTCTAGCCATGTATACTAATACTAAATTACTTAAGAGGTATATCAAAACAATAATGAATGACGACTGTACATCTATTTTGGTTTGTGTTGCAGTTACATTCTTTTTTTACTTTTAATTCACGAAGATCCGCTATTTATGTTTAGGTGCAATAAATGTTGTCAAAAAAGAAGGTTCCTTTTCATCAATTAGTGTAACTATACAAGCAGATCGCTCTAAAACAAGTGCACAACTTACATCAGTAAGACCCCAACCAGCTATTTGCGCCTTCTCATGGTACGGTGGATTTTTCATGAGCACTATTCTTTTGACATTTTCGTTGAATTTTAACTTGGTGTTCAGTCTCACTAGCGCTATGTCGGAGCTGGTGAGTGCTACGTCATAGTCCTCGTGTATGAGGTAGCTGTGTACTGTAGACTCAGCTCCGCGGTCCCTGTGCACGTGGCCCACTGCAACGCTGATCGTGCTATTGCTTCTGCAGCCGAACAAGCAGTGTGCCGCCGTCAGCGTCAACGCCTGGTTCACAATGGACGAGCCGCAGATCCACGACAATGTAACATCATTCTCGTCTATACAATGGACGCTCATGAACGCGGAATGCGGGAAGTGAGAGATGTGCGCGTAGTTGCCGCCAACTACAAAAGGCTCCATCTTGCCGTTCACAAAACTTATCGAACATAACAAAACGCAAATAAATTTGCTGTCCATCATATTTAGTGTGACAACGAGCAAGCTTGTCCAGGCGGACTGCGAACTCTTATCGATTAATTAAACATTATGATTGATCGTTATTCCAATTACTGTTTACGGACGATTAAAGTTTTCGGAGTATGTAGATATTACGTTTGCCATGAAGAATGCTGAAGTTATCTTTGACATGTTGTATAATAGCTATGCACAAGGTCAATGAAGAATGAATGAATATTGTAATAAAGGAAAATAGTGAGTCAACATTAGATCATCGATTCCCAGTTATAACAACACTGATAATAAATTGCATGAGACAAGGCGAGTCAAAGGCAGGCCAACCTCGGGTAGAACCCAGCCAGTCAACACAGTAACTACAAAAACATCATAATTTCGAGTCCACAATTATTTTTAGTACTATCCTCGATCTTGGCAGCGTCTAACGGTCGGTCGGTAGTCAGTGGTTATTGGAGATTTTATGATATGGCTCAGATTTATAACACGGGCTATCGGCCGCCCCAAGCTAAACCTATAAGTACGATACTTAAAGTAAACACCATACTAATAACTTAATTCTACGGTTTACTGACGAGGCCACGCTGGTTTTGTTTAATGTGTAGAATAAATCAGTCGCATTGATAGCGCCGTGATAGACATTGATCGGTTTCAAATCGAGTTTGGGTAAATAGCTATTGGAATGCGATAGGAGTGTCTGAAGATTAAGAGGAGAGTCTGAAATTCTGTTAACCAGTCGCCACGTCTTGATTCTCTTTGTATTTTAAATTTAATATTTCATAAAATACCGAAACGTAGGGTTTGAAATTCTTAAAATAACTGACTATCTAAAACTTGAATATTAACTGAATCGTAATGTGAAAGCATACAAATACGGTTTTAGAAGAAAATGATCCAAAATAACGAATTAGTTTTAAACGAAGCGTGGTGAATGTACCCGCTACTGGGTTACCATGCAAACTCGAAATTTAATTTAATTGAATTTCGTGTTTTAAATACCTACAATTTATAACGTTTGTGTTCTTCGATGGGGTAGACAAAGATGTTTTAACTTAGATACTTGTAAATTGTGCCACTTAAGTATTAAATTAATATAAAACAAATGATATTCAACTTTTTCCTGCTTATAACTCTGGGCTAAGCAGGCAGTAAACAAATCTAATTTCGTTAGGTAGATGCTAGCTGGAAAAAAATGTTGTGATGTATATTACCTACTAGAAATTAGTTTCTTTATTCAAAAATTTGGTAGAGCTATTTTGTGTTATTTGACGCTGCAATTTCTATTGGTTCGTATATCTCTTTTGATAGATTGAGATTGACATCATTATAAACGATATTCATGTCATATACTTAGATATCCAGTTTCATTTATTTTTGTGAGTCATCTTATCAGCGCATTCGAGATGGCTGCCCGACGCTATTACACTAGTTTAGCATCGTACTTAAAAGTCAATTCGGAACGATAATGTAACGAGAACAAAACGAGTTAATGCGCGGTTGCTCCGCTGGTAGTCGGGCACAAAGAAAAAGTACTGCAAATGGTGGAACCGTTACTTAGAGAAGAGCGGAATAACTGTCGTGTTCCGGTTCCAAGCGCTCTATTGCGAGCTTTGATTGCCTCTGCGCCTGCGCACCTCGACTACAACACAAAACCTCGATCTTATTGTTTTCATGCACAAAACATCGAGATAACGCTCACACGCTTCGAAGCGCTATCTAGTTTCGTCTTAACGGCCGAATAATTGCCAAGATTTGTGAAGATTTTGAATTAAATATCGAACGAAACGAATTTGCATTTTTACAGTTTGTTCTGCGACCTGAAATGAGACTATTAAAAGACAGTTAGAATGAAGTACGGTTGAGACTGTAGATGAATTTACGGTATTAGTGTTTTAATATTAGAGTGCTATTGCTGCTAGGACCACTTATAGGTCTAATGTCACGTCCACATTTATGGTAAAAAGTAAATAAACTTGAAGCAGTGATATAAAATGCATTATCTGTGTATTCAAGTTATTCGTCTTCATAGTGTGTCTGCAGAAGCACTAACAAAACTACGGCTTACTGCTCAGGAGTCAAGGTGCAACAATTAGAAACGAATTAAGCCATCACTCTTACTAAGGGCGGGTTGTTAAACAATCTGTTATGATGTATGTGAAAAATAACAGAGGACGCATAATGTGCGTAAAACATAAAGCGACGTGATATAGCATAAAATACCCGTTGTCAATGTTATTAGGGTTAATAGTAGGAAGCTTTTTCGTTATTATGGCTGCTAGTTAAAAACAAAATTGCTTATGTCATTTTTAACATTAACGTTAAAGTCAAGTGAAGCTAAAACAACCAGCCCTAACAAACTACAAAGGCAATTCCATCAATTAAATTATGGATCTCAAACTAGAGCGTTCACATGCATCTACACAAAAAGTTCAGATCAAAAACAAGCCGATACAATTATAAGATTAGTCACGCTAACTATTGTGTATTATTTGTCTGTATTTATAAAACTCAAATGGACAAATACAGTATTAAAATACATCTTACAGTAATAACTTGATTAGACATTTGGAAATGAGCACCGATTGTCTATTGTAAGGCGCGTCGGCATGATGCAAGTGATTATTGTTTCGTACATAAATGGTGGATATGACTGTATAATGTCTTATAGAATTAATATAGTGTGTATAAAGACAAGATTTTCAAGTATTTTTTAGTTTTTTATCAATTTTTATTCTTGAAGCATCATATTAACCATTCTTGTGTAGTTTTTAATCAGCTTTAATTTTTAAAGGATCATACTAACCGTTAATCGCAGATTGTATATTTTTTTGTTTTGTGATAAAGTGTGTATTGCTACGGAACATTTGGAAAAGTGCAAAGGTATGTAAAGTTGTATCTCCACTAGCAACATCTCGCCGAACATTGCCTGTAACTCAGTTTCTTCGAGTATCGTATTTCCCCTTTCCTCCCGTGGGTGTCGTAAGAGGCGACTAAAGGAAAATCCAGAAGATGGGCAGCAGCCTCTGTAACTTTACCACCAATACTGGGATCCCCAAGCCGCCTGCCAAGCGTGGGAACTATGGCAATCCACCTCTTTTAAGGGCCTATTCCTTAAAAGAGGTGGATTGCCATAGTCCTAGTGCTTTGTTCAACAGTGGACGTTCCGGGTGATGATGATGATGATGGTGTGGGAACCACATTTATTACACCACTTTGTTACGGTAACCTCGCACTTAATTATAAAGGTATGATTAACACACTTAAGGTACGATCGAATGATAAAGCAAAAAACTCTCCATTACGAGCCGTTGTACGCAGGCGCGCATTGCTCGTGCCTGGTGTCACGAGTTCTCATAGTACTCATATGACATTAAGAATAAGCATCTTAATAAAGGAAAGTGTTACGTTTTTTCTGATATAATTTTCGTACAAATATACCTATTATTATTTTCAATTTCGATGGAATTCTTAACTGCCTCGTTGGGCAAAGTGTTTTCGGTTTATTCATTAGGTAATTCTCGGTAACAGCACGTAATCTGGATTTGTCCTCGGTTGATAACAATAGGCCTATTACATTGGGAACTACATAACTGGCGGAATGTTGGTGCAATATATATGCACCTCCGCCTACTACTTCGGGGAATACAGTGGTGATGTTATGTGATGTGACAACATGTGTGGTTGGCCAAACATGAATTAACTATAATCCTAGTTTTAAATTATGTAAAGTCCCTAGTCCCTGGAAGTGTCATTCATTGCTCTACCGAAAAATTCAAATAAAAACTCTAATTAATGAATACCTAATTCAATATCTTCATAGTTCTGTAACATCCCTTCACAACATAGCATGCATCTTTCAATTACAATTTCAACTACAATAACTTAGGGATTAGTTCACAATAATAACAGTGTTGTTCTCGTAAATCGTTCAGTGTTTCAACCAGTCAGTGAGTTATTGACGCCACTCACTTTCGCCACAAGTTGTTGCAGTGTTACCCCATACAAATTGTTGTTTGAGAATCCCTCGACCTCCATATTGGGAGAGCACGGCGCATGATGTACGAAATAGGTGGATACGGTTGTATCATTTGTGTGGACAAACCCATCTCGGGCATAAAAAGGGTTTTTAAATTTATTGGGACCTATAACATAACAAATTGATGATGCTGATAACATAACAGGCGGAATTTTGGTGTAATATTTGTACACCTCTGGCTACACCTTCGGGGAATACGGGCGTGATATTTTGTTTCCTTTCTTGGATTTCTGTGCACCGTCATTAAGCGGAATATGCTCAAAATATATAACATCTGATCTGCCATATTTTATATCTTATATATAAAGTGGTTGTAAATATAGGTAATAGTATTAAGTAGGTTTGACATCGAACTCCAACGCTAATTCATTTAAAAATCTCACTATACAAGTCAAGTCCCTAGTATAGTGAGAGTAAAGACAAGCCTTTATATCGGGAAATGTACACGCTACAATTTCGATATGCATACATTTAAATCCAATACCTAAACTTCCATGTCACTCAGGCACTCCACTTAAACTGTAGGTACCACACAAAGCAAGTTATATCGGCAATTTTAATAGTAGGTTCACAATGCGACGCAACGAGTGTAATAATTGTTGTAAAGCAACTAAATTAGCTTTTTAGTCGGTTTGGTATTTCGCCATTATAAAAGGTAAGCCAATTTAATCCATTTGTTAACTTATCGCTGTCAATTTGTAATGTGTTCGTTATTGTGTATTGAATTGATCGATGAAAAGGTACCATATCACGCTTCTATTTAATAACACTGTTACATAATTAATTATACAGGTATCATAACCGTGTGACACTGGCTATGGGTTTAAGCTAAAAGGTTTAGATTATTATAAAATTAAATAACAAAACAAAAACTTGTGATTGCGTTAATTCTCGTATTGTAATTAAATTTTATTTATGTTTATTATCATGCAACGCGATAGTTTAAAAGTTAGTAAGGTTTAGATTCCCGTGAGGAACTTTGTTACTGTTATTGCAAATATTTTACAGCCGAATAGGCACGTAGTATTTATTGTGAACAAAAAGACCTGTAAGTATAGAAGGTACCTAAATAAAAAAGGCATAAGCCTGAAATTATGTGCCATCTGCAAATATTTGTCAAATGGGCACTGGTGTCATTGTACCATGGAACGATACGAGGACACCACTGACACAAGCAACATTGTACAGTCAACACTCAAACAGAGTGTACCACACGCTAGTACCAAACTTTTAGAATCCACGACACCAGTTTCCTAACTCGGCTTGTGTAAGAGTGGGGCGTTGCTCGGCATGATTTGTGTCCTGCGGCCGATCCCGCTTTCACGAGAAACATACGCCGATCTTGTCTGCAGGACTTACGAGCTCAGACGTAAATAGGCCGCGGTGTTTATTAGAATTATTAGATGATAGCGGCTTCAAACGAGTTCGATGTCATTATAGGGTTTTATGGGATGGTTGATACGGTTTCATTGTGGTCATCGAATATATATCGGTTGAGGAGTTTGTAGCTACAGAGCTACCGCGTAGATGAGTAGATCTTACAGGTTGAGAGATTAATATGGGAGACGGAAAAGTAATACAATTATGCTCTAGGTATAGTTCGTTTTAAACATTATATGGATCTACCTTATTCGTATATATGGGATGTTAAATGTTATTTGGCATAATATAATAAATATAACTGAATAATTACATAGTATAAACGTTCTATTAACTTGCTATAAATAAATGTATTTAGTAAATAATATGATTTAAAACTGTTCACAGTATTCAGTGTTTACCACAAACTCTGCATAAATCGCTGATTTACAACTTCAAAGTGTCTCTCCTTCGTAAACAAGCGCATTTTCGAGATTCGACCACGTGACGGTACAAGGCGTGCGCAGACGCCGCGCGCCGCAAGACCGCCGGGCGCCCGCGCAGCGTTGCGACATTTATAACGAGCGCAGTGCCCCTTATTTGGTGCTAGATCATAGTTGCTATAATACTATGATAGTAGATAAACACCAACTTGTTTCTTTAGTGAGTTAGTAAGTAATGAATTAATTTAAATACACCTTTAAAGGATTAAGTAGTCATTATCTTGATTAGCACATAGGACTTCCCACGGGGGTAAAGCCGCTTTCATTTATCTCTATGCTGATGTTATACAGATATCACACGTAAGCTTAGGAACCTTATTTAATAAGTTAGTACAATTATCTATTCAACCTTTCGATTGCATGAATACAAGTTCTTAAATCAAAACTTACAAAAAAAAAAATTGCAAATAGGTCCTTAACGTATGTAATGGTATAGCCCTGAGTTCTGGAGCAAAGTGAAGGTTGCCCTAAAGCTCCTAGACTAGACGGACATTTTGCGAAATCTGATACCAGATTAGGTTTAGTTAAGACATTAAATCATTTGTTTGGCGTGTACAAGACGGCTGGGCGCCTGTCGCGACTCGGCAAGCTCGGATCGTACAATGTTATGTTCAATAGCATTAAGCTGTAATTTATTTATGTGATAAACTACCATGTTGCATGGGATAATCAAAACATGATAACTGCTTGTGCTTTGCCTGTACAAAATTGTTTGATTTCCGGAGAATAGTACCTATGTGTCTACGGAAACAACTGAAAGACAAATTTTGAAATGAAAAAAAAAATAAAATCGTCTCAAATTTAAATAAACACTGTACAAAGTATAAAACGAGCAGTTAGGCTTTATTAGCAAAATAGTATTTCCGACATCATTGCAAAACGCAAACCCAAATAAAAACCGAAATTAACTGGTTGATTAATAGACTTGTGAAATAATGCAATATTGTTCTAATTGCTAACATAAATATTCATGTAATGGTAATAATAGAAATGAAACTAGTTGTTTAGACATTTTTTCATTCCAATTAGTTAAATAGCGTATAACATTGTTGCAACATCTGAAACCGGCAGCGGCATTATGTATGGATTTGCAGATAAGTGATAAGTGCGCAGTTGCGCGTGCGCCGATCTGTGCTAATATTCATATTGCCTATAGCGATTCAGCTTTGGAATTATAACATCACAGTTACTCTTATTATCTTATGTAACTTAATAGTGTTCCTGAAATTGGTAGTTACCTGTAGTTGGTTACACAGGTAAGTAGAGCTTAGAGTACAGCTACAGTATACAAAGAATAGTTGTCTTTTTCCAAAATGTGATATGTGGTGTATGATAGATTTCTTTTCATAAGTGGTGACCCTAGAATAATTGGACGTAGTTAAGCAGAATGGATGCAATGCACATCCAACTAATTATGAGATATTTGACATCAAACTTTAGATCGTATTTCTTTATCAATACGATACAGTAAACCTGCAGGCTTAATGGCAGCCGAAGGGTATTTTCTTGTATTTTAGTATTTGAATTATGGAATTATGATTACTTTTTTACCTCTTAAGTATGTCTCCTTCATATATCCCTTCAAGGACCAGTAGCTCTTCCAAGCGTTGTTTATCCCTCTTTCGACTTCTTCGTCTTGCCGGTTCAGAATTTATGGTTGCGTGATAATTTGGATATGTTTGCGGGAAAGACATGGCCTGGAATGGCATTGGATAGGGTTTTATGTAGGAATAATGGGGAGGCCTTGTCCCAGCAGTGGGACACCGAACAGACGACATAAAAAAAAGGATGTCTTGCTCAATTTTGGTGTTGGTGTGGGATGGATTCTTTCTGCTTAACTACGTCCAATTATAGACTAGTCTGGCTGATTTGTTAGTAGAATAAATGGATGCGTTATGTAGTTAGATGACCCCAGGTGACAATGAGTAAAGTTACTTATGAGTATTTCTTCACTTAATCCTTACCTTCCAGGAAGGATGAGCATAACTTTAAGCAACTGATGGTCACTAGCAAAAGCAAGGGCAAACGCCCGAGAGGTCGCAATCCACTCCGATTGTCAGATCAATTTCGCTCTACGCTGAACACCAAGCTACATGATATGCTCCATGATGTCAAAGACAGGACAGATGGCGCAACATAGTAAGGAAATGATCACTCTATGTTCAGGGGATCACGACTCTCAGCAATTAGGAGTAGGTGCGATGCAAGGAGGATGAATACTTACTCTTATCTATCTTACTAATCCTTGTGATTCTAAATAAGACTTAGAAATGCTAGTAAATGCAACAACGGTAATAAGTGTATTATCGTAATTTAAATAAAATGTATATAAAACAAGTATTAAAAGCAAATCGTAGGGTCATTCACATGAATATAAATAACGGCACTAATTAAAAGAACACTAAATGCCACTGATTGACTAATTGATGGCGGCTTACAGTCGTCAAAACTGCGTCGCATTATTAGTCCAAATTGTTTAAACATTTACTTTAGCGAGCCGCCAATTATAACACGCATTTGTACAGTCAGCTATAAAATAAACATTTAAATTTCTAGATTGCCATTATTTGAAGAATTTACTGTCTATAACAGACGATTAAAGCAGTGTCATGACGTCATCATGTGAGTATAGCACACTGATGTATTGTTAGTTATATTATAAGTACCAGTTCAATTAAACACCAATAAGCGATTTAGATGTTAAGCTTAATAGGACGTTAAGCGCGACTGCTGAGTATGAAGTCCTGGGTTTGAATCCTAGGTCCTTTTTTCACAACGTAATTCTTAGTTGTAGCACGGAGTTTGGATTTGTTTCCGGTCGGTGGAATCGGTTCTGCCCCAATTACATTGAGATCTATAACGTAAATGGTAATCTGTGGGTGTACTATAGGTACAGCTCTGTCTAACCCTTCGGGGAAGACAGGCGTGATGTTATGTCAATGTAAGTATGTTTGTTAGCTTTTATGCGACTTCTGTGGCCGACCGTACATCGTGGTGTGAACGCGGGCGAAATTCGTGTGTCACATGTCAAAGTACGGATTTATTTTGTTTATGGCCGCATATTTTGTATGTGACAGTACAGGCGCATGCGCGGGGTTACAATTCTGAGTATGTGGTTGTTAGTGCCGCTCAGACGTTGAACAGCGAGGTGACAAGTCGCATGAAACTTATGAACACTAAACTAATGAGAAATATATGCAGTTAGGTCCACGTGAAGGCCAAAATGATTTTTGGACTTATATGTTTAAATCTGTATGCCAGAGATTCATTATCCTTTCGTTTATAAAGAGGTATAAGTATTTATATTCAGTTAGGTACACGTTAAATTCATGACCCGGATGCGAATTGTATATAAATGTGGTTTTCTAATCTGTAAAAATAAATGGCCCACATTATTTTACAGTGTCTGTGAACAACTATAATTTTATAATTAGAAACACTGTCGATGTCGATCTAGTATTTTATTTGAATTACAATAACACTTATCTATTCTATCCAGTAGTTATTTTAGGACTTTTAACTATTTAAATACTAAAATGGCATTAAAATTAAATTGACTATCAGATGAACAAGCCCACACAAAGTAGGTACCTACACACAAACTATCATATAATTATTTTGACCGCTCATTGTAATCGGCGTTCTTAATCCCACCGGATCAGATTACATTAACAGAGTACATACTGTAATTAACTGCTAATATGTTCCCATGGGATCGAGGAGCCTTATCATGGTGGTCTACTTCATAACAGGTCGGTAGTACATGGGATCCTTAATGGAGAATGAGATAGCGATGGTGTTGTTCATTTTTTAGTAAAGATACCTGATTATTTATTTGTTGCAGTTGAGGTATATCGAAAAGATACACGTCCGCATCATATTTAAACTCTATCTAGCGTTTTTACTGAAAAGGGGGAGACATACAACAAATGTTAACATACAATAGAATATGTAGGTAGGTATATTTGTCACAGACCGAACTAGTGACCACTTGAGTAGGTACCACTGACTACAGTTACCCCAATCCAGTTGTGGGTCAGTAATTCATAATATAAGTTCCTCAGACCAACCGCACTTGTAGTATAATAATGTAAAATCATAGCTGATATTTATGGATTTGTACAGACGTTTTCTCCCGTCGTTTCATGCCAAATGTCAAATGAAACCGATTACCATTCAACTCGCATGAGTCATAGACTCAACTAAGTTAGTTATAGGCCACGGTATTCAATTTGGGTTTAGTAGATACTAAAGTGAGGGTGTGCCTTAATTCTGGAAATAATTTAGATAACCTCCTTAGGTCACTTGCACAACGACTAACAAATACTTTTAACGCTAATCATATCTATCGGTATCATTTAAACATTCTTCGCAGAATTTGCTTCTATGTTTGTATAGATAACTACAAAGAAATAGTATTTAACCGCAGTACATTAGACTGTAACTATCACACGCGCAGGTGCGCCAACATTCCCTAGCTCTAGTTAAGATAAATGCCACCATAAAACCAGACGACACTATCATTTCTTCCACAACTCGTCTAAATTAATATCGATTCAAATCAGCATCGATTTCGCAGAGTAATCGATAAGCAGTAAAAAACATGATCATGCAGCATATAGGCTGAATGCGGCCTAACGTCTTCGCCACTTTTTTGCTAAGCAAGAATAGATTTAACATGAATATTGAAAAATATATTATAAGATAGATGCACGCAAGATCTAAACACGCATATTTTCAAACACTTTTATTATTACCATTCTACATTTAAAAATGTTTCCGTTTAAATTTTAATAAGTATAGACTGCATATTCTGCTCCAAAAAATGGCAGCTGATGCAATACCATCGCCCATCTTCAGTCGATACTTTAATCGATTATACGAAAAGTAATCGATACTTCGCATATTGGTATCGGGTCGATAGTAGTCGCGTAAATTATGTAGGATAAGACGCGTGGTATTAGGTGCACTCGTAAATATGGGCGGCTCATTACGCGGCCTTAACGAGCAGCCCGACCGCACGTGCTACGATATATTAACATAGACGCCGTTCACACTGTAGCGAACGATTTAATTAATTAAGTATTTTCTATGGGCTTTTTTTTAAGTAGTAAGGTACTTTTGGGTTGAGTAGGCTTCCTTTTTCGATTTTGTCAAAGTTATGGAATAAACCTTTATTACCTATTTTTACTGATGATGTAAAGAAAGACGGTATTATTGTAACGATAGAGATGATTATTATTTGTACTCATTAATGTCTAAAGCTCTCGATTTGTAACTTTACTAGAGATCGGTTATCACGTAAAACATAACATCGGTGATCGATGCTTACGAATTAAAAAGCTAACCATTTTACAAAAAGGTTTATGTTAAAGTCTGGACGAAGATACAGAAACAACAAACACTTCTGTTAAAAGGAGAAAATAACATAACATCATCACGCCTGTATTCCCCGAAGGGGTAGGCAGAGGTGCACATAGAGTACACCCACATTTCGCCAGTTATGTGGAGAAAATAAATAATGTATGTTCGCTGATTAAGTTACTTATCTGCTATCATACACGCTTCGGTGTAACAAACGGCCAATTTAAGCGCACCCCGCATTGAACGAGTACACACGCAATTGTGGTTAGCAGCGGTAATTATTGATTTTCTTCTGAGCAACATTCCCATAGTAATAGGGGAAATGTCAGGAAGGCTGGCTACACCGATCTCGTTGGTTTTACTATTTATGAGCCATAGGTTTAATTATTTATTTATTTATTGATTCGCCTACAATTGCTACACATTTTCTTAGTAGGGTTACATACACAATAGAGAAACATCCTTTGTGTACGATATCAATCGGCAAACACAGCAGTCATAAAAAAACAATCGAAAGACAATTTTTTTACATATTTTTAAAATCGTAGGCAGGATATTTTTTTTATAAAAATTATTATTCGATTATTATCGAGTCCTATCTCAAGATTTTTTAAGCATTATATAATATACCTGTTTTTGCGATCTATACTTAATTAATCGTATTTGTTCTTAATTTAAGAGCAAGCAGTATGTCGGTGAACCAATATTCATCTCATCCTGTCTGGTGGTATATCGTTGCCACGAAATTAGGTGTGGTATCAAAATGCAAGTAAGGAATGATGTAAAAGGAATTCAGTCCCCGTTTCAGCAAACTGCACCAATGACATTCGAGTCGAGTAAATGCTAGTGATCAGTGGGCAACGTTTATAAAAGTAAATGATTGTTGCTTTACGATCATTAGGAAAACCTCCTACTCGCGGTTATAACGAGGGTATGACAGTGCACAAACATCATCGGTGCAGTGGGCAGCCTCCATTAACCATTAGTCAGATGTCAACCCACATGCAACCATTTAGTCCAATCACGTGTGCGTCACTGAAATCATTTAATACAGTGTCTGCTTACCTTTTTAATGATCTTTGTATTTGTATAAATTACGGTTAATTCGTGTTCTGGAGTGGAGACCACGTCTTGGCAAACGTAGCGTGGGAGTCGTGGGTCGCTCGCTGGCCAGATGGCGGGACGACTTGCGTACGAGGGCCGGCAGCGACTGGATACATAGAGCAGCAATCTGGGCTCTGTGGCATACCTTGGGAAAGGCCTATGTCCAGCAGTGGACAGAACGGGTTGATGATGTTGCTGTGTGTGTGACTTGAATCGTTGGGAGATTAAAAATATAACTCCCTAAGTCCTAATGCAATGGATTTGGTGTGGACCCGATGAATGGCTAAGGACTCGCAATTGAATTACATGTATTAAACGAAGACTGAAATCAGGATATGTGTGTACTTTTCATATTGCTATAGGAGAACATCAAGCCTTTATAATACATGCACTTTATGATAACTGCCATTTTTTAAGAACTTTCTTTAAAAGTGGTCATCCACAGGGCTTCTATGTAGGTTCTTAGTATCTGGTACGAGATAATGGGACTATCTATTCATTTTAAAACTGACACTTTATTATTTGTACATACCACCGACATTTAGCTCTACACCTCACTTTGTTTTTCGAATAGAATCGGGCATCGTCCTCCTAAATAACACTAACACAACGCAAACAATGAAACGCAAGTCTTATTAATCATCTTCCAGCTGGCTGCTTCATAAAAGCGACAAAACAATTGTGGTGATCACAGGCCACAGAATTGAGGGCTAAGGGCGCTCGTTAACATAGCTTAAATAATAATCACTTACGAAGCATCGGAGTATTGCACCTGTTACCATGAGCCGGCACGGGCTCTGGAGCGTGACACGTGCCCGACCGAGACCGGCTGAAGGAGCTGGAGTATTGTGTATTACATACACACGAAATTGATGTTTTGATTCTCGAAATTAAATACATCGTCTATGGCTTGGAGAGTTAGTGCGTTTGCTACAAGTTTGAATTATTATGTATGGATCTCAGTTTTAAGTGATATTCGGTGCTAAAATGAAGGGAAATTGTCGGAAAAGACCAACTGATATGCGTTCCAGATATAAACATGAGCTAGGTATTACTTATTTTTCTAGTAGTACATATACAATGCTACCTGTTGTGTGATCGCCGACGTGATGTACAGTTCTCATGGTTTAAAAATCTCGACTTGTTTTATTTCAAAAGCAAGCGCCATCTAGTTAGCATCAATGTATTGTAAAATGACTTAGGAAATCTATTTTTTTCTAAGCCAAAATGTATCTTAGCCTCTTGATACACTCAACGAAAACCACGTGTCTACAAACGTGGCATTCTCAATACTTTAAAAAAAAGAAAAAAAAAAAGAAAAAATAAACTTACACGTAGACATTGGAAAGGTGTGAACGATTTGAATAGAACCAACTAACTACCTGATTCATCTCATAACCTCTCATACTCCGACATAATAGCTGGGTAAGTAAGACTTTGAATGGCGTCTTGAGGCTCCGAGGTGGTTGGCCTGCCAAGCGGAGCGCGGCGGAGGGCGCCACGGTCCGCCGCGCGCTCCGCGGTAATGACACTGGATCTTAGGCCAATCATATCTCACTGTTGCTTAACTTATTATTAATTCGAGCAGGTTGGACGGAAAGTTTGTACCGTGTCGGGTTTTAGACCTCTTCTTCTGAGTACCTATTTTTGGAGATTGCGTAAGAGCTAGGTAGTCCAATGATTTTCTTCTGGAAATCTTTCTGGCGAAATATAGTTATGGATAAGTCCACCTGTAGCTTTACTTTCAAGACACATTAATATTATTGTATCTAGCATTAAACCGTAAACTTATATTATACGGACCTACATAAAAATATTCAAATGTACCAATTCTAACAAATGCTATTAATTATGGATGTGAAATGGGGCTAACAAATTACTATGTAATAAAAGTTTCTAAATAAATAAAGGTAAAAAAAAAATGGATGTGAAATAGAATACCTATAAGGCCATTTTTATACAGTTATATTTCTGCTATTTTATCTTCTAGTATAGATACTACGTTTAATAATATAATAATAAAAACTGTAGTTAAAATAACACCGTGTGCAAGCGAGACGGTAATTAAAACGATCGCGCTAACTTTTACAGTATGCCGATCACGTTGTCACCTAGTATCGAGTTGAATTCCGACAGTTGCGCGCATCGTTATAATAGGAACAAGTTGTCTGCAGACTGCAATACAAGGAGAAGTGGAAAAACTGATGACCTAACAGGTGCCAAATGTGTTTAGTTTTACAGTTTTAGCCCGCGTTGTAACTGTAGGCATCGATAACCTTAGCTACCTGCGATCAATAGTGCATTGTTGATGGAAGTTAGCTACGTAATCGTTTTATAAGTACTATAGGTAGAGACCCTAGACCTTTTTATATAATGTCTCATTCAACTCTATTCCTATTGGTCTCAATGTTGATCTTCTCCATCAGTCTAATTCCTTGTTGTAATGACAATTTAACTGAAGCTTGTAAAGGCCTACACTTTGCAGGAGCACACAATCATCCAAGTATTCAACCATAACAGAATATTTATAAATTATTTGTTAACACCTTTCGTTAAATTGATCACCTGTCGAGTCACAAACCAATAAAACATTGCTCAACCACTGTGAACAAACCTCAATAGTAAACCAACTGATCTATGACACCTGTGCCCAGTAGTAACAAGCGAATCGTTACCAAAACTTTTCACCAGTTCATTGGAAGTACCAGAGCGTAACTAGAGGGTACACGGTCTACTGCGCGTGCGCGCACGCCAATCGTACGATCAGAGTTCGCTCTATGAATGACATTTATGATAATGTAATTAAAAACAACGCTTGCTCGGTTAATGTACTGAGATTATTGGGGTTTTCTGAGGTCATGTAAAAAATTATAACGCTCGATTGTTTCACTTGAGATTGTGCAGCTGTAGTAGCATGTCTAACAGGCGATCAAGGACTCGGCCAGCCAATCATTGGTAGATTGATGAAAACTAGTGCGTTATAGATAGCTGATTGGTGAAAAACAGACGAGCAACTGACGAAGACTCTTGGTAGGTTTATGCAATAAGATACTCTTTAGTCTTAGCTTGCAGTTTTATTGTGTGGAAGCCATGACGTTATCTCAGATATAAATTGTTTACCTACATAACGCCTACTATGCACATTTGCATTAAATTCACTAGGGTTGTATCATTTATAAAAATCAATTTGATTCTTTGGACTTCAATGACTTTAAGAATACGTATTTAATGTCAGTGAATACAGATGATTCACCAATCTTCTTTTATTTTTCAAGTCCTATCTCAACGGCAATTCTATTTGTAAAAGATGTAGGTACCTAGATCATAGTCACTTTACTATTATATGTATAATTGACTTTGCGACAATTAATCTAATGCTAAGATGACTTATGCTAAGCTGAGTATCTAGTTGAGTAATAAGGAAGCGACAATTGAATTAGTGTCGGAAAGACCACTCTATGTTTAGGGCTGTCGAAAAAGGGACCAATAAATTAGTTTTTAAAAATAAATATTCGTGAGTTTTGTAGATATTCTCTAGAAATTTTAGAATTTTAATTATACATCATGTGACAATTGAGGAGCTTAATAAAATATTACCTTATTAATTTACAAAAGTCAATTACAATTTAATTAAAAGAACATTAAACAAGCGGTCATAGATAAATTACAAAGTATACGATAAAATCGTATGTTCAGCGATTTAAAACAAAGAGATGACCCTAATTATTATTATCTTTGTTAATAGAACAATAATGTGTGTCATGTAGGTCGCAGGTCGCGTAATCTACACATTGTCGCTGACCGCAGCGCACGGGAGTGTCCCGCGACTAACGACCGCGCATATCCGAATCTTCTGATAATCTGAGTCTAAATTCGAATATTGAAATTTGACAGATTCTCTTTTTAAGTGTTTATTTTTTTTACTGCTGTCAGTTTTCTTATTGTTGTGTGGATGTGGAACTTTTTGGCGCGTAACAAGCAGGTGGCCGCGATGTTGGGGTTGCTGTCGATGGCAGCGGTGGTGGCGATAGTGCTCACCTGTAAAGGTGGCAGCAGTGTTGCCGAAGACGCTGGAGTAGAGGAGCCTGAGGATGTGAGTCCTGCTGCACACATATTCTCGACTTACAGGTACGTTACAATTACATTAAGTGACATGTTTGAATTTAATTTTAAAAGATTATAATTATTTGCGATATTTAATTCATTACAAAAGTATACCCTATAATACATAATAGGTACCCTTGTAGCTCTTTGAATATCGTGTTTTAATAGTTACATTAGAATTTTACGTATAGTTACAATTGAAACAATGTCAACAGCCTTTGTTTATTTTTTCTGACGATGTTGTTTACCGGTACAAGAGCTAAGGTGTCTTAAAACGTTATCCCCTTATATAGATTTGTCATTGCTATTTTTTTAGTTTATAATATTATAATCTTATAGTGAAATACTGTTAGTTTATTTAAAAAGCGCCTCTTAAAAGCGCCTTAGCTATACCTTCATCCATGGTTTTATTCTATAGCGCCTTACAAAATTGTTGTAGTTAGTTGTACCTAGTTGTACCTTATACTTTTTCTACAGGTAAAATAAAATAGCGTGAATAAAGTTTAATAAAAATTGATGAGATAGTAATAAACGAGTTACTACCTTCCAGATTAGGTCAAAAGGTGGTTCATTGTCTTTATGGCGCTGTAGAAACTTTTAAGCACATTATAAGATGGTCTTGGCATCTATCCAAGTAGGTAGTTATGCCCAAATAAAAGTTAAAGGTACCTAAACAAATATTTTATCTTCCAGCCTCCCATCAAACGATAAATTCATGCCATCTATCGGGAACGGTCACATAGCCACCAATGTATTTAGCGACACCGTCTACATGAACGGCCTTTACAACGGCCGCGCCGGATACAGCCATCGAGCAAGGATCCCCGCGTGGGCCAATATCAGGCTCAACTCGACCCTGACTCACTACCCTTACAGCCCAGTGTACAGTCTCGATACGAAAGAAGGCGTGTTCAAAGTGAGGGTTGATAGAGAACGATCTGTTGTAACGCAGAGGATATACGCTCATAAATTTTATACTAGAGCTATCGTGAACCAGATCTCAGTGGATTCAAAAACGCATTATGGTATGTCTGCATATTTTGTATTGTTTAAAAATAATAGTAACAATGTACTTATAAACATTTCACACAGAATATATACATACTGTGCTGAAAAAGACAGAGTTTTGTTACAAGCTAACAATATTTGCTAATGATTTGACCGAGGCGCATATAAATAAATGACAAAAGACGCTAATGATATATGTATAACTACGTAAGTACGTAGCTGTGTTTAATATAATAAAACTTATAAAATAATAAGCAAAATTAAAACACAATTTCAGATCCAAATTTCCTTTACCAAGAGATCTGGATAGCAATCAAACTGATGCCGGGGCCAGAAAGCAAGGACATTGCGTTCGAGGTACCTGTACCAGAGATCCTTCACGGCAGGACCGTGTGGAGTGCCTGTGGGCAGACGCGGGAATCAGAAGACCTGGGGTACCAGCCTCTGCCGGTAGACGTGTGTGCTTATTGGACGTCGGTCCCAGACCACCTGGTCGTCCCACAGCATGGCTCCAGAGTGTTCACGTTCGCTATGACAGCGGACAAGAATAAGACGATCGCGCGACAGGAGTTAGATAAAGGTTATTTGTGAATGTTAACTTTCGTACTCAATCCTAATGTTTATAAAATTACCTACTTTGGGTTGCCAACGTAAATATCAAAGTCTACCAAACCAATAAGCCGTTTTTTAAAATATGTCCATACATCTTTAGCCTTCTCTTATATTTTCAATTCGTCTCAAAGTCGCCTGTCTATACTCCCACGGGATGATGTGATATCGTCATAGCAATACCTACCTAGTTTAATTAAACACGACCTCGCGTATTAAATGCGCCCAGCTTGATTTTAGTTATCCGTAGATACTTGGTGTTGGCAAAATTAAAAAGTTTTGACGTTTATAGTACCGTCGTTAGCACTTAATGTTTATACTACGATTATATCATAGTATTTCGGACAGAAATAAATCTTGTACACCGATTTTTGGTCTTCTAGATTCTGGGACTTGTTTAAGCTAAATTGGTTTCCTTAATACCTCACTACCCTCTTAACAAACAATTTGTCAGTGTTAATAGTCACAATCTCTTAAAATCCCTGTAGGCGTGCAACATTTTATACTTAAGTAATTTTTCTAATTATTGTATCTAGCAATACTCATGATTCATAAAATTGGTCATGCCTGCAGCTGTGCTAAAATCCTTGTTACTAATCATTGAAGTTTAAGTGGCCGTATGGTAAAGTTACACGCTTGAATAGTATTGCAGGAGAATGGCGAGGAGTTGTTCAAAAAGCACGTGGAGCAATGGCAGCAGCTGTACCAGCAGGGCGGCATCGACATTGAAGGGAACTTGGAGCTGGTGAGGTTTTGACAACTCTTTTTGATAATAAACTTACCTGACACCTATTTGGAAAAATAACCATATGGAATTTAAATTATATCATTAAATAAACAATTCAACGTGGCAATGCAGCCAGCCTTTTGGGCACCCTACCAGTCGACAGCGATGAGGAGGAATACTTTGATGCATAATTTTTAGTTTCATTTTTTCTTTTGTATATATTTATTTTTAAGGAGTGTAAATAACCTTGTAAATAAAGAAAATATTAAATAAACTCAAGCATTAACCTACCTTATAAACAAGCATTTGAAGCCATATCTTTAATCCTTTCTTGTAAGTGTCGAAAAATCAGTAAACTTTAATATAAAATACTGGTTTAGTAGAACAATTAGATATTATTCACGTTAAACAGTAGTGTGCCCCTTTTTTAACGGAATTTCTTATTTGATTTCCAGGGTAAAATAGTGAGTGGCATTTGGTACTACTTCTTGAGCTCTCTGCCTTCGGAGGTTTCCTCTCAACCTCTTGATCGGTACTACGGACTCAGTCCTACTGGCCTTGCCAGGGGTGGCACATTTGAAGATTATGAAGGTACGTGTCAAGTGTTTTGACTTGTCTTCCGATTGATACATCGTGCAAATGGGATTCCTTTCATATATGATGTGTTTATAACTTCAGGTCATAACTTCTGGGACACAGAAACTTGGATGTTTCCTTCGATATTGTTGCTGTACCCTAAGTATGCGAACAAGCTACTGCAATACCGGTTGGATATGGCTTACGTGGCTGCTGAACTGGCGAAAATCACTGGACACAAAGGATATAGGTATGTCGACCGTAAAATACTGATATGTTAATGTTAACTGACTCTTGAGAAATCCTTGAAACTTTTCAAATATTGAAATTGTTGAACCATTCGACTAGTCCCTTCACACCCCAAAACCTGTTCTTTGCTTTGCCATAAAATGCCACGTGATAGAATCTACCTTCCTACCCATCGTTACTATCTAACACAATTGTTGAACGTCAGGTTTCCATGGGAAAGCGCGTACACAGGCATTGAGGTGACACAACCGTGTTGCCCCGATGTGGCGACCTATGAGCAACATATTAGTGGATGCATCTCATTTGCGGCCAGGCAGTACCTCGCCACCACTAGAGATGAGGAATGGCTAAAGGTAGGCTTTGTTTTAATTTAATATCGCAGTTGGGAACTTTTTTACACCCAAAGAGAGTAAACCCAATTTCTACAAAAAAAAAGTTAAAATTAGGAGTAAGGGTAAGAGTCAGTTACTTGCCCTTTTTATATGATGGAATAGATCGCATACCTTCGTCTCGTTTACCTTACTCCCTAAAAAATACTCGCATAATTATTTTCAATGGAAATGTCTAAAAATATTTCAGCTAGTAACCAAAGCAAGTAGACTTAATTACAGTTTCTTATTATATTTATCGTTGTACGATAATTGATATAATGTATCCATAATTGTGACTTTTCTATTTCCTTTTCCACCATTAATGTACATTATGGATTGCAATAAAGAATATGAATATTTGCAGCACGGCGGATGCGACATTGTCACTAACATCGCAGACTTCTGGGCATCACGCGCTGTGATCAACTACAATACCGGCCTTTACGATATATCAAGTAGGTATATTTGTATACTAGATTTATTTAAACAAATATTGTATAAATAAATAATATTAGGTGAACTTTGGCGAAGAGGTTGCTTGGTCAGGAGAGCAACATGGTCGCGCCTTTGGATAAGGTAAAGCGTATGTAGAGCCTGTCCCCCTAGACGTAAGGGACCTTGGCTTTGAACCCAGTTAGACAGCACATATCTTCTTTCACAAACGTAAAATATCAACGCCTAAACTCGGGACATATGCGGATCGCACAAACTTTTATGAGGTGCGGGAACTAAACCCAGTTTCCTAAAATGGAGGTAGTCTATAAAGTTCTAAACTTGCCCATTTTCATTTACAGATGTGATGGGCCCCGATGAAGATCACAGGAATGTTAACAATTCTGTGTTCACCAACGTAGTGGCTGGATATTCCCTTTATTTGGCTCAGTAAGTGTAGTATGTGAATTTGATTAATTATTTAAACCAGCTAAACGTCAAGGTTTTTCAAATAAATCCATGTGTTAAACAGCGACTCACATTCGTTAATAACTAGTTTCAACTGCTGTATTAGGTGTCCCTTCTGGTAAATTGCAGAAGTGTAAACATTTTCACTTTGGTCTATTAGCCTTAGAAGTCCAAAGATTTACTTAAATCCATTATAAGATCTATTTGGGCACTTATCTTAAAATTGTATACAATAATAAAATAATTGGACACGGATCTCCGAAACTTAGTTTGTACATTTTGCAATATTTTTAAGAAACGAGGAAAGCATTTGAAATATGATATTAATTTAGATACCTTACATTACATACTACCATACCTTTCAGGTATGTATCCTGCTTATGTAAATCATACTACATGGCGAAGGACCCGGACCGCTGGGCGGACATCGCCTGGAGTCTCACTCTACCTTACGACCAGGAGCTGAACTATCATCCCCAGTTCACCGACTACAAGAGAGGGGATATGATCAAACAGGCAGATGCTGTATTGCTGGGATTCCCCCTACAGTACACTATGAACACGTACGTATGTAGCTTTATATTTGAAAAAGAATCCTGCATTATATAGGAGTAGGTATCTATTTGATATGCCTGGCTAGTTTCAGACTTTACCGTTTGGCGATTGAATAATTTGTTTTGGCAATGTGGTGACGCAGTTCATGATAATGTCGTGACGCTTTTGACATTGATTTTTAGAGATTCAAATTAAACAAAAATATTCTACCTTCGGATATTTTTAAACTATTTGAACATACATTATATAAACAAGTATTACTGCAACAAACAATCTTATTAAGTATGGAGGTCGAGGGACGAAAACAAAATTTAAAAAATAATATAAATAAAAATAAAATAAAATAATCTTTATTTCGGATAAGCAACATCCATATGGGTTAGTAACAAAACAAAAGACAAACTTATACCTATGTTAGTAAACTTATGTATCTAACTATTATCTATTTGACAGCAAGGCTGTTGTTCAAAATGCATCTTTGAACAACATCACCTAACAAAGGAGAATCGTACCTCCCCGCTATAGTCTTCAGGATGGAGTTGGAGCTGCAATATGCAGTACAATCACTAGCACTTTACTGTATATTTAGTTGCTGCTACATAATATCTTATTAATAATTCAGAGCTTACCTGCTTGTTCCTACACCAACCAGTTAAAAATAAAGAACAGTTAATGCCTAGATATTGTTACCTAATATTAGAAGGTACCTAATTAAAGGTAAAACTTAAATATTTTCATATTTTATTCCAGTTCTACGCGTCTTAACGACCTTACGTACTACGAATCTGTGACTCGCAGCAATGGCCCTGCCATGACGTGGAGTATGCACACTATTGGCTACCTGCGGCTGGACCACGAAAGCAAAGCCAACACTGTGTTCAACATGAGCTACGAGGGATTCGTCAGGGAACCTTTTAAGGCGAGAGTGCAGTTACAATTCTTATTCTCCTTTGAATATGCTTAACATAATGTCTTATATACCTACTCAAATAACAGCCTCCGGTTGCAATGTTTCTATCCAAATCTTAGCGTCACTATGTACCTACAAAGTCTATGACGGCACTGACTTATCCTACAACTTCTGCTGTACCTATAATAATGATAGTTAACGGTTACTTGCAATCAATCCTTAATGGTCTGGTGTCCGATGATTTAAGCTTATCATAAATCGAATTATTTTTGATCTCTCGACTCAGTTAAGAAACGTTTATTAAAAACACTACTTATAATGTTGATCTTTATTGACTGCAGGTTTGGACCGAGCTTCGTCGACCCGACACTGGTGCAGTGAACTTCTTCACCGGCATGGGAGGGTTCCTGCAGACATTGATCTTCGGCTATGCTGGCATCAGCATACATATGGACCGGTTGGAGATCGACAAGCCGCGTTTGCCTCCCGATTCCACCAAGTTTACTATAAGAGGTGGGTAGAGTAAGAAACAACACATTATCCCATATTGTGATAAAAAAAATGCTTGTTTTTTGGTAGATACCTACGTAAAATAAATACTACCTACGTAAGCTAATAGATAAAAAAATTCATACGCATGTCTGCACGTGCAAACAACAATATGATTGCAATCTCCAATAAGTAGATAAATCTAATAGGTTGTAGGGACCTACATAGTTATAGCGCTAATCGTCTTTTCATAAATTGCATGGATTTGTTACAACTACGAATTGCCGATCTACTTAACTATACATAGATTGTCTATATATAGGTACTTCATAGAATTGAAGCTGTGACACTTAGGGTACGTACTGTACCTACGCAAGCATATTCGGTACTAATCTAAGTAGGTACCGTATAGTAGATAGGTACCATAAAAATCGCTGAGCAGTAGAATCTAGTTTTAAATGTTGATTTAAAATCTTTTTATCTCAAATTTGTTGCAGGAATAAAGTATCTTGGTGCAAACTTAACGTTGGAATTAGAAGCATACAGCACAAAATTAAGTGTGACGTCATTAGACGATAACTGGCGACTTGTGTTGAACGACGGCAAATACAACATCACATTAGCACCAGGCGTCACCGGTGAGGTTATCTGTTATTAGATACGTAAGGTCATAGGTATTCCCTGGATGATGAAGGTTGAAAAATATGAGTGATGTAGGAAAAATTAAAATAAGATGAGACTGAACTAAATTTTTACACTTACTGAAGTGAATCTGAAATAAAACTAGAATACAGAGCAATGCAGGGTCGATTTGTTGATCAACTATTGGTGACAAAGTTACGAAAATCTGGATTATTTGAATCTCAGGATAAGGTACCTAATGGGTAGTTCCAACATTTACCTACACACTTATACGCACAGGCATATAGGTCATAGAACTTGCATGATGTACCTATAGGTACTATAGACGCTGTCTATAATACTACTTTTTCTTTTCAGTGTTTCTACCCGGGTCCGGCCCATTTACAGTTCGTTCAGAGCCGTGGAAAGACTGCAAGGTGCCCGCTGACGTCATCGGGCAGAACTATTTAAGGCCTATTGGTTCATAATGTCTATAACACTCATACTTAAATCTCTTTACGATTAGTGTTCACACTGTTGTATAGAACATTGTCTATAATTAATTTATTTAGTCAATCTAATTGTAAACACTCGTATTGGGTACCACAGATAATTTAACTTTTAAACAATGGTTGCAAATGTAGGTAAGCAGATACACTTAATAGATTTTATTTAATCTGTGCTACACACACTATTAAATCACTGTTTAAAAAACGACTTACTTTAAGCTAATTTAAATAACATTAAAATAAATAAAGAGCTACTACATATATTTTTCGTTTATTACATAGATGTGCTTACCAATCATAACAGGAAAAACAACATCGTGGCGTTAATACCTGATAAAATCAGCTACCATAGTGCTACGCCCTTTCCTGGGCAAAGCCCCTCAATGTTTACTTACTGGGTTGCCAAAATTAAAAATCAAACAAATACATAGAATTTTAACGCAAAAATGTATTTCCAAACATATTCCAATTTACATTCCAATCTGAACAATAATCTATTAAAATTAACTTAATTAATCACCGTTTATCATCGATAACCTCATTTTAATATTTGCATTATAACGATAACAACAATACACGTTTGTTCGAATAATATATAAGTATAATATCATTAGAAGTTACCTAATTACCTATATACCTACATTAATTAATTATAATATCAACAGTATACCAGACATCTTTACGAAAATATATAATCTGATAGATACTGGTACTGAACTATTAGCACCATTATTGAGAATGAAGAATTAAAGTTAAAAGCATTATGTATAAGAAATAATAATAAATATATTATAAGTATGGTTTTAAAATTAATATGTTTAATAAACTAAATGCAGTTTGGCACAAAGATTTATATTATATAGTCGTACATGTTACTGCTATAAAAATCTTAAATGAAAATAATAAATATTGACTCAGAATAAATATTATACGAGCTTACTACAAAACCAATATCACTCAAAATTAAACATTTGAGTTTACGTTTATAAACCTAAGCTTTGACGATACCTACTTGTTTGTAAATATCATAATATCTAGATACCATAGAAAATATACTTAATAAGGTGAATACATACATAAAAAAAAAGTATTGAAATGTAGTCATACAGTGTTTTGACATTATTTACGGCATTAGTATTACAGTAGATACTAATGATCGCAATACCTATTGCTAGAGAACATTAATTTTCAATATGAACTGTAACAACTAGTTGACCCGAGAAGTATATGATAAGAAAACTGAACAAACTCCTCTTAAACCAAAATATTACGATAAGATAATAATTTACATTTAGGATTTTAGGGTTCCGTACCACTAAAGGAAAAACCCTTATAGGATCACTTTGTTGTCCGTCTTGAAATTAATATCAAATACTCGGGTGTACTGTCCCTCGAAAAATGAATAAGTCAACGCAATCAAAAGATACCAGCAATTATGTTGATTATTTTAATAATTTTCTCTCATAACCTAAGGGTACTTTCCGTTGACCTAGAATCATAAAATTTGGCAAGAAGCATTGGTTCAGCACAAGTAATAAATCTGAAAAGTGTAAATTTGTAGTTACATCACATAGATAGTATGAATAACCTATTTCCAGTTGGTAAACTAACCGCTACCTTCTTCAATGTATTGGGGTAACAGTTTTCCAATGGCTAAGCTAACTTTGTTCATTAATGCGGTTTACCTTTTTGTTAGAGCAATGTTATTATCACATAAACATAATTTAAAGTCTGTACGGAACCCTCAATGCGCGAGCTCAACTCGCGACTTGAACGGTTTTTATAACATTATTTTGTTTTTTACAATTATTTCTCCACATAGGCATGTTTATAACTCCAGTGACCTCTTATAGGTGATAAAAGTTGGCAAATTTTAATTTAAAGTAGGTAAAGGTGTAATAACAAGTGTGTAGGTACCTATATCAAAATGATGAGTTACAAATTCTTATATGCTGATGTAATCATTCAAAAATAGACATAAGCTTTTGTTGGCTTGCAAAGTGAACCTCGTGTATTAAAATATATAATATATGTATTAGACATTTAGATCACACAATATTTTGTACAACACGTAATACATACAATATCAGAAGAGAATATAAATACATATACTAAGGAGATTGTAGAATTATTATAACTAAATTAAACGTATATATATAAAACAACAAAAAAATATTTACAGTAGAATTATTTAGCAATAACTTATACAGATAATGACACGATGATTGAGTAATCCGGCCGTGCTTCGAATTAGAAAGAATAGTAAATATACAAATAAATTGTACTGACGATTGTCGAACCTAACAACTGCAAGCACTTGAAATATATAATATAATTATTTTACATTCGAAAGTATACAGTATGATAAGTCCTTATCACATAGGTATATCTATATAATTACCTATATTACGTTGTATAGGCATCGTTATCGAATATATAATTAAGGCTACCACAGAGCTTATCACAGGGAGCTTTGGAATATCATTGTGGAATGTTAATCAACTATATTTTATTTTATATAATATCTCCCTTTTACCCTAAACGTCGACTATAGATTACAAATATAGTGATTGCTGACGGTACCACAAATTAATTGCATTAGGTATGAGTACGTGCGAATTTTTAAGGACAAATTAGAAAGTTAATTTATAGATTTCTATAAATTGAGTCGTCGTTCATAGGGTTAATTTGGTACCATAATTAACTTTCTACGTTAGAATTACTAGACCACTGAGCTGCTACATAAAGTACTAGCAAGAGATACTAAAAATAGAATTGATATAAAGTATTGTAAAGACGCAACTATCTCTAACTAAAACAGGCTGTTTGTTCTATAGTTTCTGTCTCCGATTTACCGTAAACCGTGCATTTGTTTTTGATTTATATATGTAGCCTATGTCACTGTATAGCCAATTAGCATGGGTATGCAAAAACACCATTATTTGCCAAACCCGGGAGGACAAACCAGCAAATACAGTTTTGCATTGAATTTTTAATAATTGTATCTTTAATAGAATTGAATGGACCTACCACTCTAGGAAACAGACATTCGTTGTTGAGTCTATGTCATATGTATTTTATATAGATTGTCCGAGAATGCTCTTTGACCCTGTATCTGGGGATTTCCAGTAACTAGTTGTTTCTTGCAATAACAATACATTAAACACACCAAATGATACCATTATGATAAATTAGTTATAGGTACAATCGTATTGTGAGCTAAATATCTTTAAGAATAATGAGTAAGTATATTTCAATTCATTGTTTCATCATTTATGCTGGTTATTTTTAAAATAGTGGCAGTAGCTCCCAGTGTTTGTGTGAAACAATGATAACACTGAAGTTCAATAACCGATTTTAACCTTAATACCGAAGTAGGATGAGATAGGTACCTAATGGGAGAAATTTTATAATATATACTTTTCTTTGTGCTTTTGCTCTAAGTTAGTAAACAAGCCTGTAGTTTTGGTTTTCTCGGAGATCTTAATTTAATATACATTTGCATTAAAGCCATGCGTAAGTTATGATCCTATAGGTGCGTAGAAGTTTTTTGAGACCTGCTGTTTCACAACTCATTAATCCGCAAAACTCCAAAAATTCAAATGCCCCGTATTCAATTTCGTATAGTCTGCATAAAGTAGCAGTCATTCTTTTTAGGTGTTCGATTGTCTTCCATTTATAAAATTCCAAGTTAAGTACGTCTCTAGCGAAATGAATGAAACAATGTATTGTATGAAACACGCTGGTATTCATAATAACTAATTATAATCTTTCTAAATATGTACCGTAAGTGTTTATGCATTAGTTTAATAGTATAGAGTTCAAATTATGCTCGATTCATTTCCTCCAACAGACCAACATACAACATAATCGAATCTTTTTATATTCCATTTATTGTACTTTTTGTTACAAAATATTATCACATATCAACAAAAATATTTGACAACGTTAATATCAAACATGTATTTAAAAGAAATAGGTTTTATACACTGTTTATTATCTGTATAAAAACAATATACGTAAGTAATATTATTCAGCCGGCAATTCACTTATTTTTTGCCAACCTTTTCTGGGAATTACCGAGTGTGAAGTAAACTTTATCAATATTCGTACGGAAACCTTTCAATATATTTTATTGCGATAAATAGGCGTCAAAGATAGTATCAATACCAGGCTTAGGGAATCTAATACATACGTGAGGTACTTGAAAATCTTTTTATCTGATGAATTTACGATTACACGAAAATCAATCGCACGAGTTTGAAACTAGGTTACATTATAGTTGATCAGATCTTTTGTACTTACAATCAGTAGTTTCCACTTTTATTGAATATTAACAAAGGAGGTGCCTCTACAATATCTTATAATACAAACAAAAACAGTATTGTATCAATGCTATATTAGCTGACAGCAGAGGCAAGAGCGCTATGGATTAACTGGACTATCCAATAACTAGGGAAATTAGTTGCATTCTATTAAAAGTAGTTATGTAAATACTTTTCTCCATTCCGCCAGTGATACGCTACTAGTAAAACATTTCTGCTAAAGTTTACATATGTAATATACTCTCCAATTGCAATATCTGTTCTACTAATTTGATTTAAAGTTATAGTGTTTTTTAAACTACACTCAGATTGGTCTTCTTCTTTAATTAAGAAAACTAAAAAGACTGAATTGTTTAGAACTACATACAATAAAATGAACTTTTCTATTCTATCTACGATTTACTGTCAATAAATTCACCTACTGTAGTAGATTATTACCTTTAATATTGGCAGTCACAACCAATCCGACGCCGTCACCCTGTGTCAAAACAGGCTTATCGCCGAGGCACATCCTATAATCCTAGGACTACGCTTGTATCAATCAATCTCGTCACATCTACCCTAAATCAAAGCCCACGATATTATCTAAGTCGTAGTTGAATATCCTGTAGTCGTGTTTGTATAATTTGTACAGCCGCCTGATGAGAGGCAGGTCAAGTTGGGAGAAGTACTTGTGGAGTTTCTCGGCGGTGCCCGAGGTGTGGGCCAGTCGCGGGAACTGGATGTGGGAGGCGTTGATCGTGTGCAGAGCTAGCAGTGAATCGTCCAGAAGGGTCTCGTATTTACCTGGAAGTAAAATAATATTGTGTAAGAGAATGCGTTACTATTTAAATACATGCAATGATGCCTCAATATAAAATGTTACATTGAGTAGCATATTGTCAATATTTGGGCCCAAAAAATGGCAGTAGGCTACCTAATATCATCGAGCCTCCTATTACCTGCTTTCCCAATGACGGAGGGGGAATTGCTTTCATAATCCAATATTACTTAATTATTATATTTTAAAAAATAGCAGGCTACCTTTTTCAGTATTTTGATAACTTACTAGTTTTGGATGCAGCAGGACGCCGCAACGTCGGACGACAAATGAGGCATACTAAACGCGAGTGCCATATTTAAAGAGTGAAATTAAGTTTCAACTGCTCATATAATTGTTACCATGTGAATTGATAAAACGCAGCTAGATAGAAAATAGTTACTTGACCCCAGCATTTAGAAAGAGATTTATATAGATTTAAATATACTAGTTCAACTTATATACGTACTTCTATCAACATACATACTTCGGTTGAACCAGTATCTTAGGGAGGAATCTAGTACTGTGGCAACACTAGACTCTATCAAAGTAGCGCTACCTAACTAATTTAATGGAAAAACCACTGTCCTCTATAAAGTACAGCCTCATGTTGAAAGTACTACGAAGGTATTAAGCATTTCCAAGCGTTTATCAAGTTAATTTACTAATCTATTACAGTTGTAAAGAACATAGTAACAATTGGTACAAACTTCTCACATTAGGCAAATTCACCGCGTGAGAATGACTCCTATTGTATATTTTTTAAAACACAGGTACAATATTTTGTTTACCTTACTCAATTATGTAAGATTTTTTAACTTTATAGGGTGGGAGTCAAATAATACATTAACATTAAAATAATTTACAACTCGACTGTGAAGAAGCAGACTATCGTAGTCCGTACATTCAACTACTTCCCTGAAAATAAAGTATGGAACTATCAATTTTGGTCAAATAATAAATCATTCTTATTAAAATGGATGCCGTGTTAGTTTGTAATATTTTTGTAACACCATAAATCTACTATATGACTATATTTCAAATAGGAATACTAGACATAAATATAATAGATATCAATTTATTAAGGCTATATTCTACGCAGTTAGATAGAGAATATTGCGTCATTGTTTTGTTGACAATCAACTGTTAAACTAATCATCCTTACTGGACAATTATAATTTAAAAGACAAGCACTCAGTGAAATATTCATTTCATGAAATAAGCATATGTTAACTAGGTATAAAACCTTCATTAATTTACCAACCAAATAATTTCATGCTTTAATTTAACTAAAAGATCCAGATACTTTATTTTAATAATAAATTATCAGCGAATATATTGATAACCACTGTCTAAGTTTTACCACTACTCGCCATCCTTTTCCTTCATAAACATAATAATATAGCACTGTCCTACTCTGTCTGGCATTGGCTTCCCGAAATACTTAAATATTCTACAAGCTGCGACTGCCTAAAAATTTCCAAGAATTGTGACACGCGATACCGTCGTCAAAAATACTCGGCCTAGTTGTTAATGTAGTCAGAAAATATATTATAACTTAAAGAACAACATCTCTCTGTTTTAGCTGTTTTGTTTTTAAGAAACTTAATGATCTTGCGATGAAGACAGACTGACAAGAACAGACCAAATTAATGATGTTAGTTATAAGTTAGCTCAAATACCGAAGGCTCTTCTTTAAAAACAATTTATTGGCTGTACCTCCAAATGTTTTTGTGGCCGTAAGATGATTATTTTTCCTTTACCATAATTTTTTCCTTAGAAAATGTCAAGTCGAGACAGCGTGCAACCACTAATCCCACATGTATTACTACCGTTTCATACGTCTGTAGTAAAGAACATTTTACAAGGCATTGCCATAGCACTATATAGTATCCCACAAGTGAGACTCAAAATACAACTTTATTATTCGCACAGAAAGGTATATTATTACAATTATAAACACCGCTTAATAGTAGACGTGGACAGCGGATATCATATTACGTCAGATGAGACGAGAAAATATTGAGTGATGAACATAATTACGGGTAATGTGACGTCGATGGCGTGGTTATAGCAATTATTCAAAGGTCATCGCAACATTGACCCGTATTTAGCTCGACAAAACATGCGGCGGAGGCTGTTATATGTGTCGAATGTTAGATATAGAAGGCGTAGTAAGTAGGTATATACATAACATGGTCAGTTTTAGAACAGCAGAAATCATGGCACTGCAGATACGAGAACTCAAAGTAACACCTGCCAATAGGCGCATTTCCTGAGCCCTAACGTCAATTATCCGTAACAGCAATACATTTAAGAGAGTGAAATCTTCTTAATTTTAATATAGTGGATTAAAATCTGGCAGCGCTACGCTCGGTCCAAGGTTATGCGCGTGAACCAAACCAACTAAGCTACCTTGCTTCCAGCAGATCATTAGATATTTTTTATAACTTTTGGCCATTTAATGATTAAGTTGTTGTGTATTCGTAAGCCTGTTCTTTTAAAGGACGTTTAGAAATACTGATTGTAGCTGTTATTAGAATTTCCATATTTTTAACATGACTGAAAAATCATTGAACATGTTTCCAGATAGTACAATTATTAATGTAGTAAATTCTATCTATCATCTTTATGCGAGATTAACGGTGAATTCGGCGGTCAGAATATTAATAGACGATTCATTAAATTAAATTTGCAAAGTCATTATTTTCAATTATAATTTATACTTATTATTCAGGATCATTGAACTGCGGAGCCTAGAAATCTAAACCAGGAATCGCTAAAAGGCATTTCATATATTAGAAGCCATGACGCAACCGCCGAAGCAGGTTCCACTGATGAAACAAAAAACTGTAGTCGGCATATAAAAAATTTAACATCTTTGGTAACTGCTAGTTTTCGATGGGGCTTGAAGCAAACAAACAAGATTAAGACTTCTTACAAGACGTTATGGATTTGTGCAAGTAGCACATAAACTAAGTACACATCATCGATTTACGAAGCATAAACAAACAGATTTCAAGTAGCGTGGTTCCCTGATATATCATGTTACAAAAAGTTAAACATACTTACAATAAAATAATCAAACTGGACAAATGACCATTGCCCAGTGTGTGTTTAATACGATGTAACAACAAAATTAAGAGTAAGCTGATGATTAGAAGAACAAATAATGCATTATGACATGTTAAAAGAAGCTGATTAGCTAAGTGGCAATAACTTGATGACCTCACGTTAAGCATACGCATTTTTTACATTATTTTCTTGCGGAATTCGAAATCGCATGATAATAAATATGCGATGCAATTGTACCAGACCCAGAAAAAGATCTTTATGGAAAGGATTTAAAAAAATATTTCAAGTTCTGGGACGAGGAAACTCCTCTAACCACATCATTCTGTCGGTGATGCGTTATAAGTAAAATTTTGGTCAGGGAACCTCAATAGTCTGTTATTTTAACAAAACCTCATACTATAGCAAATAAACAGCAACTTTACTCGTGGAACTAAAATATTGTTGATAAGATAACAATAAAGCGATGCTCGGTCACAGGCCTAACATAAAAAGAATTGGGACTATTGTAATGCTCTAGGAACTGAACTCGTATAATGGACCGATGTGAACGAACCAGTCGTAGGTCAACCTTGACAGTTGATCCGACGTTGGTAAATCGCTGTCCCAAATTTGATTTTAATATATTCAGTCGCGTGATATCGACAAGTCAGGTACCTGTTATTTCTAATCTTTAGCTAACATATCTCAGCTTACGTTCTTGAAATCTGAATGTTTTCAGTCATGCACTACAGTAAAAGTCATAAGACTATTTGTTTCATTGATAACATTATGTGACTGTAAATTACAAACCATCAAATATTTTAGACGGGGTCTAGTAAGTTTCGTTCTTTTTAAACATTTTAAAGTATTACTTAGCTGCTAATTTTCACTTTAGTAAACGTTTATAAAATTTAAAATATTTCTGTAGCTTACTTGTTCGATAAAATCATATAACTACTCCATCGCGCACTTGATTTTCGTTGCAATGACAAAATTGTCATTGTCATGTCATATTTGCGCGCGATCGTGAGAATTCGAGGCATATCTGGAGCCACAGAACCAAAGCTGTCAACATATTTTTAGTAAATTCACACGTGCTTGCCCTTATGTCAAGAACTGCAGGAGTATAGACATCTGCTGCATCAGAAAAATGCTAATTACCGTGTCATGTTTATTTAAAAGAGGAATAGAGGGATCAAATAATTCGTTATGGTCGCTAACGTTGTCCAGGTGCTCATTATTTTATAAAAGAATTTCATAATTGGATCTACATCAGGTTGGTTATATAGAATGTGCTTAAAATAATGAATATACGTAATAATTAAAATATTTGGGGATCGGTTACGGAACAATCAACACCGTTATGTATAAACAATTATTGTATTTTTTTTATGTTCACATAGCGATAAAATAAGTTTTTTAATTTCTCTCAAATACAATGATAAAATGTTGGTTCTAACAATAATCCGTAATCGATTAACATAATAATAAGCACCTATGCGAAGTAGGCACTGTTTAAATTAAATTAAGAGCCATTTCACAAAATTTTGACGTTCGAATTTCGGTAGAATTGTCATGTGTGCGTGACACACCCACACAAAAATAATGCTAACAGTGTAGCGCAAAAAACGAGACGGACAAAAAAATCTTGATCGTTATTACAATATACCTATCGAGATTTATGAAAATATTTTGAATTCATTAGTAATTTGATCATATTATTTATTTGTTCCTATTTTTAAGGCGGTTTTTATATTTTTTATTTCACAATTTTTAGTGATGCCTAGGATTCATCCGCCGTAGACATTTTGAGGATTAGTATTTGAAATCCTTACAAAATGCTCCCTCAAACGATATCTCACACGATATATACTATTAAAGTGGTAGAAGGGGGGACAAGGCACCACCTCCCCCTCTTTCTTTCTAGTTTGTGGCGACAATTACTTAGGCTATATTACTTGTAACGACAGTTCTGCTATGATTTTATAAGGAGTTCAGTTCCATATCTCCAAAGATCATCATCAAATCTACATGAAATTTCAATGGGACTATTTCGGAATAAACTACTTTCCAACAAAAAAAGAATTTTGCAAATCCGTCTTTAGATGACGGAGTTATGCCCGAACATACATAAAAAATATATTTAAACATCCGAATTGATATCCTCCTCCATTTTAAAGTTTTCAAAATAAATATACAAAGGCGAGCTTAATACCTTAGGCATTTATTACCAGTCGACTTTAGAGCGATATGGAGACAAATATTAGGTAGATGCACATATCGATGCATGCGATGTGATTACGTATGGCTCTGAGACGTGGTCGCTAACGGTTGGCCTTTTGGAAAGGCTCAGAGTCACTCAACGAGCTATGGAAAGAACTATGCTCGGGGTTTCTTTGCGCGACAGGATCCGGAATACGGAAATTCGCCAAAGAACTAGAGTCACCGGCATAGCTCGAAGAATATGCAAATTGAAGTGGCAATGGGCATGCCATATCGCTCGAAGGACCGATAACCGCTGGGGAAGAAAGGTTCTCGAGTGGCGACAACGAACCGGAAGACAGCGTTGGCAGGCCTCCCACCAGGTGGACCGACGATATCGTCAGAATTGCGGCCCAAGCGGTAGATGCAATTGGCAAGCTGTCGTTTATTGTGGCGTTTTAAGGGAGAGGCCTTTTAACAGTGGACGTCTACCGGCTGATGATGATGATGACGTATATCGATACGCAAAATAATAAACATACATATTATAATACGTTACATACATACATGAAACAAAACAATACATATATATACATAAAGCAATAATTAATTAATCCTCTCAACTATTATAACTATTTACAACTTAAATCTAATACAAGATAAAAACAATATATACAAAAATAACAAGTTAAAAAGCATAAAAAAATTCATGCCCATCGATGTCAACCGGTAACGTGCCCAAAAGACTGGCAGCATTGCCACGTGTAGTTTGCGCAAACTCCTAGACCTACCAGGTATGATTGCTTGGCACTTATTCGGAATTGCCGCCATGCCAAATCTCTCGGACCAGTCCATTGTAGCTTAAAGATCAAGCAGAGTAAGGCTACAAGTTATCGGCATATGGAATACGCACACCGAAGTGATTGGATTATAAGGTTAATAAAGATAGAAAACAGCAATGGGCGGAGAATACCGCTTTGTGGAAGGCCAGATTTTAGCTCACACCAGGAAGAAGAGGACTCTTCCACATGGACCGACCACTGGCGTTCCCAAAAGTAAGGTATCTATTCCAGCGCTTTAGGAGACGCCAAGAGATGGGATAGGAAGACGAGGATATCGCGATTGACTATATTGAAGGTATTGGAAAAATCAACTGGGGCTGTAACTTTAGTATCTTCTATGCCTGCCTTAATGTCGCCAATCGCCTGGCCTGCAACCGGACTGCAAGGGAGACAAAAGGTTATTTTGGTTGACTCTTCGTATATTCTCATGGACATAGGCCTCGAGCACTTTAGATAGGAAAGAAAGGATAGAGATTGGTCGGAAGTGACTGGGTAGAGAAGAGCTCGATATTTTAGGTAAAAGGTGAATGAAAGCTTTGCGGTACAAGGAGGGAAAGTATCCGGTATCCAAGGAGCACGATATTATGTGTGTGATTGCTGGAAGAAGGTGGTCAACTATTGTGACGATCATTCCGCGATAGCCTTTATCACAGTCTAACGCTATGGATTTGATGGAGGATGATCTTTTTGATTTCTCCCTCAGTGACTGGAGATATGTGCAAGGGATTCATGTTGGGACGCGGGAGACCATCGACGTAAGCAAGTGTCTGAGGTTTGGTCTTTTGTCTAAAGTTGGGCTAGTGAAGAAATGCGAATTGAGATCGTCCAAATCAATGGAATTCAACCGGTCAAATAGTGGTGATTTGCCAATACTGAGAGTTTCAAGGAACTTTCAGAGATCGGCAAAAGTGGAACATAAATAAATGTAATTTAGAATATGGCGGCGTTTGGTATTGGATATTACTTAATTATACCGATTTCGTGCAGCTTTGAAAAGATTCCAGTCCTCATTACGATCTTTCTTGAATTTTCAAAAAGCGCGATCCCTACGCTTTATGGCCAACTTTACACCATTCAAAATCCATGGCGCAGGTGGACGCTTCAGCTTTACCTTTCTAACGGGCGCGTGTATATCGTAAAGCTCGATGATTACCCGGTTAAAACCGCTAACCTTTTCGTCGACCGCGGGAGCCTCCATCATAGGTTTCCAGTCGATTAGAGAAGCATCTGAACTCAGTTTGCTTACATTGATTCGCGCGAAGCTGTGCATGTACATTGTACAGTACCTTGAGCTTAGGTTTATGAGGTTTGAGGATATACGATAAAAGTATAAGGTCGTGGTGAGAGAATCCAGCGGTGACGAGTCGGCCATGAGAAGAAACCAGGGAAGGATTGGGGGTATTAATGAAATCGTGCCGAGTGTGCTCAGCTACATCGTTGTGGTGAGTGGCTTGAAGCAGTACGACGAGTAGGCTGGCAGAATCGACTATGTGCAGGAGTTTGGAGGATTGGGAGGTATGCGGAGTAAGGAAGTGTTGAAATCTCCCATGATTATGTGGTGTGCATAATATGAACCTATCGATTATAATACAGTTTCGAATGCAGTGGAATCGTTACGGAGGTAAATAGCGGCGCCACCCCTTCCCTTACCGACCTTATAATTGCAAATAAGGACGAACTCGAGCAGGGGGTAGAAAGTAGATAAGATGTGAGGTTTGTGCAAAATTTCCGAATTCAGGTTAGCATGAACGTTGGCTGGGACTACTTTGCGCATTGAGGGGACAACATTTTTGGCAACATTTTTCGCGCAACTTATAATTCAGTGTGCTGCTACAGAACAGAAACTTACGTCATCAGATATAATATCTGATTGGATGGTTGCTGAATATTAATCAAATAAAATATTTTAAAAGAATTTAATAACATTTTATAATAACAAAACCGGATGAAAATAATTCGTAGAAAATGAAAACGTTGTGGTCGTAGTATAAAAATGGGTTTTTAATACGAATTTTCGTAATTCAAAATTTGAAAAAAGTGACACAGATCCTGCCTCTAAGGGCGCTCGGGCCCGACTGATCGTTCTACGTTTGTGCATTGTAATTTATTGTGATTTTGAGTGATATTGAAAATGGTATTATATCTAATTAAATAAAGGAATATTAAAAAACATTGTATTAATAGATTTCCCAGAGAGCATAGTTCATTATGGCATAATTTTAAAAGTTATAAATACCTTTATTTAAACCAAAAAGTCGCGATAAAATTACCATATAAAACCGTGAAAACCGGTTTAACACGTTGACCGCCATGACGGACACCATGTGACCGACAGGATACTTTCCTTGTGGGCCGCACTAAAAATCAAAGCTGTTACCAAAATCGTTGAAGTATTTTTTTGCGAATACTGTAATTAAATAATTTATAAATAATAGGCAACTTACAAAAACAGTGATATTTACATTACTTTTTGAGATACTGAATAGCAGACACCAGTGTCCGCCGCGGCCCGCCAGAACGTCCACGCGTGTTTACTTACGCGGGCGCCGCGCGGGTCACGCTGTCGGACCCCCCCGCCCTGCCCTTTTTAATAAACTAATAACCGTTTAGGTTCATAATGTCCAAATCTCAAAATGTCCAGAAGGTGCAAAAGGTCCATATCCCAGAATGTCCATATTGCAAAAAGTCCATATCCCAGAATGTCCATGTCCCAAAAAGTCCATATCCCAAAATGTCCATATCCCCGAATGTCCATATCTCAAAATGTCCATATCCCAGAATGTCCAAATCCCAGAATTTCCATGTCCCGGAATGTCCATAATACATACCAGAGTGTCTATTCTACTTTATGCTAACAAAATTATATGGTGGGTAAAAAAACAACTGTTTTCAATCGTCAATTATGTATAATTACGTATAATTAATGAAATGAAATAATTGTATAAATGAAATATGTATAATTGCCTATTTCTGTTAAATAAAGAACTAAACGTTTTATTTTTAGCAACTATTATTCAATAATTTTTTTGAACTTTACAAAATATGTACAAAATATACATTAATACATAACGTCAGAAAATAATATAAAACAATATGTTGAGAGTTGTTCAAAATGAAACATTTAGTTCTTTTTTCACATAATTATAGTCCTATAAATGCTTTTTTTTTTAAATTATAATATACCTATGATTGACAATTGACCACAGTTGTTTTTTTAACCCACCATATAATTTTGTTAGCATAAAGTAGAATAGACACTCTGGTATGTATTATGGACATTCCGGGACATGGACATTGTGGGATTTGGACATTCTGGGATATGGACATTTTGAGATATGGACATTCGGGGATATGGACATTTTGGGATATGGACTTTTTGGGACATGGACATTCTGAGATATGGACTTTTTGGAATATGGACATTCTGGGATATGGACCTTTTGTACCTTCTGGACATTTTGAGATTTTGACATTATGAACCTAAACGCTAATAACGAGCATATTATGGCTGTTTATTTTTTCAGTTACGGTATTAGTTAAAACCTATTTTAACAAAACAGGTAGTATTTTGTGTTCGGTAATTATAAACAAATGGTAGCTTCTTACGTTAGTTTATCTACTGAGTCCATTACCACTTTGAGAATTACTTTACTGAAATCAATTTATAATTTGTCATGACTTCAAAATGTGTTGAAAAGACAAAAAAATTATCTTCATTTATCTATAACATTTTTCAAATTAATAAATAAGATTACCTCTTTTGTTTATCTGCGACACATTTGGCAACAACTTACGAAAAAGACCACAATTTCTAAGTCTATTTGAATTTATTTGTGCCAAGCGGCCTGGTTGTACTGTGGGGCCGCGCGGGTCACCTGACTACGTAAAAATAGTAAATACGATGTCCGTCGGCCATCTAGAGGCTTCTAAAGTGATCGAGAGCTTGCGGACACACGGTGTCCGACGCGGCGCCTTGGACCCGACATACTGGAGGGCACATGGTGTCCGCCGCGGCCCACTGGCCTAAACATGGTTTTTTGTTGTGGCGTTCAACGTGTTAAGTATTTATTTTTTTATCAATTAAAAGTGTTATTAATCGAAAATTTTCCACCGTATGTTACAATAAAAGTATATGTCCTATGCCTACTGTATTTTTTCCATTTAAATTTGTTGATGTAAATGGTAGAATTTGAAGCCCAAAAATGGCTCTGCGATGGATTTTCAGAAAACGTGTTGCGGGACATAGCTCACCACACAGCAATCAAGTTATATTTTGAAAATCTAATTCTATTTGTAACAATGGGAAAGATTGGTCTACATTCTACATGTATTTAGAAATTCCTTAGTACTACCTAAGATGGTAAATTTTGCGTCCGAAAATTCAGGAAACTGTCAAAAAATGTGAAATGGCTCTTAAGTGTAGAGTTATTTATTACTGCAAATTACAGGTTTGCAGGTACCGGGGAGATAAGTTCTTGTGGACTTTTGAGCGAGCTTTGCAAAATAACTCGAGCACCAACAAAGATTAGCCACCATTTTAGCATATTATCAAAATTAAGGAACTCATTTTGGGAATAATATTCAAAATTCAAAACCGGTTAATAAAGTTGATAGTTCGTATTATAGCAGTATTCGTATGTGAAGTCTGCTGATTACAGTGTACTGTTTTGGACTATTATTTAGCGGTATAACAACTGTACATAGGTACTTGTAACTCGTTTAGTTTGCGGCGGAATTATGAGTTGAGCGGACACCGTGAAACCACGCAAGCAGGCCTTCACTTCACTGTGCCTCTACTATGCATTCAATCAAATTACAATACCCAATACATTCGTCGTTGCATCTTACGAGGGGATAAACCATAAAACATTGGCGAAACATTATGATGAGAACGTAAAAACAATAAATACATTTCGAAATATAACAAATTACTTCGTTTTGTCCTCCGATTCAAAGAGTATTATATTTTTAAAGAACATATTTATCAAATCCTGCAAACTTGTTCCAAATCTTCGCACGACGTTCAATGTCAATCAGATAGGAGGGTCGAGGACCACTCAAATCGTACGTTACGTATATTATTAAAACACAAAAACAGTTTGCGAGTGTAACATTATTAATATGTAAACTTTTATATTGATAACTAATCAATTACAGCGTCAGCAAAAATATGATTTTATTGGTTATATACGAATAGTGGCACAGTAATAGAGCAGTGTGCCGGGACACTGCCACGATTTAAAAAAAAAGGGAAAGACACTAAAAGACCTAACCAAAGCTGATGTCACCATCGACGTGGCAACACACTGGGCACAAAAAATAAAAGAGTAGCGTCGACTCGAAAACAAGAAGAGCGAAGACGTCAAATATTTTGCATTGTGGGCATAGATTTAAAATACTAAGTTGTTTCTTTTTTGGGCAATATACAATTAATTACTTTACTAACAGACATACATAATACTTTGGTACATAATAAATAAGATACATTTGACGTCGCAACACATAAAAAGTACAGTTGACATTTTGATTACGTACAATTAATTTTAATATTGTGTTATGTGCCATTTCTTGTCTCAATATAATGAAGTCAATATTACTTATGTCCAATCATGTAACCTTTGTCATAAATACAGCAATTTATATCCAATTTTCATGGATTACAATAATTGTTTTGTAATATTTTGTCGCATGCCAATAAATACCAGGAGACAAAAAGGAAGCTAAATACCATAAATAATTTCTTTGAATTGGTAATTAATAAAGTATGTAAATTGCTACCAGAAAATAATTGAGGTCAATAAAAATGCCTAAATTATAATAATTAACACGAATGACATGTTAAAGTATCCGGCAACCACAAGTTAAGACTTTTATGACTGCGCAAGGTTATGACTATAACTAACATAAATCTTGCTTCGAAAAACTGGTTTCTTGCATAACTATGCGTACGGAACGCATCAGATACAAAAACAAATGACCATGAAGCGAAACTTTTGGTGCCTAATATTATGTAAATATCTTGAGGATTATGGCTAGGTTGTCTAAGATTTATACACCTATTTGTACAATAAAGGACACAACCGTTTTAGGTTCTAACAGTAGCATGTTAAGGCCGAGTTGCAAGATCCCGTTTTAGCAACATTTCTACAGCTACAGCCGTCTGAACGAAAATAATAACCATTTAGCACCTCAGTAACGATTGAGACTAAACCTGAGACTAAGGAATGCCTTCATTTGAATCTCTGCATAAAACGCCGGGGATCTTAGTAAGTATGAAAATCTACACTATAAATATGCTCCAATAATAAAGGTTTACACACCCGACACGAGTTTATAAACATTCTATAATTATATCTACGCCTAAAGAGAGTATGAGCGAAACACCATGTGTTACGAATGAAATATAATAATAATAATACAGTTTCTGTTTTTCAAATACGTGAAGAACTTCAAAGTCAATAACGATAATCACCTATATCATAGTAAACGAACCGGCTAAACTTTACAAACAAGTTTACCGAAAATTCTGAAAACCCGCAACGTGTTTTAGCCGATATCCTGTTTACTTAAAGATTTAAAAGAACTGTTAGACCAGCCTTGGAATTACTCATGTGTTGATGAATCCCTAAAAATAGACAGTAGACTATAATGTAGATTTATACAATAATAAATAACACATTATGGCTCAGGTATATCATTCCACTCTACATTTTTTGTTTTATGGGAGCCAGACGGTTTTTAAGACACTAATTTATGCATGACAACTTGATTAGATATGTAAATATTATATGGTAAAATACCTAGCTACTTGTGTTTCATCGTCAATTTGTGCTTTAAGAACTATCTAAAACGAATAAAACATTCGGAAAATCCAATTACAAAATGGACGACTCTAAGTAGAGTCTATTTTGAAATTCCATTCGATAAAAAGGACTGGTCTGTTATACTAACGATTGCGGATTTGATACCTCTAAAACATATTTTTGTGTGAATGGTTATATTTGTTCAGAGCCTGGGTGTCCTGTTCAAGTGATATATCCTATATGTAAAACTCACCAACGATACAGGAAAGATCCCTATAATGGAATAATATGTTTAAGAAAAATAGCTGCAATTATCTGTTTTCAGTATATTCAGTGACATTAAAATTTTACCGCAAGATAAATTACATTTGTAATATCTATGATTCATTGATTTTACTGGTAAAGATAAAACATACTTATGTATGTCATCGATAACACGAAAATCTTACGAAACTAAACAGTTGAAGGCTAGAGGTAAAACCTGGGCAACATAACACGAAGATTGTACATTACAATCAGGTAGTATATAATGACGATAGTTCTCTATCGAATGTCAATACCGGTCTTTCAAACAAGTAAAGTAGGTAAGTATATACTTTATTAGGAATCTGGTTTGTAGTACCAGGAACAAGAAGTAAGCCAACATGCCAAGCACAATAATTATTTCACAACGTCGCAAAAAATTCAAACAGTCTCGAGGTAAACAAAAAATATATATTTTAATTATCATAATATTCTGTGGTGAAGCTTAGAAAATATTTTAAGTCTAAATCTAAAAACTTTAATATTCCTCATACACCTCTCAAATATATTTATTGTCTTTTAACTATAATGCATCTGAATATATACGTTTTATAAGCACATGTGAGTTAAAGGCTATTTACACGTGTGAACCTAATATTTTATAATTTGTTGAAAAAACCGGTCCTCCATTTTTATAAAAAAAAGTAAAAGCCGATATCTATACGAAGATTGTTTACGTTTTGGGACGTTTATAGAGAAACTGAGTTTGGTTATGAGCATACAGAATCAAATATTGCTAAGTCGTCCCACGTGTTTCCACTTCTGCACGGGGTCGCCGACATCCGCCTCGCACGCACATCGTTGAACATCCTCTAACGATCCATAGGATTGAGTTTCGTGTATGCCGCAATCAATGTGTTTTTGTTTAGTCACGCATTAAGCGAGTTCGATCGTTCGAAAATCATACGTTTTTTGTTTTGTTACCGAATTAGATATTACAATTGCTAGTTAAGTACTTCTTACATACTGCTAACAAAAAAGAAACAAAATTATCGCTTTATTACTGAGCAGTACTTATTCTTTTTTATAGACATCACTAGTAACAATCCTATAATCTTAATCATTATACAGGACATTGATCTGATTGATAGACTTTCAACAGCAATCACTTCATATCAATAACAATTTGTCAATTTAAAGTGTGTTTATAATACATTCAAGAGTCATTCGGCATTCAATTTAAATTGATTTAAATTTCATTAGTCACTAATTCATGAGCTATTTATGAATAGGTTAGTCTACAATTGGGAAGGGCACTGTTGAATTATGTGATGTCTGTGAATATACAATGGGTTAATGTAGGCAAATTTGTGCGCCACTCATGAGGAAACGTTGACTGATATACAGGCTATATGAAGAGTTGATTTTGGGCGGTCATAAATATATTATGGAAATACGATCATAAAGACTCACCAAACGTAATCTGCAATTTACATTAGCAAGTCCGTCAAGGCGTTAGTATTCCTCAGAAATCCATTATTAATAGTTCGTATAGCTCGCAGCGGTCAAAATACAGCAGATTTTACAGTTTCTGCATAAAAATATATCAATTTCCAATCCTATTTTTCAGCGCATCTAGTTAAAAGTGGTCGCTATAGCCAAAATGTTCACTTGCAGTATTTAGAGAACCATTGAATTGCATTGGGAACAAACTCAAATTGACTAAAATTAATGAAAGACTGGAATGAATAACTAAACGCCGTTATAATTAGGTATGCTTAGTGAGTTCGACCTTGTCTCATCAATTTATTATTCAATGATATCTCTATTCCGCTGGGATTAAGTACATAATAAGATATAGAACTATAAGTACCTACCTATGTGATGTGTATCTATAAAATAAAAATATTTATTAATTAATTACTGATTTGGTAATTGCTGTCATAATTACGCGTACCGCATAGATTATATAATTTATTGATTATTACTTATCATAGTTTAATCGTCATGTGTAAAATATAAAATCTAACACAACCCTTCGCTTCCAATCTACATTATTAAATTATAAGTACAATTCATCGATTAATTTATTAGTTACAGGTTATTTCTAAATATAAATATATGCCTTTGAATATTTTAATATAAATAAATATGTATAAGTCAATATCATTAAAATGACAGTTTTCGCGATAATATCTTTATTCAGGAGCCTACAAGGTATGAGGAATAACTATAGATAGGTGTTATCAATATCAGTTTATCTTTATCGGCTATCTAAACAGTTGTATGAACATATCCTGCTGACCATTTAATCCACCCACTATCGAAATTTTACTTGCGTCTAAAACATTTTAAATCCATGAAGTATTAGGTCCAACTACTTTTAAGTTTAAATAATTAACCGCTTAGTCAAATTATAATAAAAATGCTATTAGAAACATTATGTTTGCATAGACGAAAATTGGATAATATTTCACATTGAAAAATAACGTTGTAATTATAAAATCATTCGAATATCTATAAATTCCTATTAATAATTAAAAGTGGCACTGTCAACGCGCAAGCGAATCTGCCTACCCTTTTAACTCGTCTTTGGTAACCATACTAAATGTATGAGTATCTACATATACTGCTATATGGCACAAAATATTGTATCTAATTTCATAACAACATTACAATATGACATGTGGGAGTAGGACGGATTGTACAGACGACAAATAGAGATGAGCCGATATGAGGTGAGATAAAATTGGTCTAGTTTTAATTTAACGCGCGACTTTCGTTATAATATCATTGAATGGTATAGTAAAACGCGCAAAGTCAACACGGCGTGCATCGGTCTCTACTAAACTAAAACAGCTGACCTGTTCTGTACGTAATTATGAATTATACTAGCAGGTGAAGTAAGTAAATTAAACAATTCAATATCTACCTTGTTGCTGATGTGTTAAGTGCGACTAATATTGTCTATTACACCAATTATATAATTAATATAAGACAGATTTATAACATTGATAAATAATTTATTTAAATGACTTATAGATACGCAAGTGCAGGAAAACATTTGTAGTTTTTTAGGTGTTTTATGGTCTTTTGATGGGAAAATGCTTTACAAAATTTAAAAAGTTATTGCTGGCTAGTTATTGATTTGTTAATAAGTTTAACCACTACTTCTATGCTGTAAGGGGTGTGCTAGTATTACTACTGAAAAACTTTTATGTAGTAAACGCTAGTTTATTCATCTAGGAAAGGCTATAGGCGTTTAACACATTATTATCTATATCATCAATTGTGTAATGTTACGATTGAACATCATACACTAATCATATGAAATCAAGCAAGTTAGTCTAATTTTATTTCATACACGTGACGATAAATTTGACTTACTATCAATAACGAAATTAAGGTCAATCACCACGCAATGCGCCTCTATTGCAACTAATTCAATGTAGGTACTTTGTACTTAGCACTTTATAAAATAGACACATCACACAGCCTGTATGGACTTTGAGTTTTATGCAAAGTTGATAAGACTAAATATTTTTAAAATATTACTCATGTACTGGTCTGGGAGTCTTCAAAACTTTATTGAACGTCGTAGTTGTATGATGGGTGACACGCATGCACGATAATACTTTTATTTGTCTTTAAATTTTGATTATTTGTCGTGTAGGAAAAATATAACGTTACTTTTAGGGAAATTATAAGTCTAGCCACAAAGTTATTTATTGTGTGTTATGTAGTGCTAACGTTGCCATTTTGACTCAATCATTTAAATCTGGATTTATCGTTGGTACTAGTCATTTCTGACATTGATTACTGCTGCTAGTAAAATAAGGTAGGCCCTAATTTTGGTAAACAAGCATAATATTGACACATTTTGTGTGACCAAGTGACCACTATGCATATGAGGTATACTAGGTATATGAGTCAAGTTTTAATTGCGGAGTTACGAGTTTGATGTTATAGCAATTACAGTGCGACATGGTGCCGCCACAGCGAATTGAGGTCTGAGGGAATCTAAAGTAATGTAGACCGACATCAATGTGGTGACTAAACTAGCAAACTGAACAAAATATGTAATTACACGCTACAGATGTTAAAATTCTACATTAAATTTAGCCGATTCTTTGATAGGGATGAGTTTTAGAAGTACGATCTAGATAGGAAACTTGTGCTTTAAATGTACCTATGCCTAGGTACTAATATAAATGCATAAGTAGCTCGCAACATAGCCATGGAAAAACGTCCATTCAGGATTCAGCTGTCTAAAAAATAATTAATTTAAAAAAGCAGGTAAATGCAGAACCTAACGTTATTGCTACTGGTGCTAATGTAAGTTGTTACATCGTAACATCAGCCTAAAATGCAAGGTAAGTAAAGCTAGTTAGAACAGGAAATATTGTAAAGTAAATCACAGTAATTTACAGTAGGCACGCTAAGCAAGTGTTAGTTAAAGGAAATTGCTTGGTCTAATGGAGGGTCAGAAAAATCAAATGGCGCAACGATTTGCAACAAAATATAAAATTATTAAAAAAAAAACATCGCTTGTCACTAACAAAACTGCAGAAGGATTCTGACGTCTATTTCTAATAAGACTTCTTCAAATAACTAAATCGAAGAGGCTGCAAATGTGTATGTCAGAAAAAAATCTGAATAAATACTTATTTAGAAGAGTTTTACAAAAAATAAGGATGTGACACGTTTGTATGGAGATGTTGAATGACACATTTATCTTCTTTTATCCTTGTGACTGTAGAATTATGCTATTTGCACTGTAAAATAGCCACCTTGTTCAACTACCAATCAAACCAATCACCGATATGTCTGTTTTTATGGATAGTCTTTTCCTTCTTCTACGGCATGAGTTAATCTTATGATGTCATCAGAATATAAGAAGACAAGGTCTGTCATGAATGACTATAATATTTAATAACTGATTTTGGACTTACCAACTAGGGTGTACTTGATAAGGCATGGATGGCACAGGTTGGTGATGGGCTGCCAGTGTTCGTTGTTCACGACATCCGCCAATTCTTCGGAGCGGTTGGTAAGAAACAACGCAAACTCTTTGAATGTCACGTCATGGCCCAGCTCCAGCGACTCATTCGAAGGGTTCTCTCGATACGCCTTGATTATACGTCTACCAACGCGGTCCTGCGAGGAATGTGTAATCATTAGTTTATTACATAACAATATTAACCTTTGTAGGTATTAGGAGTAGGATTACAATCACGTGGTAACGGCAACGGCCTTTCGACCACCAGACTGACACCTCAGCTGTTTTAATAATATAATAATAATCGTAATAATTCTGTTGTACCATGCTTTTCTTATAAGTACATTCATTCATTATTTACAATAAGCATTCATTCATACTTTTTAACCATTTCAGACCCCTTACCATGAATTCATAAAACAGGACAGTTTCACTACTGCGCAGTGTAATGTGGCCATAAACTGTTCTGTTTTAAGAATTCATGCTAAAGGGTTAGATAAATAATTGGTTTTGCTTAACCATACACTCGAGACGAACCCTACTTACCTGTTTACTTCAACTGTTGTCTAATCTCATTACGTTGAGAGATTAGATGACTTTAGATTGTGAATGTGTACTAAAATCAGCCTCAATGATATTTAACATATAAGTAATGACAGCGCTATAACTTGAGTCACTGAGATAAATTGTAAGAGGACCCAGCACCTTTGTAAGACGATTGTCAAAGCCCTATATTACATAATAACATCACGCCTGTATTCCCCGAAGGGGTAGGCAGAGGTGCACATATAGTACACCCACATTTCGCCAGTTATGTTTTAGGGTCGCGCTTAGCAACCACTAGACCAACGAGACAGTCCCTATATTACTTAGATCTTTATGAATTGTACTATCTAAGTATTCATTGAATAAATGAAGTCCATTTAATTTTGCATTGGTTGAATAATGTTTATTTTCGTCGCTGATTTTAGACAAAATCAAAACGATGTTAATGCAGAATGACGTTCTAGATTAAGATGCCTAATAAATATTAATGATCCCGACAAACTAAGTTCATGGGTGCTTTAGTTTCCATTATCAATGGCCAACGTCAAAAGTTAACGAGCTTTAATAGCAAATAAATTGTTATCAATTTGTAGAAAAACAACTGCAAGGCCAGAGGAATATTTGAGTAAGTAATGACTACATATTGTAAATATCAGATAATCTGAATAAAGAATACTAATATGCATTGTGTGGTATATTTAAATTGTGACCGTGTAAAAACATAACTATCATTTTAATTATAAATAACACTTCCGGCACATACATATAGATACTTTAAGTAATAAACGGACGTTCCTATCTATTAGTCTTGCGCAATGCTTTAAAAAGCTACAATTAAATATTGTAGTACAAATGTTTCAGAGCTTTGAAGTTACTAGAACGCTGTTGTGACATGGGTATTCTCTACCTCTAATATGCAACTTGAACCTAATGCTAGTTTGAACTACTTATTTTTAATTCTGTGGCAATAATAGAAAACGCTAACTCTCTAGATACGTGTTTTAAACGTTTGTTATGATATTTACCTAAACTAAATTTTATTTTTCGTACCCATTGGCATGTTAAGGACTACTTAAGTATACCTAAATCATTTCGAACCTAATTGCCAACATTTATAACATTAAGTAAGTACCTATGAGCTGTAAAAAACAACGCTTAGATATTAAATAATCTCCTAAAATATTAATAATTCAGAATTTAAAAAGTGGCTCTCTGATGATTTTTAAACAAATGCTTTTACTAGCCAGTTATTATGACACGTAGGTACCTAACAGGCAGGAAGCAATCACCAATTCTCTCTAGAGTATGCTCTTTTGTTTTAAGATATTCCAGCTTCCAGGATCTTACTCACAGTTATAGGTATATTAAAGATATATTACAGAACACTTATCTGAGCTTGAACTTATTAAGTGTGCACAGTAGACATGTTGAGATAAATGTTAGAGTTATCAATAAATTGCATGTTAAATTATAATTATTATGATGCATTATTGTTATATTAAGTGTACCTATTCATTAATTTTATTAGTGTGCACTAGTCGTGAAGGAGTGAAAGCTTTCTACACTGTTAGGGTGATTAAAACTGAGATTAACGAAGACACTGGGTATATTAACTGTGATAGTAGAAAGTAATGATTTTTTCTAGGTGGTATAGAATGAAATAGACACAGGCTGCCTAAACCATTTGTTTTTGTAAATAAAAAAACCCACAACTCAGAGTTTTATTCTTCGAATTCATTTATTTAAAGGGTTGCAAAAGACAGTTAATTAGGTACATTTAATAAGTAGCTTGACAATTGACAAGTTAAGAAGCTTAATGTTAAATATTAAAAGATATCATTTCAATTAAGTTTTCATATTATAGGCACAAATGAATGACAATAATGTAATGATTTACCATGCATTAATTGTTCTGCAATTAATGATATGTTTCATAAATTAAATTTTCATCTATCTTTGTTAATGACTGTACCTTTATCAAATACATTTAATTCACCAAATAGATATTTTTATCAAGACCTGCTAAGCACACTACAGTGGAAGCTTGTGGAAGTTGTGTCTACTTAAATGTACTTATTACCTGACTGCGCCAGAAAGAGGGATTATGTTATTGATTAAACTTACTTGAAAATACTTTGCACTTGGAGCATCACCCTCCAGCTTATTTCTAAATGCAGATAGTAATCTCTCAAATGGATTTCTGACAATAATCATCTTGTGATAGTTTTCCAGCATGTAGTCCCTTTCCGGCCTGCCCACAGTGCTCATGTTCCGGAACATGCCCGGTGCATGGGCCACACTAGCAGTTATTGACAACACATCTGTGTCATTTGTTTTGCCACCCAGTATCATGAGGATTCGCTTCCAATTGGTGCAGGCCACCTATATAAAGTAAACATTATTGAAAACCATTTCAAAATAGGAATTACTATGGAAAAGAAATTTAAACTATTTATGAATGGTGAATTTATGTATATTTTTTGTATTTATGTGCTATATTTGTACCTTATTTGTACCAAATTTTAAAATCACATTGTGTAGGTATTTTATGATTCTAAAAATTGGTATAAATATAACTTGGAACTATGTAAACCTTGGAAACAAACCTTGAGGGATAATTATATTTAAGATAACTACATAAAACAAATCAAAAACAGTTTATGCTTCCAAAAATAAATAAATTTAAATTTATAAAAAAAGTATGTTTATTTAGATAATGATACCTAATTTAATACAGAAGGTTAGAGTGGCATTCTTGTAACATTTTAAAAACCTTGCCAAACAACCAAAGTTGTTCCGAATATGACGAAATCAAGTTCATCACTAGGAAGTTCCTAATTAATTAGTATGTCAGGAAGCAAAAATATACCTAAAATATGAGATTGTTTTTGTTTTGAAGAAGGTAAGTTAATACATTGTATGCCATATAATTGACAAAACATGCAGATTCTTTCAAATTAGTTTAATATCATACACTTTTAGATGTACTCATGTTTTACAAAAATAAATACATATTCTATTATATTCTACAACATTATAAATATTTTGAATGTTATATTGTAGTTTGCTTTCAAGTTTTTTATTATGTACCTCCGCAAGTACGTGTTTTTTGTAATTCGATAATTACGTAAAATATTATGTGCGCTAAAATCCGGTTTGCCTTGAATAACTCACCTTTGGCACATAGCAGTACAATAGTTTATGCTTCTCGTCTATTAAGATGTGCTCCAGTTGACTAGCAGGAAGTTCGTCCAACCCATGTTTAGGTGGAAACCGTCTGCATGTCTCTTGAATCAGCTCTTGTCGCGCCAAGTTCAAGGACTGGGTCAACTCCAAAGAATGCTCACTTACATCATTGTTATACTCATCCCCACTGACTAACAATAAGTTCAGTATCAACACTAATTGAAACTTTAAAATACTCATCTTCCACATTTCACATCACACAACAAAATAAACTTTCTTTCGAAAATTGGCAACTAAAGTTTTTATGTAGGGCACGTCATTATACGCATTGCCGACTTAGAAACTCACTGAAAACTTTATTTTTGTAGCAATGTTTGATAACTTTTAGTTATAAAAACAGCTTTCTTTTTAAAATATAACAAAAAAATCATTTATCGAAGTCAATCACGCAGCTTGAGCTTCACACACGTTCAACTCGGAACTCGTTGACAGATACACTGAATGTAAATTGTAAATGAATGAATGAGTAACGTATGATTGTAGAATTGAACGGGTGAATGGACGTCATTCCAAGTCATTATAATTTATAGAGAGACGGAATCGAATGTCTTTCTAAAGTACATTATAACACCTTATAACACCTAACTCTAAAATTAGGTGGCTAATAAAAGTATATGAATTATTTCATATACCTACTTTTATATTATATCAAAATAAATATTTAATAAAATATTATTCTACAGTATAGTTAATTCTGGTTTAAATGTATTTTCTGCCAGTTTTAACTTTTATGTAATGATATCAACCGCGTAGCTGAATAGTAAGATGTTGGAGTGATACTTTGAGACATTGCTGGTTCGGTCGCGGCATGGTCCTAATATTTTGTATGATCCGCAGTTTGGTCCGATATTGAGGGAGTTCAAAAATTGAATATTGACAACTGATGCGCTAGAGGTTATGGGTTCCATCACGAACGGGACAAAAAACTGTGTGACCTGCAGATGTTTGTCCCGAGTTTGAGTGTATGTTCATTATGATAATTAATGTTTGCGAAACGCACCCACGATATAGGGGCGACATTTTCTTTTTCACAAAAAGAAAAAAATAATTATAACCATGCAATTTCATCAACATTATTTTATTGGATCTCATTCTATAAAAGTACGCTAAATAGATACTAAGTCGTTGTTAGTTTTTCCGGAATATTACTCTGAAAATAATAGAAAAATATAAGATTAAGTTAGGCTACATACTTGATGATGAATACTTATGTAGGTTTGATACTTTTAGTACTCACTCGAAGATGTTGTATGTAGCAAACTTGGTGGTATTGGCCTATGAGAGCAAAAGCCTCTTCGGCGACTGGTAGTTGGTGTTGTTGCCACGCGAGGACCGCAAGACATGCCCATAGCGTCTCGTCTTCAACGGTCCGACAAAGCTACAATATTTACTTACATTATTATTTGATATACAAGGATGTAATCTTGATAACGTAACCTGGATAGTAATGATTAAGTATACCATACAGACATAGAAACATACGGTTCATAATTTGTAATACAGATACCTATAAAATTTTCAAGACAAACGGCTATTGATTGAAATATTTTCTTACTTACTTGTAGAGCTGGTTGCCACATATTCGCCACTACATGTTTGAGCAGTTTCTCTGGGAACGCAGCAATAGACAGATGCAATATTGATCCGTTACCGCGGCATATATGAGCAACACCATCTTCAACGCTTAGAATCGTGGGATTTCGGCCAAGATCCCTATAATTTAGAAATACCCGTCAACTTTCCATATTTTGCAAAAATATTGTAATAGTTTGCATAATAACTAGGTATGTAAATCAAGATTTGATTCGGGAATTTCTTTGAAAATACTGCACAAAATAAAAGTTAGTAGAAATTACAATAAAAGAAAGTGTGAAATCTTTAAAAGGTCAATGCTACTTCTAGATCTTGTTTCCATATCATATAAATAAATAGTGAAGGAGAAACAAAGAACTAGAAAAGGCAGAGTCGCCTCACCGGCCGGAAAGCCACAAGTATGACGTAACTTGTATCATAATAATGTTCACGACTATATGTACATAACCCACGTCAAAGATTTTTTGAAATCTAACCAGGTGATCGGTGATGACGGATTTATCCAATATGTAATGGTTTAAAGATTAGAACAAATTAAATTAAAATGCGTAGGTACTCTATTAGTTACTCTTGAAGTTTCTTAGTAATGTGTTGATGATGTGTGTTAAATAATTATAGGTAGGTTTCTTGGCTTGTTGGCCATACCCAGTAGGTGGAGTAGCACCTTTATTCAAAATGGCGAAGATTGCTAAAGACATCCAAAGATACTAACACAACATCCTTGCTGACGGTGGTGAGAGCCAGCCAGTCGGGCTGCATGGCCGCCCGGGGGCAGCACCAGGCCACCACTGAACTAGCTCGCAAGCCCACTAACAACTCCGTCTCGTAGCTCCAACAAATGCTCAAGATTTGAGACCCTGACGGAAATTTCCACTTTTGTGAACAATTTTTCTACTGAGATTTTTATCTCCTATGATTTTGTTACGTTGTAATTAGCTCTATTCCGGTTTGTAAGGTCAAAGATAAAATAATATAATTTCAATGCCTAAAATTTGTATACTTATAATTTTAACATTTTTTATTACTTCGCCTGTGGTTCAGTGGTAGTTAGGAGCCTTTAAATTATATTTTTTGTATGAGTAGCAATACTTTTGGAGATAATATAACCATTCCATAGTTCATTTCAAAGCAATTTAGATTCAGAATTAACTTTTTCTAACGTAAAGGTCACGGCTATTTTTTCATTGATCGATGCTTACCTAATTTAACAAACTTGGGCTTGCTGTCCTTAACAGTGACAACATACAAGTCCCTGTTGTAGTCCAACAAAGCCAGTTGTCTTTCTGATATAGGTCCAGTTTGACTAAGAGCGATGCTGGACACGGTCATCTTATGCGTCAGCTTAGTGACCGTGTTGTCTGCGGAACTGCGTACTATCAGGCCCGTGGGAAGATCAAACACGTGGATCACTAAAAGGGGAAAGAATACCATACTTCATTTTTACTTAACTTCTTCAACGATCCTTCCTAACGGAATTGCGTTTGACCTGTTTTCGCAAGAGTTCAAATTGAAACCAAGGTTCGCAAGGTTAAACCGAAGGTTGGACAAATGCATTTGCATAGGTAAGATATTGTAATATACTGAAATGGTTTTTTTTTATGTTCAGTCTATGAGAACATGCACTTGTAGTTTGGTTATAGATATTAAAAGCGCCTTGATCTACCAAAAATATACTAGTTGAAGAATGATCTATATAGATAAAAATAGTTGCTGTAGATATCGAGGGCTCTAAGATAGATAAAGATAAGACGAAGATTGATTAGTGATACTTACCCTATTTCAAAAACATTTGTTTAGTTCTCCTGTCGTGTCAACATAATCACTCATATATAATATTATATTGTTCGAACCAAAGAAAAAATACCAGCTAGTCAGCAGAACAGCTGACTGACGGGTTGAGGAACGATCAGTTGAAAAATGTTACTGCTGGAAGCTATAGCTTCCATAAGCACAATTCTGTCTCTCTTCTGTATGCAATTCTGCAAGATAGTTTAGCCCCCCTTGGATGTACGTGAATTCTGAATTCATCTTTCATACACACCTTGTTTAAAAGTAATACATTACTTAATTATGCTTACGTTTCCGATCGCCCTGGTCAATGGCAGCCAAGGCATCCGGTCCCAATGACACGGCAGCTCGTCCCAAAGTCTCTGGACGAGCTCCCCAGCGCGGACTAGCGAGCAGTCGACCCATATAGCTGTATACAGATAGTCCAGCTCTTTCTACAATACATATACATCTGAAATTGACGAAATATAGGCCACCTTAAAAATAATAATCTGTTGGTGGTCCGACGGCTACCTATTATTTTGAAATGAAGCGGGGGCCTGTTCTTTATTGACATAATTATCCGTTAATTGAGTTTGATTGAAACAATAATCCTTTAATCCGAACATTAATAAAATACGAGATATTGCGGTACATATAAATCTAATTTGTCCTCTGCCAATTAATTGGCGAACGAAACGAAGCATAACTGTTGCTGCAAAATAAAGTTTAAACTTTATTTTGCAGCAACAGTTATGCTTCGTTTTTTCGCAACTTACCTCTCAGCTAGCAATATCATGCTGATGGTCCCTTCCTTGAGATCAAATGTAACTGGCGTGTTCCATGACGTCAGCTTATGTATAAAGCACTGCTTGACCGTAGCTGTAACCAAATGGTTGAACCCCAAAGCAATTTGTATGACACGATCGGGGTAGTCCAGTTGATCATTCTGATCGCTTATAATATCCTTTATGGCAATCACTTTACGACCTACTTGATTGCAAGCGTAGTTTTTCCAAGTGTATTCTCTGAAATAAAAAGGTTTCAATTTTTAGGAGAATTCTAAAGAAGATAAATGAGGCTCCTTGATCACAGTCATGATCGTTAATTACTAATTTACCTGTCAATAATATGAGCAAACAGAACATGGCCATTTGCACAAGCCGCTGCCAACTGTGTACCGTCTGATGACCAGGCCACGTTGTAGATGCTGCCTGTTGTTGGTCTATCTAAGCAGTGCGACCACTGGAAGTGAGATTAATAGAATATATTTAAACTTATTGTAGTTATGGCATTTTAAACTACTAAAAAACCTTATAAGTTTTTTATACTTAGTGCATCTACCACTTTTCGACTCTGCATCACCCTAAGGTTGGCTGGTAGAAAATGCCTAATGGCATTAAGTCCGCCTTTATACAAATGTGTATAATATGAAGTATTAATAATTAAATAAATAAAAAACCGTTACACAACAGTGTACTGTGTTGACTCTAGACAGTAATATGTCATTACATAACGAATTTTAATAACATTGACCATGGATTTTTTTAAAGACTTATCTTAGAAGCGTTTACGTCATACCTACAGTAATTTGCTAGTCAATTCACTCAACCAAAAAGAAACTAAAATAAACAAAAGGCCAAAAGGTGAAGACTATTGAACAAGGACTGATTAACATTTTTATGGTGGTTAAATGTCCTACTGCATGGCAAAGACCTTACTCTGTTTTCTTTTCAAGGGCTACCAAAAATATCAAGCGATCATGAAGGAACCTAATTCATTTCAAACTTGTAATATTGAACTAAAGCTTATGATAGCACATACCCCATTAGCGTTGCATAGTCGTATGAGGTTAAAGCTGCCCACAACGAACATGTCACCTGCTGGAGACCAGCTTACACTGGTTATCGGCTGGTCATGCTTCACGCTCACCGATATTTGTTGGCCAAACGTGTCCCAAATCTATTGGAAATAATTAACATTTTTTGCTTACAAATAGTACTTTTAAGGAAGAAGATATAGAAGCTACACAGTACCTTGGAAAACCCATCTTCTGAACCAGATAAGATTAAATTGTTGTTGGCATTCCATGCTATACATAAAATGAGGTCTTCGTGACCTTTCCACTGAAAGGAAAAAAAATTAAGATTAAGATGACAAAAATGCATCCTTCAGTTCGGTTTAAGTCAGTTAAAAACCTCTAGTCCAATCGAGTAGAATTCCATAAAAAAAAACATCAGACTTTAGCAGTACGTAAAAACCTTATTATAAACAGGTACTTACTTTCGTGATCTTATTACTTGAATTCAGTTGTTTAATGACGAGAAAATTCCCTTTTGTATGTAAGATGGCGCTGCTATCGGGACTCCAGACAGCGTTGAAACACGGCACGTCTGATTGGACTATTGTAGAACGCAACAAGCCATTACGGGACCACACCTTAACGAAACCATCTTCGCCAGCTGTAAACCATAATTACTTCAGGCTTTTCAAGGGCACTTGGCTAAGTTCAGACTGGTAACCTCTATACTCATAAGTGATGAATAAGAGTCTCCTATCCCAAGTGTAGTCTTTTCCGTAGTTCCTACAAATTACCTATATTTTATTTAATAGTAAAAATCACCGCCTATTTTTAAAATCTCTACAGTGAATGGTTGGGACGAAGTTTCATTTGTGATCTAATCTAAGTAGGTTAAGTACCTACCTAAATATGGAAATTCTTTTAAATATTACCTGATAGAAGTCCAGCACCATCGGGACTCCACTGCGCAGTAAGACATGCGCCTTGATGCGCATTAACCGTTTTCTCTATGCGACCATTGTGGTTCACTATATGAAACCTAGATAAGAAATAATCATTACGCCAGAAACTTCAGAGTAACATGTTTATTTTCTTAAATATGCAATAAATATGCTTATCATCAACGAAATAGGATAACGGCTACAGTGAACTGTAAAGATAGTAAGGAAGTAGGTAATAATATCCATTATAATTATTATAAACATTTACATTATTCGTCAACTTAGGCCGTTACTTATCTATCTAAGTATAGGTACAACGTCTGTATGAGACAGTACATAAATAATAATAATTATGTGTAGGTATTCCTCACTTGCCATCCGCAGTTGATATCAGAATCACATCATGTTGATGTTTATTACCGCTAACATTGATCTTCGGGAACAAGTGCATTCCAGTAGGATAGAAATCATCGGGGAATGTAGTAACAACGATACACTCGCTGTTCACCAGGTTCCATTTTAGTAATTTACGGTCATCTCTGAAAAAAAATATGTTTCTGGTAGGTTACAGGTACAATATGTAGGAGCCTGGAACACGCATTTTTATTTTTTTCTCTCTCATAAACAACTGTAACAAATTTGATATTTTTTTGTTTGTAGTCACGTAGGAATTTGTTCTGTATTCTGAACTTGTAGGTATGGTTCTTCGCAATAAATTGAACACGTTGGTTAAAGTGTTTATCAGAACTTAACTGCAATTATCTGCAATTTATTTTTAAGCAATTATAAATAGATTAACAACGATATTGTAAAAAGTATCATAATAATTATTATGATATATGATATATTAACTATACTACTATACTACATGAAGTAGTGAATACACATTCTAATAACGATTTGGAACCGATCTCAGGTCAGAGTTATAACTCTGGTATTGGTGATATATCACCAAGACATTATAAGTAATGTTTAGAAACAATAATAAATATTACTAGGGTCCGCGGATCAATGTTAGGGTCAAAAAACTTACCCACAAGAAAAAACATCTTCCGTATTATTCCAATTAACGCAAACAACAACACCGATATGTTTCGGCTCCTTAAAAGTAGATATTTTCAACTTCATAATTACTTGATTATGTTGATCGCCTAGTTGTGATTGTGTTTGATGAGCAGGGTGCCATGGCAACGAAACGAATTACAAATTTTCGCGCCAATCATTGTTATCATAACAGGTGTCGGGTGCTGCAAGGGTAAAAATGTATTACCTAAAGGCGTAAAAGAATAACTATACATATTTTATATAAAAATGTTCATTCATTACTGTAAATGTATCAAAAATTAAGTACTTAATTTTAATTAAAACTTCAACCATTGTATTGTAATTTCAAACAGCCTCAATCTCATAGCAAAGTACGTTCTTTTTATAATTATTGATCTGAAAGAATTCTTTATTAATATAATTGAATAAACTTTTTAAATTAAACAATTAATTGATTTATGTTAAAGCCGTGCTTCGCAGTCTGTTCACAATTTATTTCACAATAATATATTATTGGGCAATCAATAATCGAGTGGTTTCCGAACGAACACTTGTTATGTATTTGACATTATTGACGTTGATGGAAACACCAAGATGTCAATTTTGTCAATCACGAATGACAGTAATTTCTCACATGTTCTTATTTAGCAAGTTGCTAAATTAAGTGATATCTCTGTTAATACAAATTATCAGCGACTAATTTAATTCACCAGCGCCAGAATGTCGGATGTGCCAGACCTTAGTAGTGACGAGGATAATTTCGAGGAGGATGAATGGCAAGAAATGGAGACAAACGATACGACGGTAACATGCTTATTTTGTAGTCACAGTTTATCGAACATCGAAGAAGGATTTACGCATTGTAAGTCCGTCCACAAATTCGACTTAAACAAACTTAAGATCAAATACAACATGGACTGCTATTCATACATAAAGTTAATAAATTACATCAAGACCCACAAACCAGCACCGGAGGTTATAACGAACAGTAAAACTGCACTGTGGGATGATGAGAAGTATTTAAAACCAGTGGACAATGATGAGTGGCTTATGTATGACTTTGATTCACTCACTGACAAGCCCAGTTCACCTAAAACTTACCATGCAAATGTAGAGAATGGCTTAGTAACCTTATCAGAAGCCCATTTTAGTGAACTTCAACATACAATACAGCTTTTGACTTTACAACTGTCTGAAAGTGCATCTCTGCTTCAGACCGCCAAGGATGACATACAAAAAATGCAGAATTCAATGAAAACTATTGTTGATTGCAGTCAAAGCAATATGAATAATGATGAACCCCCAGTCTTAGTGAATTGTGTAGCACAAGTTCCTCTAGAATGTGATGAAGGCTACTTCAGTAGCTATGCTCATTTCGGCATTCATTATGATATGCTGTCAGACAAAGTCCGTACTGAAACATATAGAGACGCTGTCTTAAATAACAAAGAAACTTTTAAAGGTAAAGTGGTCCTAGATCTTGGATGTGGTACTGGTATTCTATCTATGTTTTCTGCAACAGCAGGAGCCAAGAGGGTCTATGCATTAGATCAATCAGAAATTATTTACCATGCAATTGATATTGTGAGAGAAAATAATTTACAGAATATCATAAAATTAGTCAAAGGAAGACTTGAGGATACAAAGTTAGATGAAAAAGTTGACATTATTGTGTCTGAATGGATGGGATACTTTCTACTGTTTGAAGGGATGTTGGACAGTGTTATTTATGCGAGAGACCACTGTCTTAAACCTGGTGGCCTACTGTTACCAAATAGGTGCAATATGAGCATTGTTGCAAATGGTGATGTAGATACCCATAAAAAACTAATAGACTATTGGTCAGATGTCTATGGGTACAAAATGAATTGCATGAAATCTGAAGTGGTCCGGGAAGCAAGTATTGACATAGTTGGATCGAAACACATAATATCAGAACCTTGTGTTATAAAGGAAATTGATATTAACACATGTAACATTGACATAATGGACTTTACTTCTGAATTTAAACTGCCCATTGTAAAAGATGGTACTTTAACATCTCTTGTAGGATACTTTGACACATTTTTCAATGTACCAAATGCGACAGAGTTCTCAACTGGGCCTCACAAGACACCAACACATTGGAAGCAAACAGTTTTCTATTTTAGAGATTGTAAGGAAGTCAAACAAGGAGATGTCATAGAGGGTACAATAATTTGTAGCAGACAAGTAACTGATGTCAGAGCGTTGTCCGTACAGATAAATGTATTTGGTAGGAGCCATAAATACATTCTTAGTTAATTCAGTTGTGATATTAATATTTTTATTATGCCAATTGCATTTCGTAAGTGTCAATGTATCTGTATCCTTACTGCTAGATGTGCCTTTATATTAATTGAATAAATTAAAATGCAATTTTAGTTGTGTAATAAGAATGTTCATATATAGCTAAGAGATAGCAATAAAAGTGTCAGAGTAGATTGATTTTGGTCATAATATTTCTGGTTTCATCATGTATTTTTAGGAATCTGAGATACTTACCAGTGAGTCAGTGTGTTCATCATTTACATCATACACATAATGTATTTAACACCACAATGGTCTAGCCTAGTCCATCTATACAGTCACCAACAAAAGTAGCTGACATTAAAATTATTAAAGATACCATTAATTGAAGAACAATGTTTTGCATAAGTCTTAAAAATTCTCATACCACCATTCTCTCTCATAATTTAAAGAATTCTCATAATATAAGACTATAACTTAAATTGATGTATATTCTACATTATGTTTCTTTATTTTTAAAGGTTCTTTTGTTGCTGACAGTACAATAGGCTCCCTGTCTACCCCAATGGTCATCATGTGTGTAACAGGGAGCAAAGTAATACTTTGAGTTATCCTAAAGTGAAACCGGGTTTAGGTGTAGTGGCTACCATTTAAATAAATAAATAAATAAAATAATCTTTATTTCGGATAAGCAACATCCATATGGGTTAGTAACAAAACAAAAGACAAACTTATACCTATGTTAGTAAACTTATGTATCTACCTATTATCTATTTGACAGCAAGGCTGTTGTTCAAAATGCATCTTACAGGCATTTACAGGCTTAGAGAGGCGCAAGACATACAAACATACATCAAACATCTCATAGTACATATATAGAAATCAATAAGTTTCATATTTTGCTTGCATAATGTATGTCATTCATTAGTTGCATTAAACAATCTAGTGTTTGAAGCTTGGCTTTTAGTTTTACTCTACATAATGCATAATTTGTAAGATTGGCAAGTGCTAAATGTTGTCATTAATATTTGTTTAGACTTTATACCATAGAATAATACACATTTTTTTAAGTTGTTCTTAAAATACAATACATGCCATCTCTTATCTGTACTTTCTATTGTTAGAATGTAAAATCTAAATTGATAAACTTAAAATTTCTTAGTTCTGAGTGCTACTGCCCTTTGGTATCACCAGTAACTTATAACTATTTTTATATTGTGTTTGCTGGATATGTGTTTACAGTCAATGTGTTTGCAAATGCATACTGTTAAAAGTAAGGGTAGTTGAATAGATCTTCAGTGCATAGAACTTTTCCTATTTCTTAGATATATAAGAACAGAACATGTATCATGACTATCATGCCTCATCTAATAGATAGTAATGAATTATCATCATAAGGTAATAAAGTAAACATTTCTTCTACGAAAATCTTTATTTTATTTTACATATAATTTACACATAACTAAAAGGTGTTTATATCTATTTACACACGTAAAAAAAGTATGTCAAGTTGATAAAAAACCATTTGATTTTGAGATTTCATTTTATTAGAGAGAAAATGCAGTTTCATACAAAGATCTTTGTGTTGTTTACATAAAATTATTGTGATTTTTTAAAGATAAAACATCAATAATATACATTCGCATACTTAAATTATTTTATTATAGAATATTTTCATTAGTAATTTCATTTTCTTTAGTAAGTTGGACATTATAGAAAATTACAGATTTATTTGATATTGATTTTTTATAAATATTTTTTTTAATTGTTAAGTATATTTGGTTGTTAATGGGGGTGAAATATCAGTGATATTTTATTTAATAAGCAGGACACTAAAATATGTATATCGACTGTGGATAAGTACTAGGTTTTATTTGAGTGAGTTTACATTTATCATCTTAATACATAGCAGTGTAGAGGTATTATTTAATTAGGTAGCTTAATTACATTGACAATTGAATAATTACTACACACTCGGAATGTTGTAATGTCACATTTAAAAGCAATATCTTGTATAAAAGTGATTTTTTTAAGTTTGCCGAGTAAGATTACATTATTAAGTATCGGCCTATGTACTGCTCCAAGCTATGATACAGAAACAACAATTAATAATCATGTACATAAGGCTCAGTATGCTAAACTCTACAATTTTATAAAGCTATATTCCCAATCTGAATGGCATTACTAATCTACATTTCAAATAAAGTAGGTATGAACCTATGTCGATTATACTTAATATTAAATACCTATCAACTATTAATAGGTACACTAAATGCACAATATACAGAATTTAATAAATCTCTAATAATTAAAATAGATGATAAATATATAAAAAAATCTATTGTTAAACTTGTCTACAATAAGCGTCACCAGTTGGATTATAAATCTATCCTTACCATCCCCGAAATCAAATAGGGACCTAATGTATCATGATTATGGATTGATTTTATTTGATATCAATGAGAATGGTCCCACGTACCTACCAGGAAACTAGGCCTCTGATATACGTTTGAATTATTCCTGAATTTATACAAGTTATGTACGGTTACAATAAGTTCTATGTTAAGCAGATTCAGTACATATTTTAGATGAAAATTTGGCATCCGTGAGTAAACACTTGGCCTTAAAACCCTTTAATATCTTTGATAATAATAAATTCAACGTTTAATTCCGTTCGTCAATAGATATTCTAGTTGAAGGACGGTAAATTTACTTTGGATCCTCCACAAATACTTGACTTTATTTTCACGTCTATATACCTAAGTATTCCTGTTCATCCTCGGGCTGTGACGCCTTTGCCTCTCAGTCTAATAGATCTAATAGGTAGTTGTTTACAGAAAGCTGTTTAGACTCCATTTGATTTGAGCACGAGCTTTATAAGTGTCAATAAATATTTGAGATTTACTACATTATCCTTAGCTATGTTGTATATAACGAAGACAAATATCTTATGGTGTAATATGAAGTTTAACTAATGTACTATCTACCTATGTACTAGAATTTGAGATGGCGTTATCATTTAGAAAATAATTTCATATTAAATAACATTTGGTCAAGAATATCAAGACTCCAATTTAATCGGAAACATTAAAATTAATAAGCGTATTCATCATATGGGTTAAATTTAACACTAATATTAAGCTACATTTAAGTTATAGTTAAGTGTTTGATTCAAGAGAAGTGCACATGTGTTTATGATAATATAAATTAATGTTGTTGCTCCGTCACCAGCATTTGATAGTTACTTACAGATACATTTAGCTCTTAACAACTACATACATTTGAAATGAGTTCAGTACAGTTTTACACATTAATTACCTATTTCAATGATGAGTAGAAAATAGTGTCATCTATCGATACATCCTCGAATATAGAGTCAAGGGTCTATTGCGAGTATTTTACTACAAGTTTACCTCAAGGAACAGTTTTGGGTCCACATACCTAAATCTTATTTTATAGATACTGTTCTGTCTTCTCGCAATAGACTCTTGTTACGAAAAATCTTCAAAGCATTACTTAAGACTTAAATTTTAGGCTAGGCTATAATCTTAGCAGCGAATAATTTTTAATAATGTACACTACTGGCGTTACCGCTCGGCGGTATGTCGCCTGTTCAATTCAGCTCACTATGTTGTCTTCCACATAGAGAAACTTTATACATCCAGGCTTTTCGCATTGTGCTACAAAGTCGTATAATTGTGCGTTACACACAACAGTTTAATGTTAATAAATTAGCAACGTATATTAAAGCTGCACACGTATGTTTATCATATAGTATGCTTTAGCTTTTCTTCAACAGTGAATAGAACATGTTGCAACAACTAGATCTAACGCTATTTACAAATGAGGCTAAATATTATTCCTCTGTTGTCGGTGGTACACTGTTGTTCTCCTCCTCCTGCTTAGCTCGAGCCTCAGCGTCTGGAAACAATACATGATTTTTTTACAATATTGTGTGCGTCGTATATTTAAAAAAAATAAAAAATATGTGAAGGGATTGTTATTTTATGGATTCTCTGTATTGATCGTAAGCGATTGAAATAAAATCTTCAACTGGACTTATATTATATACACGTAGGTAAACTGTAACTAGTTAATTCCACTGCTATTAAAGTAAAAAATATTTACCTTTTGCAGCTTGTTCTTTCCATATTTTCTTATTGTCGCTGAGGCACGTGACCCAAGGTTTTCTGATCTTAAACTTGCTGCTATTTTCATTCCCTGAAATAAAACATAAGTAAGATTAGGTACCTACCTATATATTATAGTCTTAAACAATCAGCCCGAAAAATAAGTTAATTTATGTTCGAAGCTTGGAAATAAAATTTCCATGTTCCGTACCTGTGCTTTCCTCATTGATAGGCTCAGCTGAGCTAGTAGAGTTTTTGCTACTGGAATGAAGAGGTCCCAATATGCATTCGAGCATATCAGCACACACACCCATGCTGGGTTCCACAATGAACTCGATGAAACCGATCTGCGACTCTGCCACTAAGGTGTTATTCCTATCGCATAACGGGCTGAATGGCAGCCCTAGGTCACGCTCCTTGTCGCCCTGGAGGAAAAACTCATCCAGCAGACTCATAGTCCATCTGTGGTGAAGGTCCCATCTCTGAAAAAGTTTTAAGTGAACTGTTAGTAAACCCACCCGGGCCACCTATTAACTTCAAGAAATATTCAAATGGTATATACGCCAAAAATACTATGTTTGTGGATATGATCATAAATCTTCTGCGCAAATCCCTTTTTCTCTCCATTTTTTTTCTATTACTGTATTTTTGTTTGTAACCTGCTTTCTCATGGTATCAGACGTAATCAGGGGCAGGATGTAAGTAAATATGCATAAATAAATATATAACTCACCTTAGCAGGATGAGAGATATCACAGCAGTGTAGAATAAGGGAGACTGCCTTGGACTTGTCCACCGTTGGCTCTGCGAGCGTCAGCAGTGACCTCATGTTCTTCAGCTGTTGAAAGTGGAACGACATGTCTGTAGCCAGCACCATGTCGATGACTAAGTTGCGAAACTCGCGGAACTCCTCACGGGACAAGTTCTGGAGTAAGTTGCATTCCTCGTCCCGCATCAGCCTGGAATTGGAAGTTTGGGAATTTGTGTAATCTCGATTAAGGATCTTAGAGGACTATCTAGTAAAATTTGTTTCGACAGATCATTAGCAGTCTAGATTTTTTTCTATATAAAAGTAAAGGAATCTAAGAGATCTAAAAGTGGAGAATTAAGTAGGTACCTTCTACCTACCATCTGCCTACCTAATAACATCTACGATCCTAGTTAAGTATCCTACCTGATAATACTTACCTATGGGTACAGGGTACCTATTAGATTGCGCACAAAACCAATTTACTTAGGACACAAATTGATCGTTATAAACTATGTCAATGTTATGATTGCGATATAAAACATGCAAATTTATAGGCAGTGGGTATCTTAATTACGTTAAATTGTTAGCTTGTGTCAAGACATTAAGTTACGGTCAATTGCGAATAATATCCGGATAATTGTATTTGTATTTAACTATAGACCTAATCGTACCGATTAGTTAATTCAAATTAATTTAATATCTACATACCTAGATACCTACCTACCTAAATACCTAGATTTTCCGTAAACTCCGATGTTATTATTTTACTACTACAAACCTCAGTAAGGCTCCGTCTTTAGTGCTCAATTCGTAATAAATGTAAGATCACGTCCAATTAAATGGAGCGAATAATGAAATAGCTACGCAGAATAATAAAACATTTTTTACCTTCCTACTACCATAAAAACAGTTATCATTTTACTGGCAAGTACTTAGGTGTGTTAGTATCAGTAATTCTCATAATTATGAGTAACGGACAGGTAATTAATAATAACAAGAAAAAAGGGCCTTGTCTGTGCTAGTCTTACCTACCGACGTGTTTGCTACGTATCTGGGTACCTACCCATCTATCTACCTTTATATTAGTACATAACACAAGCGCTTTTTCACGTTTACAGGTATGTAAGGTATCGTTGCCTGTGTATCTAATTACCTACTAGGTACTTGAAATACCGCAGTAAAGATCGATAGTACCTTTGTTCTATCACGTGACCGACAAATTACGATTCTCGGAATTCCCAATTCTATAAAACATTGCACTACCAGGAAACGCAACTGCTACGGTTCCAGGAACAAAGGACTTACGTAATAACACATTTATTATTGAACAAGATAGCCTACTGTAGACTTGAAGACGGCACATGCTTATGACAACACAGACTACATGACATGTGTCTTTAAGAACCTATTTATACATATTATATACACGCATAAAGTCACGCCTGTTCTCCGAGGGGTAGGCAGAAACCACGGATTTCCATTTGCTCCGATCCTAAGTGTTTACTAAGGATATATCTTAAAAAAAAGAACAATTTTTCAGGACCAAGTTTTACCTGCGGCCTCTTTAGGGAAGATCAGACTTATTAGCTCATAAACGATTTTTATGCTTTATCATAAATTTCTGACATTATAATATTTTAAATCCGTGCCGAAAGCGGAATAAACCAATAAGTAATAGGTACTCGGCGGTGTTTCGAAACTTGCTAATACCAAGTCGACAATGTATTGCCTTGTCTCAAGGAAATAAGCGCACAGATAAATAACACACCCTCATAGATTAACTCGTCAACAGTTCGTTAGACCGACGGTGAAATATAGGCGAAACATTTCTTCAACTCGTTTTAAATTCATAGCGCGTTGTTACTGTCAATTACTGCCAATCATTGTGAAAAACACCATCGTAGTACCCGCGTCACGTAACTGATGGCTGGAACTAGAACCGTGGTCAACAGACACTAGCAATATATATTATAATGGCCGGTCCCTTTGTAATTTAGCGGAGGTCGGCGATGACGTCACGCCAGATTGATGGATCGACACTATGATCGCATCGTAAACATTGTTCCGGTTTAACCCTTCCGTGATTTTCTCTGGAGATTAGATCCTTAATGTACCTATGTATGAGTATGAGGTACCTAATTAATGAGAGGCATATGGGTAGCACGTACCAGTATATTTCAGATCTTTGGGAAACATCAAAAAAATTGTACCTACGACTGTTAAAAAGGATTTCGTCTATGACGACCTGATTAGCACAGTGGTTAAGCGATTGGACTGCTGCGCTAAGGGGTTGCGGGTTCGATTCCCGCACGGGGCAAAACTTTGTGCGAACCACAGATGTTTGCCCCGAGTCTGGGTGTTTGTGTATGTGAATATTTGATATTGAAACGCACCTACGATACAGGAGAAATTCCTAGTGTAGGGCGACGTTTTTTTAAAAAAAAACAAAAAACAAAAACAAACTTTTCACTGCGCATTCGACCTACAAGTTACTTTGTTGGATTGTCTAGCTCATAATACTAATAACTAACACGGATACGTATTCAGTAAATACACTACTAGGCACATACTATAATTTACGAACTAGGTAGGTATGTCCCACGAGGTGTGCGTTCGCCTAATTAAATCTACTCTATTAATTATCAAGCATAGTATCGTAGTGTGAGTACTAAGGTAACATAAAACGGTAAACGTAGCTTGGAAACCTCGAAGGAATAAATAGTTTAGGTGCTTTTCGTGAATAAGGCTGGCCTAAAAATTAAAACACGACATAAATTTGGAAGGTATCTATCTTGAAGCTGTACTTAAATAATAATTTAATTTATCTAATGTCAGGAGAAGGTTTTTGAATAAACAGTGCCTATACACAACTATTTAAGAGCTTCGCTGCCAACTGGAATATGGTGACGTCATGGGAAAATCCGATGTATTGTTTTTGTAATATATGCATGAGGGACGTTTCAATGTTGTTATTCTGGAAATATTTTACTATTTTTAGGAGTTTTTAGTAAGAAAAAACTAAAAAAATAAAACCCGCGAATTTGCGGAGCTGGCACTAAGATTGACAGTTTCAACCTTAGTGCCATATCCGCAATTTTGCGGAGTAGTTTCTTTAAAAGAGTAATCTATCGTCGAAAACCGCTTATACACCCAAAATAACTGAAGGGGTCCTACTATCTACGAACATCTGCTGATTATAGATTCAAGTAGAAGCTTTGATCTTTGTTGAATTAATAATTAAAATTTACTTTAAGCCACTAAACTGGACGTTTATATTTACTTACAGAACTTCTATCTATTATAATTATTTATGAGATCCGAAAGCCGCGAATTGAATTGAAATATCTAAAAGACAGTCGCTAACAAACATAGAACCCCGGTGTGATTGACTGATCAATAGGAATCGTTTGCTAGTGCCATGTCTACCATAAAAGACGAGGAAAACGATAAAAACTAACAACCTCTTTGGCCGATCTTATCACGCACTTGATTAAAAAACCTATTGATATTTATTTAGCGGTAATTCTGCATGAATGAAGCCTATTTTATTTTGGTCTAATCTCAGTTAACTTTCTTCGCCATATTATATGCAACGTTCTTCATTCATCATCAGCCGGAAGACGTCCACTGTTAAACAAAGGCCTCCCCCTTAGAACGCCACAATGAACGACAGCTTGCCAATTGCATCCACCGGTTGCCCGCAATTCTGACGATATCAAAGCAACGCATAACATTTTTATTGTTTAAAGTTTTCGACTTGTTTGTTTTGTCCATAAACCGCTATAAGATACAGAAGAGCAAAAAGTGCGCCCAAATCATAAAAAAGATGAGATCAGAACATGGATTTGTTACGAAATTAAACTAGTCCCCGACAGATTTAGGTAGAGTAGGTATACATTGCTGGTTGACTATATACCTACTGCTACACCCGATTATTTTGATTTCCCGCGGGACCCTAAATGTTTACAGAATATTTTCAGGAGTGGCTCGTCGGAGAATTTCACGAATAAACTATTTACGTGGCTACTAACGTAATTGTGTTGGATTACAATTTCAAATGGCTGTAAATGATATTTATAACAAATTTTTATTATATTTATTTTTTACGGCAACATTTAATATTCAGATTTGTATTTTGTCAAACAAAACCTCGTACTCGTAATCAGTTACGGTAGAACCTTACATCTGCGGTTGCTTCAAGAAGTAGGTGCTTATAGTATTGAGAAGATGGGTTTAGCACGTTTGCTTGGCAGAAAAGATGTATCCAAACTCTAGCAAATAGAAAAACATTAATCAAACCGAGCTCAAAAAACAGCTTCGTCAAGAAAAGTTACGGGAGTATGACTGGCATGACAAAGATTATTAAAACTAGAATAGAGTAACAACGTCATAAAGGGAAAATGCTGCCTTTTATCAGGTCTTGCCCGAAGGCCTGACTTTTTAGCAGTCATAACTCACAGTGTTCGCTTTGAGAGACAAACGTGTATAAGTCCTTTCATACACTCCAGCGCTAACGCTATTACGAAGT